>OY756398.1:17027168-19427168 GCA_963576865.1 Anania hortulata | reverse complement strand
ATAGTTCGATTAAGTTACTGATTCTGAGCCACACTTAAAGATTTGGCACTCTTTTGCTATGTAACCCTGTATAGCATATGTCCACCCGAAAGGCTTATTATAAATATTGGTCGTAGAGTTATTTAAATTGGATATGAGTTGTTTCGGAGATAACCCCTCATCCAACCGAACAAATTTTATTTATTACCTCTTTTTTTAGTATGTATGGATCTACTTATATCTTTGAGTATCTATCCTATAGATATTATAAGTTTGCGAACCCTTGCTTTTCTTGGTTGGAAAACTACATAACAACATGGTAGTGTCAGATGTATGTCCCTCTTGCCACCCCTATTCTGGACTACCCTGAGGCAACATATTTATGCTCTTTGTTCGGGTAAATACCTACTGTCGTAATCAATTAAAACCTTTTTGTTTAATATACACCATGTATCTTACCCACATTCATAAACGTGTTCTGTTATCAAAAAGATAGTGAACCATACTACAAATAATGTACCGCATCATCGCATTATCGCAGTATAAAAGCCACGAGAGCGCTTCATTTCTAGCTCAAAGCTTCCCGCGTCCGGACAGTCAGCTGACAAGCTGACATTTTTTCAACCAGCTGATAAACATGAGAGTACCGGTCTATCTCTTTCACACAACTCTTGTTTTGTTCCTTATCATATGACAGATGGCCTAAGTCAGAAAGGGAAAAGTAGTATTTTCTTCTTTGAATAACAAACAGCCAATAGATTTGAATCTTCAAAGTTTGCCCGCGGCGCAGTTGACCAATAGAAAGTTAAAGTAAATAACGTGAAGTTCGTTTGAGTAAAACCGTATGACAAGTCGAGCAAAATGAAGCGAGTTTTTCTTTATCTCGCCAAAATGGCTGACGTGTCGTCGGCGATGCGCGCTAAGAAAATACCCGATAGTTTATACGAGTTGTGTATTACGAATGTAGTGAACTGTTTACTGAAAAACAAGTGTGATCGAAATGAACTCCATTCGCTTCCCGACCATATACTCATGGATGTTTACTTTAAGGTGAGTTTTCAAACACAATATTGTCGATAAAAACAGCAGGGGCGGTCGGATAGTACCGTTATATCGTCTTGTATTTTCAGGTTTGCGTTACTAGTTGATAACAGGCAAGGTAGATCGTGGAGGTTGGTTTGATACGATGTTGGGTCGGACATCACGGCCATGAACCTATGGCGTGGGTGCCAACCAGAGGCTATGGCTAGTCACTTTCACTCTTGGGCCAGACATCCATTCGTCATGAGATCCAAGTTCTTTGTTACGAAACAGTTTAGTTAGGTTATAAACAATATTCCTAGTTATTATAGTTGCTAATGGCGTTGGAACACTAAAGTAAAAAGAAAATGTAATCTGGCTTTCGCCTTACAAATAAATAACACAGATAATGTTCAGAATTCACTCTGTTGCCTTAGAGCAGAGTTAGCCATATCTCTAGGTCTCATGTCTAAGGGTATTGACTTTACCTCCAGTTGATGTACAAGTAGATAATTAGATATCACTTGAAAATAAATCATGCAATTTTGGACCAAGGCCAAAGAATATGTCGACAACTTATACAATTATGGCTTATATTATGATCCCTCCTTCCTTGGGTATTGGTAGTTTTAATCTAAAATTAGTAAATTTTCATTGGTTTTGGAGCCTTAAAACTCACATTCTCTTGCTCAAATACAAAAACTTTTTCTATGGGGGCAAAATTTAATACTAAAAAAAAGAAAACCCTACAAAATGACATATCAGCTGTTATGATTTGTAAGCAGAATTTTAATTAGGAGAATGTGATTTATACCTAACCTAACCTGTGGCTTGAAAATTCACTGTGTATTTCAAAAATTAAAAGCTACCACTTACATTAAATAAAATCACTATTCTCTAATCTTTAAAATTACCTACCCAATTTTAAACTCCGTCTGCTTTAGTATTTAGTGGATTTAAAAAAATAATTAAAAGAACATTCTGGTTGCTTAAAAATACAGATAATTTAATATTTTTTGTGACCTGAACAGGGTATGTTAAGTTAATAAACTTGTAACATCCTATCTGTACCATGATTTAACAAATAAACTTTTTATTTGAAAAATATCATAATATAAATTTTAAAAAAACATGAGCAAAAATTTACAAAACCCTAAATGCATTTTTTTACGTGCGGATATTAATTAAATGCATAATTGATATTTTCTATGTACATATGTAGTATTAGTGCAAAAAAAGAAAGCCAATATAATTGTATTTATTTTAATTTAAAATATTATGTAAAATAAGTACTTAAATTTAAAAAAAATATATAGATTAAAAAATATATTTAAAAAAAAAATTATGTATAATAAATATGTATTCAACAATAAGCATGGTATTAAAAACAGTAATTCAAATTTAAGAATTTAATAATAATATTAAGCATTTAAAAGGTTTCTGTTATTTAGGATTCTCTATTGTAGTCAGTGTATTTTCTGCCCAATGTCAATTTCTGTCTAATATCCTAATTAAATAATAAATCATATTAGTAGTATTTATAATATTTAATTAGTACTTTCCTGAAAAACTGTTTTGCTATGCATTGATGGTTGAAAATACTTAAAATCCTATCTAAGGTGGTCAATTCATAGCCTCCTCAAAAGTCATTGTAAAATGTCATTAAAAATAGGTTTAAAAAAATCTTGCTTTTATGATACTCCTCTTTCTGTATTGTTTTTCTACTAAAAAGTCAAACTTCATCAAACGGTCATCCATTTATTAATTCTGTTCTTAGCACATTCTGGAATAACGACTCAATTGTGTGTGGCTGAGAGTTTTATTGACACTTGTCGCACAATGCGGCAGATTGGTGCAATTGCTCCGGTTTCACCTTACACTGTGAGTGCAGTCACAGTGTGACGAAGCTGGCGTCGGCCGACTATGTTCATTTTCTGTGGGAGAAAAATTGGTACATGGTACTTCTTTTTGCATCTTTTACCTATTATAAAATCAAAGATTCTTCATTGGACTCTATTTAATTTACACGGCTCGTTAGGTTTATTACTATTATTTATTTCATATTGGCTGTGGCCGCGGCTTGGCTCGCGTGGAATATGTTTTGTCGCACCATATTTTACTCGTTTAGGAGATAGAACAAAAATAGTAGCCTATGTCGTTTCCTAGGGTTCAAGCTATTTCCGTAGTAAATTTCATCAAAATCGGTTCAGCTTTCACTACAAAAAGTAGCCTATGCTCTTTACCAAGCCCCAGCCTATCTCTGTATAAAATTTCATCGAAATCGGTTAAGTGTTTCGGCGTAAAAGCGTAACAGGGACGGAGATACTTTCACATTTATAATATTATAGGGATTATTAGCTTGGCCTTGGCAGCGCCTTTGGTCTTTGGTTGTGCTCATGTAAGTTAGGGCCAGGGGCGTGCATTGGTTTCAGATGGGGGTAGGCTGTGAGTGAAAATTGAGTAAGTTTGCGTGAAACAGTAGGCGATCTCGCGGCAGCCTAACATTGGTTAAATTGCACAGTAACGATCTAAGTTGCGCGCTTTAGTAAGGAATAAGTACAAGTAGACGACAAAATGGTTACAGAATATTTATTGTTTATTGTTGAATACGTAATTAATAATTATGGTCAGCTGTTCTGTCGGTTTTTTATGAAGGTAGGCTCTGCATAATAGTTAAAGGTTTACTTTACTTTAGGTATAGCTTTTAACTTTTCTCGCATAGAAAACAGTATTTCTAGCTATAAACACCGGTCATCTTCCGTAATTACGTTTAACTATGATCCTAGTGTTTACACGGGTTTAGAATAGTCTAAATCCTAACCCATTGGTCAAACCGTGTAAATTGCCATGAATATCGTAACGTCTAATTGATTCAAGTGTTTAGTTTTTTTTCTTTTCTAAATAGAGAAATTATAGTTAAAAGGTTCACAGGTACTATTCAAATATCTACAAACACTTAAGAAACAAAATCTTGTATGCAAATCAATATCCAGAGTTAATCGTTGAAGGACAAAATGTGAATTCACTTGTACGACTACGTTGTTATGTTACGATTATGTTGTTAAACCAAATGCTTTAAATGGTTTACAAGCGACAAGGTTTACAAACGACGCCGAGAAGGACAATGTGGGTGTAGGAAGTTTTCGAAACACGTGCGATTGTTCGGAATAGATTTCAATGTGACGAGAGGCTTTCACGTGTCGACCCCCTGACGGCAAGGAATACAAACAAAGCATCTGGTTTTTAGGGTTCCGTAGCCAAAGTGCAAAAAACGGAACCCTTATGGATTCGTCATGTCTGTCTGTCTGTCTGTCTGTCTGTCCGTCCGTCCGTCCGTATGTCACAGCCACTTTTTTCCGAAACTATAAAAACTACTTATACTGTTGAAACTTAGTAAGTAGATGTATTCCGTGAACCGCATTAAGATTTTCACTCAAAAATATAAAAACAATAAATTTTGGGGGTTTCCCATACTTAGAACTCAAACCCATACGTGTTTCTAAACTGAATAGTTGCGCGAGAAACACTTCCAAAGTGGTAAAATGTGTCGTCGTCCCCCCTCTAACTTCTAAAATAAGTGAATGATAAAACTAAAAAAATATATGATGTACAAACTTCCACCGAAAATTGGTTTGAACGATTTCTAGTCATCATCATCATCATCATTTCAGCCATAGGACGTCCACTGCTGAACATAGGCCTCCCCCATTGACTTCCAGATTGGCCGGTTGGAAGCGGCCTGCATCCAGCGTCTTCCTGCGACCTTTACCAGGTCGTCTGACCACCTTGTGAGTGGACGTCCTACGCTGCGCTTGCCGGTACGCGGCCTCCATTCTAGAACCTTTCTGCCCCATCGGCCATCAGTTCTACGTGCTATGTGCCCCGCCCACTGCCACTTCAGCTTGCTAATCCGTTGGGCTATGTCAGCGACTTTTGTTCGTTTTCGGATCTCTTCATTTCTGATTCGATCTCGCAAGGAAACACCAAGCATAGCCCTTTCCATAGCACGCTGTGCGACCTTGAGCTTTCTTATGAGGCCCATAGTGAGAGGCCACGTTTCAGTTCCATATGTGTTCCATATGATTTCTAGTAAGTAGTTTTATTTAATTCTTCATAAATCGTAAACCGCAATTCTCTCGCATTTCGACTTGAACTTGGCCGCTTTTTTTTAGGCCTTCGTTCGTGGGGCTTCGTTGAACAGGAAAATTGTTTTTCCTTACCAACTAGATTGAGGAAACTGGGCTAGTCATAATAATCGTCATCATCATCATTTCAGCCACTCATAAGACATCCACTGCTAAACATAGGCCTCCCCTATTGACTTCTAGATTGGCCGGTTAAAATCGGCCTGCATCCAGCGGCTTCTCTCAACCTTTACCAGGTCGTCTGTCCACCTTGTGTGTGGATGTCCTACGCTGCGCTTGCCGGTACGTAACCTCTAGTACAGAACCTTTCTGCCCCGTTGGCCGTCAGTTCTACGTGCTATGTGCCCCACCCACTGCCACTTCATTTTGCTAATCCGGGGGCTAAGCTTGTTAAACTGGGCTAGTGCTGGTAATGAAATCGCAATAGATGGTCGATCAATGGCTTGATTTTGACATGTAGCTCATCAGCCTAATAAGTCACCTGCTGGACGTAGGCCTCTTGAGAACGCCACAGCAAGCGGCCAGGCCATTTGCGTCCAGCGGTCCTTGACTAGGCCTACAGTCCACCGGGTAGGGCTTCCCACGCTGCGTCTTTTAGTACTTGGTCGCCATTTGAGAACCTTTCTTCCCCAACGGTTGTCAGTTTACCTTTGCAATTGCTATGTCAGGTGGCTTTGGTTCTTCTATGGGTATCATTCTGTAGTGACTCATAACGATATTTATTTATGGGACATCAAAACAAAAGACAAAAAGCAAATAAACCCTTAATTTTTTTACTACATTCTTCTATATAATGTTTTTTATTTGCACAATATACTGTGCAAAATTTTATAAACATATTCGCGATTTTATTTTCTATAAAAAAAGTTTATTACCAATAGACCGAAATTCGTGTTGGACTACTGAATAGGCTATTTGCCTTGTACCAAAATTTACTTAACTAATTATTTAGTTTAATAGATTGCACCATATGGAACCGAAACATATTAATAGTTGTTAAAAATAATACATGATTACTTTAAAAAATACATTTTCGAACATTATATTTTTATCGGTATTTTACATTGTCAAAAACGCCAGCAACAATGACAGACACGTCACCATTAACTAACTTTGTACTAGAACTGACATCCCAAAGCTAGATTATGCGCTACGCTCGCACATTGTATGAGTAGTGTGACCGTCGACGAAGGTTTTTAACATGCCTGTTCTAGTACTTTATAACTCAATGGGTATGTAAAGGCTCATGACGTCACGAACAAGTACATCGACGACCGACGGCGTTTTCGCTAGCTTTAAAAAACATAAAGAATGAAATACTATTTTTAACTATTTTCAAAGGTTTAAAAATTAAAATAAAATTGTTGACGCTTCATTTGAATATTACCATCAATAATAATTCTATTCCAGAAAATAGTCAAATAGCCTATTCCGACTTCATCAGTTTAGTTCGAGCGTTTTTGTGGCTTCGTCTTGACTTGGGCGAAAGGCAACCGTTTGTAATTGTTTGTCATTCTCAAGGATTCCCACATCGAAAGTCCGCACCCCACGTAGCATACTGATAGATTTCTACAAACAAACAACGCACTTCCTACGAATATGTGAAAGTTATTTCGCGATTCTGCAAGCCCCCGGTTCTCGTACATTCGCATGTTATGTAACTGTTATTGTAAATTAGTGTCTTGTCTCCCACTCCACCGATCCATGTTTTGATATCAGTGAAGGCGTGATTGATGGGTAATAACTATCATCTTTGTTATTGTAGCAAAGAATCTTTAAATAAATATACTGCCTACTTTCCCACTCACTGTTCCCACCACTCCAGAAGAATCAATTGCTTTGACAATAAAACTAATGGACTGATGTGTATTTCATGTTGTATGATGAAACCCAACCTTCACTTTATGGGTTTTATTGACGGTCATGTTGTTGATCCTAACAGCACAGGTGTCATATGCAGTGATCGGAGTAGGTAGATTAATTTGGGGTCAACGATCTAAAACATTGGTGTTAATATGGACATGCCTCCTGGTTTCCGGAATTTCTTTTTATCAGTTTTTGAAAAAAAAAGGCATATCCATATTATGCTAGCACTACCAAAGTACATCAAATCAATCTACATACTCCGATCACTGCTCATCACAATATTTTGGT
The DNA here is from genome assembly GCA_963576865.1 of Anania hortulata. Lineage (NCBI taxonomy): Eukaryota > Metazoa > Arthropoda > Insecta > Lepidoptera > Crambidae > Anania > Anania hortulata. Next base: position 19,419,870 of record OY756398.1, on the reverse strand, counting down.
ATAAATATACTACCCTATTCCATTACTGTTCGTCACACACGTACATCACAGCTAAAAGCCGCAGCATTAAAAGATTATATTTATCTTCGCCGGCTCAGAAGTAAAATCAGGCGTAGCACAGCAAACAATCATGAGTCTGATGAGCATCATATACTAATTTAATGCCTATTTTAAGCTACAGTTCCCAAATAAATGTATATCTATTGACGTCACAGCCACGCCTCTGTCACGCTGCAGCAAAGATGTTTAACATCTGATAATCACTTTTACTTTTCGGATGGTAGCACCAATGAGTTGTAATATTTTAATTACCTACCTACCACAGAAGTAGGCCATACAATGACCAAGTTTTTTTTTTTAGCTAATGCATTTTTTGGAAGTTGGTGGTTAAAATTTCATACAGTTTGAAAAAGCAGTTCAATCTCGTGGTACCTTAATAACTCGTGATGGTGCTGAGTTGACGACGTATACCGATACATAAATTAAATCTTACCCAAGGCTCATCATCATACTTAGCCTCGCTCGACTACATAATTATTATTGACCCTTTTTAGTTGGTTGGTTTTATTTTTTTTGTAAAACTCCTTTATTGGAACCCTTTGTTCCTATTCGTTTGACAGACTTCATTACCAGTCGGATTTACTGTGTCTTGTTAAGGTTCGAGATCATTACGTGGAAAAACGACGAAACTTTTAATATTTTTAATGGAATTGTCCGCTGTGTGTGTATGTGTGATTGCCTTCTACATTTCGCACACTAGCCAATAACCAACCAGTATTTTCCTCACGGCGTTTTCCTTCACATTTAGTTAGGTAGCGACACTTTAAAAAATAGTGTTTTTATAAAACTGGACGGACTCAGCTCAGGAAGTCAAGAATTCACCGCATGGCCCCAAGAACGTTGGCGTTTCTTTTTCCTACAAGGCTGTCGCGCCTTTTGCGTGATTCCTTGTTTTGACCCCCACTTTCCGCTTGCTTATCACTGTTTCACAATCAGGTTTTTATATCATGAGTAGGTATGTACCAAACTTGTTCTCTTTGACGTAATAACCACGCCTCTATCACGCCGAGCCTCACCGCATCATCATCACCAAGCTTATCATATCACAGTATTGTTCACACTTATTAATATTTGCGTGTTTGCGATATGGCTTTAATCTTTGTTTAGTGGTCGGGGGCTAGTAGACTATTTTATTACTTTTATACAGGCAGATTTTTATATTCTTCTGATTTTAGGTATCAAACATACCTAAAATTAGCTGAGTCACTTGTTGAAACCGTTAGGGTCTGGTCTTCTCTTATTTTTAAATACCTTCTATTTTATTATCTTTTATTACCATTTTAATGCCCCTACGCATAATGGACCGAATTTAAGTCTTAAGTCCAGAAAAAGGAGTCCACTCTCATACTTATACCATTTTAATGTCAGACCCATAACTCATAACCTAAAACTAAATAAATCTTCTGACATTTAAAAAATAAATCACGATATTGTTGGATCACCATTATTCTTATGGGCAATCTAATCTACTTCTCTGAGAGCTATTTAATTTAGGCTCTGGTCGGACTGCTGTCGCAGGGGTGTCGAAGCGCGAACGGGTAGAAGTTTTATTCTATTGTTTTTCATCATAATCAGCCTACTGTACACTATACATGACCTCCCAATGCACGCCATGGAGTACGAACTTCAGCAATTTTTTTATTTACTCTATCTTTTACTTGCTTCTTCTAACTAGTAGGCGCATGCGCTCTGACGCTACGGTTTCCTTGTCACGGTCTCAACTTGCGTCTACTCCAAAAAGTCGAGTATATGACAGGTTGGCTAGGTATTGAAAATGCCCCTTGTGTTGCCATTGCCCTTGAGCCAAGCCGCTTTTATCAGGCAGTTGGTAGGCTCTGTGCCGTCTCAAGTATTTAAAAAAATGATTGCCTTCAGTATCCTTATCTTTCTATCCTACTCAACGATAGTCGACAGAGCTTTCCTTTTCCCTGGGGCAGACATAGCACGCGCTTTTAACTGGCCCTAACATTGTAGGTAATTTGTATATCAAGAACACTCACAGCCTGGCACCGACCATCCGTTACCTTTGCAATACCGTACGTTTCTAAGTATACAATTTGTAGTCGCTGTAAACCGTAGGATCTATCCTACTTCTAATCTTTAGTTGCGGTAAGTTGCACTTACCTAATTTTGTTGCAGAAGTGATTTTGAAGTGGAAAGTTCCACCCGATATCAATGTAAAGTAAATTCGGATATTTGAATAATGTAATCTAATAAAAATCGGCCTTCTTCGACCTACCATGAATCCTTTTTTACGCTGTAGCACTCTAAGACCGCTAGACAAATATAGTATGGCTGATACAATAGTCAACTAAAACAGAATTGCAAAGAAAGCAGTGAGGCTCAAGCGGGAGTGGGCCGACCACAGAAACCACAGCCTAAATACAAGAGTCCTAGTAAAGGGCGATTGTTTTTTGTTTGTTGTTGAAAGGGTGATTGAAAATCGCCCAACAGGAAGACCAGAGATTCGATGGCAAGACAATATATAATCTTTATTTCACAAGTCAGTACTGTTAATAATACTTATTCACGTACATTTATTTTGAAGATGACTTATGGGTGACAAAAAAGAACATTGTATTTAATATTGTTTCGATTAACATGGTGCAGGTATGGTAATTAGAAACAGTTAACTCCGTAGTGTTAGATTTTATTGAATTTTGCGTATCAAATCACGTTCCTGGCATGTTATGGGAGCGGCGCCTTACCGTTAGAAATCTGCGCAGGCGCCGTTAGCTCGCGATTTGCATTTTTGGGTGAAGGCGAACCGCCTGTCTGGATCTTTTGTAACGTTAACGGTTTATGGCGACGGAATAAGGTCGACGATTGCACAGACTTTAAGGATACGCCAATGGATGCCAAAATTGGTTTTGATGAAAACAAATTCGGTTTTACCTCACTTGAAGAAGTTTAAAAATAAGATATTTTAACAGTCCGTGGGATTACCATACCTTGAGTTTATGATGAAGCGACAGTGTTATATCTTTACCACATAAAAAATTGCTACATAAAAGAAGTAAAATAAATTACTATGCTTACATGACATCCGGATTTGTAAATAGCTAATAAATAAGGATCAATAAATAAATGTACTTGTAGAATCGGTGTTCGGGATTTTTAGTATTGAAAATCCTGATATAACCAGATGCAGACTTTGGTGTTCCAAAGATTAATTTAAAATTAGGTAATTCATGTCAAATCTAGTCAAATCTTATTATTTATAGATATGTATTTTTCTTTAGTTGAGTAGGTTATAAAGCGCTGCTTTCTTTGATAAAAACAAATTCAGTTGTCAATGATTTCCTAATAATATGCAATCAGAAGAGCAGACAAATGAAAAAAATCTTTGATTTATTTATATTTTTATGACTACCGGGTAATTAGTATTCATTTAGTAAATCTGTAAAGATAATTTTAAATTTTGTATGGGATAATCTGGAACCACCAAACATAAACTCATTTAGTATTTTTCCTGACCCTTCCAAATATTCAACTGGTTAAGTTGAAAACTTTCAACCGGGTTTTTATTTGACTTATCATCATGAGTCACTAAAATTACACTTATGACTTGTTTGCAAATTGTCCCAAATATCTCAAGTTGGCAATACATAAAAAAGGCTAACGGTATCGTCAGGTGTACATACAGTACAGATACAGATATGTACTTAGAAACTGTCGCTAAATCACCATTTGCTGATGGCCAGACTCAAATAGAAAGCTTAGAAAGTCAAGTGTTAGTTAATGTTAATCAATCCAACAGTAATAAAATAATGGGGTTACGCAAGGCTCAGTGTTTAGACCGCTACTATTTTGCATAGAATTATGATAAAAACGCAAAAGAAAAGGATTCTGATTACGTAGACTTGTCATATTGTGACTATTTAAGTGCACTAGCGTTGATAATGGAGATAACATTAAGACAGAGTCTAGGACTTCATCGGATGAAGAACAATACACTCTATTAACGATATGCGATGGAAGGTATTTACCCAATATATTTATTCATAGTATAAAACAAAGTCGCTTTCTTCTGATTTTGATGCGGTTTTTAATAATAGAATAGAATGATTCAAGAGGAAGGTTCATATTATGTATAATACATAAATAAACTAAGGACCATGCGAACGAAGTAGAGGTCAACAGCTAGTGTAAAAAATAAAGATAATAAATACCCTCAGTCGCCCGTCGCTAATTCTATCTAATACATAATTATTATGTGTCTCTTTTCATATTAGTTCATAATCCAAACAGTACAAAAAGTAAAAATTCATAGGTTAGCAATTTGAAACATTTGCAGGTGTTAGGCGGTGATTAGTGTGATTACTCATTTAGCATCGAATGAACCGTTGTATTTACGTTTACGTTTCTTTAATTAAAGATTCTATAATCATGTTTACTGATTGTACTATTGTAGGCCTTAAAGGCAAGAACATAGATCAAATCTGCTGCCCGGTGGTGTGATATTTTGTAGGCCAAAAATCATCCAAAAAATACATGTTTTATAGTTGCATGTAGTGTTCTTGATTAGGTTTTCTTTTTCCATTCATGCTGTGATCTCTAACCTCACGATTCCATTTGCCAACTCAAACAAATCTTAAGTTCTTGTTCTCGCCCTTCGTTTTGACCTACTTTCCTAAACTTAAGCATAAATAGCTCCACAAGCTGTTATGGTTTCGAACGAGCCTGTTATAGACCTATTGCTTGTTCGTGACGTGAGCCCCTTTCGCTTTTCAAGGTGAATTTCTCTAAGGCACCGCGCTCACCTTTACGATTTGACATTAAATTGATGACACCAAAAATGTATTTGCTGTAAAAGTTACATCAACAAGTATTAAGGTGTCACTGTTTGTAGCAGACAGCTTGTTGGATAATAAATTGAAGTCAAGTTGTTTAGTAAAAAGGTATGTTTATTTACGATTCCTTGTTCAAGTTTAAATTACGTTTAGGCCAATGAAAAATATACCAAAACAATCGTAATATTGTGAATATACCTGATTCCCAATGTCATATTTTCTTTAAATTTTGTAATAATGCAAAAATGTCTTACTCACGTACTCTTCTCACGCGCTACGCGCATTGGCAGATATATTATTTACCGTTACTTGTTGTTGCATTTGTTATTTAATTTAAGGACATTGTAACAAATATCTCCTCCTATTACCTACCTACACTTAATTCGTAGACATTTCTAAATGGATGAAACTCGTTGAATAGAATAAAATACTGTTATTCAACTCTGGTATGCATACGCAAAAACTGCATTGAAATAAAATGATGAAAATTATAAATAATTTTCATTTACCTACCTGCATCAGGTACCAAACAATCCTATCGATACCAAAAGGTATCATTCTAGGTACCTGCTGCTTGAGCTGGTTAAATAGCAAAAAATAAAGTGTGTCAGATGAGTGTAGGCCTTTACTGACAGCGTTAAGGGACAGCAGCTCTGTCCCACAAATCTATTTTCACTTTCGACTACGTTCTATTGTTGTTGTATGCCTGTGTGAGAAGCCAGTTACATCTCACTATAAAACGTGATTTTAATGGAACCCGCTAGAGAAAGTAGCGTGAAGAGTCAAGGCCGAAATATTGGGAACACACATTAAAGATTGCAATCTTCTATATTTTTAAATTTAAGGTACCGTTATAGATAGATAGATAGATAGACACTTTATTGCACAAAAACATTAAGGTTATGAAAATGTTATAAACACAAGACACAGTTATGTACAATCCGGTGGCCATATCGCCAAAAGCGATCTCTTCCAGACAACCTTAGTTAATTAATTTTTTATACAGTGGGGTAACGTAGTGCGAGAGCAAAAGAGTGCGTAAGTCAAATAATCAAAAATAAAAAAATACATATAATACACAAAAATAGCAAAACAATAATAGTAGATAAATATATAATATACGTACATAAACATACATATTAATCATATCAATTAAGATAATTTAAATGTATTGTTTGTCGATAATCAAAACGCATTTGTTTTTCGGAATTATAGATAGGAATAATTGCATTATTAAAGATAAATCATTATTATCAGTTTTTTTTTCCATGTCTGTAAAAGGATATCATATCAGCACATTATCTGAAGTTCCTTTAATTTTCAAACAAAAGTTTGCAGTATTTTTATTGTTATATCGAACATAGTGTTTCATGTTATGAAGGCTAACGCTGCATCAAAATGGTTTCTATTTCCAATGCTACCACCAGTACGGTTAGAATCCAATTAGTCTCGATTCGCCTGTTTATTAATTTAGTTATTTTCAGTAAACGAGATAATAAATTCTTTTGTTTGATTGTAAATTATTTAATGAGGCTTTTGAATAGCTTTACCCTAGTGAAATGCTCTCGACACAGACGTAACCTATAAATTATGTTTATTTGTAGGTATAGTGCAGTCTAGTATGTACAAAAAGTGTTATTTGATAAAACAACATAAATAATACAATGACCTACCTGGTAAATGTCGACATGGTATTAAAATAAAGTGTGTTAAAATTATTATTATTATCAAAGAGACAAGGTAATTTAATTAAACTAAATACTCATTGTCTCACCATAGTACTTCTACTACTTCGGACAAATAAAATAAACCATCCATAACATAAGATACACACATAATTACAGAGGTGTCTTGCTTGACTTGAATTATAATGGTGTGTATTTTGCAAAAACGAAAACAACAGATGTGCGCTACTGTATCAATATCAATATTATTGTTTTTATTATTCAGTAGTTTTATAATTCACAACATTTTTTCCAATTCATCTGACACTTCGTTTGAGTAAACTTTCTATCACAAACAAACATCTCGCAAGGAGCATTTAAAAACAGGGTCGTATCTTTTAACCTTGCCAATTAATTTAACTTTGAAAATAAAGGTTCTTAGTTTAAAGACCTCGTTGAAATCACTGTTAAGTGTTAAGTTATTTTGATTCGATATAAATGAAAATAAATTGAAAAAGACTGGCAATTTTGGAAAATTATTATTTGATCATTGGACTACCGTGTATTATTGTCACTATTGGCTTTGTTTGTAGGACACCACAGGGACACAGGTAACAGGACTATATTAAAATGTTGTAAAGATTAGAGTAAAGATACGACACTACCACAGAATAATAATTAAATATGTACTTGTGATGGTGATCAATAAGAAAAAGTCATTATGAATCACACCGATTATGTAGCCCCAAACTAAGCAGAACTTTGTACTATGGCGTATAGTTTATTATGAAATAATTAGAATTCTGCAGATGGACTTGGATGGAGTCACATGCATAATCTGTGCGAGGTGCATTCGATTTTAGTCTGATTTGGCTTTCAGTTTAGAGACTGTTGGAAGCATTGAGTAGAGTACCATTTTATCTGTTGGATGAAGTACAAAAGTTGAAATTGGAAGTTGTTTGTTTTACAATATTTGCGTGGTAGCTGCCAGTGATACCACAGACGCTAATCGAATAATCGGATAGTCGGGATCTAAATCGGAAGTGCCGATTGGATCCGATAATATTATCAGGACCTGGCATTATGTGAGAGGTCACATCCGATAGTCAGACTTAACGTAACGTAAAAGAGACTACTAATAGATGTATCTTGCACTTCATTATCGTTTTTGCTTTTTTTCACTTTTGCTGTCACACTAACGTTACCCACTCCACTACAACTTAATTTCCTCTACTCAAATCTTCTGGCGATAAGGCCGCTTGATTGAACATATCTGTGACTTGTTTGTAATAAGTAACCTTTTGTGTTTTATGTGCAATTTAATTGTCTATCTACATAACTATCGTTAATTTATTTGTACGTATCTTGTAACTGAATTTGTCTTCAATCTACAAACACTGTATTATCTAGCTTCGGTTGCATTCCATATCGTTTTCACTCGCTGGCTCAGCCCCTCTGTCCCTTTCTTTGCAATCTCTGTAAATGCAATTTCGTTGAAAACTGTCAGCAATTTGATTGAGCGGCTTCAAAGAGAAACCACGCCACCTATGCAACAGAGGCAGGCCTGCACTTAACATCGCTGCACCGAGTTTCACTTTCACCGGCTTACGTAAACCGACCTTTTATCGGGTTCGGTGTTTGTCGTTTGCACGTTTGTTTTGCTTGTTTATGAGATTTGGCAACTCTAAAAATTCCCTTTTCGAATTGCTTGTTTTTATTTACTTTTCCTATAGATTTTCCGGTTTCCAGCCGATATTACATCTGGCGATTGCCAGATTGATTGAAACCAGACCGTTTTGATCCTGGCTAAACGTGTTATTTAAATTTTTCAGTCGGGACTTCTCACCAAATTTTCCTCAGCCATAAATACACAAGAAGGAAGGAGTTGCAGGAAGCCGCTGGATGCGGGCCGCTTTCAACCGGCCAATCTGGAAGTCACTGGGGGAGGCCTATGTTCAGCAGTGGACGTCCTATGGCTAAAATGATGATGATGATGATAAATACACGAATTCCCGAAAATCCAGACGTTTCTTTTGGTTAGAAAATTTTGATCATGAACTCTTAGAGACCACCACTAAGAATAGATCTCGGTTATGATCTCAAAATACATATAACCTGTTCGGAAAAATCTGAAATTTAATAGTAATTTTTATCACTTAGACCTACTCTTAAACATACATCCTTACTTAATGTACCATTATTTTTGATTTCAGGTAATGTCATCACTTCTTACCAACTATCTCTGCGATGTATGGAATGTATACAAATGATATAAAGAGGTAATGTTTGTTTTGATGTAGGTGCCTAGGACTTGAATCTTCGAAACTTCTCATTAGATTTAAAAATTCTCTGCCGAGGGATGTGACATAGGTATTATTATAGATGATGATAACTAAGTCGTAGATGTCGCTGTTCACTTGACTTGATACAACAACAGCTAGCGTTGATAATAAAATAATGAATAAGGTACACATTTCTTTGGTCACAGAATGTTATCGTTATCATCTGATTTCTGCACGCGAGAGGTCACGGGGGCTATAAATTACAACGCGTTTATAAATAACGCGTTTGATATTTTGAATCTCAGTCGTTAACCTGAATCCACCAAACTTTGGACGTGAAAGTGAAAACTGATCTTGTACATAACAAACCGGAATTCATATTGTTTTGTTTGTTGTTTGTTTTGTATTGTTATCATTCACGGGCAGTTTGTTGTCATGTATTATAGGCGATCACAAATAGTCCACCATGGTTAATAACTAGGAGTTTTAATTAGACTACGGCGTAACATTTTAATTTAGATACATTTAGTAACCTATTTTTGTAAAATAAAGTAAGTTAAAAATAAACCTTAAATCATTAATAAACACTTTTAAAAATTACGATAAAATTGCATTATTTAAGGAAGCTTGTCTTTAACGAAGCTCATAACTTTGCACTTGGGTAACCGCGATGACTTAACTCTCGAACTAATGAGGCCAAACTAAACGCAACGTCCGCGATCCAGGCTACACGATTAACCTTAAAATAATTAAGTATTCAACCGACTTTATTTTACTTTTGATTTCCGCAAAACAACTACCAATTAACGACACAAAAAACGATCGACATTAAATTTTAATTCTTGACAAAAGCCGTAAACGACAGAAAAAACGTTTTGATGTAAAAAATTGTTGTCGTTTATCACTTATAGGGGCCACCCCACCATACCATAATAATAACCATGGACGTTTTAAGTTACATAGATGTAATAGAGGAAATAATATTACGACAAGCAAGATAGGTAGGGTAAGAGTGCAACACCTAGATAATTATCATCCCTAATTATCTAGGTTAAGTACCATCCATCAAGCGATATTTAAGTCGTTTGACTTTAGCATTTTGCTAATTTACACGGAAATAAAAATACATGTTAATACGAGCATTGATGACCAGAGTTATAAATAGGACAGATTCCTCTTTCAAATTTGATGTAATTTAAAATTTAAGCATATTCAACAATCGTGTATTCGAGTGTTATCACTTCTCAGACTAACTAGACTACTGCACTGAAATGCATCGCCCCTAATTAGTCCCGAGAAGATATGAATGAAATGAGGCCATTATGCAAGTTCTAAAGGACTTTTGACCTCACCAAAAGTACCTCTCAAATTGCCACTGTTTTTGTCAATATCATAGACGATTCTTGTCATTATAATGGAATTAATGTCATTATCGTAAATGGAAATATTCTCGGTGAATTAACCTGAGTCCGTTGAAATAATTGCACTTTAAATGCTAGTGGTTATATCACTATCGATATGGGCGGTCGTCTATTAAACCACTACTTGAGAGTATCAGTCCTCAATACATGGTTATGAGAAACCGCGGCCATTTATGGCAATCAAGGAACAGCCTTATGTACTTGATTTCCGCAACCCACTTTTGAACTAAACTTAACATAATAATCACAAGTTTTTTTTGGTAAAAAGTTACATTAAGTAATATTGTTAAGAATGGTTTTTATTACATTGAAATGTTTGTATATTTTTTCTGTAAATAGGTAACTCATTGTAACTTTTGGAACACTGCTTTATATTGCATGTGTAAATTCTAAATTAAGCCGAATTAAACACTAAATTCTGAGGCTCAGTTCTAGTTTGGTCTGTTTCACAAAATAACGTCAATTTACCCATACTAGTATATTGTGATATGGACAAATAAATGTCCAAATATATGTTATTTATGATGCTATACGAAATAATAGACCTTTAACTCACGAGTGACGTTTTAGTTATCAATCTATACGGTGTCTTGGACTACTATCCATTTAAAATGCTTGCAGCAATATGTTGTCTTTACATGCATGTCATATCGGCTGGCTCGGCTATATGTGCCAGCGGGTTTCACACAAGCCTAGGCTGCATCTAGGCAGGCAGTAAAGGCATTCTAGGCTCCACAACGCGGTCACCCGGTGGCCCGCTTGCACAGTTGCGTACGATGCGTCTTTTTGCTGCGCGCCGTCCGCAGACCGCGGTCACAATCATGTTGTGTTAATTGCTAACTGGTTGAAGGCTCCGGGTACTTATATGTAACTAGCGCAAGCTGTGATGAAAGATAGGGACTCGCAAAAGGTTTCGAGGATGGAGATGAGGTCAAAGGAATACCGCTTAGATGTAAAACTAGTTACAAGACTTCAAGAACGAGTCTTGTAATACGCTCTTGTGCCAGTTTTGAAGTTGTATTTTCTTGATCAACTGTTTGGTTTGAATTTCAAATGCTTTTTTAGATTATTTGAAGCATAATCAAGTCATTGCGCTTATCAGAAGATTCCTTCGTAAGGATTACGCAAGTAACAAAAGATCTGCCACAAACAATATTGTCATTCTTTAATTGTCTTGTTTACGCTTCTAGGATTTGATATAGCTACATTAATGCTCATATAAAGCAAGGCTACGGTACAGTGTTATATTGTATTCAAATTATATCACCGCTACGTGATCACGTCGTCAGGAATATTCCTAAATTCGAAATTATCTCTTGAAATCTATCAGAGCATCCATCTTGTTGAATTGTTTACTGAATTGTTCAGCTGCTTGCACTCACGCATCCATGATCGCTACGTGAATCATAAGCTCTTAAACCATCCAAGCTATGTATTACGGAGGGGAAATTTATGTTCAGCTGTCAGTAATTGGTAAAAGAGTTTTATATCATCTCATGCCGCTTTTAAATTCCATCTATCTCTAACATATTTTAATTAATTTTGGTCATTATGCAGGATTATCAATCATCATCATTCGCCTGCACTGCTCCCGGGTTATCTGGAGACGGTGCAGTATGTTTTGCACAATTTAAACTATAAAAGGGCTTCGGCTTTTGTTTTACAGTCGGCCGTCTGTTTCACATCGCCCTTATTTGAAAATGCAACTATAGAAATATAAATATCAGTTTGTACATCATTCACTTTAAAAAAGAATGTCAATTTAGCAAATCTATTCAGACATCACGAAGCATAACTGTGAATTGTTATCATTAGACAGTTATTTCGCGACCGCAGGCTACGTAAATGTGCCTGTTATTGCTTGCTTCCATTTGCGATGGTACTTGTATACCAAAACTAACAGTGCATTGACCTAAGCGCGCGTGTTTAGTTATCATGGGTCAAGGTTACCGGTGAAGGCTCAGCTCCAGCGGTAATTAGAACTGTTGAGAAGTTTAAAGGTTAAAATTAAAATTGCTTGGAATTTCTCAAGCATGATTTGAAGGTCTAGTGAAATGCACACTTTAATTGGGTTAATTATGTAGGTATTTTAAGTTGATAATTCTGAAAATTTGTTTGTTGTGAAGGTTGTGATGAGTCAGGGGTTGTTACCATGTCCTTCTAACTGCAAGGCGTTGTAACTTACAATGAGAGATAAGATAAACTGTATCATCTTTAGCTGAAGACCGTTAACCGTTACAAGATTTAATTTTAGGCTTATGCAACGAATAGCAAAATATTGTAAATAAGTCACCATAACACGTATATCGAAGGTCGTAAACCTATGATATATGACTATTGCTACCACCAACAAAGACCCGGTAGTGCTCGCTGGGTGTGGACTGATAAATTTAGCTGTCTGACGTCACCCTATGGTTTGCCAATTGCCGACCCTGAATTGTCTGGTTACGGCGATCGTTCGCTTGACAATCGGTATTGTCCGAAGGTGGTCGTCAACCGCACTAGAGATCTCTCTTGTAAGCTTATCTACACGAAAAATCTAAATGGGGTTCTTAAAAAATAGTAGTCATAAACTTTAGAACACTTGTTATGTCGATGATGATTATACAAAGAGACTTAACAGCAAATGCATTTTCTAAATGTAGATTACCGCGAGACATTATTTCAAACGGTTCATTAACATATAAACATACAACTTTGACAAACACCTGTTGTTAAAACAACAATATTGAATATACAAATATTGTAATCTACGACAAACAAGGAATGGTACATAATAAGAATAAATCAACACTTCGAAATCCTTGAATGTTGACTCAAATATCGATAACCTAAAATAAACTAAAGTGGTCTATTGATATGCTAACCTGATTTCTGTTGACACTAGCTAAGTTATTACTAGTGAATGCAAAGTATTTGCTATCTAGGGCTAACAGTAAGGTATGCATGTGCTAGTATGTTATCAATTTCACAGCATTGTGTAACAGTTACAGTGGTAATGTGGCAACTATGTCTGCGGGATTGTTTTGATGCATCGGGGTCACAGGCCACAGATGTAGACCGACGCTCTTCCAGCTATCGCTGTCGCGGGGAATGTTTCGACTGTGTGTGGTCTGGCCACCGCGGCCAGTAATGGTATCGAGACTAATATTTACAATGTCTATAATTTTGGTTTAATCATTAACGCTATATACATTGTTGGACTGACCGTTCTTCTGCTTTATTACCTTGGCTATCTAACGATTTCACCTAGTAGATCTTTCTCTATCTTATAGCAATGTTGCTTAACATTTTGTTATTAATAAGTTTCTGATGTTTTCTTTTCAAATATGTAGTTTATTCACCATCAGATGAACATGCTTGCAGATTTAGATTGGAATTATTTTCTTTTTAAAGATACGTACACTTTCCATGTTATTTACAAAACAATAAATAACATGGAACAAGAGGAAGATAATTCAGTTCCTTTGCTGCTTACAGTAAAAAGTTAAAGGGAAGTTTAATTGCCTATGAAATTCAGAGATAAAATATAAAACGTTTAATCTAAACGTGACAACAATGGATAGTGTTCCTAATTTGACTAACTATATAAGCAAAGTATGCCTTAATGTCACTTCTCAGACAGTACAGAAATACATCAAAACACTGGTGAGCGGTGGCCAGCGGCCTTGCGCACACGGTGGTGCACCTTAACGTAGATAAACACCATTATCCTTATTGCAATGCAAGAAGGTCTAAGTTCGTGTATCAGCATTCGAGAAACGTGCGCTCGAATGTAGTTAGGAAATGCCTTTTGAAAATATCAGGTATCGGAGAATACGAAGACATACAAAAAGGTTTTTAGAATGTAAGGTTTCGGATGATGAAAAAGTAAAGACTGGTGTTAGTAAACTTCTTATTGTTGGAGATGCGTCTGGCGGATGAAATTGTAGCTTCGTGGATTTTGCTGTAATGACTACAAATTTCCAGTTTTTTTTTGTCATAATTTACTTTTATTTTTGGTACAGCGTAGTAGCACTAGACTTGAAACATTTTTTGTCCGTTCGTACTACGGAAAAACTAATAAATCCGATCATTTTTTTATCGAACCTTCGCTAATAATTTAGGACTAGGAGCAACATAAATCAGCCGTGTTTTTTACACGGTTACTTTCAGGTTACCATCATCATCATCATCATCATGTCAGCCATAGGACGTCCACTGCTAAACCAAGGCCTCCCCAATGACTTATCATCGGAGGAGATTACCAATACTCGCCACGTGTGGCAGGCGGGTTGGCGAGCGCAGTTCTTAATAAGATTTCGCATGAAGAAGCTGCTGCCTATCTCGTGCTACAGGAATTAGTCGCCTCTTACGACACGTCTCCTATTGACGGTGAGGAAGCGTTTCAGTTGTTTGTTTATTATTTGTGAAAGGTTAGTGATGATTTAAATTTATTGTAAGAAGGAAGGAAAATGCTCATGATACAACGTTTAGTTTTTAAACTACAACAGGATAATGATAACCTTATTATTATACTTATGCCTAACAGAGAAATATCAGTAAACATTTTTCTATATTCAGCCTTGTTGTACATGACTTATTTAACTGATATACGTAAGTACGTATAACTTTGTTAGTAAATTCGCATGTTCCTCGGTAATGTTCAAAGTAAATAACTGTTGTCCTATTTGTTACCTATAATTTACGATTTTTTGGCTTTTTCCTTTTGGTTTGCCTCATCTAACAACATTTTGTTGTTATTATTTCTAAAAAAAAACATAATCCATTTTATGTACTTAAATAAATTCTCCTTATGATGATGATGATGATGATGATGATGATGATGATGATTTAATTCTGATCAAGCATACGTAAACGAGACACAATAGAAATTCCATTTTTATGCGGTCTCATGAGTCCGCTTGGATGTTAACGGGTTAAATAAATAAATTGTTCTAACGATCACACCAATTATCTAGCTCCAAACTTAGCAAAGCTTGTACTATGTTGACTAGATAACGGGTAGACGACATACTTAAACACATTATATTATTATGACATCCATGACTTAGGTACAACTGCACATACTTATCACACTAGCCCCCCTGGCTTGTAGGCCAGACGGCAAACCGAGGCCAAGATTATTGTCAATTCAAGTCGTCCAGTCATATACCATGAATCACCACTGGAACATTACTATGTACTGTTTTACTGTGCATTCATGTCATAATAATAAGCTGTTGTGAGAATACCGGAGCTGGAGTTTTCGTTTGGTTCGTACTCATAGAGTCAGTATGCGTACACGCAGGCACAAACTGAACGGATTACATTGAGAAAGATTTAAAAACTGGTAATCGACATTAGACAATGAGTTATTAGTTAAGTTCTGGCTCGGGCTCGGCACTTGCCCACAAGTTGTCCCAAAGCATTAAGTAGTGGTAAGGTGAACATTTGGAAGTGCCAATAAATGGCCTATTTGCAAAAAAAGAAATAACGGTTTTTCGTGTAATTTTGTTTAATTTCCTCTTTTATGGTTCTGATCGAAGGGATCAGTCCTGCTGCTGCAAAGTCGCTCTTCGGACGACGACCCAAGCCGAACTTTGGATTGGTATTACTGATGAATACATTTTAAAATGCGCAATGTTGTTTCGGTAATTGAAAATAATGTGTGTCAGAGCAGTAAATTGCTACTACTCGTATTAATTTGTATCCTCCCTAGCTGTATATCTGTCGTAGCCAGATCGTAAAACTGACCACTTCATGATGTGACTGATCATATCATAAAATGGTGGTATTTCATGATATGGCCGACTAAAACTGACCATATCGTTTAAACGTCAACATTCGATGAAATGTCACTCCACGTTTGGCCATATCATTAAAATAAAATTACGTTTACAAGTTATGTGAATTTGTTTAATATTTGTAATCTTGGTCGATAGATAAATTAAACATTTTAAATAGTTATAACCTCTCAAATTACGTTTCGAACTCCTTGATTTTTTGACGTTGCGCTTGTTTTCTAAATGACTTTCATAAAAATACCTAGCTTGGTGTCATAACGATATTTCACTGCACTCTCACTTCCAATTTGCACATTATTATTCACTTTCAGAATAAAATATTTGTCCGCCGCCATTATTCATCACAAAAACAAAGCAACATTAGCGCCTCTACCGGTGGGTAATGAAACGATTTTACGAAATGATCACTAGTCTTTGACCATTTCATGAAGTAGTCGTGCGTTTAGCTGTTTATATCGTCAAACGCTGAGTATTCATTGATCTGGCCAGACCACATCATGATGTAGGCAGCGGGTTCTGTTCTATATCATGAAAAACCAACATTTTATGAAATGATCGGTCACATCATGAAACGATCAATTTAACGATCTGGCCACGACATATCTATCACTTCAGAGGTCGCTGAACTCAAAGGCAATTATTTCTTTTCCCATAGCGCATCTGTGTCGGCACTCTCAGGCGCTTCCTAGAAAAGAAAAGTGTCACAATTTAGCGAAAGTCTTCAGAGAAACGCCTATGGGCTCAATTTCCACTTTTTTCCTACCTTTAGTCTAAATTCTTTGGATACGGATAGAAAATGATTTCTAAATCCAATTTGTAAGTACTAGTTTTCATTGCATTTAAGTTTTTATTACAAGTTTCTAGTCAAATACAATTTCCGGTTTACTGACTGCCATTTATTGGCCTTATGCATTTTAAATCCAACTTTTATGTCAATATTGTTAATAATAAATGATCAGCCTCAATAGAAACTCCACCACTCTATTATACAATAAAATTCTATCGTGAGAATAAAGAGCTATCCTATCCAAGTATTTATTTACAATTCGTCGACCTCCGTAGCTGAGAGGCGAGCGTACCGGACTTGGTGTCGCTATCTCTGAGGTCCCGGGTTCGATTCTCGGTCGGTAAATGTGGAAAAATAACTTTTATATATTGTCTCGGGTCTGGGTGTTGTGGTACCGTCGCTGTTTCTGATTTCTGTAACTCAAGTTCTTTGGCTACTAACCATAGGATCAGGGAAAACTATCAAATGTTGTCCAATTATTATTTATTTAGTTTTTAATTTAAAAGTACAGTCATGATGAATTTGGTACGGTTCATTTCTTTCTTTTCAACCGACTTCAAAAAGGAGGAGGTTCTCAATTCGTCGGTATCTTTTTTTTTTTTTTTTTTTTTATGTATGTTCAGCGATCATTCGTTACTGCGTTGACCGATTTCGATAATTATTTTTTTGTTTGAAAGGTAATACTTTCAGAATGGTCCCATATAAATTTGGTTAAATTCTGATGATGGGATCTATCAGAAAATCATCAAACATTGCATAAACTCCGTACCACGCCAACTGATTTTAGTATCTATCTTACCTATATCTCTGCCAAATGTGGACCGATTTTGATGATTCTTTTTTTAATGAATAGCTTATACTTCAAAGATACTATAATAAAACATTTTTGGAAAAAATTTCACCCCTAAGGGTGGAAAAATAGGAAATGAAATCGGTATTCAGCAGTTAAATTATGTTTGCACTCGTAAGATTTGTTTTGATTAGGATTTATCACTAAAACGGATGAAATAAGTTAATTTTATTAAAAAAATAAAAACCGACTTCAAAAAACTAAAACGCTAAAAATAATCTTAATGTCAGTCAATGAGAGACCAATGTTTTCGTTTGCACCGACTCCAAAAGTAACTGATTAGGTACTTAAGTGTTAAGATTATTTTTAGCGTTTTAGTTTTTTGTTACTAATAGGTTTTAGTTTAACGATTAAAGAAGTTTAATTTCATAATATGCTCAGCTAACGCGCTTGCATATACGAGAACGCAGTCATGCATGGTACAAATCGTCTGCGCTACGATGGCATTGACATTCCGATGACACCATTCTTCCCAGTAGGCCTGCCTATTGCATGAACTAGTGTGGTGACTATGTTCGGCACTTTTTGTCAGCTCGGAAAAGAAAGCGAGTATTCTCGCTAAATAGTAGTCGAAATACAAAACTCGAGGACATCGGCAATCACGAAGACAAACGAGCTAGGGGAAGGGAATTCGGCTTCGAGTCCCATACGGTAGTGTTGGCTAAGACGAGGAGCAAGTCTACTCGTAGTTGGTACTTGGTAGCCACCTAGCAAGGTAAGCTCATAACAGCAATATTGTGAAGGTGACGGAATCGTTTGGGTTATCCAGATCCACGTCTTGTTGGTCGTGTAGTTTCGGCTGAGTCAAGATCTTCATTTAAATTAGTAGCCCGCTTTACCAATTTAAAGATCTATAGAAATTACCACTTTCAATAGATCTTTAACGACTGTGCATTTGCATGGTTACTGGGCATGAAACTATAGATGTCTGACAAAGTGAAGCAGCTTGGTTTTAAGAGGCTGATGTACATAACTATTCGTTGTTATGTCAATCGGTAAGCTTCAGTTGCAAATAAATTATTAGTTTTGGACACCTAATTGATTTATCATCGTCGCAACACTATGCTTGTACGAATACTTAAGGCCCGTAGGCTCTTATGCATCATCAGCTTATGCAACGCGCCCGACGGCACAAATCGCCTGTTCTACGATGGCATTGACAGTCCGATGACACTATTAGCCGGACCCTCCGGACCACTGCGCTTGCACACCTGACTAGTGCGGCGACAATCATGTTTCTAGCATTCGGCCACTGTGCATTCATGATTTTGAAACTTTTCAAAATTAAATAATAAATAAATGATATTCATTAATGCTGCTCTTTTCAGGTACACTTGCAAAACTTTGAATTATCGTACAAATTAAAAATTATGTAATTAATTATTAATGACATTTAACGTAGTCTAGATTTGACCTATTGAACCTGTAATCCTAGGTTCTAGATTAGGCATTTCGGTTTAGAAGGAATCAAAAATATAATTTTTATATGATTATAAAGTTATAGTTAGTACTTCTTGCCTACATTTTGTTATATCTATTAGTCAGCAGTACCAAGATTCCAGCATAGTTGTGACTTTTGTAAACCAACGATAGGCATTTATTCTCTAATTATACTTGTACCTTGAGTTGAGCAGGCCGACACCCAGATAGTAGCTGTGTAAGCAACTTGCTTATTATAAATCATTGCCGATGTAAAACAGTCAATTCATATGAATTTAAAAGAGGTTTTTTAGTTCAGTAAGACTCTTCTAGCTCTCGTCTATCAAATATTTACTACTGTTTCATATCTTAAAACATTATTATTTTGACGACCGTCTGGTGTAGTGGTTCGCGCTCCGGACTACACAGCCAGCGGTTGCGGGTTCGAATCCCGCAAGGGGCAAATGTTTGTGGGATGAGCATGAGCATTTGTACCTAAGTCATGGAGGTTTATAAATGTATTTAAGTATGTTTATCCGTTATCTAGTCGCCATAGTACAAGCTTTGCTTAGTTTGGGGCTAGCTAATTGGCGTGGTTATAAAAACAATTTATTTATTTATTTATGCCTCCAATTTGGCCCCACTACACGCTTCAGCTCGTCTTTAAATATTTTTGGTATCGAAATACTGGATAGGCTGTTACGGCCGAAAGTCGTACACCGAAACCTACCGGCCAAAGCTAATAAACAACACTAGCTGGCCCATTCTGAATGGTAACTGCGGGCTCTAAGCGCTACTGATATGCAATAAACGAGTAACGAGACACGCATTGGCGCCGCGCGAAGGTTTTATAGTCTGTGTTATGGCGAATTCTGTTTCTTATCGCACCCTGCTGTGACGACAGTAAAATAAGCTTTAATATTACAACGGGTAAAAAAAAAGACTTTTTTGTGCAATTTAAGAACATTTTTTTTTTCTAAAAATAATAAATAAATAAAATGTAAAATAATGTAATGTAATACACTAATGTAATGTATGTGTATGTAATGTAAAGGTAAAATGTTGTGTTTTTTCGTCTAAAAAAATTGAGAACAAAACCCATATCAGTTTAAAAACCCCTCTGTGAATTATACCACAAATATGCATAGTCTAGACTCTAGATAGATATTAGCTTTTTGTTGTGAAATTATATTATACAATTGCAATAATAAACAATTTGGCGTGAATAATCAATTAGATGTAAGAAAAAATTATAACATGTCCAAAATGGGTATAAACAAATTCACAATCTAACCCAGATAGAGACTCCAAGCAGTTTCCTAAAAATATCTAGTTAGTCCGTCAGTTATATTAACAGAAAATATTGGACAAGTACTCTTTATTTTCTCAATCGAAACAAAAAATTATGAAGATATAGCCCTCGCGACACTTTTTAGCAAGGCGTCACGTCACTCCCAAACTGATATCGCGCTTTATTTTCGTCATTTTGGCAAAATATGGGTCCAATATTTTTTGATAATCTAACTGACGGACTAAATAGAATAATCTTTTTTTGACCCAGGAAACTAGCCTATTGACATGGTCTCGAAGTAGGTCCTTGTATTAATTTCTAGACAACGTTTAGTTTATGTCGACGGTGTGTCCCAACCCACTCAGACACGAACCAAGAAAAAATATGTTTTCTAAATTCACCCAAGAATCAAACCAATTTACGGCGCCTCTATACGGTCGATAATCGGGTCCATGACAAGATTGGTCAGAAGAGGCCAATCACTAGTGCCGGTCAATTACAGCGTCCCTTTGCTTTCTTGACTGTATTTCACTCGCTACAACGACCACCTCATTATTTGCGCCCGTCCTATTCAAAATCCAATGGGTAAACATTTCCTGTAAACGTAAACCTATTTAATGTACCAGTGAATTGCATTGCGTAGGTCTGGCCATAAAACGTTAGAGATTTATAACGGAACTTTATTGATTGAACAGTACCTTCCTTTCCTTTCCTACCTTCAATATTGAGAGAGGTTTTGTGAAACGTTTATCGTATTGAATTCTCGTGCAATCGCTCAACCTTCAGTTGTGACTCAGAAGTTATTCTTCTACGTACGCAACTAATTCTGTAAACATTATATTTAAAAAATATAATTGATTGACTTGATTTCTTAAACATTGGTTATTATTATATACCACATTTAAGTTGGGAATTTCACACAAACGCTAACCGTTTGTTAAATCTCTCATGATCTTCTCTAACTATCAACTATCTTCTCCTAGTATGAATCAATCATGCGTGAAATAATTACAACCAGTCAGTTTATGGGTTCGAATCGTTACGTTTTGACGTTATCTATGACCAGAGCCATCAAGGGTTTAAAAGACAGTGTGACGGACAGTATTAGGTCCTGTGGGAGAAATCGCAGCCTTTCTTTAGTATTTTAAGTATTTTAATTTAATTTAATAGTATTTATTATTGCAAAACATAATGTACGCTTAAATTCTTACCAACATTAAGTAAACATATAGGCCCTAGGAATAGCATAGCAAAATTTGTAAATATGTACTTGAAAATGTAAGGTCCTAATTAATTGTTTAATTTCCTTCTAGGGAATCCTACTGCTCAAATACAAGATTTTCTTGGAGAAAGACATAGAAATCGCATACTACCGTACTAAACCGCTGACCAGCTAACATCAGTTTGTTATACATTGACTTATATATTACTAATTACTATCAATGTGTTATATAAAAAAGTTTTTTTGTGTCGATGTTAGCAGTAGAATCAGGAATCTCCCTCGAAGGAAGATATCTTATAAATTGCGGCCTTATCTGAAGATATTATTACAGTATTCTCCATTCTCGGTCTCGTCAATGTAAAAAACGATATCTTCTATGTTGTCTCGGGTTTGGGTCTTGTGGTAACATCGTTGTTTCTGATTTATATAAGTTCTTTAGCTTTCTGCTTTATAAGAGTTCTTTAGCTACCATAGGATCCGAGAAATGTATGTTGTCCAATATTTATTATTATTATGAATTATTAAAGACAATATCACTATATAAAATATTATTAATTTTATGTCATTTAGAACTTCTAATATTAGTTTTCCTTTAACTAAACGTAACATTAAAAGGATGTTGCGTGGTTATCATTAACGTATTCCACACACAAAGTGGCTAATAGCATAACGTGCGCGCAAGCGAGCCAGAACAATGACGCCGAGCTATCTACAACTCGATGTGGCGCAAGCGCAACATTCGCACTGCACTCTCTGATAGTGCGTGCAACTTGTCGATAAGTTATTGACCACTCGATAATATTGTAAATTTTAACTACACTAAAGCGATAATTAACGCGATCATCAATAGGTACATATTTTACCTTTTATTTGCCTGACTGACTGTACTTTTGACGTGTACCTACATAATCGAGTAAGTAAGAACCTACACTATTTTTCTCGACTAGATAATATGATACCTTGTTATTTTTTTCTGTAATTAGATTTATGTTTTGTCATACGGGAGATATACGTAATCAGTTGCAGGCAGGTATTTTTTTATGCGACTAGCAACGTGGCAAATATCGCGAAAAATAACAATTAATCCATAGAGGTAGATAGGCAAAAATCTTTTTCGCTCTTTGGAGCTCAAGTGTGAATAAGAATTTCCGTTTTGAACTAAACAATCTAATTTAATATATTACTACATTACACATTACACATTGTGTTTTCATGCGATGGCCAAGTCAATCTATTTATTTAAAACAAAATATTTTTAATATTGATATGGTCACTATAATGTTGTTTTATAAGCTCATTACGTAATAACTTAAGACAGAGGGTCCCTTAAGTAGGGACTGAATAAATTAACCGACTTGGTATTACATGAATCTCACAACTTACGGTAGAAGAACTGAGTTGTGAGACATGTTTTTTTTACAAGTTATGTTTTTGATGGCATAGACTATTTTTCTACCTGTATAGTATATTTATTGATCGTTAATCTGTTTATTTTTTTATTTTAGTAGGATTGCACTTTTGCTCATGGTCATGTTTATTTACATACTTTTTGTAGTATATGTCCTAATCCCTTCGTATTCAGAGTTATCAAATTCATAATCATTGACCAATTCATGTATAATTCGATATATTCTGTAACAACACTACCTTGCAGCTTGCACGTAGCAGCTGGATAATACACTGTTGAATATTTCAGAGTTAGGGGACTTGGATGTGCGATTAATTGCATTCCTTGGCCTTAATGACGATGATGATGGTTTCTAAGAAGCGGTGGTTTTCCCAGTGCATGGGTTCCATATCTGGTCGAGTCAGTTTAGTATAGTAAATATAAACTTGCTTGAGACAGGTCTAGTAAAAAGAGAATGTAGGTAAAGTTTAGTAACTAAGCGTTAGTCAAAAACAATACGTAGTTCTGTAGTTTATCTATCTAAGCCACGAATTTTAAGCATATTTATTAATTTTACCTAACTCGTGTAAAACTCAAATAGTTGAAATGTTTAAATAATGAGAACTTGAGAACTTATAATGATTCTATAAATTGTTTTAATGATTTTACTAAAGTTTACGACTGGTTTTAGTTTTAAAACATAAACAAACGAATCATAGTTTGTTTATTTTAATATACCGTAGTTGTTTTACCCATTTATTGTTAGTAAAAATGTTGCATGCCATAAAGAATCCTAACAATATGTGGCAACTTTTCTCTATATCGTGCGTCCATGGTTCGTCAAAATGTTGCATGCAACAAAAGACCATGCTGTTTTCCATACTGTGATTCATGCCCACAATTTCCTATGTTTTATCGTCTGGAAGAATGATTGAGCTTGACATTAACCATCGCTGCAGCGCCGCAAATATCCTTAGAATCGTCGGTGTAAACTACATTGTATGCATATAATCAACGTGCATTCTCGGAATTATCACAATGTAACATAGCTGTTTACGCACCACTTGTTTTTTTGGTTCAAATATTGCAGTTTATTTACAAATTAGTAGCGATACAATGTGAATGAATCTGCGTCATTATTAGTTTATACTATCTGACTGGTTTGTTATTGCAACATTGTAACTTACTACAGTGTAGACACATGTTAATTTTGCTAGTAAATATTTTCAACGAGGAACAAACAGTGACCTAGAACTGGACCCTATAGAACTCCTTTTTAAAATAACATACGATTAAGAAATGCTTACGTCAATAAACTATTTTTAGTATTAGAATAACGAAATAACACCAAATTACAGCTTTCTTAATGGTCTGAATATATACCGAACTGTTCAGGAGAACTCGTTACGTGTTCACTGTACTGTATGTGCCAATTGAAGCTAAAGTCTCAATTGGCAGAAGGCCACGCTACTGAACTTTAACGGTGCTTTTTTATATCACAAACAACACTTAATTACAGACCGCGATAACAGCCAAATGTGTTGTCGACTCTTAAATGTATGTATCAAGTTACCCGCTCAGGTTTCTTTGACTGAGTAATAAAAACTCCTTGTGGTTTAACGTAAAATCGTTATACTGTTGGTATTACTGCGTATTTCGGACACTGATTTTTAAGTACTGGGTCTTCTTAAAAGAAATAGCTTTTGCAATGGCCTCTGGTTTTGAAGTTAACGCAATCAGTAAATGTAAGAGATTCCATCTCTGGTAAGGACGGCGACTCCTGATTTTTTAAATATATTTCTCCGGGAATCTCTAGGAGGAATAGTCTTCACTTCATAAAACATCCCCTAGGAAACGTGTCGAACTTTTTTTAATTTTTAAGTAACTTTTTCCTCGCTGGCATGCCTTGCATCCTCTCTTAAGCAATAAAGGATGTCCCAAGAAGGATATACCAGCGGCCGGGCACCTGGTTTATTAATTTTTGCTAAACTTACCGATGATAGGTAATTGGGGGAGCCCTGTGTTCAGCAGTGGACTTCCTGTGGCTGAAATGATGAAAAAAATGATGAAACTTACATAGGGTTGACCCGATAGGTAATAGTGTCCTCTAACACTGTTACCCCCATCTTGGAATACTCTGTATACATCAGAAATGGTGTTGGACTTGAAAATATATACAAGGCGTTCATTCTTTGCCCTTAAAACCTATGTGTGTAACCTATTAGCTGCTCTCTTCAGGTAGCGATTTAATAGACCGATTAATATATTAGCAAGGTTTCACAGCGCGTCGGTAATTAACATAAGCAATTAGTGTGTAAATATGCTTACCGCTCGCATTGTTGATGCTAACTGACAAGTACACGTGAGCCGTGCGGAGACGTCATCTTGAAGAGTTGGGATAACCAGCTTTTTTGTTAATTTTTTTAGTCACATTTCCATAGAAACAATGAGATTATAAAACTATAACTTGCCCTTGCGGAATTTTGGAATTTGAAACAAGTATGAGTTGTTTGGTTTGTTTGTAATGACTAATGCATAATAATAATTAGCTAAATTTACCATTCATTCAAATACCTACAATATCTTTACTACCTATTAGATATTTTTTTTACTATTTTAAGTGTAACCTATCTTACTTTCGAAACTCTTCAGTTAAAACTTTATATGTTCAATAAGTCCGCTATTGACAACATATCCCGAAAATTTTGTTAATCTGGCATAATCCAAAACCAAGTTATAAGGGTTTGAAGCGCTTCGAGAAAAGGTAGGTAGTGTCCTTGCGCTTCGCTTGGCTCGTCTTGGCGGGGCCACTACCGTGCCACCAGATACCCGATTATTAAAACATTTTTGTTTCTTTTAACCGTTGTTTTACTTACAATAATTTTCATTTCTAACTAAATTGTAAATACTGCGTATTTTGGAAGACTACAGGAGCGAACGCAGCGAGCGTAGTGAGCGTGCCGCGGCAGCGGCCGCCGAGCGCTTAAAAACTAAGGATAAATAAATTCTAAGGAAAAGGATGAAAGATTAATTATTGTATTATTAGATGCATTTTTCTGAAAACAAAATCATCTAACATTAATAGCTTTGGCAAATGTTGAGTAAGATTTCAAAACATACATAGAATTGAAAAAAAAAACAATCGCTATCGGAATATCAGCAATATGTCAATTGTGTTTTCGGTATAATAAAAATATGTAAAATAAAAAAAGGGCAAAACGTTTTCGGAAAACTCAAATTCGTACTAAAACCATTCGGATTTAAAAACCTTATAAGGATAATGAAAACAATGATTAAATAACGACTGGCCTCACATGATAAAATTATTTTGTTTAACAAAATAAAACTAGACTGTTTGGTTCACACAACCAAATAACTAGCTATTTGCCGCTAACTAAAAATAAACTTAACCAGGCAGTTTCATGTCTGTAATTGTACCGTTTGTTATAATTGGCGCCATGTCAGTGTACAATTACCGTGGTCACATGATTATCGCCGATGCCAATAACAATCGTATTTGTTTAATAGCACGAAGCCTTGCTACTTGAGCACGATTGGAAACAAATGGAATGGAATGAATAGTTGTTATCGGATATCGAGTGATATCACGCATTAGTCGTGCTTATGTTTGATGTGAGAGTTGAGAGACTGCTCATCAAAACAAGAAACATCATAAGTAATATAAATGAAATCAATGAGTTCTGGGAACAACCACGTCCCGATCACTCTCTCGCGCATGGGGCCCTGACGCGAACGAGCCTAAGGCTTCGCTGAGCTGAGCGGACACTGCTTGTGGAGTGGACATATTCTGAACTAAGCACCTTCTAGAAAGAGCAAAGAAAGTCATT
Source organism: Anania hortulata (assembly GCA_963576865.1). Taxonomy (NCBI): domain Eukaryota; kingdom Metazoa; phylum Arthropoda; class Insecta; order Lepidoptera; family Crambidae; genus Anania; species Anania hortulata. The sequence goes on along the minus strand of OY756398.1, from coordinate 19,393,060 downwards.
CTTCAAAAGCCGCAATGTGAAAATGGCAATAGAATAACTTGGAAATTTAATAACTATTTCGTTGTGAGTTTTGCCCTTGCCTTTTCCATACTTTACACAAGTTAACAATCAATACTAAGTAAGCAGGCTTCCTCAATATGGTTAAAATTTCCTGTACCGCCGCTAGCCAACCAGTATAATTCTCGTAAATGATGAAGGTGTATAATACACCTTTATCATCTACGACAAATACTAAATAGACAGCTCTTGCTGACCTCGCAGGGACTAAAAAGCAGAAAATATTACTGATAATACCACTGGCTACTCCTAACAAAGCAAACAACACTCGAATCTAAATGTTATCCCCATTTGCGTGCAAATTAAGCGGGTTCTTTAGTTAAATTCAACTTCTCAAGATGTACTGATTACTCAAAGTACTTATAGTTGTGTTGCCATACTACCGCTAAGCATAAACTTTATTTTATATCCACACCGGTCCAATTTGCAAATGAGACGATACTATGTCGAGTACAAAGTAAACAGACTTGCGTGCTCATGTAGCTGTGGAGGACATTGTTCCCTGCGCTCTGTGGTACAAGTGACATGCGCAGGAGTTTAATAACTGACCTAGGAGAACAGACTTGAGACCGAATTTTAAAAAAGTAGTTCATAATGACTCGCTTTAATGTTCAGGGAGACCTAAGAAAGGGTCTTATAATAAAGGTTGAGTGGGTTTTAGCGATGGTTAGAAGTACGTACCTACACATGTAGAACTGACGGCCAATGGGGCAGAAAGGTTTTAGAAGGGAGGCCGCGTACCGGCAAGCGCAGCGTAGGACGTCCACTCACAAGGTAGACTGTAAAGGTCGCAGAACGACGCTGAATGCAGGCCGCGTCCAACCGGCCAATCTGGAAGTCAATGGAGGCCTATGTTCAGCAGTGGACGTCCTATAGCTGAAATGATGATGATGCTGATGATGATGGTTAGACAGCTCATGATTCAAGGACTCAGGGTTTTCAACTATTTAAGTATCCTAAGGAAGGAGACTCCTCTTTAGGATAGAAGTTAAGCTGAATATTGTTGTAAAATGCTAGTTAAAATACAGGCGATCTTTGCTTTGCTTTTTGCTTTTTATTCTTGCAAGTAAATCTCCTTACGCTCGCTCCTTGCGACATCGGCTATACGTACATTGAAAATAAAAAACATATTGTAGTCATATTGCAAGTTTTTACACCGCGGTCCTATTCCGTCCGTTCGTTGACATACAAAATTGCGTTTACTGCACTTCACATAGTAAGCGTGATGTTTTCTTCCGCAGCTTACAATGATACACAAACGCGACTTTTAAAATGATTCCCTGTGTCCATTAAAATAAGGTTTTCATTCGTTTATCTGCAGGGATCGACTGTATTTTAATGCAAACTGCATAATAAATTGGGCTGTTAGCAACTTTTGTTGCGCGCTACAAAATATTGGCTCAAGATTATTTACTGAGCTTCATTCATTCTTGGAATTCTAATTTGGCAATGTTTGTGCCACATTGTTGTATTTAAATTACAAAATACTTTGTAGCCTATGTCTAGCACATGTACGCAATATAAATGGGAGCTAATGTATTACATTACAGATTACGTGTTTAAAGCTAATTTATTTATATAGTGTGCGTGTAAGATATATCGATATCTTTACAATTATGCCGTAGTACAGAGTTCGTGACCCGCAATCAATGTTCTTCCTGTTAGGGGATCGTCAGAAAACACGGTTCGACAGACATTTCTGTAGACTTAGCTATCAGGCGTAGCTCATAGGCGGTAAGATAACGTTAGGTATAAGCAAGTATTTTAGGAACAAGCATATTTACGGGCTGCTCCGCTTTAGGTACTCCTATTAACGACGATCCCGAGCTCATTGACAATCAGCTTGTGTCAAGGACATACAATCTCAGATTTTCCAAAGATTGTTTAGTACAAAACATAATGATAATATTCCTTCAATGTTATGCAGATTGCAGGTAATGATCAAAGGGTTCTATTCAACAAAACTCTCTCTCTCCGTCCCTGTGGCATAAGTAAGGCCTCTGGTGTCGCTGTCTCAATTTACCAGCGTATTCCACATTTGTGTCATTACTTTGGTGCCTGGTGTCTTCTTGTCTGCCCAATACACAGGAGTCGATACACTTTGCATTGGTGTAAAGTCTGCTTGTTTTGTCTCACTACGTATAAAAAAGTAATGTGTCTTTTGTTTTGTCTGCAGATGTTGTTGGAGAAGAAATTGTGCATCCTCGGCGACGAGCTATCATCACTGGACACATTCGAGCGCCTGCTCCGGTTCACAGGGTCACAGCTGCGGCTCCTACAGTGCTTCCAGGTGAGCCACACAGGCAGTGACTGCAGTCTCTAAGTCTAAACCATGTCCTAACTACTATAGTATCCGGATAACTGATACCGACTACCGATATTGTACTGGTAGTTTGTCCGTAATGATGTACGGCTATTGTACTAGTTATAACTGCGTCTAATGCGTCTCCTGCTCAAATCTCCAATTTAACATATGTACATAATATCATCCCCTGTGTCACCCACCATAGAGAAAAATTAACAGTGCATCTTTATTATAGTACTTAAGGGATATATTCCCCAAGATGATGATCCTGTCAGTCAGTCAGTATGTCAATGTATTGTTTTAAAATTATAGATAGATAGAAGATAATTTAAAAAATGCAAGAAGACAAAAAGTTTGATAAAGAGGTAAGAGTATGTATGAACTAATCCTGCAATAAATGCCTCTAGATTGTACAAACTTACTTATTCTCCTCGTCTTTCTCAGCTTTAAGACCTTAGGAATGGTTGGCTTTACGTAGAATATTGCTTACATAAAGGTTTAAAACCATCAGCGGAATTAACTCAATTAAATTGTTTTTTGCATAACATATAAATGTTCTATTTTCGACAACATTTTGGTCATCATGACTAATTGAGTCATTAGTACGATATATGCCATGTCGAAATGAAATTGTTCTATGACTCACAATAAATAGACATACTCATCCACTTATCTCTATGACATTATGTTTGGTAGCTAATACCACCTTATTTGTATTTAACGAGTACGACAAAGCGTAACGGAGAAGAACTCTGCTGGGTTACGAATAGGATTTGGGTTACCATGTCATTTATCATTATGGTTTTAAAGACATTTTATACTAGTTATCCAACTTTAGGGCAGGCAGATTGATATAATCTGATCATGTAGACCATATTTTAAAAATCTTGATTGATTAACTTTCCCACCATTGTATATTTACGAGATTTGTAATTTTGTATTTAAACACAAGGACTTGTTTAAAACGGCTAGTGATTTAAAAATCTCAAGATCACATAGGGACCACAGACTCATTCTCAATACGTTCCAAAGATTTGTTCCAGTGGCTCAATTGTCACAGTTTTTATTAAGTATAAAGGAATTTTTAAACTTCAAAAGTAGCGCAATAAAAAAAAATTGAAATGGTTAAGTCCCATTGGATCCCATCCCATCCCATTTAAAAATACTTTGACATTTTTAAATGACTATTTTAATAATGTAATTTAATTGGAGAATTTTGATATTGTTTTATATTTTTGTCACTTAAATTATTAACATTTGCATGCTAATTAAAATAGCCTAACATGTGACTCGGAAATGTACCTCCCTATTAAAAAACTATTTATACCATGTTTGACGCAAATAAATAAATTTGGATTTGAATAAGATAACTTTACAATGGTGATTTGGGAATTTAATTACAGTTACAATGGTGATTTAGGAAAGGCATTTACCCTGCAGTGGGAAAATTCAGGTTAGATACAAGTTTGCGACAAAATATTTTGATGTTGTCGCAAAGCATTGGATAACTAAATCATAAACCCAAAACCGCCGACCAGTTGACATTAACTTGTATGGAAAAAATATTTTTTATTTTGAGATTTCGATGTTCCTGATGAGATGTTCCCTTACAAAAAGTTGTATTTGGGGAAAATAACGTGGCTATTTCGGCTGCAAAGCGAATGGTAATTTATAGATAGACCGTGTAGATTGTAATGTGATTTATTTTCAATGTTATTTGTTACAGGCGGTGATAGAACACGGCTCGAAGCTGTCCACAGAGTTAGCGAACATATACATTAGCAGGTGTGACGCCGGCAAGAGCAAAGTGGAACACCTCATCAACTTGGGACTGAGGCTCGGTTAGTATAATATAAATAAATTGTTTTCACAATCACACCAATTATCTAGCCCCAAACTGAGCAAAGCTTGTACTATGGCGACTAGATAACGGATAAACATACTTAGATAACGGATAAACATACTTAAATAGTTTTACAAACATCCATGACTTAGGTACAAATGCTCGTGCTCATCACCCAACCATTTGCCTCTTGCGGGATTCGAAACCGCAATCGCTGGCTTTGTAGTCCGGAGCGGACTTACCGGACTTACTTATAAAAATAAAAATACTTATAAAAATTTTAGTGCAAAATTGAAATACAGTTCTATGCTTGTGTGCGTCTATGATGCGGGATAAAGCGTCAACAATGTTGATCCTTCACAAGATAATATTGATAATTTATTAGGTAGTGGACGTCCAACCTAGGTTTGAAAAACGATCGGTTTTGCGCGCTTGATTTTATAGTTAATTTTGACTCAGGTTTACTACTTAAATTTTTGTTTTTTTTCATAAAGTAAAAATTATATTATTTTAAAAGTATACCTGAAGATTATTGTGTAGTATTTAAATCTTATAATAGTTGCTCATAACGACAAAAAAATAAATGAAGTTTGAATGGAAATTTCTAAAATGTTATGTTATTTCAGCATTCTTTTTTCTGCTATATTTTGTAAGAAAGTAAAAAAAGTATTCATCCTATGTGCAAATAGGCCATATCTTTAATGAAATGTTAAAACCGAATTGTCAGGATAACTTGTAGTCTCTTGTAAACCGATGTTCAAACGTAACTCGAACGTCATTTTTCTGAAACAAGGGTAGTTCTTTTGGTGATTTACTTTTATTTTTTAAATGATATGAAAAATGTATGCGCTACATGCAAGAATAAGAACTAATCTTTTAAAATCACGCGTTACTTTGTTTCAATTATCATTCACGTCTTTACAATCAGAGAACAAAATATACAGAAATAAGACTATTTCTTGGACGTCCTCTGAAACTGAACCACTACCAAAACCCAGCAGTTGCTATCCAATACAGCTATGTATGTAGCCCAAATCGGCTGAACGGATCTTCAAAACAAATCGGGTTAGATGTAGCGGTTTAGACGTAGGCCAAATTGGCTAATTGGCAGATTGGGTAGTTATTCTAGCTATCCTAATATCGGGTAAACCGGATCGGATCGTATTGTACATTTACTTTCCTTTCCAAATCATCTGGCACGCATCTCTTAACTATAAATCTGTGTAGTGTACACAGATCTTAAATAAAATCAGGCGACCATCTTTTTGTAAAAGATTATGAAAACTTATTAAAAGCTGTCATAATGTTCTACCGATATCACAAACTACATAATTAGTTCGGCTTTGAGAGAAACAAACCCAAAATCGCTTACTATGGTTGTTTCTACAATAGATGATGTAATATTAATTATGCTAATAAAATACTTTTTATTTTATTCATTAGTTAATTAGCATTAAGAAGTTATATATGATTTATTGTAGAATAAACAAAACACGCACAAACTTTCCAATTCTGCAGTCGCCAGTCGTGTAAAAAAATGTCAAGAATAATAATAAAATGACATACGATTATGGAAACTAGGTACTTGTAATGTAACATGCAATAAACGTTTGAATTTGACTTCATTTGAACTCAATATGAAATCATAAATAAATTACCTATTTGGAGTATTTTTAACGTAATCGAGTTTTATGCAAGTCGGCATGTTTAAATTCGAATCGCCGCAGGGTCGACATCGACATTGAATTTCCGCTGACCACCTCAATTTTACGTTTGATAAATGTTCAGTTATATGTAGGTAAGTGGAGTGGCGTCGGTGAATACTAATAAATGGTAATGGGCACATTAAAAGCTTTGTTATATAAGGTAGCCATTGTATTTACTTTACGCCGTTTGTATAGTATATTATTTATTTAATGATTATATTTCGAATAGACTATAGTAAATGTTGAGGTGCTTGTTGCTAGGTAGCGGCGCGGCATGGCTTTGGTAGTGAGTTAAGCTACCAACGCGGCGGTTGTAAGTGGATGGGTGACCATTCCGATCATATTGATTGATGATTGATTGATTCTAGTCGTGAGGTCTAGTCAGAAGCCTTACAGCATTGAGTATTATTGAGTATTACATTGGTGAACCGAGTTAAATTCCCGCAATTTAACAGTAGTTGCAACCCAGTGTCAATCCGAATCCAGTGATATTAATTAAGATCAAAAATAGTATTGTCCCAAACTACTGTGACTTAAAACTAGAGTTGTAAATTGACGGTCATATGCTATAAGTGTCAGTCATTTATGATAAATCGGTCACATTGGACATTTATTGTCACGATGGTCACATATATTTTTTTAGTATAAATTTAAAAAAAGAAGAATTCCACTAATGTAGTCTTAAATCAATTAAGAAAATTTGAAGTCTTATAGTATAGTAGGGTGACGAGCTGTTTGTACGTAAGGTGCAATTTAGCAAATGAAATATGAATAAATTTAATTAATTGGTTAACCTTAAATAAATAACAGTATTTGCAGATTTTTGAAATTTCATTTCATTATAGATCATTACTACTAAAACCACTCTATTATAATAATGCACTTATTTGTGATCAAATATATTTTTTTCATAGTTTGTCAATAGAATTGAATGTGACGTTAATGAAAATACATGTCCAAAATGTCCGGTCATATTGAGAAAATGTCCAATTACTCCGTCATATTGGTCAGACATTTATAACGTGACGGACACTTTACAACTCTAATATAACTGTTGAAGAGTTCGCAATACGACTGAAAATGGATGAAACCAAAATGTAGTTTTTTTGTACCGTTTTTGATCCTAATGTTGCTGAGACCAGATTGAAATTGAAATGCGACTATTGTTTAATTACGGGAATTGGGCTTCGGTTGACGGAAACTTTTCGGAATCGAGGTTCGTCTCCAATCCGCACTTGTTTGGCCAAAACCCACCTCATAGTTAATGTATAATATGCATATGACTTATTTATTTATTTAAACTTTATTGCACAAAATAAAGTCTTACAAAAGGTGGACTTAATGCCATGTGGCATTCTCTACCAGTCGACCATTAGGCTAAACAGAGATGTTTTGTGGGCGGTGCATATGACGTTACAAAAATGAACATTATTATATAATCACAGCATAAACTACACACAGTATCTATGTCAAATATTATAAACTAAATAATATAATACATAGATAAAATACATACATACATAAATATGATGTCTTCGACAAGTAGCAACTTCTAATGTTTTTACCGTTTTTAATTACCAAGCCGCCTCTTGCTAGCAAAAACTCCATACTATGTATGTAACAATAGTGACCGAGTTTCTTGCGCTGCTTCTTCTCGGCACTAGCCCACAATATTGTCCCGAAGCAGTGGTAGGGTAAAAAAATATACTGGGACGTGTAAAAGAGCTTAATTTAGGCCTATTTACAGAAATAAATTGGTTTTATTGGTTTTTTATTGGTTTTAACACAGTGAGACTAAGTAATTTTTTGACAAACACATTTTTTAACGTTAAAACTTCGTTGGTTAAAGTTATGGGAAAACACGTTGTATAAGCTTAACGTTAAACAACCTATCTATATTCATACATATAAAAGAAAGTCTGGTTACTTACAACATTTATAAGTCAAGAACGGCTGGATCAATTTTTATGATTTTTAATTTGTTGGATTTGTCTACGCCCCGAATAGCAGAATAACTAATAAAAAATCAGAAAATTCACAAAAAAGAGGCGGTACAAAATTCGCCGGGACAGCTAGTAATATACAGAGTGTAACGAAAAGGTGAAATAAAACTTTAAGGGGTTATTCTACGGCTAAATTACATCAACTTTTTCTATGGGACTAACATCGAATTCGCAAAAAAAAAAAAACACTTTCCCATACTAAAACGCGACCACCTGGCATCAGTTTGTATGGAAACGTCAATTTTTTTTTTGAGATTTCGATGTTGGTCCCATAGAAAAAGTTGATGTAATTTAGCCGTAGAATAACCCCTTAAAGTTTTATTTCACCTTTTCGTTACACCCTGTATAAATCAAAGTCGGGTTAGTTACACCATTTATAAGTCAAGAACGGCTGAACCGATGTTAATGATATTTGGTTTGTTGAATATGTCTCCGCCCCGAATAGCAAATAACTATAAAAATACGAAAAAAAAATTTATAAAAGGGCGGTACGAAATTCGCCGGGTCAGCTAGTATTTAATATTTCACAGAAACGTGACATTGCTGTACCTATGACGTTGTCTATTTGTGAAAATAGGTACTAGCAATCATAATCTATCCCCTTAAATTAAATAATAGTACTTCAGTTGCTATTCGACATTATATTTCCGAAACCAATGAGCATGATGAGATGAGTGTGTTGATTCGTCTGATTAAACATCTGATCGCAGGTAGCGGGTTCGATTCCCGGTCAATCGATTTAAAAAATAAATCATTGGTTTGGGTACTTCGGTAAACAATTGATGTCAGGTAACAGTCGTAAATGTACTTCCTTATTGACCTGTGTGTCCGTCGCATATTTAAAAGTAATGTTATCACTGAATAGGTAGTTTAAATGTTGTTTCTTTATTACAATAAACTCGGCGAGGTTTTAGATAATGGAACGTTAGCAGTATCATTGTTTAAGTTAGCAGTTAGTTGCAGTTAATGATAGCAATGACCAGAATTGTAATAATATATAAGGTCGCCTTTTATAAACGGGTGAAATTTAAAGAGCAATTACAAAAACATAAATGAATCATTTTTGTTAAAAAAAGAAAATTTTTATACGCTAGTTTTCGAGAAAAACGCCAAAAACTATTTTGATTTCAATGTAAAATAAAACACCCCGTGCCCCGTGCGTGCGCCCCGAGGGAAGAGTGGGGCACGATTGAAATGAGAGAGACAGAGGCGATGACGTAGGGGCGTTTCAGACTAGACAGGGTGCTCTAAAAAAATTTTTGTTTTTCTATTAGTAATAATAACAATGAAAATTAGCCCGTTTTGAAAAACGAAAATAATAGGGCCCGGTTTCTCTAATATAATTAGAAGTTCTGTTAAAGTTTCATCCGTTTATAAAAGGCGACCTTGTATTGTTTATTCAAGCATTTTGACAAATATGCAGTCTGATATATTAAGATTATCTAGTAGTGCTGCTTACCAGCCTGCTCATGCTATGAGCACTAAAATACGATATGGTATGATATGATATAGCGATATATTGACACTAACTGTAAAAATATGATAGTTAAAACCGCCGTGTAGAATCGCCGTGTCGGTTACGGTACATATTATGATCGCTGTTTCGATAAAAAATCAAAATAGCGGCTATATTCATCATATTCTTACAGTTGGTGTCGATATATCGCTATATCAAATCATATCATATCGTGTTTTTAGTAGTCATGCTAGGCAGGCAAGCCCGATATTTTATATCGTAATGGAGCGTCTTTATTTTTGTGGTGCCCTTACAGTTCATGTGTTGGACAGATTTAAATACTTAACATCTTTTATACCATGTGAAGCAATAAATAAATGATGAATGCTAGATTGTTATTTATTTATTTATTAAATCATCATGATTTCAGCCATGGACGTCCACTGCTGAACACAGGCCTCCCCTAATGACTTTTCGGGGGGGATTGCACAATACTCGCAATTTTATTCGGAAAACATACAGTGATACATTTCTTACAAAACTATCCTACCAAAATTATGAATGTGAATGTTTTGATGTTTGTTATTCGAGGACGCATTGACAACGGCTAAATGCATGCGGATGAATGTTTCATTGATTTTATTATTAAACTATTGTGTCCTACTGCTTTGAGGAGTTTCCTCCTGTGTCTGCAGGTATAATGTGCCTGTCCAGGGCTAGATTTTGATATTAATTTGTGTACTAATCAAATCCTCTAGCCACTTTTTTCCTAAGCCAGGTTCTGCCGCGACAGATGGGTCACGCCTAACTTCTAGCTTGCTCTGAAGTGGTTTCAATCAGGTTTTTAATCGAGAATGAAATAATTAAGTCAACATTTCATATTAATCATGTAAATGTCAAATTCAAATGTATGAATAAATTACAGCATAAAGATAAAATATTATGTCTAAGTCATTTTACTTTAGTTAAACAACTTCAGAGCGAACTAGAAGATTGGCCAGACCTCCAAACTGATGACAGTCACTTAATGACAAAGTTACATGACTAAATGTTGCTGTTTTATTGTATGAACTGGTTGTGATGACTTATAAAAAGGAAACAGCTGGCTGAGTAACGTTCACGTTTTTCTTACTGTGACATCCCATAACCCGCGCAATGGTGGTCACTCGCAAAAGCAAGATACGAATGTAAACTATTTCTCGGCAGGTGGTTTCCTGAACGAGGCGGGATGGTACGCAGACGCAGAGCGCGTACTGCAGCGGTGCCGGGATATCTGCCAGGCGCAGCCCCAGAGCACGTACTACAAGCGGCTCACGCTGGAGTGTTGCCATAGGTCTGTACGAAGTCTGACACTAATAGGAGCTCAAATTAAACCAGCCAAATCTAACTGCCATCTTCAGCGATTGTCCAAGCCTTGACCCGTCACACTAGAACGACCGCTGAACAGTTTTATCATTACAATAAAAACTTAAATCACCATCAAACTTAGTGTGACGGCTTCATCTATTGAGCAATTTTTGTAAAATTCTTAATATTAGTAATCCGTTAATGTAACAGTGGTCTCTCTCTAATCATAATATTTAGCTGTCCTTCATGTAACTGATCTTTACAAAATTGTAATTTGAAACCGACAACTGGTCCCTTAGTTTATTTATATATACATTATTCTCATTCGCAGGTTACTAAACACACAGTCAGTATATTGCTGCTTCCCCGCAGCAGCGGAGACGTATTCCCTTTCCCTTCAACTCCTGGGCATCCCGGAGAACACGCGGGAGGACTCGCAGGGCGGGCCCCTCGACGACCGGTGCGCCTTCGACGCGGTAGCGCCCCACGCCAGGGCCGCCACCAGCGATAAGTGCTGCCAGACCGACCCTCAACTATACGAGAACTACCTCGCCAGGTACGATACATTTCTTCAGAGAGACAAGTATTAATAACTAACTACTCATTTTAGACTGGTTTCAAATCAATGATTCTGGTGTAGATGTGTCTTTTAATCACAACCGCCCTTGTTTATCCTTTGCCCAATTGTTGCTATGTGAGATTTACTAATGACCACCCTTAGACCAGTACGACTATCTACCACAAAAACTCGGATAATCTCAATCGATATGCTATGCTATAATGTCGAATAAATAAAGAAATAATACAGGCACGCGAAAAATCTCTTAGTTTAAGAATCCCATACAATAGTTCAGATTTATTTAGCACTAGGTCCTTCTTCATGGTAGCAGTAGATAAAGTAAAGATTGCTAATTGCTATGATGATCGCCAACCTCCGGCAAGGTTGGCACGGCACCCTTAAAAGAAGATGCCATATTTTGTCAATTTGTTACCTATGTGTATCTGTTCGTGCAGCTTAGGCAACCCCCCGCCGGACGACGGCGAGGAGGTGGTGGGCGGGTTCAACGTCGCGCACTGCGCGGTGTGGGGCATGGGCGCGCTGGTGCCGCGCGTGCTCAAGGAGTTCAGCGCGCTCATGTTCGTGCGCTGCGACTACAGCGCCGCGCACCGCTGGAGCCTGCGCGCGCAGCGCCTGCTCGCGCGGCACACGCCCGTCAAGTGAGTGTACGGGTCGCTGCACTGTGTGTCTGTGACTCTGTGTAGCGCGCTCGTCTTCGTGCGCCATAGGGGTTTTATTCTTTGTATTTTTTATCTTTCGAGCTAGCAGACGTCCCCGTTTCCAACTGTTATTAAAGCTGTAATTCCGCCCGCAGGATAACAGTGGAAGTGGTCCGCACGTGCGGCAAGGCGTGCGTGGTGAAGCGGCGCTTCGGCGCGGCCGGGCTGGTGGTGCGGCACGCGGTGGGGCTGGCGCGCGCCGCCTTCGGGCCCGCGCACCCGCGCTACGCCGCCGCGCTGCTCGACTACGGCTTCTACCTGCTCAACATCGACTCCATCACGCAGAGCGTCGCCGTCTACGAGGTCAGTGTAGCGTGCTAGCGTGTAGCGTCGTGCGGCACGCGGTGGGGCTGGCGCGCGCCGCCTTCGGGCCCGCGCACCCGCGCTACGCCGCCGCGCTGCTCGACTACGGCTTCTACCTGCTCAACATCGACTCCATCACGCAGAGCGTCGCCGTCTACGAGGTCAGTGTAGCGTGCTAGCGTGTAGCGTCGTGCGGCACGCGGTGGGGCTGGCGCGCGCCGCCTTCGGGCCCGCGCACCCGCGCTACGCCGCCGCGCTGCTCGACTACGGCTTCTACCTGCTCAACATCGACTCCATCACGCAGAGCGTCGCCGTCTACGAGGTCAGTGTAGCGTGCTAGCGTGTAGCGTCGTGCGGCACGCGGTGGGGCTGGCGCGCGCCGCCTTCGGGCCCGCGCACCCGCGCTACGCCGCCGCGCTGCTCGACTACGGCTTCTACCTGCTCAACATCGACTCCATCACGCAGAGCGTCGCCGTCTACGAGGTCAGTGTAGCGTGCTAGCGTGTAGCGTCGTGCGGCACGCGGTGGGGCTGGCGCGCGCCGCCTTCGGGCCCGCGCACCCGCGCTACGCCGCCGCGCTGCTCGACTACGGCTTCTACCTGCTCAACATCGACTCCATCACGCAGAGCGTCGCCGTCTACGAGGTCAGTGTAGCGTGCTAGCGTGTAGCGTCGTGCGGCACGCGGTGGGGCTGGCGCGCGCCGCCTTCGGGCCCGCGCACCCGCGCTACGCCGCCGCGCTGCTCGACTACGGCTTCTACCTGCTCAACATCGACTCCATCACGCAGAGCGTCGCCGTCTACGAGGTCAGTGTAGCGTGCTAGCGTGTAGCGTCGTGCGGCACGCGGTGGGGCTGGCGCGCGCCGCCTTCGGGCCCGCGCACCCGCGCTACGCCGCCGCGCTGCTCGACTACGGCTTCTACCTGCTCAACATCGACTCCATCACGCAGAGCGTCGCCGTCTACGAGGTCAGTGTAGCGTGCTAGCGTGTAGCGTCGTGCGGCACGCGGTGGGGCTGGCGCGCGCCGCCTTCGGGCCCGCGCACCCGCGCTACGCCGCCGCGCTGCTCGACTACGGCTTCTACCTGCTCAACATCGACTCCATCACGCAGAGCGTCGCCGTCTACGAGGTCAGTGTAGCGTGCTAGCGTGTAGCGTCGTGCGGCACGCGGTGGGGCTGGCGCGCGCCGCCTTCGGGCCCGCGCACCCGCGCTACGCCGCCGCGCTGCTCGACTACGGCTTCTACCTGCTCAACATCGACTCCATCACGCAGAGCGTCGCCGTCTACGAGGTCAGTGTAGCGTGCTAGCGTGTAGCGTCGTGCGGCACGCGGTGGGGCTGGCGCGCGCCGCCTTCGGGCCCGCGCACCCGCGCTACGCCGCCGCGCTGCTCGACTACGGCTTCTACCTGCTCAACATCGACTCCATCACGCAGAGCGTCGCCGTCTACGAGGTCAGTGTAGCGTGCTAGCGTGTAGCGTCGTGCGGCACGCGGTGGGGCTGGCGCGCGCCGCCTTCGGGCCCGCGCACCCGCGCTACGCCGCCGCGCTGCTCGACTACGGCTTCTACCTGCTCAACATCGACTCCATCACGCAGAGCGTCGCCGTCTACGAGGTCAGTGTAGCGTGCTAGCGTGTAGCGTCGTGCGGCACGCGGTGGGGCTGGCGCGCGCCGCCTTCGGGCCCGCGCACCCGCGCTACGCCGCCGCGCTGCTCGACTACGGCTTCTACCTGCTCAACATCGACTCCATCACGCAGAGCGTCGCCGTCTACGAGGTCAGTGTAGCGTGCTAGCGTGTAGCGTCGTGCGGCACGCGGTGGGGCTGGCGCGCGCCGCCTTCGGGCCCGCGCACCCGCGCTACGCCGCCGCGCTGCTCGACTACGGCTTCTACCTGCTCAACATCGACTCCATCACGCAGAGCGTCGCCGTCTACGAGGTCAGTGTAGCGTGCTAGCGTGTAGCGTCGTGCGGCACGCGGTGGGGCTGGCGCGCGCCGCCTTCGGGCCCGCGCACCCGCGCTACGCCGCCGCGCTGCTCGACTACGGCTTCTACCTGCTCAACATCGACTCCATCACGCAGAGCGTCGCCGTCTACGAGGTCAGTGTAGCGTGCTAGCGTGTAGCGTCGTGCGGCACGCGGTGGGGCTGGCGCGCGCCGCCTTCGGGCCCGCGCACCCGCGCTACGCCGCCGCGCTGCTCGACTACGGCTTCTACCTGCTCAACATCGACTCCATCACGCAGAGCGTCGCCGTCTACGAGGTCAGTGTAGCGTGCTAGCGTGTAGCGTCGTGCGGCACGCGGTGGGGCTGGCGCGCGCCGCCTTCGGGCCCGCGCACCCGCGCTACGCCGCCGCGCTGCTCGACTACGGCTTCTACCTGCTCAACATCGACTCCATCACGCAGAGCGTCGCCGTCTACGAGGTCAGTGTAGCGTGCTAGCGTGTAGCGTCGTGCGGCACGCGGTGGGGCTGGCGCGCGCCGCCTTCGGGCCCGCGCACCCGCGCTACGCCGCCGCGCTGCTCGACTACGGCTTCTACCTGCTCAACATCGACTCCATCACGCAGAGCGTCGCCGTCTACGAGGTCAGTGTAGCGTGCTAGCGTGTAGCGTCGTGCGGCACGCGGTGGGGCTGGCGCGCGCCGCCTTCGGGCCCGCGCACCCGCGCTACGCCGCCGCGCTGCTCGACTACGGCTTCTACCTGCTCAACATCGACTCCATCACGCAGAGCGTCGCCGTCTACGAGGTCAGTGTAGCGTGCTAGCGTGTAGCGTCGTGCGGCACGCGGTGGGGCTGGCGCGCGCCGCCTTCGGGCCCGCGCACCCGCGCTACGCCGCCGCGCTGCTCGACTACGGCTTCTACCTGCTCAACATCGACTCCATCACGCAGAGCGTCGCCGTCTACGAGGTCAGTGTAGCGTGCTAGCGTGTAGCGTCGTGCGGCACGCGGTGGGGCTGGCGCGCGCCGCCTTCGGGCCCGCGCACCCGCGCTACGCCGCCGCGCTGCTCGACTACGGCTTCTACCTGCTCAACATCGACTCCATCACGCAGAGCGTCGCCGTCTACGAGGTCAGTGTAGCGTGCTAGCGTGTAGCGTCGTGCGGCACGCGGTGGGGCTGGCGCGCGCCGCCTTCGGGCCCGCGCACCCGCGCTACGCCGCCGCGCTGCTCGACTACGGCTTCTACCTGCTCAACATCGACTCCATCACGCAGAGCGTCGCCGTCTACGAGGTCAGTGTAGCGTGCTAGCGTGTAGCGTCGTGCGGCACGCGGTGGGGCTGGCGCGCGCCGCCTTCGGGCCCGCGCACCCGCGCTACGCCGCCGCGCTGCTCGACTACGGCTTCTACCTGCTCAACATCGACTCCATCACGCAGAGCGTCGCCGTCTACGAGGTCAGTGTAGCGTGCTAGCGTGTAGCGTCGTGCGGCACGCGGTGGGGCTGGCGCGCGCCGCCTTCGGGCCCGCGCACCCGCGCTACGCCGCCGCGCTGCTCGACTACGGCTTCTACCTGCTCAACATCGACTCCATCACGCAGAGCGTCGCCGTCTACGAGGTCAGTGTAGCGTGCTAGCGTGTAGCGTCGTGCGGCACGCGGTGGGGCTGGCGCGCGCCGCCTTCGGGCCCGCGCACCCGCGCTACGCCGCCGCGCTGCTCGACTACGGCTTCTACCTGCTCAACATCGACTCCATCACGCAGAGCGTCGCCGTCTACGAGGTCAGTGTAGCGTGCTAGCGTGTAGCGTCGTGCGGCACGCGGTGGGGCTGGCGCGCGCCGCCTTCGGGCCCGCGCACCCGCGCTACGCCGCCGCGCTGCTCGACTACGGCTTCTACCTGCTCAACATCGACTCCATCACGCAGAGCGTCGCCGTCTACGAGGTCAGTGTAGCGTGCTAGCGTGTAGCGTCGTGCGGCACGCGGTGGGGCTGGCGCGCGCCGCCTTCGGGCCCGCGCACCCGCGCTACGCCGCCGCGCTGCTCGACTACGGCTTCTACCTGCTCAACATCGACTCCATCACGCAGAGCGTCGCCGTCTACGAGGTCAGTGTAGCGTGCTAGCGTGTAGCGTCGTGCGGCACGCGGTGGGGCTGGCGCGCGCCGCCTTCGGGCCCGCGCACCCGCGCTACGCCGCCGCGCTGCTCGACTACGGCTTCTACCTGCTCAACATCGACTCCATCACGCAGAGCGTCGCCGTCTACGAGGTCAGTGTAGCGTGCTAGCGTGTAGCGTCGTGCGGCACGCGGTGGGGCTGGCGCGCGCCGCCTTCGGGCCCGCGCACCCGCGCTACGCCGCCGCGCTGCTCGACTACGGCTTCTACCTGCTCAACATCGACTCCATCACGCAGAGCGTCGCCGTCTACGAGGTCAGTGTAGCGTGCTAGCGTGTAGCGTCGTGCGGCACGCGGTGGGGCTGGCGCGCGCCGCCTTCGGGCCCGCGCACCCGCGCTACGCCGCCGCGCTGCTCGACTACGGCTTCTACCTGCTCAACATCGACTCCATCACGCAGAGCGTCGCCGTCTACGAGGTCAGTGTAGCGTGCTAGCGTGTAGCGTCGTGCGGCACGCGGTGGGGCTGGCGCGCGCCGCCTTCGGGCCCGCGCACCCGCGCTACGCCGCCGCGCTGCTCGACTACGGCTTCTACCTGCTCAACATCGACTCCATCACGCAGAGCGTCGCCGTCTACGAGGTCAGTGTAGCGTGCTAGCGTGTAGCGTCGTGCGGCACGCGGTGGGGCTGGCGCGCGCCGCCTTCGGGCCCGCGCACCCGCGCTACGCCGCCGCGCTGCTCGACTACGGCTTCTACCTGCTCAACATCGACTCCATCACGCAGAGCGTCGCCGTCTACGAGGTCAGTGTAGCGTGCTAGCGTGTAGCGTCGTGCGGCACGCGGTGGGGCTGGCGCGCGCCGCCTTCGGGCCCGCGCACCCGCGCTACGCCGCCGCGCTGCTCGACTACGGCTTCTACCTGCTCAACATCGACTCCATCACGCAGAGCGTCGCCGTCTACGAGGTCAGTGTAGCGTGCTAGCGTGTAGCGTCGTGCGGCACGCGGTGGGGCTGGCGCGCGCCGCCTTCGGGCCCGCGCACCCGCGCTACGCCGCCGCGCTGCTCGACTACGGCTTCTACCTGCTCAACATCGACTCCATCACGCAGAGCGTCGCCGTCTACGAGGTCAGTGTAGCGTGCTAGCGTGTAGCGTCGTGCGGCACGCGGTGGGGCTGGCGCGCGCCGCCTTCGGGCCCGCGCACCCGCGCTACGCCGCCGCGCTGCTCGACTACGGCTTCTACCTGCTCAACATCGACTCCATCACGCAGAGCGTCGCCGTCTACGAGGTCAGTGTAGCGTGCTAGCGTGTAGCGTCGTGCGGCACGCGGTGGGGCTGGCGCGCGCCGCCTTCGGGCCCGCGCACCCGCGCTACGCCGCCGCGCTGCTCGACTACGGCTTCTACCTGCTCAACATCGACTCCATCACGCAGAGCGTCGCCGTCTACGAGGTCAGTGTAGCGTGCTAGCGTGTAGCGTCGTGCGGCACGCGGTGGGGCTGGCGCGCGCCGCCTTCGGGCCCGCGCACCCGCGCTACGCCGCCGCGCTGCTCGACTACGGCTTCTACCTGCTCAACATCGACTCCATCACGCAGAGCGTCGCCGTCTACGAGGTCAGTGTAGCGTGCTAGCGTGTAGCGTCGTGCGGCACGCGGTGGGGCTGGCGCGCGCCGCCTTCGGGCCCGCGCACCCGCGCTACGCCGCCGCGCTGCTCGACTACGGCTTCTACCTGCTCAACATCGACTCCATCACGCAGAGCGTCGCCGTCTACGAGGTCAGTGTAGCGTGCTAGCGTGTAGCGTCGTGCGGCACGCGGTGGGGCTGGCGCGCGCCGCCTTCGGGCCCGCGCACCCGCGCTACGCCGCCGCGCTGCTCGACTACGGCTTCTACCTGCTCAACATCGACTCCATCACGCAGAGCGTCGCCGTCTACGAGGTCAGTGTAGCGTGCTAGCGTGTAGCGTCGTGCGGCACGCGGTGGGGCTGGCGCGCGCCGCCTTCGGGCCCGCGCACCCGCGCTACGCCGCCGCGCTGCTCGACTACGGCTTCTACCTGCTCAACATCGACTCCATCACGCAGAGCGTCGCCGTCTACGAGGTCAGTGTAGCGTGCTAGCGTGTAGCGTCGTGCGGCACGCGGTGGGGCTGGCGCGCGCCGCCTTCGGGCCCGCGCACCCGCGCTACGCCGCCGCGCTGCTCGACTACGGCTTCTACCTGCTCAACATCGACTCCATCACGCAGAGCGTCGCCGTCTACGAGGTCAGTGTAGCGTGCTAGCGTGTAGCGTCGTGCGGCACGCGGTGGGGCTGGCGCGCGCCGCCTTCGGGCCCGCGCACCCGCGCTACGCCGCCGCGCTGCTCGACTACGGCTTCTACCTGCTCAACATCGACTCCATCACGCAGAGCGTCGCCGTCTACGAGGTCAGTGTAGCGTGCTAGCGTGTAGCGTCGTGCGGCACGCGGTGGGGCTGGCGCGCGCCGCCTTCGGGCCCGCGCACCCGCGCTACGCCGCCGCGCTGCTCGACTACGGCTTCTACCTGCTCAACATCGACTCCATCACGCAGAGCGTCGCCGTCTACGAGGTCAGTGTAGCGTGCTAGCGTGTAGCGTCGTGCGGCACGCGGTGGGGCTGGCGCGCGCCGCCTTCGGGCCCGCGCACCCGCGCTACGCCGCCGCGCTGCTCGACTACGGCTTCTACCTGCTCAACATCGACTCCATCACGCAGAGCGTCGCCGTCTACGAGGTCAGTGTAGCGTGCTAGCGTGTAGCGTCGTGCGGCACGCGGTGGGGCTGGCGCGCGCCGCCTTCGGGCCCGCGCACCCGCGCTACGCCGCCGCGCTGCTCGACTACGGCTTCTACCTGCTCAACATCGACTCCATCACGCAGAGCGTCGCCGTCTACGAGGTCAGTGTAGCGTGCTAGCGTGTAGCGTCGTGCGGCACGCGGTGGGGCTGGCGCGCGCCGCCTTCGGGCCCGCGCACCCGCGCTACGCCGCCGCGCTGCTCGACTACGGCTTCTACCTGCTCAACATCGACTCCATCACGCAGAGCGTCGCCGTCTACGAGGTCAGTGTAGCGTGCTAGCGTGTAGCGTTGTGCG
The DNA here is from genome assembly GCA_963576865.1 of Anania hortulata. Taxonomy (NCBI): domain Eukaryota; kingdom Metazoa; phylum Arthropoda; class Insecta; order Lepidoptera; family Crambidae; genus Anania; species Anania hortulata. The sequence goes on along the minus strand of OY756398.1, from coordinate 19,373,644 downwards.
GCATCGACACCGACTCTAAAAATATGATAGATATAGTCGCCATGTTGGAACGCCGGGGCTGTGACGTCATATGTTATGATCGCTGTTTTGATAAAAAAAACAATAAGGGGGCTTCAACTATCATATTTAAAAAAAAATACAGTTTGTTTCGATAAATCGCTGTATCATATCGTGTTATGGTGGTCATGTCCATGAGATGATGTACTAAGAGAGTGTCGCCACCGGCAGGAGGCGCTGGGCACGCTGCGGCACGTGTTCGGGCGCAGCAGCCTGCACGTGGCGACGGCGCAGGAGGACCTGGCCTACGCGCTCTACGTGCTCGAGTACTCCTCCGGCCGGTTCTACAAGGCGAGGGACCACGCCGAGAGGGCCATACACATCATCGAGGTAAACGACCGACTACACTCGTTTGTATAGGAGAAGCTTTCGCCCGCGACTTAGTCTGCGTTGACCTTACCCGGATAAAAAGTATCCTATGTGCTAATCCAGGTTATGGTCTATGTGTATGCCAAAGGAGAATGACCGAGTGACTATGGGAATTAGTATTGCTATCAAAAATGTTGGTACAAACAGTTTGTATGGGAAAATAAAATAGTTGTTTTACTACTTTCCTTGATTTTTTTTATATTTTCTTACCTTTTGAACCTTCCCTGAACTTCCACAAATATTTCGCGATCAAAATTAGCCAAATCGGTCCAGCCATTCTCAAGTTTAAGCGAGACAAACGAACAGCAATTCATTTTTATATATATAGATTATGGTACTTTTTGCTGCACTCAAAATTCTGTTGTGATTCTTCGCATTTCGCAGAAATGTAAAGTAAATGCCTCTCCTCTCGCTCATTCTGTCTTTCTCTCTCTTCCACGTTTCTTGCGTTCCGTTCCACACACCCAAGATCGGGTGTTACTTCGTAATTAAAGGGAAGGCCTATGTTCAGCAGTGGACGTCCTATGGCTGAAATGATGATAATGATGATGATTATATTTGTATTAACTGCCAGTTACGTTGAAATAAGTATCCTAATCACACCACCTGCACCCACACACTGTTGACACGAGAATGCAAGGTGCGCAAATGGGTACTAATTGTTTATAATGTGATGTATCGACCGTCCGGTGTAGTAGTTCGCGCTACAAAGCTAGGCGATTACTGGTTCGAATCCTGCATGGGGCAAATGTTTGTGTGACGACCACGAGCATTTGTACCCTAGTCATGACTGTAACAAAAATGTATTTAAGTATCCGTAATCTAGTCGCCATAATACAAACTATGCTTAGTTTATTATTTATTATCAAATCTATTCCAGAACCTGGTCCCCCCCGAACACCTACTGCTCGCGTCCGCCAAGCGCGTGAAGGCGCTAATCCTGGAAGAGATCGCGCTCGACACGCCCGCGGGACAGGACATGAGCGGTAACCGGTTCCTTCTACTACGTCGCCCTGCAAGGGTCCGTCGCTCGTGCCAAGCGATAGGTCTGCCGCGGCAGATGTACTGCGACCGCTGCAGGAATAATCTCTAGCCTGGTCTATTAGTCCATAGTCCGCGACAGGGAACAACCTCTAGCCTGTTCTATAGTCCGCGACCGCTGCAGGAACAACCCCTAGCCTGTTCTATAGTCCCCGGCCTATGTAGGAATAACTTCTAGCCTGTTCTATAGTCCGCGACCGCTACAGAAACAACCTGTAGTTGTTCTATAGTCTGCGACCGCTACAGGAACAACCTCTAGCCTGTTCTTTAGTCCGCGACCGCTGCAGAAACAACCTCTAGGCTGTTCTATAGTCCGCGACCGCCTCAGGAACAACCTCTATCCTGTTCTATAGTCGCTGCAGATACAACCTCTAGCCTGTTCTATAGTCCGCGACCGCTGCAGGAACAACCTCTAGCCTGTTCTATAGAGGCGTAGGGCCTCTGATGAATGACCACGCGGCTTTCGTAGTCTCTCTATTGACTTTATTTTTGGATATTTTAAAGTAATTTTTTTTTCTTCTTCTTCTTTACATTGTTCTCTAGGTCTTATTTTTTAAATTTGGCACCCCTTTGCAATGTAACCCTGTATATTTTGTGTATAATTTTGAATTATTTCAAATATTTACACATAAAAACTAGTGGCATTTTACAAGCTTTTTTTACTTACACTAGACATAGTTCCTAATAGTTGCACACGCAAGTGCGAGAACTGTTTGTTTGTCGCTAATATTGAGCGGATTTGTGTTTATTGATCTATTTTCTTGAATCATTTATAATAAAATTGACTTACCATAGTTTTTACTTTTACTTATAACTTCTTTCCTTCTTTCTTCTTTGGTTGTATGTAGGCTGCCTTATTGCAGTGTATTAGTTTAGCCTTGCTTTTTGTTGGGTTTTAATGCGCTTTTGTAGGCACAAAGGTATTTATTAATCGTAACTTTTTTGTTTTATTACAAACATTTCGAACGCAATTACCTATACGGGGTAATCCTTGAATTGCATCGTTTCGACTTTATATTTTGTCTTATTATTTATTTCTTGACGTCCCAGTGACTTGGTATCGCGTCATTCGTAACAAGTTTAATGTTAAAAATGATATTTCTTTTTAAAAATAGTGTTTTATTATTTCAATATACATACAAGCTGTGTCAAAATACCGTAGAATTTACATAAAATAGGAATCAAAAGTCCTATTCGGGCATTACATGTAAACGTTCAAATAAATTTAAAAAGGCCATCTTATTTTTAGACAGCATTCTAATAAAAAAAATCGTTTTATTACTGAAATTTATCAGGTGTGTGCTAGGACTTAATCTAGTCCAACAAGAAATAAATCTAACGGACAAACAGACATAACGGAGGTTTGAAACATTAGCAACGAGATATTGACTAACTATTTTATTATTTAATCATTATTATTTTATTTTATTGGAGTGATTTTATCGGCTTTTCACTACTTTCGTACATAACACTTTAGAGTGCCGTTTTATTCACATTATAACTTCGGTGTCAATAAATCTGCCCTCTAAACATTTTCGACTTACGCCCCCCCCCCCCCCCCCTCTCCCCAACAATGTTTACAAATGCCGGGAAGTAAAATGCCGTAAGTACAAGGACTGCCTGAGGCTTGCTTCCTAAACAAGCATGATGCTAGGAATATTTAACTTTATTGGTTCTTGTTAGGCCGCGTTAACACCAAACGTATTGTCAGCCAAAGTTTACCGCCAGATACTGATATTGCCAGTGATTATTGTGGTCAGAAACCTTCCTCCCCTGCCCTGTCTTCTAATTTTTTTTTGTTTCACGCAGAAAATATCAAAAACCGGAATAAAAATACTTATTGATTTTAAAAACGTAATGAATGGTTTAACAACGGAACGTAAATAAATTAGTTATTATGTCAGTGTCTATGCTGTCAATAAAGTATTAACATATGTTTGTCAATTTCAATATCACTTACTTTCTACTAGTAGAAATGGAAATACGATTGAGTAGAAAAACCACTCAAAGCAGAATTAGCGGAATGAATTTTCAAAAATAGTTAATTTAGGTATTTGAATGCTTATCTTGCGATTTCGTATTCGAATTGGAATTCGCCTGATTCAAAAATACGTCTTCTAGTCTGGTTAAAAATGCAGTTTGAATTCGGCGGCGGAGAATAGTTTGGTGTGAACACGGCTTTAATAACTCCCGAACATTGAAAACTTGCACGAAAATACCAATTCTTGCTTACAATCTTATTTTTTTTGTTTTTTCGAAGTTTTTAAGGTGGATCTGTTTTGACAATCTTGCTTATTTGTTGTTGAAGCGCTTTATCGCATAGTTATTTAATGTCGTATTTCCAGAGCCCAGTCTACTGGAGGAGTCGGAAGCGTTACATAAAGCGGCACTCAATTTGTCTATGATGGCTTTCGGCGAGAAGAACGTGCAGACCGCCAAGCACTATGGGAACCTCGGCCGCCTCTACCAGAGCATGCAGAAGTTCCAGGTAAGTTCTATGACATCAGTCTCCAGAGGCGTGCGGTGCATATAGGCAATAAGGCAGTGCCTACCTGGTAAATAAAATGAGATTGGCAGTATGTATTGGCAGTACTTATAAATGTGTGTTGTTGATGAAAACCACTAATTTTAATCAATAAAACACTTAGGTAAGTATCTACTGCCTACCTCGAAATAAAACCAATACCCGCCACTGTCAGTCTCTCATTGTCTACTGCCAGTCATAGATCTAACTAAGCCACGGCTTAATTCCCAAACTGTATTTCGCGTATTAATGACTTAAGTCTTCACTCTCGATAAACTAATACGAAAACACAACGTGGCATACAGTATAATAACTGCTACATGTGTTAGCCGCTAGCAAGAAGAGTTTTGTATCTTTGCAGTTGGCTAATAGTCTTGGTAGACTGTTAAGGTCTTTAAGTATCTTCATTTAGATACCTCACCACCACCACAATATATATGTCGCAGCCGATTAGTTAAAATAGCCGTTTCATTGCCCAGCTAGCCAATTCATTGAACAACGCCATTCAACCAAACGATTAGTTTTATAGTTGAATCATTACGTCATTCAAAACACCCGTACCCGTTAAAACATCCGGAAACCCCCGGAATTTGGAGTTATATTGCTGTATTAAAACCGATTGTGGTCTTATTGTATTGTAAATTTTCTTTACTTGAACTAACTGTAACTAGTAGTTTTTTTTTAGATTCAGAGAGATAGATTTTATAGATTTTGTGTAAAACATAACTTTTAGCTATAGAAGAGCCATACTTCCTGGCACAGGTATATTTTTGCCTAAAAGGAGGTATTGGTCAATGTGTTTATAACAGTAACTATATTACATGAAATAAATGATTTAATGATTTAAAACATTCAACATCACGGCTGACTTAAAAGCCGCTTAAACATTGACTTAGTTCATTTCTCTGCCGCCTTGGCGCTGTTTCGTTTTGTTCACAAGATGGTGGCAACAGCAGGTGTTCTTTAATCGATGTGGGTTGTTTTGTGGTGCAAAAAATAACCAAAATAAGTTCCCAATGTTATTTAGAAGTAAAAATAATGGAGTTACCTACCAGCGTTTCAGGGGAATTAAAATTTATTGACGTTTAACCAGCTAGCTGAGTGTCGTCTAGCTGTACTGTTGAACGTTGTGTTCAGCTATTCGGCTATTTGACAAATAAACAAAAATTTTTGGCTTTTTGGCTATTTGACTAATTAATTCGGCTATTTGACAAATACACAAATAAACAAATTTGAATTTGACATCTGGGTTTAATGACGTTGTTCAATGAAAGGCTAGCTCTTTTGCGTGCAATTAAACGGCTATTTTAATCAATTGTCGGCGACATATGCATATACAAAATAAGCAATGGTTCTGTCTCCCATCGCCCAGGACGCGGAGACGATGCACCTGAAGGCCATCGCGATCAAGGAGGAGCTGCTGGGCCCCGAGGACTACGAGGTGGGGCTCAGCATCGGGCACCTCGCCTCGCTCTACAACTACCACATGAACATGCACGTCGCCGCCGAGACGCTCTACCTGCGCTCCATCTCCATCAGTGAGTGCCTTACCTTCTGCTGCGACACTTCTACGCATATTCTTCTTTTTAGTCGATACGGTCGTGGTCGTTATGTAGTAGTATCGGAGGGGGCAGATTTTTTGCGATTCACGATGTCTCGCCATCTCTCTATGTTGGCGGTTATCCTGCTGCATTCGTGCTGCAACACTTCTACGCCTATTCATCATCATCATTATTTCAGCCATAGGACGTCCACTGCTGAACATAGGCCTCCCTTAATGACTTCCAGATTGGCGGTTGGAAGCGGCCTACATCCAGCGGTTTCCTGCAACCTTTACCAGGTCGCCTGTCCACCTTGTAGGCCTATTACGAAAATGTTTAGTTCGTTCGGACGTATAAACCTAATAAATTAAAATTAACTTAGTTTTAACTTTGGTACTAACTGATGGTGGCCATCGCGGGGTCTTTCAATTTAGAAATCAAATAGAATCAGATTTTGCTCACAATTTTATGCCATGCTGCATATGACTGCTTAGTCTACAGCGCCAAAACGACGGTATTCAAATAAGCACGAATTTAATTTGACAATAGCCTGTCCAGTGTAATACAGACAGGTCAGTGCGGTCAATGAATTTAGCCAGTAGTGTCTCTGAGACTGTCTTTTATTTTGGCCGACACAGACGTGAGCCTTCCCCTCTCTACTCTTGCTCTTTTTAGGCTACAGAGGCGCCCTTAAAGCCCGAATCCAACCCACCTCCAGATCGGGCCCGCTAGTACGGAACCCGACAGCGCGGTCCGGCCTGTTTCGGCAGTTCCAGTCCCGCGTCGGCGCCACCATTAGCGGATTCGCCGCTCGGTGGGGTGCCTTACGCACTCGACACTGGCCCGACGCCCGCTAGTAATAATGGGCCCGACACGTACGAGCCTCAAACTCGGCCGCGGCAACAACTAGTGGGACCTAGGCTGAGCTTCTCCAGCGCTCGCCACAACTGCCCGATGTAGCTGATGAAGGCCTTCCTCCTAAGGCCGTCAGCGATAGGTCCGTCCGAAAAAGTGTGTTTAGATAATGCTAAAATGTTATATTGTGTACGGCAGGCCTGAAGCTGTTCGGCGAGCGGTACTCGGGGCTGGAGTACGACTACCGCGGGCTCGTGAACGTGTTCACGCAGCTCAAGCGCCACGACCGCGCGCACCACTACACGCGCCTGCTCGCGCGCTGGCACGGTGAGCGCACCGCACCGCACCGCACCGCACCACACCACACCGCACGCACCACACCTCGCACCGCACCGCACGCACCACACCACACCACGCACCGCACCGCACCGCACCACATACCGTCGGGTGTAGCACGCATCACACTTACCGTCTACTGTAGCACACATTACACATACCGTCTACTGTAGCACGCATCACACATCACACATACCGTCTACTGCAGCACGCATCACACATACCATCTACTGCAGCACGCATCACGCATTACACATACAGCAAACTGTAACACACATCACACATACCGTCTACTGCAGCACGCATCACACATACCATCTACTGCAGCACGCATCACACATCACACATACCGTCTACTGCAGCACGCATCACACATACCATCTACTGCAGCACGCATCACACATCACACATACCGTCTACTGCAGCACGCATCACACATACCATCTACTGCAGCACGCATCACACATCACACATACCGTCTACTGCAGCACGCATCACGCATTACACATACAGCAAACTGTAACACGCATCACACATACTGTCTACTGTTACACGCATCACGCATACCGTCTACTGTAACACGTATCACGCATCACACATACCGTCTACTGTAGCAAACATCATATTTAAAATAAACAATAAATATTTTTTTATTTGCATAAATCATGGTACGTTACAAATTCTTAAAATGTAATGTGGACATGCAAGTTTTATCGATTTAACTATATGCAAACATTTGTCGTCATGCAATTTAATAATATTATACTGATTATTACTTCGTGATACGTACTCGATATTAGTATTATTAAACACTTAGGTAGTTACGCTACGTGACACCACTCGCAGCACACAGTACTTAGTTGAAGGTAGATTTTTTTATTTTATTTTGACGTCACCCCGGCTCGCCCAGCCCGGCTGCCACCAACGGAGCTCTTTCGCTATTTTGTGCTTCACCACTCCACACTAATAAAATCAAAGCAATATTTTCTCAGTGTGATATTAAAATATTAAACTTTACTTGCTTAAAAATGCCTAAAAGGCAACGTGAGGATAATAACTATAATCATTTTCGTAAAAAACTGAAAAAACTAGAAAGTGAATTGAAAAAATCTCGTCAAAAAAGATGCCGTATCATCGAGTCATCCTCCTCGTCATCATCGCCGTCATCGAGGGAACCGTCGCCTGTTTCACGCAACCTAAAAGGTAAATAACAATTTCAATTTATTTGGTGATCAAAGTGCATCGGCGTCGACGCATGACCGTGACCTAATTAACGGGCGCCAGGCGCCGCTATGTCTGTGATAAGTGCTACCTTCTTTAGTCTACGAATTATGTTCTCAAAGTTCGGTTTGCGTGTAATTCTGTGGGAATTACATCTTACTCGTAACTAATGAACAATAATTATGCAACTCGAGCAGTTTATGGGACTGACTCACCGCATAAATCCTAATACCGTTAGCGTTTAACCCTGTGGGGGTTATACCTTACGTCTTTATCCAACTTTTTGGATTCCTACTTACATTAGTATTTTGCATAAATCTGTGGGATTTATGCTCCACTAATTAAACAATAATGCATATGTTTTGCTCATTACTTACACATTACATAATAACTACGCGTTACCCTGTGGGGGTTACGCACACTACTTATATGTTTCCTATTTGAATTACCTACAAATTAGGTATACCTGACTGACCACATCGTAGGAAACTTTATTAAGTGGTTCCATTTTTTACTTTTTCCAGTCGGAACAAAGCCAACCCGAGTGACGGTATCGTCACCGTTGAGTGCACTGTCGGCGGCTACAGTGGACCCTCCCGACCTAGACGTCGATGAACCAACCGAGGCCACGGATGAGCCACAATCTACGGCAATCATCGAAGGTGCAGAACAACCTTTGGAAGAGTTACAAGAACCTTCACCGTCCAATGATATACGCGACAGTATCCTAATAGAGATCTTAGGCGAAAACCCTTCAACAACGGAGGAATACGGACCAGATATTCATAAAGACCTCGCCAGCCGTTTCAACCATCTTGCTACTACTGCCCTTGACCCAAAGTTACGTAAGGAACTGACCACCAAATACCCAGTGCCTGCCAATTGCATACACATTGCGGCACCCTTACTCAACGCCGAAATCAAAGCTGCCCTCCCAGAGGCCATGCTTAAGAGGGACAAGAGCCTCGAATCAAGACAAAATCAGCTGGCCATTGCCATAGCAAGCTTATCCTCAGCTATGACAGATCAGCTCAATTCAAAACATATTGACCAGGATCTTCTAAAGAAGTTAATGGACACCGCGCGTTTGCTCTGTGACATTCAACATACCGACTCAAAAACAAGACGAAACTTCGCCATGTATTCGGTGAAAAAAGACATGAAAGAACATTTATTAAATACCAAACAAGACAAGTTCCTCTTTGGGGAGAATTTATCAGAGACTCTCAAAGCTGCTAAAGCAGTTAATAAATCTAGCACTGAATTAAAAGTACCCCCGCCCAAGATGCCGAAAAAGACAACGATGCAAACAACCTCGAAACCTCCCAACAAGAATTTAAACTGGAAGACTCCGGCCCCGGACCGCAGGACCCCGGGCCCACAGAGGAGTCGAGCGCCTGCCTCTCGCCGCAGTCAGCCCGCGACCTCATCCAGGCAGTCATCTCCTCCGCTGAAAACGACCCGCCGCCGGTAAACCCGGTACGTTTCGCAGGTCAACTATCGCTTTTTCATAAGCAGTGGTCATTAATTACATCTGAAAAGCTAATACTAAGCTGGGTAAAAGGATATAAAATAAAATTTTCACAACCTGTTGTTCAGAAACAACCCATACCCCCATATACACACTCTAATATAGAAAAATCTTATATTAGCGACTCCATAAAGAACCTACTTTGCATCGGTGCTATATCTGAATGTGATCCTTCTGATCAACAATTCATGTCTAACATTTTTGTGAGACCTAAACCAAACGGCAAAAAGAGACTGATACTCAATTTAAAAAATTTAAATAAATTTATTAAAACCTCTCATTTCAAATTAGAAGATCTCCGCACAGCTGTAAAACTAGTATCAGAAAACTGTTTTATAGCCACGTTAGACCTTAAAGATGCTTACTTTCTTTTGAATATACATAAAGATTCCAGACAATATCTGAGATTCTCATTCGAAGGCAAACTGTATCAATTTAACGTCTTGCCGTTTGGACTAAATACCGCACCATACGTCTTCACAAAATTAATGAAACCAGTCGTAAAACTGCTTAGATCAGCGGGATATCTATCCACATTATACCTCGACGATTTTTTATTGATTGCAAGACAATACGATGATTGTCTTGACAATATAAAAATAACCAAACAATTCCTAACTGCCCTAGGATTTAAAGTAAACGAAGAAAAGATCAATCTGGTACCTTCCTCTTCGTGCAAGTTCTTGGGATATATAATCGATAGCCGTAGCATGCAAATAGGTTTACCTAAAGAGAAACAAATCCATATTAGACAAGAATTAAACGCTGTTTCCAAAATGACACGCTGTACAATTCGTAGATTTGCTCAACTCATTGGACTACTAATATCAGCGTGTCCCGCGGTCGAATACGGCCTTTTATATACCAAGGCTTTTGAACGTTGGAAGTTTTTAAATTTAAAATCCGACAATGATTTTGACAAATACATTAATGTGCCAAATTCTTTATCTTCGGACTTTGCTTGGTGGCTATCGGCAATCGAGAATCCGATACATAGAATCAAAGTAGACCATTATGCGATAGAAATCTTCTCTGACGCCTCAACTACGGGCTGGGGGGCAGCGTGTAAAGAAGAAACCGCTAATGGAGCGTGGTCAGCCGAAGAAACGGAAAAACCACATTAACTACCTTGAGCTACTGGCGGCGTATTTCGCCATAAAAATTTTTGCAAAATCTTTTTTCAATTGTCAGGTATTGGTACGGGTAGACAATTCTACAGCAGTATCTTACATAAATCGTATGGGTGGAATACAATACCCACATTTGACCGATATTACTAGGACCATCTATCAGGAAATGGTGCGAATCACGCAAAATTTTCGTTTTCGCGTCATATATTAAATCAAAAGAAAATATAATTGCGGATGCGGAATCTCGAAAATGTCACCCAGATATAGAATGGGAAATGTCGCAGCCAACTTTTGAAATGCTATCTGATAGATTCGGCGCTCCCGTAATCGATTTATTTGCCAGCAGACTGAATAAAAAATGTGCAAAATATGTCTCATGGCACAAGGACCCCGACGCGGTGGCCATCGACGCATTCACGATAAATTGGTCATGCGAATTTTTCTATGCATTTCCACCTTTTTCGATCATTCTTAAAGTCCTTCGTAAAATCATTTATGACAAAGCTACAGGAATTTTGATTGTACCCCTGTGGCCTACACAGGCCTGGTACCCAGTCTTTCAAGACTTACTTGTTTCGGACGTTGTTAAATTAAAAGCCAGTGAACACGTGCATTTCTCTCATTCCAGCAAGCACGACATCAAGTTCAACCTGACACTAGTTGCCGCGACATTACCGGACGGCGCTCCTCCGCCGTGAAGTACCCGAGTCTTCCATAGACATCATGCTGGCGTCAATATCACCAAACTCATATAAGCAATATAGTGTTTACATCAAAAAATGGTGCTCGTATTGTGAGGAAAACTATTTGCCTATTTTTGAGTCCTCTACAAAAACTGTTATCGATTTTCTTAAGAGACTGTATGATAGTGGCAGTCAATATGGCACTTTAAACAGTTGTAGAGCGGCGCTCGCACTTTTGCTTGGACCGAATTTATCAGAAGATTATATAATCCAAAGGTTCTTTAAGGGCGTTTTTCGCTTACGACCTCCAGCCCCTAAATACGACATGACTTGGGATACCAACAATGTACTAGATTACCTAGCCACCTGGTATCCCAATGAGACCATATCAATTGACCTTCTTACCAAAAAATGTGTTACATTGCTCGCTTTAATCACAGCGCACAGGGTGCAGACGCTGTCGAAAATTAACTTAAAAAATATTGAGACATTGCCATCTAAAATATTGATAAAAATTCCTGACCTCATAAAAACCTCAAGAATAGGTAATAATCAACCACTACTTCAGATACCCTATTTTTTGGAAAAACCACAAATTTGCCCTGGTAAAACATTACAATCATACATTAATCGAACATCAAAACTACGAAAATCCAACACACTCTTTATCAGTTTTAAAAAGCCCTACAAGGTTGTCACAAGCCAGACATTAAGCCGCTGGATCAAATGCACTCTGGAAGCCAGCGGCATAGACGTGTCGGTGTTCAGCGCGCATAGCCGCCACGTCGCGTGCGCTCGCGCAAGGCACCGGAATCGACCAGATTCGGAAAACGGCAGGGTGGAGTGCTAACTCTACCATTTTCGCCAAGTTCTATAATAGGACCATTTTGAGCACAGATGAAACTGCGCTAGCTAAATCTATTCTCACGAGTGCTTAATTAAATGACTCGAATGCCATATTAGATTGTGTATGATTGATTTGTGTACAATTAATACCGAAATAAAACATCTCATTTCAGATGAAAACTTTTATTTTATCGATGTATTTCCCAAAAAACCACACACTCTCAAAGTCTACCTAAGTGTTTAATAATACTAATATCGAGTACGTATCACGAAGTAATAATTGATGATTAAACGAACTTACCTGTAAGTGAAGTTCTATCACAATTATACGAGTGATACGTACGAAGATATTAGTAAGTAACACCCTCCCACCCGGAAATCGGCAACCCTGGACGTGACACCACCCCTAGCCGGGACGCAGATGGCACAACGTTCACGTGGCTACCCTCCGATCGTAGTCGAACGCCTTCCTGGATGGACCGACCATTTTAAGGTGCTAACCAAAAAACTTGGCCACACCCCGCACGCACGACCCTACAACAATGGGGTGCGGTTCATCCCCCATAGCCCAGAAGAGTACCGCGTTGTGCAGCAGCACATGCGTGAGGTGGAGGCAAAGGATCCAGCCATCACCTGGTATTGCTACTCCCCCGCTGCAGAACGCCCCTCTAAAGTAGCTTTAAGAGGTCTACCCCACGACACTCCACCTGAAGAAATAAAGACCGCGCTCGAGGAATGTGGCTTCTATGCCACTCACGTTCGGGCCATTCCTTCCCGCAGAGGTCGCCCTGGCTGCCTTTTTCACGTTCAGCTGGAGCACCTAGACCAGCAGGAGCTTACCCGCCTATTTGCAGTTGATGAGCTCCTATACATGCCGGGAGTTACAATTGAGGCGTGGAGGGGAAGAGCAGGCCCTCCTCAATGTCATCGTTGCCAGGCGTTCGGGCATGCCTCGGTTAACTGTCACCGGCCTCTTAAATGCGTGCGGTGTGGGGGCGAACACATCGTTCGTGATTGTGACCGTCCGAGAGACCAACCGGCGACCTGCGCTAATTGCGCCAAGCCACACACGGCAAATGACCGTCGCTGCCCTGTATTTAAACGGGAAGCCCGCAAACGGGGCATCAAAATACCTCCCCCAATACCCAGAAAACCGGCCCAGCGTGCACCTGCACCCCCACCACCTTCCGCTGATATGCCAGAAGCGCCACCAGGCGCAACACTTGCACCATTGGCCAACGAGCCGACTGAGCGAGGGCAGGCGCTCAAAAGAAGACGCCGCCGTTGCCGTGGCTTTACCAAGCGAACTGAGGAGCCCACCAAGACCTCGACGCCTTCTTCAGGTACTCAGCCGGAGCAGGAACGTCCTCAATTGGTACCCTCCTATCCACCTGCGCCATCAGCTCCCGACCGGAGTGCTTGTGCACCACAGGGTGCCACACTAGCGCCGTCGTGGGCCATACGCCCCAGCGTACCACACAGATATCGCAACCCATGACCCAGATTCCACAGGAAACCATTGCTCGAGCATTCCAGTGCACCGCGCAGATGCCCCAAAGCGAAAAGCAGGTCCCTAGACGCAACATGCATCCAAATGATACTAAAGCACACCAGCGCGTTGTACAGAAACAACAGCGCCTCCTACACGTATCTCAATCCCAACCTGCCCCTGAGATAAGACTACGTTCAAATGCTCACCAGAGCACCGTACGTCCAGATAGTGACAATATCTCACGGACAGAGATGCGTGCTATTCTGACGCACATCATGACCGAGATTTCGGCTTGTGCCGACCCAATAATGGCACTTGCCAGAGGACTGACCTGGCTCTCAGACGGTTACATTCAATAGCCGTCTGAGAGTGCTGTACTGGAATCCGGGCGGAATTTCAGGTAAAATTCAGTCACTCCGCCTCCTCTCCCAGTTGCAGGATATACATTTAATCCTCCTGGGCGAGACCCACCTCAAACCAAACCAGACGCTTCACCTCCCCAATTACACTGTGTACCGCAGGGATGAGACCACTACACAAGGCCGTGGTTACCGCGGGACGGCAGTGCTAGTCCGTCTTGACGTGGTGCACGAGGAGCTGGAGCTGTTAGACTTCACCACCACGCGTACAATGGGTGTGCGCGTAAATGCCGCCGGAATAGAACTACAGATTTATGCTGCGTACCGCCCTCCCGGGAACCAGGTGGTAAAGGAGGACTTCGAGAAGGTGTTTTTCGGACCTACTCCCACTCTCTTGGCCGGCGATCTCAATGCGAAGCACCCAGACTGGGGGTCATGCGTATCCAACATCGCCGGCAAATCCCTCAATGACATCGCTGAAAGGCTTGGTATTGATATTATTGGACCGGACTCACCCACCCATATCCCAACCAACCCTAGACATAGACCCGACGTCCTGGACATCGTCTTGACCAAACACTTTCCAAGCCCAGTCGCATTAGAAGTGCTGTATGATCTAGACACGCAGCACCTTCCAATCCTCGTAACAACGGATTTGTCAACAGACACGACAGCATTAAGAAACCACCTGACAAAAATTGACTGGAAAGTGTACGCCACAGCCCTACAAGACCTGTCTAGCGGACCATTGACTACACCAGAAGAAGTAGAGATTGCTGCCAAATCTCTTGTCGCGCGCATACAAGCAGCAAAGGAGGCCGCTACTACCACACGCCCTACGGTCGCTGACCGCCGCGACGAGCTCCCGGCCCACCTTTACGCACTTTTACGCCAAAAACGCGAGCTACGCCGCCTATGGGGTCTATACCGCTGCCCACGAGTAAAACGTGAACTCAATGCCCTCACCACTCGACTCTCTGAAAACGTGAAGGCATGGCGTGGAGCCACTTGGGAGGCACGCATCGACCGTGTGTCCGAAAACGCCGCTGACCTCTTTCGCTTGAACAGAGAGCTCACAAAATCCTCAACCCCTGTCTACCCGCTACTGGATAGTGCGGGCAGGCGATGCTATGCCGCCACTGACCGGGCTACCATTTTGGCTGACCACCTACAGGTCCAATTTACCCCCCACCCGGCAGCTGCTGTCGCCTCTGAACACCACACAAAAATAAAAAACCGCGTGTATGAATTCCTGTCGGCCCCAACACCGACCCTTCGGGGAGATGACTTTATCTCTCCCGTTGAGCTACGGAAGGCCGCCCTTCGCTTGCCCAAGCGAAAGGCGCCAGGACCAGACGGAATCCCAACACACGCCATCACACAACTACCCAAGAAGGGTCTGGTGGCACTTACCAGGCTATTCAATGGCGTTCTCCGCACCGGCCATTTTCCAGAGGCATGGAAAGAGGGACGCATCATCGTCCTCCCGAAACCAGGGAAAGACAAACGTCTTCCATCAAGCTACCGGTCCATCACCTTACTTTCACACATTGCGAAGCTGTTCGAACGTTTACTGCTGCGTCGAATCCGCCCGTGCGTCTCACTACGTGACGAACAATTCGGGTTCCGTGGCGGCCACTCTACCACGCTCCAGCTAGCACGCGTGATCCACCAGCTCACCGAGGGGAGAAATAGGGGCCACTATACGGTCGGGGTTTTTCTCGATATTGAGAAGGCCTTTGACCGAGTCTGGCATTATGGGCTCCTGTTCAAACTCCTTAATACCAACATGTCACCTGCATTTGTAAAAGTAGTGGCATCATTCCTTCGTGACCGAAGCTTCCATGTTTCCGTCGAGGGCGCGACATCACAACCACGTCGGATTGCCGCAGGAGTGCCCCAAGGTAGCTGCCTTTCACCCCTACTTTACGCCATCTACACGGACGATATCCCCACCCTGAGAGACCAAATCACAGAGGGTGTCAAAGATGTTGACCTTGCCCTGTTTGCAGATGATAGCGCTTACTTTGCCTCATCACGCAATGCAACGTTTGCAGCAAAGAAGATGCAGAGGCTCCTCGATCTTTTACCTGATTGGCTGGACAAGTGGCGCATGGCCGTGAACGTTGGCAAGACGGCCGCACTGCTGACCGGGATGAAGCGCATCATGCCACCGCCGCTCAAACTCCGTGGATTGGATATAGAGTGGCAATCACAGGTGACATACCTCGGGTGTCGAATTGACCGGTCCTTGCGCATGGTACCACAGGTTAACCACTTGGTTAGCCAGGCCAAAATGGCCAGAGCGCTGCTTAAACCGGTCCTGACATCCCGATTACCCTTGAGAACCAAGCTCAGCGTCTATAAGACGTACGTGCGATCGCGACTCACCTACGCGGCACCCGCATGGTACTCGCTATGCTCCCTAGCCCTAAGGACCAAATTGCAGATCCAGCAGAACATTTCGCTCCGCGTGTTGACAGGAGCAGGGCGATATGTCCGGAACGACGTCATTGCTCGGGACATGCGGATCCCATCAGTGGAAGAATTTGTTACCAGTATAGCGCGTCGCACATTCGATCGTGCCGACAACGGCCCCCACCGCCATCTGCACAACATCGCCCCACTACATGCCCGGCCGCCGGACGCTGCTGGACGGCCCCTGCCCCGAGACCTCCTGTCCAACCCCACTGAGACCGAAACAATGGAATCAGTGCCATTACCGCAACGTAGCGGTATCCCTCGACCTAGATTTCGTGTCATCCCAGCCCGGCCGTAGTTCGCTCCAAGCTCGAGCTCCGGGTGACTGATAACACAGATACCAACCCAGAGACGACTGATAGACCGGCCAGACCGTCGCGAGACACTCGTGCCAAGCATCGGTCAGGCCGTAAACATTTTTAACAACCGTGCTACAAACTAGCAGCCGCAATCGCGGCGACCAATCACCAGTAGTGTCAGTGGACACCCTGAGAAGACGCCCGGGTAAAGGGCAATCGCCCGTGTCCCGCACCAGCCAGAGGCTGAAGAAATCCGACGACGGCAACCCTGGAATGGTTTTTAGAAAATATCAACAACAAGTGGTTCAGCAGACTCCAAACTAATGAGCTCCGTTGGTGGCAGCCGGGCTGGGCGAGCCGGGGTGACGTCAAAATAAAATAAAAAAATCTACCTTCAACTAAGTACTGTGTGCTGCGAGTGGTGTCACGTAGCGTAACTACCTAAGTGTTTAATAATACTAATATCTTCGTACGTATCACTCGTATAATTGTGATAGAACTTCACTTACAGGTAAGTTCGTTTAATCATCAATTATATTATGTTTAACAAACATAATATAATCAGTATAATCAGTCGGGTGTTTGACGGTAGTATACGTATAGCCGCAACATTGATCAGATAAAACGCTGGCTTTGACAGCGAGAAACATTAACAAAAAATAATTAACACAAAAAAAGAATAAGCTAAATTGTTCCATCCGTTCACGCGTGATGCGATGACCGAGTCGATTATTTTTGAATTGTTCATAACTGACATTAGTTGTACGATATTATAAATCAATTGCCATATGTTTATTAGTAGGCCGAATGAAATTAATTTTGAATTTGTTACTAGTGTTTCAAATGTAAATTTTTGCACGACGATAAACTGTCAAACGAGCTCTCGACATTCTATAAACATCAACGGATTACCATGTTACAAGCAAAAAAATAAATTAAACATTTTATTTCATACAATACCAATTTCCAACAGCCAAACATTTCATTTTCAAGAATAAGGTTAGACAATTCTTAAAATAGATAAATTGCACCTATATTATTAATTGTATGTATCTTAGATATATCTGTATTTATTATTATTTATTTATTATTAATAATCTATTCAAGTATATTAAATATAGTTTATTGTTGAATTATTTACACTTTTATGTTATTTTATCTGTTACCTGCACCGCACCAATCGAAAACTTTCCGCATGACCCAACGGTTGACTGGCAGAGAACGCTATCAGCATTGAGTCCACTATTAGTGTAGTCCTTTTGTACACTATTAGTGCAATAAAGTTTTAAATAAATAAATAAACAGCCTATCGCTCGTTCCCTCAGCGCACGGCACAACCGCCCGGGTTAAGCTGACGGATGTCTTCCTCGAAGGAACTCAGCGATAGGTCCGTCCATTAAAAAAAAAAACGCTTGTTCTCAGAGCTGCGCGAGCTGTCGAAGGCGGAGCAGCCGCCGCCCGGCGCCGGCGACGAGCCGCTCGTGCCGCTGCACGACCTCACGCGCCTGCTCGCCGCCAGCGACTGAGCGACCACCACTACACTATACTATACTCCACGCGCCCGGCGCCGGCGACGAGCCGCTCGTGCCGCTGCACGACCTCACGCGCCTGCTCGCCGCCAGCGACTGAGCGACCACCACTACACTATACTATACTCCACGCGCCCGGCGCCGGCGACGAGCCGCTCGTGCCGCTGCACGACCTCACGCGCCTGCTCGCCGCCAGCGACTGAGCGACCACCACTACACTATACTATACTCCACGCGCCCGGCGCCGGCGACGAGCCGCTCGTGCCGCTGCACGACCTCACGCGCCTGCTCGCCGCCAGCGACTGAGCGACCACCACTACACTATACTATACTCCACGCGCCCGGCGCCGGCGACGAGCCGCTCGTGCCGCTGCACGACCTCACGCGCCTGCTCGCCGCCAGCGACTGAGCGACCACCACTACACTATACTATACTCCACGCGCCCGGCGCCGGCGACGAGCCGCTCGTGCCGCTGCACGACCTCACGCGCCTGCTCGCCGCCAGCGACTGAGCGACCACCACTACACTATACTATACTCCACGCGCCCGGCGCCGGCGACGAGCCGCTCGTGCCGCTGCACGACCTCACGCGCCTGCTCGCCGCCAGCGACTGAGCGACCACCACTACACTATACTATACTCCACGCGCCCGGCGCCGGCGACGAGCCGCTCGTGCCGCTGCACGACCTCACGCGCCTGCTCGCCGCCAGCGACTGAGCGACCACCACTACACTATACTATACTCCACGCGCCCGGCGCCGGCGACGAGCCGCTCGTGCCGCTGCACGACCTCACGCGCCTGCTCGCCGCCAGCGACTGAGCGACCACCACTACACTATACTATACTCCACGCGCCCGGCGCCGGCGACGAGCCGCTCGTGCCGCTGCACGACCTCACGCGCCTGCTCGCCGCCAGCGACTGAGCGACCACCACTACACTATACTATACTCCACGCGCCCGGCGCCGGCGACGAGCCGCTCGTGCCGCTGCACGACCTCACGCGCCTGCTCGCCGCCAGCGACTGAGCGACCACCACTACACTATACTATACTCCACGCGCCCGGCGCCGGCGACGAGCCGCTCGTGCCGCTGCACGACCTCACGCGCCTGCTCGCCGCCAGCGACTGAGCGACCACCACTACACTATACTATACTCCACGCGCCCGGCGCCGGCGACGAGCCGCTCGTGCCGCTGCACGACCTCACGCGCCTGCTCGCCGCCAGCGACTGAGCGACCACCACTACACTATACTATACTCCACGCGCCCGGCGCCGGCGACGAGCCGCTCGTGCCGCTGCACGACCTCACGCGCCTGCTCGCCGCCAGCGACTGAGCGACCACCACTACACTATACTATACTCCACGCGCCCGGCGCCGGCGACGAGCCGCTCGTGCCGCTGCACGACCTCACGCGCCTGCTCGCCGCCAGCGACTGAGCGACCACCACTACACTATACTATACTCCACGCGCCCGGCGCCGGCGACGAGCCGCTCGTGCCGCTGCACGACCTCACGCGCCTGCTCGCCGCCAGCGACTGAGCGACCACCACTACACTATACTATACTCCACGCGCCCGGCGCCGGCGACGAGCCGCTCGTGCCGCTGCACGACCTCACGCGCCTGCTCGCCGCCAGCGACTGAGCGACCACCACTACACTATACTATACTCCACGCGCCCGGCGCCGGCGACGAGCCGCTCGTGCCGCTGCACGACCTCACGCGCCTGCTCGCCGCCAGCGACTGAGCGACCACCACTACACTATACTATACTCCACGCGCCCGGCGCCGGCGACGAGCCGCTCGTGCCGCTGCACGACCTCACGCGCCTGCTCGCCGCCAGCGACTGAGCGACCACCACTACACTATACTATACTCCACGCGCCCGGCGCCGGCGACGAGCCGCTCGTGCCGCTGCACGACCTCACGCGCCTGCTCGCCGCCAGCGACTGAGCGACCACCACTACACTATACTATACTCCACGCGCCCGGCGCCGGCGACGAGCCGCTCGTGCCGCTGCACGACCTCACGCGCCTGCTCGCCGCCAGCGACTGAGCGACCACCACTACACTATACTATACTCCACGCGCCCGGCGCCGGCGACGAGCCGCTCGTGCCGCTGCACGACCTCACGCGCCTGCTCGCCGCCAGCGACTGAGCGACCACCACTACACTATACTATACTCCACGCGCCCGGCGCCGGCGACGAGCCGCTCGTGCCGCTGCACGACCTCACGCGCCTGCTCGCCGCCAGCGACTGAGCGACCACCACTACACTATACTATACTCCACGCGCCCGGCGCCGGCGACGAGCCGCTCGTGCCGCTGCACGACCTCACGCGCCTGCTCGCCGCCAGCGACTGAGCGACCACCACTACACTATACTATACTCCACGCGCCCGGCGCCGGCGACGAGCCGCTCGTGCCGCTGCACGACCTCACGCGCCTGCTCGCCGCCAGCGACTGAGCGACCACCACTACACTATACTATACTCCACGCGCCCGGCGCCGGCGACGAGCCGCTCGTGCCGCTGCACGACCTCACGCGCCTGCTCGCCGCCAGCGACTGAGCGACCACCACTACACTATACTATACTCCACGCGCCCGGCGCCGGCGACGAGCCGCTCGTGCCGCTGCACGACCTCACGCGCCTGCTCGCCGCCAGCGACTGAGCGACCACCACTACACTATACTATACTCCACGCGCCCGGCGCCGGCGACGAGCCGCTCGTGCCGCTGCACGACCTCACGCGCCTGCTCGCCGCCAGCGACTGAGCGACCACCACTACACTATACTATACTCCACGCGCCCGGCGCCGGCGACGAGCCGCTCGTGCCGCTGCACGACCTCACGCGCCTGCTCGCCGCCAGCGACTGAGCGACCACCACTACACTATACTATACTCCACGCGCCCGGCGCCGGCGACGAGCCGCTCGTGCCGCTGCACGACCTCACGCGCCTGCTCGCCGCCAGCGACTGAGCGACCACCACTACACTATACTATACTCCACGCGCCCGGCGCCGGCGACGAGCCGCTCGTGCCGCTGCACGACCTCACGCGCCTGCTCGCCGCCAGCGACTGAGCGACCACCACTACACTATACTATACTCCACGCGCCCGGCGCCGGCGACGAGCCGCTCGTGCCGCTGCACGACCTCACGCGCCTGCTCGCCGCCAGCGACTGAGCGACCACCACTACACTATACTATACTCCACGCGCCCGGCGCCGGCGACGAGCCGCTCGTGCCGCTGCACGACCTCACGCGCCTGCTCGCCGCCAGCGACTGAGCGACCACCACTACACTATACTATACTCCACGCGCCCGGCGCCGGCGACGAGCCGCTCGTGCCGCTGCACGACCTCACGCGCCTGCTCGCCGCCAGCGACTGAGCGACCACCACTACACTATACTATACTCCACGCGCCCGGCGCCGGCGACGAGCCGCTCGTGCCGCTGCACGACCTCACGCGCCTGCTCGCCGCCAGCGACTGAGCGACCACCACTACACTATACTATACTCCACGCGCCCGGCGCCGGCGACGAGCCGCTCGTGCCGCTGCACGACCTCACGCGCCTGCTCGCCGCCAGCGACTGAGCGACCACCACTACACTACACTACAGCGTAACACACAGAGAGCGTGCGCGGGTCGTGCGCGGAACGGGTGCCGCGCGTATACTACGACTGTTGTGTTATTTTACAAAACGTTATCATTTTTCGCTATGGATTTGAATGAAAATAGTAATTAAATATGTGAGGAAATAAAATGTTTGTACGAACTAGGTAATAATCTACTGAACTCGAGGTTGCTGTACTACGGTCACCCATCCATTTAGTGTCCACACTTGAGGTTGCTTAACCACGGTCACCCATCCTATTAATTTCAAAACTTGAGGTTGTTTAACCACGGTCACCCATCCATTTAGTGACCAAACTTGAGGTTGATTAACCACAGTCATCCATCCATTTTGGGACCAAACTTGAGGTTGCTTAACCACGGTAACCCATCCATTTTGTGTCCAAACTTATGGTTGCTTAACTACGGTCACCCATCCATTTAGTGTCCAAGCTTGCTTAACTACGGTCACCCATCCATTTTGGGGCTATACCTGAGGCTGCTTAGCCACGGTCACCCATCCATTTAGTCCAAGGTTGAGGTTGCTTAACCACGGTCACCCATCCATTTAAAGGCCAAACTTGAGGTTGCTTAACCACGGTCACCCATCCATTTGGTGGCCAAACTTGAGGTTGCTTAACCAGGGTCACCCATCCATTTATTGACCAAACTTGAGGTTGCTTATTCACGGTCACCCATCCATTTAGTGTCCAAATTTGAGGTTGCTTAACAATCGTCACCCAAAATATCAATGTCATAAAAGTGGACCGTGGTTAAAGAACCTTAAGTATGGATACTAGGATGGGAGTGATGGGACCGTGGTTTTGACCTGACCATTGAATGGGTGACCGTGGCAAATCAACATTTAGTGACTGAATGTAAAAGTTATCGAGTTAAAGAAGCTTCATATTTTATATGCGTAATTGACCATAGCACAAACCCGAGCCGCGCCTTCGAATCGCTCCAAAACCGCCGCCGAACCGCACCGCGCACGACCCGTTCTCTGTGTGAAGACGACGAACCGCGCAACTCACGTCCGAGAAACGACCCGTTCCGCTCACGCCTTCTGTGTGAGTTACGCTTACACCACACCACCACTACACTACCACTATTGTACTATACTCCACGCGGCACTGAGGAGTCGCATGGATATACAGCCCTGCCGTTGTAACGCAAAAGAGCACATTGTTTTAGAGAATTACGGGTGAATTATCATCATAATCATCATTTTAGCCTCGGACGTCCACCGTTGAACACAGGCCTCCCCCGATGATTTTCATCGGGGGGGATTGCCAATACTCGCCACACTCGGCGAGCGGGTAGGCGAGCGCAAATGCCAATTATACTCGCCACTTATAAGAGCTCATAAGAGCGCAGATTTTTATAATATTCGCATGCAGACGCCGCCGCCCGTCTCGTGCTACAGGAATTAGTCGCCTCTTACGACACTTATCCTGTTGGCGGTGGGGAAGTGTACTCTTTACGGCCGTCCCCACACAGCAGTCCCGAATATGTATATATCTCAATTTCACAATGGTAGTTTGTGCCCTTTTTCGATACGACAGCGGTTACTTGTGAGCGGCCCGCGGACACGGACGCGCCGCCGACCACGCTGCTCGGAGGCGTTGAGATCACTCATTAAGTATAACTTCTCGTCTTAGTAAGTTATTTCTTACCCATCATCTCCTCAACTGAGTCTTTTACATATTAACTAATCGTGGAAATCCTATCAAAATCGGATCAGCCGTTTTGAAGACAGACAAAAAAAACTCATTTTGAAAGTGTTGTCCGTGCGACTTCCGAGTGCGTATTGCAAATTGGATTACGTCTTTGATATAGCGTGTCGATGTGTTATTTAAGTAGGCTTGTGTATGTAGTGTGCGCGCGTGTCTAACGTCCGTGTCACGCGCGCAGACTATAATACAAACGAGAGGGTAGTTGACCAACTAGTCAATTGAGAAACTTTATATTTATATCTGCTGTTGAAATCGTCATAATACTAATCAAATAATTTAGCTATGTACATTTGAAAATATATGTTCGAAAAATTTTGAATGTTTTTAACTCTTACTATCCTGAATTTTCCTCCGAAATGAGCTCTTCACTAATAAAACGCATTATTCGTTTTGAAATACATACTAAAATGTCCTCCTTTTAAAATTAATTGTGAACGATGTCAACTACCCTAAAAATAGATCTATATAACTGAGTAAAAAAATTGCAAATAAAATGTACACTTCGACGAGACTGGGTTGCCGGTTGGCCTTTTGCGCGGCTTTGCCGATAGGATGTCAAAGTGACATTTAGCCCAAATAGAGGGGCATTTGGCGTAGTTCCGAAAACATCTTCGAGTCAATCCAGGCTTGTTGAAGCTGCGATTTCATGCTCGAAGTGTAATAGCACAGACAACGGTAAGTCAACTACCTACCCAAAAAGTTAAAGGTCATTCAACTAATTTACAACTTTAAGGGCCGATTCGACCAAACACAAAGGTATACCTGAATAACTATTACGGGTATAATTTTACTCCTTAAATTTACCCTTGGATAACTTCGATTACTACGTTTTTCTAGCAATACAGTATACTCGGTATTGTTATTCGATAGTTCAAGAGTGAATGATCAACGAATTGATAAACCTACTAAAATCCATGTAATCCATTTCTTTTAGGTAGACTTGAAATGCCACAACATTTCGATTTTATAGGATAATAGAGTGACAATGCTAGATGTTGACAACTTGTCAGTTTCGAGGTGACAAGAGTGGATTAGGCAAGTGACATCTTTGACATTTACTTATTCTCAGTTTAATTTTGCACTGTCAAAATCGCCCGTTTTAATATTTTTCATAGATTAGTGGTTGGTAGAATGAAAAATCAGCTTACTCTAGATTAAGCAGTGGTATACTATCAAGTTAAAACTTACACCAGCTTGGTCGAATCCGGTCTAAGTCGGACACTATCACTACGCTACAGTAGAGGTCAATATCAATTGAGAAAATTTGACTTTGTGGTAGGTTGACGAGCTGTTGTCTGTACTTTTGTATTTGGCGGCAGAAAATTTCTCTACGCCATCCGATACATAGGCTCCATACGTATACGTAAAAGAAAGCGATGCTAAACTTTATAGCATTGCAAAAAAATATCAATAACTACGTGAACCCTGGCCTGAAAAAAAGAGGTTTTTCGTACCTTTGTCCAAATGAAAAAAAAACTCAAACTCAGCAGATTTTTAATCAACAACCGTCTCATATTTGTATTAGATGGCGTAGGAACTTAGTCGCTGCTTGCACTATAAATAAAATGAAATGAAATGTATTTTATTTCTTAGAAAGTGTTAGCTTATACTTTGCTCCACATGCGGTCCAGACTCCAAAAGGCCTGCGCATATTATGGCTGACTGCATCGCAATAATTCTCTAACATCTCTTTCGTTTATCAGAATAACGAAATAGATAGGATTTTTTACTCATATTACAGGTTTATCATTTTCATATTACACTGGGAAATAGTTATGAGTATTATACATTTTGTTGCGGTGCAACTGAATCGTGTGTGCGAGCCCTTACAGTCCATACTCAGACTTGACTGACATAGACGTATAATTTGGAATAAAAATCTTTTTTAGTAAATAACATTGAAGTATTGTTTTATTCATACTTTGTTCTCATTCGTTAATTCAAATCTGAGCATGGGCTGTTATCTTAGTATAAGGCTCGACTGTAAAACAAATCTGTAAATAATGTAATGGACCTTCAGTCTAGCGATCCTGCGTCTGTGTCTACAGCCTTACGACGCTACTGGGCTTTGAACTTATAACTGATTGTGCCTCAACTATGAGACAACTACGCACAATTGTAGTATTCATATATTATCATGTAATCGATGCTGACAGAGCACAAATTAGGTCGATAATGTAAGTCTACAGATATCATACGTAACAGATATTAAACAAAACTATGGAATGGCATTTTGAAGCGTTCACCCATACTAAGACGATTTAAATTGTATACAATATAATAAACAACATTATACTATTATAATTAATAAAATATTTTAGTTACTGTCTGCTACGAATGGTGTGAGTAGGTGTAATCGTCCTATCTGAGAAATCATTCGCTCAAACACAATGTGTAAACATATAAATATAAATCATAAAAATTCAGCCATATTTAAGGAAATGGTCGTGCCCGTTAAATCTAACAAGTTTTCCGAAGAAACGTGGATCAAATCAAATAATTTTAGTCCTCTCATACATACGAACTGATTGATTTCGTATGGAGAGGCAAACAATATTTTGTGTATTTCAGCACAAATGCAAGTTTCTTGTTCTATATTGTCTTGTTAAGATAAAGTTTCTTGAGTGGCGACCACGGTCTGGAAAACATGACTCCCGGACTAACGACCTAGTCAGGGTTACAGCGAGCAACCTGTAGCCTTCTTTAAGGGAGGCCTATGTCCAGCAAAGAAACCTCCTTCCAAAGGCCGACCTCTTCGGCTAAGTTTAGTTTGACGAACATGACCGTGTCCTGCAATATTGCTGACTTATAGACCTTGTATTATGATTTCCCCATTTATTGAGAGGTGTGCTACAGATTTTAATCTATAGACATTTAAAAATTATATACTACTAGATGATTATTAATGGCGCATGGCGTAATTATTAACGCGATCGAACTGACGAGTGTTCAGTTCGTAAGTATGTTCCTTAGTGATTCTAATGTGTACTCTTGTATAAAATTATTAGTTTTAATATTCTCGTTGCATACATGTAGCGATATTTTAGTATGACGTGCAATGTTATGAGGCAATTTTCGTGTAAATATTTATAAATTGTTTGCCAATGTTGCCGGTGGGTTTTGTGACCAATTCTGACGATGTTTAGTGACTCATATTGTTGGTACATTCGATGTACGCGGGCGCCCTCTGTGCGCGGGATCTCTCAGTGGATATGTACCGTTCCCGAATATTCCCTGTATGTTTCGGGAACGGTACATCTCTACCTCAGAAGTAGTTGAGCTACCGATGAGATTTTATTAATGTATGTAGTGGTTACTTTTGCGCGCACAGTGGGTTACTTTGAACTTGCTACTGCCTTTTACATCTAAATAAAAATATATAAACATAATACCAAATGTGTGTATACAGATAAAAATAACAAAAAAACATATCGTCATTATTTTGCATATAATATGGCTTGAATATAAGATGTTGAAATGTAGGTATATTGAGGTACAGCGTTCCCAATTGTTGCAAGTTTATTTTCATACGAGCCCGAGTATTTTACTACGGATTATTCTAACTGTTACAAGATTGGTACGAGTGGCTGTCACGCTCGGGAGGCGGAGGCCTTCCATCATGACGATAAATGAGTAAATAAGTTTATGATGAACCTATGCATTTTATTTCTATACCCTATCCCTCTATTATAACATTTCAAATAATAATTTGGAATAAGGATTTAATAAAACTAGCCTTTACTATTTTATCAGTTTATTGTGATGAAAAAATAAAAATTAAAGCTAAACTTATACAAATAGAAGGGAATGTTATATTATGGCTTTCAGTCAGGATGTATTTTTAATAAAATTCTAGGACCAACATCAATAAAATTTTAATAACATTAATTGACAAATAATACAACTTGAAATAATCTCAAGGCACTTCACGAAGGCCGATGCTCTGTAAATACATATTGTATTCCGCAAATATAACCTTTTTCTAAAACCTATTATGTACTCTTATATCAACTACACGTATACGCGACACAAGCACATTAAGCAACATTCGAGACAGCTTGAGAAATCGAGACACAGTTTAAGAAATCAATACAATATTTCCAATAAATAAGTAAGTAATAATACTTTTCCAATGAATTTTAAATAGCAATAATTTATAACAAAGTACAAACATCTACGAGTAACACCTGTATCAATACGAAACAGGCCGATTCTTCATACAAAAATAATAAAACAAGTCTTAAATCAAATTATTGTAATATTGATAATTTTAAAGCCCGGAAGCTGCTCAAGAATCTAATTCTTATTTTTAAAAATTGAATCTAAAACGATTTAAAATAGTCCAAGAAGTTCGTTTTATCAGGAAATGTATATAAAATGCTGGCAACTCTACTTGGGAGTGCTGCCATATAAATTCCTTAGTGAAACTAACTTGCCTGAACTGGACAGTGACACCAACTTATATGATCTGATAACGAGAATTTACGCTCCGTTTAGTTGTACTTCATAGTGTAAGTTCACTCAGGCGGAGTAGATACACTTTCAACATTTTAAATGCCGATTTAGCTAGAATCTGGTACTTTAAACAAACTTAAGCTGTTGTTTTAAACCAAATTTATCTAGATTCTATGTTTGCGCACATCTATCTTTATGGACATAATACTGCAATCTGTCGTGTAATAATTATCAGATCATATCTATAATTTCGTGTGGTACTATCACTGTAGTGTTTCGAGGTATCTTTACGCAGGTCCCAGGAGCGCGACGAGTGCTCTCTTGTAGTCCCCGGATGTCTCGCCCTGCTGCGGCGTCGCGAGAACACACATGTATTGTAGTGGAGTAGAAGTGTTCGCAGCCGTCAACAGATGGCGTCAGCGGGCGATGCGCATGCGGCGTGGAAGGAAACGCGACAGAATTAGTTTTGTGATCGAAAGGTAGGAAGTTGTGAGTGGTTATTTACTTATCGCAATAAATGATTGGCATTACAAAAATTAGAATTGATTACTTGGGCGAACCAAAGTGAATGCTATTTTATTTGGACGTTTTGAATCGTTGGACGTTCTGAATTCAGTGGTATATAATTTCGCGTGTTAGTCACTTACTTAAAAATAATATAGATAAATAACTAATATCTCACCTCCTGTTTCCAAATCACCGTAAGTAGCGATATAGAAATGTTAAAAAGTTATAATCGACACATGACCACATAAAAGTAAAAATTGTACGACACTTAAAGCGAAATAAATAAACAGAGCTACACTATCCATGCCATAATGTAATTAATAAAATTCAAGCATGACTTTTATGCCAGTGATGTGCTGATTATAAGTGCAGTGAACTGTGACCCGAGCCAATAAGCTGAGGGCAGTATTTGAGTTTACAACAAAAAAAATGAAGCGTTTATTCAAGTAATACTTTGTCAGGATCCAGTGTTCGGAGAATACTATCGAGCCTCTGCTATTTACTTAAGTTGCCAATAAATGCATACACAGAGTTGCCACTAAAAATATTTAAAAAAAACTATTTTTATGCTATGGGCATTTTTAGTGTACTACGAATTAGTCCGAGAAATCACTCGCAATCTTATTTTCCGTATCACTTGTAAGAGAAATATGATTGCTAATCATAAGTGGATTTATCCGCATGACATTGAAAACTCCTTAAAACTTAAGGATATTTCTGAGACTAAGAGTAAAAACTAGCAAACTCAAATACTGCCACAGACTAGACCTTCAAAACGCACTAACCTTGAGATCGCTCTCCAGCGTCTTATCGTAGATCCTCTCGTACTCCTGCTTGATATTCCCGAGGTCGATCTCGGCGCGGCTCGCGATGATCCTTACGAGGGCTTTGTCCTCGGTCCCCGCGCCCTCCATAGCCTTGCGCAGACGCTGCGCGAACCAGGCCGGGGCGTTCTCCACGCACTCCACTGTAAAATAAAATGTGTACATACCGTCATTCGGTGGCGCGGCAACTATATTTGGTGTCGCTGCAAAATTTCGGTGGCCGCTGCTCCTGTCGGGGTACACACGTAATGAAGATACCATCGGCATACCCTGATCTCGCTCTCCAAGGTTTTGTCGTACAGCCGTTCGTATTCCCTCTTGATGGCGCCGAGGTCGATCTCTGACCGGCTGACGACGATGCGCACGAGCGTGCGGTCGTCGGTGCCGAGCCCCTGCATGGCGGCGCGCAGGCGCGACGCGAACCACGCGGCCGCGCTCTCCACGCACTCGACTGGAACGTGCCATTTTGGTGGGAGGACCGTGTTCGAGTTTAATGTGAATATACTTTTTGACGTGAAACTTTAATTTCGGTAACCAGACAGTAAAGTAGGGTAGGGTCACTTGCTAAAACCATATATGATTAGGTACTTTAGAAGTTTAGAAATCATAATATTTCCATTAGTTAGAGGATAGAAGTAATTTTTCGGCAGATCGCTAGCGTAAATGGCGCTGTAATCGCGCGCAGTCAGACGCATTCGGAACGCGTGTTAATTTTGTGCTTATTACACACCCTAGCATGCACAAGATGATTTACTTACTATACTGCGGTTGCGACGCCTTTTTAAATAAGTTGGATTTTGATAGTTTCAAAAATGTTTTTTATGGAATCTAATGTTTTCTTTTATCGCCCCTAAATGATATATGTTTTTCCAAATTCAAAGGAACTTGTTGATAGATAAAATAAATGGCTATGAAATGATTGTTAGAATAATTGTTTCGTGGGATTTCCGATTTGTGACAGGCTTCCAAGACAGAAGTTTTAGAAATTTTGACTCTTAATGACTCGGAATTAAACGTAAACAATAATAATTACGAGATGACTAAAGGAACAGAACGGAAGATAAGGAAACTAGTGACAGTGAAGTGACACATTCAAGACATATCAAAGGAAATCTAGAAGGATAAAAAATACACATGCAAACGCATGTGATTGAAAACAAAACAGAAAAAAGAAAACAGTAATTGAATCTGTATAAGATTAAACAATCTTATACAGATTCAATTACTGTTTTCTTTAACGAAAGAATGCCCATACATTCCATGTGATCAAGTCAAACAGCGTAATAATTGATTCTATCCGGATTCGGACGACTCACTTCGGTGCGCAGTCGCGCATGAAGTAATCGACTCAATTGGGATGTTGACACCATTTATAAATAATTCCGAGACACTTTTTTTTTTTAAATAAAACCTTATTTAATTAATTTGTTCAGTCATAATTTTTATTGTTTCTTGAAATATATTTTTAATTGCTTTTAAACTAATAAATAGATAGTCAGTTGAGTTTAGTAAACAGTGACGTCACTGTCCGATATTGCCATACAAATTCTAAGGAAGAGATACGTTTTGACAGCTCATGAAAAGTATGTCAATTGATTGCTATTGTCAACTACCCTAATCAACTTTTTGCAACGTCTCGTAAATCATTTATTAATATACTAAGGAGGCAAATGCTGTCGTCGCTCCTCTATAGTAAAAATGTTATTGCAACGTCCAAAATATCTCTTAGATTAGCGCCCACTTGCACTAATTCTTCAAATGATCTGATAAAGGTCACAGGAAGACGCGATAGCAGGGAGGCCGCTTCCAACCGGCCAATCTGAAAGTTTATGTTCAGCAGTGGACGTCCTATGGCTGAAATGATGATAATGATGATGATGATGATGAAACGCAATTTCCCCCAAAGCAAATTATCTGAAAGTAACACATATTGTCGGCCATGCGACGCCATGCTGCAGCGAACTGCCTTACTCGTCAAGTCAAAAGACCTCAAAATGGTGCAAAAAACACTGCACCGCAACTGCCAACACCAGCTTGATTTAAATAACAAGTTGCACACCTAGATAATGAGTAGCACGACTCAAAATACACGATGGAACAACTCAAAATAAATGTGTGTCTTTGGAATTAATGTAGTATGAAATCATAATAAAGAGTGGCACAGCACAACTCAAGTACACAGGTGTCTTTGGAGTTAATGTAGATTCGAAGCAGATTCCGATAATAAACTCGACTTTCAAATTTTTTGAGTGCCACTCTTCATCTAAAGTGTTCCACTGACCGATTGCAGATAAGGCGTCCTTCAGCTCGCCGTCGATCTCCGCCTTGATGGCCTGCTCGATGGTGCGGCCGGCGATGTTCTTGTACTCCTCGAAGATCAGGCGCAGCTGCGCGAAGCTCTCGTGCGCCAGGATCTAGTACCAATACCCGAGTCACATAACGTAAGAAATAACTCCACTTAAATAATAAACTTATAAAAGGCTATGGCAGAATAACAGAGTTTCCGGGTCTCCTGCAATCACTGAGTCATAGACCATTTTGTCTTATAATATTAAGATTGATACTATTCTGTTGTATCTGTAAACTGCTTTGAGACAAATAAATACATTCTTATTTTTATTCTACAGCTTGAATGAGGAATTCTCTAATGACGTCGCGCGTTAGAATAAACATTGTGAACTATGAAGCTAGTACTTCCGTAGTACTACTACGCCCCTCACTGGCTTCAGCGACGCATTGTGGAGCTCCATAGCGCCAATCTATGACTTCAGACCTATAAGAGCTGGGTCTTAGGACGTACGCGTACTTTGAATCTAAATACAGGACATACACCCTAAAAGTGCCCATTCTGCTGCTGATACCACAACGGTTTATCCTATAATATGGATTCAAGTCGTAATTTTTTTATAAAAAACAATTGATCTTTTTAAAAACTATATTTAGAACTTTAGAAGCATCATCCCCCACGGTTCAGGTGAGACCTGTACCTTGTAGTGGGACGTACTAGGCTTATCTACTTTAATTTTTACTAGAAGCATCCCCTAAAAAGTTTAGAATTTTTAAATAATAAATAATATTTTGTCTCCGGGCCTTACATTTAAATATATTATAATTTTTATTATAGAGTTTTTTTTTATTATAGAGTATTTCTTAACCTTTTATAGAGCACATAATGTTAAAACTTTTTACTGGTTTTTGACCTAATAACAAGGGATTAAGGTTCAAAGTATGGTAGCAAATATATCACCACTGTCTTATAAAGGTTTAATTTAGTGTAGTTCTCACCTTGTTGAAGATCTCCTCGTCGGTGCCCCACTTGGCCTCGCCCGCGTCGTACAGCGCCTGCGCGGCCTCCTGCGCGCGCGCCGCGTCCGCGCCGGCCTCCTCGTTCCGCGCGCCCTTGTGAGCGTCCTTCATTAGGCGTAGTTGGGCTCTTTGAAGCCTTGGGAGGGGCTGGTGGCTCTTAGTGTATTGCTCCGTGCAATTAAACGTAGAATAACTCAGACTAAGCTGGCTCGGAGGAGAGAACGCGCGTGTATATCGATGGCTTCGTTGCATGACCGTCCCGGACGGTAAATTGCAATTCCACAAATAAATATTTTGTGAGTAAGTGACAGAAAGTGTCTTAGTACATGCATTGTCCAATTGTACTATTAGGTATTTCGTTATGGGGAATAGTTCTCATTCTAGTTTGTGATTCGATAGAAGAAAACACAACGCGGTGTAACTAATGTTTCACAATTACTTGAGATCTTAAGAAGATAATCTGATTTTTTAAATTTAAATACTTCATTAAACTCAAGGACATACCATTTATATTGTAAACGGTAAAGTCAAATATTTAGGCTGTAAATCGATAAATAAACTAAGAGCCACATGTCAGCCGCCACCCAAGGCCGCCGGAGCCGCGGCGTAAGCGATAGAATAGAAAGTGGCAGTGCACTATATACGGTCAGCAAAGACAGATTCATAATATTCAAATTTTAGTTAAACAGAACTAACTTAAAACTCAGATAGAATTGGTCATCAGCCCCCCTAGCATGACCACCAAAACACAATATGATATGATATGATATAGCGATATATTGAAACCAACTGTAAAAATATGATAGATATAGCCGCCATTTTAAATTTCTATCGAAACAGCAATCATAATATGTGACGTCACCGGCACGGTGATTCAAAATGGATAGCCGCCATTCTACAATATTTTTACAGTTTGTGTTTGTGTGGCAGCTCAATTTGTGAGCTCTCGCTATAACAGTGCCTATGTCGACTAGCGAGCGAGCGAGAAGTGACTTAAGCCATCGTTTTTAATATTTATCGATCTTTTATGTGACTGAAAAGTAAACAGCGATCAAACAGAGTACATAGCATATCCATAAACCACTTTAGAAGGCATGTAAGTCAATCCATCACGATAAAAGTATCGGGAAAAGATAAGACAGAAGACTAATTTTGATATTTTAATTTGCCATTTCTGATCATTTAGATACTGTAATTTAAGTTTTTTTTGTAGAAACGCGTAATTGCAACTTTAGAAAAGTAGCGTTTGACAAACCAAATTATAGGAGACGGCTACGATAAGTATTTCTGACAATGTTTTTTATGGATTTATTTTGTAATATATTTGTAGCTGGAAACTCTTTTATATGAACTATAGCCGCACATATTAACGCCATTACGTTACCGGATTTAGGCAATACTCATGTCCTAAAAATATTACATGGTTGACCAATCTTACTTTTTAGCAAACCAACTCATTATTATGGGATCTCTTTCGTTGCTGACCGTATTACCAATGCCCTATATCGATTAGAACCATATCGCATTTAGCCTCCATTTGACATGCGATGAATTAGAAATGGGGTCGGGAAACATTAAATATGACATGGTGCTACCGCCAGGGCTAGTGCTTTGATGAGTCATGATGTGGTTCAAGGGCTGTCATAATTACATCGCAGTGTTATTGTGTTTTCTGTTTCGTGGGAAATGTAATTTTAACGTAATGACTAAATTGTTTCACGAATTATCAACAACTTCGAATCAGAAAGATTGTAGTTTGTTAATACTTTCGACATTAAGAGTTTTAATTTAGATTTTCAATTTGCAGTAATAAAATCTTTTAAAACATTTGTCACCAAACAACAAATTGTTGCCATGTTATAAAATATGTAAACCATCAAAATGTTTTAATTAACTAGTAACACTAGATTAAACACATAAATGGTTAGTGTGCAAACGAAAAACAAACGCACAAGCATTCTCCGTATTATTTTGATGGGTTAATTCGATTAGATGTGTTAGGTATTATGATAGTATATATAATATGACTAATATGGGTCGAGATGGAAGAATTTATGTAGGCAAAGCACATGTCATTTCGTATAGGTTTGTCTCTTTCACTCATTTATTACTCATAGAGACATGCTTTATAATAACAAAATTAGTTTAATATACAGTGTATATTAATATAATAAATATTAAGTTAACATACTGATATGGTGCCAAAACTATCAAAATCTGAATATTATCCTATTATTAGCGTTGTCAACTTTATTTTTTATTATTATTAAATATAGTTTATTGACAGGACAGCGCTTTGTTTGCATAAATTCTTCGGCTATCTTAACCCAACTATAGCTTCTGCCCGCGACTACGTCTGCGTAGACTTAGAATTAAGCCCAGGAGGAACAAATAATCATCCCACGGGAACACAAACACCTAATAAAAAAATGTTTTGTTAAGGTAGCAAACTTTCAGCTAAACAGAGAACATACACACTTTCACATTAATAATATTAGTAGCTATGTCTATTCTTACTAAAGGTATCTCGAAAACCACACACAAGCGTGTCACGTATTTATTTTAAGACCAAATAAAAATATATGCATATTTCCAAGTGCTAGAACTAACCGCCAACGCAATCAGACTGACAGCTGCGGGACAGCTGGTGATGAGAGTAGACTAGTGGACTTACAGTGACGATGAGCGTGAGCAGCCGGCGGAAGTCGCCGGAGGTCTCCGAGCACATGTGCTCAGCCAGCGGCCGGTCGTACACTGGGGACAATACAAACATACATACACGTTAGAAAACAAAACCAAATACCTGTCCAAAAACACATTTTGTGAGTAGTTAAGAGGGTGCTACTACGATTAGGCGTTAGCAGCATAGCATTTCTATTCAATGTTGAAAACCATCAATACTATTGATAGACACATACATTGCAAAAGTATTAGTCGTAGTAATGGGCTAGTTTTCTAAAAAAAATTTAATTAGTCCGTCAGTTGAATTAACAGAAAATATTGGACACGTATTTTTACTTTTCTCAATCAAAGAAAAAAAATATGAAGATATAGCCCGTTAAAGTTCCGCGTTGCTAAGAAGTGTCGCAAGGCGTGACGTCACATGCTCACTTTGATGCGCTTTATCTTCGTCTCTTTTTGTTTGATTGACAAAAGACAAAATATGTGTCCAATATTTTTTGATAATCTAACTGACGGACTAAATAGAATAATCTATTTTTGACCCAGGAAACTATTATACGAGCCTATTAGACGAGTTATAGTCAATCAAAATATATATTTTGCTTACTGATCCACAAACCGACTGATTAATATTGTCACTAAATGAAAACGAAAATGATCCTAGTCATACTGCACTGTGCACTGCTACTGATAGTATCAATCGATAGTCCAAAACTATCGATAGTATCGATACTATTGATAGTTTGATTGTTATTATAGGGCAATACTATTGACAGAGTATAATGATATGCAGCAATACTATTGTAGCGACATTATATATCGTAGTACATGCACATTCGGCGATACAAAGATGCACGAGTACCTCAGAAAAACCTTGAAGCCGGAAACGTTACATACAAAGGGGTAGACAGGTTTAAGTACCTGGGTTGCACTATAAAAGACACCAATACCAGGGAACAGGACAAAGATATAAGAATACAAAACGCCCTCCGTTGTAGTGCCGCCTTACACAAGGTCTTAGTGTCTAAGAGTCTTAGCAAACGTACCAAAATTTGTATATAAGACGGTGATAAGGCCAATCCTCATGTACGGCTGCAAGACCTGGACACTCACGGTCAAAGAAGAGACCAAACTCCTGGTGGCCGATAGGAAAATCTGAAGGAAGATTCTGGGGCCAGTACAGACAGAGGATGGCATCTGGAGGAGAAGAAAGAACCTGGAATTGGAAGATCTCGTGGCCGAGCCGAACATCATCGGCGAAATAAAAGCTCACAGACTTCGCTGGCTCGGCCACATGGAAAAAATGGGAGAGAATCGGGCGGTGAAGAAAGCGTACTTCGAACGACCGAATGGCCGACGACCTGTCGGTCGTCCCAGATACCGCTGCAGCGCTGGGGAGACGAGGTTACAAAGGACCTGCGCAAACTTCACGTCGATGATTGGCGAGAGGTGGCGCAGAAAGGACCCGAGTGGAGATCCTTACTGTTGGAGGCCAAGACTCATTTTGGGTCACTGCGCCATCTTAAGTAAGTACTATTGCATTTTTGCATCGTGTGCAGTTTCGGGACACACGATGTAAAAATGCGAACGTCGATCCGCTACATCAGTATTGTTACATATCAATGGTATTGGTATATTTAAGCAATCGATAACTGAATATCAAGGTCAACTATCGATAGTCAAACTAACGAAACAATCTATAGTTCGGCAACACTAATGCTGCCCTAGTGTGTCACTCACGCCTCTCGTACGCCTCGACGATGTCCGCGATCTCCTTCTTGGTGCGCGTGCACAGGATCTCGACGAGCGTGTCCTCGTCCGTGCCCATGCCCTCCATGCAGTGGTGGAGCTCCTACAAGAGAACAGTTGGACCATTTACAAAACAACAAACAACTCACAAAATATTTAGGAGGTCTAGGTGCCATCCAAAAATTACGTCAAACCTAGTAATGACGTAACATATTTTGCAGAAAATATTAAATTAAAATAGCTGTTTCGAAATTAGGTTCATTTATATTTAAATAGTTTTTCAAAAATCAAATCAAATGTAACATTTGAAAATATATAATAATTGTGCTTTACTATTTAGAAAGTATATTAAATTTGGAAATGTGACGTCACGAATAAATAAATATATGTCAGGCATTCTAAGAATAATGTAACTGGCGCGCAATCTGCTGATCAGTGATTGCAAATGATACCATGAAAGTCATCAGTATGATATTGTAATGTCGTCGCAAGATAAAGAAGAGTAAAGTCTTGGTCACGCAGCCGGCGGGGCGCGACGCCGACGGGGCAGCAGCGCGGCGTGACGCGGACGGTATCGTTGACGTTCCTAATAAGACATTCGTTTTTTCCACTATCCATTAATAAATCACTACAACGTTGTAAAAATATACAAATACAGAACGCCACGTGACTACTATGTACGTTTACCATGCAACACAACTTTTAACCGTCCCATGACAGCGCGTCGCGTCTCGCTTGTTTGCCCGGCGGGACGGCGAAAGGTTCGTCTTCTATAAAAATCAGTACATTACAAACACTAACGTCGCGCTAGCGTCCCGTCGCCGTCGCGCCCCGTCGGCTGTGTGCCCAATGCTTAAAGGTCCTAAACACGTACCTTGCAGAGGTACTCCTCTGGCGGCAGCATGAGAGCGACGATCACATCCTCGAAGTGACCTCCCAGCTCCGACTTCAAGTCCTCAATCAGGTTCTACGACAGAAATAATTTACTTGACATGACCGACCTAGCTTTTAAGTTTTTTGAAGTCGGTTTTTAACTAGAATACTTTTTACTATGAAAGCCAACGCTGTATATCCGAGCGAGAGCGCTCGGATTCCTCTTCACCACGTCTGTATTTTACTCTGAGTCTTAGCGATAGCAAGGCTTTGGTCATCTTATCTAAAGAAAGAAGACAAAAGTCAGAGACAGAGAGATGGATTCGTGGATAGAACAAAGGTTCTTCGGGCGCAGTAAGTGTCCTAGTAATAAAAAGTAAAGAGACCCCGCGGCGCTTGAAAGAATAACAGACGTTTTTAAACGTTTTTTTGTAAAATCTAAAAGAAATCGGGCGTCAGAAACGTCATAAGAAAAAAACCTAAAATATACATAAAAAAGTAAGTTATTATTTTTACATAGATAAATAATCCTGAGTGATCCGCAACACTGATAGGTTTGTTTATATATAAACTATACAACATAGTAATTAACTCGAAGCTATAATTAATAAACAGGAGCAAGGTCAGTGCCTTCGATGTCAAATGGTTTTAATATCAATATTTACACTTTCAGGAAACAAACAATAACTGTGATGTATGTATTTGTAGTTTGCTCCGACGGAATAGCTCTTTTTTTACAAATCCACTTAGGTTGGGGTAATTTTTTTTACTAATCGATTGGTGGTGACGCGGTGATTCACGTTAAACCCAAAGGGTCCAAAGGGACTGATTTCCAGTACGAGTCAATTCAGAAAATGTTATTTCTACATTATCTTGAGACTGGGTGTGCTCTGAGGACAGGGCACATAGCACGTAGAACTGACGGCCGATGGGGCAGAAAGGTTCTAGAATGGAGGCCACGTACCGGCAAGCCAACGTAGGACGTCCACTCACAAGGTGGATGACCGGTAAAGGTTGCAGGAAGCCGCTTCAAACCGCCACTCTGGAAGTCACTGGGGGAGAGGCCTATGTTCAGCAGTGGAAGTCCTATGGCTGAAATGGTGACGATGATATGTGTGCTGAGAGAAGCCCCAGGTAAAATACATTGTCTGGTATCTTAATGGTATTTCGTGTGGTGTGCCAAATTGGCGTTCAGCGTAGACATGGAGAAGAAATGTCATATGATTTGTTCGACAAAATTTTTTCGCCATTTTTTAATCTATATCTGCAGCTGTTTTTGTATGGGCGAGAGTTGACAGGACTTGTCATTACATGTAAGTGAAAAATCACTCACTACTTTCGGAGAAAAATGGTTTGTATTGCTGCTCTAGGGTATGTGTCTTGCTAGCTGTAGTGTAACAAATACAGGGTTACATTGCAAAGGGGTGCACAAATCTTTAGGAGTGGCTTAAAATCAAGAACTTAAACGAAATGCAAAGAAA
The DNA here is from genome assembly GCA_963576865.1 of Anania hortulata. Lineage (NCBI taxonomy): Eukaryota > Metazoa > Arthropoda > Insecta > Lepidoptera > Crambidae > Anania > Anania hortulata. The sequence continues at coordinate 19,334,116 of OY756398.1, read as the reverse complement.
ACAAAAATTGTTTTACACATTTAATTATTCCCATCCGCTGTTAAAAACCGTACGCTTGAATAATTTAACTCATTCATGAAAAAATTGCACCCTATGTGCACTGCGTAAGGTCCTTGTTGGCTCGCCGCCTCTGATGAATGTAGTCTTCCTCCCTATTGACTTTATTTTCGGATATTTTAAAGTATTATTTTTTGTAACATACGATTATTAAAAATAATAACGATTAAGACGCTTTTTTATATTGTTCCCTAGATCTTATTTTTTAAATTTGACACCCCTTTGCATTGTAACCCTGTATACAAAATGACATATTATAAACTTCCTTCCTTCGTTGGAAATATGATTTAGGATGATTACCATAAATGCACTTTAGTTTAAATTACTCTCCGATTGATATATCTATCGGCATTGTTGCTAGCGCCATGATAACGGATGAACTATCGAATACTTACAAATTTTAATTTAGTTTATGCCTTTATTCGTACCTACTATGGACTACGTTCGTTATGCATCGATTTATAAATAAATAATAAATATTGGACAACATCACATACATTGCTCTGAGCCTATGATAAGTAGCATAAGCATTTGTGTTACAGAAATCAGAAACAACGACGGTACCACAACACCCAGACCCGAGACAATATAGAAAAGTTATTTTTCTACATTGACCGACCGGGACTCGAACCCGGAACCTCGGAGATAGCGAAACCAAGTCCGGTATACGAGGTCGTCAAATTCGTCGTTCGTCAAAAAATTTGATCATAATATTTTTTTATTTTTATTTTATTTTTTACAAAATCCACAGCTCTTAAGTACAGAATACATTTTCTTGGTGACAAAGCACTTTATTATTATTATATTATTTATTATTATGCTTTTTACTCCTGAATTGACTTTGGTGTAGGAGGAACCTTGGAAGGAGGGGCGCGTAAGGATGTCAGAGGGTTGACCCAAATAGAGAGCAAGAAATGGGACGACTGACCTTTTATCATTAAAACTAGTTCCTTTGTAACAAATTGTTTATGTTGTCCACGAGTCTTTATAACTCATTCATCATTGCTTATGATAATGATAATAAATGACGGTTTTAATCCTAAGCTCATACGTGAACTAAATACAATTTTGTACATTTTCGAATACGTTACAATGACCAAGTATGACAAGTAATATGAAACAGTTTTTTTCTCAAAAACACCTGTTTCGAACTGTAATTAGTTGTTGTACTTACTTAGATGTATCGTTAACGAAATTGGCTTGATAAGGTGTACGGAGTAACGTAACGTAGTACGCGTTTTAGTGATGAGTCACGTCGTCGCCCACAACTAAGGTCGTTCGACCTCGATCGTAGATTGCTTGAATGTACCAACCAGAACATGGTTGGTCATGCACTTTTTGCTCTGACTCAGTTCCTTATTGAAAAGTTTTTATAGTACAAATACCTGTTGTGAAGCATTTTTCTATGTATGTTTAGTTTACTCTAAAATTGTAAGATCTTCTTGAACCATGTTTTCAAGAAAATAAATATTTACTTAAGGTAATTACTTTTTTATAATATAATCTCAGTATATGCTTTAATATTTAGGCCCAAGTTACATAGGTCGACTTAAACGACGCACTACACAACAATAATTCTCATCGCCCCACTAAGCCGGCCGTGTAGTTAAAAAATCGACTTTAAGAAGACTATCTTTGACTTTTGTTTGAATTGACACATTCAGTATAGCTTAGTAGTTGTTATTGGTAATAACGAACGTCTGACTCTGGACGTTATAGAAAGTCTTCGCTCGTTCCTGTAAAATGAGGGCCAGACAAACCCAAGGGCCTCGCCAAGGGGGGGTAGAGAGGGGCAGATGCCCCCCTAAACTTTAAAAAAATCGAGCAGATAAGTGCACTACAAGTGTGAAGCTTCATGGGCTCAACCGAGACTGTACCCACAATTTGTACTTTTCTCACCCCTCATTTTAACAATTCGCTCCCCTGCATCGGCTGGCGACGTTATAACAATTATTTACTATTCTCGTATTGGCTTCACTTCTAATGCCGCGGCAAATTACTGGAGTCTAAATTAAAATTATAATGTCTCATCTCTAAGCATACACTTTAAAGTTTTTATTGTGTGCAGTGCAGTTGACAAATAATATACAAAGCAAGAACAAACAATATACTGTCAGCTCAACTAATGACAATCCGACCCAACACAGTTCTACAAACTCTGTAATAAGCTTGGCTTAGCTTGGTCTAGTAAGTGAAAAATTATGGTGTCGCCGAACTACGCTACTGTACTACGCTAGTGTCTCGCGCTAAGTTGTGTTTGTTCTCAGTCACCCAAGAACACCTTGAGAGCCGCGAATCAGACGCATCGCAAATAGATAGGCTACTTTTGCTTAACTAAGAGCCGATTTTTCAATACCCAGATAACTTTTATCTTTATATTTATTTGACACAGAAGAAAATACATAACAATAGAGTAGAAAAAAAAACAAACAGCATTGATGTGTCAGAAGGTTTCCGCTCAGCATTTGTCGTGACAGCATCACGACGCTGATTTTCTGCAGGGTCCCTGACGCTAGGCGCAGAGCAAGTCTAGACTAGATTCACACCTGTTCAGTGTATAAGCAAAAATTATTCATTTTATTTGCAGAGGCTAGCTATAAGATACTTACTCTGCCATACTCATGGGTGAAGGCCTGCGAGATGGCCTGGCGCTGGTGGTTGGAGCGTGCAGTGAGGATGTCGATGATGGCCTGCTCATCGGTGCCGAAGCCCTTCATGGCAGCACGGAGTGTTGCCGCATCTTCCAACGCATTGAAGTTGGGTGCTCCTACTACAGTTGGTTCACGCTAAAGAAAAAAAATATAATTTTATTATTACAACGAAGTCATCAATCTTCTGAGACAAAGTCCCTAGGATTTGGTCTTTGAGATTTTAAGCAAAGTAGCACCACTGACAGAGGTAGGAAAAAACCTAGACATAATCTATAATAAAATCTAATCTAAATACTGGGATCAGCTCATGTGAGGCAAAAATATGCTTGATTATAGAGGTACATCTATATTCATATTCTACACCAAACTTATAAATAGAGTTTGAGTAGTACTGAGAACTATGAATTTAAGTGAGTCATTCATGAATCGTACTCATTCTAATTGGACTTATAGTCATATAATAGTTAATGATATTGGGATTCTAATTTTCGTGTAAGGCCGGCCAAGGTTAGATTCCCCCGGCTCCCTTTGGTTGGTCGGCCTATTTATGTTATGACGTCACCAGGAATCGCCCTTTCTTCCCAAAAACATTTTTTTCTGTGGGGAAGGAATACTTACGTGGTGCGACATCTCTGCAGCTGTTGACGTCGAACAGACGCGGCAAGTAGGACAAATTACTTTAAACTTTTGCAGTCGACTCAAGATTTACAGGTTTCCTGCAACAAAGCAATTACGTTATTGCTTGATAGCCTACGATGACGGATTAGGTTGGGCTTTATAAAATTAGAATCACACAGATAATTGTCAATACGAATAGATAGAACGAATGAACGAATTACGGAAACTGCGAAATACAACCACACTTAACGAAAACCAAAAATGGACTAAAATAAAAAAATCAACAAGGCAAGTAACTGTCAACGTCAATGTCAAATAACCTATTTTTTAAAATTCGATTTTGGTTTGGATCACAGTTATTTTAGGTCAACTCAAAGAAAGTTATTTATTTTATTTTTACGTTTCTGGGTCTGGGAATGGGATAGATTTTGCTAAGCATGTTCGTGTTACCGAAGCTTACATAATTTACGTGACAACGTAGGTCACAACGTTATAATTTTCATAATATGTAAGTATGTGGTGGTTCGTGGTGTGGTGGAAGTGTTGGTGGTGTCGTCTTGTCTCGGTCGTCGTGTTATTTTCTGCGTTGTAGGTCACTCTTTTTTTTTTTTTTAATGGACACTCAAATCTCAATCCCGCTCTATAAGCAGAGCGCTGATTCTGCCAATGTCGAGTGATTCTTGATACAGTGCTTACAATAAAAAATGGGTGTTTAGTTTTTATTGCTTTCCTTGGATTCAGTGAAGGCTACTCTTCTCGTAGAAGGTTTCAAGACGCTATCGGGTCTAAAGCAAGTTGTCTTGAGACAAGTCACTTGACACTCGATGCGGCATTGAATACAATGATATTTCAATAGTTTCAGGTCTATATCACTTCACCGAACATTAGAACACAAACTACACCAAACTTGCGCTCAAAAGCTATAAATGATACTTAAATAAAAACCATTAAAATAGATAAAATATTTCATCATTAATTAAGATCTCCGTCCAGCTAAGCTTTTTTTGGAATGAATACTTAAATAATTATAATAGCATTACAACATTTTTTGTAACACTTGAAATATGATTTGAATGGGCTCCGAATGATTTACAGAATTACCCTTGAACGATATAATTGTACCTACATAGAAATCACTGTTCATCGTTCATCGATACATATATATTTTTTTTCCGACAGCTCGGTTCGCCGAAAGAAATACTTAACATTCTTTCGGCGAACCGAGCTGCCGGAAATAAAAAATATTTGTATCGTTGAACGATGAACAGTGATTTCTATGTACAATTATATCGTTTAATTAAGGGTAATTCTGTATTTACAGAATTACCCTTAATTAAACGATATAATTGTACATAGAAATCACTTATTCTATAGGATTCAAATCGAGCCCATAATGATTTCATTATGGGCTCGATTTGAATCCTATAGAATAAGTAGGTTCTCTTTAATAGTTCCTTCCAATTCGCCGATTTAATCACATCAAAGCAGCCAAGACCTAGATGCAGCAGGCAGGCCGCATGTCTGTTTTCATATTATGAATCAGTATTACCTACTTAACTCGCGGCCAGCCGTCTGCCGCCGCTCCGGTTGGCTTGAAAGGGACCGATGCTGTTGGTAGAAGGCCTTTACAGCTTTATCACTGGACACTGGCCTACGCATGCGCTGTACGGCGGGCCGCCAGGTTCTATAGAACCTGGTAGAACCTAAAAAACCGAGGCGATATACTTACTTAGTTATCCGAGTACGGTGGGCTGCGCACCGCGGTAGTGGGTTGCATTGCGGCGAAGTGTGTCGTACGATAACAATAGCAAAATACACATGATTTCTCTTTGAGCAGAAATTCGAAAGTTGCGTGATGTAGGTACTTATTTGGTCGATTTTTCAATCCCCAGATAAATTTATTCAAATAAAATTCAATAAAAATCAATAAAATTAACGGTTTGACACATTTTCTATACGATAACTAATAAACATGTTAAAGTTATTCTATAAGTACCCAAAATATTAAAGGTCACTGAATTGATTTTCAACTTTCAAGTCCGACACATAGAGATCAATATCATTGAGAAAATTTGACGTTTTGTGGTAGGTTGACGAGCTGTTGTCTGTACATAAAAGTTATCTGGCTATTAAAAAATCGACGCAAGTACTAAGAGTCCGATTTATATTGTTCTGTCCAAATTGCGATTGTTTCTGTCCTCGATCGCTTTAGTAGAGTTTGATTGATTGATCATAGAGGCCGCTTTCACTATAAGTTACGGACAGACAGACAGCCCTTAATCAAATGTTATTGTTAGGTTTAAAGATGATTTATTCTCATAAGAAACAAAAAAAAAAGCATTTCACTTACATGAGAACATAAATTAAACAATATTAACATTACAAATTTCAACGCGCGAGCCAACTATAATTCCATTCTTAGATTAAATTGTAGCACATCTCGTAGTCACTGAATGGAGCGTAGCGTGTCATTCCTGTTCTGTGTTCATCGTAATGATAAGGTACAGACAGAAGCTTGTCAACCTACCACAAAACGTAAATTTTTCTCAATAAATATTGATCTCAACACGTCCGACTTAAAGTTGAAAATCGGTTTAATGACGATTATCTTTTTGGGTAAGTTGACCTGCCGTTGACTGTACCTAGGTTAGTTAGAATTTAAAATAATAAAACACAATGAAAACATTAAAAATAAGTTTATTCTTATAATTTTGTACTGAAGATAATACAAAGCAATTCATTGGATTCGATTTTTAAGATTACATTATGATCATTTAATAATAATAACACAGATGATAAAATACAAACTAATGTCTATTTAATTAAATTTAATACCTATCTCGCCCAAGACACGTAGGTACTTTTCCAGTAAGTAGGTATACCACGATGTTTAAAATCGTGTACCTTCTTACCTTACCTACTGCGTAGCAGGCCACAGGTAATTGTGAAACAGTTTCTCTCTTAGAAATAATAAACACCTCCCTTAAAAATATAATAAAATAATTACTATGATTTAATTACCATTTACTCACTAATATAAGATCGCACTGGTTACCTACATTTTAGAGTTGACCTGCACTAGCTGTCTGTGCGTCTGAATTTAAGAAATATTTTGGTAAAACAAATAAAATCTAAAATATAAAATAATTTTAAGTAGAGCCTTTTTTACTGACATACCAAGTTCTTTATATACCTACTATAATTATTATTATGATCTAACATTTACATTAACTGCATACATAACTAACAGTGGCTGTAAAAGTAGGCGTTACCGTTTATCTGAGTCGGTTCGTGGGAGGTTGTTGAGCGCTGCGGGAGAGGGGGTGGCAGTTTGAGACATATCGTGTGGGCCAGTTCCTGCGACTCGAGTCTAAGTAGCAACTTTATTGATGGGTGCAAAAATACAAGTAAAGTATCAATAAATTTTGCAGATTATCAATATTCCCTGCTGAACCAAGGTAGTTTTGATTATAGCCAAAGTTGAGCTCGTATCTCCTTAAGATATTTATTCTCAATTTCTCGTGGTGAAAGATTTGGCAATAAGACCACCTAAATAGTACGTCTTTCTGTAAAAATCACGTGTTTCCTTTAAATGGTGTGCAATAGAGTATCTATTTATCTATCTATCCACTTACTCTCATTTTAAAAACTCAGCTGCTTAATTAATTCATAAGTTTCTAAATTATTTACATAAGTAGTGCTACATAGTTAATAAACAAATGGATGGATGGATAGGATAAATCAATTTAAGGTATGGAAGAGTGGCTCCTTCTGATACAGGTGCACAAGCACTTACTAGAATGAGTCAACATTTGTAATAGATTAAGATAAACTTTGTTAATGAAATAAACTTTATTTATTTATTTATTTATGTATGTACCTACCTAATACACGTGTAGTGTGATGTGCTAGACCTGTACACTTCCAACAGCAAGAAACCCTGGACACGACACAACGCGTGGGATAAATGATTCGTTGGCTTTACTGAGCGTTGACCCACAGGATCCGACTCAGGCGGTTGAATAGTCTTTCAGATGTCAAAAAGCCACTACTGTTTTGGTACCCTGGATTATTTGGGGCAGACAATTACGAAACGACCAAATACAGATAAATAAGTGCTCATACTAAAAAGATTTTTATGACTTTTTTATCCACTTTCCTGATTATCACGTAGTATTGCATGCAAGATCTATCAGTAGATAGAAAAAACGGTGCAGTCAGAAAACAATGGCCTTCATGTAAAAAAACCTAAATCCTACCTGTTGTTTTAGGTATATAAGGAAGTTCCGCCAATTCATTTGACAGGTACGAACAGTTTGTATGGGAAAATAAAATAGTTGTTTAACTACTTTCCTCGCAATTTTTTATAATATTCTTACCTTTTAAACTTTCCCTGAACTTCCGCCAATATTTCAAGATCAAAATTAGCCAAATCGGTCCAGCCATTCACGAGTTTTAGCGAGACAAACGAACAGCAATTCATTTATATATATATAGATAGATAGATGACAATAGAACTTGTAAGTACAATTTAGCAAGACAGTCGGCTTTATCCAGCTAACAAATTAAACTAAATTCTGTGATTTATTGATAAAATACAGCTGTTGCCCGCGATTTCGTTCGGGTGGTTTTTAATTCACGTTAGATACCTTCCCCGGCGCACGCGCAACAAATGCAACAACACACCAAAGTTTAATTGCAATCGGATCGAATGTTTAGGAACGCAAAGAGGATAGACATATGTACAATCATTCATTTATATTTATATAGACTAGTGAACCAATCACACTAGTCCATTTTGATGTAGGTACTTAAGTGCTGTGATAAAGAATTTAGAAAATCTATTCAAAGATCCAACTAAGAAAGTTCACAAATGACCGTAAAATTATTTAAATTAATATTGCTATGAAGATTTATAATGTACCTCTACAGGTAATCCTGTACCCATCCATTAGCATTATTATGAGAAAATCGACAAAAATTAAGTAGAATAAATATAGGTAACAACAAAAAGAAAACATATACATATTTAAAGTGTCAAAAAGGTTCCCACTCAACTTGTCGTGGTGACAGACAGGAGCTTAGCATAATCCGCTGAAAAATTACATTTCGTCGCTAAAACAATTTTAGATTCAATAAAGTCATCTGTCCATAGGTGATTGCAAATGCAGTGCATCCTAACTACCCGCCTATTGCAAAATTAATTGTGATACCTCGTAAAACAAGGATTTTAATTCCCTTTCGAGACCTCATGATCTACAATTAATTATATGTCATTCATTGGTGTGTTGTTGGCGCATATTTATTTATCTATTGCATATTTGAAAGGATCATTGCACATTTAATGAGTCAGGGTTCAGTTGCACAAGCTTCCTAAATCAGTTGTTTAAAACATCATTGTTTACTCGGATGATGTTTTAAGATAGGTTTAAATTAAAGAAGTTTGTGCAACTGGGCCTAGAGGCGTTACACCCCGTTGCGTTGTTCACACATAAACTTTACAGGGCTGTTTTAGGGGATCCATTTTTTTTAGTTAAAGTCGTATTTAGTTGCAGAAAAAGGATTCCTGATCCAATAAAATGTATTGTTCTGATACTAACAGCTATAAGATGCAGGTTTTAATATACAGATCGATAATAACGGATCCGTTAAAACGGTCCTGTAAATAATGTATTATAGATGTCCCGATTACGACTTCGGCCGACTAGCCGATTAGTCGGCTGTAAAAAGGCCGACTAATTGGCCTTCCCGATCACGGTTTCTGGGGCATTTGGCAATTTCCATTCCGGTCTTGATTTTTGCTTGGGTCAGAACGGTGTTTTAGTGTAAATATAAAACGATTCTGTAATAGTTCATTTAAGTAAAATACTACATGAAAATGAAAAATATCATGTCTAAAAGAAGCCGGATAGTCGGCGCTTATTGCCGATTAGTCGCCGACTAATTGCCGACCACAAAAGTGGCCGGATAGTCGTCGGATAGTTACCGACGTCGGAACATCTCTACTTATGTGTGAACAGGTCGGCCGTGGTCCCGCCCCCCGGCTACTCCCACACCACGACGCGGTAGTCGCGCTCCACGCTGTCCACGTAGAAGCCGTTCACGTACGGACTGGGCAGGATTTCGCTTAGCTGGAAGAAAACATAGGCGTTTTTAACACCTAGTGCGATTGCATTATATTTGCAAACGATAAGATTGTGAAACAATTTCCTAAATGTGAGACAGTCAAAACTTTTTGCCAGTCAAAATTAGTTATGACCAATTTTAGTCAAAACTATTTTGAAGACCACGCAGTAGGTTTATCCTCCGGGTTAGGTAGGTTACATCAGTGACAATTGCGCAAACCGAGCGAGCGAAAAATGCTGCGCCAGAGGTTTAATAATTATAATATTAAGATTTTTACCGAATCCATCAATCAATATGTATAATATATATAACGGTCTCATGAGACCGCTTGGATGTTAACGAGTTGAATCTGTCCTAAGGGATTTATTATCATTGACCTATCAACAATTATGAGCCATTGAAATAGTTTTGTCAACCAATATAAAAATTACTTTTTAATGCAAAAATAGGTAAATATGGTGGTAGCGGTTTTGATTTTTTTCTGTCAGTTACCCATTAGTTAGGTGAACCCAATTTATTTACTTTCACATTTGAAAAGTAAATAAATCGTGCGTTAAACATTTTAAATGATTTTATGATTCATTTTTTAATGGTTTTAATTTTTCATATTTTTCTTTCATAGCAACACCCATAGTTACACTTTTTATATCCATTAAGAAAACTGACATTACATGAGACGAGTCCAGAAGGTATTCGTATGGTGTTGTTATATACATAGTTTAAAATACGTTTACGCAATCAAAAAAAAAGTTTCGTTAATGTGCTATACAAATAAGAGTTTACTTTTTTTTAAACTTGACATTGGCTACGCTCATGCAAGCCACACAAAGAAAAAAAAAGAGTTTACTTATTGATCTGTAAAAGTTAAAAAAACACACTATACCCTCTGTTCTGATTTACCTTGGTATAAAAACGTTAGGAGTAAATTGTGCAGCTCTAAGTTTCAATTGTATACTTCTATTGGTGAACCAAATATAATATCATATGAGCTACTTTAAAAAACAATCATAGAACAGGCGAACCACAAAGCCTTGTACGCAAGGTAACGTGCTAACGAGGATAATTCAATGAAATATTACATTTTGTATCACAGTTCTTTTTAATTTTATACGGAAAATGACATAATAACCATTCAGTCAGATTATACACACTCTTTCTTTAACATAAACATTTCTATCAGCAAATAACTCCAACTAGACAACTATAATCGGAGCATGTGACCACACGAACAAATAGATACTGACACTATGGTCAGTGCATACCACTAGTGGCGCTAATTATAGTGGTCGAGTTGTACACATGAATACACAGACCTTGAATAACCTGGACTAGCTACTGTCAAAACAAATTTATGCCTAATTGATTTATCGCCCCTAAAGGCCGCATGAGAGGCAGTCATATGCAGTATACGTCAAAATTGGTTCTCTGTCATCGAGCACATATCCTATAGAGCAGCAATACGATCCATCTATCTCCGAAACTAGTAAGTGATTTTCCACTTACATTTAGTATGATATAGGACTTACTTTTAACTAAACGTTTCGAACTAATCGTAGTAATAATAAAAACAAAATGGCAGCGCCACTATCGCGCGTGCGCCCTCTTACCTAATATGCTTATAATTGATATCATGGCATGTAGATTAGTAGTTACACTAAGTGACAACTCCTGTCAATGCTCGTCCATACAAGAACAGTACAGATACAGATTAAAAAATGGCGGAAAATTTTGTCGAACAGATCATATGACATTTCTACTCTATAGGGTATGTGCTCGATGTTCTCGGTAGTCTAACGTGTGGCGTGGACACACAAAATTATCTCCCATACGTCGTGGCCAGATCGTAAAATTAATCATTTCATGATGTGAAAAAAAAAAAACAAGAAGATCGGAACGTAATTTGAGAGGTTAGTTAGGTTATTTAGCTATTCAAGTGTTTTTACTTATTAGTTTTGTTTAAAAATAATAACTAATTAAAAAGTTTAATTTATCTATCGACTAAGATTACAAATATTAAACAAATTCACTTAAGTTGTAAACATATTTTTATTTTAATGATATGGCCAAACTTGGATTGACATTTCATCGAATGTTGACGTTTAAACGATATGGTCAGTTTTAGTTGGCCATATCATGAAATACCACCATTTTATGAAATGATCGGTCACATCATGAATTGGTCAATTTTACGATCTGGCTACGACATGTATACAGGGTTATTTTTAAAAACATCAACAACTTATAGGGGCTGGTTCTGATGCCCAAATAGAACAACTTTTGGACCAACAATGGACTAAGCCGCCACCAGCTTCTATGGAACAGTATTTTTTTTTAGATTTCAATGTTGGTCTCATATAAAAAGTTGTTGTATTTGAGCACCAGAATCAGCCCCTAGGAGATTGTTGATGTTTTATAAATAACCCTGTATATGCCAGTCCAGGTATTTAAACAGGTCAGTGCATGAATACAATACGCAATAATTAACGACAGATTAAGTGTTCAAGTTGCGAAGATTCTGCATTCTTTTTTTAACGAGGCAAATTAATTGGTTAAACATTTAACTTCAGTTATTTTCATTGAACATAAAAGTATTACTATCACAACAACAAATTTTCTGATTATTGAAATCGTCACTATGGTTATTTCGAGACATTGTTAATAAAATATGAAATAAGACAAACAGGACACAATGATTATTATTGAAGTAAACACTTAACACAGTGTAAAGTCACATTCAAAGTATTGTGATGATTTTCATTCATATATCTATCAGACAACATATAATTATATTTCTAACAAATAAACAAAAATGACATTACACTACTTATTTATTTATTAATCTTAGTTATGCTAACAATTTCATTTTGTCAAATTCCTTTGAAAACATTCTTTATAATATGGACACATAAATATAGTTGCATATAGTGACGTCGCAGTTTGATAATGTGTTAAAACAACGTTGTCTTACTTTATACACTTTTTACCTGAAATAAAGATAAATATTCGAGCACTTATTTACCTAAAATCACTTACGAAAAAATAATATGGATATACATATATGTCACTCTGAATAAGGTTAATTTAGCTAAAACCATGATTTGCGATTGGCAATTTACAAAATACACATCATCATAATTTCAGCCATAGGACATCTTTTCAGTCATTTTTTTTTTGCAAAAATGGGATTAAAGTCATACAAATAATTATGTTTATTTAGTATTAGTTATTTATTAGTTTATTTAGTTATTAGTATAGGCATGTCCTTAATATTTTTTCGTTTGCGGCAAAAATCAGAAAGTTTAGGTGAAATTAGCGCCTGAATATCCGATCACTTATAAATGTCTTATTATATTTTTTTATAACCTGTGTTATACATATTGTTTTAATGACCTGAAGTTGCAAATACAATTATAATCAGATATCAGATCATGCCCAACGGACAGAATTTTAATTATGGACGTCAATAAGTCATACCAGCATTTACAACATAAACATGAACCAAGATACCTCTGAATCCGCCACTGTTCAATCGCTAACACGTAGTCATAGACATAAAGAATATGCTTCCTGGTTAGTAGAAAATCTCCCGAGAGGTTGGAAAAGGCAATAAGTATACAAATGATGAACACTTATTATGCTGGCTTATACTCAAATACGATTAATGATTATGAAGTCAAATAAAATTCAAATATATTTCTATCAACGGTGCCTGACCGATTCAGATCAGGATCAACAATCACACAAGTTCACATCAACTAGAATTAGGACGAGACAGACGCAACACATGTGTATGATTTGGCACAAATAGATAGGTAAATAGATAATTGTGATGCGTGTATATTATGACATAAGCAGGGGTACTAAACTTTTTATAGCATCCCTATTATAAAGTTAGCAGGCTGTCTAGTGGCCCACTTAAGACACCAGCATTACAGGAAATTAAGACTGAATAAATATTATTTCACAAATTCATAATTGAAATGGCTCCTAAATCCGGCCCTGCCTACGTCCTTCATTCCAAAGATGTGGCCCTGCCTCAGATGGTGAGCTTAACCCTAAGTTCGTCCTCTAGCGCGCGGGGTCACTTGGCGGGGCGCAGGCACGCCGCCATCTGCCAGTGGCGCCGCTTCATGCCAGACGCCAGGCCCTGGGGCAAACAACGAAAGTGCTGGCACGTTCAACGGCAAAAATGACGAGGTAAATTTTGTCTAGGGCGCTTTCAAAATTGACTGCTTGTATAGGACGATGCACAATATTAGTCCCGAAGCAGTGGTAGGGTAAAAAAATATATTGGACGGTGTAAAAGTTCAGGCCTATTTGCTAAATTGGTTTTGTTACACATCAAAACAATACATGAGAAAAAACAACGTCACGCGAGTGGCCAATTACGTAATCGTAACGGTCTTCTCCGTATCATTCGTCCAGAGTTCAAGATCCGTGCCGCTAGTTGTAAAATGGTCCTTTGAACTCATGAACAGGACAGCTTTTTGAGCGTAACAATAAAATTTCGCGAGCTAAGGTACGTTAATTTGAAATACAGTAAGAACTGCGGTTGCTGTCGGGTGATACTGTATCACTAAAAAAAGGTATAACAACCGCCCGTGCGCAGTGCGGTATCCGTGCGACAACAGTCCGGCACGAGCTGCCTAATTTAAAAGCGCCCTTATGTCAGTTAGCCTGATCTTAATAACTCGTCCTCTACGCGGTTGGCGTATTTAGGTCAAAAGTTGACAACTACTCTTGAGGTGAACTGTACTTGTTTTGGAGTTATGTTTAATGATAATGCACGCATATTTACATGCAAATAAAAAAAATTGGAAATCACTTCTCTATATTTTTTTAGAAAATAATAAAATTCAACATTGATATATACATACATAAACTAAATTATGGATTATTTCCGTAGATTTAGGCTCATTAGTAAAAAAAGAAACAGAGACAAAGTTTGGTACATACAATTGCGCTGTGAAAGGTACACTACTACAAACGCGCGGGGCCAGTGTGCGTGAGCACTGGCTGCCCGTTACGTACTCGCCGCGATGTCTTATAATAATAACCGGTTTGTGTCGGCTCGGCCAGTGCACAAGCTAAGGATTGCGCGACATACGTGTTTGGTTTAGCTTAAAATTATGAATTTAAAAAAATAAAAAATAAAGATTTTTATGCAAGCGTTTAATTGAATTTGCAAAGTTTTGTTGCCAAAAGGCACCGAACCTCATTGGCATACATAAAGTTGCATGTACCTATAATTACGTTATTTTGGTGTACACTTAAAACACGCCAATCGACAGAAAATAATTACAAACAACATACTCTTTGACAAAATGTCGTGAAGGATATACTTTGTTCAGAATTTCAGTTTTATTGTGTAAATAAAGGTAAATATTACATAATCAAAATGAAATTCCGAAAAAAGAATATCATTTACGACATTTTGCCACAGAATATTTGTTGTTTGTAATTATTTTCTCATTCTTTTTACAATGTATACATTATATTATAAATTATAATGTATAAGTTTTAAATGTCTAAAAATATGTGGTTTAATCTAGCTTTTCATGACAACCCTGCCGAAATAGGTATTAATTTTAAAAGCTCTTTCTCTTTGCCTCTGTTCCTTTTTACTTATGTCATTTAGGTATTAGGCATCTATACATAAAGCGTATTCTAAGAAATTTATATTCCAAATTATTACCTTTACTACGAAAAAGACAACACTATAAAACCATATCATGTTGGTGTGTATCTTGGTTGATTATGTTGGTATTATCGTATTAAAAGACAGATTTTAAGTATTATCCCCGTTAATCCATTCATTTAGCATGAATTAACATATTTATTATCTTACTCTCTATACAAGGCTTTGTTGGTTTTAAGACAAATACATAAACTACAAACTATAATAACTAAACGATAAATAAGCTAGTGATATGTGTGTGTGATTTACATTTAGGAATACAATAGAACTGCCATCGGGCTTTTACAGGGAACTTATGATTTTTAACAATTATTAGTATGGGACCAAGATTTAAAACGGAGACAAATAAAAACTACCAAGTGCCAAGAACTCGTGCGCGCGTTGTATACATACATAATTTAGTTTGTATTTCCATACATACAGAACGCAGAACTTAAATGGTCAGCCATATGTAAAAACACAATTATGCTAACAACTAGAGAGCGGCTTTTGAATAGCTATTACAATATTAATATGGACACGCCCTGTGCAAGTTTGGTAATTTAAAAAAAATGTACTGGGAATATCCATATTAATAATACTATCATAACCAATCATAACTAAACTTCAGGCAGTTTGTTTGTCAATCATTATTTTTCATTTTTGACCCATGTTTGTTCGGCAAACTAGTTCAATTTCACAAGCACAAACAAATACTTTTATTTGTTGATAATAGTAAAAAAAAAATGTGATAAGTACTTATAATATAATTTTAAATTAGTATTATAATCACTGAACGCCAATAAATAAATGTTCATGCTATAAGAAATGTATGCTTCTCACACAACGTGTTTGTGTAGGAGCAAATTTTAGGTACTTATTTATATATTTTTTGTATATTCTGAATTCGTATGGTACCTGTCCCATAGTAAAAGTTGTTAATAATCATGAGTAGAAGCAGATTTCGTTTGACATTCAGTGACACAATCATATACTCCACATTAATTACTTTAGATATAATATTTAAATAGTTTTGACTGGAGATCAAAATACTTAAGTGAAAGGCAGTGGTGCAAAATTGTCAATTAACAAATACTTGATCATTCAAGTACAAATACGAGGTACGAGAATATTTTAGGAATATATATTCTTAGGAACAGGTAATATTACTAAAATGATTTAGTAATTAATCGTATTAAACATACTTTAATCGTTAAGTAATTATCAGTGATCGGAATAGGTAGATCGATTTGATATACTTTGGTAGTGCTAGCATAATATGGATATGCCTTATTTCAAAAACTGATACTAAGAAATTCCGGAATCCCAAACATGTCCATATTAACATGAATGTTTGAGATCGTTGACCCCAAATCAATCTACCTATTCCAATCATTGGTAATTATTAATTAACAATGGTGTAATGTAATATGAGTAATATTTTAGAATGTTGAATCATTAGAAAGATTTCAAGAAAATTATGGCACTAGAATTCACGTTTTATATTTCCTTTATGATTCCGACATAGCCAATTCCACGTAGTAGCTTACTTCTTTCTCTCAAGAATTCTTAAAATTTCTATGACGAGAATAGAAAGTTAGTTTATGAATGGAATGGTAAATAGAATTATAGAAAACCGCCGCGGCGTGCGGACAGCCGCGCAAAGCTGCGGCGTTCTTAGATTTTCGTAATTTAAGCGTGAACTTATCTAGTTCACGCTTAAGGCAGCACAGGGCCTAAACTTACGTAATAAATACGATTTTCTAATAACAATCGATTAACAACTATTGTCTACAAAAAGGCGCAAGGCCTATGTAATTAGAGAAAAAGTACAATAGAACTTAAGATAGTATTCGATAAGAAAGCACAAATCGACATTTATAAAGACTCGCTTAGGATCGACTACGTTCGCTTTTTAAAGCTTCAATTATGTTATGATTTGAAAAAGAGATTGTACATTATCAGCGATACTGAGATGTTCTACAAAACCGAAGGTAGCCAACAATAAGCAGTCTCTTTCATATCGACATGTATTAAAGTTGTCGCACAGCTACCATCCCGCGCGGTATCGGCACCGTCTCGCAATTCCTGTCTCACTTATTCTCACGAATTATAACCGTCACGACATGCAAAGCCGATTACAAATTACGATATGCCATATCCCTTCCCCCCCTCCCCCCAAATTAGCCAGTAATCGGCAGACACAATAGTTTTATCTACTATTATGTCTACTCATCGACGGGTAGAGAAAAGGTATAAATATTTAAAATATCAAAATAAGGTTATGCGAGTTAGGGTGTATCGCCTTGCGTTGTGACTGCGGAATTTAATTATGTGACAACCAACATTCAATGTGACAACCCTAACCTAGGCCCTTTACAAGCGGCCATGGAGAACATACCCTACAGATCAGAAACGCCATTTATTTTTTTCCACAAAAATCCGCCAATATTTATTCTGAGGCTGTACTGTTTTTGTTTGGGCGAAAGTTGAAATTAAGGGCGTAAGTGCAAAAACACTATAACTGCCTTAAAAGGCAAGTGCTCGATACGAGCGGCACTCCAACGCATATATTGTCTTCACGCTTATAAGGCGAAGCGAAGCGGTGCCGAATCCACGTCGACTTAATAAGTGCGACAACCTTATTTCTAGAAACATAGAAAACTACAGTAAACTTTGATATTAGGCTAAAATCTGTGGATTAACTAAAAGGCTAATGTCGGAATCACAGGATTGCGCAGCGCTAGCACGCGAAAAAAGCGCACTCCACGTCACTTACCAGGCTGGACGGCCGCCGCGGCTCGCACTCCATGCTACTCTCGTCCGCTTCGTCCAACTGGTCGCAACCTGGAAAAATACATTCATAAAATTTACAAAAAAGTACGTGAAATCAGTGACATTTATCACAAGAATCTCCGTGCTTCAGAAGGCACGTAAAAAGTTGGTCCCGGCTAATATCGCTTGATACTAGTCGTGAAGCCTAGTCAGAGGCCTTAGGGCGGCTTAACATCTGACAGAAAGGTTTAGTCACTGTACCGCACTAGGCCCACGTGGTGGAGTATGGCCGGAACCACCTAATAGTTGAGGTGAAGCCTGTGCCCTGTGGGAGATATACTTTATTTTATTTTACGTAAAAACAGGCTTATATTTATTTCTTTATTTTTTGCGGTCTGTTTATACGGTAGTTGGAGGTTGAAAAATAGAAGATCATTAATAGGTATTATCGATATTCGCGGAAGTCATAAATTTCACTTAAATGATAAGGATAACAATTTTATGGTATTAAATTATAATGCTTGTGTGACCCCGACCCCGACTTGTTGTTCATATCCAATGTCGTCAATGGATAGAACCTGAGTAAGCACAATAATAATGAAAAAAGTTTAGTAAGCTTATTATAGTATTAGTATTAGGAGGAGCAAATGTAATCATAATAGACCAAATTTCGTAATAAGGATAATAATATCTGTACTGAAATTTTACGTTATCAAAATAAAAAAGTATGATGTCGTACAGATTTTTTTTACCATATTCATACCTTCATACATTCATACAGTCCCTGTTTAAGGCGAGTAGTGCCTCTAAATTAGCGACTCAACGAATGTTAGTAGAAATATCGCCCGAAAACTCAATACTGTTCATTACAGCGCGCAATGAAACGTGACTGTTACGACAGTGGCTGTGCCTTTATGTAGCGAAAATTGAGGAAAATAATACTTTTCGCATGGACGCAAAAGGCTAGTTTCCTGGGTCAAACAAAAGATTATTCTATTTAGTCCGTCAGTTAGATTATCAGAAAATATTAGACCCATATTTTGTCTTTTGTCAATCAAACAAAAAATGACGAAGATAAAGCGCATCAAAGTGAGCACGTGACGTCACGCCTTGCTACAAAGTGTCGCAAGGCGTGACGTTACGCGAAACTTTAACGGGCTGTATTTTCATAATTTTTTGTTTGATTAAGAAAAGAAAAAATACGTGTCCAATATTTTCTGTTAATCCAACTGACGGACTAATTCGATTTTTTTAGGAAACTAGCCCATTGTTCGAATAAAAAATCCTATGCTCAGTTTGTAGCTATTATGTGCCTATCAATCGACGTATAAACGAATTAAATCGGCCAAGCAGTTGAAGGAAGAAAAGAATTAGCATCTTTTTTGTTGGTTTTTTCAATGATTTGAATAGTAGAAACAAGCTCTTCTGAGCCTACACAACATTCTTGTTGTGTAGGTTTTGACGATTCTGAGCATTTAAAAAAAAATATTTTTCTGACAAACTGGTCTTAAGTAGCAGGCTTTTGAAACCACATGCTAGTTTACATTTGGCGACTACACGGACCTTAAAAAAGTGATGATAATTGCTAGGTAAATACAATGCCCTTTATCTGAATAAGTTATTTAGTTTCCGTGAAAGTGTGCACTGATAGGACAATCTCTTCACGCTGTGACCGACTTGCTGATAATGAACTAGCGACTAAACAGAAGTTCACGTTTTAGGTCAGCGGTATCGTTATCTCGTTTATAGTTATCTAGTGCACTTTGTGTGAAACTACCCACAACTCTACACCATCAGCTGGGTTCGATTGGTGGTCGTTATTTATAGATTTCAACGGAAAAGCTTTCGTCTCCGAATCATAGGTACTATTGCTTCCTAAAAGCATAATATGCACGAAAATTACATATTGCTTTTACTATATTTATAAGAAATTTAATGAAATTGTAGTGCTAATAGTAAAAATATTATTGATTTTAGAAATTGAGATATATCTGTCTCTTTCTAAAAGAACATATAAACGATTTAAAAAAAAATAGCAGGCGTGTACCATGACGTTACGGATATGTCGGATCTCTTTGTCTAGCACGTAACTTTAATGGGTCGTTAGTCAAGTATTTATCAATATTTTTCGAAAATCTTTAATTTTTATTAATCATAATTAGTACTCGTGTCGTGTCGTATCATGTAGTTAAGTAGTGTCGTGTGGGGGTTGTAAAGAATACACTTCCCCACCGCCAACAGGAGGCGTGTCGTAAGAGGCGACTAATTCCTGATTCAATGAAGCGAGACGGGCAGCAGCGTCTGCGTGGAAAATCTTATAAAAAACTGCGCTCGCCAACCCTGCCAAGCGTGGCGAGTATTGGCAATCCCTCCCAATGAAAATCATTGGGGGAGGCCTGTGTTCAGCAGTGGACCTATGGCTGAAATGATGAACTAATTAAGACCAGATAAAAATACATATTCCCAGATAAGATTATAAGATTTTAAGACCAAATAAAAATACATATTCCCAGTTATAGAAGCTCGCACTGGGCGCATAAAAGGCAAGTTATGTTACTGTTGACTTGCAGCACACTGTACTGCTGCAGTTTTCAGGCTGCAGTCCGTCGCACTAATCATTTAATAATAATATATTATTTATTTCAGACTCGATGATCGATCCATACATTAAATGAAATTCAATACAATACAATAAAATACAGTAAGAATTAAAAATTAAATAGATAGTAGTCTAATGAACTATGAATTTAAAATAAATGAATACGCCTGTACACGTAGGTAGTACACCGAGGTAAGCCAAAGCGCCTTTTCAAAGAGAATGCTGCACACATAGGTAGCTTTACACTACGCACTATCTCACTAGGTTAATTTAATATCACCGGGCTAATTATAACAATCAAACTACGAGACAATTTAAGTGATAAAACGTTGGAAATAATTGGTTATTTTCGTCAATTTATCTTTATGACGGCTTTTCAGATGTAGGTTAAAAACGTAATAATTATTTAAAAAGTAATGGTTAAACAAATCAAAATTGCCTACATCGTGCGCTCGATATCACATCGCAAAATCATCATCATCATTTCAGCCTAAGGACATCCACTGCTGAGCAAAGGCCTCCTCCAATGACTTATCATCGGGGGGATTGCCAATACTCGTCACGCTTGGCAGGCGGGTTGGCGAGCGCAGATTTTTATAAGATTTCGCACGCAGCGTCTCGTGCTACAGGAATTAGTCGCCTCTTACGACACGCCTCCTGTTGGCGGTGGGGAGTTATTCACCGTTTAAATACTTTAATCATGACGTGACATCAGCGGAAGCGTGTACGACAAAGTCAAAACGCGGGTTTTTGCCATAATCAAAAGAAGTATTCTTTACGGCAATCGTTCGCATTTTGCGGTGCGAATGCGAACGATTAATTATTTGTGACATGCCGTGACAGGTGCGAATGAACTGTGTGACACGTGCTGTGCATCTCGGCAACTGCCGTCACTCACGTGAGCGCGCCAGTCGCAAGATTAGCCCAGTCGGTAAATAAGCTTGCATTACGATGCAGAAAAACGTTATCGCGCGTTACATAGGGGGGAGGGAGGGTCAAAAATTTTCAAAAACTGCGTTACTTAACCGCCCCTAAAGACGGTGACACATACTTGATGACATGTATCTCGGACGTACACAAAGAGTATCACGGATGAATCGTGGTGAGACTTTAGGAGTTATGTTATTTAACTGTAGTTTGTAAAACTGTAATCCTAAACACTAGGTAATACCTAAACACTAGGTAACCGCAAAAACTAGGTACTGAATGGATTTTGATGAAAGACATATTGATAGACCGTGGCCTGGATTAACACATAGGATACTTTTTATCCAGGTAAGGTCAACGCAAAAGAAGTCGGAGACAAAAACTAGAATAACTATAAAAGAAAAAATATTGAAAAATATTTATTGTAAGTAAGTTATTTGTGATGATATGAACCAAATAAATATTTTTCTTTGTGCGCTAGAACATACTTTATCATGACGCAGTAGTAATCAAAACAGCGACTGCAGCTTGAATCTGTTCCTTCAACGTTTTTCTGCATCTTGACACGTTGACCAGGAGCGAACTGAGCCACAATATTAGTATAGCGCTACTTTAAGTCGAAAATATCTCCAGTCACTCACCATCATGAGGCAGCGTGAGCCAGAACTGCGGCCGGAGTTTATACCAGAGTCCGGGGGGCACCTTGACCTTCCTCTGCGTCTTGACCGAGGACGCCAGTATCTTGGCCGCGTCCACCAGCAGCGAGGCGCGCCAGGAGGCGGCGTATATCAGCCGCATCGACGACTGCGCCGCCGTGGAGCAGATCATGGGGTATAACGTCTGATGGCGGCGAAGGTTGTAGAACGATATGCCTGGAAAGACATGTTAGATTACACATTATTCTACCTACCATGTCGTTCTAGTCTAGTGTTGACGATTGATAGTCGATTATCAATGATTAATCAACAGTCGACTATCGATGATGAATCGATAGTCTATCGATAGCCAACCAATCGCAAGACTATCGCTGCTAACGATAGTATCGATAGCTCAGAACGAGGCATTACTATCGAATAAGTGCAATACTATTTGATATTATCTATAGTTTACCAATTTACAATAATATTGTTTACAATATTCAGGTATGATAGTCAATAGTCACAACAATAGGGATAATGAAGTACCTAAAAAAAACAAATAATTTATAATAATCGGCTAATTGTTTTCGTTTAATTACATTACTGTTAAAACATACCCAAAACTATTGCAAATTGGTAGACTATAGTTTTAAATAGTTGATACTATCGATAGTTTGTCATTTACAAAGTGTTAACAAAAAATGTTTTTTATTTTAAATAAACATGGTATTAAAATGTATCGATTTATATAAAATCATAACATTAGGTACTGCCTCGAGGGTAAAGGCTGTTTAGAAACGGCAGAAGTATGGGCCTAGCTCGAACATGTATCACGAATTCATGAGACCTTCCTTTTTGGATCCATTTTTGGAGATTTGGACACTAAGCAACTTACTGCAAACAGGGATGCTCATATTAATTAATAGGGAGTGCCTCCGCTGCCGGCACCGGTTCCCAAAAATAGATAGATAGATACTCTTTATTGCACACCATACAAGTAAAATACACATGATTTTTACAGAAAGATGTACAATTTAGGCGGTCTTATCGCTAATAGCGATCTCTTCCAGACAACCTTTAACAAATATGGCTATTGGGAGCCGGCGGTAGCTATACTGCCGGCAGCCGAGATATAAAACAACGGCTGCCGGCGCCGGCACTTAAAATGGTAACCGGCGACATAACTGTAATGTGCAAAAGGCTGAATTCCAGTACCGGTAAACTAACACAAAAAAATACATATGCTCAAATACAACAACTTTTTTTGGAATCAACATCTAGATCTAGAAAAAAAATGACAACTCCATACAAACTGATGTCAGCTGTTCGGTCGTTTAGTACACAGAAAAATTGCTATTTATGAGTATCAGTAGTTAAGCTTCACATAATGCGCGGCGCGCTAGAGAAACGCACACATGGAAATCGCTTACATAGGTACACGATCTCAGAACACTTGGGCATTCCAGAATGTTTCGAGATTTCGAGAACGGTGAAGTTCCATGAGGGTCAAATCGATAGATAATAGTGTCCTCTAACACCAGGCTCACGCTGGTACTTGAGAAACCCTTAAGAGTAAAAAAAAATGACAGTAACAAATGTTGTTTAAGGAGAGTTAAATATGTATTAAAACATACAAATCTCAATAATATAAAAATTCCTGCTAAAATAAGAAAAAGGAGTCGACCAAAGAGGTTAGGCAATTCTGTTATAGGTTTTAAGTTTAAATACTAAGACAATAATTAAAAAACGTAAGTGATTCGCAATACATATTTTTGTTAGCTAGTCATAGTAGTTTATTGTTTCTACTCGCTTTTGTATAATGTTAGACGGCTAGTGCCGGTAACCATTTCGGCAACCGGCGCCGGCAGCCACTTCGGCAACCGGCGCCGGCAGCCACATCGGCAACCGGCGCCGGCAGCCACTTCGGCAACCGGCGCCTGCAGCGGAGGCACTCCCTAATTAATAAGATAAATCTTAATGATAAATCTAATCCACCAACCATGTACATATTACATATCTCTTTGCTATTATGATAAGTTCCGTAAAAACTTCCTGTTCTCGTTGCTACCTAAACTACTATAAGTTTTTATCATTGTTTATACACTCGTTTGAACTTTTAATGTCATTGGAGCGGCAGACTTTTTAATCATCGCTAGTTATACGAATTACTCAACAAAGCAACCAATCAATTGTTTAAGTACAGTGCATAGTCTATAAATACGAGGACCAGACGGGAGCTATTCCCATAGACTATAGACCTTGCTGTGCCGCGTGGGGACGTCCGTAATACCCTTCCCCACCACCAACAGGAGGCGAGTCGTAAGAGGCGACTACTTCCTGTAGCACGAGACGGGCAGCAGCGTCTACGTGCGAAATCTTATAAAAAACTGCGCTCGCCAACCCGCCTGCCAAGCGTGGCGAGTACTGGCAATCCCCCCGATGAAACTTTCCCCTCTTTAACACGTATTGTATAAAATGTAACAAAATGTAAATCCAATACTGGCTGTCTGCTTTGTCACCAAGAAAATGTATTCTGTACTTAAGCTGTGGATTTTGTAAAAAAAAAATTAAAAAAAAAAAAGTCATTCGGGGAGGCCTATGTTCAACAGTGGACGTCATATGGCTGATATGATGATTTAGTTATGAATAATATAAATATTGGACAAAATCACGTACAGTCAACGGCAGGTCAACCTAGCCAAGGCGTTAAAGGTCATTGAACCTTTAACGTTTTGGCTAGGTTACGGCCGTCCCCACACGGCATCTTGACGACCTCCGTAGCCGAGAGGCGAGCGTACCGGACTTGGTGTCGCTATCTCTGAGGTCCCGGGTTCGATTCCCGGTCGGTCAATGTAGAAAAATAACTTTTCTATATTGTCTCGGGTCTGGGTGTTGTGGTACCGTCGTTGTTTCTGTAACACAAGTGCTTAAGCTACTTATCACAGGGTCAGGGCAATGTATGTGATGTTGTCTAATGATGTTGATGTTGTATTATCACTAAATACGGCATAACTAAATAACAAACAAATATTAAACTTTACGTGATTTAAACAATAAAAAGCAACAACTTGCTACAAAACCACTAATGACTATTAAATTGATGTTGTACGTCACTGATAGGACATTGACCGCATTTATAATGCTTCGAAAAACAGTTGCTATCGTTATCCTAGGACAAATAATTGTGTTGTTAGATTGATAACAGAATGAAACATCCAAATATTATGTATTTTTATATACGGTATTACACATCTTCCAATAGGCTAGTTTCCTGGGCCAAAAAAAGATTATTCTAATTAGTCCGTCAGTTATATTATCAAAAAATGTTGGACCCATATTTTGTCTTTTGTCAATCAACCAAAAAATGACGAAGATAAAGCGCATTAAAGTGAGCACGTGACGTCACGCCTTGCTAAAAAGTGTCGCAAGGCGTGACGTTACGCGTAACTTTAACGGGCTATATCTTCATAATTTTTTGTTTGATTGAGAAAAGAAAAAATACGTGTCCAATATTTTCTGTTATTCCAACTGACGGACTAATTAGGTTGTTTTAGGAAACTAGCCCATTGTCTAGTAACAGAGCTCGTCGTGTTGTCTTGTAAATTCCACTCTCCGATAAAAGTTCCTACACACTAAATACTTCTATTTATAGAAAACCGGCCAGGTACGAGTCGGACTCGCGCACCGAGGGTTCCGTACAAACCTGTAGGTACCTATATAAGTAAAAGTTCAACCATCACGACAATCGAGTCATAGTTATGGTATTTTTATTGCAAAATGAAATCCATAACATTAGTAAATTGCGGTTTTCGATTTATGACGTATGTATTAGAAAAAAAACGACTAACTAGATCTCGTTCAAACCAATTTTTGGTGGAAGTTTGCATGGTAATGTACATCATATATTTTTTTGTTGTTTTATCATTCTCTTATTTTAAAATAAAATAAGAGGAGAGGAGAGAAGAGGACACACATTTCACCACTTTGAAAGTGCCTCTCGCGCAAACTATTCAGTTTAGAAAAAAATGATATTAGAAACCTCAATATCATTTTTAAAGACCTATCCATAGATACCCCACACGTATGGGTTTAATAAAAAAAACTCTAACAACAACTCCATACAAACTCGTAAAAAGAATATTTTGCCGTGCCTGCTGCGCAAGTGAGGTACAAACCGTGTCGCAACAGTTTAATGAAGGCTCAACTTCGAATGGGTCCACACTAGAGTTGTAAATTGACGGTCATATGCTATAAGCGTCCGTCATTTATGATAAATGCTTGGTCACATTGGACATTTATTGTCAC
Source organism: Anania hortulata (assembly GCA_963576865.1). NCBI lineage: Eukaryota > Metazoa > Arthropoda > Insecta > Lepidoptera > Crambidae > Anania > Anania hortulata. The sequence continues at coordinate 19,307,743 of OY756398.1, read as the reverse complement.
GATGGTCACAATTTTTTTTTGGAAAAATTTAAAAAAAGAAGAATTCCACTAAAGTATGTCTTAAATCAGTTGAGAAAAATTTACGTCTTATAGTATAGTAGGTTGACGAGCTGTTGTCTGTACGTAAGGTGCAATTTAGCAAATGAAATATGAATATTAAATGGTTAACCTTTAAAAAATAACAGTATTTGCAGATTTTAAAAATTTCATTTCGTTACAGATCACTACTAAAGCCTCTCTCATAAAATAATGAAATTATTTGTGAGCAATGAATTTTTTCATAGTTTGTCAATAGAATGACAATAAATGTCCAAAATGTCCGCGGTCACATTGACAAAATGTCATATTGGTCAGACATTTATAACGTGACGGACACTTTACAACTCTAGTCCACACTTACCCTGTGCTTTTCTATTGAGGTAGAACTCCAGAGTTCCCCGCCACATGTCCACCCGCACCCCTATGATAGTGCCCCGGCAGAACCCCGCGGAGTCGTTACTGGAAGTAGCGTCGTGCCGCACTGCACCGGTGTACGACAACCCATAGGACTCCGCGTCCTGGCCCAGCAGTGACATGAACTTGAATTGGAAGTCCGCGACGTTCACCTTGCTCGTGCCGAGGCCGACCATCTGAGAAGAAAAATAAATATAATTTAGTCTCATACTATGTAAGAAAGTACAAAGAAGGAAAACCCACTGTCCTAATATTAGAACATAATTATTATAGTCCCAAATTCCAGACCAAAACCTTGCTCAATCTGCGTCGTTAAAATGAATTAAGTTTAGATATTTAAGGGTGCTCAATATAAAGTTAAGCATGCTAGATAAATAAAAGAAACTCCATAATTATTTTTTACTTTATTTAAGACATTAGGTCATTATTATAATTCTAAGGCTCTTAAAAACTATTTACAGGGTCGTGAATATTATGTTCTAGTATTAGTACGGTGGGTCTTCGTCCATAAGTGGCGTGAATTTTGTTGGGCGGGTTACTATATGATTTTGTCCTACAACTATCACTTAGGACCTCAGGAGGATAAACCGTAGTTTTGTAGACAGATCCGTGGGAACTATATTATCTTTCACCGCCTGCTATGTCTACAGAAGTATAGCGTATTGCGGTCGTATCCACGACCTAGTCTAAAGCGTAATAAAGTCACAACACTAACTCAGTCGCAAATGATTTAAAAATAGTTTGCTGAATTTTTCATCATAATAATCAGTCTTTGGAAGACCACTGCTGGGAATAAAACTGTCGGAATTAATCGATATCGAGTTCTTTTATTTTAAACTTTAACTTTGTCGACTTGCGAGTTATCTTACGAGATAATTTTACTATTGCTATGCCCTTACGGTTACATTGTATTTTAAGAATATCAAGTACCTAACTATATAAAACTACTATGTGTACATGTATCATGCACAATAATGATTGATTGGTTACATGACATATAACAGCTTGATATATGTACTTACTTCAGTTTTAACTTAGCAATTATCATGAGAAAGTACGTAGTAGATAGGTACGTTCTCTCTTAAATTGACCCGTTCGGCAGGGTCAGTTAATTGACAGCTGATTAACGTTAGTTAGTCGTACGATAAGATAGGTTAGATATCGAACAATAATTCTGCCCTTCAAATAACATACAATATAGTTCTCGCTTGCCTGAAGCACAGGTTCTACCTAGTTCAGGCAAATATGACTCCAACACTGTATAGTTTTAAGTTGTACTGATTAGAATGTATCTGCTTTTCTTGTATTTAATAAACAACCATTTATTTATTTTAATATTTCACAATATTCGTATTTTCCAACACACTCCCCAAATTATAAAATTGGCTACAGAAGTAGTTACCATATAACTCTTATCTGTAAATCTTGGCTATTGCTTGTCTAAAATTAACTCCTAAAAAGGTCATTAATCTATTTTAATTAATTTTTTTAAGCTCTTGTTTTAATGGGCTAGTTTCCTAAAAAAATGTAATGAGTCCGTCAGTTGGATTAACAGAAAATATTGGACAAGTATTTTTTCTTTTCTCAATCAAACAAAAAATGATGAAGATATAGCCCGTTAAAGTTCCGCGTAACGTCACGCCTTGCGACACTTTTTAGCAAGACGTGACGTCACGTGCTCACATTGATGCGCTTTATCTTCGTCATTTTTTGTTTGAATGACTAACGACAAAATATGGGACCAGTATTTTTTGATAATCGAACTGACAGACTAAATATTATAATTTTTTTGACCCAGGAAAGTAGCTTAAAGTAATTATTAATAATCAAATTTGCAAGTCGTGGCAGCCTGTAACTGAATCTACACTTAGCTCATATTTTAAATAGGTATTACTGTTAAATGTATTAAGATTTTTTGGTTGCTATAATTACTTTTAAAGATTCGCGATTTCCACACATTACACATAACGGCTGAATTTTTTGAACGTCGGGAATTTGAAGGTAAACACTTTTACCTTTAAAAAAATTAACTATATTCTGATAAGACCTGTGTTTTATGTAAATTGTGGGTTGCTCTTATTAAATAAATAAATAAATATTAAGATGGTGACGGACGCGGCTCCGGACTCGTCTTGACATTGTAAGGTCAAACGCTGCCATTGGTCGATCCTTGGGCTGGCGGGAGTTGACTGAAGGATAGACCAATGGCAGCGCTTGACCTCACAATGTCAAGACGCGTCCGTCGCAGTTTGTCACCAGCCTTAGAAATAGCCTGCCAGAGAGCGTTGACTTACAAATCTTACAATCGTCAGTGACAACACTGGTCATACACAGTGATCCTTTTGTTAGCGTTTTTATTGTCTTGTCTGTTTTTTCAGTAAATATTATTTGAACATATGAGACAATGTCAACCACCTTATTTAATCGTGTGTTTTAATTGACGACTCGATTAGTGTATTGGCACGTTTAGTCGCCTTGAACACTAAGGACAGGGGCTTGGGACAGGTTCGTTAAGAAAACGTTCTTTTCCAAATTGGGTCGAGGTTAGGTGTGCTGGGAGACGGCACCCGGCTAAATACATAGTCTGGTACTTCATAACACAAGGGTGATAATTCCTTATTACAAGACCATGACAATACGGATGACGACTAACTTTTTTTTCTTTGTCTATCAGGTAGATTATCAAAAAGTATTGGACACGTATTTTTTAAATTTTATTTCACGTGATCATAATTAAACAGAGATTATATTGATCAATATTTTTTTGATGAATTTTTTAATTGATATTCAATTCAATTCAATATATTTATTGCATTCTTTAATGTTACACAGGTGTTATAAATAAGTACATATTACAGATCATTAAAGACCCTGTAGGGCACAACAATAAGATAGGTATTGTGGGCAGAGAGGATGACGCCATGCATAATTAGATCAATTTGTTTATTTTAAGAAGTTGTAAAGAATTAAAATACATTAAGAAATCATATGATAATTATTGGATAATATATTGAATAACATAATCAAATAAATAGTATTTTTAGGCATTAAATATTTATTTATCTTTGGATTTCATTTAACATACATACATTACATTGAAGTGTCCATTATTATTTGATAGTGTAACTGACGGACCAAATAGATTTTTTATTTTCTTTACCCAGTCGTCATTCCTACTGGGTGTTGTCCGGCGCGTATTTCTTTATTTCTTCCTAAGGAACAACCAAGAGCAAAACTAACTTTCCATTTGCATGAGAATTTTAACTTAAAATTGAACTGCAAGCTTATTCCAGAGATTTTACAAATATTGATGTGTATGAGTATGAGAGTGGACTCCCTTTACTGCTCTTAAGATTCAAATTCGGTCTTTTGTGCGTGGGGGATGTGATGGTCACGGATGTAACCAGCCTAGCTCCTCCCAGAAGCGCAGACGTTTCCTGGATTTCTCAAAGAAAGAGGTTATAATGTACACACACACACACACTTATATTTATACTTAAATTTAATTTAATTAAATTAATACTCAAACTTACTACTACTGTGAAAAAGAAATGTTTATTGAGATAAGTTTACCCATACTGCCTTGTAAAGTATGGCTATAGTGATGGAAGAGCGGGCCCTCCAAACAGAGGCATTTTTTGCTTAAATGGAGGCTCCAATGTACTAGTTTTTAAGGCATTACCTTTGTTAATGAAATAAACTTATTTTATTTTTTTAACTACATATTTTATTACCATCTTTTCATGCCTATTAACTGTACTGCTATTGGTTTACATTATAAAGTGAATAAATGAATATGAATTTGAATATGAATATGAAAGGCTTGCTGAGCGACCTAGGTAAAACAGTATTGATGTGTCAAAGTTACTAGCCAAGTGCGACTCAGTCACGCACACTAACTAAGGGTCCCGTGTACGGTGATACAATATTTAACAATAAGTATTTTTTTTTATATAGTTAGTAAGACAATAACAACCGACACACTTACAATACAAAAAAATATGCTAGTGCACATATTTTTCCGGTCAATTCTTACATTGCCAACAACTTGCCGACATTGGGGCATATTGCCAAATTCCATTCGAAAAGAAAACTATCTGATGTTACACAAGTTAAAATATTATATTTACAAATTACAAGCAATCAATTAATTCAATAGTTCAATTGTGCAGTTAGCACTATTTCCTGGCTAGAAGATAATTTGGATAATTCATAAAAATCAGTAAGATCAGATACAATCATATGATTTAGGACTTATTTTCATCGCAAATGGCTATTTTTAACAATATTGATGTATGAGGAAGTAAGGTATTATCTATTTAGTGGGTTTACAGATAAATAAGATTATAATAGAGATTATGATAACAACAGTATCCTAATGCATTAATCCAAAATGATATAAAAATTATTACTGTAATCACACTGCATTATAATAAAAATGGTTTTTTCTTTAATTCAATAAAGTTAAATAAGCCTAACCAAGGCCTTCCAATTAACATAAGCGACGAGCACAGAGGTGCATTAAGTCACCGTAAGCTTCCTTAAGCTTACCCCAGGACCCTTTTCCTGGGTTAGATTTCCGGTTCCTACAAAGGGAATTCAGAAAACGAATGTTTATTTATTATACCAAGACTGAGTGTAAAGGGACAAAATCAGCAAAAAAAGGTTTTTGTCTCATTGTAACACTACAATATTAATCCTTTTCTTAGTTTCGATTGAGTAATACCATGACAACAACAGTGTGTTGCCTAGCAAACATTGTATTCATTAAAATATATACTATCATAATCTAAATCAAAACAATAGATGATACTGAAGCGGGAGTGACCCAGTTTGAAGTTGTTTGAGGTTCAATGACAATTTATCTGTTTTGTCTACACTGATTAACAGAACTATTTGTTTTATAAATTAATTCACACTAGACAAGAATCAGCTGAGAAGTTTAGGGGAGACGTTTGCCCAGCAGTGGGATAGTAGGAGTTAGTAATGTTAAAAGAAGAATGTTCAAAGATGAGGTTACCTGTGTTGTTAAAGATAATAACAAAGAATCACTTACAATATCAGTTCCGTATGTGTCCGTAAGCATTTTGACTTCCCAATAGTAGTGGTAGTTGAGAATCATTGGTGTGTCTCCTTTGACTGCCGCTGTGCCAGAGCTGTAGAATGGGTGGAACGTCACTTGCTTTTGGTCTTCGCTGATCACCACCCAACTCAGTCCGGTTGCGGGGGGCTGTTCCCACTTCCATTCGCTGACTGAAATGAAAATAAAGGTTTATTGATAGCAACTTTGGAAGTTTAGCTAGAACCCTTCCCTTAACTAGGCAGTGGCAATATAGGTGTTAACACATTAACAAAATACTTTAATTTGGTAAGTCTCAAACAGTGATACGCAGATATAAAACAAGACACTGTGCGCTCATACTGCAAATGTGCTGCAGACAAGGCGTGCAGATATGCTCATCCTTCCTGCAGCTTAAGGGTTAAACATTGTTATTAACAAGGCCTGTTTAAGGGTTAACTGAGTATGTTTATGAAAAAGGTAGGTGTTTGCAATTGGGAAGTTTACAAACAGGTGTAGGTAATTATTTCTAGTTTTGAGATGTTAAAACCCTGAATAATCTTATATCTAGTTTTACATGCAATTTATTAGTTTTGAGATGTTAAAACCCTGAATAATCTTATATCTAGTTTTACATGCAAGTTAGACATAAAAAAGTTTATTGTTACACCTTGTAGACCGACTTAAATAAGTGTTAAAAAAAACCTCAAATATTTTTTTCACTTCCCATTGCAGCCTTAATTAAAACAGATTAGTGAATACTAAACTATTAATGTCTCTGGCAATCAATAACACCAGCATTTTTTTGGAAATACCTACCAGCTGGTAAATTGTTTGTAAACAATGTGGTTGCCAAAGATACAAAGCCAAAGTAGGAAGCGCGTTTCGTTTAAATAATATCATTTAAAAAAAAATGATAATGCAGCTAAGTCTACACGAAGGTTAGGGATTTACCATCATGGTCCTCTCCACACGAACAAGAATTAAGCTGTTTCCATGACATTGGGCTACGCTTTCCCCAACACTGGCAGTAAGCGGTCGCATTTAGGCGCTCAAATTCCCTGCATGCGCGAGGTTTGTATCCAACATTATTGTACATTATTATGCCTGCATAAATAAAACTATCCACCAATAAAACAAAACGTTTGCTTGATTTAGCACTTGGACAATAAATTTTTTTGCCGCACACACAACGCAACACACGTCAATCAGCTCAAACACAAAATAAAACTGATGTTGGCAGCAGTGGAGGCCGAATTTATAAGTTTTGCGGTTTCGTTTAGAAATGAAAAATATAATTAAGAATAATTTGATATTTTCTTCTTGTCTGTCTATTTTAAACATTAATTTGAGCACACAAGCTTAGTTGGTAGATTACATATACATATTTTGTAAATTCCACTCATTTTTCGTGCAGTTGGCGGCGAAATTTTACGCATAAAAATGTAAAACTGTGATAGATACTGATACTGTTTCTGAACGAAATATGGAAGAGAACTTTCTTGAAGTAACGAGAAAATCTAATTAATGATACTTTTTAAGATTGATCCTAATTAACATTATTTATTCCTAGCTAATAAATGTAACTATAAATAAAATATCATTTAGTTATGGCATTGAAAAAACGAGACGTATCTTAAAAGTTACTTTGTTGAACAATTATTATTGATTTTCGTAGCAATTTAAAAGTTGGCAGCATTGATTGTTTTGATTTGCGCTTCGCGCGCGCACCCCGCCCACAAAAATGTCTGTCTGTCAGTCAAGTGCATCTGCAAGTGGTGATTTGATTGAATTTTTAATAATCAATTAATTGTTTGTCGACAGATTGCTTTTATTTGTAATGTATAGTATCAATGTTTGTCAGTGATAAATACTTGAGGTTTAATAATAGTAGTGATAAGTGAATTAATGCTGTAAATAATCATACAATTTCTTTATGTGATTGCGATGGTATCGAACTCGGTAATTTAATGCAGTACTTCAGCAGAAAATATTTTTCGCGAGCTTAAAAAGCTACTTTTAAGTTGTAGTAGTAGAAAGAAGTGCAGCTAAATATGAATGAGTAAGTGACCTGGTAAAACTTGGTCGTGGTCCGAAGTTGGCGTCTCGCGAGCTCCGATGCATTTCTGGATAGATAAACGCAGCCAGTGTGCTTACAGCGGCAGGCACCGAGTCCCATCTTCCTTATCTGCTGGTAAATTATTTCGTTTTTTATTTCATAACTCCTATTCAACATATTATCTCTTGTTTTGCTGTGTGAAATATTATATGTTATTTCAATAAAGTTGAATTATTCTTACTTTAATTAAAGCCCTTAAAATAAGGTAGATAAAATTACCTTTCAGCATATTATTTTTTACCCTAACACTGCTTCGAGACAATTTGTGGGCTAGTGCTGAGAAGAAGCAGTACAAGAAACTCAGTCACTGTTGTCAGCCTCTTTTAATATTTTTATATGTTTTGGTGCGAGCTGAGCAGTTTTAAATCCACACATTTTTATCATCTATCATTACCTTTACTACCTTAATAAAAACCCTTTTCATTAAAGTCATCTTAACACATAATTTAAGTTTATATATGGCAGTTTAGCAATGAATTGTAGTAATTTATTAAACAAACATAACACATTTTTTCAAATATTATACTAAGTACTGGTAAATTGGAGGGTACAGTAGTGTATATGTTTTGTCGCAGGTATAGGGCCTTGTAAGGGATTGTGCTGGTGGCAGCTGGAATTGGGATGTTGACACCCTTCACAAATAATTCTAAGAAATCATTTCTTTAGAATAACACCCTATTTAAGACGTTATTTCATTTATATAGTTTATTTAAACTTCATTAAACTAATAAAAATTGATTATTAAACTTCGCTTAACAGATGTTTTGGTGGCGGTAACACACAGTATTAATATATTGGCCGGGGAGTTGACGTTCAACACTAAAAATTTAGATGCCTTACAGCAAGGTGTATCCAAATCACCCCCATGTATGTCCTACGATTTTGCTTAGGAGATTCTTTCCCTAATTTTCACCTATTATGGTTTTAAATTTTTTAATTAATTCATCATAACTATGTATCTTTTATTTATATAAAACAAAATCGGGTTAGTTACACCATTTATAAGTCAAGATCGGCTGGACCGATTTTTATGATCTTTGGTTTGTTAAATTTGTCTCCACCCCAAATAGCAGTATGAAGGGGCGGTACGAAGTTCGTCGGGACAGCTAGTTATATATATACAATTGGCGAGGAGAGGTTCGGACATGGTCACTGAAGGGCCACTCCCAACTCTCCCTCTACCATACTCCCAACTGCGCACCTGGATCAGAAACCGCACACTATCACAACAAAACAAACGTTGGGCACTGAGTACTGCATGCAGGCAATCAAAACTAACTCTTCCAGAGGTCACGCCCAGATTGACTCGACGTATACTCAGCCTCGAAAGACAAAACCTGCGAATAATCGTGGGCACAGTGACCGGTCACTGTCTCCTAAACAAACACCTCTACACTATAGGTAACACAGACAGCCCTCTCTGTAGGGCATGTCTCACTACAGACGAAACTGCCAACCACGTAGTCCTGGAATGTGAGGCGGTTGCGTCACAACGTAATGAAATCCTTGACAACCCAAGGTCGCTCCGCGAAGCCTGTGAAAGACCCAGGAAACTTCTGCGCTTCTGGGCGGAGCTAGGCTGGTTATATCCGTAACCATCATACCCCTACGCACAAAGGACCGAATTTGAGTCTAAGTGCGGAAAAGGGAGTCCATTCTCATACTCATACTCATACTCATATATATATACAAAGTCTATGGGGATATCGCGTTTTGACAGCTCATATAAAGTACGTCAACTGATTGGTGGTCCCTATTGTGAGGTAAACAGATATTTGTTTCGGGTCTTACGTTGTGGTGTATGATGTATGTGTCCCGGCAGGTGTAGGTCGCGGGCGCACGCGCGTGTGCGTGGCGGCGGGCGGCGCGCGCAAGGGCATGGCGGCGCCGGTGCACCGGTTCGCCGCCGTCGACTGCCCGCCGCGCCGCCCGCACCGGACGCACCGGCACTACAAGTGAGTACCGCTCAAACTCAAACGCAATGCACATAGAAGGCGTGAGCGGGACGGCGACGGGTCGGATCGGGAGTACGGCGGGTCTAATAACATACGTTTAAATGGGCGTTACAGACAGCCGGTGTGAGCGGCACGGCTCGCCGCGTCTTCTGTGTGTGTTACACTTCAAGGTTCCATTCGGATCTTGGCGGACGCTGACCAGCAGTCGCGAACCGGTCTGGCGCATGCAAATCCCTACAGAGCAACGCGTTGCGACCTGGCAGCCGCTGCCGGGTCGCGATTGCCGAACAACGACTGCTAAGATCCAAATCATACCTTTATAGGTACCATTCGGATCTTGGCAGTCGCCGCCGGGTCGAGGCGAGGCACTCTGCTCTGTAAGGATTTGGATGCAGCACTTTCCGATGCCGCGCGGCCGGTGAGAAGTGAGAAGGCCACGCCCACCTGCAACGCGACACAGCCGCCGTCATTGGAAGGTGCTCCATATCAATTCCTACAGAGCAGCCCAGCAGTAGGCTGGGCAGTGATTGCTAAGATCCGAATGGGTTTCAATGACGACGTTTTTAGCAGGACATCGGGCGTTAGTTTGCAGTACCGCATAAGGAAAAATAAGACAACTGCGTCGGAAATAAATATGACAAAAATAGTTACTTTTGCTTTTCATTATACATACAAGACGACTTCTGTAGTCAAGAGGTGAGGTCATCTCTGAGGTTCCGGGTTCGATTCTCTATGTTGAATCTCTTCTCTATGAACTTTTCTATGTTGTGTCGGGTCTAGGTGTTGTGGTACCGTCGTTGTTGCTGATTGCTAAGACACAATGTTTTAGCTACTTAGCTTAGGATTAGAGCAATGTATGTGATCATCATCATCGTCATCATTTCAGCCACTGGATGTCCACTGTTGAACATAGGCCTCCCCTAGTGACTTTCAGATTGGCTGGTCGGAAGCGGCCTGCATCCAGCGGCTGCCTGCAAGCTTTACCAGGTCCTCTGTCCACCTTTGTGATGTCCAATATTTATTGTCCTTAGCCCCCCAGCCTCCCAATCCACCCCGACGGTGCACGGGCAGCGGCGCCAGGACAGCCTGTACGTGGAGGTGGGGGACGCGCCGCCCACCATCGCCAGCCTGGCGGCCGCGCGCAGCGTCACCCCCGACACGCTGTTGCGCACCGCCGCGCTCGGCCTCCACCACTCGCCCATGATGGCCCCGCATCTCAAGTTCGGGATGCTGGTCTCGTTTGCGCTAGCGACTGTGTTCCTGGCCGGGGCCAAGTACTACTTCGATCGGCAGGTCAGTTTATTTTATTTTATTCGAATCGGGTGCTAGGTTAAGGTTTGCTACCTTGCCGTAAAACTCAGAATTAAACAATTTATTTATAGTTGATGGTTTAGTCCGAAATAATTCACTGCTTTTTGACAGGCCTTTAAAAAGTTGCGACGATAATTTGTGTTTATTCTGCTGGGTATTGCTAGAGGTTGAGTACGTCTGATCCGCAATTTGCGTGGTACCCAGATGTCAACTTGTTCTAATAATGCCCTGCTTTAATCAGTGGTTTTATGTACAATTTTTAAAAGTCACTTAATATACGACACTAGTCGCCTTTTTATGTGAAGGTAAGAAGTACATCTAGCTTCATACCCATGATCTCGTCGTTTACTTTTGAACTGTAAACGCCTCAGAAATCTTTTCTGTATAGATTCAATACGGGAGATATACAGGGTGGTCCAGGTCAGATGGATAGAAATTTTTTTTTAGGTAGTCGGCTTAGGGACCTATTTGTACCCGCCAGGAAAAAAATCGCTCGTCAGCCGCTTACAAGATATGTTTTTTTTTTTAAATTAATGTTATTTTTCTTCCTAGTTAGATTTTTGAAAAAATCGTAACTTTTTTTCTGGTCGATTGAAAGAGTATAAGTTTAGAGAATGCAAAATCCGTTTTTGTTTTCAGATCCGGATTTTAAAATTTTCCTATCGTTTAAATCCGGATTATCCGGATTTTTCGAAGTTTTAAGGTAGTTTAATAAAATTTAAATAAAACGGCATAAATCCGTTACAATCTACATTTATTTAGAAATAACAATAAAATCAACTAAAAGAACAACAAAACTTATTTAATAATATCACTTAGGTATTAGTCATCTTTGCCTTATTCAGGTAAATTAGTTTATACAGTTATAAACTGAATATAACATAAAATCCAATATAGTTTAGGTATCCACCTTATTATAAATCTCAAAAAACGAATATTAGTAAACTATATAAACAGTTAAAATATAATAAACGAATAAATTATTAATAAATTATATTTTTACCGGGTCTTTAGTCGTTTCACACCACTAGTTATTCGCCCCGCGGGGCGAATCGCCCAAGACCTTTTTTAAATGGGTCCTTTCGCAGCACGGGGCGAATCGCCCATGAACTTTTTGTAATGGGTCGATCCGGACCGCAGTGAGGAACAAAACAGTTCTGTACAAATAAATAATTGGAATCGTTACGTTTTTGTTATGAGTCTAAAGCGGACTAGAAAATGAGCATTGGGTCGTTTCGTCCCGCGGTGCGAATCGCCCAAGTGCTCTTTTTAAATGGGGCCTTTCGCACCGCTGTAATTAGTGCGGTGCGAAACGACCTATTTAAAAAGAGCTCTTGGGCGATTCGCCCCGCGGGGCGAATAACTCGTGTTGCGAAACGACTAAAGACCCTTTTTACCTAACTAAAATCATCAGTCAATTAAACTCCATAATATGAAAAAGAAAAAAGTGGAATTCGACAAACTATGTTGAGTCGACTCAGTCATCATTGAATTTTTTTCATTGAATATTCAGGTTCGTAATAATTTAATTTAATTCCAAATGAACATTAAGATCAAAAGCGATTAAAGTTGGTTACCAACTGTCATTTAACTAAAAAGTGTAAAATCAAGAACCCGACTGTTTAAAATCTGAAAAGGATAAATCAAGTTCAGTGGTCTAAAATTGTATTTACAGTCGGATCGGGATACCATTGAAAATCTAGACCGGCTCAAATCTTTTACGTAATGTATCCTGAGCCGACTGTAAATAGAATATTAGACTACTGAAATTGTTGTTCGCTTAGAAAAAGTACCTATTCGGCCTATTCCTAATCTTACCCATTCAAATATTGTAAATATTTACGTGTTAGAGCAATTAATACCGATCTATTCATTACTTCGAATAAAATTTTGTTGATAAATGTCAAATATTATTAATTAAATAAAATTTTGTCTATAATCCGAACTCCAGAAAGTCCGGATTTTTCAGTCATTTCGAATTTCGAAGAATCCGGATTACAATCTCTATATAAGTTGCTACAGTTTAAAAAAAAATCATGAGTGCTACGAACCGCTTTTTAAATTTTTAATTTGAGTTTACGAAAAATACGATCTTAAGTAGCTCTAGGCCTGTGCGATAAAGGAGCCCGTTCCGCAGATGATCCGCGAGGGCGGGGCCGGGGGCGGGGCGGGCGCGGGGGCGGGCGGCGAGGCGGGCGTGGTGTGCGCGGCCGTGGCGTGCGTGTGCGGCGTGGGCTGCGCGCTGTCGCTGTGCCGCGCGCGCCCGCCGCCGCCGCTGCACCAGCCCGACCGCGTCTCCTCCACCGCGCACAGGGACCCGCCGGTGAGTGCGAGCGCGCAGCGTTGCCGACGTGACGATGTCGTGGCCACATCGTTTGACCAGTTCATGATGTGACCGATCATTTCATGATATGGCCGACTAAAACTTTAAACGTCAACGTTTGATGATATGTATCACGTAAATTACGTTTAGATATATCATCATGTTTTATATTAATAATCTTGGTTAATAGATAAATTAAACATTATTAAAGGTTACTATTTTTAAAGAAAAATAATGAATTAAAAGATTTGAATAGCTAAATAATTTAACTAACGTTACGTTTGTACCTGTCATCCTGTCTATTACGCTTCGAACACCTTGATTTTTGACATAGCGCTAGTTTATATTTAAGTGACTTTTGCTTTAAAATCGCCTAACTTGGTGTCGTAACATTATTTCTCTGCACTTCCATCTTCAATTTACACATTATTATTTACTTTTAAAATAAAATATTTGTTATTCGCCATGATTAATCACCTCTACCGGTGGGGAATGTAACGATTTTACGATTATGATCACTAATGTTTGACCATTTCATGATGTGATGTGGGCAGCGGGTTCTGTTCTTTATCATGAAATATGAAATTATCGGCTACATCATGAATGATCAATTTTACGATCTGGCAACGACACCTACATAGGCAACTTTGTTAAAAAAATGAGGTGACATTTCAAAATTTATGAACTGACATAAATTTGTCTTCTTAAGTCTTAAATGTAATAAAAATGCGTGTACTCGCGTGAGTCATGACAACAAATTAAATGATATTCCTACTCTATAGGGTATGTGCTCCATGGGAAGCACTATAAAGACTTCAGAGGTCATACTTCAAAGTTGCTTGTTTTTTGACTGTGGATACAGATGTACTTAGAAAAATGCTTATTATAGCGTTTTGTTTGTTTGTTTTCTGAAAAATTTTTTGGATTTAAAACTGCGAAAATTAATTGACATTGAATCAACGATCTACGATAATGCGTAGTGTGTATGTAGTCTATTATATTATGATGTTTAATATTAAATTAATTTTTCTTTCATCATCATCATTATTTCAACCATAGGACGTCCACTGCTGAACATAGGCCTTCCAGATTGACTTCCAGATTGGCCGGTTGGAAGCGGCCTGCATCCAGGGTCTTCCTGCGACCTTTGCCAGTTCGTCTGTCCACCTTTTTACGCGATTATCTTTACTTAACAAAAAAAAATTGGTATGAATCTTTGAACTCCCAAAATCCCTGTCTATGGCCTTGAGTGTCACCTATTTGTCATTCCAGCAACCGCCTTCCGAGCCCTCCGACGACATCTCGCTCGCGACGCTGCTGGGCCCCGAGCGGCCCGTGGTGCTGTCCCCCGGGCGGGGGCGGGGGGAGCGCGGCGAGGCGCCCCCGCCCTACAACATCGCCGTGCTCATGCCGGCGCGGGCCCCGGCGCGGGCCCCGGCGCCGGGCCCCGACCCGCCCCCGCCCGCCTACTCCGCGCTCAGCTAGCGCCAGCCCCGCTGCCCCGAGTATATCATCTAGGCGAGCGGCACCGGGTGAGGTTGCACTACTTAAATGTTTTTGAACAGTGACATCTATGGCAGATTGAACTACCTTAACACACGTCGCGGTCAAAATTTGTCCTTCTAAGAATATTATGTTGAGTCCGTTAGTTTTTCGATCAGACCTTGATCGAAGTGAGACGTCGATGTGAAAGACTGGTACTGAATTACACAGATTTTATTGTGGATACCATACCAGCCCTGTTCTTTAGTTAACAGACTATTTAATTCACGTCTTTGAGACATCGGGACTGTTCATCCACCACAAAGGATTAACACATTAAAAGTATCTTAGTACTAAACTTTCGTTTCTTCAACTTGAATACAAAACTGTTTTCTATATCTAGTCAGTTTTATAACCTCCAGTCGTCGATATTAAACGTACTCTTTGCTGATACTGAACTAGTTCAAAACCTAAGATGTTATTTGTCAAATACCCTTTAAGAACAAATTTTTGATGATAAACCTTACCCCCTTAGCCTAGGTAGGATATACTCCCGGCGCGCAATGTATGAGGCCCTAAGGCAGGCCTCGACAGACCAGATAATGACGATATTTAATCATTATAGATAAACGTTTATCTTATGTGGTATACATTTAAGAAAGTTAATTTTAACTGGGATAGAAGAGTTCTTTAAAACAATATTAGTTAATGGATGAAGCTGCTATCGTTAAAGCAAGCAAACGTGTTCTTGTCATCACAGGATCATACTGGCCCGAATAATTAGATGCCAATGCCCAAGTTTTAAAAAAAACAAGTAGATTATTTATGGTCACTTTTGGTTTAGTTTGTGATTTTATCTAATTCCATCCATCTCAGTTAAAAGTAACGTGTGTAATACATGTCTGCGGTTCGCAAGCGTGTCTTTACTTAATGTGTATACTTAATATACTTATAGTGTACGCAAGCAAATCGTACGCGCGATTCTGTATTATAAAAACTATACCAATATTTATAGACTTATAAGATAAGGTGTATAGGTGTATAGCTTTTTATGGAAAGGTTCTTAACTTTCCAAACAATGCAAAATGGGACATTCGCAGTGACAGTTAAAAAGTATGTCATTTGACTTGCGGTGTCATTGACCCATGCGAGAAAATAATGCGATTGGATTTCGTGACAGTTGTCAGTATCTCTCGCTCGCACTGTATAATGAGTGAGCAAAATACTCTTACAACTATTGTAATGTCTTGATCAATGTCATCCGTTCTTTTGGATTGACTAACAAGAAGAAGCATACTTGTCTAGTTTACTAAGCATACAGTGTGACTTGCCTTGCAATCTGGTTCATATTTATTTCTACAGATTTTTATTTGATGAAAAAGACAGGTCAGTTGCTCAGTTCAAATGTCATTGTTAACTGTGACAGATATTAAATGAGTAGATAGTAAATATTCTTTAGTGCCCACCGAAAGTCAAGCATAAATGTGGCGAAATATGGAACTACAATTGATCTGTACTAGACGGATTTGTATGGCAGTGGCGCCCTCATTCACAGAATTGGGCAGATATGTCTTAATCTAAAGTAAAAATCCTTAAATGAATCATCATCATCATCGTCATTTCAGCCATAGGACGTCCACTGCTGAACATAGGCCTCCCCCATTGACTTCCAGATTGGCATTAAATGAATATTATGTATGATTATGAAGCATGTCGCACTGTGCTGGTTGGTATAAATGTAATATAAAAATAACTTCGATGTTTGAGTGTCAACAACATAAAGACTTGTACGAATAAGAGAGATGACTTGAGTGATAAAATAGTCGAACTGACGAGTCGTGTACAGTTATAATGATTCTCTTATGAAAATATAATGTATATGAAGTAGTATATTGCATACTTCGTTGTTTTTTTTTTCTTCGTTCAAGAGGAAGTTGTTGTTAATTTCGCTATAATTCATTTTAGGCTTAGTTGACATTAGTTTTTTTATTATTATAATTAAAAAAATATATAAACAAAGTATAGAAAATGGATGCATTGTTTTTAAAGTAAACAAATGTTTTCGTTGTTAATATACTAATGTTTACTGTGGTATATCAATTTGGACTGCAAATGAATATTGAAAAAAAGTTTACCTATTATTAAATTTGCTGTATAAATGGTAAGAAGTTAGTTTCTTTTGGTGAAAAGAATAGCTAGTCCAATAAATGGTTCCTCATTTTAAATTACAGGGAATTGTTTGCTATGGCTGCGATAGCTAGGGACCCTAAAAAATTAACTTCCAAATGTGTATGGAATTGTATGAAATTTAATTGGCATGT
This sequence comes from Anania hortulata, assembly GCA_963576865.1. Lineage (NCBI taxonomy): Eukaryota > Metazoa > Arthropoda > Insecta > Lepidoptera > Crambidae > Anania > Anania hortulata. Next base: position 19,290,720 of record OY756398.1, on the reverse strand, counting down.
TGAATTGGCACAGCTGTGTTATGTTATGATTGAGTTGTGACATTTTTGTATTAAGGCAAAGGGCGAAAAGTCCTGCTATTTATGTAATATTTAATTAATTGTTTAGATATGATTATGAAATTGTATTGTTTATTAAAATATCAAGTACAACGCAACAATGTGTATATTTGATAAAATCAATGAGTTGCATTGAAAGAGTTATAAAAACTCTTTAGTTATGATAGTAATCGGATAATCAAGAGCTTATTACCTCAACTACTTTTTCCTTTACTATAAAATAATATGGATATACCTTTCTAAATTAAAAATTAAGTTAATTTAGTCAATCCTATGTTCTCGGTATTGACTAAATAATCTTATTTACTAAATCAAATAGTTTTTTTTTTACAATTATGTGATTAAAGTCTAACAAAAATACATTTACTAAGCAAGTCATGTCCATATAATTCTTTCGTTGTCGGCAAAAATTAGGAAGTTAAGTAAATAAGCGCCTGAATACCCGATCGCTAGTTATGTATAACAAAACTTGTTGTAATTTGCCAAAAATATTCTCTTCGAAGGCCACTTGTTAGAACAATCACTTTTTATATCTCACTCATAATCTACCCTAGTCCACCAGATGCCAACGATATTTCTCAAGGATGAAAATAAATCGAGGGTGCACTTAATTGGCCTAATTTCTATACTAACCTAGATAGAATCCACCTTTCGTCTTCACCGGAAACACAAAACACATTTTCAATAATACATTTTAAATATAAAATCCTTTCTATTTATCACGCATTTAAAATATTGTAATTATATGTAAATAACAATAAGTGGTGTTCAATATCAAACAAATATTATAGACAACATAACTAGTTTTATATGCAGTTTTATGCAGACAGCATAATTTTAAACCCCAATATTTAACTGCAGCTAAATGTATAAAATGTTTAGAATAGCGTCTATATATAGTATGTCGTCCAGTGTATAGGGTAGTATCTATATAAAAGAGCTATGTGCATTATTGGAAAAGACGGGCAGGGTCATATATGACCTTACATACTGAAAATGACTGAGATAATCGAGTAAACGGGCGTTTGGTACTTTCTACATTTCCAATATTGTAAGCAGGACTTTCGAATCTCTGTACATTTGAATCTACACTAGAACATGTGATTTATTTTCTTATGAGCTATTTGTCTTGTCTCCTAGATATATTTATGTACATTCGACTTCAAAAATAGTAAATATGTATGTACACTTTGAAAAATGACGTTTCTTATTACAAGAGAATAAGGTTGTTGAAATGTCAAAAGTAGATATATATTTTTGAAGTTGACTGAACAATTCATTTATAAAAAATGGGATTCGAAATAGTGATCTTTGACGTCACCTCGCGCTCGCTATTCATTCTGTGATAGCGAGAGGTGTTTATACAGGGTGTAACGAAAAGGTGAAATAAAACTTTAAGGGGTTATTCTACGGCTAAATTACATCAACTTTTTCTTTGGGACCAACATCGAAAACGCAAAAAAAAAACCACTCCCATACTAAAACGCGACCAGCTGGCATCAGTTTGTATGGAAACGTCAATTTTTTTTTGAGATTTTGATGTTGGTCCCATAGAAAAAGTTGATGTAATTTAGCCGTAGAATAACCCCTTAAAGTTTTATTTCACCTTTTCGTTACACCCTGTAGATTTATCGGTTTCTAATCTCATTCTTTATTGATGCAAGTTGTAATTGTCTAGAAAGGTTCGGTCTGGGTAGCTGGGAGGTTAACATGCTTTTGGCAAACTTGATAATAAGTTCAGGTTAAATTATTTACGAGTATTACTTCGCAATTACGCAGACTGTGTCCTGTCCAGACCTTTTTAATGCAATGATCTGATCTCATAGATATTATTTTTATCCTAACTCTTAAAATATTAGACCAAAATCGCACTGTTGGTAACCCTACTTTATTTGTACCTCGAAATATCATAAATGTAAATTTTTTAATTTTAGTGTCGCCGGTCTTGTAGATAAAATTATGTTAACGCAACAAAATCACCCCTATTTTTTTATCAGTAGTGGCCAAATAGCTGCCACCAAATTTTAAACTTTATGCGTTATGGTTTTAAAAAAAAACGAAATAAAAACTTTACACTGTTTTCATGATTGTGCACAACTTGCCAAGATTTATTCTTCTCCCCATTGTGTCAGTTTTCTGTTGGTACTAGATTAGGTAGAGTTACCGCTAGTGGGATCTCATATGTGTTGCGAGTTTTGCGCGGTGAGAAACTTCGCAACACCAAGTAGAAGTAACGCACAAAAATGTTTTAAATATTAGTTGTCCTAAACACGATCAGGAATGATTTTAAATAGACAACACTAAAATTCACGCGTGATTTATGCATTAAAAACTATTTATTATTAAGCATTTAATTAAAAACGAAACTATACATTAAAATCTATTTTCAAATTTATAGTGTGCGGCCTAGAACCGGGGATATTGAAAACCGAGACTTTCTAGAGTATTAGTATTTTTTCTATTTTTTCCAGTTAACCAAAACCCATGCATTACACACAAAAAGAATTAAAAGTTGCGATTCATAATAATCAGTGTATTACTGCAAAACGATATTATCGCTAACGTTGTCAATAAATTGCCAAAGAGACGTTTCGAGTAGCTCCGAATAAGTACGATGCAGAATGAACTCAATCGAGAACTATTGCATTGTTTGCATCACTTTGAATTTACGAGTTAGTTTTATAAAAAATCAAAAAGTATAGAATTGATTTTAATTAGTTGGGACCATAATGATATATTGCTAGTGACCTATAGAGTCTCGGATAATACGATACGATACGGACGGGGATAATATGGAAAACAGAGGTTTTCCATATTATCCCCGGGTCCAGGCCATACAGTGTATGTATAAATCAAATCAAACACTACTTTTATAATATAGAAGTCTTGGTGCTATAGATATTTTATAAATTACCAAATATTCCTTAAAATGCCAAGTATTGTTAGTAAACTTATTCTCAAAATTATATTCCTGATCGTGTTAAAGTTTTTTTCATTTAACTAGATATTAATAACAAATAAGTACTAGTCCTAATCAATAGTATTGAATGTGATGTTTTAGTTATAATTCTTATTATTTGGCTGTTATTCGCGTAATTAATTTATATGGATCCTGGTATAATAGCATCAGTTCTACTTTTGTAACAGACGCTTGATTGAAATAAATTATTATAACTGTGATTCGATTTTTCAATTATTTCTTCTCGGGAGGAACGGGATTCCTAGACGAGGTACGCTTGACAATGAAGATATGTAAAAGGTTTTAATGTCAAGGGCGTCGCCTTCTGAGTCCAGCCTCCCTAGCATGGGCACCAAAACACGATATGATGAAGCGATATATTGACACCAACTGTCAAAATATGATGGATATAGCCGCCGTGTTGACGTCACATTATAATAATAATAACACAAAAACTTTATTTCAGTAAAAGAGTTTCATCTTACATTAATTAGTGGCCGGAGTCTCCTTTTAATCAAAAAATGCCTGCCAGGAGGCTCCGCTCTTCCATTACAGCGATTTATTAACTATTATGATATTAACGATTATGATCGCTGTTACGATAAAAATTCATGTCTGCGGCTATATCTATCATATTTTTAAAGTTGGTGTCGATATATCGCTATATCATATCATATCGTGTTTTGTTGGTGGTGTTACCCCCCGGTAACCGATTACTTGTCCGTATTTTACTTGACAGAATTTCATTTGGCCGAAAATTATAGACCGACATTTCTTTTGCTATATGTATCATTTGACATATTTTTAGTCTATCGAAATATCTCTTGGCATAAGTATCATTTTATCGAACTACGTTTTATCGATTTTCAAAATAACTTTACTGTTGGCAGAAGTCTCTTTTGAACTTTTTTCATTTACCAGAATACTGCGTATATAATAAGACTAAATTGGTTAGGTTAGAACAGTGACCACACGCGCGCGAAGGCGAGCGAACGGAGCGAGCGTGCCGCGGCAGCGGCCGCCGAGCGCTTAAAACTAAGGATAATGATGAAGGATTAATTATTATAATATTGGAATCATTTTTTTGTAAACTTAATCATCTAACATCATATCATATCATCTATCTAAAACCTATTAGAAATTATTAGAAATAAGTAAATTTTATTTAAAAAAATAAAACCGACTTCAAAACACTGAAATGTTAAAAATAATCCTAACACTTAAGTACCTAATCAGTTACTTTTGGAGTCGGTGCCAGCCGATGAGAGATTCAATGTTTTTGTTTGATTATTTTTAGCATTTCAGTGTTTTGAAGTTGGTTTTTTTTTAAATAAAATTTACTTATTTCATCTATTTTTAGTGATAAATCCTAATCTAACTGCTGAACACCGATTTCATCCCCTATTTTCCTACCCTTAGGGGTGATTTTTATTTTTCAAACTTTTATCAAAGTATTTAAGCTATTGAATAAAACAAAAATCATCAAAATCGGCTCATATTTGTCGAAGATAGGTAACAAGAACCACAACCAAAATATTATCTGGGTATATATTTGTTGATTTTCTCAAAAAGTTCTCAATCAATTTCGATAAAATTTATATGGGACCACCTCTGAAGTATGATCTACCAAACAAAAAATAATCATCAAAATCGATTCATAATTGGCGGAGTAATCGCGTAACAAACATACAAAAAAAAAAAAAAATCACGAATTGAGAACCTCCTCCTTTTTTGAAGTCGGTTGAAAACTTATTTTTAGCTTTGGCAAATGTTGTATGTAACATAATAAAATACTTAATACTTACTTAAACATAATACTTCGAACAAATGTTATTTCGGCCAAGCCAAGTTCGGTAATAAGTTTTTCGGATAAATGAAACGTCAGGGTAACAATAAAAAACGAATGATATGTCAAATGATACAGTGACAAAGATCATTTCGATGAAATAAAAAAAGGCGAAACGAAATTTGTCGAAAAGTTTTCGGTGAAATAAAATTCGGTAAACAACTTTTCGAACATAAGATAGGTAACCTGCTAGGGGGGCAGAGGGGAGCAAGTTGTTAAAAAATATAAAGCTTGTAAAGAGGGGTGAGGAAAGTATAAATTGTGGGTAGGTAGTGGTAGTCCCGAGCCCATAAAGCTTCACACTTGTACTCTTGCCTGTATGTAAATTGTAATAAGAATGGTACAAAGTCCAATGTGTAAAGGGCCACTCCACGGGTATTTGAACTTTTTGAATGTCTAGGGGGGTGGGGGGAGCATCTGCACCTCCATGCCCCAACTTGGTGACGCCCTTGCTTAATGTAATAAGTTTGCCGTAACTTTAAAATAAAACATGGCTACACTTCTAGTGTTAGCTAAATGTGCAGGTTTCATAACGATGTTTTCCCTTACTACCGAGCAAGTGGCTTAAATACAAAGATTTCGGAAAATCCAGAGGTGGCTCCGAGGGCACTGACCACCGCTTAATTTTGATTACTATCAGATATTTAACTTGATTAAATTAAAAACGTTTCAAGCTCAATCTTATATATTTGTCAACTAATAACATTTAAGTACATAAGTAAAATAAATAATACTAATTTTCACATAACTAAAAACTTATTGTACAATAAACTAAAATTAATGGTGCATAACTTTCGTTAAAGTATTTGGTAGTGTATTCATTAACAGTTTATTACGTTATGATTGTTTATTTTACAACCATATCATTCAAACTCTGTGCAGTCGATAGTGGAATAAATATTTATATGAAACAAAAGATCTAGCGCGAAGAATTAATCTTAAAAAAGTAATGTTAGCCATTTTCATCTACAATGTTAAAGTAGAAATTGCAAGATGAAGGCAAACAATATCAATCCTAAAACACAATAGGCTAGTTTCCTGGGTCAAAAAAAGATTATTTTATTTAGTCCGTCAGTTAGATTATAAAAAAATTATTGGACCCATATTTTGTCTTTTGTCAATCAAACAAAAAATTACGAAGATAAAGCGCATTAAAGTGACACGTCACGTCACGCCTTGCTAAAAAGTGTCGCAAGGCGTGACGTTACGCGGAGCTTTAACGGGCTATATCTTTATATTTTTTTGTTTGATTGAGAAAAGAAAAAATGTGTGTCCAATATTTTCTGTTAATCCAACTGACGGACTAATTCGATTTTTTAGGAAACTAGCCCATTGGAACAATGTTATCCGTTTGGAATGTAATAACATATTTTTAACGATATAATAGAAATTGACATACCCATAAGCTTCGAAGTTAGTAGGTACATTTATAGCCCTACAGCAAATGTCTATGATAAATCTCCCGAAATTTTTAAGTAATAGGTAAATTCAAGATAGCATGTTACATAAAATTACTTATATACATATTACTTGCAGGGGACTGTTGAACCTATCGATTTTTAATTTCAAATTAATAAACGATGGTAAAAAAGGCCCCTTACATCGCTGCTATTCAGTAAACACAAATTGTAACTTTTTTGTATGGTGTACGATCGAGCACATACCCTATAGAGCAGCAAAACGAACCATCTTTCTCCGAAACTAGTTAGTGATTTTTCAGTTACATTTAGTATGAAATGACAAGTCCTGTCAACGCTCGCCTATACAAAAACAGTAAAGATACAAATTAAAAAACGGCGGAAAATTTTGTCGAATAAATCGTATGTCATTTCTACTCTGCTTGTGAATGTGCTTCATGTGCACAATAAAGGGTATTTATCTATCAATTTCAACATTGAGGAGACAAAACAAGCTAATAGTAAAACACTTGTCAGATACGTCATGATAACTAACGTTCTCAGTAGCTCAGGTAGAAGAGCAGTCGGCTGGATAGCGAAGAAAATTATAATTTACTTTTACAAGGTAGAAAGTAAACGCGAATTATTGTGGCATTTGTGGTGGCACTGCCTCGTGGTACGTTAATGAAACCTTATCTTTCTGAGTAATCTGAGTTTACTTTTCGACAGCGTATAATTTTAAAAAAACCTTCTGGTCCCCTTGTCCTCCGTTTCTAGGGTAAAAAATATTATTATATTTTGTCCGTCAGTTAGATTATCAAAAAATATTGGTCCCATATTTTGTCAATCAAACATAAATAACGAAGATTAAGCGCATCAAAGTTTAATGGGAGCATCCGTGCTAAAAGTGTCGCAAGGCGTGACGTTACGCGGAACTTTAACGGGCTATATCTTCATCATTTTTTGTTTGATTGAGAAAAGAAAAAATACGTGTCCAATATTTTCTGTTAATCCAACTGACGGGACTAATTAGATTTTTTTAGGAAACTAGCCCATTACACAAATTGGTTCTGGTAGACTTACCATAGACATGCTATTTACAGGATCACATTCCGTACTTGTCTATATTAAAAGTTTATTAAAAATATGACTAGTCGAGTTGTCACTTTAATACAGCCACAGTATCAAACAGAGAAAGTGTATCATAAGATTCTTTAAACCTAATTAAATTATATTTTTTCATAATTATTATTGTTGTAAAATTCATAAAAATATATTTGCATTTAAATTCAAATTAAATATTCGATATACCCATCTTTAAATAACTATTAATTTGTTAACTTAAAAAGTAGTGAAATAATTACGTACAAATCATGTTTAATAACTTATTTAACTAAATTCCAGTAGGTATTGTACTCGAAAGGAAGTTTTCGTTAATACATTTTAATTTACTTAGTTATCAACGTACTTTAGTTACGTATTCATGAACCTAACCAAATTTTAATTTGATTGTAAAACAACAAAATGTCAGTAACTAGACCAAGAAGCAGAAATCAAACTGATACGAAAGCGGGGCCCACTGAAAACCAGTGTCGTGGCCTGCACAGGCCGCTGCTCAAGCTCCCATTATCCAGCCCCCCTAGCATGACCTCCAAAACACGATATGATATAGCGATTTATCGACACCAACTGCAAAAAATAGATATAGCCGCCATGTTGAATCACCGTGCCGGTGACGTCACATGTTATGATCGCTGTTTAGATAAAAATTCAACATGGCGGCTATATTTATCATATTTTTACAGTTAGTGTCGATATATCGCTAAATCATATCGTATTTTGGTGCACATGATAGAGGGGCTGGACATCACAGGCAGATACCACCGCTTGATTTTTTATTTTAAATACTTGTTTTTAAACTGTTATTAATGTCTTTTTCTTTACAGAAAATTGCGAATTATAATTCAGAAAATATAGATGCCTTTCATATCACTTATTATATTTACAATACATTTATGTAACCTTTATTTGCAGTGGCCCACTTCACAGCTGTTTTCTCGAACGTTCTTAATTTTGCAAGATATTGTTCAAAATTTAAAAACGCCTGCACACATTTATGTCCTCAAATAAAAAATCTGCCTTTAGCTTTGTTTTTTATCGTCTCTATCAATCGTCAGACTGAATACTGAAAAGCTTTTGACTTAGTAAATAAACGACACTGAAGACGTAACTATGAATCATGCGAATTCCAATCCGAACACGAAATCGCAAATCCGCATGCGAATTCCTAAAATCACAATTAAAAAAATAATTTCATGAATTCTGTAACGAGTGGCCCTACCCACTCGTTTTTCCTTTTTTTACTAGTAGAAAGTACAGAAGTATGACATTGACAAGTAAACATATGTTTGACAGGAATCTGACATAATAACTTTTTATTTACGTTCCGTTTTAAGCAATTCACTACCGGTTTTTAAAATCAATGAGTTATTGCATTCCGTTTCATAATATCGTGAGCAATAGTAAAATCGTGAGCAATAGAAATGAATTTCATACACGAATTGTTTTCGTGTTTGATTTCGAGATTCATTTCTAATGCTTCAAAAATACGTCTCTGGTCGATGCCAAGTGAATTTTTCTATGTTTGTCGAATATTGTAATCTTTTTACAAAAATCAGTGTATAAAATCAACAAACTGTTAGAATAAAAAGGATTTTATGTTAAATTCATTCATTACAATAGTAGGTTATTATTTTTGTTTATCTTATTATTAGGTAAATGAATAATTTCGAGAAAACGGAATGTCAAATTTCAATATTCGACAAGCAAAGATAAACAGACTTTATTTTTATCAATGCATTTTTTTACATAGACGTGCTATACTAACAAACAATTATGCGCATGAGTGTTATGAAGTATCGGCGCTCGCGCGTTCTACTCGCGAGTGCACGCAGCTAGGACCGGAAATTAGAGATTAAGGGTTACCGCTTAAAAGACTACCCCGACTTAAGCCGTATTTAGAGTAACCCTTATACATATTGGGTTAACCCATATATTATCGCTGATTAATCAGAAAGAACGAGATAGAATATGTAGTAGATTAGGGGCCATCTACATATTCATCATCATTTCAGCCACAGGGCTGAACATAGGCCTGCCCCAGTGACTTCCAGATTGTCCGGTTGGAAGCGGCCTGCATCCAGCGGCTTCCCGCAACCTTTACCAGGTCGTCTGTCCACCTTGAGGGTTGACGTTTGACATGATCACCCCCCCCCCCCCCATGACCCAATATATGAATATTTTTTTTTACCGTAAGTGAACCTTAGACCGGAAGCGGTTCCTATACAATTAGGTTAACCCATATTTTAGGATTAGGCGTAAATGTAAAATTTTTAGCCCAATCTTTAAGATTAAACTATCTAAACAGGTAACGTTTTCGGTCCTTGGCTCGCAGTGATATTACGTCTTCAGAGCTTATAAGTTAATTTCAACCATTGGTATTCTCTTTCCTTGTTATAATAACGTGTTGTGGTCATGCGCCTAATTGCTTAAGACACGTGTAGCGTTTTCCTTTAATTGAACTTATAACCCGGTATAATGTCTGTTTATCCTTACTTGTCTTATTTAGTAAACAATAATGGCGGACGAACGACTATAGGCAATTGATAGGGTTGGGAGTCATTGAATGAACTAGTGAATGAAATATAAAATAACAGTGAACGTGTTGTTGTTGTTGTTTGAAATGTTTTGTATAGATATCATAGCATAAAAAATCCAAGTAGGTACTTGCTATAACGTTGTACCGGGTCAAAATAAGTTATATTTTGTAACAATACTTTTTAACCTTATTTTATCATAAAAACCAAAAACGTTACACGATCAAAAATGTGGTGAATTGTGTATTTCAAGATCTTCCTGGCATAGATATTATTACTTAGTAATAACTTAGTTTATAATTATCATGGTTGATTTTAGATAAGTCATTTACAAAACAGGTTGCAGTACACCGAACTTTTTACATTCACAATGATGTCATTCGTTCACTTCTCCTGTCCCATCTCTAAAATCCAAAGACATTCAGAATTTACGAAATAGCAAACAGTCATGTAATTTTTTTGTCTGTGCCGGAAAATTTTCGATTTTGTGTAAAATCTTTTAGAAAATTAATGAATATTAGCAGTTTTCAGTGAACAATGTATTCTACGTGTTTTTTTTTCAATATAGAACATTTATACACAGAATATATAGTGAGATCGTCGGGAAGACGTGTTTTTGCTATGACTGTTGTTTGTTTACTAAATAGAACAAGTAAGAATAAACGGACTTCAGATGAGTTACTTAAATCTTAAATATTTTGATTATTTATCCCCGTCGTGACCTTAGGTCCAATCTCACTGTTATCAATTAACACAATTAAAATAGGGATGACGACATTTTCTTTTAGTTTATCTATCAGTTAGATTATTAAAAAGTATTTTTTATTTTTTTACATATTCAAAATATTACAGAGATATATTGATTTGAAATGTCTCATGAAATCACGCCTCGGTACAATTTTTACTTAGAAGTGACGTCACGGAGTCCCCACTACCGAACTTTGACGAGCTTTCTAATTGTAATTTTTTGGTTGATTTACAAAACAAAAATGAGTCCCATTATTTTTTGATAATCTAACTGACGGACTAAATAGATTTTTTTATTTACCCAGTCGTCATCCCTATTATCATTCTGTCTTCAACAACTGTTTGCAAACGATAGAGACAGAATGACGTTTTGAATATGTTTACCTCTAATTTTATCTAGTGAGTTCCAGTGTGTGCCAGGGACCGAAGTGCTGGTAAATGCTTGCAGACTTTGGTACAGTGCGTGTGTGACCGGACGACGGAGAAATCAGACCCGCTGTATCTCGAACAACTTCACGTCCGTGTCGTACCAAATAGGCGGGTCCACGTTTCTGCAAAATACAATAAACATTGGACCCTAAGTCTAGAAAAACGACACTAAAGAAATACATCGTTGTCGATCATTTGATATTTGAAATAGTGTTAGTTATATAAATAGGTGTAGTTCATCATCATCATTTTAGTGAAAGGACGTCGACTGCTGAACAAAGACCTCCCTCAAAGGGAGGATTGCTAATACTCGGCACGCTTGGCAGACGGGTTGGCGCAGTTTTTTTTTAAATAGTTCGCACGCAGACTCTGCTGCCTGTCTCGTGCTACAGGAATAAGCCGCCTCTTACGACACGCCTCCTGTTGGCGGTAAGGAAGTATATTCTTTACGGCCGACCTCACACGGTTACCCACACAAATCAGATGATTCGATTGTTAATATCAACATTATGACTGAAGAGCTTCAGGACCAATTACAATTCACTGAAATGAAAATTCGGAGATTCAAATATTATTGCAAGTGATATTTACGAGAAGCTTGTTATGGATTGTGATATTAGGGCAAGAAAATTTTATGAGACAAAATGGTATTCCCTATCGGATACAAGACGGTGACAATAAATAAATAAATATTGGACAACATCACACACATTGCTCTGATCCTATGATAAGTAGCTTAAGCACTCGTGTTACAGAAATCAGAAACAACGACGGGACCACAACATAGTGAGGAGCGATCACCTGATGTAGATGACGCCCCACATGTAGGTGCGGAACCAGGCGGCGGTGCCGGCGTTGGCCTGGTACTTGCGGATGAGGATGGGGTGCGGCACGGGCAGCAGCCCCACCAGCGTGCCGTGCTGCAGGAACCGCAGGATCTCCGACTCGTCCGTCAGCCCCCTGGGGGTATGCCGATGGTGCCATGAGAGTGTTGATTGCCTATTTTACTTGTAGCAGAATTTACTAAAACCATAAATATAAACACAGTTTGTAGCATATGAAACCGGATGGTTATTTATTTTTTTTATCACGAAAGATTAAAATACAGGTCCAAAAATAGAGCCCTGAAGTACGCCGCGCTTATTTGTAGATTCAGATTTTTTAAAGCGTACAACATGGATTGTTAAATTATCTTAGGACTGAATAATATGAATTAGGGGTCCCAAAATATAACCATTCGGTTAGCCCGGCACTCACTTATCAATGCAGATCTTCTCGACCTGTGGCATCAGAACTTGCAGCAAATGCATGATAGTTTGCAGCGTAGAATTTGCCTAGGTTATGTCAAGATCCCGAAACAGCATCCCTGGAGTAGTCCTACATACTTTTCAATACAGATCTCGGCAGCGGATACATGGACGATAATCTGTAGCATTAAATTTTCTCAAGTATGTCCTCCTGAGTAAAATAAAATAGAGGTCCTAAAATACAACCCTGCGGCGGTCCCGCACTCACTTGTCGATGCAGATCTTCTCGACCTGCGGCACCAGCACCTGCAGCAGGCGCATGATGGTCTGCAGCGGCAGCTTGCCGCGCCAGCTCGACACCCACGAGCTGGTGGGCCGCCACGTGGTGGACTCTTCTTCTTCTTCACCGCCTCTAATGGACTCTGTGCTATCCTTTCTTAAGCTCTCTTCCTGAAAGAATGAATGAGAGTATAAACAGATACAGGGTAACGGGTATGACACATGGAAGCCCTACTTCCGGTATCGCATTCGGCCTCTTCGCTTCTCATTCCGGATTGCGCACACATCGATTCTAGCTCACTGACTCTCTAATGAATTTATTAATCGAAACTCAAACAACAAATTCGTTTTACATAGAAAAAGGTGACAGCGTCCCACACGACCAGAAAACGAAACTAAACCAAACGTTTACAAGGACAGCTTTAGTTTAACATTTTTGAACGTATCGATAAAGTCACCTTAAAATTAATTTTTATTCAATACCGACGATGACGATACAGGTGATCACGATGGGCGAGTTCGCCGGGAAGAGACATATCGGTCGCAGAAGGAACTCGTGGCGCTAAAATATCCGGAAACGGAGAGGAATAACGAGAGCCAAAAACAAAGACAAGTTCCGGGAGCCGGTAGCCAGTCCTCGGGGACTGGAGAGGCCCTATAAGAAGAAGAATATGGCGATACTGACCACCGTCCCCTGTTCCAGTTCGAGGTCCCCCTGGCGGGGCTCGGGCGTGTCGCGCGGCGTGAGGTCCTGCCCGTCGGCCCCGCCGCGCGGCAGCAGCAGGGCCGCGCAGGCCGCGCTGTCGCCGCGCGGCGCGCCCGGGTGCGCTGACTCGCGCTCCGTCATCGCTGCTATCGCTGGGGGGGGGGCATGTTTATTTATTTTATCGCAAGCCGACACCTTAAACCAGCCTTTCTTAACCTTTTTTAAAGGCGTAAGAGGTCTACGATATCTATAATCCTCAAATCCCCTAAAAACTTGCTATTAGTTTTTTCTGTTCGCAAACCCTCTAGGTAGGATAGGTCAAAAAGGCTAGTTTCCTGGGTCAAAAAAAGATGAATAATCTTTATTATTTAGTCCGTCAATTTGATTATCCAAAAATTAGACCCATATGTTGTCTTTTGTGAATTCAACAAAAAATGACGAAGATAAAACGCATCAAAGTGAGCACGTGACGTCACGCCTTGCTAAAGTGTCGCAAGGCGTGACGTTACGCGGAGCTTTAACAGACTATATCTTCATCATTTTTTGTTTTAATTGAGAAAAAAAAACGTATTCAATATTTTCTATTAACGTATCCTCTAGCGGACGGCATGGCATTCCAGAATGGCCTTTTTTATAGTACCGTTGAGGCCGGCGGGCATTCCAGAATGTCATTTCTCCCGCAGTCGATATTGACTCTGATTGGTAACGTAATAAGGTTCTGGTTGTCCTGATACTTTTTTAGTGGAATGAATGATAAATTCTCCGTTCATTCATACCATAAACAAATAAACTTTTAAGGAAGAAAAAAAAGAAATGCCTTAGTGAAATTTGATTTTAACTGTGATGAAGTATGGCGGATACATGCTCATCATTTCTGCACGAAAAACTGTGTTTTAGTGAGTTAAAAGTGAAAAAAGGTAAGTTTTTTACCATGATATATCTATTGTTTTTAGTTTTCAAGTTATATTAAGTGTTAACAATCGTTGTTCAGTGTAATTTAACGTGTAAATTGAAATTATGTTGTAGGCGCGCGAGCAACGCCATTGTTTTTGAGGTTTTTGTGCATTGAAACAATAAAAACTATTGAAATTGCACATTATCACATAGATATTTCTCATACATATCCATTTCAACATACATTTTACCATTTTGATAAGTGGCTATTCAATATTTATTACCGATTTACCGAAGTTCGCTCAGCGCGGTAAATCACGTGATTATTTATCAACTTTGTGCATATTTTAGGATGTATTTTTGTAAAACAAGCCCTATTGTGTTATATATTATTAAAAAGGTTATTTTATGGACTATATTGATGAATATTTAGAATTGTAAATAATGAATAATAACACGGGAGTGCAACTATAAAATATCGACTCGCAACATTGGGACCTTTTCCGTTTATTGCTTCCTAAAACCTATACCAATTAGCAAAATGAAACCAAAAAAAAACCTTATATTCTTGAATAAGTTACCTACTTAACGTAATAAACATGAAGTGGCTAAATTTAATCATCTTTTCACATTTTTTTTCTCAAAAGCGCGCTGTTTTCTGCGCGAGTAAATTATGTAATAGAAATGGCCCAACTTCATGGGCCTAAAGATTATATTATTATTATAAATAAATAAATAAATAAATATAAATATCATTTATTTCAGGCATCTTAATTATTACAGATGACATTATAATAATAGGCCCATATAATAAATACAGACTAGCATACATACATACATATTTATATTATATTATATTATATATTATATTATATTATGGGACTGTACCCATATTTTATGTTATTAGGGAGGTAAAATATTGTAGAATATAAATGTACATAGTATCAAAATGTTACTTGTCTCAAATACTTATAACAAGCATTTTATTTTATACGGACGCATTTCTGGTGCGTCAGCGTAACAATGGCAGTTTTGTTGGTCGATAAGAAGTAATGTAAACATCACAAAACTCTCGGATCTGCATGTAAGTAGTTACTTTGTTTCAATAGCTTCTCAAAAATGTAACCCAAACCGTCGTAAGTGTAAACATCTGGCCTCACAAACAATAACAAAGCGATAAGCGCCGAGCGCAGCAAAAAATAAACGGTCGGTGTCAAGTGGCTCCGGCCACGTCACACGCCGGCGCGGTAGGTCGCCGGGTCGGAAACTGACAACTGACGGACTACTTAAATTTTATTTTAGGAAACTGACCCATTTTTTTTACCTTTAACAATGCAGTTACTTTCCTAGCGGAACAGTCAATAGTTTTGTTTTTATTATAAGATGCCACGACGTGAATATATACATACACAGTCTATTACTAAAAACATATAATAGCATACATAATAGCCCCCAATTAAATTTTGAATGTGGGTCTAAGATCAGACACGTGACAATAATAAAAAATCTGTGGGGCCAACAATTCAAATCTCAGCATGATAAGTGAACGTCATACTTTAAAATTTCCGATAATCAAGACAATTTTGTGGTTCACCGTTGAAGAGCACCATCGAGAGAAAACCCGCATATTTGGATATTTCTAGGCATTTATTTAACCACGGTCCAAATGACTTGATGATCATGGTGAATTTTTAAATTATACACGTCAGATGGCAGGCTCCTAATAACAACCAGGCATGCCAGATCTAGGAATAGACAAGCATACGTACTCCAAAGCAATCAAGAAAAGAGACAAAGTGACAGATTTAAAGGAAAGCGGGAAAGAGACAAAAAGAGAAGTAGTTACCTGGCGTTTCAGCGAGGGTAGGGTTGAGAGTGCCGGGCTCGGCGGGCTGCGCGGGCCGCGAGCCCTCCATCACTATTTCCGACACCGACTCCGCGCTGCGAGACCTGACGCAGCATTACAATCATTAGCAACGTGACTCGATTGGAGCGAGAAGGTTAGAGGGATGTATACAAGAAAAAAAATATCGTAATAATAGGTTTATTTATTTTATCGAAAGCCTTAAGGTGGTTGAAGTGCTTTTAGCTCAGGGGCGGCAGCACTTTAGTTGTGATTACCGAAGTTAAACAACAACCCACGCCACGGTAAGTGAATGGGTGACCATTCCAAATATTTAGTGACATTTATCACAAGCATCTCTGTGCTTCGGTAGGCAAAAGTTGGGACCAGATAATATCGCTTGTTACTAGTCGTAAAGGCCTTAAAGCGGCTTGATTACATCTGACAGTAAGGTTTAGTCACTTGCCTTACAACACCCGTCCACCGCACCACATTAGGCCCGCGTGGTGGAGTAATAAACCTCTTCATAGTTGAGGCAAGGCATGTGCCCTGCAGTATGACGTATATAGGCATAATTTATTTTCGATTGAAAAGAGAGATAGATGGTTCTTTTCTGGATTGAACCAAACCGAAAATCGGACCCTATGCATTCAATACGATTACCGCGCCTCTATACCAATCGGGTCGTCGAACACAATAATATATAAACGTTCATTCATTCGTTCACTTCAAGCGACTCACCTCGGCAGAGCGGTCTTGGCGGCGGCGAGGGTCTTGCCCTTGCCGGCGGCGAGCGAGCGCGCGATGGCGGCGTGTTCCTGCGGCAGGTTGGCGAGCGCGTGGAACACGGCTCGCTTGCGGATTATTGTGTACACCAGGTTCGAGTTGCCTGGCGATAACAATAACGTTATATACGGATACGGACGGAGGATACGGGAAACATGTGTGGCGACATTACGTGTCATACGTCTACATCATACCAGCGTCTCCGCCGAACTGCGAAACTGTTCTGCCTTACTGCAGTCGTATTTTTATTTATCATTTTCGTAGTTCGTTGAATATTTATTAAATGTGAATCAGATATACATTTGTGCTTTGACTAAAATAACTTGTCAGTCGATACAGGTTTTCGTATTTATGTTATGTGTGATAAAAACATAGTTTTGTCTTATTCCAGCAAGTTTTGTATAAAAGTAGATTATTCTAGTAAAAAATATTCATTACTATTAGAAACATCTTTCAATCACAATAATCGTGTCATACCACAAAGCACCCTCTTAACAGATGTATGGGATCTAGGCCCACCTTTTAACTTTTGGTCAATAACCTCTATGGCTCTGACATAGTATAGTCCGTTTATCCTTACTTGTCCTATTTAGTAAACAAACAACAGTCGTGGCAAAAACACGTCTTTCCGACTTGATCTCACTGTGTATTCTGTGTATAAATGTCTTATATTAGGTATAAAAGAAATACGTAGAATACATTGTTCACTAAAAACTCCTAATATTCATTAACTTTCTAAAATATTTTACACATCATCGAACATTTTCCGGCACAGACAAAAATGACATGGCTGTTAATATTTCGTAAATTCTGTTTGTCTTTGGATTTTAGAGGTGGGACAGGAGAAGTGAACGAATGACATCATTGTGAATGTAAAAAGTACTGTAACTGTAACCTGTTTTATAAATTACTATCTAACATCAACCATGACAATTATTAACTAAGTAATATCTATGTAAAGAAGATCTTGAAATAGAAGATGCGTCACATTTTGATCCTATAACGTTTTTGGTTTTCATGATAAAATACTGATAATATCCGGCTCGAAGGACCAAAAAAAACTGTAGTGTGTTTCAGTTATGAGATGAGTGCCAGATGATTTGGAAGGGAAAGTTAATGTACGAAACAAACCCAATAATAGTTGTTCTAGCACTGACTTAATTCCAAAGTAATTATAAAAATGATACATAAGCAGACGGTACGGAAGTTATGCATGTGTGTTCATAAACAAGTTAGTGTAAGTGACCTAAATTAGCATGTCATTGACATTATACCTATTGTGCGGTAATCCGTACAAGGTTTGAAAGTATTGTTACTAAATATTTATTTACACTGACACGGTACAACGGTAAAGCAAGTACCAACTTAGATTATTTATGCTATGATGATATCTATACAAAACGTTCGTTCACTAATATTTCATATTTCATTCACTAGTTCATTCAATGGCTCCTAATCCTATCAATTGCCTATAGTCATCCGTCCACCAGTTTACTAAATAAGACAAGTAAAGATGAACAGACTTTAAATGCAAATATAATATAAATTCTCTTCTTTTTCTTTTGTCGTGACCCTTTTACAGCGACTGATCGTTATAAAAATAAAAAACATTTTTTAATTTTTTTTATGTAACATATATGTAACAATATCAAAAAATTAAGGTGATACGCGACAAAAAATTGTTTCAGTAACATCTGGGTAAGGAGACTCTAGACAGACTTAGACTAAAAATTGGCAACTTCCACGGCATTTTGTGTCGCCCTATTTAGGTCATCCTCGTGCAGGTGTAGGGATACAAATGGCAGTAGAGCAGGTCAGCCATAATTTGTGATATAATCTATATATATAAAACAAAGTCGGGTTAGTTACACTATTTATAAGTCAAGAACGGCTGGCCCGATTTTCATGATCTGAGGTTTGTTGGATTTGTATTGGCCCCAAATATCAGAATAACAATTAACATCGGAAAAATTCAGAAAAAATAATGTGAAGAGGCGATAAGAAGTTCGCAGGGACCGCTAGTTATGATATAAAATTCAAAGGTGGAGGAATTTTGGAGGACCATAGCCGAATTCGAGCATCTGTAGGCTGCGTTGGGATGGCTTTGGTCAGTCTTAGGAAACTTATTTAGCTCTTCAGTCTAGCTTTGAATACTTTGTGGCCATGAAGCGGATGCCAAAGGTTGGTCTCTTGCTTCTTCTTTTCTATGGCGTCATGACATCAGGTGACGCAAGCAATATTAATTAAAATAAGTTGTGTACTGACCATCGAACTGGTACTGCACCATGTTGTTGAACATCTCGAGCAGGAAGAAGACGAGGTGGTGGTGGTGCGGGCGCGAGAACAGGAACCACGGCGTGCCGAACGCCTCCAGCAGGTGCAGCAGCTTGGTGGAGGCCACCATCGACAGCGTCTTCAGGTATGGGGACACTGCAACAACAGGCTTGCCGTGGTCACTGCTGCTCGAGGAAAGTTTTCCACTTCTTAAGAAGCAGTCGTTGATCTTTGCCTATCCTTTTCTATAGTGAAAACTTACCCCTATTGTGCTTGATTAGGTGTAGGTTTACTTACTTGACACCAGGTGGCGCCACTTTGTACGAGATCTGGCGATTTGAAACCTGTCAAAACTCAATAGTCTTTCACCAGCACGACCTTGCTGCAACATTGTACGAGTATTTTATCCGGCACATACCCTTCAAATGCCGATATTCCACTGTGAACCCGAATACCTTACCCATGATTTTAACCGGCACGCAAGAGGTAGCGCTTTGTCCCGTTTTGAGTAGGACGTCAGTAGTGCGTTTGCAGTCATCATCATCATGTCAGCTTATTTCAGTCCACCCCCAAAAAGCGCCAAAGAGCTGGATCTCCCTTTTTTCATTCAGCCGCTGCTAGCCATCTTCCTAAGATCGTTGGTCCATCGTGCTGGGGGGCATCCTACAGTACGTTAGCCGAGGCGCGGTTTGGTCTCCACTCGAGAACCCGTTGGTTTTGTATATAAGAATAAAATGGAACCAGGTTTTTGCTTGCACGAATTTAGGGCTCCAAAAATATTATAATGTTTTCGTCTGTAAAAAAAAGTTTGAGAACCACTGATGAAGAGTGTCGAAAGCGGACCAGTAATGGCTTGATATAGGAACCGGTCATATTACAACCGGCGATGTTCTAAGTTCTTAGTCCATCAGCGGTCGGTTCACTCACCGTTGACGAGTATGGTGAGCAGGCAGTCGAAGAGCGGCTGCAGCCGCTGGTGGCCCGTGGTGACGATCTTGTGGAACACGACCACGAGCAGGTCGGCGTGCGTGCCCGTGAACACGGGGATGTCCATGGGGATGGTGGCCGTGTACGGCTTGTTGAGCCGCACGCCGAAGTTGCGCTCGCCCGACAGCAGCAGCAGGATGAACACGCCGATGTGCATCAGCCCGACGCGCGCTAGGGGAAATATATCAATAAATATTGGACAGAAACGCATACATTGCTCTGCAGATCCTTTGGTTAGTAGCCAAAGCACTTGTGGTTCAGGAATCAGAATCAACGACGGTACCACAACACCTAAATATGTATATGTATTATAATGAATGTAAGAAAAACATTTTCGGGAATCCAGTGAAGATACTTGCGCAGAAGCCCACTTTTTTGAAACGATACTTGCGCGAAAGTAAACTTCTGTGAAAAGATACTGAGGCGATAGTAGACTTCTGTGAAATGATACTTGCGGAAAAATACACTTCCGTGAAAAGACACTGATGCGAAAGTACGCTTCTGTGAATACACTGAGGCGAAAGTACACTTCTGTAAAGAGATACTGGGGCAAAAGTTAACTTAGGTGTATGACGTGCACGAATGAAAAAAAATACAGTGGCGCACTAAAGTAACAACATCCATATCCAAGATAGAACACCAGCGAATGCCAACGAAAATTTCGTAATAGAAGTATTTTAGGCAAATGTCTATCGCACAGTAAATGTCATTTCACGCAAGTGGGTTTCCGCAAGAATTATATTATGCGCATCTACAGTGTTCTACACATGATTGGAATTATATTATGCGCATCTACAGTGTTCTACACATGATTGAACTTATGACTTTGGAACACAATGGGTGATAGAGCAAACTAGTAAAACGGTGAAGTACATAATATAACACCAATTAAGTAAAGCAGCATTGAACACACAGGACGTACTTACATTGATCTGCGCGCGAGTCGTTAAGATGGTACAATATCGGGACCAGCACTTCTAAGACATCGCTACTCTTCAGTACGTAATACATGAATTTCTGAAAATAAAGGTTGTATTTAACTAGCGTGTCACACGGAAAGTTGACCTTGTGTGACCTTTTATAACAAAAATACAGTTACCATCCAAAACCATAGACATGTTACACACAATGTAATTAAAATTTTAAAGGTTTTTATCTGTGGTAGTGGTTTATTGGTGGGCGGGGCTTCTTAAAGCAAGATGGGGGGCATAGTCGAGCGAGGGCAACAGGAATGGACAACCGTCTAGACGCCTTTTTAAGCCATGTACCGTATAAAATTTAAAATCCGCGTCGGATTGAAGCAGTGTCAACTGACAAAACAAGGACGGGAGCTGTTACGCGCGACAGATACATCAAGATTTAGATCGATCAAGATCAATCTTTGCAAAACTGACCCGCACACAGGAGTTAGAATGACGTAATCGATTGACAAAGACGTCAACTTCAGATAACACTGGATATTTAGGTAATTATGGTCCAAAAACTGTCTAGTACAATTGGAACAGTTAGTAAAAAGGTTGTCTTAGGGATTTCGTATGCTCGAAGCAGCGATTGATCTTAGTAGATAGATCTTGTAATCGATTCTTAAAAATCGATTTACAGACGTCAATTTAACACTGTATGTTTAAGTATCCATAGTTTAAAACTGTCTAGTATAATAGACACAGTAGCTAAGGTTGTTTGAAAGTAAAGCCCTTTTTAAACGGAGGGCGTTCTTCACTTGACATTGTAGGGACAAAGGCTGCCATTGGATGATCCTTCCGTCCACTTCCGTCAGCCAGACTCCACCCTCTTCCTGTTCCGAAATTGGCCATAATCGATTTTAGTGTTTTTAAACTTGGTCCAAATTATATTCGCCTACACCACTTGGAGTTTCAGTAAGCTAAAATCGATGAATGCTCCATTCGGAACAAGAAGCGAGGAGTCGACCGTCAAGCCGTGTCAAGAGGAGGCTAGCATCCATTTGTCAAGACCCTAAGGAATCATCATTATTTAAGCCATACGTCTACTGCTGAACATAGGCATTGACTTCCAGATTGCCTGGTTGGAAGCGGCCTGCATCCAGCGGCTTCCTACGACCTTTACCAGGTCGTCTGTCCATCTAAGCTGACGGCCGATGGGGCAGAAAGGTTCTAGAATGGAGGCCGCGTACCGACAAGCGCAGCGTGCGACGTCCCTAAGGAATACAGGTCACTAACCTTATTATAATCGCACATCTTCCAGAAAAGGACCAGCAGTTCCTGGTGCAGGTTGACCTTCTTGGCCGAGTTGGGCAGGTAGGTCTGCGCGAGCGGGTTGTTGAGCAGCCGCGTGACGCCGCGCAGCGCGAACTGGAAGTCCTCGTCGCGGTGGATGCGCGACAGGTAGTTGATGAACAGGTTGTCGGGCAGGCTCTGGGAGTCAAAGTCACGCTATTAAGAAAAACGCGATAGTGGTTATTCCGTTGTACCGACGATTCTGTGCAAGAGGCTGGGTCACATTAAAATCTGTTCTTAGAGAAATAGTGTTCCCCTAATTAGGTGCCTGATGTATACGACCCGCGGAACGTACAGTCGGCCAAGAAAATGGTCATCACCCTAAGGTTGAAAATTATTCGCACGTCGTAGAACACCAGGGTTGATTTTCCCATGCAAAAATATTCTGACAGCTAACTAACTCTCTATCATATTACGTCAAAAACAAATAAATAATACCTTATAATTGTGCATCTCTTTCATTGTTAAAAAGGTAATAAGTTCACGAGTTCAACCTTATCGCTATTTTACTGACACAAATTTTGACAAAACTGGTAGACCACTTTCTTGGCCGACCGTACCAGTGTTCTGTGTTTTTTTAGAAACGGACGCGTTTTTCGGCACTAACATGGAGCACGTACCCTACAGAGCGGAAATTTCATTTATTTTGTTTGGCAAAATCTTCTGCCTTTTTTAAATCTATATCTGTACTGTTTTAGCATGGACGGGAATTGACAGGACTTGTCATTTCATACTAAATGTAAATAAAGAATCACTAACTAGTTTTGGATAAAGATGATCCGTATTGCTGATCTATAGGGTATGTGATCGATGAGCAGGGACGTCCGCTTCATGCAGCGGAGGCCCTTAAAGACTGCCAAAGGATGATAGGACCATGAGAAGTGGCCCGGCACAAAGGTTGATTAGATAGAAAGGTGCGGTTCCACAAAAGCTAGAGCAAGGTACGAGGTTGTGTAGCGGATCTGTAAAACCAACTCTTTTCACTAACACTGCGAGGAAACATACACTCTAAAATATGGATGCTCCTAACAAGATTGTGACTGCTCTGACCAAGATACATTGATAAAATGGTTTTGATTACTTTTACTAATAAATATACTAAAATCTTATTTACACTAACAGGATCAATGATTATAACAACAAATTTATCTTCGTAAGTTCAACAAAGACCTTAGTCACTATTATCTTGATTATGAACTTGGTTGTCTCTAGGTCCTCGCTTTGCTAAGTAAGTTTGCCTTTTGTCGCTAGAGCTGAAGAGAGCTGCTAGGAAAATGAGTGGTACTATAGTTTTTCCTTTCTCCGCTAAACTACTTTACACAACTCCGTCTTTTGTAAAAACGCACCGTAAGGCTCGGACTACATGCATCCGGAATTTTTCAGAACCCCATACAAATCGGATTGAATCCGAGCTTGCCGTTTCGTATGGAGTTCTGAAAAATTCCGGATGCATGTAGTCCGAGCCTAAGAGCAAGTCCAACATCCATTATACTATGTCGTCGCCGTCACGTGGAAAAACGCGTGCATACAATTTGATACATTTTGCCATCGTGCCCAACAAACCGATTGATAAATGTTTAATTTATTACTATTTGTTGCCTGCGACTTCGTTCCTGTGGTCGTTTTGCTATTCGAGGCGAAGAACAAATCCAACGAATAAAATTGGTCCCGCCGATTATATACACTTTGCTTTCCTATTTAAAGAAAAACAGAAGAATATAAAATCATTAAAAATATCTAATAAATACCTCATCAGTTTCTTCATTGAGAGTGTTGCTTGTGTCGTGGTCCAGAGTTACTATGAGGATCTGTAATGCTACCTGTAAGATAACGTTTTATTTACTTTGATAATATTTAGGTTTGATTTAGGTAAATATTATTCTTTAAGTTTCGGTGTTTTGGTTTAAATGATTTAAAAAACTAGTAGGTAGCTCGAAATTAATAGGCTTATTATATTATATTTTATTGCAAAAAATGGCTGACATAATGCCAAAAGCATTGTCTACTTGCCAAACCAGATAGATATACATAAGTTAAAGAGATAAATTTGCTAAGAATAGGTACAGGTAAGAAGATGGTACAGGCGGTGTAACAAAAAAAAATGATATTTAAAAAAGTTTTGAAAACTAACACAGACTAAATACAACAAATAGATGGCGCTGATTAACAAAGATGTCGCTGTAACTGTATTTCCTGTAAAAAGGCTGACAATGTTGACTGAGATTATTGCACCGTTTCTTCTCACACCAGCCGATATGTAGTCCCGAAGCGGTGGTAGGGTAAAGCTATATTTTGGGACGTGTATAAGTGCCCGGATGAGGGCACATATACTGAATAAATGAGTATTATTGAGAATATTGTAATGCTAAATATTGTTAACGATATTGGAGTAAATTTCATGAAAGGCGGTCTAAACATGCCCAACAGGCCCATGCCTAAGATTAAAAATAAACTACTTGTACCCTTGTGACACCAGGTGTCACTGATACATTATTCTGTTGGGAAATTGTCTTTTGTGTAGTTGGTGTACTCACCGTGCATTATTAATAATAAAAAGATAAATCTGGAAATTTTGTTTGTTATTTTAACTCGAATCAACGGCACAATAATCTTACCTCCACCAACGGTTCCAGCGTGTCGTTGAATAGTAAGTGGTTGTAGGGCAGCCCCAGGCCCACGGGGTCGTACGAGCACACCGTGTTGAGCAGCGACGTGAACAGCGGCAGGGCGTGACGGTTGTCCGGGCTGGTCAGGTATCTGGTTGAAAATATGTATTTCAAAACCAAAAGCACGTGATTATGGTTCCGTAACTCAGGTGGAAAAAACGGAACCCTTATATTAAACTAGCGTCATGTCAACACTTGACATGGCAAAATAGCTGAGTGCCAACCAGCCTTTAATAATGTATTGTAAGTAATAATTTGTGATATGAACCAAATAATTTATTAGTCACTCAATTTATTATTTATTATTAAGTCAAACCATTTAGGGTAAAGTTTAAAACAAAAAAACATAAAACTATTTGATACGAGGGCTAATCATCAGTCAAGTCTTTCTAACGAAGTGTCGCTTACCGTTGCGGTACCGTACCGTACGCAATTCATTTATGTTGAGCCGCCTGGTATAAGATCGTCATACTGGATCGCGTTAAAGAAGACGAAAAGTTTTGTGCCTGCTTTATGCTAGGCAAATTCAAATCATTTAATTTATGTAATTGCAATAGGCTAGTTTCCTGGGTCAATAAAAGAATATTCTATTTAGTCCATCAGTTAGATTATCAAAAAATATTGGACCCATATTTTGTCTTGTGAAAAACAAAAAATGACGAAGATAAAGCGCATCGAAGTGAGTACGTTACGTCACGCCTTGCTAGAAAGTGTCGCAAGGCGTGACGTTACGCGGAACTTTAACAGACTATATCTTCATCATTTTTTGTTTGATTGATTGGCGTTATTGACTGGTTATTATGTAATAGTATACGTTACGATAGGACACGTGTGCAGAATGCATCCGGACAGGTGGGCCCAAATCGTCACCCGATGGGTACCTATAGACGGCGGTCGCCGAAGAGGTATACCGAAAAAAAGATGGTGTGACGACTTGGTTAACTTAACGAGGGATTGGGAGTCATTGGCGATAGATAGACATCGATAGAAGAGTCTGGGGAAGACCTTTGCCCAGCAGTGGGATAGAACAGGTTGATAAAAAAAAAAGTATATGTTAAGAAAATGTTGTTCCACTCACGCGATCCACTTGTTGTGGTGCGTGGCGGCCTGGTGCGCCGGCTTGTAGATGGTCTCGCTGAAGCACGTCAGTAGCAAACGCAAGAGTTCCGTCCGCGCGGCCTCGTGCGGCGCCACGCGCGGCGGCGAGCGAGCGAAGCCCACGCCGCCCGCCCAGATATACTCGCAGCTGTCTAGAGACGACAGCTCTTCGGCGCGTTCCTAGTACAGACAAAAGCTCGTCAACCTACCACAAAACGTCAAATTTTCTCAATTGATATTGATCTCTACGTGTTCGACGTAAAGTTGAAAATCGGTTCAATGACTTTTTTGAAACTCGCCTATTAAGCTAGTTTCTTGGGTCAGAAAAAGATTATTCTATTTAGTCCGTCAGTTAGATTATTAAAAAATATTGGACCCATATTTTGTCTTTTGTCAATCAAACAAAACATGACGAAGATAAAGCGCATCAAAGTGAGCACGTGACGTCACGCCTTGCTAAGCAGTGTAGCAAGGCGTGACGTTCGCGGAACTTTAACGGGCTATATCTTTTTAATTTTTTGTTTGATTGAGAAAAAAAAAAAGTGTCCAATATTTTCTGTTAATCCGACTGACGGACTAATTAGATTTTTTTTTAAAACTAGCCCATTCGTTTTTCCTTAAATAGATAAAAACTTACTCCTAAGTGACGTATCGATTTAAAACTTTGACATTCTGATGACAATACAATTATCTGACACCATCATACTGATGTGATGACGGTGTCAAGAGGTAGGTAGGAAAATTCTATAATCACTACAATTCAAACCTTCGGGTTTGGACTCATTCGATTCGTTTTGACGAGTCCATAACTTTTTTATTAAACTTTTGCGAGGACACCCTGTCTCCGTAACGCAAGGATAACCTTTAAACACATATTATATATGTCATCATCATCATTATCATGACATAGTGAACAAAATTTGTTCTATGACTTTTAAAAATATGTTTTTTTTTTGTCTTTCTATACAAATTCAATAGGCTGTTTGGTAAATTTGTATGGTAATTTTTTGTAAAAGTTGTTCACCATAATGTATAGATTATGTGGTTACAAGAAGTTTATCCTTAAGTTACAGGACACTCTGTATAAGGACAGAAACAAGACTGACTAAAATAGGCTATTTGCCTTGTACCAAAATTGTCTTATCTAATAATTTAGTTTAATAGTTTGCACCATATGGAACCGAAACATATCGATAGTTATTAAAAATTATAAATGAATACTGTAAAAAATCATTTTCAAATGTTATATTTTTTCGGTATTTTATATTGTCAAAAACGCCGGTAATAATGACAGGCACGTCACCATTGAGTAACTTTGTACTAGAACTGACATCCCAAAGCGAGATTTTGCGCTACGCTCGCACAAAGTATGAGTAGTGTGACCGTCGACAAAGGTTTTTAACATGCCTGTTCTAGTATTTTAAAACTCAATGGATATTTAAAGGTTCGTTACGTCACGAACAAGTACATCAAAGCCGACGGCGTTTTCACAGGCTTTTAAAAACGTAAAGAATAAAATGCATTTTTTTATTATTCTCAAGGTTTTAAAAAATGAAATAAAATTGTTGACGCTTTATTTGAATATTACCAACAATAATAACTCTATTTCAGAAAACAGTCAAAAAGCCTATTATGCTAAAACAAGAAAGGCCATATGATGACAACAAGTGAACAGATAAGATTAGTTGTTGGTTAGTTATCTATAAATCAATACTCACCGGGCCGGACCGCTTGGTGCTCACCACTGTGAAGTCCGGGCAGAAAAGAAGATCCTACAAATTAATTGTTTTCAGTAATGTCATGCTGAGTACTTGCAAGAATCACAATCACGTAATAAGATATAATTTAAGATAATACAAAAATTAATAAAAAAATATTTTTCAACACATCATAGTTCATCTAGAAACTTGTTCCTGCTTCAAATAATTATGTACCTTTATTGAGATTATGATCTCAATAAAGGAGTTTAGCAAGTTTATGAGTATAATTATTTGTAGAATTTAATAGAGATCTCTAATGATGAGTCTAAGAATATATTTATATATTGATAAAATATGCATACATATTTTATCAATATATAAATATATTCTTAATCATTTCAATAAAAATATTTTTACAAAATAATCTTTAAAAAATGTATTACTTCTAGGGCAGGGGTGTCCAACATAATTTTGTGGAGGGCCAGGTTTACTTTTTTTGTAACCATAGCGGGCCAAAAGAAATGTCGATAGATAGATGATTGAATTAACTAATATTGCGCAATATCTATTGATGTCGTCGCGGGCCGGATGAAGGACTTATGCGGGCCAGTGTGGCCGTATGTCGGACAGGCCTGATCTAGGGTAACTAATATAATATTAAGTATATTATTAAGTGAGAAATAAAGTAAGAACTCTGTTACATTATGAAATGATTAATGTTAAAAATATGTTTAAATAAAGCATTTTTGTTTTTTGATTAGTGCAGAAATTGCTAAATATAAATATTTTTAATTTTCATCTAAGTGAACTCAAGAGCTTAAAGTTCAAAAATATGGTAGCATCTATTTAGCCACTACTGTTTACTGTTGCATTTAGAATATTTTATGGCTAGTGTTGTGGACACATATTATTTGTGTTATGTAATAGAACAAAACAAATGATATTAGAGATTAAGCAAAGTTTGTACATTTCACTGTTTGTGTTCCTTAATAAATAAATAAATAAATTAATTAAATGTTGTGAATTGATAATCTGGAAATCACTGGGGAAGGCCTATATTCAGCAGTGGACGTCTTATGGCTGAAATAATGATGATGATGAAGTTATTTAATAATTTATTTTATTATATATTTTGAACTAACACAGATAGCATTGATGAGAGACTGGGCCAGTGGAACAGACTGCTCATTGTCTGCAGCAGCAGGCAGGGAGGACCAGAAAAAGCTGTGCCACTCAGGCTCCTCTAGCATATAGGGCAGCACTCGTGTCAGCAATCGGGCACAGTTCAGCGCTAAAACAATGTTTGTTATTTTATTTTTATTTCTATTATTTAATTACTGTAAAGCTCCATAATTACATGCTGTAGTTTCAGGTTATTTAAATATTATTGTGATGCTTAACTTTGTTAACACTAAATAAGATGTCAATTAGAAATAAATAGTACCTGTAACTATCAAAACTGCCACATAGCAACAAAATAAAAAATTATGAGTTATTCCATTAAATCACCTGTTTGCTGCTCCCTTTGTGTCCTACAGCTGCTGTCTACAGTCTTCACTAGCTTCTCTACAGCTTTGTACACCAAGGTGGCCAGGTTATTTGGAGACTCCTCGCGCAGAGCCCTGATCTCAGCCCCAGGCACCAGCGCGAACACATCCTGCACATTGGTAACGCTCTCCGACCAGAACTGATCCCAAAATGTATCGTCTGCTGCGTCAATCGGCTAAGAAAATCGAATCATCATTATTACACAAATTTCACAAACTGTAACCAACTTTACCTGTTTTATGAGTGTTTACCTGAGACTTTGATGTAAGTTGTACTACAGCCTTCCTAAAATTCAGTTTTGTGTCAGCATTACCCATTTTCCAATTTATTTAGTTGTTCAAAAACTGTAAATCCATATCTCCACACGTCCCCCATAAAAACAATGAATGAAATTGTCAAAAACTGACAGATGACGGCCTGCGTGTCATAGACAAAGTATATATTTTTTAAGGTAAAGTGCACATGATAAAAATAAAGTTACCAAAATCGACTATGCCGCATGTGTATATCGATTTTTGCTGCTTGTCTTATCGATTAACTAGACCGCAATTCTCTGTTTCATCTGTTTGTCTATGATTTATTTGAAGTCTGAAAAATGGCTGCTGCGAATCTTGTTCGAAGTGCTTTTAGTGGATTATTACGAAAATCCTCCTCCTATAGAACACCGGTAGTATGCCGGCTTTCAACTGTAGCCCTTCAACAAAAGTTCCGTGCAGCCATAACTTTGTCTAAAGCGCACAATGCGTACCAGCTGCAAAATGAGGTAAGGACTTATCAATCAATACAATGTGATTTTCTGAAAATTTTTAGTGATATGACCATTTTCATCTATCTCTCCTTGACGATATGGTTCTATTTTTTTATCAAAAGGACTCGAATGTCTGGTCAAATTAATTAATATTATAACCTCAAAAGTGTTGCATAACAAATATGTACAGATGTATAAAAACTGTTTAGGTACAGTGTCAGCGAATACAACAATACTCTGGTGCGCAGTCTAAGCTTTCGCCGAAGGAAATACATGAACGAGTCTTGAAAGTGTGCCAGGCTTACGACAAACTTTGTGGTCGAGAGGTACATACATTAGATTTATTTTTAAAATTTGTTTCAGACCCAGAAAATCAGTATTCGCAAATACAGTGGTGGCCCTCCGCTCACGTTAGAGCTCGTTAAATGTAGGGTGCTTCTTGTACTGCAACTTTATGACAAAATCTGTCCTGAGAAGGTAGCCTACCACTATTACATAGCATTTTGACTGTTTCTACCTCTTCATTTAAACTAAATTAATCTAATGAAAATATATTAAACAATTTTTCTCTTTCAGCTGTCTGTGGACGCTCATTTCATGACGGACTTGGGCCTAGATTCATTGGATCATGTGGAGGTCATAATGGCAATGGAGGATGAATTCGGTTTTGAAATCCCTGATGGTGATGCAGAGAGGTTGGTTCGACCGAGAGACATTATCCAATACATAGCAGACAAAGAAGATGTGTATGAGTAAACCTTACCAATAGGGCCACGGCATCTCAAATATTTGGCTTAGACCAACTGTAACTTGCATCAAATCAGGACATTTCAATAGATAAATTACAGTTTTTTTTTTAACTCAAATTTACAGTTGGTCTAAGATATAAAGGGATTCAGCTTAGTATATAGTTTTGATTTAATTTACATGTTATTCAAATAAGAAGGAACAATGTTAACACTGCTGAACATCATCTGTGAAGATGTACAAAGTGTAAATTCTGTTATTGATTATATGGCTGTTAGAGTAGATCATTTGTTTTTCATTTGATCAGAATAACCTGCATAAAATGTCTGTAATAAACAGTTTTAATTTTTAAATCTGTATTTTATCATTTTAGTAGTGTTGCCACAAATTAGCCAACTAGTATAATGCTAAAACTTGAATTACCTGTGAGACTTACATTTTCCAATTAGAAACAGAGGAATTTAAATAATGGTGTAAAAGAGACAGTCAAGGATGATCTTTCACAGCAAACAGTTCTCAGGGCCACACTATGTCTAGAAAGATACATGTATTTGTTCTTAACTGATCAAGCATCATAAACAAGACACAATAGAAAATCCATTGTTATGCGGTCTCATGAGACCGCTTGGATGGAAACGGGTAAAACCGTGAACTTATCTGAGAGAAGCATTTATTGATTTATACAATCTCTTAACAATTTCATGGTGCATAATGTAACCACCAATAACATGAACCAAGCATTATGTAATTACTAATATAAAAAGCAATTTATCCACTGTTTGTGCACCTAAGTAAACGTTTGCGCATTATATCATCAGCAATCATTTATTCGCCGAAAGTTCAGTGAAGTGAATCATATATTTTAGAGATTACAATTGTAAAGTAAGACGCATACTTTTGTGCCACTCGGTCTACACTTGAGCCAATTTAGAAAAGATTAGGTATGCTGGAAGAAGGCCCTGGCTAAACACATTGTCTGGTAACTCATAACTTCAAGACAAAGCTGTTATTTCTTTAATTCTAGAACATGCCAAATGGAAGACAAAAGTGTTTTTCTAGTGTTTCCTTCTCTTGCGTATATTTATTTATTTATTATATACGTTTTTAATGCCTTGTTCCCTGTAGTAGCACGTTACTTAACAACACATCACACATTTACATTCGGAAAACAAGAAAGCCAAGTTTTGTTTATGTGTGTTGGTTCTGGGTTGATGATAAAATGCTACAATGACTACATATCTACCTACAAAAAAACACATGAAATACTCGGGGGTTGAGAGAGGAAGAGTAGTAAGTACCCATCTTACATCAAATGCATTCGATTCTAATGACCATCGTATCAGTGGTATATAACATAGTGGTCAAGGTCATTATCACTATTGTTAATTTATTAATTATCAACAAAGTCAATAGTCATGTCATAAGCATAGCTTGTACTATGGTGAAAAACTTAATTTAATAAACAATATATTATGGTGACGACCTCCGTAGGCGAGCATACCGGACTTGGTGTCGCTAACTCTAAGGTCTCGGGTTCGATTCCCAGACAGCAATTTTAAAAATAAGGGCTATAGATTTAGTCGTTTTGCAGTAAAATATACTTAAAAATTTCCGAAAAAAAAAAGAGACGCGCTGTCATTTATAAGAGATCACAGCATACGCCGACGCCGCTCAAACAAGAAACTCATGCAGTGCACATACGGTGCAATTTAATCGAGTAATCTTACTACGTATTTTTATTTTTCAGATACAGATGGAAGAATTAAAAATGAAAAAAAAAAGTGTTTTTTAAGTAGACCGATTCAGTTACTGATTCTGAATGGTCCCTGAAAAGCAGCTTTTTATAAGATTTCGCACGCAGACGCTGCTGCCCGTCTCGTGCTACATGAATTAGTCGCCTCTTACGATACGCCTCCTGTTGGCGGTGGGCAAGTGTATACTTTACAGCCGTGCCCACACGGCTCCGTGAATATACTCGTGTTTATCGCTTAAAAGAAAGACTTTCCCGTTTGTAAGATTCGAACCCACAACCGCTGGAATAAGAAGTTTCGGAATTAGCAAACACTAAATCTATTCTACAGCTATTGTGACAAGGTTCTTTGTTCCAATCTCGAATAACACACAATGAATCTGTCTGCTATTCGTGTTGGTGTATGTGCGTCCTATGTAACCGTCGCCGTAATATAAGCGCCCGCCGGACTCGACTACATAATATACATCGTCCCGAATCCGATCAATCGTTTCGTGTGACCTATTTAGTATGGGCTGCGTGGCTGGTATGTGTGTGAATGATGTTGCTTGAATATTGTTTATTACTACTACCTATACTTACATCTTACGTCTCAGACTTAAGTTTGAAAATTGGTTCAATGACCATTAACTACCCAAAAAGTTAAAGGTCATTGAACCAATTTTCAACTTTAAGTCCGAAACATAGAGACCAATATCAATTGAGAAAATTGGACGTTTTGTGGTAGGTTTGTCTGTACATACATGATCATGTTTCAGCTGAAAGCTAAATAGATTTGGATAAAACTTCTGGGTTAATTCTCTCACGCATGGGCAAAGTAATAACTTTTTTTTCTTCAAAAATCACTAATTATCTTGCACCAAACCATATCCTATACTTCTCAAAAGCTTTTACCGTATACTGTGACAGAAAAACTTTATAAGTTGACCTGCGCAGCTGTTGACTGTACTAGAGACCAGAATAAAGAGATAAATTATAATATCTATGTGTATGTTGTGTTGTGTCAGTGAAGCCCAAGTGTTTTTACTGAGTTACTTATCTTACAAGTTACCTCCCTTATCCTTTGGGTGAAAGTAATAAAACTACACAGTTAGAATAATCATCATTTATACAACTTTCAATGACATGAGACAAATTCATCTTTTTAAAAGAAAAGAAAAACTAAGCATACATACATAGTGACATTTATTTACAGACTAAGCTCGCAATATCTAAATGCACCGCACTTTCCTCGCACACATACGACACGTTAGTCTGACGTAATGTTCGTATATAATACACCTATTTACATTTTACATAAATCCGAAGTTTCGAGCCTCGAGATATATTACTTTTCTTTAGAAATAAACTTAAAATACTGCTTCCAACGGCCGGTCGGACGGGCGAGGCGCTCGAGATTTTGTTCCTTCCGAGGTAAAACGAACAGACCGAGTATCCGTCACGCGTTCAGCTGTGATTTTATACCAGTCGAAAAAATATACGGAGTAGGGCTCCCGTCGCGGCCCGCACGCCCGACGCGACAGGTTCAAAGTAAACATCGACACGTCACATAAAAAATAAATAACGAATCTAATCTTAAACACTCTGCAGTCTCGTTCTATCAGTCGTATCGTCTCACCGGTTAGCACTAACAGTTCAACGGTTCATGATCCACCACATGAGATGCGGGTGCAGGCGGGCGGGCTAGCTGGGGCGCGGGTGGGGGCGCGGGTGGGGGCGCGGGTGGGGGCGCGGGCGCAGGCGGCGCGCGGCGGCGGGGTCCACGCGGGCCACCCGCACCACGGGCTGCAGCAGCAGGCCCTGCAGCGCCCGCTTCTTCTTGCGCAACTCCTTGTCCTCGCTGTCCGACGACGACACCGAACTCCGCTTCGACTCCTTCTCCGGCGACGACTTCTTCTCGTCGTGGACGACGACCTTCAGATCGAGCCGGACGTTCTCGTCCTCGTCGACTTCCATCTCGTCCTCCGCTTTGACCTCGGCCTCGGTCAGGGTGTCGTCGTCCAGGGCGGACTCGTCGCCGGATTTCGACTTGACGTCGAGCGTTTTGTCCGTTTCGGACAGGGTCGCGTCGTCGTCGCTGGCGGCGGGGCCCGCGTCGGGCTCGGCGGAGGAGCGGTCGACGCTGCCGCCCTTCGATTCGAGCTCGAGGCTGCTCGTCCGCGAGCCCTTCTTGCTCTGCTTCCTCTTGCTGGGCCAGCCGGTCCTGTTCTTCTTCTTGAACTTCCCGCGGCGGCCCCGCGCGCGGTCCGCCACGCCCGCCCTGATCTCGTTGCGGATGATGTCGCAATCCTCGCACTCCGAGACGAGGCTCGAGACGTCAGGAGCGATGCTGGACGCGACGACGGCGGCGTCCCCCTCGATGGGTTCCTCGGCCATGTCGAACTCGGCGGCGTCCTCGAACACCTCGGATAGGAACTGCTGGAGTCTCTCGGACGCCTCCTGGGTCTCGGAGACGACGGGCTCCGCTTTGACGGTGCTCTGGGTATCGCTGACGGTGTCCTCGGACGCCGTGGACTTGGTGTCGTCCTGGTGCCTCCGCCGGTGCAGCAGGCCCGCCGAGCCGAGGATGGCGAGGGTGGAGGCGTGTTCCCTGGGGGACTTCCTCGGGTGTCCCTCGAGCGCGACGACGGCGGCGGTCCGCTTCCGTATCCGCTGCTTCTTCATGCCGCGCGTTCCGTATGCACGCGAGGGTCCCGGCTTCTCGTCCCGTTTCACGAGATCGCTGAGGGGACAGCAGTTCGGTTTCAGTGGTGGTAACTGACCGATCTCGTAGGGTAACTTTGGCGCGTCTTTCGTATATAACTCTGAAAGAAAAAAAAAGAAAATTATAGTACAGAATAAAATGAAGGTTTACCTATTAACAGATTCACTGTCAGTTTTAAAGGGTATCGAGTGAGAGGTGATGTTTCTGGTGTAAATTTGACCTGTCTCAACAACATATCGGTGGCATGTTTGGCAGTGAATTCGTTAAGTAAGTTTGTGACAATATACAAGTTAAATAAATAAGCGAAGCCATTGTAGAAAAAAAGTACTACTAGCCATAAAAAAAAAGAAAACGGAGATCAACGAGTGAGAAACGGAGACGAATGAGAAAAGTTACAGGTGCTTACCAAAATACTTCGCGACGTTTTTAACCGCGAATTTATCCTGATCCTGTCTCTGGAATGTCTCGAACCAGGGCTCGCTGCGCGGCACGCACTCAAACGCGAACTCCAGCTGTTCCACCGCCGGCGTGTACTTCAGCCGGCCGTCCTCCCACTTCATGCACCTCTCGCGCAGAGGGCTCGCTTCCGGCTCGTCGGGGGCGGGGGCCGGGGCCGCGGCGGGGGCGGGGGCCGGCAGGGGCGGCTCGCCGGGGCGGGGCGGGGCGGCGCGGCGGGGCCCCGGCCCCGGCCCGGGCCCCGGGCGGCGGGCGGGCGGGCCCCGCCGCTTGCGCCGCCGCTTGTCCTCCGGCCAGCTGTCCTCCTCCGACGAGTCCTCCTTCAGCGCCAGCGGTCGCGCTAGTCTCCGCCTCTCCGGCATCGGCGGCTGGGGCTTCGGCGGGCTCCTTCGTTTCGTGTTCACCACCTATAACGATAATAAGTGAACGTTCACTCGACCTTTTATTTTGTGAAGTTGACGAACGTTCGCTACGAAGATAATGTTATGGTTACAGTTACGTCCGTTTGACTTCACCCCGATGATCTGCTTCGTAGGAGTAGAAGAGAGGAGTAGACTCAATTCGACGGGTAATCTACACTTCCCCGCCGCCAACAGGAGGCGTGTCGTAAGAGGCGACTAATTCCTGTAACACGAGACGGGCAGCAGTGTCTACTGCGCTTGCCAACCCGTGGCGAGTATCGGCAATCCTGATGATAAGTCATTCGGGGAGGCCTTTGCTCAGCAGTGGACGTCCTATAGCTGAAATGACGATGACGAATCCGTGATCCTACCTTCTCATCCTCGTCGGAAGACGACGTAGAGCTGGTGGAACTCGCCCGCTTCGGGAACATGAACTGCTCGGCCTCGTCGCTCAGCACGGACAGCTCCGAGCGGCGCACCTTGCGGAACTTGACCACGAGCGGCTTGGCCCCGGCCCCGGCCCCGGCCCCGTCGCAGGCCGGCGGGGACTCCCGCCGCTTCGTCGCGAACCCGCCGCTGGACCGCAGCTTCGTGGTCACCACCTTGTAGTAAAAATGCGCGATAAGTATCGATACAAAATATCGATATATCGTATTCCATAGGTAAAAATATTTATTTATTAGGACTTTATTTGTATAAATTTAAAAAAACATACACCTTGAGATGAAACAGAGATGATTTTATGGGCGGTGCGATATAGGCGATACGAATCCAAATTTTGGACTTCCTTACCTTGTAATACTGGCGGTCCTCCGCTATCTGGTCGCTAGTGCGTTTAGCGCAGCGCGTGTTGTGTTTCCGTTCGTCGAACCCGTTGCGCGGGCTGGCGTGCCCGTTGGGCGGGTCGGGGCGCTTCGGGCGGGGCTCCAGGTCCCCGTTGCAGGGCGCC
The DNA here is from genome assembly GCA_963576865.1 of Anania hortulata. Classification (NCBI taxonomy): domain Eukaryota; kingdom Metazoa; phylum Arthropoda; class Insecta; order Lepidoptera; family Crambidae; genus Anania; species Anania hortulata. The sequence goes on along the minus strand of OY756398.1, from coordinate 19,253,591 downwards.
AGGCCGCGGGGGCGCCGCGCCTTGTCCAGGAAGGAGGCCACGTCTGCGCCGGCGGCGATGAGCGAGTCGAGCGCGAGGAAGTTGTCTCGCTCGCGCACGAAGGCGACGTGCGGGGCCGCTCGGCGGTGGATAACGGCGTCCGCGTACTCCGTGTTGCACATCTCGCAGTACCCCGCTTTGGGTTCCTTCTCCTCCTTTTCTTTTATTCTGGGTCTGCTTTTTCTTGTCATTCTGGAAAGATAACAGAAGTTTCAGTAAAATAATCTCAGAATTCACGTTTAAAATCGACCACTTTGGGTGCGAATCGAATCCACGCTGGCTTTTCGACTAAGCTACCGAGGACGTTAGGTACTTGTCGAAGCTTGTCAAGTGGTTTTCACTGCCCAGGCCATCGTTTTGTCTGATCAATGTTACGGTTAAGTGCCAAATGTTGTGTAATATTACGAACTATTTTAACATTTAATGTCAAAAATTGTATGAATTATAATACCTATTTAAAGACAAAGTGAGAAAAAGGTTTGAAGCGTTCCTCTGTCATACCAGCATTACTTACTTCTGACCTGCAATGTTTTGATGATTCTGAGTAGTAGCTGGGGTATTAGCAGTTTGATCCTCTAGAGATTGTTTCTTTTCTTTTTTCTCACGCAGTTGGTTTGGCTCCACCGATATCACTGGCCATTCATCGAACTCCCTGTACACCGGCCTACACACCCTGAAAAAGAAACGAACATTGTACACTCCGAATAACTTATGACCTATTGATTGAATAAAGGTTGATCCATACTTGTCCAAAAATTCAATCTTGATAAAATGTTTAGTGAAGAATCTGATATGCGCTTTACGTGGCGCCGTGAAGAATGTGTCATACAGTTTATCCAATAGACTTATAGCCTGAAAGATTAATAAATATACTGTAAAATATATAGGAATATGTGAAGAAAGAAAAATCAGGTTAGTCATAGAAAAGCAGCAACAAAAGAGAATTAGTAAAATTAAGGCATGCAACAGCCATAAATGCACAATGAGTATGAATGATTTATTTATAGCATTTTTATTTCTTGAGTAATTTTTTATATTTTTTAACTAATGCAATAAAAATGCTATAGTAAATACTCCAAATAAAGCTAATAATGTATAAGCATAAGTCTTGGTATTCTGTATCTGATGACACTAATCTTTTACATTTATAATTCAAATACAAAAAAACGCAATCAAAGAAAAGGGATAGATGTTTTATATTGTACAATTTGTCTATCTATGATTATGGCAACATTTATTGTGAAATTCAGGTCATTTACATTGTACATTTAACAGATTTACAAACTGTACTTCATCCATGTTCCTTTTTATTATGAACACTGTGAAATGAATATGGAAAACAATAGAGACATAAAGAATTCATTATCTCCAAGTCACTCCATACCAGGGGATTGCCTTTTTTAGAATTTATCTAGTTTACTGGTTTCAGCATCGTAAATCACAAATATAATTTTGATTTTTTAACTGTGTAGTATAGTTAAATCTTTAAAATAGTATGTTGAGTTGAGTAAGTTGTTATAAAATCCTCTTTCCAACAGATTTCAGACAGTAAAACAATGTGCTAGTTACTTTGAATAAACCGAGGGCCTAGTGGGTGGTGAGCCACAAAACAACCACCTCGCATAAATCAATAGCAAAGTAATATGTTACATTTACTTTTTTGATTTACACAAATTCTTACAATTATTGTGCCAAGATATACCCAACGCGATAATGTAGGTACATATCTTAGAAGTGTACTTAAATATTATTATTGTAACATAAAAGTTTTAATCACATTTTCTGAATTCAAGGCAATTTTTGAGTATTACACTTTTTCAGCAAGTTGCTCCTTGCTGAAGGCAACAATCTTTTTGATCGAAGTAAGCAGCGATTCGTGCGCCAGTCACACTAGGCCCTCAGGTGTTTTTGTAGTATCGAGCGCCTAACACAAGCCAGTCGTGCATCAATTGAAGGCACCTTCTGCGTTGAGCGGGATCACGCAGAATGCGTCTTTAGCTGTATTCTCTATACATAATTAGTTATTTAATTATTTATTTAGTCATCTGACTACTTTCTGATTTCTATTTTTAGTTGTTTAGTGAAAATTCTGACTTAAATTAAAAATTACCATATAAAGGGTGGGGTCGTTTATACGATACTTAATGAAAATACAGTTCTTACTGGTCTATACAAGTATCTTTTGCTATGGAAGCAACATCAAAATCTATGCCATTGCGATCCATACTAAATCGGTTGCCAAGTGTAAAACTCAAGAACGGGTTTAATTCACTTGAACCTTGCATCCAATGCAAATGTCGTTTTTAAAATTGACAAATATAGTCTATCTTGTACGGGTAGTTGTAAAAAAAATGACAGTGCTCCATAAAAATTTACTATTTACATCAATGATTTTGTTCACACAGTGAAAGTTATATAAAATCTGTGTTTTCATTTACTATCCCGTAATGATCGTCCGCACCCTTTGAAAACGCGTTTCCGGCTCAACGCAGCGGCCAGCCTCAGACGATGAAGCGTAACACAGAAGGCGTGAGCGGGACGGGTCGGGAGAACGAGGGGTCTAATAACATACGTTCAAGTAGGCGTCCACAGACAGCCGGCGGGGGCGGCGAGGCGTCCCGCTCACGGCCTCCGCGTGTTACGATCGGTATCGAACCTTCTGCACAGTAAGGTAGACGTAGTCGTCGCTCTGTCGCTGGGGCTGCGGGTCCGGCTCGGGCTCGGGCTCGGGCTGGCGGCGCACGCGCTGCAGCATCGCATCGGCGCGGCGCTCGGGGCGCTCAGGGCGCTCGGGGCGCGAGGGGCGCGCGCCCGCCGCCCGCGCCGGGGCCGCCGCGCGCGCCGACCGCACCACGTGCGTCACCCGTGGTGTCAGGAAGACTTCCTGCTGCTGGAATGCCCATGTCGATTTATAATCATCATCTTTTCAGCCTTATCGTCATCGCGTTAGCCGGTCGCAAGCAGCCTGCATCCCGCAACCTTTACCGGGTCGTCTGTCCACCTCGCGGGTGGACTTCCTCCGCTGCGTTTGCCGGTACGTGGCCTCCGTTCTAGAACCTTTCTGTCTCATCGGTGTCAGTTCTACGTGCTATGTGTCCCGCCCGAAATAATCACTATCGCTTTATAATAAATCATCACTATTGGACAGACGGTACCGGTAAAGGTTGCAAGAATGCAATCTGCTGAATGCAGGCCGCTTCCGACCAGCCGATCTGGAAACCACTAGAGGAAGCCTGTTACATGGTGGACGTGCTATGGCTGAAATGATGATGATGACACTGATACTAAGTAAGTAGTTGAGCACTTGTGTTACAGAAATTTAAAACAAAAACAACTACGGTACCGCAACACACAGACCTGAAATTCATTTTTTTTCCTCTGAGGTCCTCAGAGATGGCGATGCTCACCTCTAGGTTATGGAGGTTGTCAATATTACAGACATCATATACAAAAAAAGTAGACATGATGTATAACAACTACTTAAACAACACACTAACACTACTTGAATAAGATTCTAAGTTTCTGTAGTTAAACTAACCCCAATATGAACTGTATAATTGTTTGAAATAAATCCTTTTTATTTATAAACCTTACCGAAATTAAACTTAAATTTGATGATTTTATTACGATTTTTTAAGATGTTTCAGCTTTTTACCACTGGATAATTCTATTTTAAGTACCATATTAATGAGGTTTATTTTAAATTATTTTTTATTAAGATTATAAAGAATGTTTAACTTGGCAATGACATTTTCAGTCAGTAATTGATAACATTGCTAGCAGTAAATAATGTAGCTATAAATAATTTTCACATTAATTATTAATATTGAAAGATGACTTTTCCTCTTATTCAATAGAAAATAACAATCAACAGATGAGCGAAACCCATACATGGGATAGAGGGTATTTACAAAAGAGGAGGCAATCCTTTCAAAGGCTGGTGCTTTGGCGAAGCAGTGATAATTATAGCCAGGATATTTAAAACTTATTTTTACCAGTCATACCGTCATATACCAATGCAAGTTTCAACAGGCTAGACCTAGTTAAGGGGTTATTTTTTTTTCATAGGAGCAAAAATAAACCCTTTTTTGCTTTACCATTCTAAATAAATAATAAATAGTAATGATTTCCAAGGAAAAGGTTTTGTTTTTTGTGATTTTAGTATTAATTACACAGAGAAAGCTAAAGAAACTTAATCAATTGTATGTTATGAACATCACAAGAGATTGATGAAAATCTTTTTGCAATGTATTGACACGGGGCATTGATAGTATCAAAGTTATTTTGGGTATGATAAACTGAAAAGATAAAAACATTGTTTGAATAACTTGAGATCTTGTTCATCCAATATGTATAATGTTGCCAGCATCAAGAATTGCTTATTCATTAAAAATAATAACATGAGCTGCATGGCAATTCTTTCTTATAAGAATTGATGTGTAATGTCAACAAGCATTTGGTATGCATGTTTGTGCAACAAAGGTAAACTCTGTGTGAAAGTCAGCATTATAGAGTGACCTAATATGCACACATGTCGCAATCGTGCTGACATTGAGAAAACTGGTGGGTATTGTAGGTAAGAGTTCCTAAGTAAATAAATAGGCAGGGAAACAATGAGCGCGCGGGGCGTGGAATGACCACGGCACTTGCTCGGAGTTATTGACGCGGCAACGCGAGACATCATGGAGTTTTCCTTGAAACACGGGCTGACACGACACCGCGGATGCCGCCGCCGGCCGACGCAGCGAGCCCTCGTCCGATCGCGCCAAACGTCCCGCGCAAAAAAAATAACACTCAAAACCACCACAAACAAAACTCACCCTTAATCTTCACAACATAAGATCTACATCTTTTTGACAATAGAAAAGCAATATCAACTGTCAAAAATCAAGCATACACACGCGTAACCCAAAGGAAACTACATTTCAAACAGCTTTTAAAATGGATGTAGTGCACTATAGCGCGAGAGAGCGCGGCACGCGGCCTCGGCCCGTTGCATTTCGCGCTGCGGCGGCGACTCTAACGCGACCGTACAAAAGATGACCTAAAATCGAACGCAAGCTACGCGCTCCATACAGATACATCGGCGGTTTCGAACCTTTTTCTGAACAAATCTGACAAGACCGCTATGTCGGTACACACGTGTGAGTATTATAGGATGTGTATACTTACACAAAAGCCGCCCGCTAGGCCCCCGCGCTCCGCTTATCACAAAAATAAGTAACTATATACTAGTCACCGAGACGATCACTTCGTCACTGCTAGATTTACCTCAAAATGTAACACAGTCTTGAGAACTTTACTTCACTTGATATATACCGGAATTGTTGGTTGCTTATGCAATAAATAGAACACTTTTTAACGCTTTTTATACACATTTGCCGAAGAAAATCGAAAAAGTAACAACAAACACAAATCTGTCAGACAAGATGGAGATATTTCGCGTTTACTTTTTGTTTTGGTCGCGAGAGGCGCTGGTGTATGTGTTTGGTAGAGGGGGTAACCACTGCTATTGGCCAGTTTTAAAGGCGACGTTCCGTTTCGTGCTGAATCCACACTATTCGCAGACTTTCTTTCTTCTAATTTAATCTGTTTTAAAGTAAAAAAGTACGCACGTTACTAGAACTAAAAGCCATGACCGCAGTTGTTTTTTTTAAATATTTAAGTAATTAAATATACGAAAAAATAACACTGCTTGAATTTATTAATGTAAAAGATTTTGTAGAACGGAACGTTGATAATGTGATCAAATTCAGATGGCTCAATTTCCAGTTGATAGTTTCGTTATTAAAATACCTTACAAATAAGTATCATTTTATGTACAAATACATAACCAAAAATACGTACTATCAGCTTAAATGTACCTACTTTGTTAAGGCAAGAGTAATTTTGGCGGCAAAAATAGAAACGGTACACTTACCAGCCCAATATCTTGTATCCTGCGAGAAATTGACCGTGCCAATCCACGATCTTGTATGTCCAAATAAAAGCAAAAATGTCTTCGAACTGCAACATTCAAACATTTATTAATAGGCGTATGCATTAATGTGAGAAGTGGGTCATAAAAATCAAAACATGGCGCACCTCTGAAATATCTTTCTGCAAGCATAGTTGAAAGCATCTTGACGTAAAACTTTGTTTGTGTTATTACACTAATTTATTACAACACGCTTATTCCAGTAAGAAAAGTCACTGTACGAGATGAAACTTAATTATAAAAAACAATAATTTTAAAGAATTATATAAGGCTATAATAGATAAATTGAAAAATTCATTTCGTAAAATACGTTTCAAATGTCGAAGAAAACGTCAATGACAGCTGAGCTCCACAGACAAAAAGATTTATGCAAGATCTATGGTTTTCAATCGATATTTTAATCGATATGTTAATTGACAGTCATACATGGTCTTACAGAGCTGTGTATTTTAACTAATTACCGTTATCACGATATTAAGACCTCAAATCAATTGTGTTAAGAGCCGACTTAAAAAAAGTAGTAAGTTAAAAAAAGTACCCTAAATTTAGGGTTCCGTCGTCAACACGGAACCCTTATACTTTTGTCGTCCGTTAGCCTGTCTGTACAGACATTCGTACTAAAAAGCTGTAATTTGGCTTAGGTAATTTAATTGAAAACATATTAAAGTCACGCCGACAATGGTAAGTATAATAAAATCCTAAAATAAATTTTTTTTTTGCCTTTACTACACGTAAAGTTTGGGGTGCCATTCAAGTTTGGGGTGCCATTCAATAGGTCGTTCGATTCAGGGATCAGTATCAGTTTGCGTAATATTTGGCTTAGGTACTAATTTATATTAGACTAGCTTTTGCCCGCGACTTCGTCTGCTTTGACCTTACCTGGATAAAAAGTAGTTGAAGAGTTAGTCCAGGTCATGGTCTAGTAAGTATGCCAAAAAAAGTAACAAATATCCATACATCCATAAATAACAAACTTTCGCGTTTATAATATTAGTAAGGAGTTAAGGATTCAAGTTTTCTGTTAACAAAATTAAAGAAATAAGAAAGTTGTTTTAAGAAATAAAATAAAAATCATGGCTAGTAAATTTATGAAGAAGAAAAACTATTTCCGCTGGGTAGGCCTTACAAATTAACGAGTAATAGTCAAGCAACTTACAAAAATACATAAGTAAAAAGGATTTTTTTTCATAAATTGTGTCTGATGACTACGGAACCTAACAATGCGGGTGACACGCACTTGGCCGGGTATGTCAAATTCTTAATTAAGTTATCATAGTTGTCAGTCCAACCAAATTACTTAATAAGTATAGCTAATGTTATTAAAAGAGTAGTGTTGTGAACGTGCATGAGACTTTAATTACTCTTGCTGCAAGTGCTACAACCTTGTTTTTATACGTCATATGAATGGAAAACAACTCCACTCGTTTTATTATTCTACGAAATACGTATAGAGTAGGTACCTAGCTGCCAGGTTACTTCTATAGATAAAATAAATAGTACGCACGCACAGACAGTCGGGCTCGCGCGGCATGAGCGGTGGGCACGCGGCAGGCGGAGTATATGGCCGACTATATACGTATTTTATTGATTGCTCGTGTTTGTATGTACCGAAGTGGACGTTCGTCATGTACCTAGTTATCTAGGCAACCGCCCGTCCGACATTTCGTACGTAGATATATGGAGGTCGCCCTAAATGCATCTGTTACTTCCCTTAGCGGGGTTCGTTTGACAATCGTTTAATGGATATTTTGTTTGATGGTATTTATCTATCTATATATATAAAACAAAGTCGGGTTAGTTACACCATTTATAAGTCAAGAACGGCTGGACCGATTTTTATGATCTTTGATTTGTTAGATTTGTCTCCGCCCCGTATAGCAGCATCACTATTTAAAAAACGGAAAAGTTAACAAAAAAAAGACTCGTTACAATATTCGCCGGGACAGCTAGTCTTATTACCACCATTTATAAGTCAAGAACGGCTAGACCCATTTTTATGATTTTTGATTTGTTGGATTTGTATTCGCCCCAAATAGCAGAATAACTATTTAAAAAACGGAAAAGTTAACAAAAAAAGAGGCGGTACAATGTTCGCCGGGACAGCTAGTACTTACCTATTATATAAAACAAAGTGTTACACCATTTATTAAGTCAAGAACGGCTAGACCGATTTTTATTATCTTTGATTTGTTAGATTTTTCTCCGCCCTGAATAGCAGAATAACTGAATAACTATTAAAACATCAGAAAAAATCACGAAAAAAAAACTGAATAGGCGGTACGAAGTTCGCTGGGACAGCTAGTACTTAGTTATAAATATAATACATATTTATATTTAAGTCAAGTTAATAATAGTCAATATATTTGATAATGCTTTCTGTAATAGTAGGGCGTGTACGTATCTAATATCTAAGTAACTACGTATACATATTTAGTCTTCTCTTATATATTTTCGTTACACATTTCACTTTATTGAATCATCTAATCTAAATTGATTTTATTTTGTAACATCTTGTAGCTTGGATAAATTAGTTTTTAAATCAAAGTACTCCTATCAAACTTGGGACTTTGGAAGAATTACTTAACATGAAGGCATATACTAGCCACTGCACTATGAAGAAGATTCGTAGGCTAAGTTGACTACGGACTTATGGATAAGTATGAGTAAAACTATAAAAGGTAAAGTATTGAAGTTTAAGGTCTAATTACCTAAAATAATGTTTTTAAAACATAGTTTAATCGTTATCACATATTAAAGTTATGTGATTTAAAGTGTCTAGGTAGGTACACCCACTTTTTAAACTTAAACAGCGGGCGAGGCAAGCGATGCGGATCGGTTTTAGCATTCAATGAGGTACGTAGAGGTATGAACATTCCGTCCGCGTTGTACCAGGAATATGGAATGTTAAATACTTAGGTACTAATAATGTTTATTGTCTAGCTAGGTAAATGGGTTCTCGTTAGTTCAGGTACCCACGTTAGTCTGCGGCCTGCCCTACGTGCGAACCGTGACAGATGTTCTTAATCCGTTTAATATTATTTTGACGAAACCCCATCGAGTAGGTAATATAATGGGGTTTTTGGTTCGTATTCTGGTCCACCTCGGGTTAAAAGATTAGTTTGGGTATCTACTTCTATTGATATTATAAATATTTACCTGTATGCGTAGGTACTAACCCATATTATAATATATTAATAAATAAATTTATTTATTCTTTATTCTATATTCATCAATGGTAAAATATATATACTACATCGAGACATATATTTTGTATCCCGAATTTATCGTTGTGTTCGTTTTTCTGTAGGACAAGGTCAGCTGTCAGCTGCTATGCAACGTTACCAGACAAATGTCTACATTGTGACCACTAGAATAACACCCCAGAACAAAGAAAAAGTAGTAAAAGCAATAGGCATACGAACATTACCCTATAATAGAGTAGAATGTCATATTTGTTCAATAAAATTTTCCGCCATTTTTAAATCTGTATCTGTACTTTTTTGTATGGGCGTGAGTTGACAGGACTTGTGATTTCATACTAAATATAAGTGAAAAAACACTTACTAGTTTCGGAGAAAGATGGTTCGTATTGCTGCTCTATGTATTGTAATCGATGGCAATAGGACACACTCCCTATGGGGAATCGTTTAAGGCAGCCCGCGAAATTCAAATTTTCTTACGTTTTTTCTCATAGCGACTTTAGTTTACTACGTATACGCAGTACTTAGTTAGATCTAAATGTAATTCGGAGCTCCAATAATAATAGTTTTACTACAAAACAATCACTTCAATAATCAATCTATCTCATAGACATAAACTTAATATGACTGATTGATTAAAACATGATATTTTCGTCTAAAATATGACTTTATACAGGAAAATTATAAGTGATTATCTTAGTAAAAATATAGTGAGTTACTACAGTAAATCACAGCCGCAAATCACTTTATCAGTATAGAATGTAAGCAAATTAGATGTGTATGTGTGTACTGAGAGCCCACTTTTATTTTTGCAGTTTAACTAACAACAGTGCTTAGTAAAAGTTGTGGAAATATTTGTAAAACGAAGGTTAGAGTTTGTAAAGACATAATTCAAAAGATATATCGTCATAAGTGGGTCCCCAGTTCACACACATAAGCTCTTAAATCTAAATATGTGAGTTCACCAACAAATTTTGGTTATAGACCTTTAGTAAAACATGAATAAACATCTACACAACATTAAAAAACCTAATGTGAATAGATAATAAAAAATTACAAACGCCTTTCTGTGGTCCCTGAGGGCCCACATCAATTTATCTCCTAATTAATAGATTATAACATGAACATTATTTATTCATAAGCCAATCTTTAGTAAAAATTACAAGGAACATTTTAAAACTAAAGAAAGATCACAAATAGTGGTAAATATTGTAACTTTACGTTTTTGTTGGTGGGCCCTCAAAACGTAAAGTAAAAATCCGCAAAAATAAAAATGGGCTCTCAGTACACACATACACAATTAGATTACAGAGTAACTAAACCAAACGAAAGAAATGTTGAATTTTGCAGTCTGTCTTGAACTAAGTATCCTCCTTAAAACCACGAAGGTCTTTTTAGATGCTCCATACAATTTGTCGCGCTACCTACCTCGATGATAATTTACAGGGCATTTTTTTCCGATTTAGATGTTGCTTCTAACTAAAGTAAAAGTTGTCAACTTGTCATAGGTATATGAGCAGCTGATCACGCGGCTTGAATGTGTCCTAATCTTGAACACCATGCAGTTACTAATCCAAAGTAGACCAAATACGAAATGATTGAAGAAGTTTCATTGGCTAGCATCCGAATAATGGGTTCGGTATACTTACTTAAATTACCTACCTTGCGATAACTGCACTGCACCTCGACTTCCAATGCCTGGCAGTTAAAAATCGATTTCTTGGACTACATAAATCGATTTCTCGGGAGCCGAGTTGTGGGCACTGAAAGTGGGTAAAGCCAGTCATTCACCGTTGCCGTTAAATTATGTAATAAGTCGTCTTCTTTACTGTGCTATCGATTTCTTGGACTATTTAGCTAGATACTTACTCTTTATAGCCAGTCATTCATCGTTGCCGTTAAATTATGTAATGAATTGGAAGTAGGAAGTGCAGCGCAATGGGCGCTAATAAATGGGTGTGTGATCGACGGCCGCTACCGTTCGACCTATAAAACTTCCATAAGATTGAGATAGTCCTTTTGATACCTATAACGTATCCCATATGATTTCACTTAGGTACATTCCACGCACAGAGGGCTCGTTACTTACCGTTTTTTCTCAAATTTATTCGGGGATCGTTACCGCAAGATGTATTCTGTGCCGCCAGCCCTTCACACTTGACCGGTTTTTATTATTTGTTTGTTATAGCGGGTTTGCATTATGATTCCACCAAGTTTTATGCGTGTATCTACATGCTACGACCATGCAATAGCTACATCAAAACTTGTCTTATTAGGATTCGAATAATACCTAAGTAATTTTAAATGAAAGAAATAAGTAGGTAACTAGTAGTCTTTCTTAAATGTTTGTTATTTGGCAGGTCATTTTATTTGTTTGCTAACAATTCCTTAAAAAAAAACTCATTTTATCGACCAGAAAAGAAATACTTACTTACTTATATTTTTTCATATGTATAGGGTGTACCAGAGAGCGTCTGGTGTTAAGGACACTACCTATCGATTTGAGCACCATGTATATTTAGCGAAAATGAATAATTTATACGGCGGCGCAGAAGGGGCAGCGGCGGTGTAGCGTTCATATCTACTCCCAGCACACCCAAGCCGTTTATTTTCTAAATTGATTCAAACCGGGAATCGAACTAGCGATCGCCAATAGGGTTAAAACGTGAGGATTATGTGTCAAATAATGCTTAAATTAAGAACTTTGAGACACCAGTTTCATCATTATTATAATTTCAGCCACAGGACGTCCACTGCTGAACATAGGCCTCTCCCAGTGACTTCCAGATTGGCCGGTTGGAAGCGGCCTGCATCCAGCGGCTTCCTGCGACTTTTTCCAGGTCGTCTGTCTGTCAGCCAGGTTACCAGCGAATAATTAAGTATATTTATGAAATGAAACATCCAGTCCCACTTACGTTACACTTATATTTAAATAGAAATTAAATTAACATTTTACAATATTACATTTAATATACATAGCCATTTGTAAAAAAATCTTATTCGTACAGCTAATATAATGTATATCAATGATTGAATGATAGAAGAGTAGACAAAATGAGATAGGACTTATATAAAAATATAGGCGTGGAGGCACATTATTCGTAATCTGCGTTGGGGGCTAGCTTTAAAATTGGTTTATTCTGGAATTTGACTTTTAGGTGCAACAGGTGTTTTTATTTTACATATCTCTGTTATTTTCTCAATCCAAAATAACCATAAGGTATTTATTAGGATAAGGTTTATTTTGCAATGCTCGAATAACGAGAAAATGTATGTTAGATGTATAAAAAACTGAGCCTCGATTCAGAAGTGTTCGGTATCAAATTGTCGAGCGAAAAATCAAGTGACTTTATAGTTATCATTCTAAGACACGTGATTTATCGTTTATCAATTTATTAATTATCAAAGGGTTCACAATCAGACGACTGAAATCATATATCATTTTATACATAGCACAGTTATTTTCACTCTAAAGGTCGAGTCAAATCTACGGGTCCAAGACGGTACAATGAAGATAGCTTATTTTTTTTGCTTTACAATCGCCACCTTTATTTTTGACAACACGTTACACTGCATATAAGGATTTTTTAAAAGTAGCACATGGATCACATACCATAGGTAGAAATGTCATTTTGTTCGACAAATTTTACGCCATTTTAAAATCTGTATCTGTGTTTTAACATGGTTATCGTATATAGTATCGGCATGAGTTGACAGGACTTCTCATTTCATACTAAATGTAAGTGAACAATCACCAACTACTTTCGGAGGATGGCGGTCCGTATTGTGCTCTTTGGGGTATGTCCTCGATGCCCTTTCAAAATGGAATCAAACCGACACATTATATGAACTCGTGGCATTTGTTGGTTCAGATCTATTTTCATTTATAATATTGACATCTATCGATTGGCATGAACCGTGATGCGATGCGATTCAGGGTGTCTTATTTTTCTCATTTGTATAGGTCCGATTTCTGGTTAGTTAGAGCAAGCAAATTTACAATGCAGTATCATCTATTGCAGGGCCCATATTGCTTTCACATAACCTGTAGAAGACGACTCTAAAAATGGTTAACAAAAATCACATAAATCTCTTATCTCTTTACAATCACTTTAAAAATAAAACTAATAAACAGACAATTTAACAAAATTGTTTAAGGACGGTTGCATCAAATAGTTCATGTTTAGAATACCTAAGAGCGCCACGTTTCATTTAAAAGCAATGCATTTAAACAATTTGACGTGTGTCCAAAATTTGAATCATAATAAGAATTCGCCAATTTGGCTCTTTTAGGTCTGGGCTACGTAGCATACGTTTAGCCAAGTCGAATTACATCTGGCCCATAACTATGCAATAGAGATGTATGATCTATCCTAGGCAATCCTAGCTCAGAGACTACGGCCACACTGCGAGATAACTCGTTTAGCGATAAGACACACTGCTATAGGCGATTTTAGACGGAATAAAGTGAGTAAATTTTGTTTATTGGTAATAATGTATTTGCTTTTTTTAATTACCAGTCTATTACTGAATTAATGAAAAATTACACTAGAATTCTTGGCTAAATTCATTAAAATCTGGCTTTGCACAACCGCATAATTAGAGTACCTACAATACCAATGTATTTTCGGCACAGCCCTTTGATACAAGCAGACAATACGCTTGCCCTCTTGATCGAAATTACCTTGGATCGGCCTTGAAAAAGCGACATTAAAATGTTACAACTATTTCCAAGGCAATAAGGTGCAACTTCAAATGACACTATTTCAATACAGATCCAGCTGAATCTGGTTTTAAAGTATGGGGGTCTAAGGGCCGATTCGACCAAACACAAAGTTAACCAGTTTAACTTTAACGGGAATAACTTTACTCCTTTAATTTAACTGGATAACTTCGATTACGTTTTTCGAACAATACACTATACTCTGTAATATTATTCTATAGTTCAAGAGTGAACGATCAACGAATGGATAAACCTACTTAAATTAATGTAATCCATTTCTTCTAAGTTGACTTGAAATGCCAATTTCAAATTTGTAGATTAATAGTGTCAATGATCGATTGACAACTTGTCAGTTTCGAGGTGACAAAAGTGGATTTGACAAGTGAAAACTTTGACATTAACCTATTCTCAGTATAATCTTTTAATCTGTCAACATCACCCGTTTAAATGTTTAGTCGTATATATTGAACTAATTCCTAGATTAGTTGTTGGTAAAATGCAAAATCAGCTTACTTTAGATTAAGTAGTGGTTCACTCTAGAGTAAAAACTTACTCCAGCTTGGTTGAATCGGGTCTTAATCGTTTAGTATTGAATTTAAACATTCCTGTCCTGTGACTTGTCCAAATCAAATACAAAATGTGTATGCTATAGTCCGTCAAGTTCCTGAGCGATACTCATCGAGTGGCGTTGGCTGGGACAACATAGGCTAGGTATTATGTTAGAACCTTATTATTATTAGATCCACTTGCGCACCACCAAATTATTTTAGTCCGGGATTAAGACATCTATCTGTCTCTGTCAATGCCATAAAATCTGACAGCTATAGAAAGATGTTTAATAGCATGTTAGTGGATAGTTCGGGATTAAATTCGCTAATCCTGAGATGCGCAAGTGGACCTTAAGGTATTATAGTGTATCAAGTTAGCATGAGTTCTGTGACAGATAACTGTTGACAATTATAGTGGTGCACCCTAACGAAATCCAATCGATTTTTTTGGTACCTATAGAGAAAGTTTAATAGAGAGAGTTTGATTGATTTTCATCTTAGTAATATTTTATTTAACACATTGTATAATATTATTGATTGTACAAAGTTATCATTAACCATATTTAAGTCAGATGTATTCTTACTGAGGCCAACGCCATTGAGTTTTCATATCGATTAATCGATGACCGCACCGATTTATCGATTCGTTGATAAGGGATTAACTTATCCCGTTGTAAAGTCCAATGAACATTTATATTTGACGCTCGTGACTATAGTTTATCAGTCAACAAACTAGTTCCGCAGAGTATAGTACCTATACACAGAAGTATATTTAGCGCAATCAAAATACTTAAAATCTGTGTAAATTACTTCGAACATTTATCGAATAAAAATAAATTCGTTCTTATTACTGGGCGTAGAATTTAAATATAAAAAAATACATACTTTGCAATGTATGTTTTAAATGTAAAAATATCGCTATAGCGAGTTAAAGGCTAAGTCAGCATTGCACAAGAAATAATGCCCGTTTTAATAAATAATCCCCTCTCTATCATTTGAAGAGGAATAGAGCGGCTCAAAGTCGGTTGGATACTTCGGATATTGTGGCCCCCCGCTGGCTCTGGGTGACGAACGGATGGATAGTGTTGCTTCCAGTATACAGAGTGAGCATGGAATCATGTAATTAATCGAAAGTATGTAATAAGCTACTGCCAAACAGTCTCTAAAAGATCTTTTAATGCATTTTCTCTTAAAAATAACTAGCAATCTGCCTCAAGCATAATGTTAGGAGAAATATCTCAAAATATTTTCGCGCTTGCGTATTGTTGCTGCGTAGCAGTAGTTGATTACGCAGTTTTAAGAAATTATACGATTTCAGTCAGCCTGTATTTCAATCATAACCTTTATTACACTTCGCTCCACGAGAACAAATAATGTTACAACGAAATTCCTAAAAGAATTTCAAAGTTCAGTCGATATTTTAAATTAAACAAATGATTCTAATTGTAAAATAGTTGGTTTTCTAATTTGATACAATAAACACTATCGATAAACACAATACCAAGGACTTCAGATACAGAAATATATTTTTAAATAATTTTGGATTAATTAAAATATAACGATCTTAACTAATTCAACAATCTACAATGGAATCAAAATCGTTGTATTGACATTCTGGTCAACATAGAAATAGTAGAAAGTGACAGCTCAATTGTCAATTTGCTAGCTCTAAATTCAACTATACAGAGCCATATTGCAAAAGTAAAATTTTAAAAATAAGGTCAAGAGAACAATTTAAAAAACGATACTATTGTAATGAGTATTTATTTTCGTATTTTTTATAGTATTTACTTTAAATTTTCCAGTAAATAGATACGCACATAGTGCACATACGGCGCACTGTATAAGGTGATAATCATATTTTTTCCACGAACTAAAAAATATTTTATTTTGTACGTAGATCGATTAAGTTAGTGATTCCAAGTCGCTCCTCAAAATTCGCAATATAACCCTGTCTAGTTAATTTTATAATGCAATCATCAGAGTACGTACGAGTAATTTAGTATGATGTTCTCGTGGCGCATACAAACGATAAGGCGACATATAAATTTAAATTTGTAAGGGCCGATTTTTCAAACGCGAGATAATTTGTATGTAAGAATAAAATTGACGTTTTGACACTATTTTTTATACAAAAACTGTCAACATCTTATTCTTTAAATAAAACTTATCTAGCTATTGAAAAATCGGCCTTTACTCACATATCAGTCTCAAATCCAACTGCAGATACCAAGATCACAAACCACCACAGGAAATGTTTAGAACCATATCCTCTCATTTACATTTTAAAATACCCATTGGTCGTAACTTTATACTAATCCAGAATATCCGTTCTATAAGTTTGTCTATGGAGTAATTTTTTTGTTGCAATCTGTCAAAAGTTTGAACAATCTTTTTTACAAAAAAGGTGTTTATTTTAGTTACTACAGAACTAAATGAAAACCTTTGTTCACTGACGTTTTGAGTACATAAAATAATAATATTTTCAGCCTCCAACACGTCATTAAAAATTTGGGAATGATGACAAACGGTCTATGGTCTAATTTGAAACCATAGACAAATACTAGTCGCTAATGATGAAGATACTGTACAATTCTAGCTTTTTATTTTGGTTATAACTTTATTTTTTGTTAAAAAAAAATCCGTAATCCTAATTTAATACAATTTATACAAATTTCCAAAAGTAACTTTCGAGTTAGTGAGTTAGTGTGATCTCCATAAGTTGCCACCTATTTCAACTACATAGGTGTAACAGAATTAGTGCACAAATCATCTTAGGGGCTGATTCTCTTATAATAAAATGTCCAATCAGCTGTTACGATTTGAATAGAGAAACTTTTTTTTTTTATTTCGATGTTGGTCATACAGGGTTACATTGCAAAGGGGTGCCAAATCTTTAGCACTGGCTCAGAATCAGTGACTTAATCAAACTATGCCGAGAAATAAAAACTTTTTTTTTCACATTTAATTATTCCTATCCGCTGTTTAAAATCGTGCGCGTGGATAATTTAACTCATTCATGAAAAAATTGCACCGTATGTGCACTGCGTAAGGTCCTTGTAGGCTCGCTGTACCTACGCCTCTGAAGAATGACCTATTGACTTTATTTTCGGATATTTTAAAGTAATTTTTTTTTCGTAACACGATTATTTTAAAAAAAAACGATAAAAACGCTTCTTTATAATGTTCCCTAGATCTTATTTTGTATTTTTAACCCTGTATACAAACATTTGAGCATTTGAGCACAAGAATCATCCTTTAAGAGGATGTACACGAATTCTGTTACACCATGTATTATTTTTAAACTTTTGTATTTAAAAAAAAACAGTTTTTAACAAAAGACTGTCCAAACTGCTGACAACCTACAGTAAGTAAGTCTATACAAGTTAATGCGCCTGGCTCTCCTCGTCGCCGTTGGTCTCGCCGTTGAGTAGCGGCGGCACGGGCGGCTTGATCGGCGGCGCTGGTATCACCTGCAAGAGCGAGACGCCGTTAGCTGTGCGAGCGGGAGGGGGGAAAACGACATTTACTCTATCTATTCAACAATAAAACAGGGGCGGATCCAGGGTGTTATTTTACTACTGTACCGGGTACTGGCATACTACTATGTGATTTTAAATGAACATAAAAAACTGTTGACTAGAACTAAGAACAAAATAAGTATGTAAGTTTTTGCGTTTGACATGAAAGAGTAAAACGTTTGAAAAAAGTCTAAAATATGCATTAGGATCCGCTCTTGTGATGTAATGAATCTTAGTATGTTTTATTTATAGCTGTCTGTTCCCAGAGGCATGGAAAAAAAAGTCTGCTGCTTTGTATTTTCTACTTTAAAAGCCCAAAATATAAAAAAAAAAAACTTTGCCACAACTAAAGTTAGAATCTGTGCGCCCGAAGACATGATAGAAAAACCACCAACACCATAAAAAAAACGTAACCCTAAGCTTATTTAAAGAATTTGTTTCAGTCAGTAACAATTCCAAAAACATCAAAACAAAAAAATTAATTAAAATCAAAATAAAAACAGCCCCCACCAATTTTGAAAAGAAGAAAAATAAACTTAACCTTTTTCAGGGTTCGTGTCTTCCTGAATCTGTGTATGCGAGATTTCGGTTCTTAAATGTGTGAAAAGGGGGTGAAGCCTTGGTTTAAGTGGTATTTGCACAACCGCGACCGCTTCAGATCTTACACGAAGTTCGATAAAACCCTGTCAGTCCAGCAAAATGAGACAATAGGGAAGCACAGGCAAAGCTAAACCAAGATGGCGCCAGTGTGTTTGGTCTTGTCAACTAATAATGTCCACGCAAATGTCAGTTCGTTTTTTTTTGTGCTGGCTACATCGAGTACATACATATAGAGCAGCAATACGAACCATCTTTCTCCGGAACTAGTAAGTGATTACCAATGATCGGAGTAGGTAGATTGATTTGATGTACTTTGGTAGTGCTAACATAATATGGATATGCCTTTTTTTTTTCAAAAACTGATACTAAGAAATTCCGGGATCCCGGAGGCATGTCCATATTAACATCCATTACTTACATTTAGTATGAAATTAAAGTCCTGTCAACTCTCGTTCATACAAAAAAGTACAGATACTGAATAAAAAACGGCGGAACATTTCGTCAAACAAATACTTTACTCTATATGGTATGTGCTACATGGCTCGCTAGTATGACGCAAGTTTGACAACTTATCATTATGTATCACCTTTATAACAGTAATTATTTTCTCATTACAGCAGTGACAGAACTATGAATCAAGTAATTACTACGGGCAAGACCAAACACAAAGCGACCCCTGATGGGATAAATGTGCAGTGGTTCCCCATTGAAAGACGCTCATCTGGTGTAGTGGTTCGCGCTCCGAACTACTAAACCAGGGTTTGAATCTCGCAAGGGGCAAATGTTAGTGTGATGAGCACGAGCATTTGTACCTAAGTCATGTATGTTTATAAACGTATTTAAATATATTTATCCTTTATCTAGACACTATAGTATAAGCTTTCCTAAGTTTGGAGCTTGTTAATTTGTGTAATTGTGGAAAGAATTCATAAAGTTGTATTGTTAAAACCGGTGTCACACGACCGCTCTGTATTTAATTTCTTAGATAGTTTCTATTGTATATTTTTCACGTTTATATTTTTTAAATGTCTTCGTTAACACATAAATATATTTCAATATTTTTATTTTATTGTACCTCGTTTTACGTTTTTTAAAATTGACGGCTTTTTACACAAGTTTTCAGGTCCAAAAACTTTGGAATTAATAAACCTTTTCCAATGAAAAATAATGTGAGTAGTACACGCATAAATAGAATACTTATGGCAAAAAATATCCTTCATATACATACGAGTACATAGTAAAATTTAAAAAGGCTTATTTATTTTAACGAATTTAGTCTTGAAACTGTGTATAAAAAACAGCCCGGTGTTCGCGCTTTTAAACTAAAAAAAAAACTTAATTTTGTCTATTTGTCATTGTCAATAACAAAACAATCACTTATATGACTTCGGGATTAAACTGGGCATAGATTCGTGTAGTTCTGACTAACAGTTAACACTAACGTTACACACTAACCAAGTTAGTCACATCACATCTGGCGTACGCGGGACGGGTTCATAAAAAAATTAAAACAATTTTCAAAAAAAATAATTCATTGTAAAAGATACTTAAAGCTAATATACAAAACAATACATCTATGTATTTGATATTTTTTATATTTATTTATAAGTTTTAAAAAACCATGGAAAGTAGTAAAAAAAAGTTCTTAGAATATTCACTTCTAAGTAGATGACGCTGGATATATTTTGAGACATGGCGAGATTTTATTCAAAAGAATGTATTTACAAGTTTATTATTATGCCCGTAATTTAGGCAACAATGATATAAAATCTACAAAATTAATATACAAATACATTGATCAATGATAATATAGACATACAACAGATATGGCTTGTTGTGCTATGGTCGCATTTGATGTATGTTATGGGGTGTCCACGTGATCTATTAACCATAGACTAAATAGAGTTTTGGTATTACCATAAACTAAATAGCGGCTATTGGTATTGTGGAAAAGCTGGCATTCTACCTTTTGCGACATGAGTGACATAATATATCCATAGTACAAATAATTGACATAGACTAAATAAACCAAGGCCACACCCCAACAGTTAGTCATGCTAGAACGTTCTACGCTACGCTATCTAGGCATGCTCGCTTCACTCTTTGCGTACGTGACGTCTTCGGCCCCGTCGTCCTCCGAGATCTGTCGTGGAACCAAAAGGGGGGTAAATAGGGGGTAATTTAGAATTTTCATGCAAGGGAAGCGGTATTCTGAGATTGTGTTTAACTCATCAAGCATACGTAATCAATCAAGACTCATATAAATCTCTCTCTTATATTTTTCTGTCTCATGAGATGAATGAAACGGTTCTTGGAGATACCTTAACTTACGTTAAAGCCATCATAATGTAAAAGTAACGTTTGGCGGTTTAGTGTGATTTGGTTTTAAGATTTTGACTGTATTTTTTTTTATTTGGTGTGACTTTTCAAACATTTTGGTAGCTATTAAAGCAGTCATTCATTCCTAATAGTGTTAACAAAAATAAAGTAAGTTAAATAAAAACGAAATTGGCAGCAAAAATTTCATACGAGTTTCTAACAGATTTTACAAAAAACCGTCTTATTTTTACACTGTTTGCTATTTTTGATAGGACTTGGGCAAAACTACTCTCAACCGCATGATTAAACAAAATTTAGACATCTGTATTAAAAGGTATATTTACTTTTAGCTGAACAACAAATATAAAAACATTTTATCATGTTGCGGTACATTAAAAAATATATTGTATTTTTGTAATCTTTTCTTGAACACAAGAATTTTATTTTCAATCAAAAGCGAATACTGCTCGGCAAGGCATTGATCACTGTTTTTATGTTCCAAATGTCCAACGATATATTATCAAGATCTTTTGATCGCTTGCCTCCTTTAGTAAGAAATTCGTAGCTGTAGTGTGAATTTTTAGAAGGGAGAAAATTATTTTAATATTTTTTTATTTAAAATTATAAAACAATCTCAGAATACACAAATAGTCAGATTTTTGTATAAATCTTTGTAATTTTTAAATATTAAAAAAATAAACTCGAGTTAAATTAGGTTGAGCCCTCAATGATTTACATAATTACCCTTGAACGATATAATTGTACATAGAAATCACTGTTCATCGTTCAACGATACAAATATTTTTTTTTACCGACAGCTCGGTTCGCCGAAAGAAATATTTATCATTCTTTCGGCGAACCGAGCTGTCGGTAAAAAAATATATTTGTATCGATGAACGATGAACAGTGATTTCTATGTACAATAAAATTATATCGTTCAAGGGTAATTCTGTAAATCATTCGGAGCCCAATTAGGTTCCATTAAAAATGATATTTTGTTATAATATTTTATTAGGTACTTGTGAAAATCATCAAAATAAATTATATTTTGTGGTAAATTAAATGAAGAAAAGAAAAAATAATAATAATTAAGCGAAGCATGCAACTGAGAGTAACCAAACTAAGACAGACAGAGACCGCAGCAGTCAAATCCATAGACAAAGTCTTAAGAATAAGGTAATGGTTATAATATTAACTATAACTGCCTGTAAATTATACATTTTGTACTTTCACAGGTAGCTTGATTGATCGATGTGAGGAATAGGTTGCTAAGATGAGAGAACAGTTAATTATACGATTGCAGACCTTATTTTCTGCACGATAGAGCATATTGCGTACTTTTATGACAACGCAGCCGAGAATGAACTCTGAAGTATGCTACTGACAGAGATATGGTTTAATGAAATTATGGCACCGCTTCGATCCGGCAAGATGTGTACGTCATTTTAAATCTCAAGGTGCTCTTAAACAAGAACAATTTCAGAAAAATCCTGTAAGCCGGATCTGCAGCGCCCGAAAATTTTACTTATCTGCATAAGATGACCAAAATATTTTTTTTTGGACGGTCCTATCGCTGACGGCCATAGAGGAAGGCCTTATTCAGCTACACTGGGCAGTTGTAGCGAGCACTGAAGAAGCTCAGCCTACGTCCCACTAGTTGTTGCCGCGGCCGAGTGTGAGCCTCGTAAGTGTCGGGCCCCATACTAGCGGGCGTGGTCGGGCCAGTGTCGAGTGCGTAAGGACCCCCCCACCGAGCGGCGATTAGGCATATCGCGTTTTGGAACTCAAACGACTTTAGAAAGTTACAAAAACGCCGTTACCAGCCAGCGTCTTTAGTCGCGGCATTCCGACTTCAAAAGTCGCGGAGATTGCCTATGCTATAAATACAGCAGTATGTCCCTTAATTTACTGTAAAGTTGCCATGCTATCGCCGCTTGTTACAACATTACAGGTTGCCGTGAAATTGTGGCCTGTTTAGGAGCACCTTAAGGCCTATACATACCACTTGCGTAATGTGCACTTGTCCGTACACGTATATGTGTGGTAGAATAGGCCTTTAAATTAAAAGAGTCCGAGGTGA
This sequence comes from Anania hortulata, assembly GCA_963576865.1. Lineage (NCBI taxonomy): Eukaryota > Metazoa > Arthropoda > Insecta > Lepidoptera > Crambidae > Anania > Anania hortulata. The sequence continues at coordinate 19,230,584 of OY756398.1, read as the reverse complement.
ATGTAGCTTAGTGTCTAGTGTGTAATGGTCTTTAAATTGAATGAGGTAAAAGCGAGTGTTGCTTAGTATCCGATGTGTATCGGCCTTTTAATTGAACGAGCAAAAGATGAAAGTTGCTAGGTAACTGGTGTGTAAGAGTTTTGCTTGGAAAGCAATGTATATTCGGCCATTTAATTGAACGAGCTTAAGACGAATGTTGCTTGAAACCGGTTTTTAAATTGAACGAACTAAAGATTAATGTCGCTTGGTATCCAGTGTGTATAGGACCTTCAAATTGAACTAGCTGAAGATGAATGTAGCTTAGTGTCAAGTGTATAATAGTGTTTAAATTGTAGGAGGTAAAGGCACAGTTAGGGTTGGCCTTTTAGTTTTTGTAAAAATTCAAATAGTTATTTGTTTAGTTCCCATTCTATAGAGATATACGCCAAACGTGACCACTGACTCACCTCGGCTTGGCAGTACTCGGTACACGGGACTGACAGCACTGCGACGACCACTTAGGGGTCGTGTTGTGAAGTACGTCTGTATTTCAATTTACAAAAAATAAAAGGCCAACCCTAACGTCCAATTGGAGTGTGGGTATTGGTGTCAACAAATAGGCCTTGTTTCGGTACTGCTTTAGCTTATCTATATACTGTGGTTATGTATTATATGTAGGGTTGTGTATGTGTATGTGTGAAGTGCGGCTTACAGAGGGTTTGGGGCGGTGCGTGTCGACGGCGGCCACGGACAGCTTGATGTGTTCCTCGCGGCAGCCGTACGCCACCGGCGTCAGCTTGATCACCGTGTGCAGCGGCACGTGCAGGTACGGGAGCTCCTCTGGGGAACAGTTATACAGGGTGGAATACACAAACCTCACATCTACTGGAACTATGTTAAATATTGGAACCTTTCTTCGTCTTCCAGTTCTTGGTCGCAACGTACACTTTAACTTTGCAATTCAAAGAGTCGGTGTCCATGTCGGTGACTTTGGTTGTTCTTCGTCAAGTATAGCTTTCTCCATAGTCCAATTGACTGTGTGCTTCTTAAGTACACTGCGTTCAAGAATTTTTACTATAGAAGCAAAATTTTAAAGGACACATGTCAGAACCACCAGACCAATGGTGGTTCCAACCATCAGGACGATTTTCCTAACAACCCAAGTTCCATTATGACGGCGCCCAGTTACGCTACCAGGTCTTATAGTAGATTAAATTGGTACCATGCAATTACAGTGGCAGGTGACAGGCACGTAGAACTGAAAGTCGATGGGCCAAAATGGTTCTAAAATGGTCGCTACGTACTGGGAACGGCAGTGTAGGACGCACAACCACGAGGTGGACAGACGACCTAGTAAAGGAGCAAGCCGCTGGATGATGAAGGGGGGGGGAAGGGGTCCTATATGTTCATGTTAGTCCTACAGCTACAATTTTCTTCTTCTGTCGTGTCAACGGCGACTCTAAACGGACTTCGACCAAAACTTGGGAATTTCTACGGCATTTTGTATCGCTCTGTTTAGGTTATCCCTCGTGCAGGTGTAGGGGCACAAAGGGCAGGAGAGTAGGTGAGTCATTGTTTGTGGGTCCGCACCATAGTCACACTCACTTTGCCGCTCGCACCTCATATCCCACCTTACCAAATGTTGTCTACAGCAGCCAACCTTGTTGGTTGGCCAAGGCTGTTCATGCCCAGAAGTAAGGTGTTCAGACGGCTATACGAATTTGAAAGGTGGAGGAATTTTGGAGGACCAGAGCTGAATTCGAGCATCAGTAGGTCGAGTGGTGATGGCTTCGGTCAGTCTCAGGAAACTTTTCTGGCTCTTCAGTCTAGCCTCGGGTACACGAAGCGGATGCCGAGAATCAGTCTCTCGCTTCCTCTTTTTTATGATGATGCTGCAATAAAGATGATGGCTTACCAGCGGACTTGTCGAGGAAGTATGCGAGCAGGCAGCGCATGACGGCTTGGTGGGAGACCACGAGCACGTTCCCCTGCCGCTCCAGCTCCATGATAACGGGCTCCAGGCGCGCCACCAGGTCCTCGTAGCTCTCCCCGCGCGGGTATCTGTACGCGAACTTGTTGGCGTCGCGGGCGTTGAAGTCGGAGGGGTACTTCTCCTGTATTTCCGCGTACGTCATTTCTTCGCAGATACCCTGTTAAATAAGGATAACTTTGAGTCAAATAATCTTTAATAATAATAATAAAATAAATAATAATCACTGTCGCAGTTCTTAGTACGCTAGGTTTTGATTCTCGGTCGGGTTAATTAGGAAGCAGACTGGTCTAAATTGGCTGAAAGACGTCCCAGAAATTACATACGTCTGGTACCCAAGGATGTTAATTTTAAATTACGGTTGCTGTGTTGTCTGGCGGATCAGAAATATCATTTTTAGTTGGTGGACCCGAGGACTAATCTTCAAGGGCTTTTTATACTTGTAAATCCAGAACAAAGGATATTAATTTAGAATAAGATCATTTTTGTAATGAAAAACATTTTTCCAAAATAATCTATAGACACTTTAAACAGTAGCCGTATCATTATGTCGTGTTTTTTCTTTGTTCTATTGTTAGTCTATGGTGCTATAGCCTTACAAATGCCACAGCATACACAAGACCCAAAGTACCTAACAGCTTAGTAATCTAACTAATAATAAATAATTACGATAAAAAGAGAAACTCAAGCTTTGCTTAAAGACAATAAAACTCAAAATATTTTGACCTAAATACGGGAACTATCGCGATGCTTAGGCATATTAATTTGTTCCTTCTACCGGGTTGCACCGATCGCGTTCCATCTCATATAAACGTTAACTTGAAAATTATAATACAATTACTTTTATAAAGTCCTATTCGCAATGCCCTTACCGCATCGATCTCGTTGAGCGCCTTCCACCTCTCCTGCGGCGCCTTGACGTCCTTGACGGTCTGTATGGCGCGCCGCATCCAGGACGTCCAGACCCGCAGCCCCGGGATCTGCTGCGTGTCGATGTAGCCCGCCAGCGCCGCCGCGTACTGCCGCCCGCGCCCCGACAGCGAGCTGTCGCCGCCGATGCGCCCTACCGTGTTGTGGAGGCTTTCGCCGTGCTGCGAGACGAGAGGTCGAATACAATCTTTTCACACATCTTTAGATGTAATACCGGACAAGTGCAAGTCGAACTCCCGCACCGAGGGTTCCGGGCCAACTTATAGCTATGTAAATAACTCGGTTATAACGGAAATCGAGTTTCAAAGATATTTACCGATTATGCGAGTTTAAGTCCCCACAGATAGTGTAAAAGCGCTTAACGATTAGTTTTTATGCTTTTTATGATCGACATCATTAACATCTCAGCCTATTGCAGTCTCAGACATCTGAGCATAAATGTAGTAAGATTAATAAGATCGACATAAATAAAAAGTTCATAATAAAAAATACAAAAAGGCCCTTAATGGCACTTTTCACGTCCCATTTTTGTTATGGGCTCATGCCGCGAAAAAACAGCGCAAGAAAGACGGCAACGACTTGTCAGCCTCTTTTCATAAATATACATATTTACAAGTTCTAGTGCGAGCTGGGGCAGTTTAAAATTCACATATTTATAATCATTTATAACATCACTAACAGTGTAGTAGCCCTTTTTCAATAAAATCATCTTGACATGTTAATCATGTGTTTGTGTGTGTGTCTGTCTGTGTGTATTTTAATAGTGGTGTTAAGTGAACGTAAACTTACCCTCGTCAGGTATATGGTCCGGGGGACAATGTGTATATTCATTAAGTAGTACACGATCCGGCTTTGGATGTGGCCCTCGTGTTTGTGAACCACCACCTGCAAATTAATGTTCATCATCATCATCATCATCATTTCAGCCATAGGACGTCCACTGCTGAACACAGGCCCCCAGTGACTTCCAGATTGGCCGGATGGAATAATGTTAATGTTTTGTTAATAACCTGTTACCTAATTACCTAGAATTATTAACTGGGTATTGACATCCAAAGGATTATATGATATAACAATAGGGATGACGACAGGGTGATGACAATGAAATTCTAAATAGAAGTCAGTTAGATTATCAAAAATACTGGACAAATTTTTTTCTTTTATCAATCAACCAAAAAAATACAAAGATAAAGCGCGCCAAAGTTCGGGAGTGGGGGCTCGTGTCGTGACGTCACTTCTAAGTAAAAAATTTACCTAGACGCGACATTTCAAATTAATATATCTGTAATATTTTGATCTATGAAAATCTAAGATCTTAATCTTCTTCTTTCTTGCCTTCTTCCATTATTTGGGGTCGGCCCTCCTCGTTTTTAGGCGCCAGGATACTCGGTCCCGGGTCTCTAAAAATCTATGATCTAATGATCGTTAATTTTACATTTATCCCTGGTCCTTTTAGAAGGTCGATTTAACGTGGTCCTTACAATCCATTGTACCCATAAATTAATTTGATGAGAATGTTGTCGCTTGACGAATTTAGTTCCTTGGCTTTCGCCACCAGAGACGTAGTTCTGCATTGCGAGTGATTCACGATATTCTATATTATTTAGATGCCAATGTAGTCGATAATAGCTAATAATTAATAGCAGTTGCAGAAATTCTGACGGAATAGTTCCAGCCAAGTTTTGCAATTTAAATTAAATTGACAATAGTACATGATAACTTATATTATTGAAATAGTATGTTTGTTTTTACTAAATGGCTCTTAATGGCTGAATGGAATAAGCTAAAATTTGGCGCACAGAGATATTAATCTAGCCTAACACATAGAATTCATCCTGCTCTTGCGTTCCAGCAGTGGGATGGTAATTCTAAAGTCTTCGCAGTCGAAGTCGCAGTCAGGAGCTAGTTAAAAATAGTTAAAAACCCCAGGATGTTAAAAGTTAACTTATGGTTAGTGACCAGTATATCATAATTACTAAATAGTTTAATAGTGCCTAAGGCCCCATGAATACCACGGAATTTTTGATTGGCCAATAGTTGGATGAAGTGTTTGAATTACTATTAATCGCTTCGTCGCAGAATGTACCTTTCGCAAAATGTCCCCTAGTCGCGAAATGTCCCTTTCGCAACACTTAGAAAACCTGTTTTGTTTATACATAATTATGAACTTTACAGATTTTTTTATAATCAATCGAAAATAACAACGTATACTTATATCATGTTATGTAAAATAAATGTAGTGTAAACAAACAATAATATACATAATGACTATATAGTAGACAATTTTTTTCGTTTTCATAGAACATTTTGAACAAAATGGAAATTTGGCGAGTTATATTTTTGCTACCAGGAGGACATTCGGGCGACATTTTGAGAAAGAGTCATTTTGCGAAAGGTCCAAAGGGACATTCTGCGACGAAGCGCTATTAATATCGGTCGAGACAAATCATTTCAACAGGGACTGTATATCGGTATAAAATATCTGTATAGTACCAGTAAAAATATCAATACTGAAATTTTATAACGAACGAATTTATGTACCGATAATTTCCCTTTAACCCTTATTTTATTTCGGTACTGAAATGGTTTGAACTGGAGTGCGGGGCCTGCACGGGGTGCGGGAGGGGGCGCTACGGGGGGGGGGGGGGGGGGGGGGCGTCGCAAGCAAATCGATCGAACTATCGGCCGATAAAAAAAGAGTAGTGTGCTCTCTAAGCAGTGTTAACTTACTTCTTGAGGGTCCCCCTAGGACCTTATACAGGGTGTCCCGTAACTCAAGGATAACCTTATACCGCATAAGGATAACCTTATACCGCATAAGGATAACCTTATACCGCATAAGGATAACCTTATACCGCATAAGGATAACCTTATAACGCATAAGGATAACCTTATACCGCATAAGGATAACCTTATACCGCATAAGGATAACCTTATACCGCATAAGGATAACCTTATACCGCATAAGGATAACCTTATACCGCATAAGGATAACCTTATAACGCATAAGGATAACCTTATACCGCATAAGGATAACCTTATACCGCATAAGGATAACCTTATACCGCATAAGGATAACCTTATACCGCATAAGGATAACCTTATACCGCATAAGGATAACCTTATACCGCATAAGGATAACCTAATAACCACATAAGGATAACCTAATAACCACATAAGGATAACCTTGTAACCGAATATTATTCCATATTTTATAGTAAACAACCTTTTCTACGACTCAATATATGCATTTTGTTTTGTCTTTCTATACAAATTCAATCGAGTTTGGTAATTTTGAAAGCAATTTTCTATGTCTTAAAAAATTGCATGAAGATAAATATTCATGCAATTTTTTAAGACATAGAAACAAAAGTTGTTCACTATAAAAATGAGAATATTTTTTTAATTACAAGGTTACAATCTTTCGAGTTCCGGGACATCTTGTATGGAAAAAATAAACAACAAGTTTTAAATAATACTGCTTATATTTTGAAGATTATATGTTACGCGCATTTAAAAGGCGGTAAAAACGCCTGATCTATAACGCCTTTCATACAGTAATTAAGATACCCAAAGCCATTGATTTAAAAAGTAAAGATACGGCTGACAGAACAATTCACATTACACTTTCGCCATACATGAGACACTAACGCCATCTATTAGAGTATAATGTCAACTGTTAAACCGCATCACAGATGTAACCTTGTCAGAGCGGCTTATAATTAAAGAGGAACTCGGTAAAAAAACTTCTTATTTGATATATTATAATATTTAAAGAGTTATCATAGTAAATATGTATAACTTCTTGCTTGCTTATATAAAAATACGACACCGTGTTTTATTTCGCCAAGGATCAGTAGAAAATCTACAGTTAAAAACGTAATTATTTCTTTGTATTTTACACTTACTACGTTGAAACACAGTTTGATTTCCTTAAATATTAAATAAATCGAAACTTCAGATATTTTTTCATCATGAAACATAATATTTGTATGACATCACCTATAACCATGATAGTGCTCACAGTGTAGAACTAATGCACGCCGCTACAAAGTTAAATCGGACATTCGTACGGTAAATATGGGGTCGCTTCGTATAATTGACAAGAACGATAAAAAAAATGTTACAGGAATGTAAATAATTATCAAATTTACGATTTACCGGTGAAATTTAATATTAGAATTATTTTTGGTGAACTTTCTGTCGTAATTGACTCAATTCTTAAAAGAACATCCAGGCATAATATTTTTTCTTAGGACACCGGCTCCCGATGACAGCCGACCACTGACTACGTCACTTCGGCCCTAGGTATGGTCAGAGTAGGGCCCGGTTATAGGCAACAGCCTGACGTGCGGTCCGCCCTGTCCTTACGAAGTAATATATAAGTCAATGCCCAAAGCTCAAATACTTAACCAATTTCGATAATTAGTAGTGATTTCACGACTGACTTACGTCTGCGATGCGGTCGACTACTGTCCTGTTTATATTTGGTCGTTGGTCGAGACTTGCGATGATTTTTTTTCGACTGAATGCCTCTAACAACCCAGTTTATTAGGTGGTTTGCCAAATTCTGTCAGCGACATTCTCCGCAATACGACCAACGACCTTCGTTTGCTTGCAAAGATACTAACTAAAGTCACTGTTTACTTTAAGTTGCTTGCCGAATAGTACTGACGACCGTTTTAAGTCGAAAGCGGACAACTACCGCTTTGTCAACTTCAGCTTGTTACTTTAGCCGAACCTGGTCGCATTAGACCACATTTAGTTAAACTAACGACTCAACATAAAACAAAAAGTCAGATCATTGTCTGATTACCGTGTTATTTTTTATACTGCCTACGACCTTCGTCAACCGAATGCGTCTGACAACTGTGTATATTATGGACCAAATGATTAATGAGGACATTACAAATAGATAATGGCAAGTCAAATCGGGCCAAGTGACTAATGATTACCTAAACTTCATTATTTATTATAGTGTCTGGTCATTATGAATACTCCTACGTGATGTTTAGGCAATTTTACCATTTAGGAACATTGAGGCTCATTGGGCTGCTCCTACTACTACGCAACTGAGCGTTAAGTTTGGTTTTGGCGCTTCAGTGGCCACTTCCGCGACACCGCGACCTTTGCTCGCAATGATGACTAACCTTCAAATGTAAAAAAGGCGTAATACAACATGTGCAAAGGGTAAGTTTTTCTGGGCTAGGAAGTGGTTAGGTTAAGTTAGACCAGTGACCAAAATGCGCGAGCCGAGCGAGCGAAGCGATCGGTGCCGCGTAAGCAGCCGGCGAATCGCTTAAACCTCAATTTGTATTTTTTTTATCTTAATAAAACATGTATTTTTATTATCCTGCCCAATAGGAAGATAATTATAATATGTTGCAAAAATTCATAAAAGAAATTGTAACTCGAAAACTACGAAAAATCGTAGAACATACATAGGGGTGATTCAGATACCTCTCAAAGGCACCTTAAAAAAGTTATTGGACGTCACTTTTCTGGCCAACCCGTATATTATTTTTTATCATCCTGCCCAATAGGCAAGAGAACTTAATTATAATATATAGGCTATATTATAGCCTGGACAATTTAATTATTTCATTAGTTATTATCATATTGCACTGTCACATTAGGCTTATTTCAAAATGCCCGGGCATTATGTGCAACGCCCATTCAATCACTTGGTCCACAACATATACACTTGGTCGTTGGCCTCATGCGATAGACGACCCGCCTTAAATGTAGTGGTTAGCACATATACAATAAAATAAAGCCAAGAGCGTCGCCAGCCGATGGTCCAGTTAAGGGCAAGTTGTTAAAAATGAGAGGTGAGAGAAAAGTATAAATTGTGGGTACATGAAGCTTCACACTTGTAGTGATCTTACCTCTACGTAAATTGTAATAAGAACGGTACAAAGTTCAGTGTGTAAAGCTCCACGGGCTTTTGAATGTCTAGGGGGGAGCATCTGCCCCTGCCCCCCGTGGCGACGCCCTTGAAAGCCCCCACCAAGCTGCAAAGGTATAAAGTGCCCTACATACAGTTTTCATCACCTTCTCTCCGGTGTCGTAGATCTTCATGTAGCTGTACTCGGACTCGAGCCGCTCGTCGAGCGGCTCGTACTTCTCCTTGTAGTGCTCTATCCGCAGCAGGAAGTCGTTCAGCACGTTGTCCGTGTTCTGGATGTTAGTGTAGTCTGGACTGCTCACTTTTACTTCCTAGAAATAAACATGAGAGAGATAATTTATTTTTTTAATATTTTGGTTTTGCGTTGTCTCATCTATGTTGCGGTTATAATTGTTTTTATAGGAATCCTGAAATATATGGATAACTAAGTTTGTAAGTTTTATACGACTTTTTATCATCATACCATGCGGTATGTACCGTACCATCATATAAGTACCAAATGTCTAATACAAAAATACTTTTAAATTTTTTCGATTTAGTCCAAACAATGTTTGAACGTTACAGAGAAGCACCTCAGGTTGTAATCGAAGCCTTAGTTATTTGGCCCAGAATTGTCACACGATGTCAATCAGAGCATACATATAATGCGAGGCCTTTCGCGATAATATTTTCCAATCCACTTTTTTTTTTCAATTTATATTGCCGCCTCAGTGAGGAATCGAATCCACGTCACATCGCTACCGCTAAGCTACCGAGGACGTTAGCCAACCCGTCGTAATCTGTCAAGTGTTTCTCGATGTCGAAGCCAGCGTTTTATCTGACCAATGTCTTTTTAAAGTGTTATATTATCTCAAATAAGTAGCATGTAATTGTTAAAAACAAATAAAAAAATATTTTTATAAATATTTGTCAAAGAGTTATTTAAATCGAATGAGTAGATATTACCTGCAACTTTAAAAAAGACCCTTTTTAGAGTAATGTTAGTATAATTAAGCCAAATTAACGTAAATGACGGTTTTTCTTAGATAAAAGTTAAGAGAATGGCGGTATAATAAACAGTTCCAATACTACTGTTTACAACTATTGTGATAATGTGCGACAAACGTTCTAAAGAACCATTTAGCACAATTGGAAGTCAAAGTTATATTTGAACCTAACAAATGTAAACAAGGTATATTATGTGTCGCATAATACACTTTGTTTACATTGGAAAGGTTCAAATATGTGTGTGTCATCATCAGTTATGCATCAAACGACAAAGTGTACCTACCAGTGATGTTATGGATATGAAATTCCGGATCTGAATACGGATATGGATATAGAAATTATATTATACCGGTTTCGGATACGGTTACGGATTTAAAATAATTTTGGATTACCTGTTAGTTTCGGATAGCTTCGGTTACGGACATTAGATTTTTTAAGAAATTGTAACAGTAAAACAGAAATACGTAATAATTTGACATTATTTTAGACTTCACTTTCACTTTATCAAACTAAGTAATCGTAAATGTAAAATTGTAATGTAATCCGGCAATGACTGACTAGTTATGACTCTTAAGACTGAGCAATAGAAATAATAAACATGCTAGTAACGCGCGCTGGTGTATCTGCTCGGCCGGGCAGAAAAATCTGACAAAATGTGTCTCATTTAGAATCCGCCCCTATCCGAAACTTTTATTTATTTATTTCTTTATGGAGAATGGTACATAATCTAAAACTATATAATTAGTTTATCAAAGTTAAGCAAAAGTTATCAAACAAAACAGAATTCTAAACAATAAATTTAGCCACATCAAAACGAGGTATATAATACACTTATACAATGAAAAGTATCACCAAATTACACTTCGAAAAATTCAGTATTAATTTGATTTTTAAACAATTAGATCTCGCCGTAAATATATCGGATTCGGTTACTGATAGATTATCATTTCGGATATTCGATAGTTTCGGTTATAGTTACGAAGCTCCTAAACATCCCTGCAGTGTACATTGTAAGGTATACAAGTTCAATGAGACGACCTTAAACTTGCTCATAATACGTCGCTAATGAGAACCGCCAACTCACAATGGACGTATTGACATGTGAAACTAGTTCGCGACTGAATACATCGTATGATGCCAACTCTTTGTATAACAGTATTGGTCACTCGTTTGCCGCAGTGGCACGGAGCGTGGAGCGGAGGAGTTCGTGAGCGCAGGGGTTTCAGATTCGAGTCTCGGTTGGGTCAAGATATTACCAGGCTATTTAAAAATGGCTCAGGTCTGGGTGAGCTGGGCCGGTAAAAACTTCTTGTCCGGCACCTCGTAACACAAGGAATCACGTTGATTTCCCACTTCGAAACCATACAACTGTTGTTTATCGCATACTTTTTAGAGTTTTGTATAAATGGTGTCAGGTATGGTTTATTAAAGCGTAACACACACAGAAGGCGTGAGCGGGACCGCGACGGGTCAAGTGAAGCCTAGTCAGAGGCCTTAGGGCGGCTTGATTATATAATATAATGAATATTAGACAGCATCACGGACATTGCTCAGATCCTAAGGTAAGTAGCTAAGGCACTTGAGTTATCAGAAACAACGACGGTTTCACGCACGTCACCCAGACCCGAGACAACATAGAAATGTTAATTTTATACAAGGACCCGACTGAGAATCGAACCCGGAACCTCAAAGATAACGACGCCAAGTCCGGCGTACTCGCCTTTCAGCTACGGAGGTCATTAGTATATTTGACAGTAAGGCTTAGTCACTGGTCTTACAAACCCCTCCACCACACCGCACTGCGATTGGTGGAGTATAGTCCAATCCTCCTTAAAGTTGAGGCCAGTTCCCTGGAGTAGGACATATTAAGGCTAACTTTACTTCCTAGTGTACGGTTCTCTTACCATAATGTTCTGTTCAATGATCCTGGGGTCATCGCAAATGGACTCTACGAAGAACAGCTTGAAGCCCATCTTGTGTACCACGATGTCGCGGATCATGCGCCGCCGGTCAAGCGTCGAGTTTGTCGCGTCGAACACCTGCGAAGGAAACCAGCTTTTAATGACTGGGCAATAGAAATCAAACTACTATACGTAAATTAAAAGAGATATACTAGGGACAAAAAATAATAATTTTCGATTTAAATTGCGGTATCCGTTTAGTCCGTACCCAAATGACTAAACGAAAATTCGAATGCCTGCGGTAATACGAGTATTGAAGAATAAAGTAACAAAATATTAGGGTATCATAAAAAATATGGTATCTAACCCTTTTTTTATTGGATAAGTACAAGTAAAATCAGCAACGATACGTTCCTTTTTTAGTCCATCGATCCAGCTAGCTATCCTTGATATGCAAACATTATTTAAGTGGAGCGAGAGAGATATATTAACTAGGCAATATATTTCGGTTCTTAGAGGTACTGGTACCGCAAAATAAGAGTACCACAATTTGTTTGATACCTTTATCGTATCATTTGATACGGATATCGCAATTTAAAGATATTAAATATTGAAATATCGGCCGTGTATCGGGTCTAATAACGGTCAAAACCCTTTTGATTGAGTTTCCTTTTTGGCCCTGATTTCAAACCCCTGCTATCGTCGGGATGGCTCCATAGCCTCCATATCAATAAATGCGTAGTGTACTATCAAGCTTGCTCGTTCCACTGTTGTCGAAAACTTGACCATAGGCCGCGTTCACAGCAAACGTATTGTCAGTTATCGACGCGACTGTGAGCAGGCTTACTGCATTTTTCATCTGCACTATGCTGGCAGTACGCTGTAGCGTATAATGCGCTACAGCGTTCTGCGCATAGTGACGAGCGAAAGTCTATCGGCGACTGTCCCCGACTACCCCGGCTGACGATAAGCGTCAACGTACTAGCGTCTCGCTGCTGCACTGTTATGACATAGTGCTGTGTGTGCTTATGACTGTGGGTGACAAGTCAGCGATTGCCGTTAGCAGCCCGAGTCTACGACAGACGGTGACAGTCGCCGACCATTATCGAAAGCAGTTGCTGACAAACTGTCGCTTGTCTGTAAGCTTAGCGACAACGCACAGTGTCGATAGCGTATTGTCGGCTCAGGGTTAATAAATCGTGAAATGTGTATAGAAAACCGGTAAATTTGAAACTCCCGCTCAAAGTTAGTGGTTAACAATACGTTTGGTGTGAGTGCAGCCTTATAGTAGTGTTGTTTCAATTGAAGGTAGCAATAGACGGGGCAAATAGCGCGGAGATCTATTTGTGGGGCAAAAAATTCTTGAGTGGTGGAGGGAGACCGCGTAGACGTCTTATAGTCCGGCGCACTGCTGCCGGATGGCCCTCGCTTCCCTGTTGCTGGCAGCCTGTGTTTGCTAGCTATAAGCAAGTCTACTCACGGCCACCTCGCCGCCCTTGACCAGCCACTGGCAGACGTCGTGTAGCGCGTCCAGCGCGCACTGCTGCCGGATGGCCATCGCTTCCTTGTTGTCGGCGCGGAAGAACTCGTGACTCGTGTATGCTGTGGTCGCGTGCCGCCTGTATTCTCCCAGGTTAAAAACTGAGAATAAAGAGTGCATGCGTCAGAATATACTTTAAACAAGAAATTCTTGTATGAAACGTGTTCTTTTTGATTTTCCATAACTTTAATCAACGATACTATAACTATAATTAGTAAGATTACTCAAAATTTAAATGTTCAATATCATAAAATTGATGTTTTACTTTTTTGTGTAATTTATTGAGATGATATGATATTTTAGTAATTTTTCTGTGACCTTGTACGAAATGATTATTTGTAAAAAATACAGTTAGGTACAGCATTCCTTACGACTGCACTCATCTCGCGCTCCGCGCGGTCTATGAGATGATGATTCTAAATAAAATAAATAAAAATGAGGTATTGAATGCAAAACAAGCAATTCTGCTAGGTGCTATAATACTGTAAAGTACTCACCCCTTGTGTTAATTCCTATCCAGTTCAGGTACCGTGACAGTTTCTTGGAGATGTAGGTCTTCCCGCGCGCCGGGAGACCCACCATGGCGATCACGTGGGGGATGTTAACATAGTTCGCGCGTTCGCCTAAAAGTAACATACAATTTTAGATATTTTGCTATTATTATGGCTAACTGAGTGTACCTAGATTCATCATGGTTTATTATAAGCCCACATTATTCCACTGCTGGACAAAGGCCTCTCCCAATATACACCATCACATCACATCACAAGGACCAGAGACCAGAACTTTTTTCGGTTTATACTGCTTCCTATGAACATATTTTCTTGTCATTGAGTTTGGGAAGTGCTCACTAGTCTAGATTTATTTATTTATAATATGATACACAATCAACATATCATTTTACGTTCATTTTGTGTAGAAAAAGCAAGTTTAAAAGATAGCCTCTGTTTAGAACACTTTTCATAAGTAATTTCAACTAAGAAAAACAATTTTTTTTAAGTAACTTCTATGCATGGAGCACATAGGGTGGGTCCCTATAGAGCAGAAATGTCATATGATTTGTTCGACGAAATTTTCCGCCATTTTTTAATCCGTATCTGTGGTGAAAAATCACTTACTAGTTTCGGAGAAAGATGGTTTACCTATTGCTGCTCTATAGGGTATGTACTCGATGCTTTAATACAATACAACCCATTAGGTACATATTCATTTTTTTACTTTTATAAGACCTCTTAACCCAGTTGCGCGACATGCAAAGACTGGGATATGTTTTTTACGCATATTTGGTTATTATGTCAGCCTATTGCAATTCACTGCTGGACGTAAGCCTCCCCTAAAGAGCGCCAAAGAACACGATCTCCCGCATTTTTCATCCAGCCACTGCCAGCCATTTTCCTAAGGTCGTCGGTCCATCGAGCGTATTTGGTTATGAATGTACAAAATTAAAAAATATATAGTGAGAAAATATAAAATGGTGATGAAAAAATTGGGTATCATTACGCTGTCTTGAAAATGAAAGATAATCCTGCAGGCTGCAGATAACTCATATCATGCCATACTATATGCCAAAAGTTTTTTAGTTTAAAGTATTTGAGATACATACTTATTTTTTTCTTAAACCTTTTTCGGTATAATTCAGATTTTTTAAAATTAATGAATAAGGACCAATTTATAAGAATTAAAAAAAACATAACCTGAAAAAGGTACGACTTTTAACTAGAACATTTTTTGGGGATGAACATGGGATGTCCTATCTGTAGTTACAGGTTACAGGAATGTTCTTCATTTTCTGGACAAGCTGTTAAGTAACATATCACAAAATTCTTTTAAAATCAATTATAATATGATGTTTTCTAGACTGTTTATTATACAGCCTTCATAACATGGACTAAATTGTATCCCATTTATGAATAATTTTTCTTATTCATTTTTATATGTTTTAGGGTGTCCCAAAAAACAGAGTCAAGTTTTGGCTGTGTACAATGGAATTTCTCAAAGAATGGAATTTCTATTGTATCTCGATTATAGATGCATAATGAGTTAATTTAGGCCTATTTGCAGAAATAAATTTGTTGGTTGCTTTTATTAATTAAAAAAATGTATCTTAATAATTCATGTCTCCGTGACCAATTATGCCATAAGTCGTCAAGGTTTGAAAAAAAATATAAAAAAAGGTCAAAACTAAAAAAAATACAGAACATAACATACACGAGTGTTTTGGTATCTTTGGAATTCGGATTGACACTACTTTGTGAAACACACTGTATATTTACATAGATGCCATTATATTCTGCACATAAGGAGAGTTGTATTTATGAATCACTTGATGCATGCGATGCGGCAGTGTTGGAAATATTTTATGAGAAACTAATTAATCCGCTATCATGTTTACGTGAACTTTGTCTCGCAAACTGTGCACACAGCGATAGAAAACACAAACACTGTTATCTATAGTAATAGTGTTTGTACATGTTTACATTAGATATTGGGAGTTCTGGGTGTATTGAAAAAAGAGAATTCCCATAGTAATTACTTGTTGCTATACCAAAATAGGTGCAGTGGAAACATGAAACATAGTTCGAGATGTTTTGTGAAGCTTTGTTTTATGTTATGTGACAATTATCACAAAAAATGTATATATTTTCTTTTATTCTTACAATAAATAAATGATCAGTTCTTTAATACAAAATCACAGTGAGTACAGGATGCTTTTAACATGGGAAAATACCATGGCAGTTATCTGAGTAGCATTGGCTTCAAAAAAAAAACATTCAGTCAGAAGATGATACATATGAGCAGACATGTCATCAACATCATCATTTCAGCCATAGAACGTCCACTGCTGAACATAGGCATTGACTTCCAGATTGGCCGGTTGGAAGAGGAAATGTAACTGTTTTTAAATCTATAGTAAAATCGAATTTTAGATTATTACACCTGCTCTCTATATACTTTAAGCTGCATTAGTGATTAATAATACCTCTTGATTAACTTCTCTGACAAAAAATGACTAACATTGTACTTGAAATCTCAAGAATCGACTTCTTTGTAGGAGTGATAAGCAACTATTTTAAGAATTACTAATAATGAAATCGTTTACAGAACAGTTATCACGAGATACAGTTAACATACAACATGGTTTTCACTTTATCTGAGCATGTAGAGCTAAGAATGAGAATCTAGTCTATAAACATAAAATGCAAATCTCTCGCATTCCACATCATGTTTTTAACATTATGCGGAACTATGACATTAACGAATACGACCTCGTGACTAAAATCGTTGCGAATTCTTAAATGAAAAGTGGGATTTTTAGTACAACATCAAAACTACTAACCATCACCAAAAAACTGCTTATTCAAGTACTTCCATCCCTCAGCACGATTGTCGTCCGGATCCATTATAAAAACGAATAATTTCCCGTCAGTTGTAGTTATGAAACTTGATTTATTTTAATTAAAATTATTAATTTTAGCTCGTAATCGTCGATCACGAATAGCAGCAACACGTAAACTGTCAAGTAAATGTCAAAATTGACAAAGTGAAGTACGCTTTTTTTTTTCTTTAAATTACCGGCTTTAGACAGTGTCTATACAGCCGTCGCATCGCGAGTCACCACCACAACAAAGTCGTAGCAGTACGTCCGCTAAAGGTAGCAAGCATATAGGTACAACATTTATATTATAATCGTTATTTGTTTCACACAGAAGTTACAGCATATTTGCGGGAATTCGTTTTTAATATGAATGTATTTTGAAAGCAGTGGCCTTTAAATTATTTGGTTAGACTTTACGTTTTACGCAAGTCTTGAAGCAGAAGCCTAACTATGCATGTTTAAGAGCTATGATGACATGAACGAACAGATTAAGATGGATATTGGATTCCACGCCTGCTACTAGCAGAAAAGTAAACCACCAATCGTGTAGACGAGCTTGTATATATATGTATTTACACGCTCGCTCACATACACATTTTACTCTCTTAACATGACAATGTGTGCGATTACGCACACACAACACAAAAACACTGCTTCACTTTAATATAGGCAACTTGGTGTCCTAAGTTTTTTTTTTGTATGTTCACAGTGAGAGTAAACTAACAAATAAATACTTAATGTGAAAAATGAGTCAGTTACCGATCACCAACGACTCAAACAATCAAAATCATAATAATTATAATTATGATCAATTACTCCGATCAGTGATCAAAATTTCCAATGACAGGTTTAATCTCTGACAAGTTAAGAAGTGATTTGGTCATTTGTTCCTAAATGTTACGCAGCGTAATTTACGCTTATTAAATAAATCCTGTTTGTCGCAAACGTAGATTGGATAACAAAAGGGGTGTATCGATTGCATAATAGGTACCTACTATATGCAACTTATGCATTCGAATCATCCGATTTAATTGACGATTGTTTTTCGTCACGTCACAAAACGTGAATGAAAGTAAGTACCTACTCAAAGTGGTGGGTGGGCCGTGTTATTTTGGGCCGCGCAAGACTTGGCCATTGAGATGTTCACGTCACAGCCAACACCCTTGACATTGCCGGCCGACGACTGGCGTCTGCTTTACAATAATATGTTGCATTAAAATTTACATGTAGTATACTGCTGTGTGCTAGGCGCATTAGAGAAAAGTTGTTTCTAACTTCTGCAACATCTACACCGGTTAGAGCCTCTACTATCCGTGCTACTATCAGCAAGCCAAACAGAACGACTCATCATTATCAGCCATAGGACATCTACTGCTGAACATAGGCTATAGCATATGCTATGTGCCCCGCCCACTGCCACTTCAGCTTGCTAATCCGTTGGGCTGACAGCGACTTTTGTTCGTTTACAGACTGACTGACCCTGCTGAATAGATCTTAAATTGACATAACTGACATTTGCTCTCGTAATCTTGTTTCATTTAAGTTACTTAAATTCTAGGCACATAATTTAATTATTAGTACAAATATAGTCTTATTATATTTTCAAAAGTACCTACATAATTTATGTATGCACGTCGTACTCTAAATAAATAAATTTATTCTTATTCTTGCTCTTGTAAGATGTGTGTAAAAATGAGATCGCGGCACTAGTCAAAATGTCTTTTACTAATGTATCGACGCTAAGCCGGTTTATGTGTCCTAGATTCATGTGATTCATTGTAAGCAGTTGGATACCCACGCAAATACCCTAAAAACTGTCTGACACATTTTCATTGCCCTATAACAATTTCGATTGGATTTACATGGTTCAGTAGCACAATGAAAAACAAATAAGTGATAATAATTACGAGCGGATCACGTGGTTTTTAGACTTCGTTTTGTAAAACGGTCGCTTTCCTGCCTGCCTAGCATGAGCACTAAAAACACGATATGATATGATATGATATTGCGAAATATCGACACCAACTGTAAAAATATGATAGATATAGTCGCCATGTTGAATCGCCGTCACATATTAGGATTGCTGTTTCGATAAAAATTTAAAATGGCGGCTAATTCTATCATATTTTTAAAGTTGGTGGCGATATTTTGCTATATCATATCGTGTTTTTAGTGCTCATGCTAGGCAGGCTGAATAGTTAACGTGAATTAGTATTACTTTTCGGTCGATTTGTGCGAAACGATTGTTTTGTGGAACTGCCATTATGTCCTCAGAGTGGTAGCCTAAAGTATGCCTACTAATAATAAATGTTTGCTATTCGATCGATTTATGGCAGCGACCACTTTACAAAACACTAGGCCTTTTGGTACCTCCATGTAGCGTTGTTATCGCTAAAAGTTTTAAAACTTAAAATATCGTATTGGACCCCTACTGTGTTTTTAAGATGATTGCACAAACTTTATCCACTCTCAGTAATTGCTTGCCTGAACAAATCTTCAGGCGCGACAGGTGATCTATAAAGTTTGATGAGTGTATGTAATCAATTTACTTAATAGAATATAGTTTTTTAGGGCTTGTCTACAACTTTTTAAATTAATTTAAACTATTAGTATGGTCAATGTTGCTTGGTTTAGTAAAACACGCAAAAATAACTGCGTTTTAAATGCTGCTCACTGCACCATTCCATTAGAGAAGAACTTTTGTAAATAGTCATTATTATACCTAATTAGACCATTAGAATTATATTTAAGTAGGTATGTTTATTGTGTTGCTACTCTGCAAGACAGATTGCCTTTGAATTGATAATTTTTCTCAAATATACAAATAGAGCTAGGGAAATTTGACTTAAATAATACTTATATTAGGTACTGGCTAGGTACGATAAAAATACTTTTGTAAATATGCTTTAATTGTAAACATCAATCAATTGTAGAAAATGATTCTAGGTATTAAGTCTTCCATTTGTAAAAAACATATTTTTGTGCAATAAAGTATAAATAAATAAATAATTAAGCCAGAGAATGTAATGTGACTTTCCAACCTCCGTAAATGTAGTATGAAATTACATTTCCGCGAGTGTCCACTCATGTATGCTGTCATAGAGGAAATTGCATCCTACGTACCGCCCCCACCCATTCTGCTTGTGCGATTAGAAGCAATTAGGTGCTTATGTTTCAGAACGTTGAGTAGTTGGCTGCAGTATTGCAGGTCTTAGCACTATTTCAATTATTTGTGTAGTGTGTTAGGAACCTGATTACCTGACCGCAGTTATTATGTAGGAAAACTACTTATACTATACTTTACCAACGTCAAATTAAAAAAAAAATATTAGGAAGGAGGAATATTAGAAAGTTTGCATGGTAAAGGCTGATGTAGTAAACATTGAACGTGTTGATTCATTTGTTGAACTTGCCCTAACATGCCGTTGACTCTAATACCGATAAACAGCAAGTGGATCGTTACATACCTACTACTTAGCTGTCCCGGCGAGTGAACTTTGCATCGCCTCTTCCTACTTTTTTTTGGTAAGGTAAGTTTTCCCGATGTTTCTCTTCGGGGTACAAATGCATAAAAATCGGTCCAGCCGTTCTTGGTTTATAAACGGTAAAACTACCTTTAATTTTTCTTTTATATACAGGGTGTCCTCTAACTCAAGAATAACCTTGTAACCACATATTCTATACATTATGGTGGTTCTATGACTGCAAATTTACATGAAAATTTATCGACTTTCTATACAAAATTACCAAACAGCTGATTGAATTTTTACATATTTTTTTTTAAGAACAAAAGTTGATCACTGTGATCTATAAAATATGATTGTGGTTACAAAGTTACCCTTAAGTCACGGGACCCCTTTTTCCAGACGCCTACGATAGACATTACTCGTACGTACCTATATGCAAATAAAATAATAAGTAAGTATGACGCATTTAACTTGCGTGGACCTCTTACACGTTGAGCTGCCACATTATTTTCTCTTGTTTACAGTTAGGTAGATATTGTTCAACCCGAAACCTTAGTAGTACAATTGGAAAGTTTTTCTACGGAATAATCTATATAAGGTGTTAAAAAATCAGTGTCAAATATTTTAAGGGTAATGAGTTTACGTTGTGACTAACAATTTTTGTATGAATTTTTTTTTAATTTAAGCCTTAGTTTTCGAGAAAAACACGATCGAAAGTTTGACAATAAACTCAAATATCAACATCCTATAACACCTGATCACTACTACGGACAAACTACTCCGTACAGCAAGTAACGCTCGCTTGTGTGCGTGCTACTATGATTTATTGCCAAAATCTGCCGAAGGACGAACGACTTTTATTCAATTATAAACTCTAAATCGATGTAAATCGATTTAAATTTCAAAATTTTAGTGTAAAGGCGGCATTTGTCCAAATGCGAGTCAAAGATACCGCTTTAAAAACAGTCGATATTCAATTTTAGATTCTAATTCGTTATCATAAGGTTGATTTTATTTTTTAAGTTTCTGAGGGCGGCGGAACACACACGATTTAGGAAATGCCGAAAGACCGAGAAAGTACTGTTAACAAAAACAGTTTCTTATTTTACATTTCTTATGAATTAAAAAAGGATTGATGGCAAAGTGCTTTTAGGGTAAGGTTAAGGTCTTGGATCCGATCCCCGGCAAACTAGTTATGTTTCGGAGTACTCTTACTGACCTTGATCTAAGGTTAAGGACGAGTACGCTTATCTAAAATAAATAACAATTAATTTGAACCTGCTTTTTAGATGATTTTTTATGCTTTGTGTTGTGCGTTGGTTTATTTACTAAGGACTAAAAGTAAAGTCAATGAGCCAGACGTTGCGTAGGTACGCAATAATTTATAGGTATCAATAAGGTTAAACTGGGGTATACCCTGTACAACGAAACTGTTATTCGTCTCCCAAACACTCAAACGGGGCATAATTTAACACATTTTTCTGAATCCCGTCTGGAAGTTGACTGCGACTACTTCACCACATGTAGATACATAGTAAATTTACATGATAAATGCATTTTAGTGATTAGACAGATACATTTTTGATTGCTGTTTATTCAACGTAAAGGATAAAATGTTGAATACTTGTACTTACAGTATCCGGCGGTAGGGAATGCACGCACATGGAGCTAAAGAGGGAGGGAGGGAGGGTACAACTGGCTAGTACCTTCAAAACTTAAGATTGCTAAGCTACTAGTTAATACCAATTATAACAAGTTAAATAATTAGTAGGTACAATACGCGGCGCTAGAATGAACATCAAGCTAACGAGTAAGATAATCGGTTAGTTTCGGCTTTCATAGAACGTCGTTTCTGTCGCACGGATTATCTCTTTTTAGCTCGATGTGCATACTGCATACTACCGCCGCGTACTGTACCTATTATTTGATTTGGTATCACTGGTAAGAACTAGTAGCAATCTTAATTTGTAGTTTAGCATGGTAATACAAGATTCGAATTGATAAGTAAAAAATAATTACACCAAAAAAACAATAACACCAAATAATTGAGTGATTTTTTTTTGCTAACGCTACACTTACACGTGCCATAGGTATGCGCTTTTTATTTATTATTACTCCTGCAAATTGCAAAACAGTCACAACAATCAATCAATCGGCGCTAGACCTTCTCTTGTGTTTGACGTTAATTGCGAAGTCTCACCATGCCATACAGGTATTCGGACTCTGATTACCTCAACATGGTTATGTGCTACCATGAGGCAAACTACAGTTTAGTGGAAGCAGTAAGGCTGTTCCACGAACGGCACGGTGTGCGCGTGTGTCCACGCACAATCTTAGGGGCTGAACAACGGTTTCGTGAAAGTGGTAGGTTCATGCCTTCTGGTGACGCTGGCAGACCTCGCACTTCAGTACAGCTTGAAGAGGACGTGCTGAATTTCTTCGAGCTCCACCCGACCGCCAGTACGAGGGATGCTGCTGCCGTTTTCAACACTAACCATGTGTACGTGTGGAAAGTGCTGAAGAGGGAGCGAAGACACCCCTACCACTTCACGAGAGTGCAGGAGCTGATGCCGCAGGACTACGCGCCACGCGTGGAGTTCTGTCAGTGGATCCGGCGTAACAGCCTAGCCAACATATTGTGGACGGATGAGTGCACCTTCACCAGAGTGGGCATGTTCAATATCCACAATGCTCACTACTGGTCTGAGGAGAACCCACATCTGGCGCGTCCAGATCATTTTCAGACGCGGTTCAGCGTGAATGTTTGGGCTGGGCTACTAGGACATCAGCTGATAGGACCAGTATTTTTTAATCGGCTGAATGGCGCCGTTTACTTGGAATTCCTTGAAAGAGAGTTGGAGGAGTTGTTAGAAGATGTGCCGCTAAATCTTATGCAGCAGATGCACTACCAACACGACGGCGCGCCCGCGCATTACGACCGCCATGTCCGCGAGTACCTGACGGCACGTTTTCAGGATCGGTGGATCGGACGCGGTGGGCCTATTGCTTGGCCAGCACGCTCGCCAGACCTGACGCCGCTGGACTTCCACGTCTGGGGCCGTGCTAAGGATCTCGTGTATGGTCAAGATGGCCACACCATCACCAGTGCCGAGCAATTAAAAGCACGAATCATTAGTGCTTTTGAAACAATGCGCGGCGACAGTGAAAGTTTAGTGCGTGTGCATAGGCATATTTTAAAAAGGGCTGCGCTTTGCAATCAGGAGAATGGGGGGCACTTCCAACAACTATTGTAAATAATTTTGTAAATAAGTGACTGTGATTTTGTACATAATAATGAACTACCTTTAAACACGCCAAGTAAGAGTAAGTAAACCTTGTTATCTGCATTGACTGATAGAAATAGCCTAGTAGTACCTATCTCCATAGAATTATGTTGCATTAAATCAGGTGATGAGTAATAAATTATTTTACGCTTACTTGCTAGTCCAAAGCCTGGAAAAGTGTGATGGGAGGTGGAAATTCTTTATTTGTTTTGTGTTCTTAAAATAAAAGTGATATTTTTAGTAATAAGTGTATTTATTAATTGTCAACATGTGTAATTTAATTAAAAATGTTTTATTCAATTTAACTGTATTTTTATTTTACCGTAAGAACTGATAGAAGTAATTAACATTAAAATTACAACATAAAGTGACAAACTGTCAGTTGCTGAAGAATGTATTATCTTTAAAGACAGCATTAACACTTATTTTTCTATTTTGTGTACGAACGTTATGTTACAGACCTGCATTATAGCTATAAGTCGTCTTTAAAGATAATAAGGCCCAGTTTCAATACTTGCTGATAAGTTCTGGATAACCTATCTGGCACTTGTTTTGACAGATAACCCATACAATTAGCTTTCTTAAGCCTTTCTGCAACTCGCGGCAATTATCTAAAAGGAGTAGGTACGTCGCACATGCACACACACACACACACACACACACACACACACACACACACACACACAATGACATGAAACGAGTGAGACAGAAATGATAACAGTGTTTCTATCTCAAAGAAAATTCATTCATACACACACACCCAATGTCTAGCATGAGCTTGTGTGTCGTATGATTTTATGTGCGCATGAATGAGATCCTAGGGATTATGAATGGGTTTTGACTAGTATTAGCATCGTGCGAGAGTGTTTGTTTGCGTTTGTGGGAGTTTGCGATCATGTACAGGATGATATAAATTATTTATATCAATAAACATTTTCTTTTTTCGATTTATTCAAATCCGTTCTATAGTTTTAAATTTCTCTTAAATATGATCCATGTGGTAGTCTCAGTTACCCCTTAAAATATTTGACATTGATTTTTTAACACCTTATATACAGGGTTATTTTTAAAACGTCAACAACCTTAGGGGCTGATTCTGGTGCTCAAATACAACAATTTTTTCTATGGGACCAACATTGATATCGCAAAAAAAAAACAATTCCCCATACTAAGCCGCCACCAGCTGACATTAGTGTAGTTAGTTCTAAACACCTGGACCGATTCGGATGACATTTTTTGTGTATATTTCAATGGGTTTCTGGATGGTTTAAAAACACAATTAGACCCGGTGGCGTGGCGCTGCAATCGGGTTATAAGATTTTTTATCTTTAACAACTGATTTGGACAAGACAACGTACGTCGGGCAGGACAGCTAGTGTTTTGTAATGACTATTTTAAGCCTTATTCTTTTTTTCTTTTTTCTTTTTTAAGACTACTTAAATTTCATCCAAGCTAAAAAAAAAGGTTTCTCTAAAACATTTAACATATTTTATCGAGTTGTTACAATATTGCCTCGAAATATCTAATTCGTAGGTATTTCGAGGCAATATTGTAACAACTCGAAGCATTGTCCGGCAGTTTTTATTTTGTTGCTTGCAATTTACATTATTACTTAAAACAATAGGTTTTCTCACAAACTGCGTACAATGTAACAATGTCGTAAAAATAACATGTTTTACAATTGATAGGTTAATTCATTAATCATCATCATTATATCTAGCGTGTCTGTTCGAAGGAATCAGTGTGATTAATATTTGATTTCGAGACTAGGCACAGATGAAACTACAATACAATAGTCATAGATATTGTTACCCTAGGGTCCCTAGGGGTGAAAGTAACTTATCTAGTCCCGAGTCCGACGAAAATTTTGAATACAAGTAAGTAAAGTAAAAATAAAACATGAATTTAGCTAAGGAAAAAATGAGTGAATTTTAGCAAAACTCTATAAATCGAAAAAACAAATGAAGATCGGTCGGATCATATATTCATGTGTAATTTATTGTATGGTGTGCAATAAAGAGTATCTATCTATCTATCTATCTATTGCCGCTTCCTGCCTATTTTTTTTCTGTGGCCGGCCAGCTATTCAGCCATTATTTTAATTTTTATCATTAAAAAATGGTAAATATTTTGCCCAAATCTATGTTAAAATAAAATAGTTAGAATGTTTAAAGAAATAGTTGGAAGTAAATTATAATAAAGTCATTTAAAAAATCATGATATTCGTGTGACGTAGGTTGATTATGATATTATACGGATGGCCCGGCCCCTAGTTAGTTTTTGAAAAGTATTATTAGTGGAAATAAGTAACATGATAATATTATAACAGTGTATTGTTACCTTTAGCATTAATCAATCATGTATTTAATATTACAGCATTACTGATAAAATAAAACAAACGAACCAGTTCGATCATGCACCTAGGTACTGCAAATGTCTATATTATCACCGTATCGTATCAATGACTGGTTAGGGCTTATGCATCTTTTTTTTTACAATTATGTATAGGTAATAAAGACTAATACAATTTTGTTATCATTAGAATATCATGATAAAAGTGGGTATTTTATAATCAAAAATATGTATGAACATAAAGAAGTGCCTCTAAGTTAGTGACTCGACGCGTGTTAGTACAAATATAAATTTTTTTTCTCATTTTGGTTTTTTCCCTCTTTAGTAACATTACGAACTATAATTGCGTTTTTTAACGAGAATATTGTTATTGATAGTGTCCTTAATATTATAATACTTATTCTGTGATAATGTTACTGGGAACGGAACGAAACTGGATTCCGACTACACTGTTATAGGTATAACGGCTTCAGACGAAACCCGATGAAGCGACAGATCAAAACATAAGTAAGCGGTTTGCCATAAGAATCAGCTTAGGGTTTGTTCTCATTCTCAATTACGGTAATTTAGAAAAAAAACAAGGTAATCAGTCATACTAAAAATCCCGAAGCAATCAATTGACAGTGAGAGTGCTTAGAGACTAGAGACGCCCCTTGGAAAAGTATTCCCTGAAAAATTTTACTGTCGTAATACAAGTTATTTATTCCTTACCTCGTGACAGTGGCATTTATTGGTGTATTGTCTGTCTATGTATATATAGAACTAAGTTCAGTCAGCTATTCGGCGCTTATTTATACAAACTGTAACTATAGTTAACTTTCAAATTCATCATCATCATTTCAGCCATACGACGACCACTGCTGAACATAGGTCTCCCCCAGTGACTTCCAGATTGTCCGATTGAAAGCGGCCCGCATCCAGCGGCTTTCTGCAACCTTTACCAGGTCGTCTGTCCACCTTGTAGGTGGACGTCCTACGCTACGCTTGCCGGTGGCCTCCATTCCAGAACCTTTCCGCCCCATCGGGCGTCAGTTCTACGTGCCACTGCCACTTCAGCTTTTGTTCGTTTATGAATCTCCTCATTTCTGATTCGATCTCTTTCAAATTAATAATTAGTAATATGTTGTTGTGTTGTCCATAGTCAATAAATGGTCTTATTTTTATTATTCTTTGTCACGACAATAACTGATGGTTACGTATCATACCGTACCTTTATTAAACTGAAGTTTTCACGTGTTAATTTCCCACGACATCGAGCAGTTTATCAACTGATTTTATGAATTACTTGTAAAAGATTATAAATAACATCCTCTATTCATAAATAACTCTGATAATCTTAGACAATAAAAAAGTGGAATCCCCTAACCAATAAAAACGTTAGGTAATATTCGATTTAAATGTATGGGTATGTAGAACATCAAATACCGTCATTATATTGTTACCTTTATGACAAAGTAAGTAGAGAACATCATAGAGAACACCTAAGTAATTGTAGTTAAATGAATAAATAATAAATATATATTGGACAAGATCACATTCATTGCTCTGATGTAATGATAAGTAACTTGAGCACTTGTGTTACAGAAATCAGATACAACGATGGTACCAAAACATCCAGACCCGAGACAATATAGATAGAAAAATTCTATTTAGTCCGTCAGTTAGATTATCAAAAAATATTGGACCCATATTTTGTATTTTGTCAATCAAACAAAAAATGACGAAAATAAAGCGCATCAAAGTTCATTCATTTTTTGTTTGTTTGAGAATATAAAAAATACGTGTCCAATTTTTTCTGTAAATCCAACTGACGGACTAATTAGATTTTTTTAGGAAACTAGCCCATTGTCTACATTGACCGACCGGAAATCGAACCTGGGACCTCAGAGATAGCAATACCAAGTCCGGTATGCTCGCCGCTGGGCTACGGAGGTCGTCATGAAATAAAAAAGTTAAGTAAGTACCTATTAACGTCCCTCTGCAGGGCACAGGCTTCCCCTCAACTTGGTTGCATTGGTTGGGCCATACTCCAAGAGAACTTTCAACGAGAACTTCAATGAACTCGATTTTTCCCAGTCCTTCAAAATTTAAAAAACTTATTATAGAAATCATAAATTAACACAGAATTGCAAAATTTTATGTTTCTTTCTTCTTCTCATTTTCAAAGCTGTATCAAAACTGTACATGTATTGGAATTAAAAAATTTTTTTTTTATTGCTTTTTTATGTTTACGCTTTTTACCTCGTTTGTATTAAAATCCATACATCTACACGTGGATTACGTAGTAGGATGTGTAACAAATTTTAATACTTAATTTTAGCAATAAGTTAACTATGTAACGCATTTGTTTGTAATGCCTAAAAATAAAATAAAATAAATAAATAAAACCCCACCACACGGGCCCAGTGCGGTGCGGTGGAGGGGTGTTGTGAGGCCAGTGACTAAACCTTACTGTCAGATGTAATCAAGCTAGACTAGGCTTTACGACTAGTATCAAGCGCTATTAGCCGAGACCAACTTTTAATGTACCTTCCGAAACATGGAGATGGTCACCCATCCACTCACAACTGCGGCGTGTGTTGCTTTACTTTAGTAATCACTGCTAAATCGCTGCCGCCACTGAGCTACAAGCACCTCATTATGTCCAAACTAGAGTAAATTGACGGTCATATGCTATAAGCGTCCGTCATTTATGATAAATGCTTGGTCACATTCTACATTTCTTTGGTCACTTTTTGTATAAATTAAAAAAAATAAGTTTTCCACTTAAGTCTTCAATGTTAAATATTGGACAATAAAAACATACAATAAAACATATTAACTGGATCTGGATCGAACTCAAAAAAAACTCGCGCGAAACGATACGACACTTTTTAGCTTATTCGTGCAGAAAGATAAATTAATAATCGAACAAGCTCAATGTACAGTCAGCGGCAGGCCAACATACCCAAAAAGTTGAAGGTCATTAAACCGATTTTTAACTTTAAGTCCGACACGTAGAGACCAATATCAATTGAGAAAATTTGACGTCTTATAGTAGGTTGACGAGCTGTCTGTACATAAGGTGCAATTTAGCAAATGAAATATGAATAAATTTAATTAAATGGTTAACCCTAAATTAATAACAGTTTTTATAGATCATTACTACTAAAGTCTGTCTCTCTTATAAAAATGTTTTTATTTGTGACCAAATGATTTTTTTTCATAGTTTGTCAATAGAATTGAATGTGACGTTTGACAATAAATGTCCAAAATGTCCGGTCACATTGAGAAAATGTCCAATTTGCTCGGTCATATTGGTCAGACATTTATAACGTGACGGACACTTTCAACGCTAGTCCAAACGAATAGGATTATTGTAGTTAGAATGCTACGAGTTCCAAGCAAGCAGTTCAAAGTTACAAGCTCAAGAAACCTACAGTAAGCTCTAGTATTAAGCTTAGTATCTTGGCTTTTACTAAATCGGTATAACAGTAGTACGGTAGTACGAGTTCGGTAATTTAACTCCTGTTTTTCAAGTGTTGTCTACCAATACAAGTAGCACAGAATACAAACTGTGCTAATAGTGACCTTGTGATGTGACGTCGGCAATCTGCGCATGAGCAGGTTATCTGTTGCATGCAGTGCGATCGAGTTTGCAATGTGAGCGAAGTCAATTCGGTAGCGGTCAGGGCTGTCACACGAACCAGTTGTTTAATCTGCGCTCGTGATATACTTAATAGTCAAATTATTCAGTACATAGGCCCTCTTCCGGGCTCTTATACACGTCTTAAAATTATAGCTTTGCCTACCACCGCTTTGGGAACTACATGTCGGGTGGTGATGTGAAGAAACGGTGCAGCAAACTCAGTCAGTCACTCAGTTATAAGGTCTCTGTAGGTACTCTTGTCGTTTAAATAATCGTCTACTTTTTTATATCCTTTTCTCAAGGTTTTTTTTTTGTAAATTTCATGTGGATAGATCGATAAAGATTTGCAGAATATCCGTATACTCAGTATTTTTTAGTTAAAACACTTACAACTTTACCAAAGAGACGTTTTAGACAGACCACCAACGGAGTCCTTTAGTCACCAAAGGACTTTAATACCGCATCCGTTCGGTCTTATCAATTCACGATCGTCATTCTCCAATTGAGCAACATTTTTACCAATTGACCAATATCAAAGACAAGATTCATGAATTATTTTGAAGACCATAAAAATTCTATATTATCAAGGATCAATTGCTTTTTCCTACTACTTTTATTGTAGGTATGTTGACATGACAGAAGATGAATACAGGATAGAGCTGCTACGGTTCTAGTTCTGGTTTACCGAATAAAAATACATTACTTCAACATCACCAGTGACAAAGGCATGGACACTAGGTATCACACTTCCTTTTTAATAGGAACCACTGTCATCCCTGTGCAGAGAATGCGTCACACTGATCGTGCCAGACCAGCATTGACTTTTGCGGGCCACAACCGGTTTGATCTGAACCGCCAAATTACACCGATTGCATTGTCTTCTCCAAGGATTTGTGGTCTCCGAATTGGTAGGAAAGTGTGGGACGTAAGAATCTGGAAGTGTCTGGCTCTAACTCCTACTTAAACTCGATGAATGTTCAAACGGCTCAAACATGTAGGAACTACTAAGACTTACATATTTTGCGCGGTTGAGGTATTCCGCTAATGCAGCAGCAAAGCCAGCCCGTGACGAGTCAGTAATATGTGAGATGGAGTCAGTGTGTCAACGCAGGTTGCGTCCCACACTAGGGGCCGACATATCTTCCACGGAACCAAGGTCACACTATCAGGCCTCTTGCCGTCACACCAGGCCATTTGTTAAAATAGCCCAGACGCGGTAGCAAGAGCACTGCGGATTATGTCATTAAGACTGGCATGACGGGAGAATTTCCTGTCGCTTCTGATGCATGAAAGGCCGTAATGACACTTTGAAAGTGTTGAAAGTGCTAACACAGAATAATTCATAGGAAGCTTATTTTGCTAGGCCTAAGATGATATACTGAGGGTATTCCTGAAGAAGCAAAAAGCTTTTAACTGACGCTTGTACTTTCCTATGATGAACAACCATTACACGTTACCCAACATACAAAAAGATCAGGTCTCATGTAGAGCCAAGCTTCTAACTCTACAATACCTTAGGCGTGGCCATTTCATTAACAAGAACTATTGTATAACAGTGTGTGTGTATGAGTGTGTGTGCAAACAGAAAAGTAATGATCAATAAATAAATTTTGACAGTACCGAAACAGACGAGCCACATATTTTGACTAAGGTGTAGAATTTAAGAAGTGGGAAGGCTTGTAGAGTTAGGGCGTTTAGTGTTAGAAGGTTGGCTCTTTAAGAGATCTGATGACTTTTTGACAGTGCGAGCCATATTTTCTCGTCTTGTCAACATTTTCCATGAAAATGTTTTTGGTTAGATTCTACGTTACTCCACATACAAAATGATTAGCCATAAGGTTTACCTACTCTGGTTTGGGTGTAGATAGATAGATAGATAGATACTCTTAATTGCACACCATACAACCTACTAACATCCATCCAAGTACAAGCGGTGCAACAAAGGAGAGATCCCTTGTCAAAAGACAAAAAAGAGTATGGACAAAATATAAGGTGCTTCATAAATATCTGCAACGGCTGAAATGGGTAAAAGTATTGCCTATATAGATTACGATAGTGAAGGAATTACGTGCCCCGGATCGGTAATTAATTATTTGCGAAAAGACAGTAAATAAATGGTTACTTGCTTCAATTTGCATAACACACTTCGTCATCCGCCCTTGACACTGCGCGTGAGCGGTATAATGTGAAACGTTAGCATTTTTGGACAGATGTGGACGGTTTGAGACAGAATAAAGCCTAATCTTCATTTAGTATAATTTTTTTAATGAAAAATTAATGATGTTCTGGACATAAAATTTCAATACTATCGTAATATATATAAGCAATACTTTTACCCATTTCAGCCGTTGCAGATATTTATGAAGCACCTTATATTTTGTCCATACTCTTTTTTAAACCACGTTTTACATAGAGCTTGCCTTACCTATATATTTTTAAATGCCTTAATTATTTATAGCTACTTGGTCAGACATAAAGTCACGCGCTTCTTAGTTGTTGTTGTTGACTCGAAGCGCTAGTAGGGCCCAAAAAATAAGGAGACATGTTCTGCCCCATATGGGCCTATAATGTTATTATTGACGATCATAAGTGGCAATTTTGTCCTAAATGATTTTTGACTTTGACTGTAATTATCGTAAGGTAAACAAAAGCCGTAAATGGCAGTGCCCTACAGACAAACTGGTAATATTACTGATATAATTGTAATTGGATTAATACTGTATCTATTTTGATATCCCGTCCGGGCATTATGTCCACTACAAATGTTGTAAGAGTGAAAAGTCCACAGATATTCACACTGCAAGTCTCACTACATTTCGTAGGCATTTGCGAGAAACCATTGTCGATGAATAGATTGGCGTTTAATTGTTTGGTTTGTAATGATCTTTGTTTCGGTTGGGTACTGTTTAATATTGTACTTATTAAAACTGTAAGAACTTCAAAGTATTGGTGTTTCTAATTATAACACATTTTGCATGCGGTTCACCATAAATTAATTGTGCATTTGGTTAAGTACTTAAGACTGTATAGTAGGTAAGTATTATTGTAACAATTGCTGGTGTAAATTAAAAAAAACTTGGGTGTCTGTCTGTCTACAACATAAATTAGACCTGACGAGATCAATCATATTATAAAGTAGTAGTTGCCCACGACTTTGTTCGCGTGGTCTTTGCAAAACCTAGTTGTTCTAACTAAACTAAACACCACGCGAACAAAGTCGCGGACAACAGCTAGTGTCACAATATTTATTCACATTCAATTTTTTTCGTAAGAAGCGTCATCTATAAATCAGTGATATTTATCTCTCTGCTCTCTCGCTCGGAAACTGTACATTTTTCCGGGATGGAAAGTAACCTATCTGCTATTGCAGGCTATAATGTATTTCTGTGCCAAATTTTCATCTAGATCAGTTTCAAACTATCAGTATTCTAACTATTCAAACATTCGTATTTAATAAATGATGCCAGCCCCCCCCCCCCCCAGCGTAAGCACCAAAACACGATATGATATAGCGATATATCGACACCGTTTCGATAAAAAATCAACATGGCGGCTATATCCATCATATTTTACAGTTGGTGTCGATATATCGCTATATCCTATCGTGTTTTCGTGCCTCAGCTAATAAGGCTGTCGTACCCCCACCAAAACCTACTTTTTGCAGCTTTCTACTCCTTATTATTTTAATGTATATAAAAATATTTGAAAGACATAACAAAAATCTTTTAAGCTTTATCTTTAAAATCATTTTTTAAAATGTATATCTGCTCTATTTTATATTTACGATAAAAGGCTTTTAAGCTACGTACGATAAAAGTGTATTCTATGCATCTCCTCCGTGAGTAAACAATCCTTATCTTACTTTTTGGCTATGACCAATCGATACAAAATTTAAAATACTAAAATTGACAGAAAAAGAAAAAAAAAACAATAACCTTTAACTCTTTGGGTAGGTTGACCTGCCCTTGTCTGTACTTAGGTGAAGGGTAAGTTTTAAGGTTAGAAAGGGCGTAATTAACATTATTCGAACCTCGAGAAAATTAAGATCGGGATCAGAAAAAGGCGTATACAGCCAGTATACCTACGCCTTTTTTTGATCCCGAATATGTAAAAATCGAATTCCCAAAAAAAAAGTTACATAGTACTTTAGCCCTTTTTCGTTACAGGTCGGCAGTGTAGGGTATGCTTCGCATGCGTAGGTATAGGTAATTTTACTCAGAAAGTATTGAGTCATAGTTTGTGTGTAACACAATTTTATTGTCAGTCTCAATATTATTTTGGTGTTAAGCCAAGGAATGTCTGTAGAGATTGAAGATTCTTACGAATATTAACTATATCTTCTTTCCGTCCAAACTGTTTGTAACAGGAGGTGCCGGTCATTTTTGTTTTTTTTAGCATCTGGCTACTTTTACTCTCTAAATTCTTATCTTGACTAGATCAGTGTAATTATTAAGATACAAATAATCGCAATTCTCAAACATAGTGCACATAATTACTAATTTAAGCTTCCCCGATTATAATAGACATAATAAGACGAACACTGACTAATCTTATCATAATCATTCATGACGAGATTCCCGCCAAAAAATTAACTTTTTAAAAACATGCAGAGATAAATAATAAATACTATGCCATGAGAAGTTTTAACAAGAATGCTACTTAACTTAATGAACTAACATACACATACTTACAACGTCGCAAACCTTAATAACATTTTAAAATTTGTTTTGCCGCTATCTCGGTTGTCTGCGCACGCGGTCCTCGCGTGTCTTTACATTTTATCAGTGAAGCAGCCGGCGTATAAATTCATTTTTAAAACACACGCGTAATGGTTTGGATAGCCACAGTTTTATTAGGTACGTAAATATGTTTAAAGAATGTGAAAATATTGGGGTGGTGATAGATTGGATAATTATAGCTCAAAAGTCCAAACGCTTTAATAAAAATCATTCGAAATTGACTCAAAAATTTTTTTTGGTAGGTAAAATCAGAGTTTAAAAATAATTATTGCGTTGGTTCCGCAAGGTGAGACAATTATTGAGTTTTTATTTTCATAAACTCATTTAACATTCATCACGTAAGTTTCAATCGTATGTACGATCAAGTATGTTTTAAAAAGCATTGATGTCGCCTATCTTTTATAATCAATTTTGACTATTATGTATTTTACAGTATGTAAACGCGCCGGACCGTGACCGATACGTGTAGACGCGTGGACGCGAAAGTGACAACGTGTGATCTCACACCTTCTAGGTCAAGGTTGGATCGCTTAGCGAATTTGCATGAGTGGGGCTTCCTTGTCGCTTCATGGCCGCTATATTAAAATGTCTGGAAGTGAACTCTAGGGGTGCGCCGTTTTTACAGGATTTTCATTTTGATTTTATTGCACTTGATGTAGGTATTCAGAAAAATGGTAGGTATCTATCATCTGAGAATTTTACCAATCATATCAAAATCGAAATCAAAAAGGACATCTTGTACTTAACTATTATCTTTTGGGAACGGATCTCTGACTTTGTGAATAAAATACGTTAATAAGTAGCTAGAAAAATATAAAATATTTAAAATAAAAATACGCATTAAGTTCCTTAAGAGGCCGTCCTAGAAATCGTCGTATTTCCGTGAATTTATTTCCGTATATTCCGTACATTTAATGATAATTGAAACAAAATAACACGTGATTTTAAAAGATTGTTCTTAATCTTGCATGTAGCGCGAATGGATTTTTCATATCATTTCAAAAATAAAAGTAAATCTGTTTACAAGAGACTAAAAGTTATCCTGTCAATTCGATTATAACATTTAATTGAAGATATGGTTTATTTGCACATAGGTTGTATACTTTTTTTACTTTCTTACAAAACATAGCAGAAAAAAAAGCTAAAATAACATAAAATTTTTGAAATTTCCATTCAAATATAATTTATTTTTCTATCGTTATGAACAACTATTATAAGATTTAAACACTACACAATAATCTTCAGGTATACTTTTAAAATAATATAATTTTTATTTTATGTAAAAAACAAAAAAGTAAACTAAAAAATCTATAAAAACTAAACTATAAAATCAAGCGCGCAAATCCAATCGTTTTTTAAACCTAGGTAGGACGACCACTACCTAATAAACTATCAATATTATGTTGTAAAGGATCAACATTGTTGACGCTTTATCCCGCATCATAGACACACAAGCATAGAACTGTATTTAAATTTTCCACTGAAATTAGGTGCACGGCATCTTAAAGAGTTATTAAGTAAATAAAAGTCCAAGGTACCTAATTACCTACCGGCTGTCAAAAATGGGACACACGGACACACCTAAACACTACGTAAAATGATACCAAGTAGGATACAAAGTTTAATATTATGGAATTAAAGTTGGTGAAAAAATTACGAATAGTGAATACAAATTAGCCGCTCCATAAATACAAACTAGTTACAATAGATTCAATGAACTTTAACCTATTTTGTGTTCATCAAGAACACATTTTATAGTCAGCTACATTTTTTTAAAGAGTGGAAACGATATAAAGCAGCAATAATATTCGTAATATAAATACTAGACATACACACACACACATAATATGCACATTGTTGATTGTATAAATAAAGTGAATAAATGAATTATGAATTATGGTGTAAGTTCACGTTCCCCTCTTTAACACGTATTGTATAAAATGTAACAAAATGAAAATCCAATACTGGCTGTCTGCTTTGTCGGCAAGAAAATGTATTCTGTACTTAAGAGCTGTGGATTTTGGAAAAAATAAAATAAATAAATAAAGTAAATTTTCTAGAAAGTCAGTTTTGTGGGTCACGGTAAAAATCGAAACGAGGTCGGTAGTTAACCTTTGGCTTTGGCTCTATGACATAATTTTCATAATAAACAAAAAAAAGCATTAATATGTCGTTTTCTCTTTACAACAACGTTCCTGCTTATTTAACATTTTGTTTAATACGAGTTTCAGAATGTGAATTCTGATTCAGTCAAATATAACCTATACTTGATCACTAAAAACACGATATGATATAATATAGCGAAATATCGACACCAACTTTAAAAATATGATAGATTTAGCCGCTATTTTAAGTTTTTATCGAAACAGCGATCTTAATATGTGACGGCGATTCAACATGGCGGCTATATCTATCATATTTTTACAGTTGGTGTCGATATTTCGCTTTATCATATCATATCGTGTTTTTAGTGCTCATGCTAGGCAGGCTGATACATTTTATATTGTATACGGCCGCTTGATAATATTATTTTTAATACTTTGAATATACAGGGTTACTGGTAATCAAGTAATTGCCTGGTGGCACCCTCGGATTACGTGAAGCAAAAATGAAACAATTTTTTTTTTATTATTCGAAATAATAGAATAAGGGCCGATTTTTTAATACCCAGATAACTTTTATTTAAAGAATAAGTTTGACATGTTGAAAGTTGTCGCATAAAAATGTGTCAAGCGTCAATTTTATTTGTGGGATAAAAGTTATGTGGCGTTTGAAAAATCGGCTGTAAATAAATATAAAATTTGGTGTAAAAAATAAAACATAATAATTATCCATGAGGCCATGAGAAGTATGTACCTCTTGGAAAAACTAATTATCCTAAAATCCAAGATTATAATCCCTTTTTTAACTTACATTCGGTGGGTTTTTTATTGGAGTACAACATAACATCGATGATAATTATGCTTTATCAATTTTACGATTTCAATTCATAATGCAATGATAATAAAATTCTAAATTATATTTCTTAGAAAACTAAAATTAGACTTATACTAAAACTCATAAAAAAAGAAATACAAATTCAATTACAAATAAAAAATGGGATCGCCGTTCAAACACAGCGACATAGTGCACAGAAGTCAGGTCGCATATTACAAATTATACCTGCTAAAATAGTCGCTAGTCGCTACCCGATTAGGCTTAGTTGGCAATTTATTTTTTGTAACTGACTCTACCTCATAGACTAAAGGTGATGGTAACTTTCCCACGGGATAGGAATTTCTTGAAACAGTATAATGCAATTATACTGTTTCAAGAAATAATTTATTTAATTTATGCAATCCTATTTGTATCAGGTAAGAATTTTAAGAACTCTGCAACACCTTCCCCTTTCTTTAATGGTTGTCCTCTACCTAAAGGTTGTCTGGAAGAGATCGCTATTAGCGATAAGACCGTCTAAATTGTACATCTTTCTGTAAAAATCATGTGTATTTTACTTGTATGGTGTGCAATAAAGAGTATCTATCTATCTATCTATCTATCTATAATGTGCATTGTGCACGTGTGTTTGGAGAGACGCGATACTGCAGTCTCCCTAGCATGAGCACCAAAACACGATATGATATGATATGATATAGCGATATATCGACACCAACTGTAAAAATTTGATAGATGTGACCGCCATGTTGAATCGCCGTGCTGGTGATGTCACATATTATGATCGCTGTTTCGATAAAAACTCAAAATGGCGGCTATATCCATCATATTTTTACAGTTGGTTTCGATATATCGCTATATCATATCATATCATATCATATCGTGTTTTAGTGATCATGCTAGGGGGGCTGAAGTTGTTACTATCTAATAACTTGACAAGTAAGCTATTTTGTTGGCACCGAAAATTGGGAGATTTGTGTGGAAAAGCCGATGTTAGTTTTAGATGAGTTATTTAAATTTACTACAAATGCCGAACACAATAAGAGTAAAATAATATTATTTGAAAAAAAATTTCAACTGACTGGTGGAAATTGAAAAAAAATTTTTTAAGTAAAATTATTTTCCT
This sequence comes from Anania hortulata, assembly GCA_963576865.1. Classification (NCBI taxonomy): domain Eukaryota; kingdom Metazoa; phylum Arthropoda; class Insecta; order Lepidoptera; family Crambidae; genus Anania; species Anania hortulata. The sequence goes on along the minus strand of OY756398.1, from coordinate 19,192,443 downwards.
TGAAATAATAAACTAGCCGTGCCGTGTGGGGCCGTAAAGAATACACTTCCCCACCGCCAACAGGAGGCGAGTCGTAAGAGGCGACTAACTTCTATAGCACGAGACGGGTAGCGGCGTCTGCGTGCGAAACATAATAAAAAACTGCGCTCGCCAACCCGCCTGCCCAGCGTGGCGAGTATTGGCAATCCCCCCCAAATGACGAATGTCAATAAGGGAGGCCTGTGTTCAGCAGTGGACGTCTTATGGCTGAAGTGATATGATGATGAATAAACTAGCATTATTAAAATGCAAAAAACAAAAAAGTTTACAATAATAATAGTTTCAAAGTTATTAAAAACCAACTTCTAGAAAAGTTACAAAAGTACTTAATTCTGTTAGTTTTAAAAACGTTTTTACAACTAAATAGTTTTTACTGCACAAAAAACATTAAAGGTTCTAAAAAAGGCAGCATAATAATGTACAATTAGGCTGAATTATCGCCAGAAAGCGACGTCCTCCTTTGGTTAGAGGAAATTAAGTATGCAATAGCATAATAATACGACTTATAATTATGTAAGTATTAGCAGTGAAGTAGAGATATTTTGCTTGTTTAAAAAACAAATGTTTACAGTACTTGGCCAACTACGTGGACAGGATAATTTTATCGTCTTTGATGTAATTTTGGAATGTTAATAAATTAGGGTATTATTTAAAGTAAACTTTCTTTAATCATGTCGATGTCTTCCAGACAACCTTTAGACGTAAAACCTAAGAAATAACAATTCAAGACACCTTCCCTATTGTCTTAAAATACAGATACATTCTTATTATCAATCTTAAGAATACATTGTTTTGTTAATTTGAGGCAAGTGGGTTCTAAGGCAATTGTTTTGTAAATTGTTGCAACTTATTTTGAGCTCTTACACAAGCATTTTACATTACGTTCCCAAGAAAGTAACTAAATTAGGTAGGTAGTACCAAGTACTTAGTTACAGCTATTATCATTTCCGCGGCCAACATATTAAGAGAGCTACATAATAAGCGTGAAGTAGCGCCATTCAAACTGTTTTAAAACAAAGTCCCTTATCAGCGGCTATAATATTATGACTCAGTGTTTGATGTATTATGGGGAGGCCTATGTTCAGCAGTGGACGGTTGAAATGATGATGATGATGACTCAGGTCTAAAATGCTTTGAAGCTATGTAAAAATCAAACTTCAACAGATACAGCCGTTTATGCCGCCAAAAACGTATATTTCTCCAAAAGGAATTAAAATTTATAGCGTACTTTCCGTTGACCTAGCTAGAATTATTAAATTTGGCCAGTAGTATAGTCTTAAACTACTACATATTATGACTTAGAATTGAATTTGATAATTTATTATATAAAAATGAATCTCTATTTCCCTTGGTCATCGCATCACGCATGAACGGATGGAACAATTTTAGTAATTCTTTTTAGGGTTCCGTAGCCAAATGGCAAAAACGGAACCCTTATAGATTCGTCATGTCTGTCTGTCTGTCTGTCCATCTGTCCGTATGTCACAGCCACTTTTTTCCGAAACTATAAGAACTGTTGAAACTTGGTAAGTAGATGCATTCTGTGAACCGCATTAAGATTTTTACAAAAAAATAGAAAAATAATAATAAATTTTGGGGGCTCCCCATACTTATAACTAAAACTCGAAATTTTTTTTTTTCGTTAAACCCATACGTGTGGCGTATCAATGGATAGGTCTTTAAAAATGATATTTTCTAAACTGAATAGTTTGCGTGTGAGACGCTTCCAAAGTGGTAAAATGTGTGTCCCGCCCCCCCCTGTAACTTCTAAAATAAGAGAATGATAAATCAAAAATGTACATTACCATAAAAACTCGCACTTGGCCGGTTTTTTGTTGTGTTACCTATAACCAGGAGAAGGTTCTTTTAAAAGAAAAAAAATAAGAAAGTTGCAGTTTTTTTAGGAAAGACCACGGGAACGAAATCGCTGGCAACAGCTAGTTAATAATAATGAGTTAATATCATTTATTTCAGGCATCATAATTATGTCCGTTTTTTTTGGCTTGTCGAATATTGTAAGCAACCTTAACATTTCTTATTTATCCAGTTCCGAAGATCAGGTTGCGGAAATAGGAAGATGCATCGGGTAAGCTTAGGCGGCATTTAAGGCAAACAACCATGTCCTACGCTCCAAAAAAATTGATCAATACCTAAAGACCAAGGTGTTTAATCAGTGTGTTCTGCCGGTCTTCGTGTATGAGATGGAAATCACGACGCTGACAGAAAAGTCCGCCATGAGACTCCGCGTTGCACAACGAGCAATAGAGAGACAGATACTTGGCGTTTCTCTACAAGATCACAAAAGTAACGAGTGGATTGGAGAAAAGACGGGTCAGCGACGTGGTGGCATCGATCGCGGGGCCCTGGGCACGTGCCCAGAGAAAGCGCCCAGTAGGGAAGTCGGGTCTGCCTAGAACAGCAATACCAACCATCTTTCTCCGAAAATAGTTAGTAATAAGTATTTCACTTACATTTAATATTTAAGACAATGTGTCAACTCTTGCCCATACAAAAACAGTGCAGACACAGATAATAAAATGGCGGAAAAATTTGTCGATCAAATCATATGACATTTCAGGGTACCTATGTGCTCTATGTCCGATGACAATCGCTGATTACGAATTTATTAATTGTATCTACTATAGTTGAGTAGGTATTAAACATAATAAGAAGTTAGGTCAACGATGTATTGTAATAACCTACTTACCTAAAAGTTTAGTTATCGACGGGCCGAGGTTAATGAAATCCATGTTTACACTACCAAATATAATATGCATCTCATAATAAAGATATGGATTGACGCAGAACACCGCAGAACGTATCAGTGTGTCGAATACAGAGATAGCGTAAGAGAATTACTATCACCAAACAATCGATAAACTGTGAACTTTATTTAGAGGTATGATATCTAACTCTCTTTTTAAACCATTTAAAAAGTAGGTACAAGTACTTTTATAAGTTAAGCTTCCTCATTTAAATCAACTGATGTTATATTGTCTAGATTTAACATACTGCTTGTATCGTACTAAAAAACAGGCCAACATTGGTCGAAAATTAGGTACTTACTCGGCGATGGTATTTGTTTTGTTTGTCTTGTCTGCCTTTATAGTTTCTTCGCACATTATTAGGACACATTGCCTCAATTTTGCCCAGCGGCATGTACGTCTCCGGTGATGGAACATATTATGCTGGGAAGAGATTTAACGACCAGGGTCTGGAACGATTTTTGCTGCAGTGTTCGCTGCCTTGACTGTCCGTCTAGGTATTACATACTTGGTGGAAGTTTAAATCATTTAAAAAAAACTAATTATTTCCGCAAAGAGCAAATAGGCCTGAATAAAGTACTTTTTCATGACGTCCCATATTTTTTACCCTTCCACTGCTTCGGGACAATTTTGTGGGATAGCGAATAAGTGGCATTTGATTGTGCATTGTGTTATAGTGTCTAAGCTCCGACTTTTGACTTGAACCAAAGCCTTACGGCGATACGGGGATACGGCAAAAGGAATAGAAATATAGGGTCCTAAATATAAATGTTTAATATTTTAAAAATAAATACATATTGGACAACATCACACACATTGCTTAGATCCTATGTTAAGTAGCTTAAGCACTCGTGATATAGAAATCAGAAACAACACGCAGACCCGAGACAATATATAGAAAAGTTATTTTTCTACATTGATCCGACCGGGAATCAAACCCGGGACCTCAGAGATAGCAGCTCTAAGTCCGGTATGCTCGCTTCTCGGCTACGGAGGCCGCCAATTCATAATCTTCTATTTAAAAAAAACGCGTTAAATATGTCTAACATGTTTTCATGAATCACACAATAAAAGATGAACAAACAATTGAAACAAAAGAAGGATTACTTAAAGTGTATAGAAGTTGAAATACAATCCACAATATTGTTTGTGATATTTTATATTTCGTTTAAAGAGAGTTTCTTTTGTTCGTTCTACATGATAACAGAGCTTATGAAAACCTAAAACAACCATTAATCAAATGTGTGCTTGTCACGACCGGCTTTTGCAGGAGCTATACCGGTTTTTAACCGGACAGGCCTTTAGTATTAATGAATATGACCAGACAACATATGACAATATAGGTATATTTAGAAATTTAATAAAATCATGAAATAAAGCGGAAAAAAGGTTTTTTTTTCTCACCCTGCGTTTTAATTGTTAGAATATTTAGTGTACTAGAAAAGCTAATAAATGCATATAAAATAGCATAACAAGTAGGTATGTAAGTGTAATGTAAGTTAAATTTGCGCACCCAGGTCAGGTAGGTACAAACTTTCAGGTAGGTATGTATCTATGTAAATAGTTCGTCAATAAAGGAAATTGAGTCGCGAAGATTTTTACCCCTTTTCCGAATTTGTTCAAAATATTTTTTTAATGATGTAGGTAACTATAATTTTTTACGCTTTTCGGACTTTTTCCTTTGCTCGTATTATAAGAAATTGCTTCTCGCAAAATTATATGTTTATAGGTCGACACTTTCCGTTGACTACATAAGTTTTGATTTCCTTTCGATTAAGTACCAATTTTAAAAAGGAAGAGAACGAGGAGAATGAGAAAAGAGTATTGACAAACAGACTGGATATAGACACTGATTAAGTAAAACTACGTTATAATATTGATTCCTTTTAACTTTTTGAGGTACGTAACCTTAAAATCATCATATTCTTAGTACAGTTGGCCAAGAAAGTATATCACCCTAAGGTTAAAAATCATTCGCGCGTCATAGAACAACAGGGTTGATTTTTTCATGCAAAAATATTCTAACAGCTACTAATGCTTTCTATAACATATTACGTCAAAAACAAATAAATAACTCTTTCATTGGTAAAAAGGTAATAAGTCCATGAGTTTAACCTTATCGCTATTTTACTTACACATTAAATTTTGTCAAAACCGGTAGACTACTTTCTTGGTCGACCGTACCAACAATTGAAATAAATACATTTTGATAAGTAACATTGCCCACGCGTCAATTCGCGAGTCAATACATCGTCCAATCGATTTATCATTATAATATACATCTGACTATAACTCACAATCATTGCTCTTACGCACGACCAGTGTCCACGTGCAATCGTTTGACCCATCGTGTTGTGTCAATATAATTAAATATTTACGGAAATACTAATAGGTAACTAATAGTTCTACCCACTACAAAGAGATGGCGCTGCTTTTATTTTAGATCGCGGTGGCGTTATCGAAATACAAACATACATTCTTAAACTTTATTTTTTAGTAAATGACAACATATTTTGTAATTGAAACTAACTTAATTTGTCCTATATGATTTCACGTCTTAGTCGCTGAATCGATAATAATAGTGCGAAGGATTGAAGATACTGGACCCGGGGGATGAACTTGAAGGTTACTTGATTGATCCCAGTGAAAATGGTGAAATACCTATACCTATGCTGAGAATATGTGTACCTACCTATTTGCGATGTAACATTTCTGTGACAAATTGCATTTTATGCGGCTACCTCAAAAAACTTACGCACTAGTTATGATGACTAAGACGCAGTAAGTAGTACCTATAATAGTTATTACACAATAGTTGTGAATAGAGATCTATAGTTATTTTAAAACCTATACACTGTACACTGTAGCGTGATACCTACATGACATCACAAAACAAAATGAATATATATTATTGTAACGCCAACTTGATGATAGAGACTTTGTATTATAAAGAGCATTGTAGTTCCGTTCTACTAACTCTTTTGTTTATGAGTGTAATAATCGCATCATCAAAATTATTTAATTACTCCTATTAGTTACATTCTATTATTATTTAAAATAATGTGTTTGGGGTAGTTTTATTTGCGGTTTCGACGTTGGACCATATTAAAATTTGCTGTATTCAAGCAGTAGAAGGAGAAAGTTACGTAATAAAGGATCTTAAAAATGGCGTTAAGAAACGTAGATTTGGCTGTTGTAAAAAAAATAATAGAATGTGAAAGCAATCAATTAAATTCCACCCGTACTCGACGCGGGCGAAGCCGCAGTCAACTAAATTATCAAACTAAATTATACATAATCATATGATAATATAACACTTGAAAAAAATCGACTGCCTCAGGTGGGACTCGAATCCACGTCTCATCGCATGCCGGGCGAGTGCTTTTCCAACTAATATATAGTATATATTACTAGCTGACCCAGCGAACTTCGTTCCGCGAATTCGTTTGACAGGTACGAACAGTTTGTATAGGAAAATAAAATAGTTGTTTTACTACTTTCCTTGCATTTTATTTATATTTTCTGACCTTTTAAACCTTCCCTGAACTTCCACAAATATTTTAAGATCAAAATTAGCCAAATCGGTCCAGCCATTCTCGAATTTTAGCGAGACAAACGAACAGCAATTCATTTTTATATTTATATATATATATTATCATAGATATAACAAGCATGTAATTGCTAAAAACAAAATTTAAATACATAATCATAGTTTAAAAAAACTATAAAACACAATATGTATTAGACTCGTTAAAATCACGAAGGTTTCACTAGTCATTGAAGAGTTGCACTATTAACGTCCTGGTTCCATCATCAGAGGCCCAATTCTTGTAATAAACAATGTTCGCATCCAGTGTCGATCCGCTCCCAGTAACATTACAATCTAAAACGGTATTCTCTTTACCCAAAAAATGCAATTATAGTTCGTAATGCGACTGAAAATGGAAGAAACCACGATGAGAGGTTTTTTGTTACATTTTCATTCGCTTTACGAATGTTTTGATAATTTTACGTTAAATTCAAACTTTACGAGAATACCGTTTTAGACAGTAATGTCACTGGAACCGGATCGACACTAGATTGCGAATAATGTTAAATTACGGAATTGGGTCTCTGATAATAATATCTTTGGTAATCTATGTATGATAGTATTTAGTTTATGTATATCGTTATTTACTGTATGTAGATTATGCTTTTAAAAATAATTCACACGGACCTTTCATTTGAATTTGTATCGTCTATATCACACCGCTCACAAAAGTCTCTGTTTAGCCTAATGGTCGACTGGTAGAGAATGCCTCATGGCATTAAGTCCACCTTTTGTATGATTTTTAATCTGTGCAATAAAGTCTAAATAAATAAAATAAATCAGCACGATGTTGTTAAATAACTGTGTCATTCGAATGTCAGATGATTACAAAGTTTAAAATCGATAGGTCAGTTAGAAGTATGTTATAGACGCATTGATTTAAAAAGTAAAGATACGGCTGACAGAACAATTCACCTTGCACTTTCGCCATACATGACACACTAACGCCATCTATTAGACTTTAATGTCAACGGTTAAACCACATCATAGATGTAACCTTGTCAGAGCGGCTTATAATTAAAGAGGAACTAAGAAAAAAACTGTTATTTCCCAGATGTTATATTTAAAGAGTTATCATAGTAAATATAACTTTTTGCTTGCTTAAATAAAGATATGTAAACTTAAATATTAGAACATTTCTTTTAAATAAAATAAAACATTTCTTGTAAGTTGTGATAACTATACAACTAATCTATGTGTCTTGTGTGATGAGCATTTGTATCTGTCATGGATGTTTATAAAAGTATTTAAGTATGTTTATCCATTATCTTGTCCCATAGTACTCGTACAAGCTTTGCTTAGTTTGGGGCTAGATAATTGATGTGATTGTAAAAACAATAATTATTATTATCATCTATACACATAATAAAGCTATAGGAAACCCATTTCTGTACATTGACTAGAAAAAACCAATGTTTTTATTATTAACTTTAGGATTAGGTAGAGTCCAAAAATTGACGTTTTTGAAAATCTTGACTGTGTATGTATTTATGTTACCTATAGGCTCGGAAACTACTGGGCCGATTACTATTTCAATGTCATTGTTTAAAATTATAAAATCTTACTTAACATTTAGGCTATATCTAATCGTGATTTGTTAAGAACAACCACAGATACAGATTGAACTTTTTTCTGTATGAAGTTTCACATAAAGAAGAGGTCGTACGTCGATGAGGGTTTTTGAATTGTTTTAAAGACCACGTAAACGAAGTTGCGGATAATAATCTCTTAAATGTGTTTTGATTAGTTTTTTTTTTTAACTTTTCACTGTCCTTCAAATAAAATAATTTTTTTAAACTTTTGCCATTTTGTTATTTTTGACATGTTTTCCATTTTAGACTCGTAGTGCTTTCGAACGTTTGTATATCTTTCAATGATTGACCTTATTAAATTTAATTTGTGGTTAAGTGTAACAGGTTGTTCCATGGAGTGATTGAATTCAATGTCCACATCTATGTTATTTACTGAATAGGTGTCCAAAGTTTGTGAAAAAATATCACAATTGTTAGCAAATGTATCATTTTCTTCTATTTGCATTGCATTTTCAAAATTTTCATCCTCTTCGTTATGACATAATGTTAGAAAACCTGCGGAACAATTTATAGCTTTTTCAGACGATATTGTTAGAATCGGAAAATTATCTAATGGAATACTATTTCCAGAAAAAGTCGATTTAAGTGACAGATGATTTAAAGCTCTTCTATACGCTCCTTTATATTGAATACAGTTAGGATTGTCATTGTAGCCCCCATGCCTGCGCACCATACTAAAAAATAATTCCAGATGGTCCTGTGATAATCGGTATGTTGAAATGTATTTGAGTTTGAGATCTGTTTCGACTAAGTTTGTGTACAGTATTTTGAGACTCTCCATACTTACTATCAGACCCAAAAATCCTGTTTTACTCTGTGAATCCAGAACTGGCTTCTTAGAAATTTTTATAATGATACGGGGCTGTCTATTTTTCTTTTTTATAGTTCTCTTTACCTTTGAGTAAACTTTAAGAGATTTTATATATTCAATATATTTTTCTATAAGTTCAAATATTTTTGATTTATTTGTTTCGCAAATAGCTCGTTTAAGTCCGAGCTGGTTGAAGCGACGTGAGTTCATAATATCAAAAATGTTGTTAAACGTTTCAATAAACTCAACGGTTCCAGCACTATTTGAGAAATATGAAGACTTTAACTCTGCGTCACAAAGTTTTAATGCGTCCGCAACACTTTTACTAAGCAATTGAACGGCTAGGCGTACTTTCATAATTTGATTTTTAAAGAATATGTGTCGTGCTGTTAGTTTGTTTGCAAAATTTAGTTTATTATTTGTTTGTAATTTAAGTAAACGTGTCAAAAATTTCCATTCTATACTTTGCCCCTGACCATTAAATAATATTCCTTTTTTCCAAAATATATTTCGGACTAGTTTTATCATGTGGCACGCGTCTAAGAAGATACACACATCTGCAGAGGTAGTTGGGTGAGGAAATGTTGTCTTTAATTCACCAACATTGCTGATGTTAGCACCCAATATATTGAAAGCTTTGATGTTTGACGGATGTCCGTCACACACCAAAGCATTGACATTCACGCCAACATGATCTAATTTCTCTAGACAGATATTTATTGTACTGGCGATTTGCTCCGCTGAAAGGTTATCGACTAATAAATATCCTATGGGAATCTTCCAATTTTCTGTCAAAGACACAAGCATCATGACAAATGCCTTGCTAGCCTTCCGTTCTTTATTTATGTTGCCGTTACCCATATCGACATGTCCGACGTTACGACTTCCCTTCCATAGTTTCGCCTGACGAATATTCATTTCATCAAACATTACAACACCTTCCACATTCTTTGTCATACTTGTTCTTTTCACTTTTAGTAAATCAAATGATTCTTTTGTGAATCCAGGTTCCCCGCCGATGGAAGAATACCTAAAAGAAATTCATACTAAAATAATACTCTGTTAAAGTTATCATAAACTATTAAAATTCTATAATTTCTATAATTCTATAATTCAAAAACATAACCTGTAGTACATTTGTTTTAAACTAGCTTTTGCCCGCAACTTCGTCTGCCTTGACCTTACCCGGATAAAAAGTATTATATGTGTTAATCCAGACCATGGTCTATCTGTATGCAAAAAATCTGTTCAGTAGTTTTTACGAGAAAGAGTAACAAACATCCATACATACCAACTTTCGCGTTTATAATATTAGTAAGGATAATAGGATTCTTTCGCGAGGAAAAGATTTTAAAAGCAAAATTACCACTTAGACAGAGTTCTTGGATGTGGCAAGCAACTATTGAACTTTCTTCTAGCATATTTATAGGCAGCGGGGGAGTAAAAATTTAAAGCCATCGCAAATTTTCTCAAAACGGGGGGATACAAAACCCTTTTCCTTTTTTCATTTTTACTTTTTTTAGTTTGTATCAGCATTTTATATATCTCAGCTAGTTCTGGCGTCACTTCTAAAGCTGATTCTATTTCAGTGCTAATGTATCTTTTATTCTTCAGCTCTTTCATGATATTTATCAAACATTCATTTTTTTTCTTTAGTCGAGCATTTTGAATTCGAAGAATTTTAATTTTCTTATTTTTCGATAAATTAAGCAATTTGTATTTTTTTATTTTTCGTTTAAGAGAAACTTTACGTGGTGAATCAAAAATGGACTGTAAATCACTGATATCAACATCCATCAAATTGTCCTTAGAATTATCAGACCTATCAGTTTCAACATTTTTTGCTGATGAATTTTCTGCTTCGGCGAATAATGCTTGAACCTATTGAAAAATCTTTGTTATTATCTAATATTAAGCTTTTATAGGAACAACTAACAAACAATGACATTCATCTAAAAATACATTTTTAAAGAGATAATCCCATAATACTGATTTTAAATAAACAATAATAAGACTCATACCTTTATACTTGGTATTGCCGTTTTCTTCAACATTCTTCTTGATCCCGACTCATAAAACTCATCCACCTCGAAATGTTCGGAACAAACACGCAAATATCTGTTTGGTTTAAAATATGGTTCACCACGCTCTTGTCTTATGACGCGACACCATGCTTCATTCCGCCAAGGGTCAGTAGGAAATCTACAGTTAAAAACGTAGTTATTTCTTTATACTTTACACTTACTACGTTTAAACACGTTAGTTTGATTTACTTAATAAATTTAAAATATTAGATAAATCGAAACTAAGTACTTATATTCAGATAATATCATAAAAAAATATTTGTATGACATCGCCTTTAACCATGATAGAGTACACGAGAAGTATAACTAATGCACGCCGCTACAAAGTTATATCGGACATTCGCACGGTAAATATGGCGTTTGACAAGGACGATAAAAAATTATTAAAGTAATGTAAATAAGTTAAATAAATATCAAATTTACGGCATACCGGTGGAATGTAATATCAGAATTTTTTTTGGTGTACTTTCTGTCGTAGTTAACACAATTCTTAAAAGAACATCCAGGCATTTTTCTTTTTTCTTATGACACCGACTCCCGATGACAGCCGACCACTGACTACGTCACTTCGGCCATAGGTAGGGTCCGAGTAGGGCCCGATTATAGGCAACAGCCTGACGTGCGCTCCGCCCTGTCCTTACATATAAGTCAATGTATAGACGACTTCCAAGATTTGATTACATAGTTAGTTAGTTAGTTAGTTACAAGTGAAGCTATTAAAAGTGTATAAACAGGTCTAGCCGGGCATCACTCAATCGAGACGAAATGGAATTCTTTAATTGTTGAGAGTGCGTGTGCGTGACGCGTTGTTGTCTTTTCCTACTGCGCTATGAAGTGTAGAGATTTAGAAATAGAAATAGCTTTTTTTTCAAGTAAGTAGTTTAAGGAACGATGGGAAAGTTTGCAGTATTTTATTTATTTTTCTATACAAACACCTATGTCACTACTACACCAATAAAAAAAAAACAGAAACTTAACTGATCAAGGGTTAGCACATAATCCTATTGTAACGCGATTTTTACTATAAAAGGTTCCTAAAGGGAAAACCAAGTGTATTAAATCATCCATAAAATAGTCAGGGTGGGCAAAGTTAAGAATAGGCAAATGTAGGTAGAGTCTGCTTTCTTTCAATAGTAATAATTATGTAAAATAAAATAAAATGTGTAATGAACTTGCATAATAATAATACAAAATAAATTAAAGACCACGATCATGCTGCATTTATCACATCGAGTTTAAATGCCATTGGACCCCACTACAACTGATCAGTAATTAATCACACGCATCGAACGCATCCATCTCTAATATGCACTGAACGGCACTTTTCTACAGGGAACCCGCTGCCAGCTGTCACTTCTGTCACCTAGCGCGCGGCGTATTTTTAGTTTCGTCTATTATTACCTCGGATGGGGAACGGCTTCGTCATTATCGTCTCCGTGGTCGGCGGCAGCAACCGCTGCGTCTCCGGCGACATCACACTCGTACACAGATTCAACTCATGTTTTTTATTATCACCGTTGTTTAACACGCCGCCGCGGAGCCGCAGCGACGGCGAACCGTTTTGGACATCCATCTCTGCGCGTTACCGAGGCATCACTGATCACTGGGCGAGAGCGCGGGGACCGCGGGAGATATCAGCTGATTGTGGAAACGCGTGCACTGAAGCGGGCGTAGTGCGCAGTTGCCGGTAGCGGCAGTAGTTCCGACGCGATGCGCGTGCGACGTAGCGCGCGTTGGGATTCCGACTGGCGTCTGGCGCGATGGCGTTGGGCAGGATGCCATGTGAGTCGACGTAAACACAGTAGCGAGCGATGGTAGAGACGCTTTCCAGCTAGCCATTGATCGCACTGTGTCGCGCGCGCTTTCAATGCGACATTGAGCACGGTCAATCAAAGTGCAGGAGAGTCAATAGAATCTCATTGATAGAACTATTGCCATTGTATTGTAAGAATTATCATATCTATCATACTCAACATTGAAACGATATTCCGGAAAAAGATAAATATCTTCTACTCAGTCAGAGCCATAGCAGGGCATAAGCGCTCCTGGCAAGATTAATATTCTGCGCCTCTGAAAGATATTATTTATAAAGATATATTACACTTGGATTCCTAGCGGTCTGAAGGCGGAAAAGTGCGCCCCCTAAGGGTTGCGCCACTGGAAACCGCCTGCGCCCTGCCGGCCCCTTAGCTACGACTCTGGATCTACCTATTGATTTCGAACCATGAAACTGAATTGGATCTACTAGAGATGAAGCGTTATACTTTTATATACCCCGGTAGGTGAGAATTAATTCTGGACTCAGAGCAAATCAAGTTGATAAAATTATATTTACTACGCTTGGTGTGTGGTTTATTTTTGTTTACCTGACTAATTAGTCATATTCTCATTTCTCTATTATTTATATTTAAACTTATGATTATGTCGTTGCTATTATTATAGTAATTTGGTAAGTACTATCTAAGCGGACTTGCCAAATTCTGCTACATAAACCTTAGGCTCGGACTACATGCATCCGGAATTTTTTAGAACCCTATACAAAACGGATTGAATCCGGGAATTCCGGATGCATGTAGTCTGAGCCTTAAACGTGATTTAGAGCGCTTCTAAGGTTTTAATGAGTACGTTAAAACTTGTCATAATATCACATAAAATAGATTATTATTACAATTCAGTTATCCCCAAGATTATAAAAATGTAGACAGACACAAATGTAGACATCTCCGAGTAATGTAACACCACAAAAGTGCAGTCCCTAACTTTAAAGGCTGTTAGGTTATCGACTTGGAGTATGACCCTAGCAATTAGCAACAACCTTGATGACCTCTGTAGCCGAGAGGCGAGTATACTGGACTTGGTGTGGCTATAATCTCTGAGGTCCCGGGTTCGATTCCCGGTCGGTCAATGTCTAAAATTATTTTTATTATTGTCTCGGTTCTAGGTGTTGTAGTGCCGTCGTTGTTTCTGATTGCTAAAAAACACATGTGCTTTAGCTACTTACCATAAGATCAGAGCAATGTATGTGATGTTTTCCAATATTTATATTTATGAAGCGTAATCAGGGTGTATTCGTTTAAATTGCATAAATAAAATGCTATGGTAAAGTCAAAAATGTAACAATAACATGGTCTTAATATATTTATCTCTATAGTAAAAATTATTACTTAACATATACTTTTCCATAGTATTTTTATGCATAAGTTATCAATAATTGTTAATCCTGTAAATGCTAATAGTGTTAATATATTTATTTTCTATCAACGCGAGTAGGTAAGGAGGCCTATTGATTTTGTATTAATACCGTAAGTACTTATTATGTGTTTCTTTACAATATAACATAGTCTTTCGAGAATACTGCGTAGGAAAATACCGTGACCGTACTGCATGGTACTTTTAACAATGATTTTATTTATCCATTCAAACAATAACAATACGCCTCAAATAAAGTAACAAAGAAATACAGTAATTTCCCCAGAGATGATTGCAGAACAATGGGCCGGGATTAGGGACCGAAGCATTATCATTTTTTTAATAAAAATATCTTGTAAATAGCATTTGTTACCATGTTAGGGTTCCGAAGTTAAATAGCAATAAAATTTAAAACTATTATCCACGATTTACTTAAATGTGGGACTTCTAAGATTTCGAGGATGCTCAGGATTAGAGTGAAGTGGTGGAGAAAGAGCAGGAAAGCATAAGACGGGATGTGCGGTAGGAAGAAGAATAGTTCTAAAAAGCTGAAATTCGGCATTAATATAGTCAGGGCAGTCTTAACATATCCCGGGGCCCTGGGGCACACAAGTATTTGGGGGCCCTATTGCAAACTAAAAATGAAATACTGTTGGTATGAGTTTAAGACTCCAAAAAAATATTTTCATATCTCTTTTAGAAGTTTTTTTTTTCTAGGCTTTGGCCCCTTTTTCTTTCTTTTCAGTTAACAATGTAAATGCCCCCGTGAGCCTGGGGGCCCTGGGCACAGGCCCCGTGTGCCCTTATGGTAAAGACGTTACGGAACTGAATATAGTTGTTACCAACCGAGTTACTCATAAAAACATTCCGTAATCCACTTGAATCCTACATTGGATGCGTTTTGAGACAGTTGAAAGTTCTGAAGGCAATTTTGTCTACATTTCCTTTTTGAAATATTGTTGCGGGCGATAGGTGGGTAACATTTTCTTACCCCTTACCTTACGTTTTCGAAATGGCTTAATTCGGTTTCATGATCATCATGATTTCAGCCATACGACGACCACTACGCTAAACATAGGCCTACTTACCCCAATGACTCCCAGATTGTTTAATTCAGTTGTTTGTTAATTTTTTAAATGCTCGAGGTAGTTTTTAGGTCCGTAAACGTTTCATTACAACATTTTCATAAATTACAAAAATCGGACTACATTTATGCTATTTTTATTTTTACGTTTTTTTTGCATTAGACTTACGCTACGTTTTTTGTATGAAAATTTACAGCTTTACAATTGTCTTAAGTTATTACGAGTATTGCTTGGACGTCGCGTTGTATTTTTTGTTTTAATCCTGTATCAATGGACAAAGTAAGTAGGTACTCAGTATAATAATAATTAGTAAGGAAGTGATACTTATACAATATTACTTTTCTTTGTATAATTGAAGCAGAAAAATTATAAAATACGAGTAGATTAAGTACCTATTGCTAAGTTCAATGAATAACAGATAATAGTAACCTCAGGTACTTCTTCTCGTGATTCGTATAACATTTTTAAACTACATACAAATTGATTTGATTAATTTAGTTCCATCTATTGTTCGCACTAAGCTGGTTATTGTAGTGCTAGTTATGTGTAGTTGTTTTTTGAGAATTACCTGAATCCGACTTCTTTATGTCTTTGCTTTGACGGTAAGGTCAAAATGCTAATTTATTTTATCGGATAACCTAAAAGCGTGACTGTCTTTATGTTACTTAATATTGCACAGGAATAAATTTCGGTTGCGTGGTGCCAGCCACGTATCGACCAAACTTAGGCATACATACCTCAAGTGTCAAGACATTTCGGTTAAGTATTGTGAAATCGCGGTCTACGTGAGTCTCTCCTCGCGCCTTCAGCCGTCTCTGCAAGGAAGAGGACATTTCTTAGTTCTGCGAAAATTACGTCATTGTTTAAGTTTGAATTTAGTGTGAAGAAATCTACGCAGTGTTGACTAATCTTCCGCTTGAATTTAATTGTCATTAATCCCGGTGTAGTGTACCTACCTAGGTATAGTAGGTAAGTGGTAACTATAGATTTACAATAAGATCTGGAAGTCATTGGGAGAGGCCTATGTTCAGCAGTGGACGTCCTATGGCTGAAATGATGATGATGATGATGATATTCAAGTACTTACTTACATACTTAGCTGGTTATAAGGTGTTCAAAACTTGTGTCAATCCCAAAGTTAAGAGACAAAAGCACCGAATGAATATCAACCTCGTAGGTAGGTAGGTACTGGTATATACCTGTTTCGCAATACTTTGTATTAGTTTTTTTTATTGAGTTAAGTACATATGTATTTGCCTTTTTTTTCCCAATAAGTAGTGACGATAAATGCTTTAAAAAACCGGACTGCGTAGAAACGAATTAAAAAAATACTTAAGTAACGTAAAAATAAACTTTAAGAAATAAAATATAAAAAAAGAAACTAGTTGAGAATTGTGGAAAACCACACCATTGAAAAACAGTCGGGTTTTTGTTTTTTATTTATTTTGGTTTAGTCAAAAATGAAACTGGTAAGTAATAAGGTAATGGCCATAGGTAAGATCGAATGAAGTTGAATGAGTTTAGATTGTAGTGTTGGAAACCCAACACTTCGTTTTTACGAATTTAAGATATAAGTATAACAGCAATCTTGTCATTTCATGGAGGAGTTACAATCGTGGGGATTATTACGTACTTACCCAACATGCGCAGCTCGTCCTCTCACAATCCCTATTTCTTTAAAATCTTTTCATAAAGTTAAAATACTTACAACTACTGTTTCTCTCCAATAGAAAGAAAAATACTTACGTTCCTTAAATGAAAATGTTCGAGACATTCCTGGATTCCATACCCAAGAACCGTTCGCTTATGGTGAACGACCTAGAGCTACCCGATGACATCTCCTTGTCTTACACGTGGACAGAGCTGGACCGCCTGGAACGTGAGGAGTCGCTTGCAGCGAGGAGTGACAGTGCCCTCTCAGAGGCTGAGTATGAGCGGCATACTGCCAGCACGCTGTCCAGTGCGCCTCTATCACGCGCTATGACCGACTCTGAGATAGATTACACGCGATACAGACGGGTAAGCAGGTTACTTTACTGTTACTGACATATAGCTGACACTTAGCAGACACAGAATATTGTGGAGCAGGGCACAGTAAGTGCACTGTTAGGGGCCGATAAGAGTATGAACGCCACACTGCTAGCACGCTGTCACGCGCCATGACCGACTCTGAGATAGATAGATCACACGCGGTATATAATAGACGAGTAAGCAGGATTACTCTACTGTTATTGGCATGTTTAAAGTCAAGTCAAAGTGAAAAATTATTTATTCAATTAGGACAGTAAATTGCCACTTATGAACGTCAATAATAACATTATTGGCCCATATGGGGCAGAACATGTCTCCTTATTTTTTGGGCCCTACTAGCACTTCGAGACAAGACACAGACAATCTGGTAAGTGCTGAGAAAAAACGCCGGAACAAACTCAACTTAGGAACACTTATTATAGTAGATAGCATGGCACAGTACAGCAATGCGCGCTCAGTGCTCTTCACCTGCCATCATTTTTTCGACTTGCGCGGCATTGTTGTTTAAGCGACGATTAGTAGATAATCTTTTTTTGTCCTATTTTCCAGCTCAAAAGCAGAAGCTTCAGTGACCCCTGGGATCAAATGCGGGCAGCTTTGGATGCGTTTCCCCCTGGATATCTAGCTTCACTCAACAGGTGAGTGAAATTAATAATGCAGAAGTTTATTGTACGGAGGGTACCTAATCTAAAGGGGAACCCTTTAGACGAGGCAGCGATGTATTTATTAAACAAGTAGATTTTGTGGCTTGTAAGCAACGATTCCGGCTGCCACTAAGCAGCTGCTCTACCTCGTAAAGACTCACTTTAATGCTTGGCCTAAACCAAACTTTTGTTCTCTAGCTTCCATAACTCATCCACTGACGTATCCGACTTCTCGGAACATCTGAGCACGTACGAACGCGTGCAACGTTACAACCAGGAGTTGAGGCTGAAGATGGAGAGGTTCTTCGATGAAGAATGCCAGGTATTTACGCCGGACGACCCCGGGTTATTGGCTCTTGAAGACGCGCTGCAGTCGCTTGATTTAAAGGTAAAATGATTAAATATAGGCTGTTTTTAACGATACGAGATCGCTTTTAGCGTTAAGCCTTCCTAAATTTTAGGTGAATTTTGTTCTGTAAGGATCAAACTATTAGGTACTTCTGTTTGTATGGTGCATTATATCTATATGGAGTGCAAATATCTATTTAACTAATTATATAGAAGGGGAAATAATTCTTCCTTAGGTTTTTCTTTTGAACTATTTATTGGAAAATTAGGGTTTCGTATTTTTGAATTTTTATTTTTCATTTCAGGCGTTAGAGTCCGACCTAGACAGCATTTCACCATGAAGTCTACAATGCGCGATGTTAGAATAAACAAGAATCAATACTTATCTGTCACTAAGATATATATGGGCCATAACACCAGCAACCCAGTGTTACTATTACATGAATATAGCTGCAAAAATGTAGTCTAGTCCAGTATACCTGTACAATAACTATAGTCTATTACTTAAAATAGGATTATGGTGGAAAATGAAAGTCGGTCATTATGTGTAAAATGTACTTTTAATGGGAATGATTTCCAACATTACAACAACGGTGTCTAGTACCTTGATCAGGCACCACATTGCGACGCGAGACGCAAGAACACATACTCAACTCATAACTCAACACGTGGTTTACAGGGGTGGATCTAGGGGTAGTCTAAGCTTAATTTTTAACTAGTCAGCAAACCTAAATTAAAGGCTTTAGATACAGATAATTGTAATGAAGTTACAAAACGTGTTCCTAAGCTTTCATGTATTTAACAAGTCTTAATTGTACTACCTGTACGATTTTAATGCATGCCATAAAGACTATAATTATTATTCGCTACAAGACAAGCACCATACCCCTGAATCCACTACTGTACAATGTCAGCAAAATAAGTATTGCAAATAGTATCCAAAATTATTATTACCTACTTACTAGAAATTGCTTTAAAAAATTATAAAACATATCAAGAGTAAATTATTTTGCCGACGTTACATGTTTTTAAACTAAATATAAAACATTATTATTGTAAATAAAAATATATTATTGCACATAATTTTTGGAATTATAAAATCATATAAGATTCAACTAACTTTGGTTACTTTACATAAATTACATGGAAAAAAACAACATTGATTTTTTGGGATTATATCACTTTGTCAGTCTCAGCACGTAATATAAGAATTTGAAAATACAACCAATGTAGCAAGTATAAGTAAAGTAAGGCCGCACGCTTCCTTTTGGAAATCATGCATCGTAAGTTTTTTTTTTATATATGACGAATTTTTTGTGCATCAGAATACCAATTCGTTTACGAAATCCCAAGAATTGTATAAAAATCTTAGGAATTCTAATGCCGCAAATACATATTCACGGTAGCAAAGATACGGTCGCCATCTATAACCATACAAACGCCAACGCCGAAACGAAATAGGTACACACACGGGCGTGCAGTGCAAACAACCTCTCTATCTCACCACGGCTTATGCCCAACTCAGCACGTTCTCAACTCGACAAGCATGATAATACCTAACAAAAACTCCCAACTCGACACGATATTCTGTATATTTATTCTGCATGTCGAGTTGAGCATAAGCCCTCACCACATCTCTAATCTCACACACACACATTGGTGCTAACGTGGTTATTTGTACAGTAACTAATTATGTTTCATGTTGCATTATTTTCCATAAGCTACGACTATGAGTAAGAGCATCAGAACAGACATCTCCAACACAAGTTATAATTATTACTATCTGGAGACGTCACATAACAAAACAATTGTAAAATAATTTTGGAAAAAGAAACTATGTTTGTATTTATTGTTATTCTCTTATACGCTTTGCTGAAAAGCCACCCTTAGGCAGCGCACGGCCTTTACACATAATAAGTCTTTAGACAATTGTACGTTGGAATGTTCGTGATGAGATTGTTCACTGCAAATCGATTGCAAAATATGCCTATACATAAATTAATGGGAAACCATTTATGAGACTATTCACAAGTTGTGTTGCTCCTTAACCATTTCCCCGTCTACGAGAATACACATTAGGAAATCATATGTGACATATTCACAGGACTACTCAGGAGACAGGGCACTTGTCAAGTATTTTTTCTATTGATTTGATCAAATCATAAGTTCAAAGATCTCACAACCTTTTAAGATATTTTTTGACCGATATGAAAATGTAAAAAAATATGTAATGTTGAATAAATTGTTGTTTAGTAAAGATTTAAATGTTACACATTGTTGTTTTTGTACATTATTTATATTTTAAGACAAGGAAACTAAAGCAAAGGCTACACTGTCTAACTCGTTGTAGAAAAAAATATTATTACAAAAAAATATATTAACATTTAAAAGAATACAATAATTGTAAACAAAAGACAAAAGATAATTTCTACAAATTCAATTTGCAGTGAAAATAATGTAATATGTACGTGGGTGCGATGACGTCATCAGCTAACTACACTACAGTAGACGGCGGACAAGACACCAAGCGATCACTATTACAAAAACAGTGGATACAATTGTACGTTTAAAACCGAAATCGGCCAAAACAGTTACTTTACGAAATTTGTTGCTCCGTAAAAAGTTAGAGATACACCGATTTTGTTTTTTTTTGTTTTGCCGAATTCCGCACTGGAATGGTCTAAACCATTACCGAATATCCGACAAATATTCGGTTTGTTGAGGCATTTTAACACTTAAATTCGGTGAATCCAAAAATTACATATTTGGCGCATCCCTACTAGAAAGTATAACTGTAAGATACATATATCTTGAACACGAATGTTCAAATGCAGTCAACGGCTCAGCAACTTAAACCTAAAAGTTAATTTTTCTTAATAATTATTCAACTTAACTTGTAATTTGCTTGGGGAAACTTGACATTTTATAAGATTGAGATGATAAGTATACCTATTGATGAGCCGTTGACGTACAAATATCAAATTCAAACTTAGTTCCAGCGGATTGTAACCGCTGCTCTATGGGATTTATTTAACCAAGACACCATGGCGGCGCAACCGGTAGTCACCACCAGCAAAATGGAACAGCTCTATTTATTAATAGAGTCTCCCCCCCCCCTCGACATTTACAAGAACAGAACTGTTCGATTAGAAAACCACGTGACACTATACGATTTAGCATAACTGTCACGTGACTTACCGGTTGTTATTTAATTATCGAAGGGTTGTAAGTCGGGTGATGTTCTTTTGGTTTCGCAACTAATATAGCAAATTAATGTGTAAATTTAAAATTTTGCAAGTAGCTGCGATTGGTTGCGCCGGCATGGCGTCCAGATGAAAAAGAACCCTACATATAATATCGTGGTTTATATAATACAGATGCAGTAAGAAAATACATTGGCCAGGTAAAACATATTTCGCTGCACTAAACATGGACGTGCTTATATTCGTCAAGGCGACCTTAACCTAAGATAAAGTAAGAATTATTCGATTACAGAGGCAACGCGGCTTCAAACTTACTTAACATATTTTGATAGACACAAGACATTATTTGCTAAATTATACATAAAATAGGCTTAATAATTGTTTACTCCCATACATTCATAATGCGGGAATTTATAAAAGTATGTTAACCTTGTGTACTTAACGTTTACACCTAAGATATTTTAAGCTTCAAACAATACTGTGTATTAAGGTGTTTTTATGTATTTTTGTTCAATGTTCTAGTTGTTTTACATAGCAAATATTGTCTTATACCTAAAAAAATATAGAATACCATCTAAACGATCACTACAAGTTGTAAAACACTGTTGAACTATATGTGTAAAACTAAAACAAGACAGTATAACATGAATTTCTAGCATTCTCGCTAACATACTCCCGTGTACCTATTAAACGGTTAACCGGAATATTATACATTTGTAATATTTTTTAAAATTGTTTCCGAAGTGTTAAATGTTAAAAGGCATCGAACCTAATTGGCATACCTCAAGTTGTAAGTAACCTTATACAACGTAATCTTTTTGTACACCTATGAAACATACGGTAATCGAGAGAAAATAATTACAAACAACAAATATTCTTTGACGAAAAATCGTATATCGCCTTAGTTCAGAATTTCAGAGTGAACATGTAATATTTATTTTAATTTACATAATCAAATTGAAATTCTGAACAAAGACTATGATATACGACAATTTGTTAACGAATATTTGTTTGTAATTATTTTCTCTTTCGATTAACGTATGTTTCATAGGTGTACACCAAAATAACGTTACTTAAGGTTACTTGCAACTTGAGCTATGCCAGGCTCCATACAAAAAAGTTCGATGTCTTTTAATAACATCCGTACAACCTTTGTCTAGCAGTGGGACAAAACGGGTTAATAACAAAAGAAAGTTATAAGTGTTTACTCATGTGAACCTGTCCTAATATAAGACTAATAAGAATAATACTAAAAAATCGGCCAAGTGCGAGATGGCTCAGAACACATGTACATAGGGGTTCTAAAGTCGATACCTAACGGCACCGAAAAGTAAGGACCCAAGTGTAGGACGAGTTTACAAAACAAAATACAGGGTGTTTGGTTGGAGGATAGTAACGCTTTAATATGATGTTCTTCAATGAATTTTTTTTACTATGGCATTAATTTCGAAATCGGGTAAAAAGTATTTTAGAAAACAGTCATTTAACTTGACGATAATGTATAGAGCATCAGGTATTTATTTTCGTGTTACGACGTTAGGCCCAAAGTAGAAGCTTTAATTGGGAACATCCTGTTATGTGTGATTCATTTGTTCAACTTGTCACCCTGTATTTTATAATTATAGCTATGTCCATTTCCATCTTTTTAGCAATGTTAGGCTGCAAATAAAATGGCTGTGATATATGGACAGACATGCTGGACGAAACGATAAGAGTTCATTTATGTAATTTAGCTTCAAAATCGTAAAAGCAGGAAAAATTATGTTCAAGTATTAGTTTTTTTACAATTGACAATCAATTATGATTTCGTCTGAAATAAAAGCATTACAGAACAAATCTGTGAATAAGCACGTCATATGATTGAATGGATTCAGTGTAACATCCACCGTAGAACAAATGGTCAAATGCACAGTGAATCATGCCAAGTTACATGAAATTTCTATGTACCGTGTTAAGATAATACGAAGTGAGTTAGATACAAGAACAGATAAAAATATATTGACAATTAAACAATAAAAGATAACAAAACAATTGTGATTGTAAAATTAATCTATGTTTAATCGATTTTATTGTTGGCTTATTGCAATATTACATAAGTTTGCGACCGATATTTGCAATGATATGATCTAGATTTCATGTTTGAAATAAGGATAAAAGGATCGTTAATGGCGTTCACAAATGATTTTTATCTATTTCTCTTTAGAGATATCACTTAAAACAAGCAAAAGGAATGGTAACCTCGTCAGCAGGTGTACAGTCAATACCAAAAGTGGTTTACTATTATTTTACACATAACATGTCAGTGTTAACATAAGTACTAAAAAGTTATTTTTTGCCAGTCAACGTACTTTATATCAATCACAAATGTTTCATATACTTCCAAAGCGTCACAAATAATGTAATCGGTATATTTTAGGTATTATGCGATAAACCGCCGCGCTCGCGCCCCAGTCTTGACTCTCGCTCGAATTTGCTACCTACGCTACGTGCCACCTACGCTAGCGTCCAAACCACTAAGCTAGTACAACCCTTACGACAATTATAATTTAATAGTAATGCCTAAATACGTAAAACATGAGTGAACGAGTCGTGATTTTAAATAAAAGATATAAAATTCCGCGCCGATTCTTCTAATAATACTACAAAACTATAAACATCTGAAATCACTGAATAGCATTTTGAATGTAAAAAAATATAGGTACTGTTTTTTTTATCTGAAGTAAAAAATCACAAAGAGACTGGTAGATAAATAGCGGTAATGCATCACATTGGTTATTCGATTACAAGATTACTTAACTCATAGATTTTAATAAACACTACCGTACTTTTTGTTACAAATTGTTACAACACCATTCCCAATCTTCATACAAAAATAACATTTATACAATAACACTTATATTTATGTGGAAGATTAAAAGACGAAGTGGTGCAGACACGAAGCTACGGCTATTTTACATGTAGTCTAGAAATATGACATTCGAAACTACAGGTTAAAATAAGAAATTGTTAACAGGTAATAAGAATGTATACAATTTATTTATATTTTATATGGCAAATGTGTTTTTGCATGTGAGTGTACAGATCCTTTAACGTGCCCGATGCTAACAAACAGCCTTTGTTTTTTTATTTTGACGCTAATGCGATATATCTGTTGTATACTTTAATGTTGCAATTCTCAAATACGATTAGAGGTACACAAATCGATCTAAAACGTATATTAACTAATGCCATATTAGAGACCACAAGTAAAGCCGTAGGTTTGAGATAGCGGTGCAAACACAGCACTACACAAAAAGACAAGACATACGTGTAATTGACGAGTTAGCACATGTACAGATCCCGCGGCTATTGGTGCAACCAACAAGATGTAGCAAGTCGAGTTTAAAAACTGTATACATGTATACAGTGCTCATAATAATTTTAACAGGGTGTTTGGAAATTGGTATATCAAGCCGAAACTAGATGTTGACATATGCACATTAATACTATGGTGAAGTCAGAAATGTTATACTAAGTAAGTATTTTTTTTCATACAAAACTTAATTCTTAGAATCCGATTTGTATGAAAATTGTTGGTTTAAAAATGATATCAAATTTCTGGCTTCACCACAGTATTTATATGTATATGTTTAGCTTGATAGGGTCTTAACCTAACAGCCTGTGTAGACTACAAAATAATACTTATATAAAACCAATTTAACATCAATTTAGATGTTCACATTTCTCAAACACAAAAGTTACACCAATAGTCGAGAAGTAATAATAATAAAATTGCCAAGATTGCTATTAAATACTTAAGATCTAAGTTTATAGAGCAAGCACAACGCAGAATAGGAATTATAAGTTTGTGCTCTGTGACTGGTGACCACATTGTTTTATTTCACGATTTTGCTATGGACGTAGTTCCTTCATGATAAAAAATATGGACGCAACATTAAGACAACTATTTATGAAAAAGATGATACTTTCTTGGTTTTGGTATCTATTTTATTTTGGTATAACATTTTGTAAATTTTACGAGTTGCTATCATACGTTTTTTTAATTTTACTATTAACTGTCACAAGCTACTACAAGCCAGTCACAAAACAATATATACATATAATAGTATAATATTAGAGTCATCTGTGCTGAGTAAATACATAGTGACTACACAGAAAGGCAATGAGCTTCACGAGGGAGGAAGTTTAGGAGAAGTTGTATATTTAGGAAGACAAAAAAATCGCCACAACATCGTCGATAAAATCCAACGAACTATTTATGATGTAGATTTCAATTTTCTAAATATACAACTCGTAGATTAGGAAGAAAAGGATTACGACATTTATATACTTTCTCATTTTTCATATCCTAAGGCGCCCCTGATATGTATACACGGTGTATACAAAAATAAACCACTTTACACTTTGACAACAACGTTATAACTTTCTCATCTATTTAAAACTAGACTTATGCATGTGTCGTGATTTATTTATAATAAAGCTTTTACGTATTAGAGTCATCACAGTCAATAGCTACTATAACAACACTTGTATACATTTTTAAAAGTAGTTTTTTATATTGGTATAATCAAAAAGGAAAATTTGTATCAATTTTTACATTATATTGCCTGCAGGAGATTGTATTATTGTAAATTAATATAATTTTATTCCAAATCTGCCTAAAATGAAGAACTTGCCAGATAAATAATTAGTTAAATCACGACAAATGCAACATATTTATACTTACACAACTTCGCATCATTGCCTTCGAGCGTAACACGTTATCTATAACATATGAATGTATACTAACATGAAAAATATGAATATACACTACTATATTGTCGTTTAAATCTTCGTGACAGTAGTCGTAAGCAGTGTAGCATTCCTTAGACTAACATATTAACAGCTTTCTACTGCTTAGGTTAAAAGGGTTTAGAGGTAGGCTTAGAATAATTACATATAATAAATAAGTAATTATTCTAAGGAGGTAGGTTTTAAAATTATTTTATCATTACAAATCAAATGTTAAATCATGTTAGTTATAGTTATTTTAGTAAAACAAAATATAATATATAATGAATTCTGTTAATACTGTATATTATATGGCCAAAATAAACTGGTCTCCCAAAAATATTATAGGTTTTATCTTTTTGTTAAAATATATATTGAAATGAAAATTCCTAGGAATTTGTATAGAATTTATTTTTAATTTATAGGGTATATATTTCTCCATTTTGTTTTTACTAAGTCATCACATAGTCTATTTCGGGATAACGTAAGGATTCTAACGATACCTCATTTATCGGTTGAAGCGTTCAGTCGTTATGGTGGAATAAGGAAACTCACACACATATACCCTGAAAACATTACACTTCTTTTTTGGCAGTCGTGTAAAAAGGAGTGTTTCTAACCTACCTCTTCCCCCTCGAGATTTGTACTAACCTCGTTACATTACACTAGGCAAGCGTGCGGCTCGCACGCGTAAGGAAGCTCAGTACTTTCAAGCTTACGTTATGTGAACTTATGTGTTACATTAGCAAAGCTATATATAATACTATCACTATATACTATCTTTTAAATACTATACCTTCGCACCAGTCTCCAAATGATACATATCTATTAAAAATATATATTTACACATACAAGTAATATAAATCTTATTTTAAGTATAAAAGAATTTCAAACAAACATAATCACAGCACAAAATCACAATAAAAAAACAATTAACGGATGATTTTATTACACAATACAAAAGTGTCTAAGTAATTATTCGAGATCTCATTATAAAAATATATCTAATATTGCAAAAAATATAATTAAAAATACTATTTTTAAGAACTAGCAACATTAACAATTTATTTTGAACGGTAAGCAATACGACTCCTAAAATGTATATTCGCGGTTGGGGTTGCCAGAGAATAAATAAAGCGTCAGTGTCAGACTTATGCCACAATAACTGTGTATATAATTTTACAAAATATAAAATGCAAGCATCAGTTAGTATAAGAAACGTCTAAAGTTTAAATGGCAAAAATTGCTAAACGATATTATTATTTTTAGTGATGGCAACCTCAACACTATCGGACATAGAAGTCTTACAATCTACACAATGATCTCTCTCAGTAGTTATATATAAGGTAAAATTGTAACAATATTTTTGGTTCAAAAAGTTTCATTCAATTGTGTGACTAGATTCAATATTAATACTTTGAGTGGATATTTGTTATTTGGCTATACATTTATACTAACGGTAATATTAGTTATGTCTTTCCAATAATGTATCGTGCCGAAACTCTTTGGAGCAAAAATAGGTTTGCACCTTTTAATTATTTATGAATATTCGAGCGCAACACACACTTTACAACCAATAGGATACTTTGTCGCTCCGATTCTTCATCAGTCAACTTACCTTCGTGATATGTCCTCTTACCCTTTTATAGATGGAAATGTAATAAAAACATTTGCAGTTTTTAATTGACATTGTCTTTGATTTTAGGCCAAGATGAATTCGTGTTACAATATTTATACAGTCATACGTTTTGGAAAATCTGCAATGATGTATTCTTAAATCACTAGAACGCACTCAAGACTGTATAGCAGTCACTTGATCATCCCGGCAATCCCACAAAAAGCCGCAAATCGTAATGATAGAGAATATATTTTACCTTAGTCTATGATCGTAATTGACCAAAGATGCGTTTATGGTCAAGACTAACTCACACCCGTCGAGTCACTGCACTAAAAGTAGCTGACACTAAATCATTTTTGCAACGGTACTTTAGTGTACTTGACCACGCAATCGTCTGCCACCCAAGATCATGATATCAACCCTGAATCGGTGCGATAAAATATCCTAAGGTTAAGTATTGACGAGAATCAGACCCGCCGCGGTTTTCCTGGGCCTAGGCACTCCGTCGACTTGATGATGGAGGCTGCGTACGTCTCCCGAGAGCGCGGCGGCTCGTTCTCCACGAAGCCAGGATTCAGAATTATGTTCGGCACGAGCTCCATAACATCTTGCTCGTCACCGTACTCTACACATGGTTACGCGGGTCGGGTCACGTGGTAATGGGTTAGTATACATACCGTCACCGTTAGTGTGTGTGTTTGTTTGTTAGTGTGCAGCCCCGCAGTCCAAGCGTGCGTTCCAAGCGAGTGCGATAGAGGGAAAAGAAGAAAAAACTTGATGAATAAAAATTAGCAAATACTGCGTTATGTCTTTGGAAAATATGCGAGAGACATGCGGATAGACTTGTCAAGAGTAAAGCGATGTACGCACTAGGTTTTAGTACTGACACTTTGAAGGTATCAGTGCGTACAAAGCTATGAGAAACTCGCTCTATATCGTATTAAATCCGTGCAAAGATAACTGTCAAAAATCTATCTTAAAAACACAGACTTAGAAGCAAGTTTCTTTCTATTAACTACACTATGTGGCAGCAGATTTATAACGCATTTATTGTTTTAATTTTTTAGAAGATATATTCATACCTTTTTCCTTTTAAAAAGCAAAGCAAAAAGATATGAAGATCGTCTGTTCACTTATTACTAAAAAATAAAGAGAGAAAACTGCTTATGAGCGCTATGCTAAGCAACTCGTATAATCTACGGTATTAAATCTATAAAATCTAATTGAAATAATAATAAAAGCTTTATTGAATCTAAAAATTTTTAGACTGAAAAGAGTGAAAGATGAATGATTAAATTATTGCATAGAACATACGATACGTATGATTTTATATTAAATATTGGTCTTAGCTTTAGTTTATATTAAATTCATGTTATACTGACTGTTTGCTAGTTTAGCTAGAACAGTGCTCATAGCGTTAAACATGTGCTTAAATAGAGAGATTGTATATATTAAAACTATGTACGTAATAATCTATGCTAAGAGATTTTTGGTAGATATAGCTAGCACGTATTGATTTTTAATAGTGGTCCGAGAATACAGTGGTCCTAGAGATATCATAAGAGTTTAACATTAATTAGCGATTTAATTTTATTCATCGATATTTTTAACGTCGATCGAACTGACAGAACTGTTTAGGGCCTCTTGCACCACTTGCTGATAAGTTCCAGATAACCTATCTGGCACTTTTTTGACAGCTAATTGTATGGGTTATCTGTCAAAACAAGTGCCAGATAGGTTATCTGGAACTTATCAGCAAATGGCGCAAGAGGCCATTAATGTCAGACAGGAGCCATATTTTTTAAGCATTAGAATTCTTATTTCAAAAATCATAAACAAATTCTTAAGGAACTGTATTTCTTAGCATTCGATGCAAATTGGAATTCTAATGTTTCATAAAATATGTCTTTGGGTCTGCATACACGACAGTGTTTGCCTGGGGAGGCAGAAGTCCAGATCTTTTTGTATGCAGGTGTTATTTGATAAATTCCTCTAATAATCACACCAGTTGTGTTTATATTTCGTGTATATAACCGAATACAGGGTGTAAAAAAACCTACAACAAAGCCTGAAAGCATTCTGTCATAATCCGAAATATGATTGCTGAGAAATGACTTTTATTTTCAGGTGTCAAAAAATAATGTACTTTGTTCGTAGCACGCAATGTATAGCACACACGTTTGTCTGTTTTCAATTCAAAACTAATTATTTAAAAAAAAAACTATAATTTCGATTCTGTTTGTTAGGATAAAAAATTCACAATATAATTTTAGAGCTATTTTAGTAATAAAATTTAAAAATATAGTGACTGATCATCATTATCTCCATATCCCAAGTATGCTCCCAAAGAACAAAAATAATCGTTATAACGAGGAGAATACTTGGTACTCGGCTTCGTTATAGGTTTTTTCATACCATTTATTATTAGTATTATTTCGATATCAACAACAGAAAATAACTTGTAGCAAGTCTCGTAAAGCGACGTAACTAGTGGTGAATAGGCAAGATTCAGCTCGTATACCACAAAATAGCTTGTAATAATAACTAATAAAATATATTTATTTGCCTATCTAAGATCAAATCATTTGTCCATAACGCCTAAGTATGCTAAATTTTTAATTTTATTAAATATCAAACTCACTCATATAGGGTGACATTTCTAAACTTTTATAATATATACGATTTATATATTTATAATGATAGAATTAAAACTGATTGTTGAAAATGTTAAAACACTTATTTACTATTAATTATATGAATATGTAACTAATTAGCCAACAGTAAATCAAATTTGGTATGATAATTGTAAAATATAAAGTTTTGTCTTTTAACTTACAGATTTAGTACATCTGTTACCTCGATAGTTTTGTTACCTGTTTGGAATAATCGAAGAACGCGTCTGCGAATGTAATGTAGTATTGGAGTATCTAACGATTTTAACGAAGCGAAATGTCTACTTTAATCGAAACGAATATATTTCAACATCCTAATTTTTAAATGGCTAACGTTTTAATACTAACACTAGCAGCTTTAATTAAAGCAATATGATGGTAAAGCCCGACAAGAAATAGATGACTCTACGCCAGATTCCGGGACTTCCATTTTTGAATTATTTTAATGACAAATTACACCGTCCCGTTATGTTATACAGGGTGTAACGAAAAGGTGAAATAAAACTTAGAATAACCATTCTACGGCTAAATTACATAAACTTTTTCTATGGGACCAACATCGAAATCGCAAAAAAAAAACACCCATACTAAAACGCGACCAGCTGGCATCAGTTTGTATGGAATCGTCAATTTTTTTTTTGAGATTTTGATGTTGGTCCCATAGAAAAAGTTGATGTAATTTAGCCGTAGAATAACCCCTTAAAGTTTTATTTCACCTTTTCGTTACACACTGTATAGGGTGTACAAAATAATAGATAAAAGATTTATACAACGTAACCAGTCGCTCATAAAAAAGAAAATGTAGCGCGTTGTTAGTGTGTAGCATTTTTTTATCTTTTGTACAGCCAGTATCAATAATGACCAGCTGTTTAGCTTTTTGAATGTCATTCATTGTTAAAAATAAAAAAAAAGTGTCCGGTTTTGGAAGTTCAAGTTAACATAATATATTTTTTTCTATTGACGTTTCATCAATGCTGCTTTTGGCGCTATCACGACCAGCCTGCCTAGCATGAGCACTAAAAACACGATATGATATGATATGATATAGCGAAATATCGACACCAACTTTAAAAATATGATAGATTTAGCCACCATTTATTTTTTTTATCGAAACAGCGATCTTAATATGTGACGTCGATTCAACATGGAGGCTATATCTATCATATTTTTACAGTTGGTGTCGATATTTCGCTATATCATATCATATCATATCGTGCTCATGCTAGGCAGGCAGGGTCATATAACTGCTGTCGGACTTTATATAAATTGGTGCTTAATTATTTACGTCTAATAGAAAGATAAAATTATTTAGTATTTCAGGAAGATTTTATTTTCTAGTTTAATTAATTTAATTTAGTATTAGTAATTTGAATTCAATTCTATTGTTTAATTGACGTCCTGTAGTTGTATTGGTCCGTTTAAGCGTTGTTTAAAAATGTCGTAACTGCATGTCATTGTTTATATATTTATAAGTGGGTTTATTTATGTATTTAGTTTATTATAGTCGAGTAGAGGCACTTTTAAACAATGCAATTACGAATTATAGTATTTAAACATTATTAAAATTTGTTTAAAAGTGAGATATCTTAGCAATATACAGCAAAAGGTAACTATAATAAAGCGAGTCAGTAGATTGCTTTTTGGTATTACTATTAAGTATATATTTAGTTTTTTCACTATTACCTAATATCAATGCATAGCACCAATCGCGTAGCGTAATTTGGAATGACATTTGAATGCATATTTTTATGTTTCATTTTATATATTTTATTATAAACACTAACCTAATAGAAACTTTTATTTATGTATAATATAATTATATTTAACTCTATTAAAAGTATTGGCACTAGCGTATTATTACTCTTATATTATTTGCATCTAACGGTTAATATTAGAGATTTATTTAATTATTAAGCTGTGCATTTCATTTGAAAAATAGGTGCATCAAAAATACTGTAGTTACTAATAATTATGTTGTTCTAGTTACTTACATGAGCGTATATATTATTATAATTATGTAGTCCTGAGGATTATGTATACTATAAATATACATATAAATATTTTAGTTATTGCTGTTCTAATTGTTTTAAGTATTAACTAATAATAAAGTTGTTGTTTTATTTGGTAACAGTACAGCTCCAGTAATATATAATAGTTAACTAAATAAGCTATACATTTGAGCTTACACATGAGAATGTCTGAAAACCTATAAGAAACAGAATATAATTATAAAATATATCCGTTTTTATCGCCTACAAGCCTAAGTTCTTTAAATTATTACGAAACAACAGCAATAGGAATAACTCCATTACGTATTTTTTTGACTTGCTCTAATTTTGTTCCTTGTACTTTATTATTAATTGAATTAAGGAATAGACCCAAATCTATCACATATTTAAATGGAGTAATCTTTTTATCTACGTAGATTTATTTTATTAATTATGAATGTAAATTTAGCTAAAAAAAATATTTGTTTTAGCTATTGATTTAGCTCTTGCTAAAACTTATGCAAGCAAACGGAACGAAAAAATAATTTTTATTACGATATTCTAGTTATAATAGATATTAATCAAGACTGAAGTAAAATTATTAACATGTAAAACCCATTTAAAAACTTAGTACAGTAAGTTTCAAAAATATACAAATACATTTTTGAAGCTGACTGTACCGAAATACTTGAAATCTTAGGCTAAGCGCGTACCACGATATCATATACTGCATCGATTTGGATGTGGGACCATTATATTTAAAAGCTTACATTATTTATTTATCACGCAAGTTAAAATTAAATCTATCACAATTTGTCCTAGAGATTATTTCGTTCATTTGTAAAGAAAATGTATTTTTTTTCTATAAAGTAATAATCGGTGGGGTTATCGGTTTTATTAACTGATGATTTTACATCTATTTATTTCTAAATGGTTACGTCAAATTAACTGCAGTAAAGAACGAAATGTCTCTTCCATATTCCTTTTTGCATAGGCGGTTCACGATTGCACAGATTTGATTGACATTTACTTTGACATTGACAGTGTAACTGTCAGGCGAAGTTGTTCGTATCCTTTTCACTTGTCTATAGTAAGGTCATTGATTTAAATATAAAACATAATACTATAATTCTATTGTCACCGTCACCAAGACTATACTCTGATTTTATTATTACTTAATTCCTTTTTGCAAAAAGAAACGTACAAAAGTCACAGTTAATGCTTTTTTTTCTTTTTCAGCAGCTTAATGACATTTAATGTTAGTTCTTTAACTTCAAACAAATTCCAGAAGAAAATGCCAACGTCAAGCAAAGTCGGTTTAATACAGTTCTGTACCGGTCGGAACCGCAAATGCAGGCAAAAACTTACTAAACGAACCTGTGTCGCTACGCATCCATTAACCCATCAACGTTAAAATAAACTTATAATCATTACATCTACCTGCAGGATCATCACTGCGTAGTCAAGCGAAAATATACATATCAATTTTTTTTATATCTCACTATGTATTTACCATTCAACGACATAAAATGGATACATAGTTTTCAATTGACTCTGCTGAATGTACTGTCTGCTGAGCAGACAGACAATGTCAAACAAAATCTGTGGTTATGGCGGTGATCACGTCTGTCTGTCCTAGCACACTCATCATAGAACAGCACATTACCTCATTCAACTCTCATTGTACAGGCGTTCCTTTAGGAGAGAGTCCAGCTTTTAATTGGGAATGTTCAATTAGGGACCAACGCAGACGAGAGACAGTCACATGGTACTTTTTTTGTCCGTCAAAATACATCGCTTAAAACCCTGCTTAACTCATCAGTCAAGTACTATCTACTTGTAGCCGCCTAACAATGAAAATTCCATTGTCAATCAAATTTAATCCCTGGATGCCTCCAGTGAATTTCAATAAACTTCAGCTGGGGAGGCCTATGTTCAGCAGTGGACATCCAATGGCTGAAATGATCAAATACACACGATGTGGACAAATACCTCGTCTGCGCAGGCAATAGTGTTGTTATCGTGGAGGGGGGAGGGGGGGAAATGGATGCGTATCGACGTGCGTCCTGCCTCAGTAGTGCCACAAGAAGTAGAGACGCGGCAGCGGGGTGTGCTATGGGGCGGGCTCACCAGGGCGGCGCCACTCGCGGCAGAGCACGGCGCAGGTGCCGGCGGCCAGCACCACCAGCGTGCCCATCACCACGCACACGGCCGCCACCCACGTGCGCGTGTCGAACGACTCCGACCCCTCGAGGAAGTGCTTGTACAGCTCTGCGGGGGTTGACGGTGGGGCTTTGTTAATGATATGCTGCTTAAATAGATTCAGAGCGTCCGCTGCCCTGAGCGGACAGAACAAAAGAACACCGCTTAGTTGCGGGAGCTATCCGTCGTCGTACGTCGTACAGTGTAAAAAAAAACTTTTAACCACGCATTCTGTACATGAAATGAAGTCGAAAACAGAAATAAAAAAAATTGCTGCGAAATGACTTAATAGGTATTTAAAAAAAGACGATTTTCTAACCCGCACGCAAACAGAATATGCCTCACGCATGTGTGTGAGCGAGCGCGCACGCACACTTGCAGGACAGCGTAGGTAGAACTTGTGGGCGTGCGCACGATTCTTTGCAGGCTGTGCTCTTTAAAGCCTTTGTATGAAAAAAGTACTGAAAATTTCAATATGTAATATGTTTCTTTGGATCAAAATTAGTAATAACTTATAACAAACAAGTAATTTTTGTTAAAAAAAATCTTATTAAAATTCTAACTTTGACCGTTCATATCTCGGTAACCAGTGGTTTCCAAGGTGTAACAATGATCGTAATAACGTGAAGACTATGTAGTATTTGGCTTCATTAACATTTTTTTTACACCCAATATAAGTGCCCCGATATAAGTTCCCTCTCAATATCTCATCGTCCTTGAGGTCAGGAGTCAACATTTGACCTAGATATTTAAATTTGATCAATTTTTTGTAGAATGTTATCGTTTATCTTTACACATGGTATGTTTTCATATCGTTTACTCCCGGCCCCAAAGACCATTACTTGGCTCTTTTTGGCAGAGTGAATAAAGAGTCTGA
The DNA here is from genome assembly GCA_963576865.1 of Anania hortulata. Lineage (NCBI taxonomy): Eukaryota > Metazoa > Arthropoda > Insecta > Lepidoptera > Crambidae > Anania > Anania hortulata. Next base: position 19,156,936 of record OY756398.1, on the reverse strand, counting down.
TAAAGCAAAATTTTTACGGCTCTGGAACAATCGTAGATCCAGCTGATTACACCATCGAAATGCAGGGGACTCGCGTATGGCCACAATCAACACAAAACTCATCATCACATTTTTTTAAATAGATCCTGAAATTTTTATTGTCAACCTTTTTTTTGTGAAGACTATAAATAAACGTTTTACAATGATATAGTAAAATCAAGTCGTAAGAGTGCAGGACGGATTCGATTGTATGTATGGATAAAGATATCAATAGATCGGACAGGACAGACGACCTGGTAAAGGTTGGAAGAAGCCGCTGGATGCAGATCGCTTGAAGGAGTAAGGGAGTAGTGAGTACCGACCTGCCTCCTGGTCGCTGTAGAGCGTGGTGGCCAGCACCTCGATCGGCGGCCCGGGGCCCAGCGCGTTGGTGGCCCACACGCGGAACCAGTACGACGCGTTGGGGTCCAGGTGGTACACGTCTACTTGCCGCTGGAACATAACACAGTAATCGTTTCAAAGATATGTAACCAAATGTTGACATACTTCAAGTTGTAAGTAAGTTTAAATAACGTTATTTTGGTGTACATCTATGAAGCATACGTTAATCGATAGAGAAAATAATAACAAACAACAAATACTTTTTGACGAAATGTAGTAAATTATACTATACTTGGTTCAGAATTTCAGGGTGAACATGTAATATTAATTTTTATTTACATAATAAAATTGGTATGTAAGGTATTAATAATATTAGCCATGTATTATAAAAATGTCTATACACACTGTCCACTGTAATAAATACAAGGCCAGAAGCCTGATTCCCGTAATTAACAATGGGGGCAATCCAGTGTCGATCCGGTCCCAGTAACATTATTATCGATAACGGTATTTTCATCCACTTTAAAGTTGATGTAAAATTATCAAAACGTTCGTAACGCAGTAATGCCACTGAAAATGAAACAAAAAAAAACATATTGGTTTCTTTCATTTTCAGTCGCACTTACGAACTATAATTGCATTTTTTGGGTTTACTTAGAATACCATTTTTGATCGTAATGTTACTGGGACCAGATCGACAATGGATTGCAGCTACTGTTAAATTACGGAAATCAGGTCTCTGAAATAAAAGACAAACTATATTATCTGTATCTTGCCTTTTTCAATGCTACAACTAGCGGCACGGATCTTGAGCGCTGGGCGAAAAATGCGCAGAAGACCATTACGATTACGTGATTGGCGGGTCGCGTAGCGCTGCACCGCCCGCCGGGATTGATTGCTTGCTTCGCGCACACGCATCTCTGATACGATGATCGTCTCGTAAGATGCGCAAAGCGATCCCCACTCTTTCCTTTAGCGCACAAGTTCCGTGCCGGGGATTGTACATAATGCGATCACGCTTCTCACCGAGTTTGGACTGATATGGTTAGGGCTGATGGGCCGCCAGGGCTCCAGCGAGCTGTTAACGGGTGCTGCGGACCGGTACTGTGCCGTGAAGTCTATGATGGGGTGCCCTCCGTCGCCGGCCACGTTCCACAGGATGAGGGCCAGGATTGTGGACGCGTGGACCGTTACGTTTACCAGAGCGGGAGGTTCAGCTGAAACAATAGACATTTCGACATAAGAATCATAGATAGATAGATAAATACTCGTTATTGCATACCACACAACAAAATCACAGGAGAAAATTACATTTAGGGCCAGTTAAAAAAGTAAAGTACGGCTAAATACGTCCCTCTGCAGGGCACAGGCCTCACCTCAACTGTATGGTTTTGGCCCTACTCCACAAACTCCACCACGCGAGCCCAGTGCAGATTGGTGGAGGGGTGTCGTAAGGCCAGTAACGAAACCTCATTGTCAATGTTATAATGTGGCCCTATGGTCTTTAACTAGGCTTCACGACTAGTATCAAGCTATGTTAGCCGGGACCAACTTTTAACGTGCCTTCCGTAGGTAATAATACAGAAAGACAAAACAGTGCCGAAACATTAGTAAAAAATAATAATGACAGAGCACATAAAGAACACATACGACCATTAAATCAGATTGTGATAAAGAAAAAGCGTGTAGTATATGGTCCAAAATGGCCAATCTGAGGGTTCTTAATGTAATAACTAGTCTAGAATAAGATAAAGGTCTAGAAGAAATTGAATGGGAAACCTAGATGATAAAATAGCATTATTTATTTAAATCTAGAGTACTTGAATGTATTTTAATTTTATAGGGATGTTCATGTTATGTCCTAGTAAAAATAAAAATTAAGTTGGTCCTATTATTCCGGTATTATATTCGAATAGAGACACCCTACACGATGAGCATTGGCAGACATAATATCGCGGCCCGCCAAATCAGCGCCGCGCGCCCGAGTCAATACGCGCGCCAATATTAGTTCTGTGCACGCTAAATGAAACTTCAGCGAGAGTAGTATAAAGCCGGCTTTATTAATAAGTTGGTACCTATAGATAGAATCATACAACTTCACTTTTGTAGACGAAGATTTTAAGGTCAGCTGAAATATTAATGACTTTTCTAGTGAATAATTTAGTTACTTAATTGAGGTGAGAGACTTTACACAATGAATTTATCTATAAAATAAATTACGTTAATCGTAAACGAAAATTCTACTAACTTTATTTTTGTAGACGCAGATTTTAATTTAAGGCTGAAATGTTATTAACTGGTCTAGTTATTAAATTAAGAATAAAACTTAATAAATTTGTTATTTTAGTTAGTAATACTTAGTATATTCAGATTTTGGTTTGTCACACATACTTGCACGTTTTTGAAAAGAATGCTAGTAGATCAGTGAGTAGGGTTTTAGGTTAAACGTAGATATATTCATACAGGTTGTTTATTTATTAGTTAAAGTCGTTTAAAAAAACACATCATAGTGACATTATGTACATAAAGAAGAAAGAAATGTGCCAAAGAGGGACCCCCGCGCAGTATGAGTCGCGGCAGCTAGAAATAGCTGCCGCGACACTGGTATTCTGCGGGGGCCCTGGGCTATTTAGACAGACAACTCCGGTGAAAACATTAAAAATAAATTAAATCAATAAATTGCCATAAAGAAAAATAATAATAATTACAAAACATATCATACCAATAAATGAATTCAATCAATTATACAAAAAACATTCTACTAATAGATACTATTCTGTTAATAATAATAGTAAGGGTGTAAACCCTCGTTGTCACTGGGGGAGGGCTATGTTCAGCAGTAGACGTCTGATTAGTAAATATACCAAATACTATTCATGGTTTTAATATTGGTATACATATTATTAATCGCAAGAACAGCTCGCAGCTCACTATGGACTGCTAGGCCTGCCCGTCGCTCCCGTTTGCACTTAGCCGCGCATTCACAGTGGCCACACACTATAAAGGGTTACGAGATCTGATGAATAGCACCAAATGTAGTAATTAGACTTGCCGAAATTGAGATCATGGTCAAGCGTGCCCCGACTAATGAACGGGACAGAATTAAAAGCCGTAGGTAGGAGGAAAAATCCTGCTTTTGGTCATAATTCATCTTAATAGATGCGGTCTATGATAAAGCAAGCCTACCCAGAAGCCAAGTCATGGACAAAATAATAAATAGGTTACATGGATTGTAACGTAAGCCTCTCCCAAAGAGCCCCAAAGAGCACGATCTCCCGCTTATATCATTCATCCACTGCCAGCCATCTTCCTAAGGTCGACGGTCCATCAAGCAGTGGGGCGTCCTACGCCAATGTGCTTAGAACAAATGCGTACAAACACAATCATATTCCTTCCATCTCCATAGCCGGCAGGCTAACCTCACCCTCAAGCTAAGCTGAAGAGGCGTTAACATATAGCACTGCCCAGCCTACTCAGGATACCTGGACTGGGTATTAAGCTAGATAGTTCTCTGACTTGCTAGGCCCACTGTCATTATACCAATGATGATTGGATAAATGAATGAATGTAGTGGCCCACCTACGTTACAATCCTGCCCAAGGCTCTAAACAGAGCTGCATTAAATATTGTAGAAGTCGCCGAGTTTTTGGTTCAAGTCAATTTAAAATCGCCATTGAAACTCACGATAGAAAAAGTCATAGATTGTTACCCTAAAAAGTTATTTCAAATGATAAAACGATAAGGAAAGTAAATAGAGATGTTTTCAAAGCAATCAAGCTAAGGTTAGAACCAAAATATGTTCATTAAAGCAGCGGCAAAGTCGGCAAACGGTCTGGCTGTGAATAAATAACAGCCCGCTTTGATAAACACCGCAATCTTGCTAATTATCAAGTGTTTAATATTGTACAGGGCCCACTAATTTACATAATGTTTTAGCTGAATCTTTTAGTAATGTTTTAGAAGCATTCATTTAATACTCGGTGCTTAGGAAGGCACCATAAAAGTGGTACCGTTTAATATAGCTATATTAGCACAATCATCATCATCATCATTTTAATCATAAGACGTCCATTGCTGAACATAGGCCTTCCCGAGAAGGGGGGGATTGCCAATACTCGCCACGCTTGGCAAACGGGTTGACGAGCGCAGTTTTTTATAATATTTCGCACGCAGACGCTGCTGCCCGTCTCGTGCTACAGGAATTAGTTGCCTCTTACTACACGCCTCCTGTTGGCGGTGGGGAAGTGTATTCTTTACGGCCGTCCCCACGCGGCACAATTAGCACAATATAACGATTGAACTGTGATATTAGTCGTTAACTTTAGTCAAATGCCTTAGAAATGGCAGCTTGATAACATCTGTCAGCGGTAGGTCGGTAATCCTGATTTCTTGCCGAACATGCCCTGTTTTTTATTTATATTCGAAATAAATAAAATAAATTACCACACCGACAACAATCAGCCATAGGATGTCCACTATTAAAAATAGGCCTCTTCCAATGACTTCCAGATTGGCCGGTTGGAAGTGGCCTGCAGTTTGCCGGCAGTCTTTTAAATGTTAATCTTTTTGTTTGAAGGTGATATCTACCGTTATGACATTTTTCCAATCTAAGTACATACAATATTCATAACGAGTAAACCATCGTTGGTTACGCTCGAAGCTTCATTTGAACAAATAATGTTATGGTTAGCACATTCATTCATAATAATCCAATACACGTTAAAACGCGGATAACAGATGAATACAAATTATAACAGTTTAGAGATAAGACATAAATGCAAGACAAAGCAAATAAAATAACCGTGCTCAACTTTATCTGATCAAGCATACGTAAACGAGACACAATAGAAATTCTATTGCTATGCGGTCTCATGGACTGACATGGTCTCATGCAGACCGATTGGATGTTAACGGGTTTAAAATAACCTTTACAGAATACACGGCAGAGCAGTATATAGCAACGTTACCTGCAATTATGTTCAATTGTAACGAAAATTGCCAGTGTTCCCTGGCCATCCAAGCTTGGCCCGTCATAATAAACGATGACATTATTGCAATGGGCAGTACTCGATCAAATTTTAGTGAAGTAAACCAAGACGAGACGATGAAATGGCAACCAATCGAAAATAGACAAGACAATGCCTACAGTAGTGAAGTGAAACTATTTCTATGGAAGCAAGAGTGCAGGCTATGGATTTGATTCAGACTTTTAAAACAGCTTTTACAATCTGAACAGATTCAGAAATAGGTCGAAAAGTTAAATTGCCCGTGTATGGTTAATGTGCGCTTATTCAAAATATGTATTTTTTATAAAGTCTTTACTTTTACGAATACAGCAAGCAAGCTTACATTGGTTATTAGGAAAGTAGACGAAACCGAGGATTATCTATCGATATTGAATTGAAACTCCATGTACAACACTATGAAATGCTTACTTACGTATTTATTGTGGCCAGTAAATCATGACGAACAGCCGGCGGCCTAAGTGTCTTCCAGTCCAGGTCATGTCAGTGGTCTGTTTTATAGGCCACGATATAACAATATTGTTAATTTTGATAGAATCGCTCGGATGATACTACTGTGAAGCTTTTTCAATTAAATAGTAAAGTTATTTACCAAAACATTGTTTTAAATACCAATCAATCTTGTTTCGTATAAATATCAAGTCTCTATAGGGCAAACTGATACTAGGAGTACTAGAAATATCAAAAATCGCTAAAATGTTTAAGTGTTTTAATCCCTTTTTATCTAACACTGTAAGATTCAAATTAGTTTTGATTTTAGTCCAGTCTAATACAAACAGCAGCTACAACTAACCTGAATTTAATGATATGGTAACATTTCGATTAGCGTTCGGCGATCAAAGCGCTGCAAAAACATTTTAAACAACATGCTCTTCAGTGCAGCGCAAACCAAACATGCATGATGATTGAACGAAGATTTATATGAACCAGATAATTGACAATACGATGACGGGGCCGTTGGTGTGCAGAGGCAGATAATCTAGGCCCCAGATAAATATCTAGCTACGCCATGCAGTGTGTAGGATGACCAACTTTTTATTTAACTGGGAACTGTATTGAGATATTGAGATTACGACTGATGATAATAAATGTATTTCCAGAACATACGCTGACAATATAAGGAGTAACACTCAAGAACCCATTCGTTATGTCCATACGAATTTATAACAGATTACCAGAGTTTATGAAAAATGAAGTAAATGATTTAAAATTTATAAAACAACGTTGTTTTGCCATATAAATAATTTGTGAAAAATGATTAAATTACTAAAATGGCTATTAAAAAATTTTATTAAAAAAAAATAAAACCGACTTCAAAACACTAAAATGCTAAAAATAATCCTAACACTTAAGTACCTAATCAGTTACTTTTGGAGTCGGTGCCAGCCGATGAGAGATTCAATGTTTTTGTTTGCACCGACTCCAAAAGTAACTGATTAGGTACTTAAGTGTTAGGATTATTTTTAGCATTTTAGTGTTTTGAAGTCGGTTTTTTTTTTTTTATAAAATTTACTTATTTCATCTATTTTTAGTGATAAATCCTAATCTAACTGCTGAACACCAATTTCATCCCCTATTTTCCTACCCTTAGGGGTGATTTTTATTTTACAAACTTTTATCATATTATCTTTGAAGTATAAGCTATTCAATAAAACAAAAATCATCAAAATCGGCTCATATTTGTCGAAGATAGGTAACAAGAACCACAACCAAAATATTATCTGGGTATATATTTGTTGATTTTCTCAAAAAGTTCTAGATCAATTTCGATAAAATTTATATGGGACCACCTCTGAAGTATGATCTACCAAACAAAAAAAGAATCATTAAAATCGATTCATAATTGGCGGAGTAATCGCGTAACAAACATAAAAAAAAAAAAAAAACATACAGTCGAATTGAGAACCTCCTCCTTTTTTGAAGTCGGTTGAAAATAGGGGTTGGTGATAAAAGTGTAAAAATTTAGGGTTGTATGTATTTTTTAATGCGACAATAAAAAAAATAAAAAAATGTCTAAAAATTAAAGAAAAATGTTAAGGGTAGACAACCCTTATCACTAAAGGGTATGAAAAATAGATGTTGGCCGATTCTCAGACCTACTCAATATGCTCAGAAAATTTCATGAGAATCAGTCAAGCCGTTTCGGAGGAGTACGGGAACGAACATTGTGACACGAGAATTTTATATATAAGATTAAAATTAATGTTAATAAAAAAATGATATTACACAATAAACGAATACTTAAATGACAATAATCTAAAACAATAAATGAAATCCAAAGATAAATATTTAAATGACTAAAAATAATATTTATTTGATTATATTATTCAATAATTATCATATGATTTCTTAATGTATTTTAATTCTTTACAACTTCTTAAAATAAACAAATTGATCTAATTATGCATGGCGTCATCCTCTCTGCCCGCAATACTTATCTTATTGTTGTGCCCTACAAGGTCTATAATGATCTGTTTTATGTACCTATTTATAACACCTGTGTAACATTATAGAACGCAATAAATAATATATTGAATTGAATTAAAGAAGAAGTTACTCCTTATGCTATTGATGATGTACCTAGTCCATCCCACCTTTTGAAATGCAGACAAAGAACTGAAGTAATCGACATAGCTCAAACGATAAAGCAAGCTAAAGTGGCAAATGGCCTGGTCACATTATTTTGCCGTAGGATTAATGTGGTGGACATGTTCTTGAGTGAAGGCCGTAACTTGACACACAAAGTGTAAGGCGCCCTACAACAAGGTGGAGAAATGATATACGCATAGCTGATGGCAGCGGATGGAAAAGAGTAGATGTTGTGATGATCTGTACACACTTGGTAAGCAAAATAAATACTTAAATACTTGATGTAGATGATCATAAATTGTCAAAGGCTTGAAACAAGTAGATGGTATTTTTATTTGTTAAGTTTATACGTCCGGACGAACGAAACATTTTCATAGTAGCCCATCAAGTAGCAGACAATGATTTTTGCCAGTTATCTCCCGGCTCACCCAGACACGAGTTAATTTGGAAATCTTAATATCTAAATTGATCCGAACTTCAAGGCGAATTACTGTGTCAGTACGCCACCGGGTTGTCAAAATTGTTGTTCATTTATTCATCATCATCATCATCGTCATTTTAGCCAAAAGATGTTTACTGCTGAACACAGGCCTCCCCCAATGACTTTCATCGGGGGGAATTGCCATCGGACGCTGCTGTCCGTCTCGTGCTACAGAAATTAGTCGCCTCTTATGACACGCCTCCTGTTGGCAGTGGGGAAGTGTATTTTTTACGGCTGTATCCACACGGCACTATTATATCATTTATTCATTAAAAAGTAAATACGGTTGCACTGTATCCGCTCGTAGAGTTCAATGTGTACTGGATGATCGGTAATGAGAGCGATTAGATGGCCTTGGCTGAGTCGCGCGGCGTGATCATCTTCAGGCATGATGTACTAACATTGTTAGAGTTGCAGTAATTGCGGTAAATCTCTCAATTTTGTGCAAACAAACGTCTGCATGGATAAATTATTGAGTATTGAGTATTGTACACAAACACACAGATCCACCTGATCCACATGCTTTGGCGTCAGATGTGTCGTGGGTGAAAAAGTGGGTCCGGTGCAATGCAATGTCAGGCAATTATTTGACAAAAGGCTAAATAGAAGCTACGATAAACAACAGTTGACTATGAGTACGCGGCGTATTGTACATTAGTCTAATTTCGGTCGACTTTGCTCTGGTTCTCTGTTAGTTACAAACGGCAGGAGAAACAATATGAGTCTTCAGGAGTGTGACGGATGGCAATCACAATTTTTATGCACTGGAAAGAAAGGCTTGTTTAACACTAACATGCTGACATTATAGTCAGTTATTCTGTTGTTTAATTGTAATATTGTTCTAGATCTTAGTACGATTTAAGAACATCTCAAATAAGATTTTAAATACATTTTACATACATTATTTTGTTCTGTGTTGGTCGATTTTTTTTTCTATGGTGTCATTGTTTTTATTTTTTTGCTGCTGTGTGTGATATCGCCACGATGTCCACTTATTGAATTTTTTTTTTTCTACATTTAACCCAATGCCAAATGTTTCAAACTAAATAAATCGACTCAAGCTGACATGTTTGGTTTCGTTGTAAAAAATAGGTTGAATAAAGCTTAAATGTATTCTATTTAGGACAAAGCCCATCATTCTGATGTCATTTCAGCGTCAAAGTGTAAGAAAAAAATAACATTGACATTAATAATATTAGTAGGAAGTTAAGTGGGATATGGTCTATCGGCAACGTATTTCATCTTTATTGCATGCATTTTTCATAAGCTTGAGTTAATAAAAGAGGGCGGCCGACGTAGCAATGGCTCCATAACTTAAACTTTATCTTTGATGTGGACTTTTGAAAATTCGCTTACCTAACCACTGTAGACTTTGTCAATAATAATGTTTCTTTTTTTGCAAACGATGTATTATTTTGCATTCGTTTGCAAAGTTGTTAAAACCAAACCAGTAACATTCAGAAAGGTTGCGAATGGTTGTTAAGAGTTACTATACCTTCAAAGGCAACCAACAGGTTTCCGCGATTTTAAAAACAAAATACAACCTTTTGTTCAACCCATTTAGAATGTAATTGCAGTTAAAAACAAAATTTAAACATAGTAAAATGACCATAATAATAGTTTTTTTCTTTATATTGAAGCATTTCTTCTGAAGAAAAAAAAAAAAGAATTATTATAATGTGAGATTATTAATAATTACTATGCGTGGCGTCATACTTTTTGCCTATGATCTATTTTTTGTACTACTTTATGACACCTTGTATCTTTATAAAACGCAATAAATATAGTGTCCCAGGACTTGACGGTGACGGATGTAATTTTTTTAGGAATTTGGCTTTGGGACCTCTTAGATCGTGCCAGGAAAAAAAAACGCATCCCATCCGATTACGAGTTAGGATTTTTTACTAGAAAATTACTAGACTAGAACTTTGACTTAGTCCGAACTCTAACTTATTAAAAAGTATTTAAAAAAAAACGATCTGACGGGTCCCTAAGCCAACTTCCTAAAAATTATATATTTCTGCCATCCTGTATATTGAAATAAATTGAGTGCAGCTCAAGTGGTATAAAGTTCAGTCCACAAAATCACCGAACGATGGTGTCACTAGCAGTAATTCCGTGCGGATTATTGCCGTGCAATAACTTGAGCGTGGAAATAATTTTCCCGGCCACAAACTGTTGACGCTGCCATTATAATGTTAACAAACATATCTATTATTTGCTAAGAGGAAAACGTGGAGAATTGTTTGAGTGATGTATTTATTTATGAATATCTTGAACGACTTAAATTATTATTACATTTTTCTTAAGTTAAACAGTGGTGACGACCTCCAAGCCAAGAGGCGAGTACGCCGGACTTAGCGTCGTCATCCATCTCTGAGGTCCCCTTCGGTTCTCAATCGGGTCAATGTAGAAAACGACATCTTCAATGTTGTGTCGGTTCTGGGTATTGTGGCACCGTCGTTGTTTCTGATTTCTATACACATGTGCTTTAGCTACTTACCTTAAGAAGTTAAGACCAAAGCATCGTATATGTTTATTACTATTTGATAAAAATATTTAATTTAAATATACAGCCTTGGCGTGCCACAAAAAAAAACTTTGTTTTTCCGGTCTGCCACGGGTAAGCGGAACGCAAAGGGTGTTGTGAAATGACAGGTACAAATGTCAAATGTTCATGCTTATCGTACAAACATTGCACCTTGCGGGATTCGAACCCGCAACCGCTTGCTTGGGTTTGTCCGGAGCGCACATTTGCATCATAGAAATTGTGGTTAAAGGCAGTACACTGAGAATAATGTAAGCTCCTGAACACTGGCGATTGGCTTAGCTAAAAACATTGCGAGAGTCAATTAGGGATAAAAATAATTAATCAGCTAAAAACATTTTCAAGCCCAATAGGTTCTATTACAAATATTTGTTTGTATTGTCCGAGGCACTAACGTATTGACACACACTATTTTTCTTATACCTAGTGTATGACAAAACACGCGGATGACTATTAAAAAGAGTGTCAGCAGAACAATAGACAAGGAAAGTGTCGAGTGAAGGCTTTTGTGTCTGATTTGGAGACAAAGCGTGAGGTACCGGCTGAGTGCAAGGTAAACTGTGTGCTTTGTGACTTTTTGTTTTGGGTAGGTAGCATTTCATTGTATCGTGGATGATACATTTGGGTTTCTAGGGTTAATTGTAGTTTGTAAGTATTTACATAAGCATCAGTAAAATTTTATGACTAATCTAAATCGTTTTTGTAACTTCTTCTTAATATCACGTGCACAAGCATTTACACAGTTAGGAATACCTAGGGCACACATGTTAATTTTAAAATATCTAAGTGAACTTATTAAAATCACCTAAAATAAAAGAGAACACAATACAGGGTGTGGTTTAGAACAGTAGCCAATTTCAAGGACCCTAATGTGTTCATCAATACAAACAACTTTTACTAAGTAAGGGGTAAAAATCCCAATCATAAAAAGAAAATTTGTTGCTCCATACATTATCATCGAGGTAGGTAAAGCGTTAGTTTGTATTAAGCGTAACACAGACATGCGCGGCGGGCCGTCTCGCTCACGCTGGCTGTCTGTGGGCGCCCATTTAAACATGTCTACGGAGGGTAGAGGTAAGGAGAATATCTTACGGACGGAAAGTTGAAAAAGTGGAGGAGTAAATCAAGGAAAGCGGACCCTGGGCTCCAAAGCAATGGCTTTGGACGCAACCGGGACTGACCGTATAGATGAAGAAGAAGAAGGAATGTTGAAAGTATCCAGCTAAATCAGTAAATAATAATTCCAAAACTATACAAAATGGCGCTAGCGTAGGCAAAGGTTATGGTATGAATGTAGCAGTTGTTGACGGATTAAAATATGCCGAGTTAGAACATTTTTAACCATTTTAGGATACTCTATATCTAAAAGTCACTAAAATGTTTAAAAATGGCTTTATCATCCTGCATGCATCCTTTAAAAACACATTCGAACAATTTAGCTACTGTGGCGCCAAATAATTTAACGCCCTTTGTCGGACACTTATTCAAAACGAAGATAGTTACTCCTTACCTCTACCCTCCATACGTATGTTATTGGACCTGCCGTTCTCCCGACCCGACCTGTCGCCGTCCAGCTCACGCTTTCTGTATGTGGTACGCTTTATATGAAAAAAATTATGATTGCGATTTCGATGTTGACCCCATGAAAAAGGTGTTTGTATTGATGAACACATTCGCATCCTTGAATCTGGCTGTTCAAAACCACACTATATTTAAATATTTTTTTGTATGACACCGACTATAATAATCTTATTACAAACTTATCATCTGATTAGATACAGGTCAGTCACCTGCGTGTCAGTGCCAGGTCAGTGTTGACATGAAACGAATGAAAATACCAATTTGATTTTTGATGGTAAAGGCGGGCCTCGCGAAAGATATTCTAGATATAGCGTGATTGATTACGTAGCTGACGTAGCTTTTTTAATCTGTCAAACTCAAACTACCTACATGTGGCCGCGTGACTGTAAAATTTCCATCGTGTCTCGTTTCCGTGGTCTGACGAATAATATCATTTAACAACACAATATAAACAGTCTTACGTTTTGTTTTTTAACTCAATGAAGCTTCTTTATAGTAACTAGCACGATTTAAAATAGAATTATGATATCGTTACAGTATCGGTCTAGTTGTTAATCAGAGGGGCCTCGGCTAGACGCGTGACGGGAAAGCGAAAGGGCTGGGGTCACTTAGGTAGGGTTCTCTATTGGCTCCGTGACACAATTTATGAATGTAGGTAAGTCTGGCTTCGGACGTCTTGGAATGTAATGAATGACGCAGGGTCCAGCATACAGCGAAACCTTTTAGATGCATACTAAATAAATTGTGCAAAAAATATTCTGATCAAACATCCTTAACGATTTTAGTAATAATAATTGGTGTGAGAACAAGTTTGTTTTTGTCATCTGATAAAAAAATCTTCATGGCACATGATGTTCATAATGTTTTTGGCCAAATGTTTTAAATGTTATGAAGCATTACTTTCCTAAACATGAGTAATGGTTTGTCTAAGATGACGTAGGCTAACTTGTAATTGCCGCTTGCACTATTATACAAGTAGTCACGGTAGAGTGGAGCTAGCCAGAGTAGGCGGAAGAGAGTAAGCTGTGGTTACAGCTACTCTCTTCCGTAAGCTACTAACTACAGTAAGCTAGTAGTAAGCTAGTGCTTACTAACTACCTATCAGTCCGTAAAAGATAGCATGAAAAACATTAACAATCTACAAAGCTACAATTATACAATATGTACTGCTTCGAACTTCCTAGTTCAAGCCATTGAGAACACTTAGAATTCTCTTGCCGAATTTTTCGGACTGAACTAGCACAGTTGCAGACATCAATACTAGCTGTCTGAGACGTAGAGCTTGGGAATCTTGGCATTTTTTTCTGCGTACGTGCAAGCTGTGAAACAGTCCACTTTATTGGATTTTGAGAACCACTGGCTCGGCGGGTAATCTTAAAAGTCTAACTATGCGGTTAATAAATTAAATAAATCGATCCGAAAACATAAATGTCTAAAAGTAACTACTGTAGGAGCAAAATTTTCTCTCAGGTGGTCTTAAAACTCTTTTAAAAACTAATTATTAACTATACTTGATGTGTCAACCCTGCCTACCCCGTTAATTACGAGGTCAGAGGGTCGAAGGGGCCAATAAAAATGACCGCAAGCTGGATTAGCGCCGGCCGTAATTCACCCCACTTTACAACTTTCCTGCGTAAATCACGTACAACTAAATAGGGATAAGAAATAGTTTTCTTTAGAGCTAACTTTTGGCAATTATTACAATTCATTAAACAATAGTAATCTTGTGTTGCGTGAAAATATTCAAAAGAGCTGTAAGACTGTGGGTGGTAGTTTTTATAGGAGCAATAAAGCCACAAACATAATGCTATTCAAGTCTCACTCAAGATAATGACGAATTTTGAAGTAATCGTTTTACAGCATGGACATGCTCATCATCATCATCATTTCAGCCATAGGACGTCCACTGCTGAACATAGGCCTCCTCCATTGACTTTCATTTGGGCCAGCATTGCCAATACTTGCCACGCTTGGCAGGCGGGTTGGCGAGCGCAGTTTTTTATAAGATTTCGCACGCAGGCGCTGCTGCCCTTTCGTGCTACAGTATTTAGTCGCCTCTTACGACTTCCTTTCGGTTGGCGGTGGGAAAGTGTATTTTTTACGGCCGTCCCCACACGGCACTGGACAGTGGACATGCTCAATTGCTCACAATTCTATTACAACTCATGTGAAGCTACTAGCTTCACAGCTTCTTCTTCTTTCTTCTTCACATCTACAGCTTGACGGTCAATCGAACCCAACCAGTGAAAGTCAGGTGGTGTCGGAGGATGCTATATTGTTGTGGGGCCCACAACGAAATCGACCAGAAATAAGTAGAAGTTCGAAGTTTTGTGTTTTGTCTTGTATTTAGGAGACAGATGGCAAATACAGGACAAATCTTTAAAAAGTTGATAAACATTTTACATAACATCATTATAATAATAACCTATGGAAACACACTTATTATTAAAGAATTGTTACATATTAGAAGGTAACAAAACTAAGTATAATGTACACCCAAATGCTAAATAAAAAAGATGTTGTGGTTACTGATTTAAAAACGTAAGAGGTCAGAGCAGAAAATGTAAATTTTAATGAAACGCGCAGCATCGGCTTTTTATTTTATAAAAATAAGGACGGAGTATTTTGGAAGCTGAAAAGGGTAAGATAAATGTTTATACGAGTAGTATGTTTTTCCATGTCTATTTTAGACAAATAAACCAAGAAAAAACATGCGATCGTAAATTATCATCGTTTTCGTTGCCCATTAAAAGTTTAATAGAGCGTAAGTTCATAGCTCAGGCAAAGCAAATGTATAGGTACGTAGCAATGAGCTTGGGCTACCTACTTTAACACATACGACGATGTATGTGCTAGAGATTGCGTTATAGCTTTCCTTCTAAACTGATCACAGAAAAATGGTTAGTGTTAGAAATAAAAAAGACAGTGACGGATGACTGTGATACGCATCAGACAAACCCGCATAAAACTCTACTCCTAGCGCTTTGTCTCGTTTCTAGTCAGGATACCTTGACCCTAGACTGATCTACAGAAAGTGTAGTTATTGCATTCGGAGCGATTGCCATCAGACCTTTGTCATAATTTCAGTTATAGGACGTCCACTGCTGCACATAGGCCTCCCCCAATGACTTTCAGATTGGCCGGTAGGAAGCGGCCTGCATCCAGCGGCTACCTGCAACCTTTACCAGGTCGTCTTTTCACCTTGCGGGTGGACATCCTACGCTGCGCTTGCTGGTACGTGGCCTCCATTCTAGAATCTTTCTGCCCCTTCTCATACTTCAATGATGACCTCCGTAAACTCCTCAGAGAAAATATTTCATTTTATGACCATGAATGTCTACATGGCTACACACCCAGCATTATCTGAATGTGCTGGTAATCTTACGAGGTTTTCCCTGACTGCTGAGCAAATACATACATAGATTCTGAATAATCCAGAGAGAACATGCTGCTGGGATTCAAATTCCAGTCTAACGGACAGCAAGACTCCGGGCACGGAGCAATTAGTGCTCCAAACTTTACTACTGCAGCTAAATACTGTGTACGTGTACATGCATTCACAAGCATAAAGTTTGTCTGTGATCTAGCAATGTAATACCATCATCATCATTTCAGTCATAGGACGTCCACTGCTGAACATAAAGGAGGCTTATGTTAAGCAGTGATTTCCAGATTGGCCGGTTGAAAGCGGCCTGTATCCAGCGGCTTCCTGCAACCTTTACCAGGTCGTCTGTCCACCATGTAGACGGACGTCATACGCTGAGCAAATGGAGGCCTCGTACCGGACAAGGCCTCCATTTAAAAAAAAACTACCCCATCGGCCGTCAGTTCTACGTGCTGTGTGCCCTGCCCACAGCTACTTCAGCTGGCTAATCCGTTGGACTGCAATGCAAAATGTTCTTTGTACATGGTGAGTTGCGTGTCGCGCCTCAATTGCTGCTAGGTGAATACGTGGCTACTCATTTAATGTATCTAAAATCCCACAAGACTACACAATGAAACAATTAATTTATCGTTTTATTGTTGGATTTTATTTACCCGACCGTAATGAAAATTGCGGTCTGTCATGCGATCCGGCCAAACAGTGTTTGACGGCGCTAATTAAATTTGTTTCAACCCCGAACCCTGGTGCCACACACAATATAAGGCGCGGGACACACACAAGAGGCGTCGGGAGTCGGCAAGCCACAGGCGCGGCACGGGTGCGGCGGGCACAATGCCGCTCCTTACGTATTTCAAACAAAATGTATAGAAATTTTCTATACGTAAAGAAGCTTGTTTGGTCACGTCTTGAGGCAAATAGGCGACTCAATAGTGTCTTGTAGTGCAGGGCAGATTGGTGGGCACCAGGCCACGTAGTAGATTAATCATGCGATGGACGGACGGACCCGACCCGTTTCCGTCCCACTCACGCCTTCTGTGTGTGGCACGCTTTAGTGTTTCGTACGTATGCCCTGCGCCTAAGGTAAACGAAGTAGGATTGTGGTCGCATTCCAACCGTTGTTAAATTTATGTTTGCGGCAGAGTTGAAATTAAAAGATTCTGTTTTTGGAAAGGTAAACGTCACACGGCTTATCTTAATTCGAGGTGATTGTTGACTATCAAGGTCTGTCTAGATTTAATTACAGTTTACATTTTCCCCTCGGACCTCGTATTTTGTTTTCAGATTAGTTACCACAACATATTTTTTTGTTTTAGCTTAACATTTAAATATGGATAGTAAATAGTCGTCGTGAAGATTAAATTGGAACTTAAAGGTAGGCTAAAATAATTTATTTTCAGACAGTCATCATCATCATCATCATCATCATTTCAGCCATAGGAAGTCCACTGATGCATATAGGCTTCCCCCAATAACCTATCATCGGAGGGGGTTTGCCAATACTCGCCAGGCTTGGCAGGCGGGTTGGCGAGCGCAGTTTTTTTAATAAGATTTCGCACGCAGACGCTGCTGCCCGTCTTGTGCTACAGGATTTAGTCACCTCTAATGACACGTCTCCTGTTGGCGGTGGAGAAGTGCAATGAAAAAATTTAATCTTACATACTATGTTAGTGACAAACAGTGCAAATTTCAGGTAGGAAACGGTGGAAGTTATTTCATTGATTCACATGCTTGACATGTAAATCAATGAAACGACGGTAGATGGCTGAGTCAAGCTCCTCTACATTTCTTTCGTAATGACCTTGAGATAGTAGCAAAAAATATGATAGTAACGGCAAGTTCGTTCTTGATTTAGATCACAATACTTTTAGTTCGTTCCGGTTTTAGTAGTAAATACCTATTGCGTGAAAACTCCCGAGGGATATCGTTGTAACTGATAAAGAATTTCACCACAAATACGATTTCTAAACGGGTTCAAGTTTCTGATTTGTCTTTGACAAAGTTCCCAAAGGATCAGAAACAAAGGACCCAGGACACATGTCCTACTAAATAAGGAACGCTGTTTGATTTGATCTAATATATCTAAATAAACAAATAAATATTGGACAACATAACATACATTGCTCTGATCCTATGGTAAGAAGCCAAAGCACTTTTGTTATAGAAAACAGAAAACAGAAAAATAAAAAATATAAAGTTTTCTACATTGACAGACCGAAATTCAAACCAGGGGCCTCAGAGATAGCAACACCGAGTCTGGTATGCTCGCTTCTCGGCTTCGGTCGCCAATCTCGGTCGATCTGTTTCCAATCAAATTCAGTTGCACCCCAGTGGTCCGCAACAAAATAAATGTACCCGCAAATCGGTGCCCTCCTCGTTTCGATTTATTGGAGTGCCGCATGGAAACTTGAGCCATAAAGACTTTTGTGGCTGAAGCAAAGAATTTATAATCTGCATTAAAAATGTTAAGACTAAAGAATCACCGCAAAATTTTACAGTTTTGCAAAAAGTTCGTTCGGGGGTTAATAGGGAAGGGCAATTTCTGTAAAAAATATGGCATCTTTTATAATTGATACGAGCAAACCAACAAAAACCTTTATTTACTAGAGATGATTTGGAGCGGTTGCAGTTGCAGCAGCGATTCGATGGCTGTAAACGAAGCGTCAAAGAAATTTCCGAATGCCCCTGAAACCATAATCGGCATGGCCGAAGTAGTCGGCTCATTTACCTACAGCCGACTAATCGGCATGGCCGAACTAGTCGGCCTATTTACAGCCGACCAATCGGCATGGCCTATTTACAGCCAACTAATCGGCATGGCCGAACTAGTCGGCCTATTTACAGCCGACCAATCGGCATGGCCTATTTACAGCCAACTAATCGGCATGGCCGAACTAATCGGCCTATTTACAGCCGACTAATCGGCATGGCCGAACTAGTCGGCCTAGTTACAGCTAACTAATCGGCATGGCTGAATTAGTCTGTCTATTTACAGCCGACTAATCGGATAGTCGACCAAAGTCTTAGTCGGCACATCTCTAGTATTTACTTATGTACAACATACCTAAGATATATTGCTCCAGTTGATAAATAGATGAGATTAACGCTAACAACAATCTACTAAATTATAATAATTGCTCTACCGTACAGGCAACTTTAATTGCTCATCTAGTTGCGGTGACAGACTAAACACAGGCCATAATAAAACGACCGTCTGGTGTAGTGGATCACGCTCCGGACTGCAAAGCCAGCAGGTTCGAATCCCGCAAGTCATGAATGTTCATAAACGCATATAAGTATATTTATCCGTTATCTAGTCGCTTTAATACAAACTATATTATTACTATGTATAAACTAGTTTTGCATAGTTTGGGGCTAGATAATAAATAAATATATAAATATTGGACAACATCACATACATTGCTCGGATCAGCAGTTGTGTTATAGAAATCAGAAATAACGACGGTACCACAACACACAGACCCGACCCAACATAGAAAAGTTGATTTTCTACATTGACCCAACCGAGAATCGAACCCGGAACCTCAGAGATGGCGAACGCCAAGTTTGGTGTACTCGCATCTCGTCTACGGAGGTCGTCAAATACAATCTTTGCTTAGTTTGGTGAAAACAATTTATTTATTTATTAGGTCCTACTAATTTATTAGTTAACTTCAATGTAAGAGGTTATTCTTCTGCTTAAATACAGCAATAATAATAATTTGCCGTGGGGACGGCCGTAAAGAATACACTTCCCCACCGCCAACAGGAGGCGCGAGGCGTAAGAGGCGACTAATTCCTGTAGCACGAGACGGGCAGCAGCGTCTGAATGCGAAATCTTATAAAAAAACTCGCTCGCTCGGTCGGCGCTCGCCAACCCGCCTGCCAAGCGTGGTGAGTATTGGCAATCCCCCCCAATGAAAGTCAATGGGGGAGGCCTATGTTCAGCCGTTCTGTGGCCGTAATGATGATGATGATGATGATAAATACAGCAACTTTAACTATGGGGCCAAAACCGAAATCTCAAAAAAATTTACACTTTTAAAAACTTATGTCAGCTGGTCGACGATTCAATGTGGAGAACTGAATATTTTTGCAACTTTGCTGTTGGTCCGATAGAAAATCTTACCTAATAACAAACGGGGTAAGCTAAATAAAACCGTTTAATAAATTAGGACCTTACTCCTATATGTATAAACTTACAATACTCTTTTTAGCAACCAGCCTGCCCTGCATGACTACTAAAAACACGATATGATATGATATAGCGATATATCGACACCAACTGTAAAAATGTGATGAATATAGCCGCCATTTTGATTTTTTATTGATACAGCGATCATAATATCTACCGTAACCGGCACGGCGATTCTACACGGCGGCTTTAACTATCATATTTTTACAGTTAGTGTCAATATATCGCTATATCATATCATATCATATCGTGTTTTAGTGCTCATGCTAGGCAGGCTGGAGTATGTCGATATTTTTGTACAGTCAACGGCAGGTTAACCTAACTAAAACGTTAAATGTCACTGAACCGATTTTTAACTTTAGGTCCGACGCGTAGAGATCAATATCAAATGAGATAAGTAAATTTTATTAAAAAAATTAAAACCGACTTCAAAACACTAAAATGCTAAAAATAATCCTAACACTTAAGTACCTAATCAGTTACTTTTGGAGTCGGTGCCAGCCGATGAGAGATTCAATGTTTTTGTTTGCACCGACTCCAAAAGTAACTGATTAGGTACTTAAGTGTTAGGATTATTTTTAGCATTTTAGTGTTTTGAAGTCGGTTTTAATTTTTTTAATAAAATTTACTTATTTCATCTATTTTTAGTGATAAATCCTAATCTAACTGCTGAACACCGATTTCATCCCCTATTTTCCTACCCTTAGGGGTGATTTTTATTTTTCAAACTTTTATCATAGCATCTTTGAAGTATAAGCTATTCAATAAAACTAAAATCATCAAAATCGGCTCATATTTGTCGAAGGTAGGTAACAAGAACCACAACCAAAATATTATCTGGGTATATATTTGTTGATTTTCTCAAAAAGTTCTAAATTAATTTCGATAAAATTTATATGGGACCACCTCTGAAGCATTATCTACCAAACAAAAAAAAGAATCATGAAATTCGATTCATAATTGGCGGAGTAATCGCGTAACAAACATACAAAACAAAAAAAAAAAACATACGGTCGAATTGAGAACCTCCTCCTTTTTTGAAGTCGGTTGAAAATTTGACGTTTTGTGGAATGCTGACGAGCTGTTGTCCGTACTTAAATTTAAGATGTCAAACCTAATTCGAAAATCACAGATACAAGATTTTATTCAAATGCAATTTAACCTTTAGCTTACAATATCCCTAGACTAAATGATTACTTGAAGCTAGCAGCAAAAGTTTGGAAAATTAAATGCAAACGGTAACTATCGACACAAATCCAAAACTCTATCCTGCAATGCCGGCGGAGGGAATAATTCACGGAAATGAACCTCTGCGCGGAAACACGGAAATGCCAGACAGACCCATTCGTCCGAGCTAAACGCGTGATATATTTTATGGGGGAGTTTTGAGGGCTAGTGGAAGGTGTGAGAAATTGAGTTGCTTTTTATCTAGTGTAGGTACTTAATTTTACATTATGATTTCGGTACCTATCACACATTATCTTACGAGCTTACGATCTCTGTTGCCGGGAGGCGAGCATACCGGACTTGGTGTCGCTATCTCTGAGGTCCCAGGTTCGATTCCCGGTCGGTCATTTTAGAAAAATAACTTTTCTATATTGTCTCGGGTCTAGGTGTTGTGGTACCGTCGGTCGTTTCTGATTTCTGTTACACAAGTGCTTCGGCTATTTACCATAGGATCAGGGCAATGTATGTTATGTTGTCCAATATTTATTTATCTTTACCTAACGACATAAAAGTTGCTTAAGATGGACTTAAAAAAATCCAGTCAGCGTTTAGAAGAATTATATGTACTAATGAAGCGTTTTACGAACGTTCATGCGGACCGAATGGACCGAATAGATGCATTGGGTGGGTCTTAGTATCTGGATGCATGCTCTGGATATGGACTTAGAGTGCATTTTTACTGATGCGGAGGCAAGGAGAGAAGAACTGTGTTGTCAATTGTTATCACTCAACCTGAGCGGTGTCTGCTAAAGTCCGTGGAAGCGGTTAGCGGTGTATTTTCTGTGCAAAACCCGTCAAGCGTTTCACGTTTATTAGGTAACTTTCTTAACTTATCTAGAAATCTGGTAAAAATACCGTCCCAATTTTACTAAAACTGTGTTGTAAATTTTATCTAATGCCTATGATAGAGTTTTGAATATTTTTCTGCTATTTCCACATTTCTCATTCAACACATTTTCATTACAAAGTGAATAGGTATCTTCATAAATTCAACTGTCACCCTGTCTGTTGCGCCCTAAAGTGCGTACAATTTATAGACAGTTCCAAACAGTCTAGACAGGTTAGTCATACCATACCATACATAGTCTCTTCTCCGGGTAGCTATGATTGTGTATCATCATAACATAACATAAAATATACAAAAACTGACTTAAATTTTAAGTTAACTCGTCAACATCCAAGGGGTCTCCTAGGATAACAAAGGATTTTTTATTGTGTCTCGATAACGCATGCCTGATGAGAAGGTTTCTACTTTCTTTACTACTATGTACTCACTCCGCACTGTGAGGTTGATCCTGTCCAGGAAGGAGGTCTCGTTCTCCACTCCGCACTCGTATAGCCCCGCGTCATCTGTTCCTATTTGGGGAATGAACAAGCTGCCATCAGTCTGAAACAAACAGAAATTACGATAAGAGACCATCCGGCTGTGATCTTGGCTATGCTGAACTTGAGTCAAGGTTCGCCTTTGCTGTTTCCTAAACCGCTAGAACTAGGCAAGTTGAGTGTTGGGGGATGTCTATGCATGAGCGATAAGGCCGCCTGATTGTACATAATTGTGTCTTGTTTGTAATAAACTTTAATGTTTTTTGTGCAATTAAGTGTCTATTTATCTATCTTTGACCGGTCGTCACTGTGGTATGGATTCTCAACATGGCCCTATTCGCTTATAAGGGATAAGCAAAGCGAAGTTAAGGCAAATCGAGTAAAGGTATAAGAGTAAAGCCACCAAAATTGCTGAAATCTGGTCAAAATTCACCTAAAACGACAAGAAGAATTATGTTGATGATCTAATCAATTGTTATCAAATCAATAGCAAAAGGGTTATCGCATTTTCTAGCCAATAACAGGCACAGGAACACAAGGACCGGAACCGCTTACCAGTAAAAGGGTTTTTAATTGGGTATTTCATAGACTTGTTTCCACAAACCCTATCAATTCGGTAAGCATATCGTCGACTTACTACAACGAAAGGCTAACCAAATGAATACAGTTAATTCGGGTAAGAACTAACCGTATCTGAAAACCCTATCGAGGCTTACCCTATGAAAGAGTTTTAAAAGCGCTCAAGCAATTTAAGCCCCTACGTGCACACCATTCGACTCATCATTGTATAAACCATTCATTGTGTGTGGCTATCGCCACGGTGAACTTAAATACACAGACAGGTTAATACAAACCACCAGAATGCGCGAAAAAGACATAGACAATAGGGTAACCCTTTTGGTTGGTAAGTGCTTAATACTCGATGGTGGCATTGAAAGCAGTTAACTTTATTCAAAAAGGTTTCCCTTAACGAAAGGCTAACACTGGAGTAGCTTATCGATAGGGCAACCCTATCTTTGGGTAACCTTTTAATAGGGCTTCCCTAACAATCGGCTTTATCAAAAAAGGGGGTTTTCCGGTCCGGAACATCAAAAAACCAATTTTGATAGTTAACTGCGGAGTACATTAAACACGAATTGAACTAAAAAAACGAATATTTGCAGATTACAGTAACGTCAAGGAAAATACCTTGACAGTCTTACTTAAGGATTACAAAATATCTGTATTAATGCCTAGTCGTGAAGTGGACAAACTTTTCACATAAAAATTTATAGCTCTTGTAAAGATATTGCGCCTTATTGAGACATTGTTATTAGTGTTATTACTGTATGTGGGCACAAAGCAAGTCTATCGTACGAGTAACAGTATCACAGCATATTGCGTCTACAAAACCTTAATATGGTCCTAATTAATTAATTTAATAAGGTAACTTTTTCTCAGGGGTTATTCTTTGAATAAAACGAAATTATTTATCGTATATTGAAATCCCAAAAAAAACATCACATTTCTATACTAATTATGGGTACGGGTTGCATGAAAAGAAAACGTTATATTTTATTTTTACATGATGCTTTTGCATTTATTTACATGCGCAATATTAAAGGTAGTATCACGTTGGACAATTATTAGGTTTATTCCTCACCTGTGGCTGTCAAACATATGTTTTTGGAGATTAATTTGTAGGTCCCATAGAAAATTTCATTTTCACAAAATTTCACAGTTCATTAATATAATACTCGAAATAAAAGTAAACTTGCCGTTCCGAGTTTCAGACCACACAAAGTTGGTGATTCATTCTTGGAGAAATGTATTAGATGTTTCAATAAAGTACCACAGACTCTTGTTGATTTACCTGTACATTAATTCAAAATTCACATTTAAAAAATCCTTATGAAAAAAGGATATTATAAAATAGATGATTATTTAATCGACAGTGCATGGACTTAACCTGCTTAGCTCGCACTTACTACATGTCTTGTAACTGTATTTCCTGTAAAAAAGGCTGACAAAGGTGACTGAGTTTGTTGCGCCGTTTCTTCTCACACCAGCCAATATGGAGGACTAAGCTATATTTTGGGACGTGTATAACCACTCTAACGTCCGTGGATAGTTGACTATCCAAAAAAAAAATGGCCATCTACGTTCGTGGATACTTTACTATCTACAAGATAAAAAAGTGGAGTGCTAGCAAAAAATGACAAATAGAGCCATCTGCCCGAATTCTTTGGAAGCTTTTTTAAACCTTAATAGCAAGCTTAGATACAAGTTCAACGAAAAAATCATAGGTGGCACTCGTGCTCGTTGAAATTGGTGAATAATAATTTTTTTTCGGCAGTGCGTTCTAGTGTGAAGTGTTTACTTTGAGTGCTTCGAAACCGTACCCATTAATATGTCGTAAGTACTGTGTTTTACTGTATTTCCCGTATTTTTTATGTATGGAAATCATAATTTAGGAATGGATCTCTCAAATGAAACTAATTCTAACACAGTTTACATGAAAATAATATTTAAGAAGATTTTTAGAAGTTATTGTGTCATCAATTTTGAAATGCTGGCCGCATTTATCGAACTATATTTAACAATATTCTTTCATTTAGTTAAATAATTGTTGCTTAATGCATAGTATATAACCTAATTCGTTCTCTAGTGTAGTCTTTTAGTATAAATATATTGAAATTATTCAAAATAAGAGTAAAAACGTGAATGTATTCCACAGGTTTTTTGATTTGGATAGTTAAGTATCCATGGACTTACTTGATTTATTTGTCCTAAGGGTGGATATGAACGACAAAAGTGTGCTATTTTAGATTTTGTTTTTCTTTGGTGGCGTGTTTTGTTTTGTTGTTAGCTTTGTTAGATAGTTAATTCAGCAGAGGCAATGCAATTTTATGGTGCCATTGGCTGGTCTGATGATAGAGTCGGAAGGCGGCTATAGGAACTCCTTAATTACACACGATAAATCCATCGTGTTTGGGCTCGTTAAATTTGTCTTGATAAGTACTCGATGACCCGATGGGTGTAGTGGCGCGGTGATACACCTCGAACGCAACGGGTTCCGGGTTCAATTCCTGGTACGGGTACATAATACAGTCAAAATCTGTATTTACAATTAAAAAAAAACTATATTTTATTTACTTCACATAAAAAGTATAATGTAAAAAAAAATATAAACGTACTATCTATACTTTATGTAGGTACTAACTTAAGTTTGCAGTGATTCTTATATAGTGTATAAGGATGCTTCATGACATATCACATGTCATAAATCCCCATTGTTTTGATTTTTTAAATAATTATTAATAGTTTTAGTAATGAGTTAAAATAATTATTAATAGCTTTAGTAATGAGTAATCAATCATTTATTCTTGTTTTATATGCACACCATAATTTTACAAGAGATGTTGTTTAAATTAAAAATAAAATATAACAATAAAACAATTAAATTCATTCGTCCAACAAAACATTACTATAAGTATGCCTTAAATAAATAAATAAAAAATTGACAATATTGGTCAATTATGTCTAGCTAGATGAAAACCGTCGAGGTTGGTCTCCTTCTTTTAAATATAAGTTAGGATAGCGTCTAACGAAGTTAAGTTAATTTCTAATAATTTTGTAAATAAATTTATATTTTTTTTACCCTTTATAGATTTCTTTTATTTAATACATAATTTTTTTATTCAAAAACTAAAAAAATACGTCCATGTTATAAAATCTAAATATTCGTGCGTGGACAGCCTTATCGGGCCGCCATCTTGCCTCGATTTTACTCGGCGCATTGAGCAAACGGAGCGTAAAAAAAAATCGAGTTAGGTGTTTTGTTTTAATTTATTTGGTCGACTTACAAAGTTTTACATTCTGTTATCTTGACATGATACGAAGGTGTATTAGACCTACTTTCTAACCTTGATTTTTAATTCACAAAATGTGAGTTAAATATAATGTCATAATGCATGAAAATAAACAAGTTCACATTTTTTTGCGGTTTTGTGTGTTTTACCCTTCAAATGTAGCTACAAATTAGGAATATTATTATTTCAAGACTATACACATGATACTGTATTATCTTACCTATTCGTAGGTATTTTTTAAATAATTATAGCTATTACGGTTTAGCTACTGTGAATCATTTATTGACGCCGCGGTAAGGAGTGAGTGACCGCGCGGCGCCGCGCGGTACGCTGGACGTAAGTCGGGGGGGTTAGCGGCGATCGCCGGACGGTTGAGTGGATAAATGCCCGGAAGAGGCCTATGTACAAATAAATGTACAAAATAAATGAGTAAAATTAATCAGTAGAATCATCTCTTAGAATAAGTTAACCAAGAACATCGGACCTTATCCTTACTAATATTATAAATGCGAAAGTAACTCTGTCTGCCTGTTACGCTTCCATGACTAAAGCGATAAATAAATTTTGTCGAATTTTAGTACAGATATTGATTTGACCTTGGAAAAAGACATATATGCTACTTTTTGTCGTGAAAGCTTTACCGATTTGGATGAAATTTTGTATGGAAAAAGCTTGAACCCTAGGGAAGGACATAGGCTACTATTACTAATCCACCTCCTAAGCGAGTAAAATAAGGTATGACAAACCATATTCATTACACGCAAGCGAAGCCGCAGGCACAGCTAGTATATATAAAACCGTTTAAAATCAGCAGGATTCTAAATGTTGTAAAAAATTTGAATTCCTATTTTTAGTCGTAATGCCAAATATCTAGCGAAGAGCATATTGATCGAAACCTTGTTCGCTGATCTAAAAATATTTTTAGGATAAGCTGGACTTTGCTGGAAGACTTCTTGAGTAACAACGATTAATAAACTTATGCCATACCCCGTTCAAGTTTATAAAAGCATCGTGTCCATTTTGATTATCCTCCAACATTCACATAATCAAGTTAACGAGCAGTAAGCACTAAAATTATCCATTCCTAATTTTGTAAAACAAACTTACTAAGTCATAAGTAAAAAGATATCCATAGTGTGTATAACATAAAGGTTTAGCAAAATTTTTGAATATGATTTGCGATTTTTACACATTACACAAATGTACAGGTCTTATCACGATAAATTGATGTCTTTTGAAGGTAAACGCGGACGCTGCAACGCGTACGAAACGTCGGGCTATTTGAAGGTAAATACTTTTACCTTCAAAAAATAATTTTATCGTGATAAGACCTGTGCATATGTGTAATTTTAGAATATGGTTGTGCTTGTGAAATCGGGAACCACACTGCACATTTATCCTCTTAAGTGTCGCATTGTTTGGTCCTGCCTGCCGTAGAGATTATGTGATCAATAAATATTAATAATAATTTATTAGCCAAATAAATTTTACAGACACAAATAGTTTACATTCATAATATTACATTACATTTCAATTTTCTTAAATTAGTCATTACTGACATAGAATGAAGTAATAAAAATAGAACATAATTTTTTAAGTGTTTGTCTTAAGGTTCTGCCACTGCTGCCACTAATAAAATAATCACTACGATAAAATTTATGCTATATTGTCAAACTTGCATCAAAATAGGGATTACAAAAAAAACGAACGTTGCCATTTACGTGGACATTGGTTAACAATGTTTGAGAATGATGGTAATTAATCCCAGAACACAAGATCACATTCTCTCAACCCTAAAAACAGTGTAATGCTATACTAACTTAACATTGGTGAACGTGAAAACGCGGATTGGCCATAAAAGAAGAAGAGAATGATGGTTGTCAAGACCGAACACACTGGCGCTATCTGAGATTAGATTTGCCTGTGCATCTATTGCTTACATTGAACAAATGTGCTGAAGAAACAAGGGTCAAAATCTATGAGCAGTTATAGAGTACAAAATTAAATTGGGACCTGTTAAAAAGCTTAATTTAGGCCTATTTGCAGAAATATTTAATATATTTAGTACTTATTATTTTATTTTTGTATAAAAGATTTTGGCCCTCCCATAAAACTAAATTGCCCGGTCAGTTACTAATCAATTGGTATGGTCTAAAAAAATCTAATATATTTCGGCCCATGTTTTTTGGCAGTTGTTCAGTTTCAAAAGCACAACAATGTCCTGAAATATAGCTAAATCTCTATGGTACACGACGCATATATTTAATTTCAAACTACTGCTTAGTGTTTTTAGTTTCCACCATGAAAACTTGGCGTAACTTGGCCCGTTAGTTTCACTTATGACGGAATTTGTAGCCCCTACGACGCTAAGTCGACGTATACGAATGCATTTCGACAAGAATGTCCTTTGGGGGCGGGATGCTAATGTGCCGTACGGTAGGGTTCACAGTTTGTTATGTAAATATATCGATTGTCGAGGCGAAGCGTAAAGCGTCTGAAACAGAACACTGAGCGTTGTCAATGTAGATCCAAAACATTTTTTGGAGTAGACACTTTGGTTCAAGGTAATTCTAGTAGGTCCAAGGTAAACGTGGTAAGTTTCTACACGTTAGGTAGTTATTCAAAATTACTAGAAATTATTTACTAGTTCAGTTTAAAGTTATTCATATTTTTTGCCTATTAATAAGTAAATTAACTCGGTCAGGTGGTTTAAAGTTTAAATTAATAAAGAATGCAAAATGCTAACCGTACTTTTGAAAAAACATTTCTTCGCTTCTGTGTTTTGCACTAATCCTCTTATCTCTTGCATACATTTCTCAAGTAATTATTTGTCACTCTAAATAGCTATCCGCTGTTGCGCTAAATACGTACCCATTTTCTGCTTTAGTAATTTCTTCATCGTCCTCTTTCACAACCTTACAAATAAACCTAATGCGGAGCCCAATTTCTCGTAATTCTTGCGACACGCTTGAAATGAGACGTCTTGAGTGAGGATCAATATGTAAAGAGGAGCTCGACGACAAGATTTATTTATTTCACGCACCATTACCCTACAATTTACTAGTACTGTATATTTAGGTACGCTCTGAATATATTCTTTCACGATAAGATTATCTAATTTGCAATATGATCAAATATATTCATATTCATATTCATTTAATCACTTCATAATGTACATTATAGATGGTCAATTGTAACATTACAACCTTCATAAGGCATTCGTGAATTAAAATTATTTAAAGAAATTAAATTTATAATTACATTTACATGTCATCATTATATTACATTCATACAATATTAGATTCATAAATTGGTCATTCATAAAAAAGTCAACATTTTCATTTTAAAATTAAATTACAATTGTCAAAATAAAAATTCAAATTTATACATAGTCAGTTTATCATTATATTGTAGGGAAAAATAACATTAACAGTAAAATTATGTCAAAGATGTCAAGAATTATGATATTTAAAATTTGTCCCTGAAATATTCTTTCAAATCATCATATGCCTTGGCAAGTAATAATTTCTTTAACTCTTTATCAAATTTAGTACCTTAATAGAGCATTGAAGTCTTTCACCTGGCAACAATTGTGGCGCGACGAGAGTTTGGTCACATTTCAAAAGAAAGAACACGAAACGTTGCCAGATGAGATTGACCGTTTCTTGACTTTCAACTAGTTGAGCAACATCAAGGCAATTGTTGCAGGCATACCCACCCATGCCTCCTGCAAATCAAAACTTCTGTGCGGCCTCGCAGCAGTAGATATATTTGACTTAATGCGGCTTATTGATAAATAAATAAACATTGGACAACGTCACATACATTGCTCTGATCCAATGATAAGTAGCTTAAGCACTTGTGTTACAGAAATCAGAAACAACGACGGTACCACATGATGAAAGTGATGAATCCAAACAAACATTCCACATAAAAGTGCTATCCACATGCATGATACAACATAACCACACCCAGAAGTTACAGACTTTTAGAAAGCCTTGTAATACTTAGTATTATGTTAAGCACCCTCAATGCTAAATAAAAATGAACCATCGTAATGAGGAAAAATTCGCTTTGCATCGATCTAAGTAAATGCCGATATCCTAAGCTAGGAACTACCGGGCCCGGCGAATCGTTGCCGTTTCCCGAGTGCCTTTAATTCCATTACACGAGTAAGCATTGTACACAGTTTAAGTGGTTGTTTTGGCAACCCTATCCTACACCGAGCAAACATGTTAACTATACGTTACGTAAACGCGACCTTTATAGAAACGTTACATAATATCACAATAAGCGTGCACGACCAAAATAGAGTGCTGGGATTTATCTAGATTTAGGGTTTAGGTGCCAGCGACTTTAAAGGTAATACAAAACCTTCAGAGCTTATGAAATGAAAAATCTTTGAAGGTAAGGAAAACGTGTAGGCGTAAAAGCTTCTTCGATAACAAAGCAACCCACGCTTAAGAAACTAAAGAACGGTAGGCAGGTAAATTAGGTAAAGATAAGTGATCATATCATATTTGTTTCAGCTTAAACAGTCAGCGAAGTTCTGCCAGTGCGTTATAAATTCTGAGACCTAGTATGCCAAAAAACCGGATAAAGGTTGGTTGATGCCGCTGGATGCAGGTCGTTTCCAACCGGCGAATCTGGAAGTCACTGGGGGAGGACTATGTTCAGCAGTGGATATCCTATGGCTGTAATAATGATGATGCCAATGAATGTTATGAATATGCTGTTAATTTTGCCCTTTCATACGTAACTCCACAAAGTTATGCAGACCAATGTTATTTTCATGTCTTTGTTATGCTGTTTAGCTTCCCTCTGGGACTCCTCGAACTTCATTAGTCGAGTTTGTTGTAGCTGTAGTAATTTCACAAGCAGCGAAAGCAGTAGTAGCAACTAATGGTGGGGAGGTTTTAGTCGGTACGTACTCTTAACCACTACATACACTTAACAAGTTATGGTCGACTGGCAGAGACATCTTTTGTATGATTTTTATATGTGTGCAATAAAGGTTAAATATACAAATAATTATTAATAAGCAGTGACCGTCCTATGCCTGAAATTACGATGATAATACTGTAAGCATTACTCATTTAAATATATATTATTCTCACTGTAACTAAAGTACAAAGTAGTCCGTTCATTTTTATCAAATAAGTTACTTGCAATATTGAACTTGACTAACGTAGTCTGTCTACGTCACAACCGCTCCCACTACGGTAGAAAGCGGAGATCATCGGTCAGGCCGAACGCTCTGGCATTCTGTTTAGAGTCTCCGCCTAGAGCAGTCGTCTAGGAGTTACACTGTTACTATGCCGGTAGAAATATTACTAAAAGTTTAAGCTATCTATATAATAATATAAGGAATTGTTAATTTTGAAATACTGTGCTGTGTACTGCGAATCTATTTAAAAAATAAATAAGTTTATTCGAAGCTGTGGTTTCACTTCTGAAACGATCCTACAGTTTCAGTAGTGGGATCTGTCGAGGGTAAATCCCTTGATACTCGCTACGCCCGCACAAACGTAAGTAGCTTTTTTTTTCTTTTTCTCTCTTTTCTTAATAAAGTGTTGGTGTTATGAAAATAAATAATTATAATTACAGAATACGTGACTAGACTGTTACATGCACCCAGCCAGGGCTACTCTCTGGGGTTACATGTAATTGGTTTGACATGATTTGTACCGAGCGGAGGCCAAGCCTTATCGGTATATATCGTTTGTCTGTAATGTAGTTATAAAATAAGGTGAATTATTACATGCGCTTTGCCAGGGCTACTCTCTGGAGCTGCATGTAATTAGTCTCACATGATGTGCAAATGTATATTTTTGTTTCTTTTTCTCTTTCTTATTTTATTTAATTTTGCTTAGCTTCTGTACGACTACTGCAGGCATCCAGCCAGGGCTACTCTCTGGGGTTGCGTGTAATTGGTTTTGCATGATGTATACCAAGCTAAGGCTAATCCTTATTGGTATGTATCGTTAAGAAGTTGTCTGTATGGTAGTTATATAATAGGGTGGACTATTGCATGCGCTCAGCCAGGGCTACTCTCTGGAGCTACATGTAATTGATCTCACATGATTTGCATACGTATATTTTTGTTTCTCTATTTAATATCATTTATTTAATTTCTCTTAACTTCTGTACGACTACTGCAGACATCTAGCAAAGACTACTCCCTTAAGAAATGTAATGTTTTAACAAAATGTAGATAGATGACGACCGCCTGGTGTGGTGGGTCGCGCTCTGGACTACAAGGCCTAGCGGTTGCGGATTCGGAACTTGTAAGGGGCAAATAATTGTGTGATAAGCACAAGTATCTGTACCTAAGTCATAAATGTTTATAAATGTGTTTAAGTATG
Source organism: Anania hortulata (assembly GCA_963576865.1). Taxonomy (NCBI): domain Eukaryota; kingdom Metazoa; phylum Arthropoda; class Insecta; order Lepidoptera; family Crambidae; genus Anania; species Anania hortulata. The sequence goes on along the minus strand of OY756398.1, from coordinate 19,124,010 downwards.
TTTATCAGTTACTATAGTACAAGCTTTGCTTGGTTTGGGGCTAGATAATTGGTGTGATTATAGACAATAATTTAATAATTATTTATTTTTCGTGTTTATTAAGCATAACTGTCAGTTTCAGTTATGGACCATCACGATACGAGGTGTAGCCAAGATAGGAGGCTAATGGATTTTGTGAACGACCTAGGAGTACCTGGTACAGGTCGAGGTCCAGACCTAGGAGTATCCAATCGAGAGGGTCAAGGTCTAGATTTACGTACACCTGATCGTGAAGGTCGAGGTCCAGGCCTAGGAGTACCCAGTAGTGAGGGTCGAGGTCCGGGCCTAGGAGTACCAGATCGAGAAGGACGATACAATCTCCCAGGAGTGCCCAGGTTACAGGGCCGGGGTGACGAATATGATAACCCAGCGGGGCCCAGGCTACAGGGCCGGGGTAACGAACGTGATAACCCAGCGGAGCCCAGGCTACAGGGCCGGGGTGCCAGCTATCAATCTATGAGAGTGGATAATGAACGACTATCGCAACGACAGTCAAGTAAGTGAAAACACAAGATCTAGGAGAAGGCGTTACAGCTCTTCGTCCGATGACTCTGATAGACACCCTCATTCAAGTAAACGGCGAAGAGTTTCTAGATCTAAGAGCAGGCTAAATGAATCTGATATTTTAAACAAATTTTTATCAATATTGAATCAGGTCAAGAGCTCAGATAAACCTAGGCTTACCTTTAACACTAACGTCATCCCTGAATTCGACCCCATGTCGAAAGAACAGACTATCTTGACTTGGCTAACTAAAGTCGAAGAGTGCGCAGAAATTTACGGGTGGGAGGATAGAGAAATTATTCACTATGCTTTACCAAAATTAACTGGGGTTGCAAAATCTTGGTATCAGGGATTACCATCCTTACTTTTCTCCTGGCCAGAGTGGAAAAGAAAATTAATAGAGTCTTTTCCCTGCCTTGAGGATTATGCTGAGCTCTTGACCGAGATGTTAGGTAAAAGGGTCCGGTATGGGGAATCGCTGGAGCACTATTACTATAGCAAGGTGAACCTTTTAAACCGATGTAAGATATATGGGAAGCAAGCGGTTGATTACATATTGTATGGTGTAGAACAGCCATACTCTAAGTGTGTTCCGCGGAACCCTAGGGTTCCGCGATACCCCTGTCGGGGTTCCGCAAGAAGTTAGAAAAAAAAATCAAAACACCTCTCTCTGGTCGACCGTTCTGTCGCGGCGTATCACGATTCACGAACAATTTTACTATGCCGCCACCGCCGATACCTACTTGTGACCGCGCAATCCCTTTGATAAAAGCCGCCTTTGAAATTAGACGCTATAATTGTGAACAAGCGACTTTCGGCTCTAACTTCAAAACGTAAAGTCGAGATTGCTTACACCACATTTTTTGAATTTCTATTTTTATATCGGCTTTTTATTTATCAAAGACGCCGACTCGAGTATTTTTGAGAATGTTCGAGATTGAGGCTAGGACTATAAAAGCGATGATCAAGCCTTGACACTAGTCAGTCGACGATTAGCGTTCGGAGCGATAAGTACCTACCTGCTAGAAAAAAATTGTGTATTGTTCTACTGCTGTTTTCTGATTGTATCAGTTTTGTACATTTCTTCTTTGGACTAAAGTGCTAAACTCTTCTACGCAGTAACGACCGTGCATTATTTTAACCTCACCATCATGAAAGAATGGAACGTTGGCTTAAAGGCGTTAAACGTGTCGCAACAACATCTTCCAACGAAGCCGAATGTTCAAAAGCAGTCCGCGTGGAGTATACAGCAATTACCGATCTAGACGATGATGCAACGACGTCAAGTTCCACGGTTTCAAAGGCGAAAAAAAGGAAGTATGATGAATCATATATCAGTTTTGGATTTGTTGATTCCAACGGCTCACCTCTCTGCATGTTATGTAGTAAACTGCTTCCTAATAGTTCCATGGCACCTGCCAAGTTGCGCCGACATTTAGAAACTGTACACCCCGAGTCTAAAGACAAGAATAAAGAATTTTTTGTACGTAAAAAAGAACAGTTATTGGAAAGTCAAAAAACAATGATGCATGTAACCCAAACTATCAATGAAAAGGCCACGGAGGCATCATATTTAGTTAGCTATCGCATTGCACAAGCAGGAGAAGCGCACACTATCGCTGAGAATTTAATAAAACCATGTGTATTAGACATAACAAAATGCATGCTCGATGAAAAATCTGCAAAGCATCTTTCTACTGTGCCGCTATCTAACGATACTGTTTCACGGCGAATTCATGATCTAGCAAGCTACGTCAAACAAGAACTAGTTACACGTCTACAAAAAACACAATTCGTCTTGCAAATGGATGAGTCGACTGATGTCGCTGGTCTGGCTATCTTGCTGGTTATCGTGAGATATCCATGTGAAAGTTCTTTTGAAGAAGACATGCTTATGTGTTCACCTCTACCCACAAACACTACCGGAGAGGAAATTTTTAATAAAATAAATATATTTTTTGAGGAAAATAATCTCAGTTGGAACGATTGCATTGACATTTGTACAGATGGGGCCAAGGCGATGACGGGTAAAACAGCAGGAGTAGTGTCACGAATAAAAAATAAAGCGCCTAATTGTAGTTCCAGCCATTGTATCCTGCATAGACAAGCACTTGCGATGAAGCAAATGCCGTCCAATCTAAAATTAGTTATGGATGAACCGGTAAAAATAATTAATTTTATCAAATCACGACCACTACAATCCCGATTGTTCTCATTATTGTGTGAAGATTATGGCAGCACACATAAAACACTGCTGCTCCATACAGAAGTGCGATGGCTGTCTCGGGGTAAAACTTTAACAAGGCTATTTGAACTTAGAGCCGAGTTACAAATGTTTCTTTCAGATACTTCTTTTAATTTGAAAGACCGTTTGTATGATAAAACTTGGTTGTTCCGACTGTCTTTTATGGCGGATATCTTTCAGAAACTGAACGAATTAAATTTATCATTGCAAGGTAAACAGACAACAGTGTTCCAGGCCTGTAACAAAATAACTGCCTTCAAAAGAAAATTAGATTTTTGGATTATTTGCGTTGGAAATAGAGAAATAGAAAGCTTTACGTCACTCAGTGAGTTTCTTGGCGATAACAACTCAGAAATATTTCAAGATGATGTATTTGAAGAATTGGTCCAATATCTCACTTCGATGCGCGCATCTTTTGAGCAGTATTTTCCTGAAGAACAGAATACAAAAATGAAACTGAATTCATGGATTCATAATCCTTTTTTACCCAACTTACAAAAGCCCGAAAGTATGTCAAACGAGATATATGAATCTCTTTTAGAAATGTCATCTGACACAAGTATGGAGTCACTGTTCAAAACGACGCCTCTCAACGATTTTTGGTGCAGAATCCGAAATGAATATCCAATGCTTGCCAAAATGGCTTTGAATATTCTTCTCCCGTTTCCAACAACATATTTGTGCGAAACAGGATTCTCAACCTATGCAGCCACGAAAACAAAATACCGCAATAGACTGGACGCCGAACCTGATATGAGACTTCAACTGTCCTCTATGAAACCTGATATCAACCAATTGATGAAAAATAAAAAACAGTTTCATACATCCCATTAGTTAGATTTTTTTTCTTTTTCAATGTTATATTTATTATTATACTTGTTATGTAAGTAAGTAATAAGTAACTGTTACATGGTACTCTAATTATGCTTATTAATAAAAAATACACTTAAAAACCATTGTTTTATTGTAGGGTTCCATCAAGTATTTTGCTATCCAAAAGGGTTCCGTCACCAAAAAAGATTGAGAACCGCTGGTGTAGAAGATAGAGCCGTTAAGGTTGGTGCACAGGCAGCTCAATTCTCGGAACCAGAGCAAATATTAAAATATTTCAGAACAGTGAAAGTTGGCCAGACTAGGGATAGAATAGATAGAGATCAATCGGATTTTAGGCCTCGCAATGATCGAAAACCTACCTCGGCCCCTAGACCTAGCACTTCTAGGGAAGGTATTACGAACCACAATATTAAATGTTTTAATTGCAATGAAATCGGCCATCGTAGCTTAAAATGTGATAAACCAGCCGTAAAATGTACGTATTGCGAAAAGCTAGGTCACCGTTTAGAACATTGTTATTGGTACAAATCCAGTAAAATTATAGAAAAGGATCAGGGTCAGGTTAAGGACAAAAACGAAAAACAAGCCGCGAAGCTTAACGTTGATGAAGCTTACGATAAACACATAATTGATATTAAATTAAATGACAGTGTCGTTAAGTGTCACGTTGACTTAGGCAGTCAGTGTTCCCTGATCAAAGCAAGCAAGGCGAAGGAACTCGGGCTAAAAGTTAATACTTCAGAGGAATTGCCTATGTTAAGGGGTATAGGAGGTAACGTGGTAATTCCAGTAGGAGCAACGGTGGGTACAGTAAAGGTTCAAAATATTGTAGAGACCATTAACATGTTTGTTGTCGAAGATTACGTAGTAAACCAACCAATTTTATTAGGCCACTCATTTACAGAGAAACCAGACATTATTATAACGAAAACCCCATCTGAACTGATCTTTCAAAGGATTTCCAACTGTAAAATACCTCTAAAACTTGTCAAACACGTGAACATTCCCGGTAATAGCACGAAAACCGTTCTTGTAAAGTCCGATTCTCGATTAACAGGCCACATACTGGTAAATGGCTCTTTGCGGGGTCCCGAGGGTGGGGAATATTATTTGCATCCTGGACAATATGAAATTAGAGATGGTATGAGTACTCTTTTAGTGTACAATACTACGCCTGATTGTATAACTTTTAACGAAAACCTACTGGTAACACGAGCCTCTTTCAAAGACATTCCTAATGATAGGTGCCTTGAAACTTTTAGTCTTCTATTTAGCGAAACTGAATTAGATGACAAAATTAACTGTGGGGAGACACTTACCAAAGAAGAGCAATTGAGACTTCAGCAATTACTTTCGAAATATAATGACCGTTTTTCTCATGATCTCAAGGATCTAGGGCTTACAAATATCACCGAGATGGTAATTGAATTAGAAGACACCCAACCAATTGTATATCGTCCATATCGGCTGTCCTTGTCAGAACGCACGTTAGTGAGAGACATGGTTCAGGAAATGCTCGATAGTGGGATAGCTAGGGAATCGTCCTCGCCATATGCGAGTCCTATTGTCTTAGTTCAAAAGAAAACTGGCGAAAAACGATTATGTGTTGACTATAGGGCGTTAAATAGAATAACAAAAAAGGACCATTACCCTCTACCCCGTGTAGAAGACCAGTTAGATCGATTATCTGGCAACACTCTTTTTACATCCCTTGACTTGGCTTCCGGGTACTACCAAATCCCTATTTCAGAAGAATCACGACCCAAAACTGCTTTTGTGACGCCTGACGGCCAATTTGAATATAACCGTATGCCTTTTGGACTGGTAAATGCCCCGTCAGTTTTCCAAAGAACCATAAACAAAATATTGCAGGAAGCCAAAATTAAATACGCAATTGTCTATATGGATGATATCCTAATCCCATCTAAAGATTTTTCCGAAGGTCTGCAAAGATTAGAAGAAGTCCTCAGACTACTTCAAAGTGGAGGGCTTACACTAAAAATGAGCAAATGTAATTTCTTCCAAAATAGGCTTGATTTCCTTGGGTTTGAGGTCAGCGCTCAAGGTATTCGTCCAGGAACTAGGAAAACTGAAGCCGTGTCCAAATTTCCCGAACCACGTAATCAACATGAGCTTAGACAATTTTTGGGACTGTCTGGCTTCTTTCGACGTTTCATCAAAGACTATGCTATTATTACCTCACCTCTTTCCGATCTGTTAAAAAAGGATATACCTTGGACTTGGGGAACATCACATGAACAAGCCTTTACTAAAATCAAAGATTTGCTGACCCAACGCCCTTTGTTGTCGTTATATAATCCCAATGCTGAGACGCAACTGCACACAGATGCTAGTAAAGAACTTGGCCAGGACTGGATTAGTACAGTACAGTGCGCAGATGAAGAAGTTAGACGAATAAAAGAGGTGTTGAGTGATCCAGATTCTGATCAGGTAGTAGATTATTACACCAATTACAGGCTTAAAAACGATCGTGTATATCGCGTTGTAGGTGAAGAGCTTAAATGGTTAGTACCCAAAGGAGTGCGGTGGCAGATAGTCAAAAGGAACCACGACGATGTAGGTCATGGTGGTTTTGATAAAACATTCGAACGCATAAGGAAACATTATTGGTTTGCAAAGATGCGACGCTTCATAAAAAAATATGTTTCCTCATGTCTCGAGTGCGCTCACCACAAAGCCCCTGGTGGCAAACGAGAAGGCGAACTTCATCCTATAGAAAAAGTAAGCGTTCCATTTCATACTATCCATGCAGACCATCTCGGCCAATTCATAAAAAGCAAGAAGGGTAATTGCTACCTTTTGGTAATAGTTGATGGTTTCACAAAATATGTCAACATTTCTCCCGTTAAAAACAGAAAATCAGTGACCACTATTAGAGTAATAAAAGAGCACATTAGTTATTTCGGTGTACCGTCACGCCTTATTACTGACAAAGGAACTAGTTTCACTAGTAGAACGTTTAAAGACTTTATCTCTTCATACGGTATCAAACATATCGAAAATGCTGTCGCGACTCCTCGTGCCAACGGCCAGGTAGAGAGGTTTAATAGAACCATCCTCGATGCGTTATCCACTTCATCTCATGGTAGTGACAATAAAGATTGGGACGAACACATCGCAGACATTCAAGTAGGCCTAAACACGATGACAAACAAGACTACCCAAAAAAGCCCATCCGAGCTACTTTTTGGGTTCAATATTACCAGTCGATCTCAGGGCATTTTGAATGACGTTATTGAAGACACAATTAATGTCTCTAGTCCGGAATAGTTAGTTGAGATTCGTCTAGAAGCTAGTGATAAAATTAAAGAACAACAAGCAAAAGATGCGGATAGATTTAACAAAAATAGAAAACAAGGTACACAATATTCAGAGGGTGATTTAGTTAGGGTAGAACGACAGGTACCACATGATGGCCAATCGCAAAAATTAGTAAATAAATATCAGGGTCCCTACCGTATAGTAAAAGTGCTCCCGAATGATAGGTATCTCATAGAAGATACTCCTCTTACTCGAAAACATGGCAGACGCTACGAAAGTGTAGCCTTAGACAAAATACAACCTTGGATGACTTTTAATAGAAATATTGAAACTGACGATGAAAATGATAATGAGGAAAATGCAGTTAATAATGACGATGTATAATTTAGCCCATAATATGCAATCATATGAAATAGCTTTCTTTTTTTTTTATTTTTTTTTTATTTAACTCAAATAAATATGCTTTGGTTTAAAAGATGTAGATTTGCATGGTTAATCATTATATAATTAGATTTTATGAGTGTCTGATTATTACATTATAACCTTAACTAATTTAAGCGAAGGGACTCGCTTTGAACAGGATGGCCGAGCTGTAAGCATTACTCATTTAAATATATATTATTCTCACTGTAACTAAAGTACAAAGTAGTCCGTTCATTTTTATCAAATAAGTTACTTGCAATATTGAACTTGACTAACGTAGTCTGTCTACGTCACAACCGCTCCCACTACGGTAGAAAGCGGAGATCATCGGTCAGGCCGAACGCTCTGGCATTCTGTTTAGAGTCTCCGCCTAGAGCAGTCGTCTAGGAGTTACACTGTTACTATGCCGGTAGAAATATTACTAAAAGTTTAAGCTATCTATATAATAATATAAGGAATTGTTAATTTTGAAATACTGTGCTGTGTACTGCGAATCTATTTGAAAAATAAATAAGTTTATTCGAAGCTGTGGTTTCACTTCTGAAACGATCCTACAATACAATAAATCCTGGCATGATCCAACAAGTCTTGACTATGAACTTGACAACAAGTCTTGACCCAGTGGAGCAAAACAATGCTTACATACATAGTACCTATGTAATGTGACTAACTCAATTACGATTTTATGGTATTTCTATTAAATCATTCGTATTCCACCGCCTTACTTTCATTAACAGAAATGCTGCAATGATGTATGAGTAAGTTTAGCGATGTAATAAAGAACGTTGTTGAGTTATGAATTTAATATACTCGTAAATAAATTATGGGTTTCACGATGCCTAGGCCATACTTAAAACTAGATTTATGACCGAGTACTTAGGCTGTAGGTGCCTGTAGCTCAGTGGCGGCAAAGCTTTGGTAGTGATTACTCAGGTTAAGCATCCCGTGCCGCGGTTGTGAGTGGATGGGTGACCATTCCGACCATATTTAGTGACATTTAGCACAAGCATTTCCGTGCTTTAGAAGGCATGTTAATAGTTAGTCCCGGCTAATATTGCTTGATACCAGTTGTAAAGCCCAGTCAGAGGCCTTAAGTCGGCTTGATTAAGTCTGACATTAAGGTTTAGTCACTGGCCTTACAACATCCGTCCACCGCATCGCACTGGGCCCGCATAGTAGAGTATATAGTAGAGTAAGGAGTATGGGTATAACATAGGGAAGCGTAGCGTGTTATTTCTGTGGCCCAAAACTCCTCATAGTTGAGGTGAGGCCTGTGCCTGCAGTGGGACGTATAAGCAAACTTTACTTTACTTTTACTCAAGCTGTTGACGACCTCCGTAGCCGAGAGGCGAGCTTGCCGGACTTGGTGTCGCTATCTCTGAGGTCCCGGGTTCGATTCCCGGTCGGTCAATGTGGAAAAATAACCTTTCTGTATTGTCTCGGGTCTGGGTGTTGTGGTACCGTCGTTGTTTCTGATTTCTGTAACACAAGTGCTTTGGCTACTTACCATAGGATCAGAGCATTATATTATGTGATGTCCAATATTTATTTATATTTATGTTATATTCGCCTGGGAAGTACACTGTTTAAAGTGTCAGCAAGAGCTACGAAAAGGCTCTTTAAGTGGGTCATTTCCAATTCCCAGTTTCAGTTTATCACAGATTGCCTTTATCTTCGTCTGAAGAGTCTGGGGAGGACTTGAATATCTTTGGAGTCTAATGAGGACATTTTGTAACAGATGCTAGACGGCCCAATTGGACCGGCCGCGTTTTCTCAATGGGTCTCATCCTTTGCCCTTCATTGGATACAATAGCGGTTCTAAGTACTCGGCTTTCAAGCCCCGATTTCCTTTTATACGAGATTTTGTACCTGTGTTTTACTCGGGTTAATTGTATCAAGAGAAAATTATTTAATCAATGCGTTTACTTCATACATTTAGGCGTGGTTTGGCGTTCGGCTCATTTATTAACAGAAAATGCCGATGGTATTATTGGCAGGGAGAATAAAATAAGTCATTAGTTTAAATTAAGGATTTCTTTCTCTGTACTTATCTATAGTACAAGCAAATCTGAATAAAAAATCACGGTGTTGATTTGACAGTGTCGTTATGTTGACGACACACTTAATGCGTTCCACCAAATTGTCAACTGCTTTGTAATGGAACATATTATAGTGATATCAAAGTCAAAAGTCACAAATCATTTATTCAGTTTAGGGCAGAAAACTGCCACTTATGAACGTCAATAATAACATTATTGGCCCATATGGGGCAGAACATGTCTCCTTATATATATTGGTACCTAGCCAATCAAACTATGAATAGACTCGGCTCTCTAAACCCCGATTTTATTAAAGGTTAGGGTTTGTACCTGTGTATATTTAGAGATGTATTAATTTGTAAAGGTTCATTACTGCTTTTAAAGCATCGATCTCCATTAGGATTTTTCTTTAAACAGCTTACAAGGGCGACTATTTAAATAAACTAACGCAGTCTTAAATTCTAAAGAGCGTGGCTTGTTGCTACCTTATCTAAGAGTTTGAAATCAACTGAAGGTTGCGACATGCATTTGTTAAATACCTCTTTCCTTCTTTCTTTTTGGCATGTTCCTTTTTCTGATATCAATGAAAGACAGAACGACCTAGTTTCCTGGGTCAAAAAAATATTACTATTTAGTCCGTCAGTTAGATTATCAAAAAATATAGGACACTTATTTTGTCTTTTGTCAATCAAACAAAATATGCCAAAAATAAAGCGAATTAAAATTTAGGAGCACGTGACGTCACGCTGTGCTAAAAAGTGTCGCACGGCGTGACGTCACGCGGGACTTTAACGGGCTATCTTCATATTTTTTTGTTTAATTAAGAAAAGAAAAATACGTGTCCTACATTTTCTGTTAATCTAACTGACGGACTAATAGATTTTATTTTTTATGTATAGGAACTATCCTATTGAGTGGCTTTACCGTTTCACACATTAGTCAACACCTAATTCATTAAGATGTTCTTCCTCTATTGCGTGCTTAGTTCTGCTAATTATTGTAATGATATGTTTTTTGGAAGCATTTGTTTCCCCAGGAACACTTTATTGGCTATTAACCAGTTTGAATAACATTTGAACGATCAAAACACGACCCAATTTGTTTAGATTAAGTATTTAAGTTTCAGACTAGACATCAACCACGTACTAGAGACGTTTAGGTTAGGTGATATCGAATTATGTGGAACGGCCTTGCCGGCCAGCCTTGGGGCGCGATCAATAGAACTGCCTGCGATGATACCTCAACTGGGATAAAAGGTGACATGGAAGATTGGGATACCTATACCTGTTTGTGATTAGTTACAACCTATTACAGCGAGCAAATAAGTCTAGAAACATTATAAACCAGGAGTTTTTAAACCACTTCGAAGTGTATGCGTTCTAGTCGCCTATACACTTTCTTGATAATAGTGAAAGAAAAACAGATGTTGAACTTGTACTCGATTTATTCTTGATAGTAAATAAATGAAAATCAATTATTTCAGAAACAAGTCCCATAGTAGGTAGTTATTTACACATATTTTATTTTATTTATTTTATTAGGACAACCAACAAGACAAGCACAATTACAAACAAATTGGTAAGACATGCAAATATTGGCTATAGACTAAGTGCCGTCTTAATAACAGGTTGCCACGGCATGCAATAATGGACTACATCATTTTTTAGTTACATAAGTGACCTTAATTATATTGTTACTATTTTAGTGCAAAATAAACAACTTATCAATAACCTACAACTCAACAAAATTAGACATTGGCTAAACAGATAAGGATAACAAAACCCTCCTCTTAAACTTTCCCATGGAGTCAGCAAAGATGTCGATGTCACATTCTTATATATTCAAAATAAAACAAAATTTAACTAAAATTCTCAATAAGTACAGACAACAGCTCGTCAACCTACCACAAAACGTCAAATTTTCGCAACTGATATTGATCTCTAAGTGTTGGACATAAAGTTGAACATCAATTCAGTGACCTTTAACTTTTTGGGTTCGTTGACCTGCCGTTGTCTGTACACTCAAAATATGTGTACACACAATCATAATCGAAAGTGAACTAATTATAAAACATAAGCAATGTAAAATGAACTAATTACAAAGGCAAACAATTAAACGCGCGGAAGAACGATCATATCAGTATAGCAAAAAAATATATTTGGCAAAACAATTGTACAGCCAGTTAAGATAATCATGTAAATGTATGTGTGCCAAAAAGGTCTACCGCTCAGCATTAGTCGGGGGCTCGTATTTTGGGAGCCTTAGGAGTTATTTCTTGAAGATCCCTACCAATAAGTGTTATCATGTGTATCGATTTTAAAGCTACCAAAATCTTTAAACTAATTCTTATTATTATTTCTAAGATAATTTTAACCAGAGATAAAAACAACTTTAAAGATTGGAGATGATGCCTATAACGAACTCTCCTTGTTGCCTTTGTATGAGAGTATAAGACTTAGTAAACTTACTTTCCGGACTACCGTAGTCTTTTAAGCGTAAACCATTAAAAAATCTAATAGCATAACCCGTCAGACAGTTTAGCCTTATTCAAAAATGTATCCATTAAAAAGGATAGGTACTAAGATAAAGTACTATAAAGTTCCCAACATCCGAGTATACATTTAGCATACAAAACCGGAGGCACAGACAGTGCCGGAGGTAGGGTTATCACATCTCAGGATTTGTCCTGAGATTTCAGGATTTTTTGATTTTTCTCAGGACTGCGGCCGGATTTTACAAATCTCATGATTTTTAGAATTCTAAATCAAATATAGCTTACATTTTAATATCTCTTTGATAAAAAGTTAAACTAAAACATAAACAAACATGAAACATGAAACATTAAACATGAGCTCTTTTTATTGTTTAATGTTACCATTTATACCGTGTTTTGTGCAAATAAACGATTTATTTATTTATTTATTTATTAAAAATAATCTTCATTTGGTATTGGTAGAGTTGTAAAGCGTTCGTCACGTTATAAATGTCTGATCAATATGACCGAGCAAATTGGACATTTTCTCAATGTGACCGGACATTTTGGACATTTATTGTCACTAACGTCACAATCAATTCTATTGACAAACTATGAAAAAAACATTTGGTCACTAATAATTGCATTATTATAAGAAAGACAGGCTTTAGTAGTGATCATCTATAACGAAATGAAATTTCTAAAATTAATTTATCTTTCTGCACGAACAAGCTAAAAAGCGTCACGCGCAAGTTTTTGTTTTTGTTCAATCCAGAACAAATTACATGTTTTATTGTATGTTTTTATTGTCAAATACATAACATTTAAGACTTACTTTAGAGGAATTCTTCTTTTTTTTTAGTTTGTACTAAAAAAAGTATGTGACCACCGTGACAATAAATGTCCAATGTGACCGAGCATTTATCATAAATGACGGACGCTTATAGCATATGACCGTCAATTTACAACTCTAGGTATTGGTAATAATTGCACAATTAACATCAAAACATATTTTAGGGCGAGGGGCGGTTCGTAGGAGGGGGGTATAAGGACGAAAATATTACGACTTTTAAAATTGATAAGTACGTTTTCAAATGGTAACGAAATCTCAGGATTTTTCAATGGAAATCAAGCCTTTTTTCCGGACTTTTGATTTCTTCATCTGGTAACCCTAGCCGGAGGTGTATTTAATATTCAGTGTTGCCGCAGACTCCTAAAAAGGTTTAAGGCCCTCGGTTGAAGAGTTCATTAAATCTTTGCTAAGCGACGGCCTTTCCATTATCCGGCTCTATACCTAGTAATAAATCGTTAACTTTAGCGTCGTATTTTTGTTCGTAATTCAGAGCTCGGTCGAAGTTCTGAACTGCCTGCTTTCTGGCATGAAGTAGACGTAATGGGCGAAGTAATCGCTGTAGTTTTCATAAGTTTAGTAATAAGTAGGGTAAAGCAAGTGCAATATAGTAACACTATAGTTACCCTCATCAGTTCCTCTGTTGTTTTACGTAAATTTTAATAGAGAAATGTACCTAACATATGTGATTGGAGAGAATTCAGAAGTGTTGTAGTGCTGTTATGGTATGTCTAGCGATGTTAATGATTCTACTGACTGCTATGTATGTATTCCATGTATGGAGATTCAGACGGGATTGCCAGATGTCATTTTTTTTATTAGTTTAAAACAGTTTTCACTAAAATCACTTACACCTTTTGCAAAAAAAAAACCCTTTAACGTATTTTCGTTTTTAAATGCTAAATAACATACTGTATTCGATTCAATATTACCCTTTTATGAAAGACTTTTATTTAGATAATCTTTTCCCGAGTTTTTTTTTCCAAAATTCCCCAATTTCAAAACCCTGAAATCGGCTTCGTTTTTAACAAATACAAAGCGCATTTCATATTAATTTTACCCAACAAACATGAGTCAATTAATCCTTTTACATGCACAGCAAGATCGTTGTGCATTTTATTATATTATAGGATTTAATACTATGTTAATTGCATTAAATATTTTGTCATCTTGGGCAATACTGGGCAATACTAGTTACTGGGGCATGCTAACAAATTGGATTACGAATTGAGTACAAAGGCTCTCGTTTCATTTCAGAAGTACAGCCCGAAGAAATGGGACCAAAATCTATAGTTGCCGAAGTAAAACGTAAGGATGGCGCAACGTTTGCAGGTATATCTAGTATTGCGACGACAGTACCTAATAGACTAGAGCAGCCATACTCTAAGTGTGTTCCGCGGAACCCTAGGGTTCCGCGATACCCCTGTCGGGGTTCCGCAAGAAGTTAGAAAAAAAAATCAAAACACCTCTCTCTGGTCGACCGTTCTGTCGCGGCGTATCACGATTCACGAACAATTTTACTATGCCGCCACCGCCGATACCTACTTGTGACCGCGCAATCCCTTTGATAAAAGCCGCCTTTGAAATTAGACGCTATAATTGTGAACAAGCGACTTTCGGCTCTAACTTCAAAACGTAAAGTCGAGATTGCTTACACCACATTTTTTGAATTTCTATTTTTATATCGGCTTTTTATTTATCAAAGACGCCGACTCGAGTATTTTTGAGAATGTTCGAGATTGAGGCTAGGACTATAAAAGCGATGATCAAGCCTTGACACTAGTCAGTCGACGATTAGCGTTCGGAGCGATAAGTACCTACCTGCTAGAAAAAAATTGTGTATTGTTCTACTGCTGTTTTCTGATTGTATCAGTTTTGTACATTTCTTCTTTGGACTAAAGTGCTAAACTCTTCTACGCAGTAACGACCGTGCATTATTTTAACCTCATCATCCTGAAAGAATGGAACGTTGGCTTAAAGGCGTTAAACGTGTCGCAACAACATCTTCCAACGAAGCCGAATGTTCAAAAGCAGTCCGCGTGGAGTATACAGCAATTACCGATCCAGACGATGATGCAACGACGTCAAGTTCCACGGTTTCAAAGGCGAAAAAAAGGAAGTATGATGAATCATATATCAGTTTTGGATTTGTTGATTCCAACGGCTCACCTCTCTGCATGTTATGTAGTAAACTGCTTCCTAATAGTTCCATGGCACCTGCCAAGTTGCGCCGACATTTAGAAACTGTACACCCCGAGTCTAAAGACAAGAATAAAGAATTTTTTGTACGTAAAAAAGAACAGTTATTGGAAAGTCAAAAAACAATGATGCATGTAACCCAAACTATCAATGAAAAGGCCACGGAGGCATCATATTTAGTTAGCTATCGCATTGCACAAGCAGGAGAAGCGCACACTATCGCTGAGAATTTAATAAAACCATGTGTATTAGACATAACAAAATGCATGCTCGATGAAAAATCTGCAAAGCATCTTTCTACTGTGCCGCTATCTAACGATACTGTTTCACGGCGAATTCATGATCTAGCAAGCTACGTCAAACAAGAACTAGTTACACGTCTACAAAAAACACAATTCGTCTTGCAAATGGATGAGTCGACTGATGTCGCTGGTCTGGCTATCTTGCTGGTTATCGTGAGATATCCATGTGAAAGTTCTTTTGAAGAAGACATGCTTATGTGTTCACCTCTACCCACAAACACTACCGGAGAGGAAATTTTTAATAAAATAAATATATTTTTTGAGGAAAATAATCTCAGTTGGAACGATTGCATTGACATTTGTACAGATGGGGCCAAGGCGATGACGGGTAAAACAGCAGGAGTAGTGTCACGAATAAAAAATAAAGCGCCTAATTGTAGTTCCAGCCATTGTATCCTGCATAGACAAGCACTTGCGATGAAGCAAATGCCGTCCAATCTAAAATTAGTTATGGATGAAGCGGTAAAAATAATTAATTTTATCAAATCACGACCACTACAATCCCGATTGTTCTCATTATTGTGTGAAGATTATGGCAGCACACATAAAACACTGCTGCTCCATACAGAAGTGCGATGGCTGTCTCGGGGTAAAACTTTAACAAGGCTATTTGAACTTAGAGCCGAGTTACAAATGTTTCTTTCAGATACTTCTTTTAATTTGAAAGACCGTTTGTATGATAAGACTTGGTTGTTCCGACTGTCTTTTATGGCGGATATCTTTCAGAAACTGAACGAATTAAATTTATCATTGCAAGGTAAACAGACAACAGTGTTCCAGGCCTGTAACAAAATAACTGCCTTCAAAAGAAAATTAGATTTTTGGATTATTTGCGTTGGAAATAGAGAAATAGAAAGCTTTACGTCACTCAGTGAGTTTCTTGGCGATAACAACTCAGAAATATTTCAAGATGATGTATTTGAAGAATTGGTCCAATATCTCACTTCGATGCGCGCATCTTTTGAGCAGTATTTTCCTGAAGAACAGAATACAAAAATGAAACTGAATTCATGGATTCATAATCCTTTTTTTACCCAACTTACAAAAGCCCGAAAGTATGTCAAACGAGATATATGAATCTCTTTTAGAAATGTCATCTGACACAAGTATGGAGTCACTGTTCAAAACGACGCCTCTCAACGATTTTTGGTGCAGAATCCGAAATGAATATCCAATGCTTGCCAAAATGGCTTTGAATATTCTTCTCCCGTTTCCAACAACATATTTGTGCGAAACAGGATTCTCAACCTATGCAGCCACGAAAACAAAATACCGCAATAGACTGGACGCCGAACCTGATATGAGACTTCAACTGTCCTCTATGAAACCTGATATCAACCAATTGATGAAAAATAAAAAACAGTTTCATACATCCCATTAGTTAGATTTTTTTTCTTTTTCAATGTTATATTTATTATTATACTTGTTATGTAAGTAAGTAATAAGTAACTGTTACATGGTACTCTAATTATGCTTATTAATAAAAAATACACTTAAAAACCATTGTTTTATTGTAGGGTTCCATCAAGTATTTTGCTATCCAAAAGGGTTCCGTCACCAAAAAAGATTGAGAACCGCTGGACTAGAGTATTTTAAAAGTATTTAAAAAGTAAAGAATCAGTAAGATTTTAGTTAAAAAGTATCACAAAGCTGCAATGATGTTACAAATCATTTGTTTACAATTTCACGTCACTAAAGTTAAAAGCCAAAGGCATTTTCCCGTAAACCTTTTACTGGAAGGTTTACAACGCGAAGATAAATTATGTTTACGGCAGTCACGATACGACGAAGCAATAAACGCGAGGGTCGAGTCTAGGTAGTAGAACAAAGGTTCTTTAGCTTTCAAAGCTAGCCAGCATTGGCTTTTAACTCCAAATAATGTCTTTGTTAAACGACCATTCGAAAATCCCTTTTTAATCTAAATTGAACAGTTAATATTTTATAGTTGTCTCGTTCTTTTCAATTTAAAAGAAACCTGGCTCAACTATAAATTAAAAGCATGTCAACCCTGGGCGGCGTCAAACCGTGAACTACCTGCTGATACCGACCTAAAATTAATTGAGAAGTTGTTTTTTTTAAAGTTTTTTTTTTATTGGAAAATATAACATTACCCGTACAGCCTTGTTGTAGTTGTTCATGATAAATATAAGCATGCATGTAGATCTTTCTTAGGCTACAATTGGATCTGTTTTCAATCGTTCCAATTGAGAATTCCCTTGCATAATACCCAGCAATCAATTTACAAAAAAAGGAACCCTCATATCCATATCAATGCCGGGGCATTGACGAAATAACGTGACGTAGAATAAATACATGCTAATGTGCTTCGATGACCAAAATTAGAAATGGCATACATTTTCCACGTCATTTTGCATTGCTAAATTGAAATATCGTTACGATGTTTCATTTACATTACATAAAATGTCCAACAAATTTCGGATTTTCAACCAAAAAGTGATTGTCAAACCAACAAATAACTGCTAAAAGAAAGCCAAATTAAATTGAATTTTGGTTTTGATCCATTTTTTTAGATCCAGACTGACACTTTAGATGACTGAGCTACAGAACTTTCAGATAAAAATAACATACCCATATCAAGCAAAACTCGTAAGTTCAGGAGACTATCTCATAAATTATGCGACTTTTACTAGAAGTAGGTATGTTATTTATCTGAAAGGGTTGTAGCTAAGCTATCTCCAGTGTCAGTATGGCATGCTATTTTTGGGACGTCCTACATATATTATACCCGTATGAAATAAAGTTATGATGGATAGTAATATGGTATACAAATATGCAAAGTCAAATCTTAGCCTGATCGTACGTAACCTACGTAGAGGTCTTATAAACAGCAGAAATTTGGATACCGATACAGAATGTACAGATACCAGCGATTCTACTCCACAACGCGATTTACGACTCTTTCACTCATGACAACATCTCAGGGTGAGTGAGAGAGACTGACAGAGTCAAATACATCGACATAGCTTTAAGGGCTTAAAGTTAATGCGCGGATGCCATTACGTTGATGACTTTATCGATAACCACAAGTCATTCAACTAACACCATTAATGAAGCAAGGCGGTAATACGGAAATTGTAAACGCGTTGGGTTGATCAAATATTTATGGTTACGGAATTATTACTTAATGTTTATAATTTGGGCCATCTATCGTAACAATTAGTGCTATGATAAGGAGTGTCAGTTTTCAAATATGTTTGTTAAAACAAAAGCCTAAATAGAAATAAAATATTTACATTAATAGAAAGAAATAGAGCATTGTATTGCAGGAATAAAAGCAAAATTGGGGCCTACCCCGATTTATAAACTAAGCCGAATTTCAATTCCACTGAATGGAATCTGTCTGGAACAACAAACATTTCAGTTAGTCATTCGGAAAATCTGTGAAGCTCGATAAACACAAATATCTGGCGCGTCGCTTCACAAACAACCCAAATATTGCATGCTATCTCCGATATGATATTGCAACTTGCATCAAGAAAAAAAAAAAAAACAGAATCTAATATTGTTTCTACTATCTTCTTTATTCAGTTGACAACAAAAATCAATTGACATACTTTTTTTGAGCTGTCATAAAGTAGTTATTTGGTAAATCACATACGCCTTGCCATACTCAACTCCCTATTTATCGATTACAAAGCAATTAAAAAGAAAAACTTATAATAAAATAATAGTTACATAAATCTCAACTAAAGTGTTATTTTGAAGAAATGTTGTCTTATAAGAATGGTGTCAACATCTTTATTCTCACACAATAGGCTAGATGACTTATATCAATATTAATTAAACAAAGAATTATTTCAAATAGGAATCTAAATATCGATTTCAATACTTAAAAGTAGAAGATGGCTGTAAAAATAAAAAAAATAAAAATTGTAATCTATAATTTGAAACACTATTTGGGGTGAGAGGAACAGGGTGTTAAGGTCCTCAATCCACCATTGAAAAGGGAGGATCCTCCGACCAGACGGGTGTTGTGTCTGGTGGGCTACTGCCCGACGGTTGTTTGACGGGTTCTTGTATATATGGTTCAATCGCTCCGATAACTTTAATATCGCGATGTAGGATACGTCAGTTTTATATGTAGCGAGATAGATGTCGCTACATCACTCCCCTCCGAGACCGGAGGTCGATAGCAGGTTGAGTCGTCCATTGTGATGCTTGCCGGGCCAGTGGAATGTTCCAGTGAGTCGGAACTAGATGCCGCATAGTTCACGGTGAGTCGGAACTGTCTGCGGTGATGCCCCAGTGAGTCGGGGTGATGCTGCAAATGCTCCAGTGAGTCGAAGTGGTGCAGTGCTGCGTAGTGGCTGGCTGCTGCGTCGACCAGGAGAGAAGTGCGTCTCTGCTTGCTGACCGGCCGAAGTGCAGTGTGCTGTGCCAAGGTCGCTGAGAAGGCTGTGGGTGATGATCAGGAATGCGCGTCCGCTGCATGCTGGTGGTCAGGATACCCGAAGTAGCCGTGGATGCTGGCTGGCTGTAGGACTCGCTGCTCGAAAGCTTGAGGAAGTGATGATGACGTCACGATGACGTATCACGTCGGGGTCACCAGTTTGGGGGTGAGAGGAACAGGGTGTTAAGGTCCTCAATCCACCATTGAAAAGGGAGGATCCTCCGACCAGACGGGTGGTGTGTCTGGTGGGCTACTGCCCGACGGTTGTTTGTCGGGTTCTTGTATATATGGTTCAATCGCTCCGATAACTTTAATATCGCGATGTAGGATACGTCAGTTTTATATGTAGCGAGATAGATGTCGCTACAACTAAAAACGCTATCCGCCATGATCGCGACGTGAGTGACGTCATCAAAATAAAAAAAAGTGTCATCTAGCCTATTAATATCTACCCATATCATTACCCGTCTCATTCCACAAGTTATCTTATCGATCATTTCTGTAGACAGCGTAAAATACAAAAGAATAATGTAGTATCAGTATAGTAGAACAGATTTCCCTCATGTAGCCGTCACATAGGTCCCCCGGGGCACCCTCATAAACCGTCTTTTAAACTTCCTACGGAGGTAGGCACGACCGATGGAGCGACGATGTACAGTCTACCACAAAGTGTCAAATTTCCTCGACCGATTTTGAACTTAATGTTCAACACGTAGAGTTCAATATCTATAAGTTTTGTATTAGGTTGATGAGTTATTGCTGTACATAGTATAAGCTTCGTAAGAAATCTGTGCTAGGACCTAGGATATTCTGTTACTTAATCTTTTGAAGAAGTTTTTTTATTCTAAATAAGGATCTAATTTATTAGTTAACCTTCCAGGGGGTGATTCTATTGCTTATAAACAACAACCTTTTTTATAAAAATAAAGCGTTATATTATTATTATAAGACCAACATTGAAACCTTAAGAAACAAATTACTTCTCCATACAAACTAATGTCAGCAGGTGGGGGCGGTTTAGTATAATAATAAATATTGGACAACATCACATACATTGCTCTGATCCTGTGGTAAGTAGCCAAAGCATTTGTGTTACACAAATCAGAAACAACGACGGTACCACAACACCCAGACCCGAGAAAATATAGAAAAATTAATTTTCTACATTGACCCGACCGGGAATCGAACCCGGAACGTCAGAGATAGCGACACCAATTCCGGTATGCTCGCCTCTCGGCTACTCGGTCAGTAGTATGGGGAAGTTTTTTTTTTGCAATTTGTTAGTCCATAGAACACTTACAAATAATTATAAATCTTATGTCTTAACTAAAGTTAGGAAAACCTTAGTTAGTTCCATTAAGATAAATATTATAAAAGCTATTGGAAAGAAATATTTTATATAAAACTAGCTGTCCCGGCGAACTTCGTACCGCCCCTTCATAATTTTTAAAATGATTAAATTACTAAAATGGCTATTAAAAAGGGTTAGTGATAAAAGGGTAAAAATTTGAGGTTGTATGTATTTTTTAATGCAACATAATAAAAAAATAAAGAAATTTAAAAAAAATCAAAAAATTAAAGAAAAATGTTAAGGGTGGACAACCCTTATCACTAAGGGGTATGAAAAATAGATGTTGGCCGATTCTCAGATCTACTCAATATGCTCACAAAATTTCATGAGAATCAGTCAAGCCGTTTCGGAGGAGTACGGGAACGAACATTGTGACACGAGAATTTTATATATGAGATAGAGGTAGGCTTCTTGAATGTTTATTTCATTTCCTCTGCGGAAAAAAAGGAATCATGTGGTTTATTTCGTCCAATACTCCGGTAGATAGATAGATAGATACTCTTTATTGCACACTACACAAAACAAACAGTACAGAGAAACAACAAATTCAGAATGGTACAATTTAGGCGGTCTTATCGCTAGAAGCGATCTCTTCCAGACAGCCTTCAGGTAGAGGAAAGTTTTTTAAAAGTTGACGGGGTGAAGAGTTAAAAATATTAAAAATCCGGTAGTGAGTGATAAGAATGGGTTTTAAGTTCGAAACAAGATATGTGGCACAGTTATCTTGTTTGCTACAAACGTAACTACACACAACGCGATATAAGACCCGGGCCGGGGTCTAAGTGACCCCGCCCTGCCCATTTAACATCGTCAACCCCTTTCATTTACAATATTGCCGAGTGCTGACTCATTCCTGCACAAGTATTTAGCAGCATTTAGCTTAAATACGGTAAATGATTCGCTTGATTCTGAGTTAAAACAAAACTACCCTCATTCTAAAAAAACCTTTAATGTAGCGCCCATTTATTTTATTTCATTTACTCATTTTGTCGTGTGGGGACGGCCGTTAAGAATACTCTTTCCCACCGCCACGCCGTGTCGTAAGTCGCCTCTAACGACGACGTGCTACAGCACGGGACGGGCAGCAGCGTTTGTGTGCGAAATTTTATAAAAAAAACTGCGCTTGCCAACCCGCTTGCCAAGCGTGGCGAGTATTGGCATTGACTCGATAAGTCATTGGGGTAGTGGAGGTCCTATGGCTGAAATGATGATGATGATGACTCATTTTGACAAAAAGAAAAACAAATGAACAGTAGCTGGAAAGAAGATTTTACTAATTTGTTTCTTTTTTTTAAATGTTACCTTTTTGATGTCATTGAAACCAGTCACGGTCAGATACAAATAGTACAGCCAAAGAGATTTTATTGCAAGTTAATACTCGTACATACTATTTAAATGCGAAGAGCTTCGATCAAGAATTCTTTTAGGCGAAGAGACTTCTCTGACACTAGGTCACATCACTGCACACATCTACAAGTTTGTACGGAACCCTTGGTGCGCGAGTCCAACTCGCACTTGGCCGGTTTTTAATAAGTAGAAAGATGTCAGGGTTACTAATATGAAATGCTGACTTCAGCGGCCAAATGAATCACAGCCCGGATACGGAGGCCTAGGAGTGGGAGGCTCCCTCCCCATATAATTCCATGCACCCTGTTAGCCTGTTAGTTACATTTGCAGTATTTCTGATTCATGGCTACACCTTTCATAGAAAAATGTATTCGTATTTTTTAAAAATTGCCACAATCCATTGCTAAACTGCCAGTATTTAAACCTTAATTACATGTTAAGATGATTTTAATAAAAAGGGGTTACACTGTTAAGTAGAGAATATATAATATAGAGAGAGAGAATGCTTTTGGCATTAAGTCCGCCATTTGTACAACTTTTTTTTAAATGTATGTGCAATAAAGATTAAATAAATAAAATAAATATAACAATGATAAAAATGTGTGGATTGAATACTGCTTAGCTCGCACCAAAACAGTGACCGAATTTCCTGCGTTGCTTCTTCTCGGCACTAGCCCACAAAATGTGCCAAAGCAGTACTCGTAGTAGGGCAAAAAACAATTTAGGGACTAGTAAAAGTGCTGTTTGCAAAAACAAATGATTTTGATTTTTGACCATTACAGCGACATTTTAAACCACCCACATTTTTGCAAATGAACTTATTCAGGCTCTGATCGTAATATCACCGGATTAAATGTAAACGGTCAATTTCTTGCCGAAGTTAATAAATCAGTGTTGCAATTGCAACCCTCCGTCTTCAATATCATCCATAAGGTACGGTTCTTACTATTCACTCGAAAGGACTACAAAACCAGTGGTAGCAAGTTCGAATCCCAAGGGGTGCAAGTTTTAGAACTTAAGCACTTGATTCATTTTACTAATAATATAAATGCGAAAGTTTGGATCGATGTTTGTTACTCAATCACGCCGAACGGCTGAAAGGATCTGGATTAAATTTGGCACAGAGATAGATTATAGTCTGGAAAATCAAATAGGATACTTTTAATCCCGAAAAAACGCACGGTTCCTATGGGATAGCATAACAATTGTATCCAAGGGAAGGGTAGAAGCTACTATTTTTAATTCACCTAATGAAAATAAAATAGAGGGTGACAATGACAAGTACGTACCTTTTCCACGCGGGCGAAGCTACGGGCATACCTAGTACCTAGATTTTATAAATCCATTTGAGTGCATAATATATTTATCCGTTATCTAGCCGCTTTGGGCTAGATACTTGATGTGGTTGCTGAAATAATATTTCAGTAGCTTCTGCTCGCGACTTCGTCTGCATAGCAAGACTTCAGAATTAAAGCTGAGGAATAAATAAACAAGCCACAGGAACACATAAACGCAATAAACATTATACTATGTGTTAAGGTGACGCAACGGTAATAATACCATTCGCTTATACCTTATGGTATACGTTAAAACGGTTCTTTTCGTTTCAATTAAAAACTACAATTCATATTAAAGAATCCAACTGGCATATTGTAGTGTATGTTTTCATCTATCTATTAATAAAATTTAGAGGCATAAAACGGTCTGGTTTGTCAGTAAAATGCAAAAGACTGTTTTGAAAGAGATTACTTTCGATATGTTTTTCTCTGTTATAAAAGTTAACGAATCGTGTTTCTGCAGCTGACAAATTGAAGTGAATGAACGAATCACGAATCAAATCAAACGAATCAGTTTATTAAATATCAGTTTCATATGTTTCATGGGCTTCATGGCTGAGATAAATCGATATTTCTGCCATCAAAATTTTCAATTCGTCGTCATAAGCTAATATTGTATGTTATAATCAGTGATCGGAGTAGGTAAATTGATTTGATGTACTTTGGTAGTGCTAGCATAATTTGGTATTCCTTTTTTTATTTTTTTATTACGTAATCCCGGAGCCGTGTCCGTATTAATATCAATGTTTAAGATCATTGACCCCAAATCAATCTACCTACTCCGATCATTGGTTATAATAAACCGATTTTAAAAACTTAAAAGCTAAAATTAATATTAACACTTACTCGTATGTGTAGGTACCTAATCAGTTACTTTTGGAGTCAGTGCATACGAAAACATTAAAACTCTCATCGGCTGGCACCGACTCTAAAAGTATCAAACATTCTTCCTTTCACATTTATAATAGGTAACAATAAGATTTATTTTTCCGTATTTTAACAGATTTAACAATCAACGCGCCATTTCTTCTTAAGCTTATGAATCGTGTCCCTCCCTCCTCATAATATAATGTCATGCACCCCCGTCTAATACATTCGCAGTACTGCTGACTCATCACTTCCCTTCCGACAAGGGTTAGTATCCGTCCGGACTTTTCAGGACATGTCCGGCTTTTTACCAGTTTTCTTAGCTTTTCTTTTCGAATTTAGAATAATAAATCCTGAAATGTAATAGTAAAGAATAATAATATTCCAATCGGCCAATATGAAAGTCATTTAGGGCCTGTGTTCAGCAGGTAAGTTTAATTTTTACAAAACGTAGACGTGGGGGATTTGGGTTTTATTTGGTTTTTTATACTGTTCAGAGTTTGAATATTGTCAGGACTCAGGAATGCCTGAATTTCGAAGTAGTCACCCTACTCTTCAGACAGTCAACGAGAGGTTCATCGTTTATAGCATTTTTACGACTTATTGATATTGCAAAGTGGGGTAGAATTTAGGAATGAACTCTTGCTTGAACCTATTAAACTATTTATCTTATCACTTTGCCTCATCATTGGGGGGAGGTGCTTATAGCTCAGTGCAGGCAGCAGCGCTTTGGTGGTGATTACTAAAGTTAAGCAGCCCACGCCGCGGTTGTAAGTGGATGGGTGACTATTCCGACAATCGTGTTACGAAAAAAAAAAAACTTTAAAATATCCGAAAATAAAGTCAATAGAGACTACGAAAGCCGAGCGGTCATTCATCAGCGGCGTAGGTACGGCGAGCCTACAAGGACCTTACGCAGCGTGCATATACGGTGCGATTTTTTCATGAATGAGTTAAATTATCTACGCATACGATATTTAACAGCGGATATAAATAATGAAATGTGAAAAAAAAAACATCGTTCGATTAAGTTACTGATTTTGAGGCACTCACTTCTAAAGATTTAGCACCTCTTTGCAATGTAACCCAGTATAAATAGTGATGTATAAAACAAATGTACGTCCATTTTTATTCAAATCACTCAAGCGTTTGTTTGTACAGATGAATACGATATGAATGGATGATAACAAAACAATTGTATTTGTTGTCCATCGCTATTTATGTACGAAATTATTGACAATAGTAATACACTTGTTGCCTTTTGTATTTTGTATCGCTATGAATGTAATGTAACGAATGACAAGGCTGTGCCACAGTAAATATATGGCAGCAGTATTTCAACTTGTTACAAACGCCTGAAATAATAAATTAATATTAGACTACATCACATACATTGCTCTGATCCTATGATAAGTCCTAGCTTAAGCACTTGTGTTACAGAAATCAGAAACAACGATGGTACCACAAGACCCAGACCTGAGACAAAATTGACAGACCGGGAATCGAACCCGGGACCTCCGAGATAGCGACACCAAGTCCAGTATGCCTCTCGGCTACGGAGGTCGTCATATTGACCGACCGGGAATCGAAACCGGGAAATGCAATCCGTTCTCACACAAACTTGCGACATTTATTAGCGACCTGATTGGAGTAGTGGCGCGGTGTAAACGCCAAGGAGACTCATTGGGTTCGATTCTCGGTTCTGGTTGGTTAAAAAAACGATCTTTTCTAAATTGGCACGGATATGGGTGTGCAGAGAAACGTCTCTGACAAAATTTATTGTCAGGTACCCACAAAATGTCTAATCCAATGACACCTTACATTATGCGATAAACGGGTAGAAACCGCCTTTCTAACAATCCCCTTAAAGCCGTTCACACTATATTAGTAATTTAGTCAAGTAAAGAGTAATTTAGTTACTAATTTAGCTCCACATGTGTTTAGTAAAATACTCGACTGCTAAATCAGACACACTAAAATACTTGCCTAGGCTTATGAGTAGGTATGCAACCTGAAATGTAAGGAAGTTATACAAGTCAAACTACTGTGTATCAATAATATGTTTACTATGGTTGTACTTAGAAAACAATTTACAAGTTTAATACTACTGCCAAAAAATGAAATGTCGCATCATACCTCATGTACTGGAAAAACGTAAAGCTATTACCGGTAGTGGAAAACATTTACTAGGGACATGATTCTCAAGGGGCCTCTTCGGCAAGCTTTGGGCACCTATGTTAGTAAGTAGGACAAGAATGGTCATATCAGAGAAGACAGTTAAAGGTACCTGGTAGGCACTAACTACTGATAAGAAACTGGGCATAACCACACGGGATATTCTCCTACGTAGTCGGACTCTCAGAGGTTGAGTATCTGAACCCGGCAACTTAGTCACCTTCAAGATAAACCATAGGCACTCCTCGTAGCATCGTATTTTTAGAGATTTTAGTAATGTTATCGACCATCTTATCGATCTTCGGCCGTGTGGTCTTCTGTTCTGCAATGAAGATAGACTTAGGCGAGCGCTGATCCAGCTCAAAACCGATGGCCGCGACTCGGGCCGAAAATATTGTAGATACCGCTCGAGAATCAAACGGAATATCATTATCATCATCATTTAAGCCATAGAACGTCCACTGCTGAACATAGGCCTCCCCCAGTGACTTCCAGATTGGTCGGTTGGAAGCGGCCTGTATCCAGCGGCTTCCTGCAACCGTTACCAGGTCGTCGGTTCACATTGTAGGTGGACGTCCTACGCTGCGCTTGCTGGTACGTGGTCTCCATACTAGAACCTTTCTGCCCCAACGGCCGTCAGTTCTACGTGCTATGTAGAACTGACGGCCCACCTAATGCCCCTTTAGCTTGCTAATCCGTTAAGCTATGTCAGCGACTTTTGTTCGTATACGGAACTCCTCATGTCTGATTAGATCTCGCAAGGAAACACCGAGCGTAGCCCTTTCCATAGCACGCTGTGCGACCTTGAGCTTTCTTATGAGGCCACGTACTCAATTTAATTTCAAAACTTTCTGCCCCATCGGCCGTCAGTTCTATGTGCTAAGGAATTTAGCCCAAGCTATAGCAAGGTATAGCAATACCTATGATCGCACGAGATACTCTAGCTAGTCCATATTTACCCAGCTACTTAGTGTGGCATTTGCCTTAACGACCGCTATTGCATGGAGCACACAATACCCCGCATTAGTCCGCTGCTTTTAGCGCCATTGTCAAGGGCTTGATGCGCGTCCCTTTGTTTGCGGCATCGTTGCGGGAGAACATGTTTGGTAGATTGAATTTACATTTAACAATCGCTTTCTAGTAATAATGGTTAAAAATAGCAGGCGGTACAGCTCACAATAGGTCTTCATACCTTATATCAATTGTCCATGGAGTGGAGTAGATGTATATCTCTACTATTAGTATGTACTAGACAACATATCAACGTAATCGGTCTTAAAGTAAATAATTAACATCCTTGAGTTACGCGGCGGCAATAGCCAGCAGAGACGACTCTTAGCACACAGAAGAACTGAGCCAGTAAAGAAATTAAAAATACATATATATATTTGCAATGAGATAGGCGGTACTATTAATACCTATCATAAAATGTGTTGGCGTTGCTAACCGATGGAAGAAAGAAAGAAAGAAAGATGGAAGAGTCTGGGGGAGACCTTAGCTCAGCAGTGGGATTTGGTTTAAAAAAAAACAAGTTGTATAGGTTCGACAGTAATTCCGCTAATTTTTAATTAGTGACTGTGACTTGTCATTTCATACTTAATGTAAGTCAAAAATCACTTACGTGTTTCGGACAAAGATGGTTCGTATTGCTGCTCTATATGACAATATGTGCTCGATGAAGTCAGCCAGCACTCATGCAGCATCATGAAGATTGTATTGACCTCAAGGTATGCATGTCCAGAGCTGGAATACATGTCATCCATCGCAACCCTCTTTCATAAGTAAAAAGCACACAATTCCCTACTAGTAAGTAATAATACCCTTGCGTGTCACTGCATACTGAAAATGTCTTAAGGTATCCATGTAATAACATTAATGGACAAGTGACATCGAATATCATCACGTAAACGTAATATGACTTAATGCCTTCAGCCATCAAGTGTAATTTCAGTCGAATTTGACAAGTGAATGCCAACTAACAACTAGCAGTACAAAATGTCGGAACACATTAGTATAGAAATAAATGCCAGTCCAGAATATGAAATGAACGCAATGATCGATGGTTTTGACACCCTCACCCTTCCAGTGTGGGGGGAAACGACTTATTTACGGAGTAAACGTAGTACCCACGATAACTATGGAAAAGCATAAACATTACCTGACACCAGGGGCGTGCATTCCATATAGGCTATTATGCAGAGCCTACCTTCATAAAAAACAGCTAACCATAATTATTAATTACGTATTCAACAATAAACAATAAATATTCTGTTACCATTTTGTCGTCTACCTTTACTTATTCCTTACTAAAGCGCGCAACTTATATCGTTTCTGTGCAATTTAATCAATGTTAGGCTGCCGCGAGATAGCCTACTGTTGCACGCAAACTTACTCAATTTTCACTCACAGCCTACCCCCATCTGAAACCAATGCACGCCCCTGCCTGACACATAGAGGTGTGGACGTCACTATATCATGATAAAGAGGTGTGGAACATAAGCATGACGCGATGAACAAATGCGTCTAGAAATTTTTAAATATATTTAGATGATACACGGAAATTTTGAATTAAATCATCAGGAGGCGAGAAAATACGAGCCGTGGATGATGATAATGAATAATATAAACCCTGTGAAATGTGGAACCAACTGCTTTTAGGCCCTTGAGAACATAAAATTGATAACTATTAATAACATAAAATATTCGTTTCAACGCACATACAATATCAACAATTTCATATGTGATTTCCACAAAGTGGACGACCTGGTAAAGGTTGCAGGAAGCCGCTGGATGAAAGCCACTTCCAACCGGCCAATCTAGAAGTCACTGGGGGAGGCCTATGTTTAGCAGATCAATGGGCTAGTTTCCTAAAAAAATCTAATTAGTCCGTCAGTTGGATTAACAGAAAATATTGTACACGTATTTTTTTTTTTCTCAATCAAACAAAAAATGATTATGATATAGATTTATAGATATATGTGTGACGTCACTTCCAAACTTTGATGCGCTTTATCTTCGTCATTATTTGTTTGATTGACAAAAGACAAAATATGGGTCCAATATTTTTTGATAATCTGACGGACTAAATAGAATAATATTTTTTTGACCCAGGAAACTAGCCTATTATCATCAACACTGTTATGCAGATCTTCAACAGCAAAACAAGAATTATCTTTTCTTAATGATATCAATCAACGACCGTTGAAATAAATAATGACAGATTGAAGATTGTTATGTATTTAAATTGAGAATAGAAAGATTCCTTTAAAGCAAAAACTGTCAAACTCTTAATTGGCGTCGAACATTGATCTCAAAACCACCAATTCAGCACTTAACCAATTAAGACTGCTTCAACGAGGAATACTGCGGAGTTCGCGCCGGCAGACACAAAATGGCCGGACCTCGCCATAAAACGAATTGGTCAACGTCTCAATTGCGACAAAATTCCTATTTATAGTCCGGTTGACGGATTGCATCTACCGCGGAAACGTAGGGTATAAGCATTGTAGTTATCTATTGAGAAATGTCTAACTATCGCACAGCCGGGGCCTTTTCCTTGAAAATAAATTGGACGATGTCCCTTCGCGACCAAATAGCTATTTATATCGTCCGGTTGATGAATTACATGCAACACGGAAGTATAGTGTGTGTGAGTGAGTGAGTGACCATCGACTTTGAAAATTGATCCTTTTATCAACCTGTGGAATGGCTACTTTTTAAGTAATGTTTAGCTGACATAATAATATTTAAGATAATAATATACTATTTAGAGGTGATTGACGGCCAAGTATAATTTTATGCAAAAAATATCACCATAAAATGGTTTTAATAGATGCAATCAGAGTGAAGATATAAAAAAAAAATTTAATCCGCTAACATTCTATTAGCTGGTCACAACACCAAACTCAATACGTTCAAGTCGTCAATATAAGTAAACGGTTCAATCTTTGAAAGTTGCCAAGTCCTTGACAAATGGCTACATTCCTTACGCCAACGACTAAACATGTTCCAACTCTTTGTTTTTGTTAAAACTGTTTACTACCTGTTTCATAATTTTAAAAAAAATAGTCCTACCTTCTCTATCTCATTTCTATCACTGCATATTTTGTGTGAGAGCCAAGATCTTCACCAATATTAGAACTTGCTAGTTTTTTCTCTATACCTATATTCTCTTTCTCTATATTCTTAAAACGTCTGGTTTCTGTCGAACTTTAAATTAAGGATTTGGATTTTGTTTTCGCGATTTTAAATCGTGTAATAGCTTTACATGCCTTCTAAAATGTCGTGTAGATGTTGTTTGATAACAATATATTTTAACAGCTGTGAGCTGTCTCTTTTCATACTCTTAGAAGAAAAAGGGACATACTGACATTTAGTTAAGTTTAGAGAGTGTTTACAACTGAATCTACAACATTATCTACGCAAACGTTTAACCAAATGAAATAGTTAAGTAATCCCAATATAAGCTCAAAGGATTTGCCGAGTTTGAAGTGGGATCAAATTTCATTTATCGTTCAACGCATTCCCCAGGGCGCAGATTACCATTATACCATTTTACCTAACTATTATTTTGTAGCAGGAGTTAGCTATCAAATACGGTTTTGGGAACGTGAAAAGGATTACGGGTAAAAACCCGAAATTCGCTAATTACACTATCATAACATTAATTAAATTCGGATTTTGAAGAACCGCTTTTTACTTAACGGGTTATTGAAGGGTGTTTCATAAGTCCGCCTTAAATGAAGTTTTTACTTAGTGCCGATTTTTCAAAGGGAAAATAACTTTCATTCGACGAAAAAAATTGACGCTTGACATATTTTTTATACGAAAACTGTCAACATGTCAAATTAAGGTACTTGATACAATCAAGGCCTATGCTTTAGTAAGGTCTAACTTGAACAAAAAACTGTTTAAATTCATGTTACATCTAATATTCTTTACATACACGCACACTACAACCGTATGACTCCGTACATAGTGTACAAGCCTTCTACTCCCACTTTTTGTAGCCTTCGCGAGCGTTTCTTGAAGAGGGTGCCAATTTTCGTGGTTTCATCTTAAAATTTTCATAATTTTAAGATTAGCTTAGTCCAAGATTAGTCTTAATACTTATTATTAATCGTCAATTTTGTTTAATCATAATTTTCCTTGGACTTTTACTTAATTGTTCGTGTATTTTAATTTCACAATTTTTGATACACTAATTATAAAAAAATTAACTGCGAGCAGTATCCAATAAGGCCTGCAAAACTTAATAAGGCCTTGCTGGCTTTTAACTTACAAAAATCGCTAAAATAGTACATAATATTTATTTGTTATTTCTTTATTATGTAAAAATTTTACAGGTTATTAAATTAATTTTAACAGGAACTATATTCTCTTAGGCGCATCATTTTTTAAATATTTTTTCTTCATAAAATTATGGTTTTAAGACTCGTTAGCCCTTTTAGTGTATTTATTTTTAATATTCTGTATCTATAATAATAATAATATAAATAATCATGTATTACCAATTTACGAGGTTTAAAAATTTTTTTTGATACCGTCTTTTCTTGTTAAACCAATATTTTGTTTACGATTTTTTGGTTTTAAGGTCAGAGGCCTTAATAAGAAGGGGTGATTAAATTAAGGCCTTTTGGTAAGGATTTTGAAAAGTTGCTTTTTTACTACAATATAATTAAGATAATGATATCGATTTTTCGGTACTTCTTAAAAAGGCATAAAAGTTTCAGATGTTGTGTGTCTTCAATTCTTTTTACTTATATTTAGCGAAATACAGCGTCGTTTAGCTTAGGTAGGCCTTATTTGTATCAGTTACCTTATATATAAAAATTATCTGGGTATTGAAAAATCGGCCCATAAACCATTACTCTGATTCTATCAACTTATATTGCCACTAAGCAGTTATTTACCCACTTTATAAACTCGTAGCATTGAATATTTGATCTGTCAATTAATAAATAACTAACGATTAACGCGTAATAAACAATTAACAAGTCATTAGAGGGGATCACTAATTACTCGATATAACATAGCAGACGTATCATTTGAAGCGTTTTGTTTGATTTATGAATGGTGATTGACTTTTAAAACTTTTAATAAACAGATTTTTTAATGACTTGTTACAATTTCAGAATACTTCAGAATGCTGAGCGGGAACCTTTTTGACACACCAGCCCCCGTAGCATGTCTACCAAAACACGATATGATATGATATAGCGATATATCGACACCAACTTTAAAAATACGATAGATATAGCCTCCATTTTGAATTTTTATCGAAACAGCGATCTGAATATGTGATGGCGATTCAACATGGCGGCTGTATCTATCATATTTTTACAGTTGGTGTCGATATTTCACTATATCATATCATATCATATCGTGTTTTAGTTCTTATGCTAGGCAGGCAGATATCCTTCATTGTTTTTTTTTTCCTGTGTGTGTTAAATAAATGTTTTCTATTCTATTCTATTTCTTGAATACAGATAGCTTTTTTATTTTATAAATAAAATCTTCTATTAATAACGCTAATTTAGTCTCTAAACTAAGCAAAGCTTGTACGATGGCGACTAGATAACGGATAGACATACTTTAATACATTTATAAACATCCATGACTTCGGTACAAATGCCCGTGCTCATCTCACAAACATTTGCCCCTTGCGGGATTCGAACTCGCAACCGCCTGGCTTTGCAGTCCGGAGCGCGAACCACTAGTCCAGAAAGCTGTCAGTGTTACATGTACCTTACAAATAAGTACTAAATCATTACAAGTTTTCACAGAAATAATCTTGACGAGATAGAAGTTCGATTAATAATTAGTTAAAAGAGATAAACCTATTACTACATTAATAATGAACTAACTCTAAAAGTCATCATAATAATATTCTACCACGAGTGCAATATCGCAAATTCAAGACGAAAGCGACGGTCTCGTTAGTCGTTTATGACCGACAAATGAATACCAGTTGTGTCCAGATCACGCGAGGCCAGCTGAGCGCGCAACGTCGAAGATGCGCACTGGCATCGCGTCGCATCGCGATGATCAAGTAAGATTTTTAGTTACAATTTGTCAGCAAACAAAATTCTCAAGTACAGTCAATGGCAGGTCAACCTACCAAAAAGGTTATAGGTCATTAAACCGATTTTCAACTTTAAGTCCGAAGCGTAGAGATCAATATCAATTGAGAAAATTTGACGTTTTGTGGTATGTTGACGAGCTGTTGTCCGTACATAT
Source organism: Anania hortulata (assembly GCA_963576865.1). Lineage (NCBI taxonomy): Eukaryota > Metazoa > Arthropoda > Insecta > Lepidoptera > Crambidae > Anania > Anania hortulata. Next base: position 19,090,093 of record OY756398.1, on the reverse strand, counting down.
CTTTTCTTTTTTAAACCTTTACATCAGATAGGACACGTTAAACCCTACTTAATATTATAAATGCATTGTAACTCTGTCTGTCTGTTACGCTTTTACGCCTAAACTACTGAACCGATTTTGATGAAGTGTGGTACAGAGATAGACTAGAGGTTGGGAAAGGACATAGGCTACTTTTTGTAGTAAAATCTGAACCGATTTTAATAACATTTTGTACGGAAAAAGCTTGAACCCTAGGAACCCTTGAAGGATATAGGCTACTGTTTTTTCATTTCATATCCTAAGCGAGTAAGGGTGTGACAAACCATATTCCACGCGAGCGAAGCCGCGGGCACAGCTAGTATGTATCAGTTAGTAGCCATAATCTAAAGCGGTCTGTTTCCCCTGTCCAAAAGGGTAAAGAAGGTCAAATGACTTGCTCCGTCCAGGATTATAGACAAAAGTACGTACTCCGACTAGTAACGGCATAACGTGCTATGCGGTAGGATAATCATTATTTTGTCTTTTAAATTAATATGCAAAAGACATCGATGGAAACAAATTAGATACATAGGCTCCCCTAAAACCTTGGCTCAGGATCAAGAAGATCGTTAAGAGCAAAAGCATGGCCACCGAATAAATAATAGTAAAAAAAGTAAAATAAACGTCCCACTGCAGGGCACAGACCTCACATCAACTATGAGGTGAACTATCCGCAGTGCGGATTGGTGGTGGGGTGTTGTCGTAAGGTCAGTGCCTAAGCCTTACTGTCAGATGTAATCAAGTCGCCCTAAGGCTTCTGAGGCTTCACAACTAGTATTAAGCGATACTAGCCGGGACCAACTTTTAACGTGCCTTCCGAAGAACGAAGATGCTGGTTATATATATCACTAAATATATTCGGAATGGTCACCCATCCAATCATAACGGCTTAGGTGGCTTAACTTTGGTAATCACTACCAAAGCTCTGCCACCACTGACCTACAAGCACCTCTCACCAACTCGTGGTGGAGTTATTACTAAAATTAAAACTTAAAATAATAGTATATGGTCCAGAAAACCTCTTCATTTTATTAATCAATCCAAAGAATAATACCATGATGTCTTAGAAATAGCACGTAAAATTAAAAAGTAATCCTTCCTCGAATCTTTCCAATTGGAATTCGCGAAACCGTCGAGGAATTTTAATTAACTTTCGAGTAGTGTTCAAATAGTTAAGTGAAAACCGTGGCAGAGAATCAGGGCCAATATCAAGGTTGTACGTTTTCCTACCGTACCAATTTTGATATATAATTAAGGCCCTCCGTTTAAACACGAGCGGGCACACAAGCGGACGGTCGGGCGGGCGATCTTCGTCATTTTCGCGTGTCGAGTTAGAGTATGACAGTATGAGATTTGACGCCATTTTCTGCACTTAAGACTCAAATTCGGTCCTTTGTGAGTAGGGGATGTGATGGTTACGGATGTAACCAACCTAGCTCCACCCGGAAGCGCGGAAGTTTCTTGGGATTTTCACAGGCTTCGCGGAGCGACCTTGGGTTGTCAATGATTTCATTGCGTTGTGATGCAACCCCAGACACGTTTTCGTCTGTAGTAGTAAGACATGTCCTGCAGAGAGGGCAGTCTGTGTTGCCTATGGTGTAAAGGTCAGATTGGGGTCGGCGATTGTCCCCACTTGCCTTGTACTTGGTCTGCCTTTAATACGTCTCATACAAGGAAACTTAATCTAACGGGGGAAAATAAGATCGGTAAACCTGAAAGACGTGTGAATCTCTGAGTCTGAAAAAATGGTTTAAAATAATTTCGATATTACTATTTACCAAGTAACATAGTTATTGGGCTGTTTCCGCACTTAGCCTCATGATTGAGCCATTGTGCGTGCTATCTGTTCTTTCTGGTTTCTGGTTTGTTTAGAAGACAGTAACCGGTCACTGTCTCCACAATTATGCGCTTGTCTTTCGAGGCTGAGTTTACGTCGAGTCAATCTGGGCGTGACCCCAGTCAGTTTTGATTGCCTGCATAAGGTCGGTACTCAGTGTCCATTGTTCGTTTTGTTGTGATAGTGTGCGGTGTCTGATTCAGGCGCGCAGTTGGGAGTATGGCAAAGGAGGATTGGGAGTGGCCCCTTTTGTGACCATGTCCGAACCCCTCCTCGCCAACTCATCTGCGGCGTTGCCTAAGGATTTACTGTGCCCTTTTATCCACTGGAGTGTTACCTTGTTGAGTATGCCAATCTTTTGCAGAGATAAGTAGCATTCGTATACGAGTTTTGAGTTGCTGGTGTAGCTGTCAAGGGCTTTTACAACCAACCAAACATAATAGGTAGGCGTAAGCGTAACGCAACTCTGTTAGCATACTCGGATAATCTAACTAAATGCTCAACTGTTTGATGTGTCTATCTTTTTTTGGTTTGACCTTTCATATAGGTTTATGTTACTTGGTAATGGTACGGATTCTTCAATCACCAGGATCGCTCTCGGAAGCCTGCAGGAGCCTGAAAAGGCTTCTGACCTTTTGGGATGACTTGGGCTGGTTGGAGTAAGAAAGAACAGATAGCACGCACAATGGCTCAATCATGAGGCTAAGTGCGGAAACGGCCCAATAACTATGTTACTTGGTATAATATTAATAGTAATATCGAAATTATTTTAATCCATTTTTTCAGACTCAGAGATTCAGACGTCTTTCAGGTTTACCGATCTTATTTTCCCCCGTTAGATTAAGTTTCCTTGTATCAGACGTATCAAAGGCAGACCAAGTACAAGGCAAGTGGGGACAATCGCCGACCCCAATCCGGGGTTACGTCGGTCGCTATTGTCCTCCGGGATCCGGTAGGGTGGGTATTATCTGTTATATTTTTAGGACACTCCCATCTTACAAAGGTGAAGTTTGAGCGAGCATCGTGATCCTTAGTCCAACGGAGTGTGTGTAGGTGGGAATTTTCTAAAGGTGCTCTTAAAAGAGCAAACTTTGTTGCGGCAATATTTTAGACGTTCAGATTTCTCGTCGACACAATATAACCGGAACTAGCATCTACCCGCGATTACAGTTCAATTTATTTATTCTGTTCTGTAATGTAACACAGGTGTAATATAATAATACATTAACCAGATTATTAAAAACCCTATTGGGAACAACAATAAGGTACAGTCGGCCAGAAAAAGTGGTCCATCACCCTAAGGTTGAAACTCATATTTTTAAATTGTGATCCTCTGATCCTGAGATCCTGTGATCTGAGAGGATGACACCATGCATAGTTATAGTAGTATGTAATTTTTAAGAATTTAAAAGAATTAAAATGCATTAAAAAAGTCATAACATATTAATTGAAAATTTTCAATTTACAATATACGTAAGATCAGTTCATATCATTAAGATATATCATAGTATCATCTTATCGTTTAAGTACATGCGGCTTTCATTGAAGTGCACAGCTAGAAAAAGAATAAAATAAGAAACTGTATGGAACTGGATACCCTAATCCTCGCAGACCACGGGAAATCACGTTCACTCGAGGTGATCCTCGCTCGAAGTATCGTAAGCCGGTGATGATACGTTTTATATTTACTAGGACAGCCTTCTGTTTCTGAAGAAGGATTAAATAAGTTTAAAAAATAAAACCGACTTCAATAGACTAAAAAGCTAAAAAATAATCTTAACACGTTCGTAAGGTACCTATCAGTCACGTAAGGTATATATCAGTTACTTTTGGAGTCGGTGCAAACGAAAACATTGAATCTCTCATCGACTGGCACCGACTCCAAAAATAACTGATTAGGTACCTTACGTGTTAAGATTATTTTTTAGCTTTTTAGTGTTTTGAAGTCATTTAATTTTTTTTTTTACTTACTTATTTCATCTATTTTTAGAGATATATCCTAATTAAAACAATTGTTACGAGTGTTCAAAGAAAATTTAACTGCTGAACACCGATTTCATTTCGTATTGTTCCACTTTTAGGGGTGAAATTTTTTTCGCAATATTTTATTATAGTATCTTTGAAGCTATTCAATAAAAAAAGAATCATCAAATTCGGTTTTCATTTGTCGGAAGATATTGAGTAACATACAAAAATCAGTTGGCGTGGTATGGAGTTCATGCAATGTTTGCTGATTTTCTTATAGATCTCATCATTAGAATTTAACCAAACTTATATGGGACCATTCTGAAAAAAATACTTTTCGAACAAAAAAAGAATTATACCAAAATCGGTCAACGTAGTAACGAATGATCGCTGAACATACATAAAAAAAAAAAGATTCCGACGAATTGAGAATCTCCTCCTTTTTGAAGTGGATTATACTGTACTATAAAATCACCAACTGATTTTATAGTATCTATGTTACCCAACATCTTCGACAAATGTGAACCGATTTATATGGTTCTTTTTTTATTGAATAGCTTATACTTCAAAGACAAGGTAAAAATTTGCGGAAAAAATTAACCCCTAAGGGTGGAAAAATAGGAAATGAAATCGGTGTTCAGCAGTTAAATTTTGTTGGTACTCGTAAGATTTGTTTTGATTAGGATTTATCACTAAAATAGATGAAATAAGTTAATTTTATAAAAAACAAAATTAACAGACTTCAAAAAACTAAAACGCTAAAAATAATCCTAACACGTAAGGTACCTAATCAGTTACTTTAGGAGTCGGTGCCAGCCGATGAGAGGTTTAATGTTTTCGTTTGCACCGACTCCAAAAGTAACTGATTAGGTACTTAAGTGTCAAGATTATTTTTAGCTTTTTAGTTTTCTGAAGTCGGTTTTTTAAAATAATTATTTATAAAGATTATCATTTAGGTGTTCATGATGTTAAAGGTAGATTTAGGATCCGATAGGGCTGACATGTCAGTTTTGGCAAAAGCCTCTTACAAAATAAAGATAAAAAAAGGGTTAAATAAAATTAAACTAGTCTTTTTGAAGCGAATAATGGGCTAGTTTTCTAGGTCATAAAATTATTATTCTATTTAGTCCGTCAGTTAGATTATCAAAAAATATTGGACCCATATTTTGTCTTTTGTCAATCAACCAAAAAATGGCGAAGATAAAGCGCATCAAAGTGAGCACGTGACGTCACGTCTTGCTAATAAGTGTCGCAAGGCGTGACGTTACGCGGAACTTTAACGGGCTATATCTTCACAATTTTTTGTTTGATTCAGAAAAGAAAAAATACGTGTCCAATATTTTCTGTTAATTCAACTGACGGACTAATAAGATTTTTTTAGGAAACTAGCCCATTATAGGCGGAAAAATGATATAGGATTAATAATCTTTCTCCTAACGCTTAAGATGCATCTAGTCGACATTTGAAGCGATGATTCAGACCTTCTAAGAATGGTTACTAGACCATTTTGGATCACACATCCCTTAATATCTTTTCTCACGAAATGGACGGATATTTCATAATCAATATACGAATCAATACAACTTCTTCTTCGGTAAGGGAAATCCAAGTAGTATAAATACAAAAATATCCGCCGGAACGTCTGTGGATACGAACTCACGAGGTGATACTCATCTACTGAGCTACCACCAGTCTTTTCTATTACATTACATAATTAAATAAGCAAAAAATAATCTTCGAGAAAGCCTTGAAAAACCTGTCATAATTAAACTTTTTCTTTTAATGAAAAGTTTCCTAACTACAAGTATTTGAATTTTATGTTTCCTTCACATAAAAAAAACTCCTGAAAGCTAATCTAGTTCTGAATTGAAATAAGGTTCCCAATATTAAGTCCTTATTGTAGGTACCCAAACAACCCAAAAGCTAACCACAGATTACCTAACCCAAAGTACGCACTGTTTCCAATTTGTTACCCACAGTCTAGTTTAATTTATTTTTTCATAAAATCATGTGCTCGCTTCAGCCGTTAGGTCAATGACCTAACAGACGTTAACAAACATGATAGGAATGTGACCTCAAATATTGCCTGTTTAAGCCTCAGTAAGCAGTTAATTTAATTGCACTAATGTTACAGTTGAAATTGCTTACACTGAGTGGAATTGCCGAGGATTACATCATATTAATTAGTTATGAAAATTGTGGTATAGCAAAAGACTTTAAGCGACTTAGCTTGATGAGAGAAAATAAACGATATATTTATCATGATCAGTGGCGTGCATTGTCAAGCCTACCATTATTGAAACAATTGTTCAACTTGTAGGTTAAAAATGTTAAAAACAACTTTTATCTGAGTGTGACCATTTTGCGAATGGGACAAAATGCGAATGGGACCGAATGCGAATAGGACCATTTTTGAATTCGTGAAGAAATGCGAATGGGACAGTATGCGTCAAACCCTAACTCAGTCGCATAAAAATGACGATTTTTGAATTAAAATTATGTAACAAAGATTCTGAAGTTGGTTTTTCCTTAGCTTAAGAAAACGCCAACTTTAAGGTTCAATCATTTATGACTTATTATTTTTCTAATCGTTAATTTCGTATTTGCTAGACTTTCATTGAACATTGCAACTAACAATTATTTATTTATAGTTAACGAAAATCTAAAAAAATTGCTTATTTAAAAGAACAAAAATAAATTAAGTTAACATACGGGCACAATTTCTAGTTTTGTCGTTAGCCATGAAAAAATCTGTCATAGCTCATACATGATGTTTGCGTAACTTTAACCTTTTGTGCAGCGCACGCAACTTGAGCTCTCAAAATGAATATTTTTCCGGTTTTTGCAACATTTTTCATTGTCGCTCCGCTCCTATTGGTCGTAGCGTGATGAAGATGTGATTCCTCAATAAATGGACTATCCAACACAAAAAAAATGTTTCAATTCGAACCAGTAGTTCCTGAGATTAGCGCGTTTAATCAAACTAACAAATTCTTCAGCTTTATAATATTTATAGATACTAAATCTCGTTAAAAATAGGAATTAGGTCCGTCGTCTAAGAAGAATGAATAAAACGTAGAAATATACTTCCTTACTTCCATGAGCTATGAGTGCTAAGTGCAAAGTTTCGACACAATCAGCTGAGACCCCACCTGATTGTGTCAAAACTTCTCTATTCTGTGAGTTGGAGTTGGCACTCACAGTGTTTTTTTTTTGTTTTTTTTTTTGTTCTTGTTTTGGGTCTGTGTTCTGTATTTTTGGAAGCTACGGAGGACGTGATTTTCTTTAAAATGTATTATTGTATTTCATCATCATCATCATTTTAGCCATAGGACATCCACTGCTGAACATAGGCCACCCCATTGAATTCCAGATTGGCCGGTTGGAAGCGGCCTGCATCCAGCTTCTTCCTGCGTTATTGTATGTAACGTATAGTAAAATATAACACAAAATTTCCTATCACACAAATGGCATCACTTCATGGCATTAAGTTGTTTTGTTTTGTTTTGAAACGCAATAAAGTTTATTTAATTAAATAAATATAATGATTAAAGGTTTTTTAATTAATGCGTAAAATCGCAATGAGCATGGTATCGTAATCAGAATAACTAAATTGTGAATGACGGCCGTTAATAAAACAATTGAAATATTTTTCGTGAAACGTGCGATTTCACGCCATTTAATTGGTCGTTTTAGGATTTCTTAATGTTTGTTTTGTTTTTTATACATGTTTTTGTTTTCGCTCGGTGTCTTACAAGTGTGCAAGGTCGAACGAGTTCGGTTAGGCTACACTACACTAACCTGCATGAGCATGAGCACCAAAACACGATATGATATAGCGATATATCGACACCAACTGTAAAAATATGATAAATATAGGCGCCACGAAACGTGTTTTTAAGCTACCTACTCCTCAAGTGAGAACTGCATTCGCCAAACGTTATTGCTCCTACACTGGTAAAGGTTGCAGGAAGCCGCTAGATGCGGGGCGCTTTCAACCGGCCAATCTGGAAGTCACTGGGGGAGGCCTATGTTCAGCAGTGGACGTCCTGTGGCTGAAATGATGATGATGATGATGATCCATATCTAGGACACGATAACCCTCTTACCAGCTAACAAGGGAGTTTTATTCACATAGTAATTGCCTAATAACTTGCTGGCATAGTCCGACCTAGCTGTAGCACAGAATACCTAATAGTACTACCGTACAGAAGATTCACTCCCTAACAAAAGTCAGGTTTAGGCACAGAATACCTAATAGTACTAGCTGTAGTGAGGTTTTACCCTTAGGTCGTAGCAGCGCGATGTACGAAATAATAATAGCGCTTATTATGTAATACTGTTGATGTTCGTTATCCAAGAGAATAATAATAACTACTATAATTTCTAAGGACTTCGTTCTGTATAGGACGAAGTGGCAAGTCGTGTGAACTCTATGGCGCGAGGATTTGTTGTCACTTTACAATAATGACGTGAATCCAGAGAATAAAGTGGTCACTAGATTGGAATGGTTTTGTAATGTAACTGTCATTTTAGTGCCGTGCCGTGTGGGGACGGCCTTAAAGTATACACTTGCCCACCGCCAACAGGAGGCGTGTCGTAAGAGGCGACTAAATCCTGTAGCACGAGACGGGCAGCAGCGTCTGCGTGCAAAATCTTATAAAAAAAAATGCGCAGAGGAGGTTCTAAATTCGACTGCGTTTTTTTTGTATTTCAATTAATCATTTCAGAAATCAAATAATACAGGGAGGCTTCCAGAATTCGTTTCAGACAAGGTTTTACTGAGGTTCTAGTAATGAACACAACTTTAAAACAATCTACTATTTCATACAAAAGTTATTAGCTATCTATTGTACAAATTGTATGGAGCAGTTTCCATACATTAAATTGCAGTTGTCATTGTCAACCAAAAACACAACTTGTTAAAGTTTGTTCTGAACCAATAAAAAACTGGAGACAACTAGAATCAAATAATTAATATCCACTCCCAAACCAGTATAGGCCAAACCACAGACAATTAATTCATAAGTACATAACAGTAGAATATTGTTTTAAAGGAAAGATTGATATTATTATATACTTATTACTATTATTGATACAATACTATCTAGGTATTGTTTTTTTTTAATCTTTATAATTTTTTCTATTTTAGTTAGTAGGTACCTATTGTTAGATGTACTTATTATCATTTTACAAGCACAAATATAAATGCAAAGAACATGAAATAGGTGAATTTTATGATAAAACAATTATGTTTTGAAATAAAATATCTTCATGAGTCTAGTCACTTAAGCAGTATGAAAATTTATCATAATATTTTAATTTGCCAAAAGATCAATAACTTTTGTCTTAGATAAATAGATTTTATGGTAAAAAATTATTACAGAATACTTTTTAATAAATTACAAGAAGTTATTATTATTGCCTTTTTAAGGTGAAGATTTATTTTTGTAAATTTTAGCAATTTATTACATGATTGTTAAACCGATTTGTGTTATTATTTAATTTAATTTCAATTTAGTGGTAGGAAGTTATTTTATGGGTTAACTTTGGTTTTAATTATCATGTAACTATTTAATTTAAGATCCGAGATTTAAATAAGATTCTTATTAGACTGAAAAATAAATTATTTACAAAACAATTAATTTTCTTTTAATATTAGTATTAAATAAACATCCAAAACTTACCAATATTTCATGGTGCGTGTGGTTGCCCCGGTGCACCCACTGCACGTTAGATGCCGGCAGAACCAGCAGCCCACCGCAGGGAATCGTCACGTTCGTGCCTTTGTCTGCTGCCACTTCCCTGATGTCTACCTCTTCAGCCAGGATCCAAGGAAAAACTAAAATTCACCACAGTGACATCAGAAAAAAATACCATCTATAATACCAAAACAATAATTATCTAACACCAAAACAAATTGTTACCTTTGATTCCAAGGCAGAACACGGGCAAAATTATACGCTCGAGGAACATCCTACTTTACCTACATTTAGACACTTGACGAAAAATCTTTGAGCACTATCTAATGTAAAGTAAAAAAGATTTATTCCTATCTAATTGTTAACATCACACAGAATTAATTAAACGACGGAAGGCGAAATTATTAGGAAACAAATCTCACAACAAACGTCCACACTCCATGGATGAAGGTCATAGACTAAAAAAAACAAATAAATTAATGTCATTTGCAGTGTTGCTATGAACAAAAAATATATTATTACACAAAGTTAAGCTGAGTACACACTTAGACCGTGTGAGCTCATTCAAAACGACGAACCCTTGAATTTTCATTTCCAAAGTTTGCATTTTCCAAAGTAACTTTGACAACTTTTTAAATATTTTAATTATTATAATTGATAGGTAACGCTTAATGAAATTATTGGTATTTTAATTAAAATTAGCTGCAAAATAATTTTCGCTGTGCAGAACTTTTCTATGGTGGCAGTACACTTTCACCGTGACACCCCGAGGTAGGCCGAGTGCGAGAGTGTACAGGAGAGCACTTGTTGCGCTCGGGATCACTCGGTGTTGCTCGCTCTCAGTCCCGTGTCTGTTTTTTGCACACGAGTCAAAGGGCCTCGCTCTCCCTCGCGAGGCCAAACGAGTGCACCCATGTACACTCTCGCATCTTTCAGTTACGAGCGTGCCGTCACACGGTTTAGACGTAGGACATGGAGACATAATATTATTTTTAATTTTTTAAATAAAGTTATAGTAGCTATAAATACAATAATTTGAAAGTTCGGTTTCTATGCATCTGAACCATCCACCTTCGCCGCTTACGCCATTTCTTACCATCTACTTTTGTGTATCATCATTTTTCATCATTTTAGTCATAGGACATCCACTGCTGAACATAGGCCTCCCCCAATGACTTTCAAACCCAATACTCATCACGCTTAGTAGGCGGTTTGGCGAGCACAGTTTTTTATAAGATTTTGCACGCAGACATTACTGCCCGTCTCAGGCAGTAACGTCTGCTGTTGCTCTGCTGCAGAAATAAATCGCCTCTTACGACACGCCTCCTGTTGGCGGTAGGGAAGTGTATTCTATACGACCTTACCCACACGGATTTTTTGTGTATGCTGTTATTATTGAATATTTGTAAACACTGATGGCATACCAGGAAACGGCAGCAGCAAGCTCAACGTTTTCGTCCGTCCTCTCGGAGTTCTCAATTGCGAATTTGCGACTGACGACGCGAAAATGTACAAGGACGCCCTCGCGTTCAGAACCTCTCGCCCAAAACATTCGCGAGAACTAAGTAAGAGCACTCTGACGAGAATGTACAGCCGCCATGAATCAATTTTTTGGCTTGTTTTTTTTTGTCTGACTAAGTTTTTCACACAGACTGGTGAGCTCAATCACAATCGCAACACTATTCAAACTATGACATACGTCAACGTCATGCACTATGGTTTGAATTCGACAGCGAGATCATAGACAAGATTATAGATTTTCGTCGGATATGGCCGCCAATCGGCAATACAACACCTGCAATGTTTTGTATATTCATTTTTATAAAATGAATGAAGTGTTTTTTACTTATATTTAGTGTTTAGTGGACTGTGCACAATACTGTGATAACTGTAATGGATGCAGATAGCGAGTACGAAATAAAGAGAGCCCGTGATGCAATTCAAACGATAGAGACTATACAGTCTATGATCGACGTTTCTGCTGATATTCTTGAGGGGTTGAGGACACAATGCTCGACGAGCGCGGAGCTCACACAGCAGGAGATCCGGACCCTGGAGGTACGGCTGGTCAATAAATAAGTAATATCTGCGTTAGGGAAACATGCCCTTGAAAGTATCGAGAGCGCCCAGAGATTCAAGGACTTTTAGACTTCAAGGACTGTAGTCGGCTGCTAGCGTAGAGGCCGTTTGCTACGGATACTATAAATGACCTTGCTTTTACGTCTTCCCTGTATTCTGCACATATTTTGTTTGCTTTTCATAACACTTGATTATTACCTATTCCAAATCTGTCCCAATTTAAACTTTTTAGTTTCGTTTTATTTGACTACTGCATAAGATTTGTAGTCGTAGAAAATAGCACAATAGAAAGTAAACAGAATAATATAATATTATTCATGATACATTCCTTAAGAGAGAGTTGCTTGTGCACTGTAATGCTGACTTTTTTTTATTACTTTCCATCTTTTATCTTTATGTATGCCTACTATCTAATTATGTTGAATTATATTTGTTAGCATCTGTTTAATACAGGTATCATATGTATGTGTAACTCGTGTCTTTAGATTGATTTTAAAATCTACCTTATGTAGGTATAGTTTAGCCTATTTCAATGGGAACCGAAGGAAAGTATTCTTACTGATAAAATATAGAAAATTTTACTACAAGAGCAGACTTATTTCATTTTAGAGTAGCTGCATTTATATAATTTTAAATGTTATTCTTGACACTGACAAAAATTGATTAAAATCATTTTAGAAAGATTTATTATGTGAGTTAACAAAATATATCAAATCTTTGAAACAAACCTATAAATTTAATGATATTTTATTTTAAATTAACTTATTGGATGCTAAGCAGTGACAGGATACTATCTATATTAAATAAGAATTGATTGCTGAACAAAAGTAGTTAGATTATCTAGTAGGTGCTTATTGACCACCTCAGTTACTTCTGATAAACAATAGAATCAAAACTATTGAATGCTAATATTTACTGCTGTCTGCATACATAGTTTACATTAAGGCATCTTAGTGCCATTGTTTAAAAGAAATCAATCAACAAACCTGTAATGATTAGACAATGGATATTGCATTTAAAATTCCACCTATAATAAATAATCTTGATTGATAGCTATTTCATGATTTAATCAATTAGCAATTTATCTATTCTAGTGACAGTAAGTAGAACCTTTAACGACACTGAACCGAAATCGATTTTGGCGTATCTTACTCGTCCGGATTGATACTCCGCTCTGTCCGAATGACACCATGTGGCGTGTACCTATAATTTCGTGTTAATGTTGTCCCATCTGGCACCGTGCTTGTGGGCGGCGGTGCATCGGTCGGCTGCGTCACTCGCTGCACGTTCCAGCGTCGGAGGTTCCCGCCGAAAATCAGCGTCGTGATAAGTCTGGCTGTCACGACAAATGCTGAGCTGGGCACCTTTTCGACACAATATCAAATTTATATTGTTTTGTGTATTATTATTATTATTTTCTCTTGTGTGTCGAATAAACGTTTCTTTCTTTCTTTTCTTCTTTCTTTAGTTTTTTTAACTGGTGAGCCAGTGTCAGCCAATGTAAAATTTGATTTTATGAAAAAAGATTCGTATTTTAGTAGTTATTGAGAAACAAAATTTATTTATTTTATTTTAATGTTCACACCTATAGGCACTCAATGTTAGTCTGGCCCAAACCACTTCATAGATGAGGTGAAGCCTTGCACCAAGGCACAAAAAGGCTTATTTGCCTTTTTTTTTGTCACCCTAGCACACACAGATGCAAGCAAAATACAGAAGTTTCCTAAATCAAACCCGCTCTTGTGACAAAGTCCAAAACGCCGCGCTACTACGCCAAACGAGTCGTTATCGTATAAATAGTTTGATATTAGTGTGTATTTGTATATTTTGTCACCCACCATGATGATCTTTGGACATTCTGAAATGAGTCACAGGTTTAATTAAAACATGTGAATCTTTTCCTGTGCTTAGTATTGTATTTAAATTTGACTTATCATCCAAGTGACTAACCCGAACTCCTAGAATTTACAAATGTTGTGTTGTTTTGTCGGGTGCTTAATGTTACTATTTTAAGATAATTTTAGAACTTGATTTATCATCATCTGTTTATTTATTGATTAATCCACTTATGCCTAGGTCTATCTAGATTATGTCTCCTATTTTGTTGATGCTCAAAAAAATACAACACTATTGTTTTAACAACTAGGTAATTTAAGAGATACCTGCAGATAAAAAATTCTTGCCAGAAGCCATTCTCAGCACAGTAAGTCCTGGGTTAATTTAGAACAGATTGATTTCTAAATTGATTCATTCGGGAATAGAAATGGAATCTCTCACACTCAGGTGAACCATCGTGCCCTGTGCTTATATCTACTTGATGAAGATCACAACCAGTGACTTCTGCGAAAACTTTAAAGCAAACTAGTTTCTAAACAAGTCTTCACAATTTTACATACACAAAGGCTTTGTATGTCATGGTCAATAAACTTTGTTAGATATCCAGGCCAAGAGTAATCTGTCTAGGAGACACAAGGCTTTCTACTGTCAAAAACATATACACACAAAGGTGGAATAAACAGGTTTTCGAGTGGAGACCCCTCGACAAACGTGGTGTAGGACGCCCCCCAACTCGATCGACCTTCGACCTTAGGAAGATGTGGTTGGATGAAAAAGCTTGAGATCATGCTCTTGGCGATCTTTGGGCTTACGTCCAGCAGTGGACTGCAATAGGCTGACATGATGATAATGATTACAGGAACACACAAATAACAACTCCTAAAATCAGAAGCGACGTCAACGTCATGTAGCGTCCGCCTTCCGACTCTAATGTTTGTCAGAGTTTGTAATGTTTGTCATTCCGCAAAACGTTTTCGAAAAATTTACTATTTGTCTCCCTCACGTATCTTAACATCCTGCGTTAAGTGACAGAGACAGGTAGAGCTGAGTGTATCGAATTTGTGTAGGGAAGCTGATCCCTTAGGGTTTTTGTGGATATGTTATACTGCAATCATGTGCCGGTCACCTCCTGAAGTATTTGAGACGGGAGTCGAGTTGAATCAAACGTCAGTCATTTTGTCGACAATTTCTTACGTATCTTGTCAATCCCGTCTTACTATCAAATAACAGGTGACAAGCACTTGCGCGGGTGGTGTCCGTGCTAAACGGGCCGAATGAATTTTATATGCCAATGGCAACATGGCCAGTTCGGCGCGGATAGTTGTGCGTTTACTAATAGAGGTGTAATACGTAATGTACCTGATACTGCATTAAGTGTGTGCTCGAGTCTAGACACTCACAGCGTGCTCGTGGATGGCAATGCAACTGAATGTGTAGTGAGTACGTCGATAGTACGTGCGATATCTTGTCCGCATGAGCTCGTCGCGAGCACTGTGGACTCGAAAGCCTTTAAAGAATTTACTTGATACGAGGTAACTTGTAGAAAAGACGTCCTCAATTATAGGTTGATACAGATTACGTGCTATTCCTTACCCTGCTGGGTAGCAGCCGCATTGATTAATGACCCTGCGGTCATCAAGGTGTCCGTTGATACCCCGAGAAGATACGCAGCATAGGCCAATCGTGTCCAACACCAGCTAAAGGTTCCAAGGACTATAATAAAATCTGATTGTTTTTTCAGGGCAAACTGGTGAAGCACTTCTCCCGACAGCTGTTCATCAAAGCGCGGTTCGGTGAGGAGCTGCAACGAGAGCTGCGAGACGTACCATGTCTCGCGCTGTGGCTCAGGGTCGTGGGGCTGAGCCCCGAAGCCATCGAGGTATGGTGATCACGGTGCTTTAGAAATCTTACCATTACCAGATTACAGCCTCTAGACGTTCCACTGCTCGTGAAGTATTTTCGAGACTTAAGTGTTAACACACACAGAAGGCGTGAGCGGGGCGGCGCGGACGTGTCGGGTTGGGAGTATGGCGGGTCTATTAACATACGTCTAAATGGGCGCCCACAGACAGGCGTGCGGCGCCCGCACACACCGGCTGTTTGTTTTAAAGCACAGAACATCGAGTAACAGACACGAAATGTCTGATCACGCTGAAACAATGCGCGCCCGAGCGTTCCGAGATTTGTATCCGTGAGCGATGTCTATGTATGCGTGGCTTTAGCGCGTATTGTATGAAGCTTAACTTCTGTACCATAACTATTTATTTTGTGCTAAAGTCATCTAGCTAGACTGGAGGTCTAGTGTGAACATTTTGGAAAAACAATTAATAAATCAGTAAAAATTGTAACTGATTCGCGAAATCTTTTGAATATATGGTTTTTTCTAACTCTGACACCATAATGTTTCCTAATCATTGATATACCGCCCATGGATGACCTAAGTCTTCCTCTCTTATTTTCCCCACAAAGAAGAAGTAAATAGAATCTGTGTTGCCTTTGGGTCGTTGGCCTCGCTTCGATAAAGGCGATAGAGAAATATTTGAACCGCTGCTCTCACACGGAACGAGATTTGTTAGTTGATGACTGTTCAGATAAAATATTGTTTGTTTTAGGCAATATGTACCCGTGTTGGGTCGTTGGAAGAGTTGAGAGAGCGCTCGGATCACGAGCTACGGGCGCTGCTGGCGGGCGCGCGGGACGAGGAAGTCCGCCGCTTATGTCGCGCTATGCACCGGCTTACCACATACACAGGTATGTAGATTCCTTCCACCAATCCATGGTATTATCTGCTTTGTAGCAAACGCATTAAACGAAGTACAGAAAAGCACTCAAAAAGATTGTGTTGAAAGTGGCAGTGGCAGAAAGTGGCTGGTCACTTGCCGTAGAATCGAAAACTATAACCCAAATGTGTCCTTATTTCCAAGACAGGTGTAGGGCGCCCTCCAAGGTGGGGGGATGATATAGGAATGAAGTCGAAAGTTTGTAAGCACTCAAAAATATAGTGTAGCTGACTGTAGGAAGTGGCATTGGGTTGGTCACTTTTGCCGTAGAATCGATAACGATAACCCAGATGTGATATTGGTCAATAATAACACCATCATCAGACAAGCTTTGTAAAATTCTCATTATCAGTTACCTTGCCATACAAATCTCCGAACGAAAGGAAGAACTCAGCCTGACAGGAATTTGTTTATGACGTAATGCGCGGTAATTTATCTTGAGTGCTGCTTTTAATCAAGCAGAGGTCAATAAACTTTATTTACTAAATTTCTTGTCACTGGGAGACATCCTCGGCAAAATAATGTATTGTACGTCTTAACGATATTAATTTCTAATATCAAGACCTAGACGAAATGGCGTGATGCCGATGTGTGTGCATATGATTTTTTATATTTGTTCTACTCATATTCATTCGCTCTGAGAATGTAAGGAAACTTAACCTGGGGTATATTCCAGCCATTGAGCACATAACCTATAAAGCAGCAATACGAAAAATCTTTTTCCGAAACTAGTTACTTATTTTTCACTTCCATTTAGTATGAACTGACAAGTCCTGTCAACTCTCGCCCATACTAAAACAGTGCAGTCACAGATTAAAAAGTAGTTTAATTTTTATTAAACAAAATAAATGACATTTCTACTCTATAGGACCTATTTTGTGCGGACCCAGAAGAATCTGAGAATATCAGTATAAATATTTGTGATAATTCAATTTCACCGTTCTCTTGCTGAGAGTGATCGCAGTGCCAGCTCTTTGATATATTTATTCATTGACATTTTAAGTTCTGGTTGCCAGTTACCAAACAGACCGCGACAGATGTATATTTGTTATAAACAGACCCGCAATGAAAGTAATTGGTGATCCCTGCTATAAGGTTGTGCAGTGTGCTCCATAATTCCAGCCCAGCGAGGCTAGCTTGACAGGCTTGATTTATTACTAGTAACAATGAAATTCACCAAATAGTAATCTCAAAATGTAATGTTTTTTTTCTCTTTGTAATTTCTGAAATTACCATTTACTCGTATCTATATTTGCATGCTATTTTTAATAGCTGGATAGTGATTATCAGTGATCGGAGTAGGTAGATTGATTTGATGTACTTCGGTAGTGCTAGCATATTCAATTCATTTATTCAATAACAATATACATCGTGTTTGAATTATTTAACTAAGATAAATTACAACCACTAAAAATAAAAATAAAAATACAATACAAAAGTCAAAAGAAAAAAAACAACAATGTCAGAATAAAACGAAAAAATATATATACCTATATAAAGGTTGGTAATTAAGTCACACTATTTTGACAGTTTTAAATGTCAAGTTCTATCACTTTATGAAATTTAGTCTCTAAGAATTCGTCAACAGAGTAGAAGCACCCCTTCACCAAAAAAGACTTGTTCCTTTTTAAAATACTATTGAAAAGAACCAGTTTTAAACTGACTGGTAACTTGTTGAACAGTCTGACAGACTGATAGTAAGAGGACTGTTTGACCATATGGTTATGTGGAATAATTTTATTTGAGAAGTCTTTCCTTCTTGTGCTCTCTGTCTTTTCTGCCTTGTGGAGTCTCGTAGTCTTGTATATATTTGGCAAAATTCCTAAGGACGACTAAGATATACAGGCTCGGGACAGTCAGTATTCCGAGTGCCTTAAAGTGCTCACGACAAGACTCTTGCTGTCGTATGCGGACTATTGTTCTAACCGCTCTTTTTTGTAGGACGAACGCCTTCTGCACGTTATATTTAGTTTCTACCCCAGAGTATTATACTATAGCGTAGTCGGGATTCGATTAAAGCATAATAAACTATTTTCCAGTGTTCTTCGCCTACCTCATCGCGAAGGCTACGAAGCACATAACAGGCTGAGCTTATTTTGCTTTCTATGTCTATTAATTCCTGCTTCCATTTTAAACAACTGTCTATATGTACACCAAGAAATTTAGTGGACTCAACAGGAACAACCTTTTCATTATTTACTGATATATTTAATGTCTGCTCTCTATTGACATTATGTCGGAAAAGCATTAAATTAGTTTTTGATGCATTCATCAGGAGACCATTAACACTAAACCATTCGTTTAAACTAGTTAGGGTTTCATTGACACACGATTCCAGAGCTGGTATATCTTTCGCAGATATAACAGCATTTGTATCATCTGCAAATAACACCAAGTTTACAAATTCAGGATTAGTGTTCACTACAAAATTAACTAGGTCATTTATAAACGTAATGAATAGTATTGGACCTAAAATGGATCCCTGTGGTACGCCTACTTTTATTTATTTATTTTTATTTATTTAAAAGGGCACACCAACAACATAATATATTTAACACTTATTTCACAACACATGCATAAAGACATTTCTGATATATATGTCACTTAAAGGTGAGCACAACATTCCCAATTTACAAAGTCTTATGGATAAAACCAAACCAGCAGACACATTCCAAATGGAGAACAATATTTTCTTAAGTAGAACACAAGTACTCATGTATTTTTTTTTTAAATTTAGCGTGACTGTCATTGAATATATCCAGGTCTGGCATCTTACTCTGGAGTACATTATAGTCGTTTAGTATTTTGCTTAAAGGAGATTGACGACCTAGGTTGGTTTTTGAGGCCGGAGTTCTAAAGATTTTTACTATCTTATATCTAGGATACTTATGTGGTACGGCGATACAAATACGCTGAAGAAGGCTGCAACACCTCACCTGCCCGCTCAGAAGCTTATGAAGAAAGCACATGCTGGACAAGACTCTTCGGTTTGCAAGAGAAATGATTTTAAACTTGTCGAGACGCTGTGTGTAGGGAGCTCTATGAGAAATGGCACTAGAACAGTAAGCTAGATGTCTTGTAAAAGCTCGCTGAATACTTTCAACCCGCTGAGAGTGTATAGCGTAGTACGGACTCCATGATGCGGAGGCATATTCAAGGTTAGTGCGTACCAGAGCATTGTAGAGAATGACTTTAGTACGGTGCCTAAATCCTTTACTGTTGCGCTTAAGAAACCCAAGCATCTGTGCCGCCTTAGTAACTGCCTTATCAACATGGGAAATAAACGTTAACCGGCTGTCAATGATTACGCCCAGATCTCGAATTTTGTCAACTTCTTCTAGCATCCTATTATCAATCCTATAAGTGGTGGCGAGCGCCTTTCTCTTTCTGGCATATGTAATATGAAAACATTTACTAGGATTGAGGGTCATATTGTCTGCATCACACCAATCCTTTATGTTGCTCAGGTCCTCTTGCATAAGGTGTGAGTCCACGAAAGACTTGACAGTTCTATAGACTTTAAGGTCATCAGCAAACAAAGACATCCTACAGTGCTTGATTTGTGTTGTTATGTCATTTATAAATATGAGAAAAAGGACCGGACCCAGGTGTGAGCCCTGGGGGACACCCGATATAGAATGATACGTGTCTGATTCAAAACCACCAATCACAACACTCTGCTGTCTGCCCGTTAAGTATGATTCAAACCACCTCAGCAAAGGCCCACCGACGCCAAGCCCACCCAGCTTTTTCAAGAGAATTCCGTGATCGACCTTATCAAACGCGCTACTAAAGTCAGTGTATACTGCGTCAACTTGGGAACCTCTGTCCACCTCCTCAGACAAATCAGATATGAAAGGCACGAGATTTGTTAACGTCGAGCAACCAACCCTGAAGCCATGTTGATGGTCCGAAATCACATTGTCCACAAATGTTGAAATAATCGGGCACAAAACAGACTCAAATATCTTAGGGAAGCAGGAGAGAATCGAAATTGGACGGTAGTTTTGTATATCATCCTGCTGTCCCTTTTTGAAAACCGGGACAACTCGAGCCTTCTTCCAGACCTCAGGAAACGTGCCTGTCTGAAGAGAATAATTAAAAATTAATGTGAGAGGTAAGGTCAGTGCAGAGGCACAGCGCTTAACAAATATGGGAGGTATAGAATCCGGTCCAGCCCCTTTAAATGTATCAATTTTTTTAATTTTATTAAATATTTGCTTTTCCGTAAACTTTAGTGTGGCAACGTAGTTACTGTAAAGATTCAGATAAACTGGACTATGGGTATCGATAGGTGTTATTGGTACAGGTGTTGAGTACACGGAACGAAAATGATGAGCAAATAGGTTAGCAACATCCGCACCAGTCTGCGCCACTGCACCATTCAACTGCATCTTCAGGGGAACGGTCGAGACTACACCTCTTCTATTCTTAATGTAACTCCAAAAGGCTTTAGGATTACTAGGTATTTGCGATTCTATTGTGTTTTTGTAGTCTCGAAGGCACGAGTCATGGAGTCTATGGCATCGTGCGCGAAGCAGCTCGAATTCTAATTTGTCGCGTGGGTTTCTAAATTTGAGGTATCTTTTACGCACATTATTTTTTTCTGATAAAAGTTTTACAAGAGATGAATTGAACCAGCAAGGGAAGCCTGATTTAAATGTTTTTTTTTTATGTTTACAACTTTTTTATGTTTCATACTTTTATGTTTACAAGCCTTGATTTGAAAAGAAGAAAGAAAGAAAAGACATTTATTATACATTGGACATCACACACAAACAGTAAAAGACACAATACATTATTTAAATTAAAAATAAAAAAATAAAAAAAATAACAAAATAATTTTTTAATAGAAAAAAGAGTAAACCAAGCGGTGCCACTATGTGCCTGTGATGTCCGGGATAATGGGACCTCACTCAGCTTGAGCCACGGCCTGAGTAGGCCGCGACGCTGGTTTTCAGTAGGCCCCGGTTGCTACTTGGTTGCTACTTCACACATTTTGTCATTAACTGATTGAAAAAGTTGGAATGCCTTGCCTTGAATGCCATAATGTTTGAGTTTCTCTAAGAGCAGGCCATGACTGACTGTATCAAAGGCAAAACTTAAATCTAGAAATAGAGCGAAAACCTTCAGTTTTTTATATCTTATTTACATCATTTATTAATGTATTAATTGCATCGTACTCCGATCACTGGTGATCATATTTTACCATTGTCGATCTTCTGTACACCCTTTTCAATGGGAAAAAAATGTTTTTCTTCTTTTTCTTATCCTATCTCCGCAGAAGCCCTAGCGCGAGGTGAGGGCGGGGCGCAGCTGCAGCTGTTCTGGGACTCGTGGGAGCGGCACTCTCACTCTCACTCTCACTCTCACTCGCACTCGCGTAGCTCGCCGCGCCCGCGCCCGCGCCACCGCACGACGGACCCCACGCCCGAGGAACACCACACCCCGCAGGGGAAGAAAGGTAACTAACTATTAGCTATTAACAAAAGTCGCTGATAGAACTCAACGCAGCTATATCAAACATTCCTCTAAAAAATGTTCATGCTAAAATTATTCTAAATTAATTGTTTCTCTGTACTGTTTTTTTTTGTGTGGCGTGCAATAAAGAGTATATATCTAACGGATTAGCAAGCTGAAGTGGCAGTGAGCGGGGCACATAGTATGAAGAATCAAGGGGACAGAAAGGTTTTGGAATGGAGGCCACGTACCGGCAAGCGCAGCGTAGGACGTCCACCTGATAGACTACCTGGTAAAGGTTGCAGGAAGCCGCTGGATGCAAGACTCTTCCAGCCACTAGGGGAGGAAATCACTAGGGGAGGCCTATGTTCAGCAGTGGACATCCTGTGGCTGAAATGATGATGATGATGATATGATCCCGCGCATATTACAGACTTGATCTGCCAATAGTTAGATCGGTATTTGAACTACAATGAAAACCAGACTTTTAAAGACACAAATCATTTGAACCATTACATTTTATACCTCGTTTTCAAAAGCTCATGAAATCAGCCGTGTTAAATACGTATATGTCGTAAGGAATGCTGTGACCTCATATTTTGTACAAATAGTATTATCGTACACAAAAGTTTAATAGAGGTTAACTAATAATATCCCGGGTCGTAGCAGAATACCAGTATTTTGCTCCTAGAGCAAATTTTTTATTGAGCTAAGCACTACTCGGTTTTGATTATTGGCAATGTTTGTTTCTTCGTGTTGAGTTGTTGTTTATTGATTTTTTTATTATTCTCTGTCTAAAATTGACTTTATAAAACAAACGAATATGATGTGGTATCAAAACCGAATCGAAATCCAATAAGCTAGTTTTCTAAAAAAATCTAATTAGTCCGTCAGTTGGATTAAAAGAAAATATTGGACACGTATTTTCTCTTTTCTCAATCAAACAAAAAATGACGAAGATATAGCCCGTTAAAGTTCCGAGTAACGTCACGCCTTGCGACACTTTTTAGTGAGGCGTGACGTCACTCCCAAACTTTGATGCGCTTTATCTTCGACATTTTTTGTTTGATTGACAAAAGACAAAATATGGGTCTAATATTATTTGGTAATCTAACTGACGGACTGAATAGAATAATATTTTTTGACCGAAACTAGCCCGTTCCCCTCCCTCTCACAGGGACCAACCAAACTAAATATCGTCTGTCTGTCTGTCCCCAGGCGGCAAGTCCCCCACGACGCCGGTGAGCAAGCGGAAGCAGAACTGCACCCTGCCCGCGCCGGCCGCGCTCACCAAGTCGCGCTCGCACGAGTCGCAGCTGTCCGTGCGCCCGGATGCCTCGGACCTTAGGTACGTATTACAGGTGCAACGGAAGTGACGACGGATGCGGAAACGGAAACTGATGTCGAAAATGTTTCGTTCGTTCGGACGGTATAAACCGAAAAGATAAAATACCTTTTATTTGTTTCAAACTATTGTCAACTTATGAACAACTAGGTTTTGCCCGCGACTTCGTCTGAATTGACCTTACCCGGTTAAAAAGTGTCCTTTGTGTTAATACGGGCTATGGTCTATCAGAATACCAATTTTTATCAAAATCCATTCGATAATTCAAAGATTCATCCACACAACCTTTTGCATTTATAATATTAGTAGGATTGAAAACGGTTTTACTTTTATCCGGCTAGTTTCAGAAGTCCATATTTTTTCAAAGGATTGACACAAGTGAATGGTTATTTATATTTATTAGGTTTATACGTCCGAACGAACCGAACATTTTCGTAGTAGGCCGACAGAAACGGAAACAGATGTCAAAAACAAAACAAACTTCAGCAGAAACGGATAGAGATGCGGAAGTGGTAGTGTAAATACTACGAAAAATAGTCCAATTTTTTACAAATAATATTTTTTAAATTTAATTTATATTCATAATTAAGTAGCTTTAAGTTATGCTTTATGAAAAGTAAGACTTCTTTTTCACCTAACAATCTGTTCCGGTGTTTTTTACATAAAAGAGTAGCTCTGCTAAATAATTGCTCACTACCCTCACTCAGGCGTCGTAAACTACTGATAAAATTTTCATTGAAAAAGTTGCGGAACAAGACAGAAAAAGATGTATTTAAAAAAAACGCGCGGAACTTCTGCAGTTCTGGAAGCAGAAACAGAGGTCCGTTGCATCACTAGTACATTGCTAAATCTACAAAATATACCTAAGGATAGCAAGTGTGCTAAGAAGAAGAAGTGGTTCCAAGAAGTGTCTTGGAACCACTTCTGTAGGTAAAAGTATTCACGTCGGTCCTAAGTCCGTTAAAGTATGAAGGGAAAATTGAAATCAGTTATTTATCAGCATATTGATAGAATTATTTCGATGCGGGTAAACAACCACTAAAATGTCACCAAAAAATCTTTTATAATAAAAACATCGAAATCGTGTTTTTTTTTCTTATCCCTATATTATCGTCAAAGTAGCGCGTTAGTTTGTATGGAATGGGGCGAATGTGTTTATAAATGCCAAACAAGTTGGGAAAGTAGGTAAAAATAGTATTTTGATACAAATAATAATCAATACTATGTCTATGTAAGACTGATGCCTAGCTCAGGCATCAGTCACACTCAGACATTGTATCCGATTACATAATATGCTTCCAACCGGCTAATCTGGAAGTCAATGGGGAGGCCTATTCACCAGTTCAGCAGTGGACGCCCTATGTCTGAAATCTGAATCTAATGATAGGCTAGTTTCCTGGGTTAAAAAAATATTATTCAGTTTAGTCCGTCAGTTAGATTATTAAAAAAATATTCGACCCATATTTTGTCTTTTGTCAATCAAACAAAAAATGACGAAGATAGAGCGCATTAAAGTTTGGGAATAGGAGCACGTGACGTCACGCCTTGCTAAAAAGTGTCGCAACGGGGATAATATCTTCATAATTTTTTGTTAAATAAAAGCAGAAATACGTGTCCAATATTTTCTGTTAATCCAACTGACGGACTAATTCGATTTTTTTAGGAAACTAGCCCATTATATTTGTTCTGTACCCATTATTTATTGAATTGCATAATGAATGTTTGTAGTGACAACAGCCAGTCGTCGGCGGTGGGCGGGTCGCCGCCCGCGTCGCCGCGCCTCGCCGAGCCCGACAGCACGCCGCTGCACCGCCCCTCGGTGTGCAACAACAATGTGAGTGGGTGTACTGGGACTAAAATGATATGACCTATGGGTTTTACACAAAACCTTCTTTCGTTAGCACAGTTTGGCTACAGTTAGCCTCTTAAGAGGCCGTCCTAGAAATCGTCGTATTTCCGTACATTTTGTTCTCTGATTGTAAAGACGTGAATGATAATTGAAACAAAATAACACGTGATTTCAAAAGATTAGTTCTTATTCTTGCATGTGGCGCGAATGGATTTTTCATATCATTTCAAAAATAAAGGTAAATCACCAAAAGAACTACCCTTGTTTCAGAAAAATGATGTTCGAGTTACGTTTGAACATCGGTTTACAAGAGTTATCCTGACGATTCGATTTTAACATTTAATTGAAGATATGGTCTATTTACATATGAATTTAATAATTTTTTTACTTTCTTACAAAATATAGCAGAAAAAAATGCTGAAATAACATAAAATTTTAGAAATGTCCATTCAAATATCATTTAATTTTCTGTCGGTATGAACGACTATTAAAAGATTTAAACACTACACAATAATCTTCAGGTATACTTTTAAAATAATATATTTTTTATTTTATGAATAAAACAAGAAATGAAATAGAAAACCTAAGTCAAAATTAACTATAAAATCAAGCGCGCAAAACCGACCGTTTTTCAAACCTAGGTAGGACGTCCACTACCTAATAAATTATCAATATTATCTTGTGAAGGATTAACATTGTTGACGCTTTATCCCGCATCATAGACGCACACAAGTACTATATTTCAATTTTGCATTGAAATTAGGTACACGGCCTACACTACGGAGCTGTCAAGCGTAGGGAGCTTTGGTTTAGTTTAGCTCCAATAGGCTATTTGCCTTGTACCAAAATTGACTTATCTAATAATTTAGTTTTATTGTTTGCATCATATGGAACCGCAATATATCGATACTTATTAAATATAATAAATGATTACTGTAAAAAATATATTTTCAAATGTTATATTTTTCTTACTATTTTACATTGTCAAAAATGCCAGTAACAATGACAGGCACGTCACCATTGAGTAACTTTGTACTAGAACTGACATCCCAAAGCGAGATTTTGCGTTACCCTCGCACAAAGTATGAGTAGTGTGACCGGCGACAAAGGTTTTTAACAAGCCTGTTCCAGTAATTTATAACTCTATGGATATTTAAAGGTTCGTGACGTCACTAACAAGTACATCATGGCCGACGGCGTTTTCGCAGGCTTAAGAATAAGGCTTTTTTTTTATTAGTCTCAAAGGTTTAAAAAATAAAATAAAATTGTTGAGGCTTTATTTGAATATTACTAACAATATTAACTCTATTTCAGAAAACAGTCAAATAGCCTATTTAGTTGCTTTTTTCTTTTACATGCGGATTACGTATCTATGTGTTATTAATCTAAGTACGTAAAGTCGTATGTAGTATCGTTGTTCGCAGGCGCGTTATTTATCTAAGTACGTAAAGTCATACGTAGTATCGTTGTTAGCAGGCGCTACTAGGCGCGCCCCGCTCGCCCCGTACACCCACAGTCGGCCGCTGCATGGCGCACGACATCGCGCACCGCTTCGCGAAGACGTTCAACATGATCGCCACCTGCGACTACTGTGACAAGCAGATGCTCTTCGGCTCCGGCCTCAAGTGCAAGGAGTGCAAGTTCAAGTGCCACAGGTAAGCGTGGAGTCGAAATGTCATATGATTTGTTCGACAATTAAATTCCGCCATTTTATCAATCTGTATCAGGGTGGCTAACATCAAAACACGATATGATATAGCGATATATCGACACCAACTGTAAAAATATGATAAATATACAGTTCGGCAATTTCTGTGACGCTTCGTTTACAGCTGATACGCGCGTAAGTCGCAACGGCCGTGTTTTCTTTACATCGCATTCTGTCTTGATATTTGCTCGGGTCAGAACGGCGTTTTAGTGAAAGAGTTCAATTAAGTAAAATACTACAATATAAAAAAATTATCATGCCAAAAAATAAGAAGCCGAATAGTCGGCGCTTTTTGCCGATTAGTCGCCGACTACAAAAATGGCCGACTATCCCTAGTCGACTTTACCGAGTAGTCGGAACATTTATAATGTATTATGCTCTTAAAATAAGATGCACCGATGACAATGAAGTAAACATACATAGCCCAACAAATTAGCAAGTTGAAGTGGTCGATGCACATAGTACGTAGACCTGACGGCCGATGGAGCAGAAAGGTTTTGCAATGGAGGCCACGTACGTGGACAGACGACCTGGCAATAGTTGCGGGAAACCGCTGGATGTAGGCCGCTTCCAACCGGCCAATCTGGAAGTCACTCTCCTTCAGTAACTTCATGCCTATGTTCAGCAGTGAACGCCCTATGACTGAAATGATGATAATGATGCAAAAAAATGAAAAATGTCTATACCAGTTAAAGGGTTAAATAGTTGGTAATAAGATTGAAAATAAGAAAATAATATTATTTTATTAATTTAATATTTATTTATTGCAGAGACTGCGAAAGTAAGGTTCCTCCTTCGTGCGGTCTTCCCCCAGAGTTTGTGGTCGCGTTCAAAGAAAAATTTCATAAAGATGGTATGTTTTAGAATAGTTGTAATTTTTTTGTAATAAAATAGATGCAGTATTTCTTTTTGATGTGATTTTTAGAATGCAATGGTTTTTTGAAGAAAATAGGTTGTTTTTTTATTTGAATTTATGTTTTTTTTTGTGTGACATGCTAAGCGATATCACTGACGTTAGAGAACCCATTTGGCTTAGGCGATTAACACACGGCACCGCGCACCGCCGCGTTGTGCGGAGGCGGTAAAGCAGATTTCGTAGCGGTGCTCCGCGCGGTAAGGCGGTTTACGCGCGGTAAGGCGGTTTACGCGCCTGTCCGCGCGGATGGATTTAACGCGGCTTTGACTAGTTTGGTCACACTGGCAAGAAAGGACGCTGAAGTGGCGGCAGAAATTTGGCTTGTATGCCGTAGAAGAAAAAATTAAGAAGATATTGGGTTCATCCATTTCTACGATGCAGAACTCTAAATGGGATATTCATGTTATTCTATAACAGTTTGAGAAAACACGAAGATATTATCACCATATCGTGTGCTTTTTGTGTCCCAGATAGCAGAGCGACTTAAATAAACTTCATCAAATTCCATTTTTAAATTGCAACGTCGGTGGCGGCGATAGCACGAGCGGTGTACGTGTGTTTGCTATCAACGGATTTAATAGAGGCCAATGCAACTTGAGATCCGCTTCACCGCCTACAGCGGCGGTGCGCGATACCGTGTGTTAATCGCCTTAGCGAGGGCGCAAACCTGGACACTTTTGTGTCTTGTTACCGATGAATATTTGATTTCTATAGAACCAGTATGAAATCATCCACTCTCTGCGCATACGTAAACATTTCTTGTGTCCAGTTGATTTAACTGTTCTGTTTAGAACTTGATATCTGGAGCTGTAGAAAATGCTAGGCGCGTCTTACATACATGTTTATTGTATACGTACAGAGAGAAGAGCATCGGTGTGCATACAGTATTTGGTCCATTCATATATTACATGTATTTATTGTTTTATTAACTTATAAAACAGTTACGTCACTCTGTGACAACTCTGTTTCATATTTAGTTACGCGGACCCTGGGCTTCAAAGCAATGGCTTTGGACTCAACCGGGATTGACCGTATAGATGAAGAAGAAGTTAGTCATGCGATTATAGAGGGGGGCGGGCTTTACGTTTCAATTCCCAGTCACCCCTGTATATAACCCGGTTCGCAGCGGCGCCGGTGTCGGGCGGGTACTACGGGTGCGCGTCGCCGGTGCCGGCGCGCGGGGGCGGGGGCGGGGGCGCGGGCGGGGGCGGGGGCGGGGGCGCGGGCGCGGGACTCTTCTCGTCGTTCACGAGCCGGCCGCGCCGCCGGCACGCGCCGCAACCGCACCACCACCACACGGTATGTTATCAACACGGATCGGAATAGGGTGACTATATTAAAGAATAACATAGAGTTGATAAAACCCACCAAATTTTTGGGTTATCCGAAAAATTTGGGAAAATACACAACGTCTTCTCGTCCAAAATACCTCAATGTCTAAAGACGAAAGTCTACAACCAGTGTGTGTTACCAGTGATGACATATGGAACTGAAACGTGGCGTTTTAGTGTCGGCCTCGTAGGAAAAGTCGAGGTCGCACAGCGACATTAAATTATCATTGGTGGACGGTTTTTTATATATGTTTTTTTACATTTTAACATCATACATGAATACAGTTTGAAGCACGCATTGAAACAGTTGCCGCTTGCTGCAAACCCCCTGACATACGCATATTTGTCGGTCGCGCTTAGTCTGCCATTCAAAAAGATCGCTTTTGCTTGTCATATGTTAAAGAATAATACTTAATACATAATTTATTTGTACATTTCGGGCAACCCAGGGATTTTGGTGGTTGTAACAACTCTGTTATATCTCGCCCCAAAGTTTAGGTAAGTATAGTCACCCAATTTGGATAACTGGTTATCAATAATACTCATTTATTCAGTAGGTATCCGAACATACGTCGGGCGTAGAAAGTCCACAAGGTGGACAGACGACCTGGTAAAGGTTGTAGGAAACCGCTGGATGCAAGCAGCTTCCAACCGGACAATCTGGAAGTCACTGGGGGAGGCCTATGTTCGGTAGTGGACGTCCTATCACTGAAAAGATGATGTATGATGATCAGTGATCGGAGTAGGTACATTATTTTGGGGTCAATGATCTCAAACATTGATGTTAATATGGACATGCCTCCGGGATTCCGGAATTTCTTGGTATCAGTTTTTGAAAAAAAAAGGCATATCCATATTATGATCAAATCAATCTACCTACTCCGACCACTGATGATGATACACGTCCAAAAAATATAGTTTGCCCGTCCATTGCTTCAAGTACTTGGCTGGGGTACTTTGCTTTCGGCGAACCGAGCTGTCGGTAAAAAAAAAATATTTGTATCGATGAACGATGAACAGTGATTTCTATGTACAATTATATCGTTCAAGGATAATTCTGTAAATCATTCGGAGCCCGTTAATTACATCAGCAGATTAAATAAAGGACGACCAGAGTACCCGAGAGGCGATTATACCGGACTTGGTGTCGCTATCTCTGAGGTCGGTTCGATTCCCAGTCGGTCAATGTAGAAAAATAACTTTTCTATATTGTCTCGGGTCCTTGTTTTGTGGTACCGTCGTTGTTTCTGATTTCTGTAATACATAATGCTTTGGCTACTTACCATAGGATCAGACCAATGTACGCGAAATTGCCCAATAATATTTATTGATTTATTTGTTGTCCCCAGGGCAACCCGGACTCGTCCTCCAACACGTCGTCGTGCAACAGCTCCACCCCGTCCTCCCCCGCGCTAGCCGCTCCCGCGCCCCCCACCCCGCTGCACCCCGCGCACCCCTCCCACCCTGCGCACCCGCACCCCTCCCACCCCTCGCACCCCTCCCACACGCCGCATCACCCCCACCCACCGCCGCACCACAACAAGCAGCAGTTTCACTTCCCAGGTATACTCGAAATTTGTACTTTTACATGAACATAAATGTAAGTCAATGCTGTTATTTAGATAATTTAGAATATTTTTAGGGCTCCTCACCCAAAGGGTAAAAGCGGGACCCTGTTACTAAGACTCCGCTGTCCGTCTGTCTGTCTGTCTGTCTGTCTGTCTGTCTGTCTGTCTGTCACCAGGCTGTATCTCATGAACCGTGATAGCTAGACAGTTGAAATTTTGAATTTATTACTTTACGTGATCATCAGTAATCAGAATAGGTAGATTGATTTGATGTACTTTGGTAGTGCTAGCATAATATGGATATATCTTTTTTTTTTAAACTGATACAAAGAAATTCCAAAATCCGGGAGGCATGTCCATATTAACATCAATGTTTGAGATCATTAACCTCAAATCAATCTACCTATTCCGATTACTGGTGATCATTGATCGGACGCTTATGTATCTTAACTTAACTTTTACATTCACGAAAAAATAATATGGATATGCCTTTCTGAATCGTTATAGCCACGATAATCAGCGGTTTACGATTCATCGCTTCGGTATCGTTTAATTGCTGATAATGATTTTGACGACCTCAGTAGCCGTGAGGCGAGCATGCCGGACTTGTTGTTGCTATCTCTGAGGTCCCGGGTTCGATTCCCGGTCGGTCAGTGTAAAAAAAATAACTTTTCTACATAGTCTCGGATCTGGGTGTTGTGGTACCGTCGTTGTTTCTGATTTCTGTAACACAAGTGCTTTGGCTGCTACTATAGGATCAGAGCAATCTATGTATGTGATGATGTCCAATATTTATTATTACTAATATTATAATGCTTTGTATCCTCACAGAGGTGAAGCCGGCCGCGCCGAGCCCCAACCATGCGCACGCGCACAAAGACGACCTCACCTCCAGCGTCAAGAGCGGTAAGACTTAACAGAATGGAGACCATGACACACACACACACACACACACTAATCAACGACGTACTTTTTATGAGCTGTTAAAACGCGATATCACCATAGCATTTGCATGGGAATACTCAGTGTCGTGTTGGGACAACCGTAAAGAATACACTTCCCCACCGTCAACAGGAGACGTGTCGTAAGAGGCGACTAATTCCTGTAGCATGACCGGCCGGCAGCGTCTTTGTGCGAATTTTTTTAAAAAACTGCGCGCAACAACCCACCTGGCAGGCGTGGCGAGTATTGACAATTCCCTCCGATTATCATTGGGGAAGGCCTTTGTTCAGCAGTCGACGTCTTAAGGCTGACACGATGATGATGATGATGACTCAATGGGGAAGCAGAGGCCAAGCTAATCTCAGATGGCGCCAGCGTGTTTGGCCTTGCAATGATCAAGTGAACCACTACGTTAGGGTCTTGTCAACC
This sequence comes from Anania hortulata, assembly GCA_963576865.1. Lineage (NCBI taxonomy): Eukaryota > Metazoa > Arthropoda > Insecta > Lepidoptera > Crambidae > Anania > Anania hortulata. The sequence goes on along the minus strand of OY756398.1, from coordinate 19,058,328 downwards.
AATGTCCACGTTAATGTCAATTAGTGATTTTTTCGTGCTCGTTTAATAAACACAAAATGTATTTGCTAATGACTAAAACTGATACACAGAGGCATCGTTTTGAAAAGAGATACAATTATTATGTGTAATTACTTAATATTGATGTGTTTGACGCAAAGGTCATTGGGCACTTTTGACCCGTTACCTCGAAGTTCGCGACCATTATTGAAATGTTTTTTTTAAAGGTTTAGGATTAATATTTTACGGAACGTTTTAATTTTGATCCAAATGCACGGGGGAAAAAAGTTATGTGCTTCAACGCAAAACGTATATTTTTCCAAATTACTGATTCTCAATCAATATTAATTACTGTATTACGTTCTCTGGCGCTCGTAAGGCGCAATCCACATTATAATACAGAGTTTAGAAGCCCTCTCTTTCACACAATAAGCCAAAAACCGGTTTCAATACGCGCTGGCTCGCCACCGTCGATCATTCGGGAACGCAAGCGCAGGCCGCCGCGCCTGCGCTTGGAATGACGCGAGGGAAGTTGCGGGGAACAAGATAGAAAAGCTCCTAAATATTCGTCTACGTTTTTAGGGTTCCGTAGCCAAATGGAAAAAAACGGAACCCTTATGGATTCGTCATGTCTGTCTGTCTGTCCGTCCGTATGTCACAGCCACTTTTTCCCGAAACTATAAGAACTATACTGTTGAAACTTGGTAAGTAGATTCTGTGAACCGCATTAAGATTTTCACACAAAAATAGAAAAAAAACAATAAATTTTGGGGGTTTCCCATACTTAGAACTGAAACTCAAAAATTTCTTTTTCATCAAACCCATACGTGTGCGGTATCTATAGATAGGTCTTCAAAAATGATATTAAGGTTTCTAATATTTTTTTTTTCTAAACTGAATAGTTTGCGCGTGAGACACTTCCAAAGTGGTAAAATGTTTGTCCCCCCCTGTAACTTCTAAAATAAGAGAATGATAAAACTAAAAAAAAATATATGATGTACATTACCACGCAAACTTCCACAGAAAATTGTTTCTTTTTAATACGTCATAAATCGTAAACCGCGATTTACCTTTCGTAATGTTATGGATTTCATTTTGCAATAAAAATACCATAACTACGACTCGATTGTCGTATTGGGTGAACTTTTACTTATATAGGTTTACCTACAGGTTTGTACGGAACCCTCGGAGCGCGAGTCCGACTTGCATTTGGCCGGTTTTTAGGATGATAATGTGCATTTAAAGCATTTTATACATTCAGAAGCATATGGATCTACGAAAATTCGTATTTTATATATTAAAACTTGTTTTGCTAAAAAAAACTTTCCCATGCTTTTGAGCAATGCGATCTCATTGGGTAGTATTCATGGTCTTTAAGATACTCCGACTAGTTTCGTTAGTGGTCGCTGGTGGGCTACAGGTTCGAACAAAATGCCTAAATAAAATGAAATGCTTACCTTTGACTCACATTTCACAACTTAGTAGAACCTATAACGTGGAGATTATTTCATCAGGTCAGGTCGGGTCTGGGTGTTGTGGTGCCGTAGTTGTTTCAGAGGCCCAATTCCCGTAATTTCACAAACTGTATTCTCGTAAACTCAAAAAATGCAATTATAGTTTGCAATGCGCCTGAAAATGGAGAAAGCCAAGTCGTATTGGGATAGTTTTGATAATTTTACGTCAAATTAAAAGTTAACTAGAATATCGTTTGTGATTTATGATCACTGGAAGCGGATCGACACCGGATTGCGACTATTGGTAAATTACGGGAATTGGATCTCTGATTTCTGAAACACAAGCTATGGCTACATACCATAGGATGAGAGCAATGTATGTATTGTTGTCTTAACGCTCACTTCTCCGATTATAATTTATTGATAGCACAACACTCGTTAAAAACTATTAAATCGTATTTTATTCACAGAAACACTACGCGAACACGTACTTATACACATACTATTCACTACTTCTGCGTCGTATCTCAGGTGGTAGCAGAATACCAGTATCTTGGTCCAAGAGCAATTTTTTACTGACCTACCTTCCTTTCGTAATGCAGCGGTACACACACTACCTACTCGGTTAAATTTAAGAAGTTTTTGGCAATGTTTGTTATTATTTTATATTATTTTCTGTCTTGTTTTTGTGTGTATTTGTCTGTTTTACGAAATAAAATTTCCATCTCTGAGTGAGTTTGACTGACTGACTGAGTTTGTTGCGCTGTTTCTTCTCACACCAGCCGATATGTAGTCCCGAAGCGGTGGTAGGGTAAAGCTATATTTTGGGACGTGTATAATTGCCCGGAAGAGGGCCTATATACTAAATAAATGAGTATCAATGAGTATCTATCTATCTATGTTACATTTATTATTGAAGTATTTGTTGTGTTCCATGTGCCAGATGGGTCTCGCTGCGTGTCGCTGAGCGGGTCCGGCTCGACGGACAGCGGCGGCGCGCAGCGGGCCGACTCGCTGGACCTCTCCGGCAAGCACGCCGACTCGCGCTGGCCCAGGCAGAATAGCGTGAGTACTAACACTGACCTGCCTCCCTAGCATGACCACCGAAACACGATATAGCGATATATCGACTTCTCGATCTTTCGATTGACGTATATAGATAGATAGATAGATAGATACTCTTTATTGCACACCATACAAATAAAATACACATGATTTTTACAGAAAGATGTACAATTTAGGCGGTCTTATCGCTAATAGCGATCTCTTCCAGACAACCTTTAGGTAGAGGACAACCATTAAAGAAAGGGGAAGGTTTGCAGAGTTCTTAAAATTCTTACCTGATACAAATATGATATATATATATATCATATATTTCATAGATGTACACCAAAATTTCGTTATTTTAGGTGCTTCCAACTTTAGGTATGCCAATAAGATTCTATGCCTATTGCACATCGGCAATCATCGCGGTCTTCACTCGAGATGACGTCTACCCCGTCGGTTATCAGTTCTATTGCAAATGTGGCTAGACCAGTGCCTCGTCAGTTTGCTTATGCTTTTAGCTATATTACTAGATGGCGAGTCCACTCTTGATATTTACCTGACATTGCAAAAGAATTCTGATGAAACCGAAACAAGGGGAAATCTGCAAAGTCAGGGCTATATAACGGATGCATTAGCACATCCCAGCCAAACTCTCATAATTTTCTGAGTGGCTAAAGATGTGTCTAGTCTAGCGTTATCGTGATTGAAGATGTTTTTGTTTTAGAAAAAAATGGTGTCTTGGAATTATTACTCGAATGGAGGCAACATGTTATTTGTTTTTGTTGAAACCCTGACAAATTTAAGTACATTATGTATGCTGTCTATACTTGGGGCAAAATTGAGTGATCAATAATAGTTTAAAATACTTTATAATTTTATAGCAAATAATAATAAGATATCCTAATGTATCATTGACTCGTCAATATCCAAGCGGTCTCATGAGACCTAACTTCTTTCTCCCATTGACTGTCGTTTTTTTAAATTAAAAAAATACTAAATAATCCATTATTGGCTGTAAGTTTTGTATAAATTATGTGTTTTGTAACCATTTTTAGAGCTATGCATTCTGAATAAATATGTAAAAAAAAACAATGTTTTTTCTATGTTGTCGTGATAATTTAAATCATTTTTTGGCATTCGCAAAAATACATTGTAATGCCAGATGTAATTTATTTCTTATTTTATAAATGATGTGCAACTCTATAAATCTAGAACAACTAAAAAAAACTGTAAGCTACACCAGCAGCAAATCACGAATAAAAACCTATTGTAGTAATAAATAATAATTATAAAACATCTTTTTAATGTGAAAAACAATAGTTCGTCCAATTGTAATTGTATTAATTTATACATTACATAAACAAATTACAAGAACAGCCAAATTTAATGTTTATTTTCCTGAAAGTATTTTAAATAGATGACGCATAGCCTACAAGGAGCCAGAGCTGTGAGCCCTTAACGGATTGTTCCGTTAATGGCTGTACTAATTGCAGTTAAGCGCGCGTTACGCCGATAACATGTACAGATAAAGCTCTTGTTTATTAGGGATGTGCAATGTTTATTATCGATATCGATCAAGTAACATTGCAAAAAGTAATAATGTAATGAATGATTTTAAAATGTCGTGCCCGCAGTTAATGGTATAGAATAAAAATAAATACAAGTAGCTTTTTAATAAGCATTTTTCAGTTTTATTTATATTATCATGATAGTAAAATATTATGCATTAAATCAAATTCCAAAAAAACTAATGTCGGTATCATATCTATTCTCATAGATTTAACCGTACCAATAAGCGGATAACATCAGCGCAGAAATGCTCATTCCGTTGTCTAATGACAATGTCGTCCAAAACACAAAAAAACCACTTCCTGTTTTTTATAATAAAAAATTCAATACTAAAAATTTACCATGTCCAACTTTCAGCACTTATTAATACTCATCAAAACATCGATATGACTTTCATCGACTTAGTCCCAGCACTATCCGGACATCGTCTGATGCGGGATACTGACTCAGTCGAATGATAATAATATCGCCCTGAGCCCTTGATCTCTGAGTGTATGACAGTGTGCTCTTTGTGTGTAAAACATGTGGTGCTGTGAAGGGCTCTTGTGATTGGAGTCTTTGATTTAAGAGAAATTGTAGTTTAATATAAGATTTTCATTTTAAAGGGTAGTGTTATTTAAAATGACCGATTTCGTCAACCGTCGGAGACTGTTTGAAGAAGTAGGTGCATTTATTTACGTGTTCAGTGCATCGTTTGCCAAATATAATAAGTTGAAAAGAGATGTCATTAACTTTCTTTCTAAATGCAATTATTGGACAGTCTACTTTTAAAAAAACAACATTTAAAATTATAGTAAAAAGTTATGTCATTGCCTACAAATTAATTTTTAATTATCATGTGTGTTGTAACTATTATTATAAAAATAACTTGCAAGTAACGTGTAGTTTTCAACCGACTTCAAAAAAGGAGGAGGTTCTCAATTCGACTGTATGTTTTTATTTATTTTTTGTATGTTTGTTACGCGATTACTCCGCCAATTATGAATCGATTTTAATGATTCTTTTTTTGTTTGGTAGATCATACTTCAGAGGTGGTCCCATATAAATTTTATCGAAATTGATTTAGAACTTTTTGAGAAAATCAACAAATATATACCCAGATAATATTTTGGTTGTGGTTCTTGTTACCTATCTTCGACAAATATGAGCCGATTTTGATGATTTTTGTTTTATTGAATAGCTTATACTTCAAAGATAATATGATAAAAGTTTGCAAAATAAAAATCACCCCTAAGGGTAGGAAAATAGGGGATGAAATCGGTGTTCAGCAGTTAGATTAGGATTTATCACTAAAAATTGATGAAATAAGTAAATTTTGCCAGCCGATGAGAGATTCAATGTTTTTGTTTGCACCGACTCCAAAAGTAACTGATTAGGTATTTAAGTTTAGCATTTCAGTGTTTTGAAGTCGGTTTTATTTTTTTAATTTATTATAATTAAGTCACATAGTTTTCAGAAGTGGTGAAATTTGCTTTAAATTCAACTTTACATTACAAAAAAAAGATCGTAATAATTGAATTTTATTAAAAAATAATAATTAAGTAATGAACGTCCAATCTTTCATATCTTCTATCTATTGAAATAAAAGAAAGTCGGGTAAGTTACACCATTTATAAGTTAAGAACGGCTGGACCGATTTTTATAATCTTTGATTTGTTGAATTTGTCTTCGCTCCGAAAAGCAGAATAACTATTAAAACATCGCAAAAGTTCACTAAAATAAAAATATGAAGGCGTTACGAAGTTCGCCGGGACAGCAAGTTTATAATATCAGTAAGAATACTGCTCGTTGCTAAGTTGCTGACATAGCCCAACGGATAAGCAAGCTGAAGTGGCAGTGGGCGGGGCACATAGCACGTAGAACTGACGGCCGATGGGGCAGAAATGTTCTGGAATGGAGGCCACGTATGGAGCCGCTGGATGCGAGCCGCTTTCAACCGGCCAATCTGGAAGTCACTGGGGGAGGCCTATGTTCAGCAGTGGACGTCCTATGGCTGAAATGATGATGATGATGAACACTGCTCGTTCAACTTAATTTTTTGCCGATTGTTTTTAAATTATTGTTATTAACCTCCCCCTATTGGAAGCAAATAAAGTATTTGAAATTTGAATAAAAAATAAATACTTTAAACAATCACACCAATTATCTAGCCCCAAACTAAGCAAAGCTTGTACTATAGCGACTATATAATGGATAAACATACTTAATAGGCTTATAAACATCCATGAACTCTTATGCTCTCGCACGACGTTACCCCACTGTATTACAACTTAATTTCCTCTGCCCTAAGGTTGTCTGGAAGAGATCGCTTTTGGCGATAAGGCCGCCTGACTGTACATAACTGTGTCTTGTTTTTAATAACCTTTAATGCTTTTGTGCAATAAGTATCTTTCTATCTATCATGACGTAAGTACAAATGTTCAAGTCACACACAAACCAGCGGAACCCAAAACCCTTGCGGGATATTCATCGTCGATATAATATCTATATATCATCATTCGCAGAACAATAATTTTGTTCCCAGTTATCAATGAAAGAATGGGACATACCGTACGACGAGTTGAAGCTGTTCGAGGTGATCGGGCGCGGCCGCTTCGGCACGGTGTACCGCGGCAGCTGGCACGGCGCGGTGGCGGTGAAGCTGCTGCACGTACACTCGCTGCACTCGGACTGCGTGCCGCTGGACACGTTCAAACATGAGGTAAGGGGCTGTAATGGACACGTATTAATGTGAGATAGGTGAGTTTGTGTAGCATGGAGAACATATTCCATAGAATAGAGGAGCGGTCGCCCACAAGCGACAATCGCTGAGCGATTGTGTTGTCGCCTAATATAGAACATTTGCGACTTTATGTAACACAGTTAGTATTTAAATCTTTCTTCTTCATCTATACGGTCAATCCCGGTTGCGTCCAAAGCCATTGCTTTGGAGCCCAGGGTCCGCTTTCCTTGATTTCCTCCTCTACTTCGCACGGTCTTGAGCGTCTCTAGTTGTGAGATCATTTCAGTATTTAACTCTGAATGTTTTATATAATATGTTAAAATAATCACTCAGCGATTGTCGTCGTGAGCAAGCGTCCGAAATGTCATTTATTCTGTTACAACAATAATTCGGCCATTATTTCATCTTCTTACAGTAATTTAGTGCGAAAAAAAGAGGTTTTCTGGAACGCTAAATTACTGCTCTACAGAGTACATGCTCGATGTTGTCAGGTAGAAATTACCATCAGGAAGGAGTAACCACCAGACGACTGGCCATACCTATTTGACCTTGCTTGTCATTGCCCCGACCTTGCCTTAAGCTCCGCCGACTAATCATTAACTTTCATCAACTTCACAGATACAAACCGGTACCGGTACCTAGAATATATTTTCATCATTATCATACTCATCGAGGATCAGCCTAGTGACGTTTATTTCCCAACGCAAGTCTCGTTACTTTTAACTGCTATGTCGTATCGATTTGATGATTTGTATTTGTGACATTAGAATGACAATACAATGATTTGATACCGTTGTGCTGATCTGATGATGGGGCCAGGAGGTGGATAGTAAAACTAGTAAAAGTTTTGTGTTTGGGCTTTTTGATTCGTTTTACGTCACGAATACGATGCCTCATATTAACTTCTTAGTCACGTGATATTGGTTGATCGTTGGGTTGATCCTATAGAAGAAACCTATTCAATTTCACTGCTATTCAAAGGTCTCCCCAAGACTATTCCATCGACCTCTATCTATCGTCAATGACTACCAATCTCTCGTCAGGTTAACCAAATCGTCACAATAAGTTTTGCTTTACTTTTTTTACACAGGTGGCAACATTCCGGAAGACTCGTCACGAGAACCTAGTCCTGTTCATGGGGGCGTGCATGAAGCCGCCGCGGCTGGCCATCGTGACGTCGCTGTGCAAGGGCATGACTCTCTACACGCACATCCACCTCCGGAAGGACAAGTTCACGGCCAACAAGAGCGTGCTCGTCGCGCAGCAGATATCACAGGTAGGTAGAACTTAGGGACACTACAGACAGTCTGCTTTCGGACTGCGCCATGGCGCCAGCAATCTTCAAAAATGCAAGGATGCCTTTTTTGTGCGGTTGCATAATGGGCTAGTTTCCTAAAAAAATCTAATTAGTCCGTCAGTTAGATTAACAGAAAATATTGGACACGTATTTTTTCTTTTCTCAATCAAACAAAAAATAATGAAGATGTAACCCGTTAAAGTTCCGCGTAACGTCACGCCTTGCGACACTTTTGAGCAAGGCGTGACGTCACGTGATCACTTTGATGCGCTTTATCTTCGTCATTTTTTTTTTGATTGACAAAAGACAAAATATGGGTCTAATTTTTTTGATAATTTTAACTAACGTACTAAATAGAATAATCTTTTTTTGACCTAGGAAACTAGCCTATTGCATCGAAGCTGCACACCGATTGTGCAGACCGTTTGCAGTCGGTAAGTTCTTTCTTACGACTGCAAACTAATAAAAATAACACACACACAGCACACTAAATCAGTGATGTCCGGAATATCTTCGGTATAGTGTCAAATCAGCTTATCTTTTAGATCTTTTGCCGAGCAAACAGGTTTAGACACCGAGGTTTATAACTGCTCCAAGGACCGGAACCGGTTACCAATAAAAGGGTATTTAATTGGGTATTTCATAGACTTGTTTCCACAAACCCTATCAATTCGGTAAGCATATCGTCGACTTACTCCAACGAAAGGCTAACCAAATGAATACAGTTAATTCGGATAAGCACTAACCGTATCTGAAAACCCTATCGAGGCTCACCCTATGAAAGGGTTTTAAAAGCGCTCAAGCAATTTGAACCTCTACGTGCACACCATTCGACTCATTATTGTATAACCTTTTACGGCGAACTAAAATACACAGACAGGTTAATACAAATCACCAGAATGCGCGAAAAAGACATAGACAATAGGGTAACCCTTTTAGTTGGTAAGTGCTAAATATTGAAATTACCAATACCCTATTTGATTCGGTAAGCGCATTGAAAGCAGTTAACTTTATTCAAAAAGGTTTCCGTAACGAAAGGCTAACACTGGAGTAGCTTATCAATAGGGTAACCCTATCTTTGGGTAACCTTCTAATAGGGTTTCCCTAACAATCGGCTTAGTCAAAAAAGGGGTTTTCCGGTCCTTGAACTGCTCATATAATTTCTCGATCTTCATCAAAACTTCGGCTTTTGTCGACTTTATACTGCCGTCCTCCATCTTCAGCTTCGTCAGCTGACTTTGCCAAATAGACATGTATCTTACAAAAACTTTAGAGCCTTGGTTTGCTCTATCACTTCTTTAATACTATTTCTACCAAAGTTTAAACCAACGAATTAGCAAGCTGAAGTGGCAGTAGGCAGGGCACTAGCACTAAGAGCAATAGCACTTAGAACTGACGGCTAATGTAGCAGAAAGGATCTAGATAATTATATAATAATTTATAACCGTAGATACTTAGTAATAACCGTGTAAAGCCGGGGCCAATCGCTAGTGGATGCTAAATGACTTTATTCTGTCCCAGGGCATGGGCTACCTGCACGCGCGCGGCATCATCCACAAGGACCTGAAGACGAAGAACATCTTCCTGGAGAACGGGAAGGTGGTCATCACAGACTTCGGCCTCTTCAGCGTCACAAAACTTTGCTTCGGAAATAAGTGAGTGGATTTAATGTGTGGCAGCAATGCCCACATTATATGGCCTTAAACCACACATGGAGCAACTTGTAATTTCAATCGGCACCTCGCAACTAGCAATTTTTTAATTTTTTATATAATTTTGAGCAACTGCGCAGACGTAGTGAGTGTTTCTGTTTCGGTTGCTGCAATAGGGACGACGACAACATCGCATACATTGCTCTGTTTTATGGTAAGTAGCCAAAGAACTTGTGTTACAGAAATCAGAAACGACGACGGTACCACAACACTACAACAACACATATAAAAGTTGTTTTTTTACATTGGCCGACCGGGAATCGAACCCAGGACCTCAGAGATAGCGACATTAAGTCCGGTATGCTCGCCTCTCGGGTACGGAGGTCGTCAGCTACGGATGTAACGTGTTTTAAGTCATCATCATATCAGGAATAGGACGTTTACTGCTGGACATTGGCCTCCCCCAATGACTTCCTATTATCAGGGGGGATCGCCAATACTCGCTTAGCAGGCGGGTTGGCGAGTGCAGTTTTTATAGGATTTCGCACGCAGGCGCTGCTGCTCGTCTCGTGCTAGAGGAATTAGTCGCCTCTTACGACACGCCTCTTGTTGACAGTGAGGAAGTGTATTCTTTATTGCCGCTCCGTATTTTTAATAACATTGTTTTCATTTAAATAGTGGTTTTTGTGGTTCGGCAGTTAGGCCCTTTCATTCCAAGCAGTACCTTCTCTGTCACTCCTACTGAGTTTGACATACGTGGTCCTGCTTTGTCGACCATTAAATAGGCATGTCTATTGCTTAAGGTCTATTCAGCGCCTTAAGTGGAAGCAACTGTACACAAGAAATGTGTACGTATGCGCAGAGAGTGTATAATTTCATACTGGTTCTATAGAAATCAAGTATTTTGTCTGAGACAAGACACAAAAGTGTCCACGTATGCGCCCTCGCTTAGTGTTAAAGTAAATAAATGAATTGGAACAAGCGGTCATAAGAGGTCGTCCACATATTACGTCACGGTTATAGAGGGGGGGGGGGGGGGTAAAGACAAACGTGATAGTGCGAGTTAGGGCCGATAAAGCTATACCAGAATAACTATTTATTATATAATTTTACACCTTGAATTTACCCTTGGATAACTTCGATTACGTTATTCGAGCAATACACTATACTCGGTATTGTTATTCTGTAGTTCAAGAGTGAACGATCAAAGAATTGATAAACCTACCAAAATCCATGTAATCCATTCCTTCTAGGTTGACTTGAAATGCCACAACATTTTAATTTTGTAGGATAATAGAGTGTCAATGCTAGACGTTGACTACATGTCAGTTTCGAGGTGACAGGAGTGGATTTGACAAGTGACAACTTTGACATTTATTTATTCTTAGTTTAATTTATACACTGTCAAAATCGCCCGTTTTAATATTTTTCATAGATCAGTGGTTGGTAGAATGAAAAATCAGCTTACTCTAGATTAAGCGGTGGTATACTCTCAAGTTAAAACTTACACCGGCTCGGTCGAATCCGGTCTCAGAGAGATAGGAAAAAAGTGTGACATAGGGGCGGAGGTAGTCCAAAATGAGAGTATTTCGCGTGTATATCTTATATATAAAATTCTCGTGTCACAACGTTCGTTCCCGTACTCCTCCGAAACGGCTCGACCGATTCTCCTGAAATTCTGTGAGCGTATTGAGTAGGTCTGAGAATCGGTCTGAGAATTGTCATACCCCTAAAGCCCACGCAGACGAAGTCGCGGGCAACAGCTAGTATATGTGTATATGTGTAAATGCGGATGAGCCATAAGCGTCGACCTTCGGGCGGTGTTGCAGCGCGCGCGGCGACAGCCTGGGCATCCCGGCGGGCTGGCTGTGCTACCTGGCGCCCGAGCTGGTGCGCGCGCTGCGACCGCACGCCTCGCTGCACCTGCCCTTCTCCAAGGCCACCGACGTCTACGCCTTCGGGTCTGTACACAGCGTAGAACAACTGTCCTATATTTATCTTTTAATCGGTCTAAATTGTTGCATTTTTAACTAACACTATGAAGAAATGAAGAGATCCGCAAACGAACAAAAGTCGCTGACATAGCCCAACGGATTAGCGAGCTGAAGTGGCAGTGGGCGGGGCACATAGCACGTAGAACTGATGGCCGCGAGGCCGCGTACCGGCAAGCGCAGCGTAGGACGTCCACTCACAAGGTGGTCAGACGACCTGGTAAAGGTCGCAGGAAGACGCTGGATGCAGGCCGCTTCCAACTGGCCAATCTGGAAGTCAATAGGGGAGGCCTATGTTCAGCAGTGGACGTCCTATGGCTGAAATGATGATGTTGATGGTGACTATGCACTAAACGGGTATTATGCAACACATACCTTATTTTGCGTTATAAATATGCGATAAGGTATGTGTTGCATAATACCCGTTTAGTGCATAGTAAATAAATAAATAAATTGTTTCCGCAATCACACCAACTAGCTAGCCCCAAACTGAGCAAAGCTTGTGCTATGGCGACTAGATAACGGATAAACGTACTTAAATATTTTTATAAACATCCATGACTTAGGTACAAATGGTCGTGTTCATCACACAAACATTTGCCCCTTGCGGGATTCGAACCCGCAACCGCTGGCTTTGTAGTCCGGAGCGCGGACCACTACACCAGACGGTCGTCAGTGTTGGTCTAAATTGGTTTTACCTTACCACTACTACAAGACGATTTCATGGGCTAGCGCCGAGAAGCAGCGCAAGAGACTCGGTCACTATTGTCAGCCTCTTTTTAAATAGTATGCTTTCATTACAAAATAAAATGTACCATCATGTCCAAAAGTTAATGGTTTGATTAAACCGATTTTCAACTTTGAATCCTTTAAATAAATATCAATATAATAAACTCTAGATCAATATCAATTGACAAATTTGTTGTCTGTACATAATGAATGAAATGAAATTTATCACTAAAAATAGACGAAATAAGTACTTCATGTGTTAATATTTTTTTTAGCTTTTCAGATTTTTTAAGTCCGTTTTATTATTTTAATAAAAATGACACTAAGTACATACACTCGCGTCATCTATTCAGATACAAGTCTGTGGTCAGTCCCCTGAAATGAAATCAAATTTTATTTGCTTTTGAATGGGGTACACTGAAGATGATCTTAAAAAACATATCCTTCTTCCTCTAGTCGATTCGCTCTTGACCGAGCGGTAGTGGTCGTATGTAGTAGCATCGAAGAGGGCAGTTTTTATGCGCCTCGCGATCTCACTCCATCTCCCTGCTTATTCAGCTTACATTAATATCATGCAAATCTATGTACGCACACCTAGATAGAGTGGCGCAACTCGAAATAATACAAAATCGAGTTATTGCGATTATCGGAATGTGCGTGGAATCTACATTAAATTGTATTTACTAACCCCTATTTTTTATGCTATTTGTAATAACCCATGGACACATGTAGTCTGCAATAAATACATTTTGATTTGATTTGATTTGATTTGATTAACTCCAAAGACACCCTCTATTTAAGTCGTGGTACTCTTTAATTATATCCCATACTTAGAGTTGTAAAGTGTCCGTCACGTTATAAATGTCTGACCAATATGACCGAGCAAATTGGACATTTTCTCAATGTGACCGGACATTTTGGACATTTATTGTCATTAACGTCACAATCAATTCTATTGACAAACTATGAAAGAAAAAATTTGGTCACAAATAAGTGCATTATTATAAGAAAGACAGGCTTTAGTAGTGATAATCTATAACGAAATGAAATTTCTAAAATGATTTTATCTTTCTGCACGAACAAGCTAAAAAGCGTCGTATCGTTACGCGCGTTTTTTTTTTTTTGAGTTCAATCCAGAACCTATGACATGTTTTATTGTATGTTTTTATTGTCAAATACTTAACATTTAAGACTATGTGACCATCGTGACAATAAATGTCCAATGTAACCGAGCATTTATCATAAATGACGGACGCTTATAGCATATGACCGCCAATTTACAACTCTACTCATACTATATGAACTCCAAAGGCACACATTTATTTTGTGTTGTGACATCGCGTAATTCGAGTATTGCTACTCTTTATCTAGATGTGTGTTATATAAAATCGTAAACAGATTGTTGTTTCATCAGTATTACCGTACATGTTGTTGAAATTTCAACCCTTAAGAAAGAAAAAAAAACTAGTGTTGCCGTTAACGTACATTTTACATATTTGAGTTACAGTTGGCCTCCCATGTAATGGGATCCATTTATATACCTTTTGAGCTTATCCAAAATCTGTGTAAGACGATATGAATGCTGCATGTAACGCGTTTTCTCACGCCTAAAATCCAAAAAATAGCACTTCGAGCAGGCTGTCTCTCGCTCTTTCGCATACATTGCGACTTTGCGACAGAGCGAGAGAGGCTAGTGAGCGATTTTGGTATAAAAAATGTATATGTACCTTGTACCCCAAAATGTAACGTTTTGGGAACTCAGTTGCGGCAACACTGATATTAACAGCTTCATTACTATTTTAGATTTACTTGCATGTAAATGCCAAAAAAACATATTCGTTCTTTAACTATTTACTTTTTTTCCTACAGTACTGTATGGTATGAATTACTATGCGGCGAGTACCCTTTCAAAGGGCAGCCACCTGAAGCGATCATCTGGCAAGTGGGGAAAGGGGTCAAGCAGTCTCTAGCGAATATGCAAGCTTCTAGGGATATCAAGGTAAGTCCTTCAATCTTCTAGAAATATCTGGAAGTTCATCATCGCATCCTTTTAAAACATTATTTTTCCGACATAAAAAGTTTCTTGTTTTAATCACTTCTAATTTAGATTGTGTGTGCTTAGTTTTATACAAATCAGTTCAGCCATTAAATTTTTAAGGTCTATTCACACCGGACGCATTGAACTTGCTTGCAAATCGCTAGGTTGATAATCCTCTTAACAACAAATTGCACATAATTGCAAAGTAATCATTAAAATCTTTGACAAAATATGAACAACTGAAATGAACCGTGTAAAACATGGCTGTATTCAATCGCTCTTAGATTGTTAAAGGTTTGACACAAGTAGATAGTGGTTTTAATTTAAAAGATTCATACGTCTAAACGAACTAAACATTTTCGTAGTAGCCATACTGGTCATATCCATATTAATATCTACTTCAAATCTGCTATTTAATAATATCGTTATTTCGCAGGACATCCTAATGGTGTGCTGGGCGTACCGTGCGAGCGAGAGAGCAGAGTTCCCGCGCCTGCTCACCACTCTGCAGAAACTCCCGCGCAAGCGGCTAGCGCGTTCTCCCTCGCACCCCGTCCACCTGTCCCGCTCTGCCGACTCAGTCTTCTGAGTCTTACTGAACGTTGTAGCGAGTGTACTCGAAGGGGCTAGCATATTGTTTTCGAAGTTATGCTTTCTGTCGCGTCTGACGCCATAAGAGCGAGCGAGATATGTATACTGACTATAAAGGTATGGTTTTTATTTCCTACCTTTTGCGGTCTCGATTGACCATCAATTTAATACTGATGTGGCAAAAAATACTATTCTCCACTTAATACGGTTCTTATTTTTGTCATGCATATTGTGACTTTCCGTGAGACGAAAATAAAATGACAGGCATTTTAAGAACTGACTATGTGTACATTATTATTACACTCTGTGTAAGTGTTATAGCAACATTATTACCAGTATTTTGTTCAGTCTGAAAAAACAAACTTGGGGCTCAAATTCAGAGATTCAGAACAGAGGCAAGTAATTATAACTCGATATTCGACAGGGTGGGTATACAGCATTACCTAGTCAATCGCTAACAAAACTGCCTCGTCTACCTCATACCGTGTCTATGGTCAGACGTGTTTAGTTTTTTCTCAATTCGACCGCAAAATAACGTTACATCGAACGTCACTACTTTGAGATACTTTGGAATTTGTTACTATACTGAAGTTATAGTTACTTAAATTTCAAAAAAGTTTGCGCGAATAACAATATGGGAGGGCGCAGTGCTGCCAGTTATTTTCTTAATTTCCCATTTTAACGTAGTCTCAAATTGATTTTTCTGAGCTGGCAATACTGTCATCCCATTTTGTGCAATAACTAATTTAATAAATCTTATTGTTATATTTTAATTAATATAGCAGACGGGTAATCGCTACTTAGTGAAACAATTATAAATAAATACAAAAAAAAAATGAAATTATGTTCAGATAACATTACGTAGTAATAACGACTATTGTAAGTAAAATCTTGATCTCTGATTAATCGATAAATTAAATTATATTTTCGTATTTTTAAAATGTGAAAAGTTGACTGCTTTATTGATAATGTAAATTTTGTACAGTGTTACGAATTTTTGCTGTGATTGCGTAGCTTTGGATGCACTGGGCTTTGGGAAATGTAAATATCAGGTCTTATTAATACCCTTAGTAGTTAAATATTTTTACATACAGGCAATACTTGCAATTACATTGTACATTCAATGGCTGAAACCTTCTACAAACGTCAAATTTTGTCAATAAATATTGAACTCAATTGGTTCGCAATTAAGTTGAAAATTGGTTTGAGAAAATTGACACTTACATTTTCTTTTTTGCGGCAAACAGTTTAGGAGCCATTCCACAAAATCGCGCCGTTACTATGGAGCGCGCGCTTGTGCATCGAAAATGTAGGATATTTCAAATAAAAAAATATCAATGGTACTGTGACGCAAGCTTTTAATTGTTGAAATGCTTAATTTAAAACAAAAATCTGTAGTAAACTTTCGCAACTTTTCGGAAAAAAAATACAAATTGTTTTTTTTTAACAGTAATTTTGATAAAAAATAAACATATTCTAGTACATTAAACGTCGACAAAGTTATATGCTAATATATTTTTTCAGTAATTATAATGAATGTAAATAAAAGATTAAGTTGTTTTTAGTTGACAAGGCAAAGACTTTTCGTGAATCGAGGTGGCAAGATTGATAATTTTATAATCTATCCTAACATCGAAAATTAAGCCTTTAAAATGTGAAATGGTTTGTAAATAATGTTGTTACCTTTTAAAACAGAAAATATAAAGTAGTTATGTGGTAGGTATGAGCCATGACTGTATTATGTACAAAGCTCAGTGCATACCAAGTTGTGAGAAATTCTGTCTATATGAATAGGCTAAGAGTTGACTTTTTAATACCTATTACATTATAATTCAGGCCATATATTCGAACTCATCAATTAAAATCAGACCAATTAAATTCAGTTCTATTGCGATTTAATTTTTTTAAATTCATTTGACTATGGCGTCATTTGTAAATATTATAAAAACATTCCTCTCAGTAGGTTGTTGAAGTTTTTAAACTTGATAGTTACTATTTCGAACTGTAAGTACATTTGTTTGTATAATATTTTAAAGAGTTACCACTTTCTATGATATTTCTAAAGAGGCTTAACTTTAGATCTAGGCTGAATCAACCCATACAGGGCATCTGTTACCTATGTTCTTTGGCATATTTTCACAATTTATTTCATCATCATTATCAGCCTTTAAAAGTCATAGGTCTCCCCCATAGAGCGCTACAGCGAGTGACTCTGGGCCGTTTGCATTCAGCGGCTTTTCGCAACCCTGACTAGGTCGTCAGTCCACTAGGTTTTGGCGGACTGCCAACGCTACGTCTCGCCACGCGAGAACCTTTATTCCCATATTGATACTTTATTGCATAAGTAAGGCATAGAATAGATACAGCCCAACTTACCACAGAATGTCAATTCTTCTAAATAGATATTGAACTTATGTGATTAACTTTCAGTTTGAAATCTGCTGAGGAATTTTGACATTTTGTGATAATTGGCGGCGGATACATTTTGTATTGGCGGTCTCAGTACATTTGCGCAATGTATCGTTTGCGTTCTCTACCATATTTCTTTTTCGATGCTAAGATCTTAGTTATTTTCTGACGTCAAAATGATATAACTACAGATTGGTGTAATGGCACTGTGAACGTAAGGGTTCCGGGTTGATTCCCAATTTAGAAAACGAGTTTACCCAATTTGCCTAGGCAGAACCCAGGCTCAGAAGGATTCAGAACGTTTCGATAACAAGTTGTCAACCGGGGAATCACGTGACACTAGTGTCACGTGGGTTTAGGTCGACAATTTGCTACCAAAAGGTTCTGAATCAGGGGCCAGGTCTAGGTGTGTAGTTAAAGACCAGTAAAAAATATATATGTGCCTTGTAAAACAAAAACTTTAATTCCCTACTTCGTTTTGTACACAGTTAAAATAAAACAGTAACATCACTTAATTACTACTTTCACTCTACTTTGACAGTCATATAACAGTACTAAAAACATAAAGAGATATCTGAACCTAAGCAAAGAGTGGCGGCAGACATTTTTCGGACCTCAAAGGACATAAGTAACAGAACGTATCTGTTGAATATCAGGGACTTAAAAAATGGAATGTATAGATAATATAGTATAAAAAATTTGAAGAAATTGCACTGTTTATAATTCGCGTTAAACAAACTTGCATTGAAAATGATTATAAATAAATAATAACAGTTATGCAAAGGAAAAGTATTTAAGCTAAATGTACTGCTGCAAATATGACAAAATTAAATGAAGAAAAAAATACATTCTTATTTTTTATAGTCCATGTTCGGCACAGAAATACTTAAGTGAAATTGTAACAGATAATAATCATTGTTTAAAAATAAGTCTTGTGACTTAGATGCTCTGTCAATTGTTTTATTACAAAAATAAAAACTATGATAAAGTTAGATAAAACTAGACTATTTCTTTTTGTATACAAATAATATCTAATAATTTCATCTGCTCTTGTTATTTTATTGTTTACTTACTAAATTATTATTAAATTAATCGAAAGGAAATTATTCTGGTCACTCAACTCCTATTAAATTATTAGTTAGTTGTTGTAAATTATAAAATTTGCTGAGATGACATTGCCACAATAATATGTATATACGTGGGAGTGGCATGGCTTGATCAATTGTATTATATAATATATTTATTCAATAGGTACAGGACAACGGTTTGCAATCAGTTGTAGTTTTACATTATGTATTGAGGTTTCTGTGAATAGGTTAGTTGCATTTGCCAAAATAAATCTCCAATCACTGTTTGTTTTTGTTTTATTGTTATATTATGTGGGGTGAATAAGAAGTCATGTATTTTCTGGTAATGTTTTTACCGTTTCAAACTAAAATATCATCTACCTTGAGTCAAGGTTCTCAACGATAATGTATTAATAAATTTTATCGAGATATCAGTGGTTTAGCTGCAAAATTCACTACTTCGTATTCACCCTATGCATAAAAGGTTCCTTTTGACTTCGGCATAATTCACCATAGAAGAAAAGCAATCTTTAACACTGTTTCAACACTACTCAAAATGTGAAAATGCTCTTCTTCCAAAAAGTCGGTCCTATCTGATGAAAATAAAAATTTCATAAATAAATTAAAACTGTTACTGTATTTTACTTTCTGTGCTTAAGTATTAGTATTTTTTTTAAATCTGATGATCATTATACAGAGTGTTTGGCAGAACGTTGAACATACGAAAATGGTGGTTAGTTGTGGTCATCTGCCCACTTGGCCCAAATTATTTGACCTTGGCCCCACCGTTTTTTTTTTTTACTTTTACAGAAAATTACCAGTTTTTTAACTTTAAATTTGAATATATTTATGTACTTGCGATGGCTAAAACAGGCAGGATGTTGTTTTGTATTAATGTCTAATAATAGCAGACTCTCATAAAATTATTGTTTGGTACAGATGTTAGCAGTAAAAAAAAGTTATGAGTCTTTAAAGGTACAAAAAGATGTAAAAAATACTTAGAGCATAAAAAAAAAACTAAAAGCGATCGAGAACTTAGGATTACATCAAAACATCTCTGCTGTATGCGCTTTCTAACGGTATGTAATTTACATTCACTAAAACAAAAAGTCAGGACTTACTTGACAATTTTATTAAGTAGGAGGTTTTTGACGAAACAGAAAATTAAAATGTTTTGCGAAATTTAAAACTGTAAAGTTGTCAAAAAATGTAGCAATCAATATAAATGAGAGTACTTAAATTACCCATTCAAAGGGCCTTTTTCTGTTACCTAAATGTCAGTGGGTAATAAAACAATTAAATTACATTTGAATGAATTTATTCAATTAAGTAATTGCTCAAATTGACGCCCTCCATTTTCAATGCACGCGCGACATCTGCGTCTTATTTCAACGGTTGTCGTCCGCAGCAGCATCTTTTCCCTCATCACTTCGAATGCAGCATTAATTCTGTTGATTAATTCTTCACGTGTTTCTACTTCCGTGAAGAAGGCAAGTTTTTTGGCTCTTCCCCACACGTAAAAGTCGAGCGGAGTGAGGTCGGGTGATCGCGGAGGCCATGGGATTGGTCCCTCTGCCAATTCACGAATTGGGGAAACAATTGTTTAGTAGCTCGCGAATGCTCAGACTCCAGTGAGCTGGGCAGCCATCATGCTGGAACACGATAGGCCTGACTTCATCAAATGCTTCTTGTAGCAATGGTGGTAGATCGGTGATCAAAAACTCTAAATAATTGCTCCCATTAAGATGTTCGGGCAAAAAATAGGGCCCCATGAGCCTGTTTCTGATCACTCCATCCCAGACATTGACTGAAAATCTTCTTTGGAACCCTCTTCGTCTCTTCGTATGGAAATATTATTGTTATGTGTTTTCCATAAGTACTAGGGCAACAGATCTCACTAGTATTATTTAATTATTTGATTGTTTAGTTTATTTGTGGTTCTTGACATTTTATTTAATTTTTCGAATGCTGACATTCTGTATTATTTTATGACTTGTAAAATTGTATTGTAATTAACATTTATTTAATTGTTTTAATTATGTAATATGATTGCATGAAGACGTAAAAGATATTTGCATACCGAATAAACATGAATGCTCTTTCACAAATGTAAGAACTCTATCTATACTACCATGTTTAATGCAAATAAAGATTTATCATTATCATTATCAGTACTTATATATGTGCAATGTTATGTAGCCCCTTAAAACTTATGCCGTCCTACCTATTTCTTATGCACAATAAATTACTTTTGATAAACAGTTACAAATAAATTGTGTAACGGTCACTGGGACACAGTGCAGTGCACATGGCAGTGCGAGGCATTGGTGTTTCATGGATTTACAAGCAGAGAACAACTTTAAGAAGGGATAAGCTTATTCATGTGAAATTTAAAAATTACTAATTATGTATATTGTTCTTTCAACATATTTTCTCTTGGAACAAGGAAATAAGTTGAACTGTTGTTGTTGTTGAACTGTCAAAAGTACCTAGATAAATATTAGGGAGTGTTTCTAATATTCATATTCATTTATTGCGTCACAACACAAGTGTATAGACAATGGTCAACATACCACAAAATGACAAATTTTCTCGATTGATATTGGACCCTATATGTCAGACTCAAAGTTGAAAATTGGTTTAAGTTTTTGGGTAGGTTGACCTGTCGTTGTCTGTACATTTAAGTGTTATTACATTGTGTGAGACCACACTCATGGACGTAATAGGGACAGAAATAGACAGTTGTGTTGTACAAAATTGTATATTAGCATTTCTTATTCATGAAACATGTCCGGCAAGTATACTTGCAATATTTGTACACATGCCCTTGATTTCTTCACTAGTTAAATATTCACATCCCAGTATAGCATTTCCTACTGCTATGGTTTCTCTCATGGAGTTTGCCTTTATCCATATCCTTCCATTCATGCCTGCAGCTAATTCAAACGGCCATTCATTTTTAAGTGAATTCAGTAGTGGGCAGTTAGGGTTCAATATTTTTCTAACTAAATTTATAGAGCATTTGAACACAAAACCTTCATTAAGAACGCCTAAACGACCCTTCTTCCCATTTGAGTCTACACAAACAATCTCGGGCTCCATATCTTTACTTGCCACAAGCATTTTGGCATACAAAACATCACCAACTTGAACTTCAGGTCTGTTCTTTTTAGTGGCACCTTCGAAGGATAAATACGACAGTGAAGCAGTGCAACTTCCTCCAACCTCAACACGAAACGTGTCTCCAGCCTTCTGAATAACCACTCCTATAACATTCTCCCCGCGCGCTGGAACGTACCGCTTCTGATAACTGTCCACCCAGTACGTGTTCGGTGCTCGTTTCCGCAGAACACCAGCCTTAGTGATGAAAATTTTCTCTAGTTCTTTCCGGAGACCTGGGCCGAGGATCACTCTGCTCTTTTCACCGGCTTTTATGATGTCTTCACAGAAATCACCCGGGAGAACAACGTCGTCAATTGTAACTTTCATTTTAAGTGTGTGGTTTTAACTTATAATATATTTTAATTAACTTGTGCTAAAACATTACAAACATGCAAGCGTGCGATTGATATGACAATTATGACATTGACATATGACAGCAAGTAATTGACAGGTTTTTTGACAGTCAAAATATTAACAGATAGCTTCAGGCCTTCTTCGGACCTTGAGTTTTGCGAAAATAATAAGACACCCGGTAAATTCGGAACAATAAAATGCTGCTGCTCAGCTGGTTCGAGATGTCAATCGCACGTGGTTGATTGATGTGTCATTTTGACATTTCATTTCATTACATGGAATGTTTATTTATTTTTCGTAAATTAATTGATTAGTGTTATAAATTTAAAATGCCAGCAGTTGTGGAGAACGATGTTCTTGTCTATAAAGGCAGTAACTTTTTCCGACAACGACTACTTTTGTCGACGTTGAGTGGGCGTGCTGTTAAAATTGACGAGATCCGGAGTACCAATGACGATCCAGGCCTTCGGGAGTATGAAGTGAACTTGATACGGCTACTTGATAAGGTGACGAACGGGACGCGTGTGGAGCTCAGTGAGACGGGGACATCCGTGTATTTCCAGCCAGGGATTCTCATCGGTGGACAAGTCGCACATAGTTGTTGTCCGCAGAGGGGTATAGGTTAGTTTTTGAGTTAATATTTGTGTATTACACTCCCAAAGCTAATAATGACCTAGCTTCCTACTACCGGCATACTATATCATTTATTATGAGCATCTTTCGTTGATCGAAGATCTTTTTGAGAATAATCGGGTTTTTTTGCGCTTCTTGAAGGAAGCTTACGTCCAGCAGGGGACTGCAATAGGCTGTCATGATGATGACGATGATCTCTCTTTATTTATTTTTATTAGATTTTTAATCAAAAAGTTTTTTTTTTGCAGGATATTACCTAGAAGTGCTCCTTGCGTTAGGCCCATTCTGCAAGGAACCCCTAAATGCAGTCTTACAAGGTGTGACCCACAGTGACTCAGACGTATCAGTAGATAAAATCAAGACAGCAGCGCTGCCCATTTTACTAAAATTCATATTGGTAGATGATGGGCTGGAACTTAAAGTTGTCAGAAGAGGTAAATTAAATGTATTTCTATTATTTTTAAACTTTCGCATTGTATGATTAATATACATTAAAACGTAAACTATTTTGGTCCGATGATGATGATTAAGTGTGTATTTTAATTGTTTATTAATTATTCTTGAAATACGAAAATTTAAAACTAAAAATTACATTGATGCTGTCTTCCTTGGCCTTAAAGGTAGTCCAGACCTGGGTTCTGTTCCTGGCAAAATTCATTCACTCATACCTTGTTGTAAGACAAGGTTTTTAATTCCTTACTTCTAAATCATGAGAATTTGTGTGTTGCTATTGTATATTTATATATATTGATTGTATTTAGTCCCTTGACTGGTTTAAGGCATTTACACATGCCTACATACACTCCCTTTTTTAATCAGTGCCCTATAAATAGACATGGTGAAAGGCTCTTTTAGGGCAAAGCTTTGCATCATCACTCTGTGTGCTTAGACACATAAGAGTGATTCAAATTTGAATCAACCAATAATGCAATACAAGACTGATTAATTGTGGGGTACAAATACTTACAAAACAATTTTGCAACATTCTTACTATCACAGGAGCACCACCTCTTGGTGGTGGGGAGGTGGTCTTCAAGTGTCCTGTCCGCCGCCACCTCAGACCACTGCAATGGACGAAGTGGGGTCTGGTGAAGAGGATCCGAGGAGTGGTTTATGCGCTACGAGTGTCACCCACTATGGCTA
Source organism: Anania hortulata (assembly GCA_963576865.1). Classification (NCBI taxonomy): domain Eukaryota; kingdom Metazoa; phylum Arthropoda; class Insecta; order Lepidoptera; family Crambidae; genus Anania; species Anania hortulata. The sequence continues at coordinate 19,034,473 of OY756398.1, read as the reverse complement.
ACAGAGTTGTGGATTCTGCTAAAGGGGTGAGTTAAATACAAATTAAATCTGAAAATTTTGGGGTAAAGCATTTTCTTTTGTTAGTAGCCCCTCCACACACTACTAACCTGTTAGAATGACGTGGTTATTATTTATTTATTTGTAACAATACATTTTACATTAAACATTGATTCTCTGACTCCTGAGCTAGAAAAATTATGTTTCAGGAGCCAGTTCCTCCTCTTACAGTATATCTTACTTAAGGCGATGGGTAAGGCAAGTGACCTTGAGCATTTAGCGTCGACTCGCGCGACATCTATTACGTGCCTAAGATAATACAAATGTTTCTCACATACTAAACATCCATCCGTTGCGCTCCTGTGCATATAGATTATCATTGCAAGCAAAATATCCGCTCATGGAAAAGTACGCGCTAAGAGTGAAATCCATTAAAAATCCTTATAATTCTTAATTTGTTGACTATGTTGACTATGACTATGACTATATACATGACTAATGTTATAAATAACTAACTAACTTTGAAACTAAACAAAAACGTCGTTTAAAATATAAATGTGTACAAGATCGCGGTACTTTGAAATATTTTTTGCGTTTATAAGAAATAATAACTAGTATTTAGATACAACAGGAAGAACTTCAACATATAAGTTACATGATATATCAATTTGCACATCCTATATCCAGTATTTTTGCCAGAAAACTTGTGCAAAAACACCTCTTTTACGTGTATTCTTCGTACCCTGCGCCTTAACAAAAGGTCATTTACATGATCTCAATAAGTTTACAATAAAAAATAAATTTTAAAATTACGGTTACATTAAGAATATAATTCTAAAAATTTGAAATCTAGTATTTATGTGTGTCTAGTTATTTGGTGTTTGTCTGCCTTATTACTAGTATCTAGCAAAATCATATAGTTAGTGTTCTAGTAAAATTATAGAGATTGAAATATTTGAGATTGCTTTTTTTATTTTCATAATAATTATCTAGTAAATTGTCTGATTCCAATTTTTGTTTATTCTTAATTTTGATACAATAAGATAAGAAATTTTCTATCTACTTAAACATTTTTAAATAAATTTTCTTGTTAAGTATATTTTGAATATCTGGTGGCAGTATTTTAGTTTTATATAACAATTTATTAACAAATAATCATTGATTGTTGATATCACCAACTTTATTATAAATTAAACACAAGTTTAATAGACATTTGAAGCATTTCGTTAGATTACAACATAGCTCGTCGTTGCTTGCTAGTGTTTTTGCGTTTTACTCAATTCATAATTTTATTTATTTTATCGTTGTTACTGCAGGTCATGCTTAAGTTCCTGCCGGACGTGTACATCAACACGGACCAGTGCCGAGGTTCCAACGCCGGCAAGAGCCCCGGCTTCGGCATCAGTCTCGTCGCTGAGACCAACGAGAAGACCTTCTACTGTGCCGAGGCTGTGAGTTAATCCATACTAAGGACATAGGCTACATGTCGTCGCGAAGATTGACCGATTTTGATGTAATTTAGTAAGAAAGCTTGAACCCTAAGGAAGGATATAGGCTAATATTTTCAATCTATATTGTTACAGCTTCCTAGTACTAAGTCTCTAAGCTAAGCCGCAGACAGATAGACAGTCCATCTGTTTGTCCGACATGGCGAAACTACTAAAAAGGGGACTTTTTTATGTTTTATATTTATTTTTAGGGTTCCATACTTAAAAAGAAAAATGGGACCTTTACAAGATCACTTTGTTGTCTGTCTGTCTGTCAAGACTAGAGTTGTAAATTGACGCTCATATGCTATTAGCGTCCGTCATTTATGATAAATGCTCGGTCACATTGGACATTTATTGTCACGATGGTCACATACAAAAAAACTACTTATATAAATTAACAAAAAAATCTACTACTTCTCATCTTAAATGCGAAAAATTTGAAAATCATAATATATAATGAAACATGTAAGCTTTCATAATGGGGTAGTACGGGTATTTAATGTTTAAGTTTCTTAATTAATAAATAATCCAATAAAAATAAAATACCTAATTATATGTACATATTCTAAATCTAAACTCTTTATACAAAGTCAGATATTTTATTCATAGGAAAGATCCTATAAATAAAATATCTGACTGAGATCACCGTTCAAGGGAAAGGTGCCCAAAAGGCTGGAAACATTACCACGCTGGATAGCTAGGCTAACCCGTTGGCCAAGGTATAAGCCAGCCTTTGGATCGTGAGATGTCTCAACTAAACGCTTAGACAACTCACGGTATAGCTTGTGGGCACTCGGTCCCCACGGGCCCAAAGTTTCCACCCCAAATGGTTCAAATATGTAAGTCTCACCAAGACTTTCATATTTGCGCCGTTTTAGGGCCTCTGCAGAAGCTGCTGCAGAACCCGCTCGGTTGCCAGTCGATGGAAGATGGGAAGGGGCCAAAGTGTCGACGCAAGTCGCGTCCCACACTAAGGGCCTACCCATCGTCCATGGAACGAGGGTCATGCCGTCAGGACGCTTGCCATCGCTGCGTACGAGGCCACTCGGTTCAAGAATGGCCGGAATACGCGCGCTGACAAGCGCCCGTCGGATGACGTCGTTTAAACTAGCATGACGGGAGATTCTTCCAGCACTTCTGCAGCATGAGAGTCCGTGGTGAGCAAGCTGATCGACAACCTTTCCACAGGAACAGCGATGAGGTACAGAGCTGAAAGCACCTAACCTAAGACTAATTGCTATTCTAAATGAAACATTATCAATAAGGGTACCCAGGGTCGGAGACGGAAGAGCATTTAGCCAAAGACAGGATTCCCATTCGGTTACGGCTAGGAGACGAGCCTGATCAGCAGAATTGGTAGACGTTTGAAGTAGGTTATTACGCACCACTCTGCAGAGAGGCTCGTCCCAAAGCCTTTGAGCCGAAAGGTTTTGAGGGGGGTCATCCGTGGTAAGGTTCTTCCACGCATCAATGGCCTCCGCTAAATATGGAATATGGACAGCATTAAAGTCATGGGATTTACTAAGAATTTTGCATATTAGACCAAAAGTTTTGTGGGATGAAGACAAAAAAGCTGGAAGACTGACACCGGTGATTTGTCTTATCCCTAACCCCCCATGCCGAATAGGCAGGGAAGCTTGAGTCCAGGTTCGTCCTTCCAGCTTAATGTTAAGTGTTTGTGAAATTATATTCTGGATGATACAATCTAATTTTGATGTCAATTCAGGGTGTTTCCAAAAAGGCGATGAGCGTAAAATGTATGTGAATTTTGGTACAAAGAGACAAAACCGGATGATAGTGTAAGCAATATGACTGTTAATTTTGAGTATTCTATCTGAAACTGATATAAATTTGGCAATTTGTTCGTCAATGTAGGTTGAAAAAGATTCATCCGCGATTGGGGAGCCGAGCAGACGAAGTGATGTTTTATCTATAATTTTGATGTTGGGTGCTAATTGTTTAAAATCGTTTATAATAACATCACGCTGATCACAATTTTGCGGAACATAAAGTTCACATTTAGAAAAGTTTAAATCCAAACCACAAATTTTGAAATTATTTAATAAGAAAGAAAAATCTTGTAATACCGTAGAAGAGTCACCACCCAGGGTTCCGTCGTCAAGGTACCAAACATTAAAATGAGACTTTAATTTAGTAATGATGGGATGAATGGCCAGGCTAAAAATGGCTGGGCCGAGAGGGTCACCTTGTTGACACCCAACAGCTGAAGAGAGTAGGTTTTCTCTGTACATAAGTTTTGTAGGAGTACTATAGCACTGCCACAAGAAACCGTACAGAGAAGGTACATTTTTTTGGATCTCAGTCAACAAGACACCTCTATCGACCGAATTAAATGCATTTTTAACGTCAACTTTGAGTAAAATATCATTAGGCCGAAAATTTATGTAAGAGCGGACAGCATGGATTGCAGCTTCGCAGCCACCTGCTACCCCGAAGCCGAGCTGAGTAGGTTGAAATTGATCGCTGAGAGTACTAGACACCGCCCGACAGCAAACTTTTGCTGCAAGACGGCGGTATGTAGTACCCACAGCGATGGGTCGTATGCCTCCGTCTTTTTTTTTTAAGGCACAAAGATTGGCGCCGTAAATGATTTCAACTACACTACAGTGAACCTGGCCAGAAAGCATGAGATTTACCAATGATGTCAGAGCTTCAAGCAGAGCTACGCTGGCCTCACCGCCAACATTCAGAAGGTCCTTGAGATGTTGTGCAGTGAGACCATCGAGCCCCGCAGCAGTTCCACTTCGGAAGCCATTAACAGCCTGGAGGACCTCAGCGGATGACGCCTGCAATTTTGCATTGGAATTATTGGGGGGATCGGGAAAAGTAACGTTGGTGGCAGGGCGTGGGTGCTTATCATGGAGAGCAGAAAGTGTCTCTGGGGTGTCGGGAGCCAAAGCATCATCCGAAAATAAAAGTCTAGAAGCACCTTTAATGTCCCCATCACCAACCTTACTTTCAATGTAGTGAATATGCGACCTTTTGTTCCAATTGCGCGGTGAATGATTAAGTCTTAAATTATATGAATGGTCAGATGAGCAGTTTTCTTTGATATGTGATGTAAGGGAACGGGAGATATTTGGAGATGAATTGACATGCAGAATTCTAAATGGGAATGTAAGTAAAAGTTCCCATGCCTGTATTGAGTTCAAATTAACAACATTCCTGATCTCTGTCGTTAATTTTTGAGCAACACAGACACGGGCACCTCGGGGCACTCTTTTAATGATTGGAGTACTGTGTTTTAATTTGGAGATTTGAAGCCAAAAGGGTTCGGAGGGTGGTGGTGGAGATGTCTGTGGTTGAGATTGAGGTGTCTGAGATGATAATGGCTGGGACTGGGAAGCATCACTATGAATTTGTTGATGAGTGGATTGATGGCAACGGCTTACATGAATATTAAGGCCTCTCTGGCCTTTAAAATGTCGGGGTCGGGAACAAAGATCGCATTTTATATAGTTGGTCGGTGAACTCATAAAAAATACTTAACTTAACTTAAAACAAATCATACTAAAATAACAAAAACTGAAAAAAGGACAAAATTTACACAATAATAAAAACAGTTAATAAACAATGACACTTGATGACACTACACGTTGTAGTTTGTGGTGTAGTTGCTAGGCAGCGGGCAGATTTCGGAGCATTTCATTGGTCGCCTACCGCAGGCACGTAGCAACGATAATGATTTAATGTGGCGTCCATAGCAACAGTCAAATGTCCAATTTTGTCTGCAACAGCTGATTTTGAAACTATATTTTGTACAATTTGTAGGCAGCTGATGTCAAAAACCGCATGTTCAGTGGTGTAACCAGCTCGGGGCTGCAGGTAAAAAAGCTCACTAGGCGGCTACGCACATGATGAAAATTTATAATAATTATTTTACTGTCTATCAAATTTAGCGTGTCACAACACGTTTTTTTTTTTTTTTTTTTGTAAGCTAAGTTGAACCTAATTGCGTTATTTTATTTTAGCATAGTTTGTCAGTAGAATATTGATTGTGACGTTAAAAAAGATAAGATAACTTTATTTGCGAAAAAATATGGTATTTTAAGGATGATACAATTTAAAGTGCGCATGTCTCGCTAATCATATGCTTAGCATGCACATGTTACAATTTTAAACTTACTTACATAATTATTATGAGAGGATAATTATTATTGTATCAACTAATAAAATAATCGCTAAATTAAATAGGAGGAAAATTTAAATATTTATATATGTCATGAAAATAGGATGTACTCAAATAGTAATTAAATAATATGTCAATAAATCTAATTAAAATTTAATTAGTGACAATAAATGTCCAAAATGTCCGGTCATATTGAGAAAATGTCCAATTTGGTCAGACATTTATAACGTGACGGACACTTTACAACTCTAGTCAAGACCCTTTTATCGGGAACGCGTATCGAGTTGAAATAAAATCTATGTACTCAGGTTTGCACTCTCTTGAAGCCGTACAAAATTGGAAACTTTTAAGTTGACGTGAAAAAAGACACGGCCGCTTATGTCGCATAAAACATATATATTCGACACTCAAGGGAATAAAAATTAATAGGGTACTTCCCGTCGACTTAGAATCATGAAATTTGGCAAGAAGCAATGTCTTATAGCACAAGTAAAGGGAAAAGTCCGAAAACCCAAAATTTCTAGTAATTTTTTTTTTTAAAAGTTTTTTTATCAAACTCTGAAAATCGGTATACAGGGTTATTTTTTAATACACTAACAACCCCTAAGGGCTGATTTTGGTGCTCAAATACAATTTTTCTATGGGACCAATATCGTAATATAAAAAAAAATACTGCTTCATACAAACTGATGTCAGCTGGGCGACGGCTTAGTATGGGGAAGTATTTTTTTTTGCGATTTCGATGTTGTTCTCATTGAAAAAGTTGTTGTAATTGAGCACCAGAATGAGCCCCTAGCGGATGGTTGATGTTTTAAAAATAACCCTGTATACCTTAGAGACTCGATTCCCGTTAAAGACGAATTATTTACATACCAATAAAATAAAACCAATTTATTTCTGTAAATTTTAAGGAAAACACCACATGCATAAAGAAGGAATACTTGACGTTAATATACTAACATACGCATATACAGGGTGTAACGAAAAGGTGAAATAAAACTTTAAGGGGTTATTCTACGGCTAAATTACATCAACTTTTTCTATGGGACCAACATCGAAATCTCAAAAAAAAAATTGACGTTTCCATACAAACTGATGCCAGCTGGTCGCGTTTTAGTATGGAAAAGTTTTTATCGTAATCTTTTACCCAATACTAATAAGCAATACTTTTACCCATTTCAACCGTTGCAGATATTTATGAAGCACCTTATATATATACCGATAAGTTAGTACGGAACCCTCGGTGCGCGATTTAGACTCGAACATAGCTGGTTTTTTATTTCAGAAGTCCCTAGAGCCGGGTAGTGGCGAAGCATCCCTCCCAGAGGAGGTGGGGCGCGCGTGCGCGCGGCGGCTGCTGGACGAGGTGGCCCGCGGCGGCGCGGCCGACTCCGCCTTCCAGTGGCTGCTGGCGCTGTGGATGGCGCTGGGGCAGAAGGACGTTAGCGAGTGCATTGTGAGTCGGGGTTGCTGCACACATAAGCATTAAGACCGGCATTTATTGACAAGGCCGGTCGGTGAAATAGAAAAAAGAATTATTATTACTTATTGTGTTCATAACTCAAATAAGCATTAAGACCGGCATTTATTGACAAGGCCGGCCGGTAAAATAGAATATAGAAAGAAATAGAAAAAAGAATTAAAATTACTTATTATGTTCATAACTCAAATAATTACTTACAATCCTTGAAAGGGAGAGTTTGTATGTAGATGTTTGTTACTCTTTCACGCAAGAACTACTAAACAGATTTTGATGAAATTTGGCATAATGATAGACCATGACCAACACCCCGATTCAGAAACTTTCGATAACAAAATGTTAGGTTAAAGATCTTTATTCTCATACGAAATTACATTTCATTTACAGTGAGATATTTATCATAGTTTAAAAAACAATTTAAAAAACAATTAGCCGGTACTCGACTCTAAATACAGTTTTAGCTTATTTTTAAACACATTTCACACTCTTTAATGGCGTTTGGTAGCTTATTGAATAGTTGTGCTCCCCCAAACATTACAGTCTTCACACTGTTTATGACACTATTTATGATTAACATTAGTGTTTCGTGATTTACCGGTTGTCATTTCGTTATCAAAGGGTTCCGGATTGGGGGCCTGGATTAGCACATCTGTCCACTGCTGAACATTGGCCTCCCCCATTGACTTCCAGATTGGCCGGTTGGAAGCGGCCTGCATCCAGCGTCTTCCTGCGACCTTTACCAGGTCGTCTGACCACCTTGTGAGTGGACGTCCTACGCTGCGCTTGCCGGTACGCGGCCTCCATTCTAGAACCTTTCTGCCCCATCGGCCATCAGTTCTACGTGCTATGTACCCCGCCCACTGCCACTTCAGCTTGCTAATCCGTTGGGCTATGTCAGCGAGTGGATTAGCACATAGGATACTTTTATCGGGTAAGGTCAACGCAGACGAAGTCGCGGGCGGAAAAGCTAGTAAATTAATAAGGCAAAATGCTTTTGCAATGGGAAAGGTTGTCATAACGCTGGTTTTCTGTGAAAACCATTGAGATATAAAGAGAGTCATCGACCGACTATAAAAATTTATTTTTAACCAATTTATGTTGTAGTCAGCATAATGAAGTGAAAAAATCAGAGGTTATGTTTACACAAAGAATCAAAAGGTATATTTAAACAAAACAAGGGGGTATGATTATCGTGGCAACCTTACTAAAATCGGAAAACATTTTAAAACGTTTTTTAGAAGTTTTGCCATGGTTCCTTAACTCATGTGGCTACAATACCAGTCAATGAAATTTTATCATAAATTCAAAATCAATTTATTTCTGTAAATAGGCCTAAATTAAGCACTTTTACGCGTCCCAATTATATTTACCCTACCATTGCTTCGGGACAATATTATGGGCTAGTGCTGAAAAGAAGCGGCGCAAAAAACTCGGTCATTGTTGCCAGGAGCTTCTTACCATTGTATCATGAATCATTGTATTCTCTAATTCATATTTAATTCCATCTTCCACCAGGTCGGGCCCCTATCAGACTACACGATAACCTTCTTACAACACCTGAAAGAGTTTTTCGGCGTCATGTTCAAGTTGGAAGTGCAGAGGGCGGAGGCCGACGAAGCGTCAGACGATGAAGAAGAATTCGCCGCCGCCAGTAAGATCAAGATGACCTGTGTTGGGATAGGATACGTTAATATCAGCAAGAGGACATTGTGAATATAATTTTATAAAATAACCCCGTATTTTATTTTTATTACTTAAATCGCTACTTAGCGTTTTTGCCCTCGTGAAGTTTGTCCCCAACGTACGAGTCTGAGGCTTCGCTGCGCGAAGCCTCACACTCGGCCGGGTCGGGCGACCGCTAGCGGGGCGGACCTAGGCCGTGCGCCTTCAGCGCACGCCACAACTGCCCGGGTTAAGCTGGCGAATGTCTTCCTCAAAGGCACTCAGCGATAGGTCCGTCCATAAAAAAAAAAAAAAAAAAAAAAAAAAAAAAAAAGAAGTTTGTCCCAGATCTTATCACGCTGGAATGAGGGTTATCCATTGAGATTTATTTTATTTTATATATTTTTATTTATTAGGGATAACAACAGCTTACAGATTTCATTTTACATAAAATATCTTAACTCTACTGAAAGCCAATAACAGTTATCCACGTATATTATATAAATGAATAGTATGTTAGTCAGTGTGCACTTAAATACAAGAAAAGTACTTATAGAAAAGGCATACATTTCTGAAAACTTCTCTCATAATATTCGTAGATAAAGAATATCACTAAAGTTACATATTTAATTAATTTAAAAATGTATGTTGTTCATAGCCAAGATATAATATAATTAAGATGATGTACAAGGTGCTAATTTAAAACCAACCGTAACCGTATAACTGTAATCAATGTTGACAAAAAGAAAAAAGTAAAATCCCTTTTTTATTTGTTACGCTGTATCATCAATTATTTTTAAAATGTTGTTTATTTCCAATAAAAAGGGTCAGTTGCACAAAATTTTTTGTTGTAAAGTTTTAGAATTCTATTTACTATCGAGTTACTTGCATAAATAGTAGAAAGGTGTGAAGTGTGAAAGAGACTGGTGGTCTTGTGCGGCGAGCCGGGGTACTGAACGACACTTGCTCCAATAGCGGCGGGCAGTCCAAACGAGCGCGTATGCGAGTGCTCAACTATAGAGTAGAAATGTGCTCTTTCATTTCGGCCGACAGAGACATGTGCCTGGCCGTTTTTCCCCTGTCCCTCTTACTTACGGACCACAGCCCTAGTCGAGGTCCGAGCCTAGAGAGGTGCCCTTGAGGCCCGAGTCCGACTCACCCCCAGATCGGGCCCGCTAGAAAGGAGCCCGACAGCGGTCCGGCCTGTTTCGGCAGTTCCGGTCCCGTCGGCGCCATCACTAGCGAGTTCGCCGCTTGGTAGGGTGCCTTTTGCACTCAAAGTCAAAGGCAAAAATTATTTATTCAGTTTAGGACAGAAAATTGCCACTTATGAACGTCAATAATAACATTATAGGCCCATATGGGGCCAGAACATGTCTCCTTATTTTTTGAGCCCTACTAGCGCTTCTTAGTACTCGACATTGGCCCGATCACGCCTGCTAGTATGGGGATCGACATGTACCTACGTGTGGGGCGGACATAGGCTGTGCGCCTTCAGCGCACGCCACAACTGCCCGGTAAAGCTGAATAATATTTACCTCAAGGGCAATCGGCGATAGGTTCGTCCGAAAAATGTCATAGATATTATTATGTTTTGTCAATTGTCGATCCGCTCCCAGTAACATAATGCGACAGAGTCGATAGAAAATGAAACAAAAAAAATCTCACTGTGATTTCTTCTATTTTCAGTCGCATTACGAACTTTACTTGAATTTTTTGGGTTTTTTTCCAGGAGCGGATCGACACTGGATTACGAATATTTTTTAATTACGGGAATTGGGCCTCTGACAAAAAGGTTTAGCCACCGGCCTCACAACACCCCTTATCAATATTCATAGTTCGCCAAAAACACCGCGTGACCTTAACTCGCTGTTTCCTGGTAAAGCGAAAAATGCCCAACTTAATTTTTAATAATTTAATTAGAATAAACCTGTATTTATCCGACTGATTAAAAATTATATTCTGTAAAATTTAAGATAACTTGGTACCAAAAAACACGTTTTTTTCGTCTAAAACCTCACCAATATCACCAGAGAGGGAATGGGTTAAAAAGTTACTAAAAACATCATCAAGTGATTAATCATTGACCCATGGCTCAATCCTTAAAATCCAATGGCCTTAGATTAATGACAAATATAGATTAGTAATCCGCGCGAAAAATTTGAAGCAACTAAATTGGCGTCACAGAGGGCTCCTCCCTATGCCATCAGCTCCGTAGTGTTTAATGACAATCCGTTCCGAACGCATGACAAACTTGATCTTGATGTCTTATCGATTTTTTGGGAAAAACTACTATTGTGCTTGTGTCTGTGTATAAACGTTAGCACACAAAACTGTTTTGTTGCTTCAATTTTGAAATCGCCGCGCCGTATTAGTATCTATATGAACTATCATTCTATATCTCATTATTCAAAGCCTCTATAGCTATGATAAGTTATAATTAGCCCGAAGTTTATTATTTCAATGAAACCAGTCAAAACTTTTAATTTTTTATTCTTAAAAATAATTTCACATAAATCTTATTACTACAATTGTATAATAATTAAGGCACATTTTGAAATAAGTTTTCTTGTTCGTTATTCGACTCAGTATAAATAATTACGTAACAATAATATTGATTGATGAGAAATGATACAATATTAGAGTCGATAAAACTAACGATTTCAAAAGAAAAACTTATTAAAAGTGTAAAAAAGGAAGAATACATTTGGCAGTGACCGTTTTTATAGTGGTAATTATTTGACTTAGAATAATTTTACAACAATTTTACTAGCAATATAGTTACTAGAAAACGAAGATTTTCCAGTGCAACAAATAGAAATAAAATAATAAGCAACGTACAAAAATATTATCATATTATGTACCTTAGATAAACATAAACATATTTTTATTCAGTCAATAACGCACATATCACAAGATAAATATAAAAATGTGGTTTCTTCAACATCTTGCTTACTAAAGTAAAACGTGCATAATATTTTGTATTTTTACAAAAAATAAGCAAAGATAGTATATTTTTTACAATAAATACCTAGTTTACATTGTTATTATGATAGCATAAAATAGGTAAGATGAATAATATTCCGTTTATATATTCAATAAATAATTAAAGAGTTTAATCATAATTGGTTTTCTCTTTAATTAATAACATTACATTTATTATCTATGCCCATATAACACAGTTTCCGTCTCTCTCTTTTAATTGTGTAATGTCTTTGCATTATTTCTCTAGATTTGATGATGGTACAAAACCAGATATTTATTCAATGGACAGATACTAGAATATCAGCTGTTTGCTTCTCGTGCAAGTCAATGAACGCGGCTTTGTGCACCACAAGTAATTGTAACTCTAAGATTTTATTTTAGCCACATAGTAAAACGCTATCTCAAATGTCGTCGAGGTCATAAATATAGTAACATAGGCGACATAGGTCTACTGAGAGAGTATCAAAATCTGATAAATTTTGACGAGAGGCATCCAGCCGTATGCTCCCCACAACGGAAATCTGGCCCCCGATTCAGAACCCTTCGATAACGAATTGACATTCGATAAATCACGTGACGCCATGGAGCACATGCCCTATTATAGAGTAGAATTGTCATATGATTTGTTTCTGTGTATCTGTACTGTTTTTATGTGCGAGTGTTGACAGGAGATGTCATACTAAATGTAAGTGAAAAATAACTTACTAATTTCGGAGAAAGATGGTGCTCGATGCGTGACGCCAATGCTAAATCATGTAGTCACGTGGTTTTCCGGTCGACAGTTTGTTATCGAACGGTTCTAAATCGAAGTCAGGCCCGGGCTCTCGGGCACTCTAAGAGCCGTATCACACTAACGATTTGCGAATTCGAAGCGAGGTGAAAGCGAAGCGGACTCGCAAACCGTCATTGTGATGACGCTTCTATCGATTAATGTTGTCACCGTATTTGCGCTGCACTGCGCGACACGACTTATTCGATACGATACACTCTTTGAACAGGTTTGTACGGAGCAAGACACTTGAGTGACGCAGCAGGTAACTGCTACGTTTACAAAACTTGCAGTACCGCGTCACGTCGCGCAGTGCGGTGTAGACATGAAGCACATACCATATAGAGTAGAAAATTTAGAAAGAAACCCTTTAGACCTTGTAGAAGACCTTGTAGAAACCCTTTTTGGCACATTTCTTCTATTTTTTGTACCGGAAATGTCACTCATGTAACAATTTTTGGTGCCAAATAAATAATATTATTCTTATTCTTAAATGTCATTACCTTTGTTCGACACAATTTTCCGCCATTTTTAATCTGTATCTGGGCGAAAGTTGACAGGACTTGTCATTTCATACTAAATGTAAGTGAAAATCGATAGTGTTTCGGAGTATTGCTTCTCTACAGATCTTTAAGGTATACAATGTGCTCGATAGGTATAGATGAGTTTCGTCCATTTTGTGGTTTAATTAAAACTGACACAAACAGATTGAAAATATTAAATAGAGTTTACAAATAATTCAGGTAGGAGTCTTAATAATCCCAGTCAATTCAATCAACACTAACAAGTTGCACTTTGCAATTTATCGAATCCATTTGTGCCTGCTTCAATAAAACGAGCTAAAACCGATTCTGCTTAGAGATCCTTCTCATCACACCCAAGACCCGCTGACCAGTTGCAGATGCCGCCCACTGGGTCGAAGCTGAGACCCTTGGGACAGATGTAAGCCCATCCGATGAGGTTGCCGGTCTCCTGACGAGAGCATGAGATGAACTTCTTGCAGGATGTCGGGTGGGCGAAGTTGCCGATGTCCAGACATTCGATTACACCTGAGGGGGAAAATTGCAAATCAAATAAAAAGAAACATTAATTTGAATTTAAAATATGAGATTAATGTCACTTGAAAGACAAGCAGTTAAAAACATTGGCCCCAAAATCTACTTGGCACATTGAGGGTTTCTTGGCACTGCCGTTGCTAACGATTATTTCATATGGATTCCGAATTAGGAAGGTCATTAACTTTACCAGACTCTTGGATGTGTCACGTAAACCATATTAAATAAACATAAATATTGGACAACAACAACGTGACGTACATTGCTCTGATCCCAAGCTAAACTAAAGAATTTGTGTTATAGAAATAAAAAACAACGATGATACCACAACACCCCGACCCGTGGCAACATAGAAAAATACGTTTTACATTGACCCGACCGGGAATCGAACCTAGGACCTCAGAGATGGTAACGCCAAGTTTTCGCCTCTCGTCGTCAAGAGTACTAGAGGAATATTAATATTATAATTATTAGATTTTATGACAAAAAACTGTTATCTAATTAAATATTCGGCTTTGACTCAGAATAAACAACATTACTAATATTTTTTGGTAAAACAATATCCAACTCTCTTTTGTTTGTCTCTCTAACGGATAGACAGACAGACAGCGCGACTACTGACCTTTAGCGTGAAGAACGACTTGAGCCCCCTCTATGTATTTCTCAGCTACTTTCTCGTCACTGTCATCATAATAGTCATAGTTTTCTATCGGTCTGTACGTCCTCTTCGGCTCCTCCGGTTTGATCTTCTCAAAGGGCTTAGCGGCCTTTACCGACCCGCGCCGAGGTGCCGGCTTGGCTGTGGTCACGGAAGGTACATAGGTCGGCGTTGTCGGCCTGATGGTGGTGGATATCTTGCGTTGGAGCTTCTTGCGTAACACTTTCCGTGTGGGTGTCTGGGGCGTGGTGACTGGTGATAAATATTGGTATTCATCTGTGAAAATATCCAGTTTTTAAGTTAAAAAATTAGTCCCCTGAGATTCATCATCATCATTTCAGTCATAGGACGTCCACTGCTGATCATAGGCCTCCCCCATGACTTCCAGATTGGCCGGTTGGAAGCGGCCTGTATCTAGTAGCCTTTACCTTGTGGGTGGACGTCCTACGCTGCTTGCCGGTACGTGGCCTCCGTTCTATGTTGTTATGATTGTTATTTATTACCAACCAACCAACAAAGCATACACCTTAAAGTTAAACAATACTGTTACATTCACAAGCGAAACATTCTGTAGTGTTGCCTTATTTAAAGACTGCCACGGATAATGTAACGGTAATGATTACCTACTTAGTTTTAATAATCTTTGTGATAGGTATCTCCTGTTTTAATGGTCTGCTTCTCATCAGAAACTATATCAATATTTATTCGGCTTAGTTTAGGAACGTCCTAAAAGCGCTGGCACCGAGAATTAGGCTTATCTCACATCGAAGCTGGTAGGGATGTTTATATTGATATAATGTATTGAAGTCTGAAACGAGACCCTCGGAGGTTAGTAAATTTTTTGCTACCAAAAACTGTCCGGCTTTATGCGAAATATAAGTTTGTATTACAATTTACTAAACGATCCTAAACCTTTGAATGATATTTTTTCTTATACAAAACTGTACCTATAAGTACCTAATCAGCTTTAGTTTAATAATTTCTACGATGTAAAATACTATTTGTAATAAAAACAAACTAGGCTTGTATGTATTAAATTTATTCTTGATAAATTTGATGCAATTTCTTTTAAATTAAAATAATCGTTTTTTTGTCTCCTTGCATGCCTAACTACCGTATTGGGAAAGATATATTTTTATAGGTTTGTATTTTTGTGTACCATGTTATAATGCGACGAATTGAGAGTTGAAATTAATTTGTATAAAAACATTTACCTTATTAGCTTACTTAGCCTAACTCTCGGTGGAGCCTCCGCCTAGGGTAGGTGTAGGTACTCATCAGAGTAAACTTAATTACTTGTTATAATATAATTAACTCCAATTAAAATAACTAGTGCGTTAATAAACGAATGCGTGGTGTGGGAAAAGATAAGATCTTCACATACTCGAGTAACATTCTCATGATTAAGATAGTTATCTAATTATATTAATTAATGTAACATGTTATGTGTATTACTCACCGTCATAAGTTTTAGTAACAGGGGATTCTAGTAAATATTCCCTGGTGAAGTAAGCTGGTTCTTGACTAACTCCAGTGTAACCTCCCGTCGAGAAAGCATAATCTTCTACAGGCACGGGAATCAACTTTTCACTCGATGAAACGAATCTGGGAGTTGAGGAGACTTGACTAGTCGATGCAAATCTGGGTGACGAGGACACTATAGGAGGCGGGATACTTGATAACCCAGGGTTAGTGGAAGGAGTTCTTGTTAAGGAATGTGTTGGAGAAACCCCTGATAAGCCAGGATTGATTATTGTCGGGGTAGGCACAGCTGAAGGCCTCACGGCTTTGACGGGGAAAGTGCTAGTACTAAACGTAGATTTTGGCACGTAACTGGTTGTAGGCGGAACTCTGGGTGCGTCGAAGTCTGCTGTAAGACCAGTGAAGACCTGCCCAGTGGCTATATAATCTTGAGTAGACGCGGGCCCTTTGTAAATTGGCGTGCTGGTATACTCGTCGAAGAAGACCGTCTTTCTGCTGTCAGTGTATGGTTCGGTTTCGGAGTTGGTGTAGTACTCTTGTGTGGTGGCAGGAGGGGACTTCTTCGTTGGTTTAGGGTCCTCTTCAAAGACTGGAATGCTCGGTATAGGCGCGGCGAGGAGCTGATGAGCTGCGATGGCTACTGCGGTTTCAGGGTTGAAAGCTGTTGGGCGAAAATATTATAAGTGGACTATATTAATTATATTCCTTAAGGTTAATAATAATTATACGACCTAGGTGATAAAGATAAATACTAGGCACAGAAGAAATTAGCAGGAAAGTTGATTTGCGACGTTGAAAGCTAAACTGGAAGCCCCAGCAGAATTGAAAATCTTTTTGACAGACAATTATGAAAATTAAGGATCTTCTGTGTCAAAAAATATGTATTTCTTACCATCAACTGTGGTGGCTCTTCCTTCTGTGGTCTCACTGGTCTCCTGACTCTTTGCTAGGAGCCTTAGCTTTTCATCAAGCTGGTTCTGCTTGAAACTCGCGCTGTACTTCTTGCTCTGGCGTTTCGACTCATCCTCGTTTGTGGCAGACGGGTTTTGGTCGCTGACTTCGTCTTTAAGGTTGACTAGAGGACGGCGTTGCACTTTGACGGTTTTCTTTGGAATAGTGGGGCGTGGTTCCAGGGTAGGATCTTCGATGATGTCTGTAGAAACATACTAAGTCAATTCACAATATTACATTCCAATGAATAAAAATTACGCTCACGCGAGTGATAAAGTTGACTTCACTCCCAGTCAAGTAATTCTCTTGCTTTATCCAATTTCCATAGACATCTTGGAGTTTAACAACAGCAATTGCAAGAGTGGTAGGTATTTGTTGTATGTTGGCATTAGATATATGTATGTAGGCTGTGTTGTGTGTGTTCAGCGTTTGTCGAAGCTTGTCGAGTGCTGGTAGAGACGATTGAACGTTATTAGTTTCTTGTTCGGTAGCTTAAGTTTGGGTGGTTCTAACCACCCAAACTTATTACTTATTACTTATTATTACTTAAGAATATTCTAATATGATCATCTTCTACTTCATGTAACATTATGTAGTATGCCAATAAATAATTGAATTGCTCGAAGTTGATCGTTAGTTTTTATGGAGTAGTAATAATATGTAGTTCCAAAGTAAAAGTTAAATAAATTGAATATATTTTTTAAATAAATTAAACTTAGCAAAGCTTGTACTTCAGGTATAACAACGCATAAGCTGTGCTTGTACATATTATGGCGAGTAGATAAAATAGGCATTGTTAAATACATTTATAAAACTCCATGGCTCAGGTACAAATGAATAATACATATTAGACTATCTATGTAGCTAAGGCGCTTAAGTTCTAGAAATAAGAAACAACGTCGGAATTAGAACACATACACCTGAGACGATATAGAATATTTCGTTTTCTACATTGATCCAAAAATAAATTGAAGCAGGGACCGAAAAGATAGCTACGCCTCTCGGCTACAGAGGTCGTCGTGCTCATCCCACAGACATTTGCCTCTTGCAGGATTCGAACCCTCTACGGCCTGGGTTTGTAGAAGGGAGCGTGAACCATAAGTGACGTTGTTGGTCAGTTATCTATATCAGCACGATTACCTACACGGTTTTAAGCAGTGTCTTATTCGTCAAACAGCCTAAACTAAATAATGATGAACTACCTGTGTCTTCGATTTCTTGTAGCGACTCCTCGCTGGCCAGCCCAGCTGTGGTGTCAGTAGTGCTGGGCGCTTCGGTGGTGGTGGTCGTGGAACTGCTGAGGCTGGTCGCTGGTCGCCGGCGGCTGGCCACTCGGAACGGCCGGCGGGTCACCGAGGATGAGCTAGAGGACGCTGCTGGTGCGTTCGTTGTTGTTGATGCTGTAACGAAGACACAAATTTTGTGTGGTTTTTGGACATAATTTACGAATATTAACCATGTCAAAGTATACATATTGTTGTCCCTAACACAAATGCCAAACAGCAACTTGCCTTAGGATTCAAGCAATGTTCTGCCCCAAATGGGCCAATAATGTTATTATTGACGTTCATAAGTGGCAGTTTTCTGTCTTAAACTGAATAAATGATTTTTGACTTTGACTTTGACTGTTTTTGAAGTTTTATTTATTTATTTATGCCATTGCCACACCAACTATAACTATAAAAAATAAAACAAAAGTGTACAGTAGATTGGTTTGTTATATGTTTGTTGTATTATAAAGTACTCTGTGTTATATGTTCCAATGGGGAATATGCTTGTTTTTTTATTTGGTCCTAAAATAAATAGTACTTACAGTAAAACCCGGTTAAGACGATTTCTCAGGGACCCTACCAAAAACGCGTCTTAAGCGAGAAAGCGTATTATGCGGGATAGGGAAAATAAAACGTACTGCATATTATTATGTATTATGGTCTAATTTTGGTATATATGTATTAAATTATACATTTATAAATTACATTAAATACATAGTGTATTTATAATTACGTTATTTAAAATAATCACTTATTTTGGTTTGACAGAAAGATTTTGATGCATTAGCAATTAAAAGATTTTCAACATAATTCAACTTTTGCAGTGCGTCTTCGCTTTGATCCAAAGAAGCTACATAGCATCTTAAATCATTAACAGCTGATAATGCCTGGGCGTTTGACAATACCGGAGTTGACTCATCATCTTCTTCATCATTATCACTTAGGGCCTCGTTTTGTGTGTTATTCACATTCTCAATGATCTTCAATTTATTGAATTTCATACGGTGCTACATTGTCATCAATGGAAGAATATCCAGGAAAACCCTGCAGTATCTCGGGTTCTTCTCTTCCAACACGACGTCAACCACGTTATTTCTGAAACCTGCTTTCTTGAAACAATTTTGAATGGTTTCAGGCTTAATTGCTTCCCATGCCGCTGCAATGTTTAGAATCGCATCATGCACAGTCAAGGGTCGTTTGCTGTCAGGGTCTTCCATTTCTTGAAGATAGCGATGTATCAGTCTTGTCCTGTAACCTTGCTTTAGGACCTTTATAATTCCCTGATCCATCGGTTGTAATTTGCTTGTCGCATTCGGAGGTAAGTAAACAAGCTTGATATTCTTGAGTTCAACACCTTTAGGGTGAGCGGGACAGTTGTCAATGAATAGAAATATGCGTCTACATTTAATCTGGAAGTGATCATCTAAAGCTTTTAACCAGTCAATGAACCGAATGCCGGTCATCCAAGCTCAAGATTGTGCATCATATGTTACGGGGAGCGATCTTACATTTTTGAAACAACGCGGATTTTTTGCTTTGCCAATCACTAGCAAACGTAACTTTTATGACCCATCAGAATTGGCACAGGCCAGGACAGTCAGTCTCTCTTTACTTACTTTACCATCATGACAAGTTTCTCCCTTGAAAACATAGGATTTATCTGGCATCAATTTAAAAAATAAACCAAATTCATCTGCATGTCTCGCGGTTCGTAATTTTGCAACAATTCGGGAAGTGTTGCCATCCATGTATCAACATCTTGTTGTGCCACTGTCTCCGATTCCCCACTGATTTGACGGTAGACAATGCCGTTGCGATTTTTAAAACGATTTATCCAGCCATTTGAAGCGTTAAAATCAGTGATCTGTAAGCCTTCAGCAATTTTACGTGCTTTCTCGCATATTATGGAGCCACTTATGGGCAGTTTTAAAGCTCGTGCTTGATGAAGCCATTCCACTAAAACTTTTTCCAATTTATCAAACTTTCCTACCTTTTGCTTTTTTCTCTGCACACCTCCCAATCTGTATTTTTCATTAATTTCTTCTCTATTCTTTAAAATGGTACGTAACGTAGAAACTGATAAATGAAGCTCAGCAGCTAACTGAGTTTGATTTGTTGTTTGCGATTTTTTATCGAAAACTTTCAATATCTCAATTTTTTCTTGAAGTGACAATGCCTTTCGCTTAATTGTAGTCATATTGTAACAAACAAATGATGCACTATTACAAAAGAATCAGAGCGCGCGCGACACAACATGTCAAGTCAACAAATGACGATCGGCAAACGGCAAACGTGCGGGCGGGTGGCCTTTCTGGGGACTCGCGTTAGAGCGCTCGGTTAGATCTCTCTGCTCAGACTCGGGCGTATTAAACGGGATGACGAATCGTATTAAGCGTTAAGAAATGTATGAAAATATGTCTCAAGTTGCAGGGACTGGCGTAAAGTGGCGTATTATGCGAGAAATCGTATTAAGCGTGATTGTCTTAAACGGGTTCTACTGTAATTATAATTAATAAAACTTTAAGAATTTTCGAAAAATATTGATAAATACCTGATTTACAGCCCATTAAAGTCGCGTGTTAGACAAAGAGATCCGATATGTACCGTGACATCAGATTTCACGCCCGCCATACATTTTTCATAGTAAAAGTTGTTTTAGAAAGAGATTGGTATACCTTAATTTCTAATTACTTCGCCTATTACGGTTATTTTTTACTTAAAATCAATTTTGTTTTCACATTAGCACGATAATTTCATATATTTTCTTATAATTATAGTAAATACAATATATTTTTTTCATGCATATTTCTTATTATTGGCGTACACAACGTCCTACTGCTATTTACTAGCCAACGCAAAGTATTACTAGTATACTATCATCATCATCATTCGCCTGCCCTGTTCCCAGGTCATCTGGGGTCGGCGCAGTATGTTTTTCTCTTCCATGCAATCCGGTCACTCGTCATTGAGTCATTCACTCCCTTCTCAGTTATACCGCTCCTCACACAATCCATCCATCTCTTTTTAGGTCGTCCTGTACCTCTCCACCTATCAATACTCATACCTATCACTCTCCTTGTTACATGATCCTCTTCCCTTTTCATATAACAAAGATACACTAATATTAGAATTTATTACAAATTGTTGCGTTTACATGTTATCCATGCGACTTCGTACTATGTATCTATCCTTCCTAGTATGTTCCGGGCCAATGTGGAGAATGAAAGTTTTATTATTGTTATGATGAAATTGGTGTTATTAAAAATAATCTAAATACCAACTTAAAAATCAATTGGCATGGCAACTGAATTTTGTCTCGCAAGAACCACTGAACAAGTATTACTACGTTGCAAGAACTAGAGATAGGCTACACCGAATTGTTTTTTTTTGTTTCATTCACGTCAATACTAGCACGTAGTTTAAGAAAGAAAAAAAACGGAAAAAACAACTGTCAATTTTGTACTGGAATGCTCTTTATGTGGTATGAAGTTCACCGGGTCATTTGGTCTTAATTCAATAAAAAAGATAAATAAATTAGTTGGTATTTTGTGTATTTGCAACAGAGATCACTATCTTACTAAAAACACGTAATTTCCTTATTGCTTTATTTCAATACCTTGTAAAAATAACTGAGGAAGTATTTAACCACCAAGAAAATATGCAAACAAGTCTTGCGAACGAGCCTTGGCATTGAGGCTTAAGGCACGAAGCATTCGGCCTTATTATTCGGTATTAACCTACATACAGTCTGACAAACGGACAGACAATGTGTTTGTTTGATGTGTTTCGAAATAATAGCCTATTTTGATCACGCAAACGATGGTGGCATTTTTGCAACACATTGTTATACTAAAGTAACGACCAAAAGTGTATTTAGGTAATGAGAATTAAAATAACAGAGCGAAATTTTAAGTCAGCCATTAAAACTATATTTTATTTCTCAAAAGAATCAAATTCACTCACAAGAGACATACAACGGACTGCTAAAAGTTTTAGTTCTTAAAAATAAAAGAACAAAACCTACTTGCACCGATATTACATACCGCAGTTGCAACACTAGTCACTACATTGACGACATATTTAGAAAAGTACTTAATTTTAAATAATATAAATAAAAAAAAATAAGTAACGATAAAATTACGACGAAATTATATTTTTTTGAAGACATCAAATATTCTTGTCATCTTAAGATATAATAAATATACATCAGTTGGCACCAAAGGACAAATAAATAAATAATTGGCGATTTTGAGATATAATATTATTGAATCGCTAAAACAAGGATGAGACTACGAATTCGTAGCATGTAGCAATTGTAGACTACGAGTAAGCGTAGCAATAAAAACAAACTGAGTAGTAAGACATTGACCGAATGCGATTCTGACATCTAACCAACGAGTCATTTACTTTATCTTCTTTTAAATATTTGCAAGTAAGCTTACACACAGTTTGGGGTAATCCAAAACACTTAAATGTAAAACTTTAGCCGATAAATATAAGGTTCTGTTGGAAACTGGCTCGCAATCCTGCTGACAAATCCTTTTAGAACACTATTTTCTCAAATTGTTTCCACAATCACACCTATTATCTAGCCCCAAACTAAGCAAAGCTTGTACTATGGCGACTAGATAACGGATAAACATACTTAAATACTTTTATAAACATCCATGACTCAGGTACAAATGCTCGTGATCATTACACAAACATTTGACCCTTGCGGAATTCGAACCCGCAACCGC
Organism: Anania hortulata; assembly: GCA_963576865.1. Taxonomy (NCBI): domain Eukaryota; kingdom Metazoa; phylum Arthropoda; class Insecta; order Lepidoptera; family Crambidae; genus Anania; species Anania hortulata. The sequence continues at coordinate 19,011,784 of OY756398.1, read as the reverse complement.
TGGCTTTGTAGTCCAGAGCGCGAACCACTACTCCATACGGTCGGCTATGCTCAAGTATTAGTTCTGCGTACTTAAAGTGCTGATATTGTCGAACCTATGCTGTGTCTATGCATCGTACCCGTATCTTGACAACATCACAATCAATTAGGTTAAACAACTCTCAGACATTTTCTACCAATAAATAAATAAATATAAATATTTGACAACATCACATACATTGCTCTGATCTTATGATAAGTAGCTTAAGCACTTGTGTTACAGAAATCAGAAACAACGACGATACCACAACACCCAGACCCGAGACAATATAAAAAAGTTATTTTCCTACATTGACCGACCAGGAATCGAACCCGGAACCTCAGAGATAGCGGCACCAAGTCCGGTATGCTCGCCTCTCGGCTACGGAGGTTGTCAAAAAATCAATCCAACATTTGAGCTAAGTAGGGCCTAGTGAGATTGCCACAAACAATCGCTTTGAATTCGTCGATTGAATAGTAAACGTTAATGTTATTACTTTTCAATCGATTTAAGCGAAGCGATTGATTGACTCACAACAGGCACTCTGGACACAAGAAGACCGTCTGGTGTAGTAGTTCGTGCTCCGGACTATAAAGCCAGCGGTTGCGGGTTCGAATCCCGTAAGGGGCAAATGTTTGTGTGATGAGCACGAGCATTTGTACCTAATTCGTGGATGTTTATAAAAGTATATTTAAGTATGTCTATCCGTTATCTAGTCGCCATAGTACAAGTTTTGCTTAGTTTGCAAGGAGCTAGATAATTGGTGTAATTGTAAAAACAATTTATCATTACTAAAGTGTCAAGCGACAAACATAAATCATCACATAACAACCAGTTAAGGAAGATTGAATGGCAACTAATACCTAACAAAGAAGGTCGTCCAACAGGTGAAAAAGTCTGCCACCTGAACATCCATCACATCGTCAGCACAGCATCAAATACACATAAACACATCCACACATTGTCCGTCAAACCATCGACCGTGTAACGGAAGCTGTACACTATACACAATGATTCATTACAAAACCGGCAAAGGGCGAGTCGGGCTCGTGCACTGAGGGTTCCGTAAACTTGTGTTCGTCAAGTTCGTCCATAGTGAGAATCGAGTCTCCAAGAATTTTACTGCTTTTACTGAGTTTCTTCAAGAAGTCATGTTTCTAGTGATGCAACTTTACGGTTTTGGATTTTTTCACATATTTGTACTGTACTGAATTGCTTCTTGCCAAATGATTCTAGGCCAAGGGGCAGTAAATTATAGTTTTGATTCCTTGTGAGTATCAAAAATGCGGCACAAACAGCCGCATATTTTGATTGCGGTGACTTTTAGTTTTATTATTTCACAGCTTTAAGGGATTGAAGACCTACTCGTAAGTATTTGATTTTAATTTTAACATGATATCTCCACGCGTTCCTAGTAAAAAAGCTCTTGACAGACCGACAGACAGACGGACAGATAGAGGGACGGACGGACAAAGAAGTGATTCTATAAGAAGTTCGGAACCCTAAAATCTGTATCATCGCCAACAATACGGTTATATCATTTGTGATTGTTGAAAGTAACTTTATGGCATGTTGTATGTCATTAGAGTAATTACTGTTTTTGGGCGGTATAGTATTAGACGGGAAATTGGATGAGATTTCGAAAAATATCCACATGGACGGCTGAGAACGCGCGGCGTCACTCAAAAGGCATGAAATTATTATTAAAATTTCTTTTGATCCAAATCCACTTTTAACTATTATAGTAAAACAATATGAGACTTTTCTTAAGCGTGTTTATAGGTAACTAGTTAGATTAGTTGAGTGTGATGTAGGCTTAAGATTACCTTCCCAAGAGATATTGTTTTTAAATATCATGTAACTTAAATGTTGAACTAAATTTGAGCTGATAATGCTATTTCAGCCATGGTAGGCTTCGTACAGTGGCTAAGGCAAGGAATTCGTCCTCACCTATTGTCTAATGCCGGTTTTTATAGGGTATGCCTGACGGATGACATCGGTTTTCGTCGCAAATGACAAGTGAGTCCCACCTACTGCTCCCTCGAGGGCAGCAGGTAGGTAATCGTAAAGCATTTTCCCGGCGCTAAAAACACTTTCTACGGTGTGGTATTTTATGAGTTCCTTCCAAATGCTCTAATTTCTCAAGTTCGTAATGTTAATTTGTTTCAGTTAAGTTTAGTTGATAAGATTTCTCCAAAATTCATGAATAGTGCAATTCTGAAATTGGGAACGTTGCTAGAAAGTTTGTCTTTGATCGTATAAACTATTTGCAAAGCAAGAATTCGATGACGACCGGCTGTTATAGTGGTTTGCGCTCCGGACTACAAAGCCAGCGGTTGCGGGATCGAATCCTGCAAGGGCCAAATGTTTATGTGTTAAGCACGAGTATTTGTACCTAAGTCATGGATGTTTATAAAAGCATTTAAGTATGTTAATCCGTTATCGTCATAGTATAAGCTTTCCTTAGTCCCGAAGCGGTGGTAGGACTAAGCTATATTTTGGGACGTGTATAAGTACCCGGAAGAGGGCCTATGTACAAAATAAATGAGTATTATTGACTATTATTAGTTTGGGGCTAATTGGTGTGATTGTGAAAAAAAAAACGTAAAATAGCATGTAAAGCGTAACATAATGGGTAGAGCAATGATCCACTCTATATAGCATAGCCAAATCGGCTCACAATCACATCGACACTCAGACCTATTAAATCAAATGATCCGTAACGCAAGCGCATGGTTTCGCTACAAAAGAAAAGCACAAATAGAGCCAGTAGGTTCATTGAAACGTACAATGTTCAATAATTGTTCTATATGCGAATGCCTGTTAATAGCTACGTTTATATGATAACTCTGTATTCATAGATTGTATCAATGCTGTTGGTGTTCCGAATTAAATAAAATAAAATAAATAAATAAATAAGTTTAGTCTAATCTAAGTCTAATGTCGCAGTTTGATAGAAATAGGTATGAAGTATCAGGCTCGTGTAATACTTATATACGAGTACAGAGCTTCAACTTGCCCTTTATGACGATCGGAAAATCGCTCTGTGTTTTGTATTAGGTACTTAAGCACAGTTTTACAATCTTAAGAACGTAATCCTATCACGAAAAAAAATCGAACTGATTATTAATAATTGTGTTTAATGCACACACAGATGGCTTCCGTGCCATCCACCATAGAAGAGCCGCCTCGACACTAAGCCGAATTCATGGGAGATATAATAGTATTCTACGTGTTGTGGCTGGGCGAGTAGATTGCTTATATATGAAGCATTGGGTTCGGCTACACGTCGTAACCATCGTCATGCGTTTGTTTATTTTTTTGCTAGTTATAAGCTGACTTTTGTAATTTGTTACTTCACTATGAACCACTGTGTCTGAATTAAACGCTTTGAAAACATTAAAAACCAGTCAATGATAACGGTTTATAAACTCTGATAAGTCAAATTAGTAGGTGTACGTGTTATTCAGTTTAATTTTTCATAACCTAACTCTACTTGCATAATATGAATCACAATTGATCACCTCATGGCTGGTACTATGAGTCTAACAGCATGTTAACTGTTACCTACCACTTGGGTTTGATTAAAAACAGCAGACGTTAGTAGTAATGAGCCTACTACATGTAGTATCTACTGCGGTTCGGCTGCGCAAGCGACACACATCGCATTGAACAATGATTAATTGATCTAATTTCTTTCTTTGATACGTTTTGCAACTCACTAAGGCGAGCAACAAGGTGTTTGTTTGCTCTCGTTATGAACGTGGGAAACTGATATTAGAAAGGTATGTATTAATCCAGAATCCAGTTTGTAGATTAAGCTACATATACTACATATTTATTTGTAATTCTAAAACCGCATTTTTTGGACTCTACTGGTCATACAGAAAGCCTGGACACTGTTTTAAATTTTTTCTAGTCAATGTTTAGATGACAGACGATATTTTTTTAAATGATCCGAAAGTTTTTCTGATAATACAATAAGCGAAAGAGCTTACATTAGACCCGTTCGTTTACAAATTATCGACCGAAAAACCACGTGACATTATACAGGATGTCCTATATAGAGCATGACAAAAGGAAAACTCTATCTTCTGTTAAAATATAGTTCTAATAAAAGTCGCTCAGTTCTTGGGAAAATGAAGATATTAAAAAAATGCTTTGGATAACAACTCAAAATAACAATTTGTGCAAAAATGGTGCGACTTTGACAGAGTCTAATTTCGGACCTAGAGATAGAGCCTTTTTTACTCTCCTTTTCTTCTTTATCTATACGGTCAATCCCGGATGCGTCCAAAGCCATTGCTTTGGAGCCTAGGGTCCGCTTTCCTTGATTTACTCCTCCAATTCGCGCGTTCTTTAGCGTCTCTAGTTGTCAGATCATTAATGGCACGCATGTCAGCCCCCACGACGTCAAGCCAGCATTTTTTGGGTCTACCCCTTTTACCAGGACCTGGCGGAGGCGGCATGGCCAGCCTTTTTTGCTCTATCTACGGGTTTCGTTTGGCATGCTCTTTACGGGATACCCTATATGATTTAGCATTATTGTCACGTTATTTATCGGTTGTCAATTCTCTTTCAAAGGGTTCTGAATCTAGGGCCAGATCTGACGAAGGAGTTTATACTGGCATACATGTACCCAATGGAAGGTCACGGAGATAGGTGAGTCTCGAAAATAGATGACATGGCTACAACGTGCGCATCGCATAGCAGCTACAACACAGCAACAATGGGGTGCAATTTTTTCTATGTTAGTCCCATAGAAAATCAGCGTCGTGATAAGTCCGTGGCTGTCACGACAAATGCTGAGCTGATACTGTTTTGTGTATTATTATTTTTTTCTTGTGTGTCGAATAAACGTTTCTTTCTTTCTATATTTGTGCACCAGAATCAGCCCATCAGAGGTTTGGCGTATTTGGCGTTACACGTTGTAGTTTAGATGTAAGCAAGCTTCTAGAAATTTCTGGAATTTTTGGAAGTACAATGTAAATATTTACTTATGCCTGTGAATGTGACATTTAAACTTAAGCGAGCGGCTCTTTAGAAAGTTATCACTATTAATACTTTAATGTCTAAACCTTTTTAACAAGTTGGATAAGTAAAATGCCGTTGCAAGGCGTAACCCTTTATTTATAATTGCCTCGCAGATAGAGAATTAAAAGATTTTATAGGAATTCCACTAGTAACAGTAAATCGATAATCAATTTAATTTTTAAAAAGGCGTATAGCTTTACTATTAATAACACACTTTTATTTTCTTACTAACTTGTAATTCAATCTTGGAAGTCGTTTTTATCGTACTTCTAACTAACGTATCAATTTGAAATTTTGTAAATAACTGACCGTGACTGTGCCGTGTGGGGACGGCCGTAAAGAATACACTTCCCCACCACCAACAGGAGGCGGGTCGTAAGAGGCGACTAATTCATGTAGCACGAGACGGGCAGCAGCGTCTGCGTGCGAAATCTATAAAAAACTGCGCTCGCCAACGCCTGCCAAGCGTGGCGAGTATTGGCAATCCCCCCCAATGGAAGTCATTGGGGGAGGCCTATGTTCAGCAGTGGACGACCCGATTCCCGGTCGTTCAATGTAAAAAAAAAACTTTTCTATATGCTCTCGGGTCTGGGTGTTGTAGTACCATCGTTCTGATTTCTGTAACACAAGTGCTCAAGCTACTTATCATAGGATCAGAGCAATGTATGTGATGTTGTTCAATATATATTATTACTTATTAATCCTGAATCGCTTATTTTAAATGTTTACCCTAGTCTGCCTCTGTTTCCTTCAAAAAAGGCACCCACATCGTTAATCGCGATTAATCGCAGCGACTATCCGCTCGGCGTGGGAACCCAGCCCATTTGCCGATCGCAATGCAGCCCTATTGTGTGTCCCACGGTTTTGTTGAGACATCACACACTTTTCAGAGTTTTCTTGGGAAACGCGGGAGTTAAAATGCCGTTGCTCAATTCGGTGGCGCGGAATATAAGATTAGGTTTTATGACGAAACGCTTTATTATGATTACGAGATAATAAGTTAGAAGTGTTGAAGGGATAGGACAATAGCACATCAATCTAGCACATAACGTCAAATTTTCTCAATCGATATTAATCTCTACGCGTCAGACATAAACTTGAAAATCGGTTCAATGACCTTTAACTTTTTGGGCAGGTTGACCTGCCGTTGCTGTACCTACATGTATAATGTTTAGTTTATTGTTTTTTTTTTAATTTGATTTGTTTCACCTTTATTTATTGTAAAACTTATGTGATGTTGTCCCTTATATAAATAAAGAATTAAAAAAATCAAAATAACTTATTAAATTAATTAATTATTATAACTTATTATTCAATTCATTATTATAACTTATTATTCAATTAATTATTATAATTTATTATTCCATTAATTATTATAACTTATTATATTAATTAATTAATTGTCAAGCAGTGGGACACATTAGGTTAAAATAAAAATCACATCCTTGTGTTACATGGTACCAGACAATGTATTTTACCAGGGGTATAGTACACTCAGACTCTAGCCAAAGATAGTTTGATAATGATAATAATATCAAACGATATCCAAATTATGTTACTTCTATTAAAGCAATCATCAAACAGACAGCGGCAATAGTAATACATATACCAGTTTATTTTTAAAACATCAAAATTCTGGTGCTCAAATACAACAAGTTTTTCTATTGAACCAACATCGTAATCTAAAAAGAAATTTTCACTGCTTCAAACAAACTGATTTTAGTTGGTTGGTAACGCAGTGAAATTATTGAGGATCATTATTTGACTACGGAATCCAAAAAAATCGCAAAAGCAATTTGTCTATGGATTAGGTGTTTTATAATCGACACTAATGATCGGTTACGAAACTTGGAAAGCGGACGCGGACCGCGGTAGGTGGCGCGCCGGCTTTCACTCATCTCTGCGCACGTTCAAACATCCAGTATGCTAATACCTATACAACTATTTGGAAAACATTACATTTTACATGGAGGTGCTTGTATTTCAGTGGTGGCCGCGTTGGTAGATATTGCCAAAGTAGGTAAACCGTGTGGGGACGGCCGTAAAGAATACATTTCCCCACCGCCAACCCCAAATCCTGTAGCACAAGACGGGCAGCAGCGTCTGCGAAATATTTAAAAAAACTGCGCTCGCCAACCCGCCTGCCAAGCGTGGCGAGTATTGGCAATCCCACCCTTTTCGGGGAGGCCTATGTTCAGCAGTGGACGTCCTACGGCTGATATGATGATGATGATGACCAAAGTAAACTACGCTGCGGATGGTCACCCATTCCGACCATGTTTAGTGCCATTTACAAGCATCTCCGTGCTTCGGATGCCACTTTTAAAGCTGGTCTCGGCTAAAAAAGCTTGAATTTATTCGTGAAGTCTAGTCAGAACCTTTAGGGACCTTATAGGCTTGCTTAGATGTAAGCAGTAAGATTTAGTCAACAGGCTTACAAGACCCTTTGGTTGGTAGAGTATGGCCCAAACATCCTCGTAAATTTTTATATTTTAAAGAGAGATAGAGAAATTACTAAACAAAATAAATTGTACTCGTATGTCCAACATAAGGTTTTGCTTTCTTAGATTAGGATTTAAATGATTTAGGGATACTTTTTTTCTAAACGCCAGATAACTTTTATCTGACGATTCAAATTTACGTTGTTACGTTGTTGTTGTTATTGTTCGGCCCTTAGTTTACCATGCTTTACTAATAGATATTAAAAAAATATATATTAATTTTGTATCAAACACGTATTTTTAAAATACGAGTTCGACTCACACTTGGCCGGCCTTTTAAGTTTTTTTATAAGAACAACTTAACACATAACATTTAATTTATAGTTTCAAACAATGCTGTAAGAAGGCAAGATTTAAAAATGAAATTAATACCAACATTATTAAAATTACTGACATAACTGTGTTACTTTCACGATTTATGATTTTTAAAATTAGTTAATTTCATGCGTTTTAGTCTTTTTCTACTTGACTATGAATCTACATCGAGAATAATGTTTGGAAGATCCGATGATTTTTTCGCAACTCCTTTGTAAGCTAATCTGTTGGTTGTATATCAGTGGCTGATTAAGCAGTTTCAAACACGATTATTTAATCATTAATTATTTCATCACTGTAATTTACTTACAGCCACAATTGTATCTTCTTTGTACTGTCAAAAAAACAAAAAGCTTCTCAAAATGTTTGGATTATAATTATGGTAGTATCGTAGCGTGAAATGTTTGCTATAATAATCATATTGAATCGCAGTAACCTGTTTGATCCCACGGAGAAAGTTCTGGGTCAACATCCAGTGCTGACATTAGCAGAGTTGCATAACGCAGAGTCATTGTTTGCGAGTTCGTTTGTTTTTAAGCGCAGGCGCTTCTTCTGCTTAGAAAAAAAAATGGCACTCTTTTCCAGCATTTAACCGACGTATTATTTTTTTTTAAATTACCGACTTCAAAAACACTGAAAAGCTTTAGAAATTACATTTACACAAACATACCTAGCAGTTATTTTTGGAGTCGGTGCAAACAAAAACTCTCAAGCACTCCACGGCTGGCACCGACTAGAGTAACTGTTAGGTATGTTTGTGTAAATGTTATTTTTAGCTTTTCAGTTTTTGGAGTCGGTTTTTTTATTAACGCGCTGATTCTGATTAAATATTTCCAAACATTTTGTATTTAGGACTAAAAACTTCTTTATTTTAAATAAGCAGCAGTTATACGAGTAATCAGCTGTTATAAGTAGTTTTGCTTGAAAATTCCGCTTAAGACTTGTAAAAGTGATTTATGTTTTTGGTAGAGTTTGCCCTGATGCCGCGAGATAAGCAAAATTAAACGCGGAAACCTAGTCCAATATGAATTGCTATTTTAAATCGAGAACCTGTTTATTATCTCACGGAGAAAGTTCTGGGTCAACATCCAGTGCTAACATTACCTCTCTTGCGCAACGAGAGGTATTGTTCGCTGGTGCTGTGCGCGGGGGCAGAAGCGTGGCATTTCACGCGCGGTTTATGAATGAATCTTTATAAACTTTTAACAGTTTTGAGATCGTAACTTGAAAGCATGGTCGAAAGTGGTCGTTTAAGTTACTGGTTTACAACGGATCAGTTTTGGCAGGTTGGCAATTACTTAATGGCAATTGAAATTAAATGAACTACTACTGAACAGTCAATTGAGTTGTTTTTGATGGTTAAAGTTATACTATTTAAAGGCTTTTTAACTGAAATGAAATACTGGCTCATAAGACAAATACGGTCTTTGTCATTTTCAGCCTAATAACTTAATGTTAGACCGTCTCAAATGCTAACTGCGAATAGCAACGTATTCCTATAGCAGACAGGACAATCCATATAAACGATTGACTAAACATTATCTTTTTCTGGAATTATTATTCGTTATCTATACAGTGTGACCAGAAAAGTGACCTCCAACTGACTACTGAGAGGTATCTGAATCACCCTATATATGTTCTACGATTTTTGAAAAAAAATTTTTTTTTTTTTTAATAGCCTATGAGGCCTATGAAGTACTACTTTTTAAATATTATTATGAAAGCTTAGAGTCTAGCGCATTCTCTGAAGCTAATTAAAAACTAAGAAATTATGAGTTTAGATTTTTAATTTTAGATTGTAAATTTAAATGATAACTCACTTAACATAAATTCTCAAGTTTGGTCAATTTTGTAGTAACTTCCATTAAAGTTATGAGGCTGTTTATTTTATGAATAAAAATGCACAGTACATAGGGATTTAGCTGCAAAAAAAACGAAGAAAGCTTCTACCTTTTTTTTAAAATTTTTCAAACTTTTCGTGATATTATTAAAGTTTTCGTGAAAAATTCATTAAAATAATCGTAACTCGAAAACTAAGAAAAATCGTAGAGCATACATAGGGGTGATTTAGTTACCTCTCAAAACGAGGCATCTAAAAAAATTTTTTGGACGTCACTTTTCTGGCCACTCTGTGTACACATTTCAGGCGTTTGCAAGGTGTAGAGCAAACAGTGGTGATTGATGCTGATTGCGTATCGAAACAATTGTTTGGCGCGTTTGGCAACTGCGCACAAATTGATATGACCGTGGCCGCTGATGCCCGGTGTTTGATTGCGCTAATCACCTGGTTCAAACGAGATTGGTACAAGTAAATGTTAGTAGAAAACATTTTAGGACCACTGTGACTTCTTGAAAACACTCTTGGGACTCTCTCCCTTCCGTTCGCGTTACTTCTACAAACTGACCTCGCAGTAACTAGGCAGTCGAAGGCATCCAACTTTTTAATGATAGATTGTCACTGTCTTGCTTAATATTACTGACAAAGAGTATGTGAATAATAAAGATCACAGTCATAGTGTACACATTGTTGTTAAAGAGACAAATTTACTCTTTACTTCTCATTTTGTCCTACAACCAACCAAAAAACCCGTTGCACTTAAAATAAATAAATAAATAAATTGTTTTTACAATCACACCAATTATCTAGCCCCAAATCTTACCAATTACACAGGTGTTATAAATAGGTACTTATAATAGATCAATATAGACCATGTAGGACACAACATTAAGATAGGTATTGTGGGCAGAGAGGATGACGCCATGCATAATTAGATGTATTTGTTTATTTTAAGAAGTTGTAAAGAATTCAATTACATTAAGAAATCATATGATAATGGGCTAGTTTCCTGGGTCAAAAAATGATCATTCTATTTAGTCCGTCAGTTAGATTATCAAAAAATATTGGACCCACATTTTGTCTTTTGTCAATCAAACAAAAAATGACAAAGATAAAGCGCATCAAAGTGAGCACTTGCTAAAAAGTGTCGCAAGGCGTGACGTTACGCGGAACTTTAACGGGCTGTATCTTCTTAATATTTTGTTCGATTGAGAAAATAAAAAATAAGTGTCCAATATTTTCTGTTAATCCAACTGACGGACTAATTCGATTTTTTTAGGAAACTAGCCCAGTATTGAATAATATAATCAAATAAATAGTATTTTTAGGCATCTAAATATTTATTTATCTTTGGATTTTATTTATTGTTCATTTATTTCTAATATTATCTACTTCGACTTCTATTGCACTTTGCCGCTACAGCTTCGGTCGGAGCACGATTGCCGTCGGCAGTGTTAATCGGTCGCAGCCTTTGTGCTCGTTATCACTGCTCGTTATCACCATCAACCCGTAAAGTAAACAATGCGCGCATAAGATATGAATAACTGACGAAATGAGCGCTTTGATTTGATATGAGATATAAGCTTAAAGCTGCATTCACACTATAAACACGTATTTATCGTGGTGATGCATTGAAGCTATGCTCATTCTATGACACACGCTCACTATTCTAATGTGATGCACACAGAATATAGTGTGCACGTTTTCATAAAACGTTTATACAGTCCGTTTTTTTTCATTTGCCGAACTTTAAATTTCTTTTTTTTTTTTAAAGAGACATGCCAAGATTATTTACAATATTTGGCGATCAAAGATGAATGGCGGGCCCCTGTATCAACGCGAGACGTTAAACATTTTGAATCTATCTCCGATAAAACTCTTGGTTTACACCTTTTAGGGCAGGTTGAGTATATTTATATTCATTTCAAACATCGGCCATTATTGTAACCCTGTATATTGAGATGAACTAAACCTGAAACTCGATAGTAGAATCAGCAATGCACTGCTGACATTTAGCTCAGCAACTATCATTATACATCAGAGTCGTAACTTTTACTTTGAGCATAGAATTCCCATTAATCTCGCTACTCGTAGAATAATATTACAATAATTAAGATCAGTGATGTTACTTTGGGCAATTTTAAAATTTATTTAACTATAAAATGGAAATCCGTTATTGGCAGTATGTTTGTAATGTAAGTACTGTAACTCTGTTATTAAGGGGTGTGTATATTGTGTACTCGTATATATAAAATAAAATAAAATATTAGATTAAATTTAAATAATTTACTTTATATTATGACAAAGAACGGACCTCTGCTACAACGAAATCAAAGATCTGCCAATCACTGCCAATAATCTCCCATACTGTCTTCCAAACTTCAGGTAGAAGATGGCGAGGCTTTTGGGCCTTCCTATGTTGTCCAAATATAATACACTCGAATTGCTAAACTAACCACCGACTCCAGAAATGGTATGTTTGCGTGAGAATGGAATATCAAGTACCGACTATTAATTATCGAATGGATATGTTGTATATAAAATCTCTTTCGTTTCGTTTCCAAAAGAAACGAAAGAATTATAAATTCGAAATATAATAGTTACTAAATTTTGCAGACCACTGTATTCGCGGGGACACTGATATACGCCGATTCATTATTTCTTAATTTGATACTATGTAATTAGAAATAGAACTTTTTTTTTTAAATGTTATAATGGGGAACCTCACTGCACATCCCGATAGGTTGGTCAATGGTTCTATTACAGCTACCACTAATCAAATAATCACATATTTGATTAGTGGTGGTATTGGTTATGTCAAAAATTACCTTCTTTTTGAGTCCACTATGGAGGAGGTATTCAAAAAGGTATGTAAATCGAATAAGAAGATAGTTGTATGTGGAGATTTCAACATTGATTTATTAGTAGATACACAAAACTCTGTAAGGTTCCTAAATCTTTTAAAATCTTATAATTTATATAATCTATTTAATGAACCTACAAGAACCACTCCTACATCAGCTACTTGCTTAGATAATATTTTCTGTAATTGTAAAGTAATAAATAAATCGATTATAAATTGCCTCCAATCGGATCATAGTGGACAAATAGCCACATTTGAGCACCATCATGTCTCACCAATGGTGGATATTGTTTGTAGGCCAGTCACTGCTAGCCAATTATATAGATTTAATAATAATATTGATTGTGGAATAAATCACATTGGGACGTGTATATGTGCCCGGAAGAGGGCCTATATACTGAATAAAAGAGTATTAATGAGTATTATTGTCATATTAGCGAGCATCATAAAAAAAAGAACTTTGACATTTGCGTGGACATTAGTTGACAACGACTTACAAGACCGAACACGCTGGCGCCATCTGCGATTACCTTTGTCATACTCCTCTGTTACAGTAATCCATTGTCTGTATAGTTAAGGCCCGTGTAGTCGCCAAATGTAAACTAGCATGTGGTTTCAAAATCCTACTACTTAAGACCAGTTTGTCAAAAAAATATTTTTAAAATATGCTAAGAATTGTCAAAACCTACACAATATTCTGAGCATATCATTTGTTTCTAGTACCTATACTTCAGGAGAAAAAAAATATTGAAATCATTGAAAAAACAAGCAAAAAAGATAATAATTCTCCTTCTTCTTTTAAACCGCTTGGCCGATTTAATTAGTTTATACGTCGATTGATAGACAAACATAATAGCTACAAACTGAGCATAGGATTTTTTATTCGAAAAATGGCGTCCATGCGAAAAGAATTATTTCCCTCAATTTTCGCAACCTACAGACACAGCGACTGTCGTAAAAGCCATGTTTCATTGCGCGCTGTTATGAACCGTATATTAGTGAGTTTTCGTGCTATATTCGTACTAGCATTCGTCAAGTCGCTAATTTAGGGGCACTACTCGCCTTAATTAAAACACAGTTAAAGTACAGACAGCGTCACGTCAACCTACCCAAAAAGATAAAGGTCATTGAACCGATTTTCAACTTTAAGTCTGATACGTAATTCAAAAATTCAAATTCAAATGCGTCTATTGCCAATTAAGTGTACGACTGAGATCTTAAAGATATATAATGTAACTTAAATACTTAATTACCCTTTTCAGGTGTTGCAATTTTCATCATATAAAATTATTCATGTAGGTAAAATTTATTACCTAATTTTTGTTTTTAAAGTAATATACAAATTAAATACATAGTAGAGATCAATATCAATTGATATAATTTGACGTTATGTGGTAGGTTAATGTGCTGTTTTATTTTTTTATATATTTTATTTATCATATATTTAATTTTTTAAATTTTTTTAAAAAATATTTCTGTTTGTTTTAAAATTGATCTTCTATCCACAATATTACGCCGGCTACAGAGAGACTTTTGCGGAGAGTAGGTATTTAACGGATCAATCTGTTTGTCAAAGCGTTTGTAGGTACTTAGTTTGATAAGTTGTTTTAGAACTGGATGTTAAAATTTGCATTTTATTGATATTAACAACTTGACGACCTTAGCAGAAGTTCTATATATTCTAAGGACGACGTATTTTAATGTCTAGGTCAAATTTCCATTGAGATTACACCCACGGAGGCTTTACTTTATACACAATATGTTTGCAATGTTTGCAATAGATTTGTAATCTTTTTTTAGTTTTGGAGCTGGCACTTATGAAAATAGTTTTGAAAAGTGAGTTTACATTGTGTTTTTCTGTTATGCCAGTTACAACATCATGTAACTGGCATAACAGAAAACGCCTGCGCATTTATTTAATTTCTAATAAAAGAAAAAATTAAAATACTGCGACAAATTTTGAAAAGATTATATCAAGTAACTAGGTAGCTGTTGCCCCAGCGGATAAATGGTTTAGGAACGCATACGAGATATACCTACACAAACTAAATTTATTTTTCATAAGTAATTAAGTAGAATTTAAGTTAATATAACGTAGTACCTACTAAAGGATAAATTACAAATTTTCATGTCTTCCTCTTATCGATAGTATGTGTAAAATATTTTCAATTTCTTACGATTTCATGTTGTTACAGGTCTCTCGTATTATTTTCACTAATATTAAACAAAAAATTAAGGCTACCAAGAATAAAAAATATATCTGATGATGCCGCTACTCGTACTTAGTGTCCTTATTTTTATACCTTTGCCAGGTTTTTAAATCACGTTTAATAAATCACGTCGCATCTGCAATTGTTCAATAAATGAGTAAAAAAGATTCTACTGTTTCAAGATACTGTTTGTAAAATATCTTCTGAAGAGTTAGCTGAGTTATAGCTAAGCATGTCATTACATGAATTACGAGCTATTGAACTATCGGAGTGAAACCGCCGGAGAAACGTAGCCTACAGGCCTGCAGCTTTCATCTCGTGGGAAGCGTTTACGGGTATACAGGGTGGCAAGAAAACATAAAGTTAAAGTAAATAAATAATTAATTGTTATAACAATCACCACAATTATCAAGCGCAAAACTAAACAAAGCTTGTACTATGGCGAAAATGCCTAACTGATTTAATCCAAATATATTTGCAGTTTTGCAGATTGTAGGACCACCTACAAGGTGGACAGACGACCTGGTAAAGGTT
Organism: Anania hortulata; assembly: GCA_963576865.1. Classification (NCBI taxonomy): domain Eukaryota; kingdom Metazoa; phylum Arthropoda; class Insecta; order Lepidoptera; family Crambidae; genus Anania; species Anania hortulata. Next base: position 18,996,472 of record OY756398.1, on the reverse strand, counting down.
GCAGGAAGCTGCTGAATGCGGGCCGCTTCCAACCAGCCAATCTGGAAGTCACTATGTTCAGCAGTGGACGTCCTATGCCTGGCTGGCTGAAATGATGATGATGATGAGATTGCAGAAATGGCAAAACCAATGCCAAATGGCACGATCTCCCGCTGTTTTCATCCAGCCACTACCATCTACCTTCCTAAGGTCGTCGGTCCATCGAGCTGGGGACTTCCCACACTACGTTTGCCAAGGCGCGGTCTCCACTCGAGAACTCGTTCACTCCACCTTTCGTCGGTTCTGCGACAGATGTGGCCGGCCCACTACCACTTTACATACAGAACATTGGTTTATAGAATTCCAAGAAGTTTTTGCTTTTAAACTAAGAAAATCTTGTACTATGGCTACTAGATAACGGATAGATGTAACCTAAATATTATGGGATAGGTATCTATGGGCTGTGACTCGGGGAAAAATGGTAGTGCTTATTACAAATACAATTAGGAGTAAACTTTAAGTAAATGTAAGTAAGAATGTTAATTTTAAGTATTAGTTTATTGTTCAGCTAAAAGTATAGTTATGTTTTAAAGATTTATAGTTTTTATAACTACAAGAAATATAGTGCAGTTTTTAGGAAAGGAAAAAGAGATTCTTATGCTCTTTTTCAGTACCATATAAACTTTTTATTTTTTGCATCTACAATGTTAGTTTATCGATGTAAATTTAAAGCAATTCGCCTATATAACTATGATCTTCATAGCTCAGTTGGTAAGAGCAGTCGCCCGGATAGTGGAAGGTCGCCGGTCGGTTCGAATCCCACTAGACGCAGTAAAAAAAAACAAGTTTTTTTTTCAGTAGTTTCGCACATCTTTTCGACCTTAAACCACATTATTCCTTGTTATTAACGAGACCACGAGGTCCAATATTATAATTTATGTTAAGTTAAAAAAATATATACAACCGAATTAAGAACCTCCTCCTTTTTTTCAAGTCGGTTAAAATAACGTTGCTTTCAAAATCTCCTTTAGTAGTAATAGTGTTTAAATCATCTTTGGTAGTAACTGCCGAACCCTAGTAGTCTGCTCCTGAGGCAATCTATGGTCCGTGTACCACTAAACGTAGTATTACTTGTTCAGTGTGTACCACTGGTTCGAACTCATCTAGGGTCTACCTTTGCTATGGGTTTATAAGTCCAGTTCTGTTTTTAAAAGCATCCAGACCTCGTTTAAGCTGACCTTAACTTTCAAACGAGCAAGTTCAGACTAGTCCCAGCGATTTCCCTCGGTTTCCACGGAGAATGACCCGAGCTAGGCCTAATGCTAACTATTTTGTATACTTGTTTGGCGCGAAAACCGGACTCGCTTATAGGGTTGGCAGAACGATCAGTTTAAATTTAAATACTTTTTTTTACTATTGACAGGCAAAGGAATAAAAAAGAGCTGGGACTCTCACTTTTGTATTTAGTTTTAAAAAAAGTAAGCTAGCCAGCCTATTGACGGCTACAACACAATAAATGAAAATGCTAATGGTAGCTGGATTTAGGATTAGGTGGGTCTAAAGCTTCTTTCGCGTCCATCATAGTCTGGTTGTAAGAAAATGTTATACCGTTTTTTTATTAGTACAACTTTGAAACCAAATAAATAATCCGTATTATATTTCGTATTATAAGAAAAGTATGATAGATTTATGCGACAGCTAATGTTGGTAATACTTAAAACTGCAATTTATTTTTAAAATGTTAAGCGACTGTTTGACGAAAACACTTCCAGTTTGTTTCGTAACTTCAACTGCTCTTCGTCTCGGCTTGTATGCCAATTTGCGGGATTTCGCACGGATGTTACTTACCTATTTCGAAATATTTAATAGTGAGAGGAATTTAAAAGTACTGAGGTTAACCACCTGAATTCATCCAATATGTAAATCCAAAAGCTTCAATCTTGAAACGTATTAAAAACGATGTATTTCTATCATTGTTTATGTTTTATTTGTAAATGGTAAACTTACTCGTTCGTACTATATGGTCAGAGTAGCACTCCTTATATGACGTATACCTTACCCTGTAATGTACTTGCAAAATCCAAATCATCATCTTCAACTAACTAAGACAAACAAAAAATTTGAGACTCCGTTATTATCCGTCATCACGACAATTGACGTTTACCTTTCCTAGTCGGGGATTGCGAATATTGCGATTAATGGACAAACACATGTCACAATATTTTATGGTGACATTTTATCACAGTACTAACCAAAAAAACGGAGCCTCAACTCTGAGAATTCGGCTATTAATCTGTTAAACAAAGAAGTGGCAACCCTACTCACAGTTCGCCCCACCCGGCCGCCGGCGCACGAACGTTCGCGTCGGTCGCTCACTACTGCGCACCACCGTCGGCCGCGCACGCTCGTCCGTGCCTCGATTCTCGCTCTTCACCGGTTTCTCAACCCGAGCCTTTTCGATCTCTTTCCGGCTTTTGAATTTGGAACCACCGCGCCTTGTGTACTTGCTCGTGGTGGTCTCTACATTGTCTGTGGTCTCCGTGTCAGTGTCAGTGGTGTAAGGAGGTGCGGTGGCTTTGGTGCGCCTCAAGAAGTTGTTGCGGCGGTCCTTCAGGCCCTGAGGACAAAAATACGGTTAGTCATGTTTATTTTATTTTATGAGAGACAAACATGTTTTATTCTTTTTTATATTTATGATAGAAAGTGCGAAAGCTAATAAAAAACAATTTGATATACTAAAGCATCATATCAACATTAAATAAAATAAATAGTAGTTTATAATATCGTCTAATTAAATTAAAAGCCTAATAGGTTTTGACATTAGGCAAAGAAATCCAATGAGATTATTATTTTAACACATATTAAAATAAACCTACAACTTATACTTAAGTGCTATAATATTATCTGGAAATTACAAAGTTATACATGTGTAGTATCTGTATAAATATTTGAAATATAACAACAACTTAAAAATATTAGAAAAACAGATAACACTAAACCAGTCTCTACATTCTAATAACCATAATTCAAAATGAAAGTTATACCCGCCGCAAATGATAGCAATTTACAAATTATGCTCAATAGTTCGTTAAAACTTAAATCCACTCTAATGAGCCCAAATTACGGTGAAGGTAAACTGAGTAAAGGATTAGTTCCATGGCTCTAACCACAGACTAATAATATCTTGGATAAGGCTGCGGTTTTCGATGTCATTGCTGTGTAATTTCAAGAAATGACGAGTACTGATAGGTTGTTGCTGTTGATACTGGCCGAAGAACTGACAGAAAGAGATAATTTAAAAACTTTTTTCTTCATTTTAAAATATTGACACTGGCCACAAAAAAACAGAAAAAAATGTTTTTTTTAAGTTGTGGCTTTTCTGGTTTTATAGCACATTATCATTCCCATTTAGACAAGAACTACTACGACTTACTACTATTAACGTCCTAACGACTTTGTTTGTTGAATCTGTGTTTTTTTGGTTCCATTGAGTATCCTTGACTAGACTCTTATCATAAAGATTTATTACACTCTAATGTTTAACTAAACAAAAGTTTTTTAGAGGTTACTTAAATTATCTTTAAAATATATTTAAAAAACACGGCAGTTCGTATTTGACGTTTCACCGAATTCAATTATTATTCTAACGAGTAAAATTTAAGTAAGTAAAACAATTTAAAATGCACATATCCAATTATTTATGATCGTTATAACATTCTGGTATACGTAACTCTTACGTAATTAAAAAATAATCTACAAAATGTAACAAATACTTACGCGCTTTAAAGTTTTTTTCATTGAATACCTACATTTGTTGGTTGCGGATTTTTTTTACATATATTGACCCAGACACGATTGGCGCATATCGCCTTGAATCCCCATTTCAATTCCCAATCAAGTCAATAAATTAATTTGAATCAATTGACTCGGGTCTGAGAGACGCCTTCAGACTAAAAAAAAGTATTTTCTTTCCAGTCTATGACACTACGTGTGTTGCCTGGTAAATATTTATTAATTTATATTATGAGCACTTGAAGCGTTATTAATCAGATTTAGCTGACTTTTGGCAATTTTGTGAATGCGACGTTATTGCCTTTCGACTTCTTTTTATCCTTCTCAATAATACCCGCGTAGTCTTGGTTCATGATTTTATCTAACTCGTTGTTGTTTGGATTCAATCAGCAGGTGAAATCTAATAACGAGATGTAGCGAACAGTGGCGTGAGCGTGACGCTCGACTGACACACTCAGACACGGGTGCTTGCAAATCAAAACGAGCGTGACCGGACCATTAGATTGCGGCCATAGGCAAAGGCGGAGCGGAAAGCAGTTTATAAGGATAATCCATTTATAGTGGTCCAAACAAAACTTTTTTAAGCAGAGGGTGTGTGACAACTCTCGTAAAACATTCGTTCCAGGAATATCTTATTAATAATTATACTATACTTAAATCCTAAAAAACGCTTACTTTCAAGTCATAAAATGACATAGTTTTGAAACCTATCTAGTTATGTTAAGTACTTGTCCAAAGTATTTTTTTTATGAGCCAGGGGCGTTTTCCGCACGTTCAACACCTAAAACTTGATACTAGACGTATGATTGATTTAATCACGTTTTCAATCTTAAATTCGTTAGAGATGTTGAATGAAGATATTAGGTATTGCTTTGATCTGATAGATATATCAACAGTTGCCATACCGTGTGTTGCAATGACGTATAATATAAGTAAAAATATAAATTGGTTCAACGGTTTTAGGAATGAAAATTTATAGTTACGACATTATTGCACCAAATCGCAAAACGCCTTATAAGAATTGAATTAAAATAAAACAGGCCTAGGCCTATTTGATATAATTTACATAGGACTGTTGGTAGTGGCGTAGTTAATTAATATAACGTAAAGACTTGTCGGAAACGCCATTAAATAAGGAACTTATAGCCTAGAGTTAAAACAACATTGAGATACGCAATACGCTTTTAATATTATACTTTTTATTCATTTCGTTTTAGTTGCGTAGGTACAGTAACGGCAGGTCAAGCTGGTCAACCTACCCAACAAGTTAAAGGGAATTGAACCTATTTTCAACTTTATGTCCGACGCGTAGAGATCAATATCAATTAAAAAAAATTGTCGTTTTGCGGTAGGTTGATGTGCTGTTGTCTGTACAACTTGGTGATATATTATCAAGGTTCAAACCAATTTAGTAAAACTGGTTTTGATCTTCTGATATGTTTTTGTAAAGAATCTACATTTTAAATAACTTTAAAATATATTTATGTAAAATAACGTTCTTTAGGAAATAAACATAACAAGATCTCCGATAGTAATTATTCTTATAATTACTATTCTTTTCTAGTGCGGTCAAATACAACATGTATATAAAAAAAACAAAAAAAACAACTAAATATTTATATACGAGTCCAATTCACCCCCAGACCGGGCCCGCTAGTGCGGAACCCGACAGCGGTCCGGCCTGTATCGGCAGTCCCGGTACCGGCGGCGCCATCACTAGCGAGTTCGCCGCTTGGTAGGGTGCCTTACGCACTGGACATTGGCTCACTGCCGCTAGTATGGGGCCGTCCGAGTCTCACATTTCTTACTTAAAGGCCACCAGAGATAGGTCCGTCAAAAAAAAACGCTCTTAGTAAATAGTTGCATCATTACGACACTCTGTAAGTATTTTTTAAGGCTCAGTAATCGTCCAATTCGCTAAGTATGTTCAATTTGCGCATACAAGCTTGATTACACGGAAACATTCTGCGCACGCGGCGCTTCCTTCGCGCCATCGCCTTGTACAGAGGCAGTCTAGCCTAGAATGGCTCTACTATTACTATTTCTTCCTTAATTATACAACTTACTAGTTTAGACTACTGAGATGTTTGCATGAGGAAAATGGTCATAAAATAATGTAAAGCTCAAGTTGTCATTATGTCAGTAGTCAAGTAAAAATTCGAAGTTTAATGAACTTTGATAGAGGCAACATTGAATTTCAATGTTATTAATATAGTTATTTTCATTAATTGGCAGGAAACTCAGTTAAAGTTTCTAAGACGATATTAATCCAATGTGTTCAGCTCTTACTGCGTACTTTGTGCCCGTGTCTTCGCCCGCGACTTCGTCCGCGTCTTATGTACCTCTAGATAGGAAATAATATTACAAGTGTCTTTTCCAAATTCAACATTGTTTGACAACTGAACATCTATCTCGCATCCCTTGAGAAATGTGCAATCTGTTTGGGTTAAAAAGTAGCCTATGACCACTCCGAAGGTTAATTCTAAATTGGTCAAAGAATTATTAAATGTAAATGAGTAGTTTTAGAGATGCCTCCTTAATCCAAAATAACGTTACCTCTTTATATTTATTAGTATTTTTTGCCACACGAAGTAACATTTCAAAAGGCAGGTCACCGGTTCATCTAATTTGCACTAACGACGAATCTATTGTCGTTGATGTTGTCACTAAACGCCATTAAATGTTAGTATTACCAAACGCTTTCGATTCCGACCACGTTGTCACATGGATGTCACATGTCGGAGAACGCCTCACAGGTGTTACGATCGTGATCCGAGTTTTATATCACATCACGTAGCAGTTTGTAGATTTAAAGTAGTTTGTAGCACTATAAATTGGCATAATATTACACAGTTTTTGGGCCCCAAGCAAAGTTCATGGAAGGTTGCCACTAACAAGTTATCTAAAATTGATTTTAAATGGGTACATTAGTGACTTTAGTATGTTATGGACTTATGGTTACAAGAAAAATATTTAATTTCGTAGAACTCTTAATACTAAAAAGTAACATTACATTGTTGTACATTTAGCGATAAAGCTTGTTTAACAATGTAATATGACCAAAATTATGGTATAAAAAGGTAACTCTACTGACGATCCTATAGACATGCACTTAATTATTATCCTTATAGTATTAATTAAATGATTTTCTGGAAGAGTTAGCTAGAACATATATAAAGTTTTATCCTTGGCTTATTCTAGGCTTCGGTGTAAAATGATTTTAATCAATTTGTCTGATCGTGTCATACGAATGTCATACGTAAATGAGACACAATAGAAATTCCATTGTTGTGCGGTCTCATAAGACCGCTTGGATGTTAACGGGTTAAAGAATATTATTATTATTATTATTATACTTTTTTCTAGAAGAACAGCATTTAACTCAGTCACTTTTGGTAGCGTCATTTCAATAGCTACATATTAAGATAATTTTTTTTCTGCAATTTATTTAAGAAACTTCAATCATACCATTATTAAACGGTTACTAAACCTTTAATTGATTCACATAATAGTTATTGGCAGTTAAAATCATTGCCCAAATATATATAATAGCTCAATAATCGGCACTAGGCGTTAAAATAGCTATACGATTATAATGGTGGGTTTTGAAATATAACGTACTGAGTAATTTTGATTCAAGGTGAACGTGGTGGATCAGTGTACCGAATATAATACATTCGGCATAATTTTATGCACGACTGCTAACATTACCATTATGTTATAATAAAATCTTATTAACTTGTTAGTTGAGGTTTCTTTTATCAGTTCAGTCGGGTAATTTGACGATTTTCGATTAATGTTTTGTATTAGTGAAGTGACGTAACTTGAACATAATACCTTTTCAATTTTACTGATGTTTTAAATTTATTTCTTTTACAAATTCTTATAAACCAAAAGTTGTTTTTCTTTTATTTGTGTGTGTTCCATATTCATAAATTATGTACTAAATGTAATATTATTGTTTCATAACTTCTAATTTATTTAACAATTTAGAAATAGGTATATGGTATCGTTAGAATCCCTGTGTCTATCCAAATGACATCAGGTTTAGGTTAGGGACACATTAAACATTTTAGGGATTTATAATTAAGAATTAAAACATCTTTGTTTAGCCTAATGGTCTACTGGTAGATAATGCCATATGGCATTAAGTCCACCTTTTGTATGATTTTATTTTTGTGCAATAAAGTTTAATAAATAAATAAATGTAACTTATAACTTAGTATGTAATATGTATATAGTTATAGTATAAAGGGTGTCCCGTAAAGAGCGTGCCAAACGAAAACCATAGATAGAGCAAAAAAGGCTTGAGTTTTACGAAGTCCAATATCGGATAGGAGTATCTGAAATTAGACTTCGTAAAAGTCAAGCCATTTTTTCACAAATTGCGATTTCGAGTTGTTTTCCTTTTAGCAATTATTTTCATAAAATCTCTATTTTCTCAAAAACGGTGCGACTTTTACTAGGACCATTTTCCGAAAGGAGATACAACTTTTTATGCTCTATCTACAGTTTTCGTTTGGCACGGTCTTTATGGGACACCATGTATATATAGTTAATTAACTTATGACTATAGGAATTACGACAATAGGAAGTGTCGGATAGTTAATACATTTTAAAATGTGCTCAGCCACCTAACGCCATTATATCACTTTCAGATTGAAATCCAGATCTTACGTAATTTATTATGACATATTGATTACGTGCTGTTGTGTGATCAATATCGATTTGTTAAAACATCAGTGTGACGTAAAAATAAAATAGAGTCAGAATTTACATATTTTTATTATTTCTCTCTTAAGAGTTAGGTATTTCGTCTCTGAAGTTGAAGGCTGCCACAAAAAATGAATATTTTTATGAATAAAAATATGCTAATACAAGTATTGCAAAATTAGCCAAAGTGAATATTAGAAAAATATATGTTTCTACTGATTTTATTGGTTGACTGATTAATAATGTCTAGATAAGATAAGATAAATCCGTTTATTGTTATAATTGTCTAGAAAAAGTAACTCCCGCGATTGTACACTTTTTTTTATTTGTGCAATAAAATATACATTGTTAAATTAAGTGGAATAAAATAGTACAATTAGTAAGCATTATCTGGTTTGTATAAAGGTAATGAAATCTATATATTTTATAAATCAATGCCGGGTTAGTTACACCATTTATAACTCGAGAACGGCTGGACCGATTTTTATGATCTTTGATTTGTTGAATTTGTCTCCGTCCCGAATAGCAGAATAACTATAAAAAACACGGGAATTTCACAAACAAAATGTATGTAGGGGCGGTACGTTCGCCGGGACAGCTAGTATTACACAGAATATTAGTATTTCAGACCTTCCAATATAAAAAATCTTTAATGAATCAGTGTTCTCTAATTAATCTATGATAATGCTTTGACACACACCAAAATGTCATCTATGATACGTCTGAGTCATCCTCATAATATAGTTAATTAACTGCGCAGTTGGTATGTATATTTTGTTTTCCTGATCAAGAGTGACCGGTCGCCCTTGTACCAGAATTCTGTAAAGTCACTATTCGGCACAGGTGGCCGTTAACGACCGTGACTACTACTCCACCGAGGTTTCCGGGTAAGAAAATAAGCTCACCATGAACAATTATAGCAGTATTTATTAAAACTTTATTGCACAGATTAAAATGAAATACAAAAGATGGTCTTGATACCATGAGGCATTCTCTACCAGTCGACCATTAGGCTAAGCAGAAATGTTTTGTAGACGGTGCGATAAAGAAGATACAAATCTTTAAATAAATTGACGAAGTGTAAATGAATTTAAAAAGCATATACTACACACATATAACTCAACTATATAAATAAACTAACTGGTAACAGTATTACTTTAACCTTGTTTTAATATTTATTTAAAAAACATAAGAAGTTCTAACACTTCGTAAATTAAGCAGCTTTAAAGTCGATACCAAAATGACAATTGAAACAGTAAATAAACATCGATTCAATACAAAATCCCAACAATAACCTTATACTACATTTACTAAGTAGTTACTATGAAGCACATACCATACAGAGTAGAAATGTCATTCATTTTATTCGACCTTGGGTATTACATCGATGTTTCGACCACAATCCCATCACTATTTGATCAGTGATGTTCTGTTTATAACTCATGCTTATTGTAAGTAAAATTTAAATTAATTAATTAATTCTTATCACACTAATTATCTAGCCCCAAACTAAGCAAAGCTTGCATTATGGATACGGATAAACATACGTTTATAAACGTCCACGACTTAGTTACAAAATACGAATGCTCATTAAACAACATGTTCCCCTTGTGGGATTCGAACCTGTAACCTCGTGGTCTTGTAGTCCGCAGTGCGAACTTGGTTACTCATCATCATCATCATTTCAGCCATAGGACGTCCACTGCTGAACATAGGCCTCCCCCAGTGACTTCCAGATTGGCCGGTTGAAAGCTGCCCGCATCCAGCGGCTTCATGCAACCTTTACCAGGTCGTCTGTCCACCTTGTAGGTGCTGGTAACCTGGTTACTGCTCTATAGAATATCTGCTTGCTTGTTACCTACTGCCATAACAAGCCCACAAAGGATTTACGATTCGAATTTTGATATCTACGTAACCACTGCTTATTAAATCAGTGTACGATTATGTTCCAAGGTCACATTCGTCATTCCGCTTGTGTATCCTAGCACCTAATTACCTAATCGAGTAAAAACAACAAAGGAGTGTCACACCACTCAATCGCACGTGACTCGATTGTGAATCGATCAGAATCGAGTTAAAGGTCACGATTGCGCGGAATACCGATGTTGGTCGGCGAACGAACGGAATTTTAAGGAATCTTTTGTTTATCTTTGTTGGGGTTTATGGCACGTTTTTTAAAATTTAATAAAGAATTTAGACGCATGAGATATAGGGTGGTAGAGTATGGCATTTACAGTTACAATGAATTGAGGTTACAATGAGATGTAGATAAAGGTTTTTTTTTAAATACCAATAGTCTAAAATGTCCATAGCAAAATAAAAAAAAAATTTAAAACTTTTTTTCCTTATATTATAAATGAATGTTTGCGAATGGAACACATTCATACCTACAAATGTATTTTTTGGTATTACTGGAAAAGTCTTAAGCTTTTTATAAAATTCTTAAAACCCTTAAAACTACATTTCTTTCTTACATTTCTTCTTCATACTTAAAATTTTGTTTTTAAAGATAAGTTGGCAAGTAACATTATTTCTTCATACAACAGTTTAAATTCTTCGTGCAAAAACTGCATTCGCTTCAATCAACTTAAACGTCAGCTATTATGTGTACTTTTTGCTCGTGTTCATTTTATATATTTTTCTCACAGTCGATGGCGATTGCGACAGGCTCGCGCGGCATGTTAAATACATAAGGCAAATAACACCGATTTTCATTTCGCAAGCGCGGCCCATCATAGCAGGGCTGTGCATTTCAGAAATTTCATTTTCAGTGTGAGTCGCGATCGAAGCGCGGATCTCTAGGTTTTTTGGAATCTACAACGTGTAACTCTAAATACGCAAAACCTCTTAAGGATTAATTCTAGTGCTCAAACACAACAACTTTTTGTATGGAATCGACATCGAAATCGCAAAAAATAAAACGTTTCCCCATACAAAGCGTAACAGCTGATTGGACATTTAGTATGAAGATGAAGTTTTTTTTTTCTAAAGATTTCACTGTTTGTCTAATTCAAAAAGTTTTTGTATTTGAGCACCAATCAGCCCCTAAGCGGTTTTGCGTATTTAGTTTTACACGGTGTATATATGAATTTATATCTCTTCTGCGGTGAGGTAAAACATCGTAAAAAAAAATGCGAATTCAGAAAACACTGAGTTTAGTCATTGTCTAAAATAGTCTTGTTTTAGATCACACAAATCTGATGGAAATCGCTACAATATAGTAACTAGACTTACCGCAAGCGCTTGAAGGATGTATAATGATGTTTTAGAGAATTTGTATTTTGATATCGATAATTTAGGAGAGTTTAAAAGTTTTACATAAATCATTTTTTTAAACTGTATTTTATATTTATTATTTGTTTTTTAGGACAACACGGTAAACAGTATGTTGAATAAAATTCTTGTGTTTTGAATCTTACATTAAACCTTATATAAAAAATGGTATTAAAAACCGAACTCTAAATGAATATCAAACATTCAAAAGTCTATTTACTAATTTTCTGTTATTTGTATTGTTATTTAATAAACAAATTTAACCAAATCTGTAACAACCCTAGCCTGACCGCAAAGATGACCGTGAAACATTGTTTATACACTTATTTGTACAATGTGCAAAACGATTAAGATTTTGATCTTGTAAGTAAAAATCTTGGTAATTTTTCTGTGATTTTGAAATAAAAATAAATAGAACAAGACCGATTGACGGTAATAAACCCTTGCTACGAAAGTGCGTAAACTTTTCGTAGCACATTTGCTACGAGGATCTCATAATGTAATAAATAATTTTTAAAAAATCCGAATATCATACCATTTACCTAGCCCCCAACTAAGCATAAATAATATATGTTGCAATATGGTGACTAGTTATCGGATAAATATACTTAAATAGATTTATAAACATCTATGAATCTTAGGCACAAATGCTCGTGCTCATCACACAAATATTTAGGCTTTATTCTTATGATTTTGCTCATTCTAGGTTTATACTTAGATTCATTTATTTATTTACAATAAACACTTTAAATTGACAATAATAACAGACGTTAAAATGTTTGAACAACCATATTAAGACATCATCTTAATGTGCGGTAGCTTTTAATAATATCTATGTAACAGAAATCTCTGCCTCTTATGAATGTAAAGTTTTATGAAGACCTACGGTCAACCACAAGCTTCTACGTTTTACATTATCATACAAATTCTATGAACTACACATACAAATAATAATAAAATCAACGATGAGCTCAACTTAGACCCTATCACCATAGACATAAGGTGATAATATGTTACATAATTGTGGAATTCACGCGTGGGTAGCCTTGGCTTGGTTTATATCGGAAATTAGCATATATATAGGCATTCATGGTTTATTATGGTCGTAGTATGAGGAAAACGATTCATTGGAATTCAATAAAGCACGACGATTGCTCGGTGTAGTAGTGCGCTCCGGACTACAACACTGTTGTTGCGGGTTCGAATCCCGCAAGGATGTTTGTGCGATGAGCACGAGCATTTGTACCTAAGTGATAGATATTTATAAATATATTTAAGTATGTTTATCCATTGTCTAGTCGTCATAGTACACGCTTTGCTTAGTTCAGTGCTAGATAGTTGGTGTGATTGTAAAAACAATTTATATACAGTAGAATCCGTTTATTATGACTCCGCCTATAGTGACCAACCGCTTATTGTGAAGTCATTAAACAGCGAAGTTTGGTTTTCATATAAAATTCTTTATAACAAAGTCGGATATAATGACTTCGCTTATAGTGACATGTTGGTTATTGTGACCCATTTTAAAAATGGTGTCCGGTTATAGTGTCCGACCGACATGATTGTGACTAACAGGCAGTGTGTCGGCAAAGCAAAAGCAAACAAGCAATACTGATTTCTATGTTAAAAAATTACATATGTATGTACATATTACCTTTTGCGTACAATTTTTATTTATCTCTATTTTGTTTCTCCCTAATTAAAAAATACATAGTAACAAAAACAGGTGATTGTTTATTTTCTAGAAAATGCTTTGTATGACGTCCGCTTAGAATGACGTGTTTGTCATTTCTCTTCGATGTCAATATAAACGGATTCAACTGTATTTACTGTAAAGTTACTTAAGTCTTTCTCTGCCTATCTAGACATAACAGAAAATCTGTTGTATAGATGTCACCGTTAATCCCTATGACATTCAAAGAGTTAACGTGAGTGAATGGTACATTTATAGTTCTAGATCTTATATACTTTCTGTTTTGTTTTTGTGTATCCCTCTGTTATGCAAACTTTCTATCTGTCTACCTCATCATCATCATTTCAGCCACACAGCTAAACATAGGCCTCCCCCATTGACTTCCAGATTGGCCGGATAGAAGCAGTCTACATCCAGCGTCTAACAATAGTTAAATCAGTTATTTTTAAAAAATATATATGCTCTAAAAAGTTTTCTTGCCGATTTATTAGAAACTGGCTGTTGCCTATGATATCGATCGCGTGGTCATCCATTTTATTCAGAAATCTTCCTGCGTTCGCACAACAACTAACCAACGTTAAATCGCATTCGGATGAATGATTAAGGTCCTTTAGAAACATATAAGGGCCATTTAAAAAATATGTATATATATTTTCTAACGCCGCCTTTTTGCGTAAGTAAACGTTATTTTTGTCTTAGACCTAAAGTTATATTAAAACTCATATGAACTTATGTAGTTTGCTAAAATTAAGACATACGCTTCTGATACGACAATTTTACGGTTAACAATTTTGGGAAATTTTTCTTCTAAAACATTTTTGTTGTCATTTGGTTTTATGCTACACAATAATTTAACATATTTTTAAGGTGAATTGACGCTATCAAACTGGTTCTGTTGGTATTTAAAACACAAATAGTTTCATAGCTTCTCAAGAGGAAAATGAAAGTTTATTTAAAACAGAATGCTTTGTATTTTGTTGAGCGAACAAAACAGTTTTTATTGGTACCAGCTCACTATTAAACTACGATATATTTTTTCCCGATTTTTATGCTGCACCCATAGTGAAAGTTATTGGATATGAGCGACTGATTACGTGGTTTATTCTTAAAATTCGTTGCGAAAAGGAAAAAATTGCCCCAAAAATAATCTTCTGCCTCTGGTGGGATTCGAACCCACTAATAATTGATATAAAAAAACTAGCATGAGAATGCAAAAAATAAAAAGTTTTAACTGTTGAGACAATTTGTAATTTTTGAGATTGACCTGCTGCCGTTGCCTGTTAAGTGTACTTTATACATATTTTTTAAAGGTGAAAAAAGTTGTTATTGTTAAATCGCTTTCTTATTATGCACGGTCAACATTCTCTTTACATTATTTTAGTACAACAACATTGTAAGTCTGTTTGCGTATTTAACTGATTACGAATTGTTTGCCCGAGTCAATATTACATCCCAAAAACCCTGTTCAATAACGATTAGTCCACCTCGCATAATATTATTTTATTACAACACAAAAAGTTATTTAACTCGCTTTCTATTTGATTGTCTTTGTCATAATCACCGTTTGTATAATTACCTAATTATAATTTGCATAACAAACGGCATTTCTTTGTCACCATAATCCAGTTGTAATGACTTGTTCGGTTTCCGTTAATTATAAGCGCCTTCTTACTGTAAATTAGTTAAAGTAGAATCTATACTTATTATATTTATTAGATTGATAATAAACTTAACTATTGAGTTTACTGCACTCTATTAAAAGTTTGAGCAAAAACATACATATAATTTAATCTAAAATGAAACAGAATATAAAGTTATTAGAAAATTTAATATTTTAAACAGGTTAAATGCAATTGCAGACATAGATGTATATGTATATAATATTGTTTCAGACATACAGTAAATTTATTAACGAAAGGTAATCCCGTCAACATGTTATACTACTTCATACATACATACTAAATAACTATTCCCATAAAATAAAAATGTTTATAATTTAAAAATTTCATAAAAAATAATTCCTATTTTTATATGTATTTCGTTTATTTTTATGTATTTATTATTGTATGTATTTTTGTGTATACGTCTATGACATAAATTTTTGCAATTCCATTTGTAGCAGGTAAATTTAAAAATTGTAAAAACCCTGCACTACCTTCCCCTTTCTCTAATGGTTGTCCTCTACCTGAAGGTTGTTACGAAGAGATCGCTATTAGCGATAAGACCGCCTAAATTGTACGTCTTTCTGTAAAAATCATGTGTAATTTACTTGTATGTGTTATGTATATGGGGGGTAGTTTTAAGTTGCTAAACCTACATTTGATGATTGTCATTTCGAACCAGTCTAAATTATACGCCATTAGTGTTAACACGTTGTTTCGCTGATCCCAAGACTCCTAGTTAGGCATTCCGTAGTAAGACTACCCAATATATTACAGTATGGTGTGCAGCAAAGAGTATCTATCTATCTTCTCTTTTCTTATCGTGCGAGCAAGAGAGAAAAGCGACGTTGCCGGTTTAAACATTGTTATTAAGCTAGTTACTATTCCGCGTTACGATTTATTTTTTAATTTTTAATATTCGGTTTGAACATTGTGTAATAGCATAAACACTAAGAAATGAATGCTAAAGTAAATATCGCTCATGTAACAGATTTGCTGAACTGCTTTATGTATACTGTGGTCATGATTGTCATATCCGCTTCCGCTGCCTGACCGAGTGCGCCAAAGAGAGTAATGTATCAATCGACTCCATTGACTCGATATTCCGCAAGTTGAATACCTGTTGCATTATGTAATTTCCCGACTTGACAGATTGACACAGAAGGGCGTGGTGTAGGGAGTGGGCGAATACGTAAAATATTTACAATTGAATTGCAGAAATCATTTGATTTTTATTAATCTAGAAAATAGTCTAATCTGAAGCTATTAGTTTTTTTTAGATGCTCATTTGATCAGAGTATATTATTTTCTTTACATTCGTTAGTTTCAAAACAGACGCCAGTATTTGGTACGTTATCGTTCATTAAAATCACATTACCTCCTACAAACATAACCTCAGAGCCTAATTGACTAACAAAAGCCAATTAGAATTAAGACTAGTCATTACTAAGTGTACTTACTACTCACATTCATTGTCGAGCCAAATAAGTCATACACCTACACGGCACACTCATCAAGACTGACATGTAGGTACATACCTACATAGGTAGCTTTAATATACTCTGTGACTAGTGGCTTTTGTTAGACGACCTCCGTAGCCGAGAGGCGATTATACCGGACTTGGTGTCGCTATCTCTGAGGTCCCGGGTTCGATTCCCGGTCGGTCAATGTAAAAAAATAACTTTTCTATATTGTCTCGGGTCTGGGTGTTGTGGTACCGTCGTTGTTTCTGATTTCTGTAACACAAGTGCTTAAGCTACTTATCACAGGATCAGAGCAATGTATGTGATGTTGTCCAATATTTATTTTATTTATATTTATAATGTGACTACATTTTATGAGTGGGTACTTTTTAGTTTATGTAAAAAATATAAGCAATCAAACTTAAATAGCGTATTCTGGTCATATAAAACCACTTTATACACTTATATCCAATTAAAAAATATATAGGTACTTATACTTAATCTTCAATTCCTTAATCGCAACAATGAAATATTGTGCAATGGCTATTTCTAAACCAAGAAAAATATTCTCGCAATTAGCAGATCCTATGGTTGTGCTAATTAAAAACATTCACGCAATATTTTTTTTATGATAACATAACATTTGAAAAAAAATCGACCGCCTCAGGTGGGAATCGAGCCCACGTCTCATCGCATGCCGGGCGAGTTTTTTATAGTCAGTTTGGAGATCATCCCTGAGGTTTGACCATTTCCAAATAAGGGTTTTCAAATAGCTCAGTCTTATGTACCAGCCCAGTATAAAACGTGCAGTTCTAAGAAGACATTTGAATTCAATGGGATCGTAAACATGGAATCTATTGCGTTCGTCCTTGCCATTTCCATTTCAATAATTCCGAAAACGTCTAAGTAGCATATTTTTTTTGTATCCTTTAGACTAGATTCTAGACTAGAACCACATAAAATGGTTTTGTCCTATTTCAAAGGCACAATTTTTCCGACTCTTAGGTAAGCTGAAACCTATGGACACTACTTGTAGTAAGACACAGATATTAAGATAAAAAAGATAAGATAATTTTTATTTTAAATTACGTAATTCTTTAAAAAGTGTACTAATTCCCTAACCAGCTCTAATGGATGATAATACAGTAATATACTTCATCATCATCATCATTTTAGCAATAGGACGTCCACTCTGAACATAGGCCTGTCCCAATGACTTCCAAATTGGCCGGTTGGAAGCGCCCAGCATCTAGCGTCTTTTGCAACCTCGATCATGTCTGTCTGTCCTACGCTGCGTTTGCCGGCACGTCCTCCATTTGAGAACCTTTCTGCCCCATTGTCCGTCAAATGGCCGTCATTTCTACGTGCTATGTGCCTCGCCACATACCACTTTAACTTGCTAATCTGTGGGGCTATGTCACTGACTTTTGTTCGTTTACAGGTCTCCTCATTTCTAATTCGATCTCGCAAAGAGACACCGAGCCTCTTAATTTACCTACGAGTATATCCTAAACCTAACCTCAACTGTCTTTATGTATGACTAAGGCTCTATAATCGCTCGCCCACAGCACACCATGCGACGTGTGCCCACGCCTGAACGAACAAAGACTTGCGCAAGCGACGCCGTTGTATGGATAATGGTTGCTGGCTTTGTCCACTTAATTGTATAGGGGAAAGTATTGTTTTTAGGATTTGTTTTTTTAGAGAAAATAGTGTTTCGTCTTTGTTATGTGCAACCATTGTTATCCGTAGAAACTGTCGTTAAAAAAAGTTTACAACTGTCGGATGTGCTTATTGCAGAGAATTGAGAGGCATTTTAGTGAAATTTTAATTGTCAATGTCAGGGGATTAATACTAAAATATTCTTATGATACTAACGACGAAAATTTTTTTGACTATACTACTAAACGTTTAGAATTTACATGAATTCTTCCCCATTATAGCACCTTTGCTGAACGTACTTTTCCTGTAACACAATCCTACTCAATATGGTTAAATTGTTGTCACAATCACCAAACATGTTCCCAAATTAAGCGAAGCTTTTACTATGGCGACTAGATAACGGATAAACATACATGAACACTTTGATACACGTCCATGACTTAGGTACCAATGTTCGTGCTCATCACACAAACATTCGCTCCTTGCGGGATTCGAATCCACAAATGGCTTTATAATCCGGAGCGCGAACCACTACACTATACGGTCATCGCTATGAAACGAAATAACGTCACACATAGTTTATAAAATATCAAATATATTCATAATTAAAATTATAAAGATGAAGAGTAGAAGGTAATTAAATTAAATTATGTTTAAAAAACAAAGTCGACCCTAGATGATTTATAGGTTAAAGTGGTGACATTGGCAATGCCAAGAAAAAAAATCGTGCCAAATAACAAAAGTAATTCATTCATAATGGAATTTGCGTTTAATATACCGAAGTAGGTATACAACATTAAATAGACGTAAGAAGCTTATGCTAGGTTTCCTTGCTCTAGTCAGTTATAATTGCTTAAGTCTCTACTTAAACTTGCGTGTGTGTGAGACTGACCGCATTACACCCAAATAAGAAGTAAAGAAATAAATATTCATACTAGTACAAATTACGCAATAATTGCGCGTCTTGATTCAGAAGTAGCTAAGCAAAGCGGCGCGCGCGCAGAGAAAGCGGTTTTCTCCGTCGGATGCTGCGCGCAGATCGATCGATTTATTGTTTTTTGCGCTCGAGTTTGCGTGATGATTCTGAATTTTATGTAACTATAATATTTCTGAGCGTAATTGCAATGGAATTTTACAAAAAGATTGAAATTTTAAACGTAGAGATAGCATCAAACGATTATAAATAAATTTTTAAATGTATTGACTTCTAATGTCATAATAACCTGACTTCTTTATTTGATTTTCGCCTAGTGATTTTGTCAGACTATTGTGATGTTTTGCAATGAAATTATTTTGGAAAATTCTGATATTACTTATGATGTAAATGCGTTTGCGATTAAATGGTATTTATTTGTCAGAAAAGTGCAGATATATTAAAAAATGATGTATTGGTAGACTATCTTTTAGGAATAGATGTACTATTATATAGAAGAGTCTTTTAAACTGATTTTTGCTTGTGTGAAAATGAACAATAAATCATTTTTTTTCCTTTCCATTCCAGGCGCTGTGGCTTCTACCAGACTGAACATCGCATCGAGAAGTGGATATCAGAAGATAATTGAGACTGTAAAATAAAAATAATTGATCCTTGTGTTTCCTTAATTAAACCCTCACCCTAGTACAATGTTAGTTTTCCTCACAACGTAATAACCGACAAAGACCTAACTTCTGAAACGAAGAAGAAATATGCTACTGGTAACAATACAAGTAAATGATAGGATTTAAACTTTCATTATTAATTGATTTCATTTCTAAAATACAAGATAATGATGCATAGTGCATTTAACAGTAATTTAAATAGGTAAATATCTAAAGAAAAAAAGTATAACATTTTAAAAAGGCTGTGAAAAAGATGGTGCCTATTGAGAGCATATTATTATGTTTTGCGAACTAGCGTTTGTTGCGATTTTCCATTTCGACAGAGTCAATAAGTTTCACTGTCATAAAAAAAATGGTTTTAAAAACTTTTGCAACTGGGCCTTAGCGTGTCTTGCAGCTCTCTTAAATATAGAGTTAAGCCTAAATCTGGATTTAAAAATCTCTCTTTCAACTTTAAACGCACTGACAGAAATGTAATGTCATTTATGAGTAAAACCAAGTTTATGTTAAATCTCGATTTAGGAGGTTGTGCTATAAACGAATATTCTGCGTTTAAATCGAAATAAATGCTAGGTTTGTTTGCCGAATAATGTTTGGTTTCTGAAAGCTATGTTCGTTAACGTTCGCACATCGAATTCTCGCTTCGCTCAGCCAATGCACTGACGAGTACTGTCACAGAATAAATAATAGTAGGTAACAGAATTAAAACTTCACACGAATACGGGCTCGAGCTACTGCCAAAGTGTTCTGAGATTTCGGGTCATTGAGCGATATCTAATGTGTGATTTGCTCGAGCACACATTGTATGAGACTTAACTTCTGATACCCATAACTATTATGTATTCTGTGGTACAGTCCTTTAGATAAATATTATGATGATCCGATTATCGTAGTGGCGCTGTAAATTGCCTTGAGCGCAAAGGGTGCCAGGTTCGATTTCCGATTAGGGTAAATTTAGAAAACGAATTATTAATTGGCTTGAGTGTCCGTGTGCTATAAGACGCGCCCGGCAGTAAAAATCCTTGAATTACGAGGTTCATACCTCGGAATAATTATAAGGATGTTAATTCCTTTTTTGGAGAACACATCAATGTGTGATGTCTGGCACATTTTAAATGTATGAGCCTACTTCATTTAGGGTGAATACATAACTCACGACAGTAAATTAATAAATATTGGACATCACATACATTGCTCTGATCCTATGGTAAGTAGCCAAAGCACTTGTGTTACAGAAATCGGAAACAACGACGGTACCACAACACCCAGACCTGAAATAATTTAGAAAAGTATTTTTTTCTATATTTACTGACTGGGAATCGAACCCGGGACCTCTGAGATTGCGACACCAAGACCAAGTCCGTTATGCTCGCCTCTCGGCTACGGAGCGCGTCTGCTGTGTTGCTACATGACTTAAAATTATTGTTAATAGTGTAATTATTATTTAATTATGCGATTAACTATTATAACAAGGAGTTAACGCTTGAATGACCGCATACCAACTGACTCATGACTTAAGAATGGTGTGTTAGTAGGTACTTAGTCACTGACTATTTTAGTAAGTAGGTAATTCTATTATGTTACCTTATTGAGCGAAATTCCTTCTGCAGTATGTGATTTGTATGAATAGAATAGAAGCGTTATACACCAAAGAAACATTGAATACATTATTACATACACATGAGTTCAAACTCTTACTAGATTATTTGTTACCTACCTAAAATATCTATGAAAATGTATCTTTTATGTAGTATTTGGTAATGGTGAAATCGAGAAAAATATGGTGGAAAATTATTTTTGTTACAATAGTTGTTTATATTCCTGTAAAAGTTTCTACATCGTTCAACTTAACACCCTGTATTATATTATAAAGACCATGGAAATCACGAAAATCATAGTTTGTCGTGAAGTATATTAATGTGAGGCCTTAGAACTGATCCCTGTGGCACACCCAAGAAAATCATCGATTTCCATTTGTACTAAGTTTAGCAAGTCATTATGCAAGTCCTACCTACTTTGGAGGTATACTGTATAGAATACACAAGGGCCGGACCGGTCCATCCAGTCGTTTCGCCTACGCAAGAGATGATACAACATAATATTTATAGCGTCCCGAATATAGTAACGTCCGCAGCGACAAGTTTGCTGAGACTAATTTGTTTTTGCCTTTATTTGACCATCGAGTTGAGGAAAATATGGAAGATAAAAGCACGTTTTGGTGTGGTAGGCAAGCCATTTTAATTATTTTAATAAAAAAGAAGAATCACAATTTTTTAAACTATTTCAGCAAAATATTGCATAAGTAGAAGTGAGAAGTATTGGAAAGGGATACAAAACGCAAAAAAACATAGCCGACTTCAAAAATTAATCTAAAAGTGTATGAAAGCTAGTTAAGAGGCACAGAAATTTAGAAATAAAGTTAAGTAATTAATTAATTAAGGCAGTCTCAATTAAATAAAGTTCCTGTTGATGTGGAAACTGGATTAAGACGTCAACCGATCTACATCAAAACGTCAACCGAACTAACTGAAAATTGTGCAAAAATGAAATCCAAAACATCCTGCGTGTTACCATAATAGCATATATAATAGGTATACTAACAATCAGATGAAGTAAGTAAAAATGTCAAGTGGGAAACTTTAAAATATATGGTTGGGTGCCATATCTTTTAAATACGTAGGTCACACTATAAGTTTTGCGTAACTTAAAAAAATAACATGTTATAACCAAAATATTATGTTTATTGCTTTTTAAAATACTCTACATTTTAAAATTTTTTTCATGCGATCGAACCATTTTTTGAAACAGGAGGACCACAGATCTGAAGGCACGTTTTCTACGTGCTGATTGAACGCTATCACTGCCTCTTCGGAGTTGGTATAAGTAAAACCTCTCATCAAATCTTTGATTTTGGGGAAAATACAGAAATCACAGTATTTATAGCTGTTAGTAAGCCAGCATTGTTTCATCAATGTCTTGAAGAAATTCGTCAATATTACTATGTCCTCCGTAGCTCAGTTGGAAGAGCAGTCGCCCGGATAGCGAAAGGTCATGGGTTCGAATCCCACCAGACGCAGTTAAAAAAAAAACAGGTAACATGATTTTCCTTGAATTAATAAACTAGTATCATTGTGAATGCAAAAACAAAAAAATTAAAAGGATAAATATTTTATTGAATCTCTTGTTGTATCAAACGTAATGTACGTCTACCTAATCAATTCCCCCGGTCATTTTGATTCAACTCCATTTCACAACGACTTCAAAATAATGTCTTCCGACGTCAATGCAGATCTAATGACATGTATTTTGTAACCTCTAACAGACGTTAGCTTGGCGTTGTGTAATATTTGTAACAGGAATGGAATGCAAGGTTTAATGGTGGGTATGTGAAGCTAATGAAGCTGGGCTCCTAACTATTTAAACATTGTGATGTTATTTGTACCTATGTCTTCATAATTGTATGTTGGTTTATGTGATGACAAATTATACTGTAAGTAGCTAATTATTTGCGAAATTGAAGATCATTTTCATGCTAGTCAATCAAATTAATTAATTTAAAGTATGTAACTATTTTTTTTTCATTTTCTAGTCGGTTTACGCTTGACCATGATTCTAGATGCTGCAAGTCTGGTTATTACATTTTGAGCGATTACCTTAACACCTTACAACTCTTAGGCAGAGAAACCAGACCATATTCGTTCATAGATCCGAAAAAACGCTGCATGCATTTTTCTTTGCATTAAACATCTTGGACTACTTATGTCTCTTTAATGCAAGAGTAATATCTATGTTGTCATATTACTATGTTTAGGACATCATTACACATAGTTTTCTTTCATAACAAATGCGTAAAAGAAAGAGGAGAATGCGCATTAAACTATGTCCTAGTTGAACATAGAACCGAGTAATAAATAGTAATAGCTAAAATTTGTTTACTGGTAATAGTAGGAAGGTACAATCCGCTTTCAAATTATCTATACAAATAACTACAATAATATACCTACTGAGAATATAAGAAATATTTTTGCTACCAATATGGCTGATGATAAGTCAACCATATTCTCTGAGTCAAAACGCAAAACAAGACATCAAGATCAAGGTGGCAAAAACTTGTGAAAAAATCGTAAATTTTTCGTTAATAATAATTTTAACGCTGACTGTAGACATGCAGTTACATTGAGTCACAGCAGCATCCCAGGCATATCACGATCTGCGCCTGCGCATCGGCTGTCACGACTCGAGTTGCAGTTATTCCGGTTTGCGTGTTTGCTCTGAGGTTTGTTATTGTACGAGGTTATGGTAGAAAAGTAAAGTAAATGATTGATTCATTTTTTTTAATAATAAAGTAAAAGTCACGTGGTAGTGACAAAGCTTATTTAAGGACGTAAATACTGCCAGTATCGATTTTTGCTAATGTAAACTTAAAAAAAAATCTAACGTGCTAATATTGTGTCTTGCCGTAGGCTCAGTAACGTCGTGATTCGCCTTCAGCTCAAGGTTTAAATTCCCGGTTGGGTCAATTCAGAAAACAAACATTTCTTATTTCTTTCGGCTTTTTTGGTCTGTGTGCTAGGAGTCGCTCCCGGTAAAAACTTTGTATCTTTGATACCACACAACATAAGGATGTTTATTAATTATTACTTTGACTACATGTTACCTATGTGTGTATATGTTGTGACATTATAGAACGAAATAAATATATATGTATATTACATTGTGTCATCTATTATTAATTTTTCTTTAACTAAATATGACTTTTTAAAATTTTATTTTTATATCCTTATTACAAATATCTTGATAGGTTGGTGCTGGTTGCACTTTTAAACAAATTGTGCTGTAAGTAACTTGTGTAGTAAGTTTTTATTTTCTAAAATTCTGCAATTGTTTACTGTCCATACATTTTTAAAAAAATTGTCATGTGAAACAAAGAAAGCCACTAACAAAACCAAGTTTTTTCAAGGAAATAAGACATAGTTAGAGGATATCTTTCTAAAATGTAACAAGTTGTTAGTTTTGACCTTTGCTGAACTTATGAATGAGCTCAAACGGCCTAAATGTAGCGTTGAGCGAAAGGGAAGGGTTTTCAGGGACGGCGATATACCACATAACCACATATGTGCAGCCTCAACTGGGTCATTGCTGTATCATGCCGACCACACACATGTGGAGTGGAGGGTTTAATGACATACCTACCCACAATGATATAATTAGAGTTTTAGTTCATTTTAGGCCCTGTGATTAGGTAACATGGGCGATATTCTGATAGGTAATAATATACTTACTCAAGTTTTTTTTTCTTTAATCAATAGAATATTCTATTTTGTCAGTTCATTTTCTTTTTAGACCAACTAGGATTAATTATCCTAGATAATTGTTGTTTCGAGCAATAGAATTAGTTGAATCCTTAAAACCTAATTACCTAATAAAAAACTTGGACCTTATTATTGTTGTTATTTTCTTGTCATCCTTTTTCGTTGATGTCAGTCACACAAGTACCTACTAAAATGTTTGTTTCAGAAAAAAAAGGCAAAGGCAGTTACATATTAAATTTTACAGCCACATATCATGTGTCTCACACGTGCGTCCTAGTTGAAAAGTATTACATAACTATACATGGAAAATCAACTTTGTATATGGGTAATGGTGATTTTACTAAATGACATAACGTAGCTTTCGCTTAAAAACGTTTTTCCAAGGCATTATGTAATTAAATACATAAAAAGGTGTAGCATAAGAATCAATTTATTGACAAGTTGGTAGTAAATTAACAAATTAATGAGTAGATTCTCACGAGAGGTTTCTTAGGTTGGATTATAAATAGCAGTTGACAATTTTGGAAATAGATGTCATGGTGTGTCATGGTCTAATGATCTCTAGATAGATAGATACTCTTTATTGCGCACCATACGAGTAAATTACACCCGATTTTTACAGAAAGACGTACAATTTATGCGCTCTTATCGCTAATAACGATCTCTTCCAGACAACCTAGTTGTGCAAAAACAAATTAAACTAGTTTGAAGACACACATCGTGTATTTATCTTTTCATTTCACTTACCGTTTAATGTACCGTTAATAGTACATAGTGCGTGTAAGTGCCTTAAATTGTAGAGTCCGCAATACGTAGAAGCGTAATTATTTTGGTATCATAAAATTTACATAATTGATACCTAAAAACAAGGCAAAGTAATAAAAATATGTTAATAGAAGTTTTCCAAATGTATCAGGATTATGTAAGAAGTATGAAATTGTATGTCAGTTAACAATATTCGTTTAAAAAAATGTAGTTTGAACAAAGTGTTACTTTTTAATATAGATAATAAGATAAAATTTCAACTAGATAGGACATATAATTTTGTACGAGACTAAGATCTTTTAAATCTTTACAATTTCTTAAAAATAACAAATTAATCTAACTATCCACGGCGTCATCCTCTCTGATCACAATAACTTATATGCCCAATATTTATTACACCTGTGTAACATTATAGAACGCAAAAATATATTGAATTGAATGTAGTCTAGAATCAATAATATAATCTTGGTCTATAGAAGTTTTGTAGGTTTCAGTAAGCCTTAATATTTCTTTTTGGGTCTCCGTTCTCTTTTACCAAAATTGCTTGAATTACATACATTCTTCCTGCGTGGATCAAACGTCGATACCTAGGTTTTTCAGACAGCTTAGTGCTTAAATTGATTAGCGGTTAAATAAGACTTGAATTACCTACGTCATAATAATAGATTAAAGTAAGTATTAACTAGCTGTTAAGTATTACTTACATTGTGCTCGTTTGTATCAATAGCTCGTTCATGACCTTTGTTAACAAAAACTAATAATGGCCCGATGTCTGCTGATAATTGAAAGACGTTGAAAGTTCACAACGCTTTTGTATAGTGCTAATTATTAAGGCGAGTGTGAGACTATTGTGGTAAAACGTATTGTTGAAGAGAATTGATTATTTTGAGCTTTGTTAGTTTTTTCGTTAAACCTTTTGTTTCAATTAATAAGTCTACGAGTAATATTTTAAGTAGTGATTCTATGTAGAGAATTCTTTCTATAGTTTGTGAGTACCTAGGTAACTTGAGGCTCTTATTTTTAAGGAATATTTAATCGAATTAACTTAATATTTAAATAGATAATAATGATAGTACACTTACCTTTTGAGCCCTGTGCGGCAGCATTGCAGAAAAAACAATATTTTACCGATTGTTTTACAGATAAAGTTGCATAATAAATGCATTTTTCCTTATTAGGAGTTTCTTTCACAAGTATGTAGACACTGACGTGTTTGTATTTCAAATTAACTTTTGAAACGCCGGTTTGGTTTTATGAAAAATTCTGACGCTTAGAAAATCATAGAAATCTCGTATATTACTAATACTTTATTACAAACCTTTTCTTTTTGAATGTTACAATACAATTTGTTTCATCCACATACAAAATGCCCGATCCTAACTCTCGTATGTACATATCTTGGTAACGATTAATATTATTATTACTTTAAATAATTACAATCCTAAGACAATTTGTAAACTGAAAGTCTTCACTATACCAAAATTAACTAACAAAATATAATATACATTTTTTGGTACAAAAGAACTTCCATAGAACCTAAAATACCTTAGTTAAAGCTATAAATCTCTAAAAGTATGACTAAAAAGAAGTTGTTGAGATGATGCTATTTACAACAAAAATGCCTGAAGTAACAAGTAATTTATAGTTTAAGGTCTCTGTCTCCTACCCATTTAAAGTGGTAAGGCAACACCTTGAAAGCCAAGATTGCAAGTTTCTCCAGACTCAGTGTAGAAGCGTGAAGAACTAATTATAATTAATTTTTTATCAGTCAATCAGAGTATGTATATGGCCAGATACACTAGGTTCAACGGGAACCAAAATTCTACGGATATTCTTATTAGGTTTCTTCATTGGTCTGTGGGGATCCTGTCGTCAATTTTCTAGGTATAAATGCCGGACGAAAGGCAGGTCTGATGGGTTTAACATACAGTTTTCTTTCAGTTGTCGTTCTTGGGGCCTCCGTTGTAAAGGTTTTTGCTATTTTTGTAGACGGCTTCTTTCTTAGATCTATCGGGACGTTCTGTGACCGTGGCGCAGTAAACCGGGACTTGCCTGGGTTGAAACCAGTCGTTTTGTTTGCTTTCTGGGTCAAATTAGAGACGACAGTAGCGTTAATCTTCTTTGGAGCTCTTGGAGTGGGTCTGGTGAAGTTAGAAGACTTGATGATTGGCCTCCTTGGGAACGCAAATTTAGACCGTTTGGCATCAAGTGGTGATATCTTTTGAGTGGTTGTTTCTTCGGGAACTGTTTCTGTTGTTGATGGTACGTCTGTCGTGGTAGTTTGAGCTTCAGTTGTTATCGTTGTTACCTGGGTTGTAGTCAAAAGATCCATTATTGGACTCATTGTGATACCTTCTGTAGTTAATGTTACTGTCGCTGTAGTTTCTGTTTTACTTTCTGGTGTAAGAGGAATGACTGATATGTTGACTGGATACTTTATTGTTGATTCGATAACTGCGGGCGCCCCTTGGAATTCCTGACCTTTTGCAAATGTCACAATACTCCGACCAGTTTCAGGTTTTATAACATGCAACTTCACGATGTTTGCGTCCTCGTTTTGAGTCGGTACGGATGCCGAGTAAACAACAAAGGGTTGATTTTCTTTGTTTTCACTTATTTTTCTTGCCATTAACGGAGTTTCGGTTTTGAATAGTGCCTCTAAAGGTAAAGTTGATGGTTTCGTTTGCACACTACGTGGCGTTATTATTTCAAAGCTCTTGGCAGATTTGTGGGGACTCACTTTTTCATTTTCATAAGCCGCTGGCACAAATTGCCATTCAGGAGTATATGAATCAGGTTCTTCTTTTGACTTATCAGTTTTTTTGTCCTCATTGATGTAACTCAAGAAATCATCGCTTAGGAGATGTTCCACGCGATCCTTGTTTCCCTCGGTTTCTTTGGTTGGATTTTTCACGTGCCGGTATGCTTCATTTATGCTTTCAGAGGCTACCAAATTTTCTCGTGGTGCATCAGCAAAATTTGTCAAAGCTCTAGCATTTCTGCCTTCATCAATAACAATCAAATTGTCAGGAGGATTTTCTACAGGATAAACATGACCAAGTTTGGTTAGGTAAAGAGGGATTTCATCTTCAACAATCTTAATAAGACTAAATCTACTTACTTCACCAATTTTGTCTACCATTGGTTTCTTTTCAACCATAATTTTACCTTCTTCTATAAGAGTAGTTTCATTATTTTTATTGAGCCGATGTTTATCCAACTTCGATGATACTTCAACAACTCTGCTAACAGAAAATAACTTATCGAATTGTGTTTGTACAATTGGTGATACCTGTGGTGCACTTGATGTAGTTTCCAGTAATGGTTCAGTGGTAACTTCTATATTTGGTTCAGTTTTGATATCAAACGGTGTATTGTTTTCAGTTTCAGCTTGAGCATTTGTCGAGCTATCTTGAGTGCTTGGGTAATTTGTTGTACCTTCAGTATATTCTAAGTAATCACCAGTACTTATTTCCATTTCAGCGGTTGTCTCGTTATTTTCAATATTATTAGTAGATGTTGCATCTTCTGAAGTATTTGTAGTATCGGAGAGGGTCGAAGTAGATTCAGTCATAGAAAGGTAATCATCGTCATCAGCATTAGTCATAAAATCAGAGTCTGTGGTTGTGCTTTGAACCTCTTCCTCTTTGCTATGTTCTAATGTAGTTGTTTCTGTTTTTTCTGACTCAATGCTTGGTAAGGGGCTAGCGACTACTGGCACATTGTATCCAAGAGGTACATTTTGAACACGTTTCTTGGTATCATTTATAGGTTTGTTACCTCCAAATCTATTAAATATTGCAGTACGGTTTGCTCCAAATTGTCGTTTAGGTAATTCTGTGGTCGTGGATCCTGCTCTGAAAGTATTTGAGTTTACAACTCTGGGTTTGAAACCTGGTTTTCTAGTTGAAGGAACAAATTTGATCGGTGTTTCTTCTTCTTCTAAAAGCTCGTCATCAGATGCTTCGCCGGAGTCTAAATCATATTCCTCCTCATCTTCTACTACATCATCTACGTCAGGTTTACGAGTAAAAAGTTGATTAGGTGGAACAAAAACAAAAGGATTTTCTGGTTCTTCGTCTAAAATTTCTTCGTCAGAATACTCTTCTTCTTCAACCTTTTTCGTTGTTCTAGCTGTAGTAAATGGTCTTCTTGTGAATACTTTAGACGTGAAAAGAGGACGTCTAGTAACAGCCGGTCTAAATGAATCAGGCTTGTCGGCAGAAGCAGGACTCGTGTAAACTCCAGGGTTATATTTTCGACTGAAAAATCTACTGCTTGAAGATATTGAGGACTCAGTAGTCGAAGTAAATAATCGTTTTGATGGCCTATAGGGCAATCTTGCTCTAGGAAAAGGTGAGGTTGACTGAGTTGAGCTTACGGTTGTTGTTTCAGGTTGAGGTTGTTCAGCTTCAGTCACCGGAGGTTCAGAAGGCTCAGGTTCTTTATTTTCTGATAAGTCTAAAGTTTTCTGCTCATTTTCTATTACTACTTCAGGTTTTGCTATTGATTGCATGTCATCAGTTTTAGCTGTTATTTCAGTCGGTACTACTTCACTTTCAGTAGGTTTTACTTCATTTTCAGTAACTTCTTCAGACTGTGATTGGTTATCTGCACTTTGATTATTTGGTTCATAAATTTTGTCTTTTTGATCATCGTTACGATTATCTTTACTTTCTTCAACGCCTTCTTTCTTTAATTCAAACGAGTCTTTTAGCTTTAGTATGTCTTCTTCGTCTGCTGCAACAATTGTAGGAGCTTCAGATGAAGATGGCAAGAAAGTTTTCCTAGTTTTTTCACCATAGTTACTTACTTGTTCAGTAGTGGAGCTGACTTTTACTTCAGAGTTAACAGAACCTACAGATTTAGCAATAATCACCGGTTCATCTTCAACGGGTTTAATTTTTTTGCGTATGATTCTACGTATTTTCGGAACAGCCAAAGTAGGAGCTTCAGTAGAAGCAACAGTTGGCTCTGGTTCTTCTGTAGTAGTCGTGGACGTAGGTCGTCGTCTTATAACCCTAAACTTTTTCCTACCAGATTCTTCAATGGGAATAGTTTCAGTAGAAACAACGTCTTCTGGAGCACTAGTAGAGGGCCTAAACTTCTTAATCACTACTCGACGTTTCGGTATGTCTTGTACTTCTTCATTGAGTTCTTCGTGTTCTTTCTCCTCTATGGCACTTTCTGATAAAGCAATGTCGTCAGCTTTGTTTTCTGCGTCATCTTCGTGGTCGTCTTCCAAAGTTATAGATTGTGCTGTCGTTGATTGGCGTAAAGGGAAGGGCAGTTTGCGTGCTTGAATTAAAGGTGAATTAGTGGAAGATGGTCTACTTCTGCTAAAAGGTAAGCGTATAGGGGCCCTTGTAGTAGCTGTT
Organism: Anania hortulata; assembly: GCA_963576865.1. Taxonomy (NCBI): domain Eukaryota; kingdom Metazoa; phylum Arthropoda; class Insecta; order Lepidoptera; family Crambidae; genus Anania; species Anania hortulata. Next base: position 18,965,182 of record OY756398.1, on the reverse strand, counting down.
TGATCACCATCAGTCAAACTGTCGTCACTAGTTGTTGATGAAACTCCACTACGCGTGAAAGGACGAGGTTGGAATCTTGCAAACGTTGGCCGTCTTTGAATAGGTGCCGCTTCTGTCGCCTCAGATGGTTCGATTGCTGGTGGTTGTGTGCTGATTGTAAACCTATTACGTCCTCGTGGTAGTATATTAGGTCGTCTAACCTCAACAGTTGCAGCAGAAACTTCACTATCTTCAACTTTATCAGCAACTGTGGTCGAAGTTCTGCCACGGTATCGCCTTTCATTTCTTTGAGAAACACTTTCTCTCGGAACAAATCGTGGCGTTTCAACAACATCATCTACTACATCAACTGGAGTCAACGAGATTACTTCATCCCGGGTTAACTGCGGCCTGAATTGTCCCCTAGACACCGGTGGTGATGCTGCAGCTGGTACAGAATCTTCATTTTGTTGCGTAACTCTGACCCTATTTCTTCTAAACTGATTGGTTCCTACATTTCTGACACCATCTAATTCACGGCTATCTGGGGTTGTAGATCGAATTTTTCGGGAGACTTCATCTGTTTCAACTGAGTCTGAAGATATCTCGTTAGGCTGAGATAGAGGTCGGCGACGCCTTACAAATGTATAGTTCCTAGAACTTACCTGTGTGGATGAAGAGGGCGCTGGCGTGGTGGATGTGGTGGAGCCCCGTCGTCTAAGGATCGTGCGGCGTGGTGGCGGGCTAGATGACCCTGTGGTTGTGGTACTAGTCGTGGTTGTTGTCGTCGTCGAGGTAGTCGTTGTAGCTTCAGTAATATCTTCATTAGCAGGAGAAGTTTCCAGTTCATCTTCAGCTGAACTGGGCGAGTTTAGGAGGGAAGATATTTGGACGGCTAGAATAGTAGTCGGTTCAGGACTGCTCGGCTCTTCAATAGTAGCTTCAGTGGTGGATCGAACTCTCACGATCGATGTGTACTGAGGCTGAGACGAGATTTCTCTTTCAAGTGCTGTATTTTGGGTTTCAACTTCTTGCTGTGTATTTTCATATCTAAAAACAGAGTTTATTTATTAGCACAATAACAAATAATTAAATACATTAGTATAATTATTAAAAATTTATCTTATAAATTAAACTTACTGTGCAGTAGTAGCCTCTTCAGTCGTCGGTCTTTGTCTTCTAATAGTGACATACTCAGGTACATTTTCTCGTCTCGCGTTTGCAATGTCCAGTGTATTTGGGGTCTCAGAAACCGTCACGTAAGTTTCAACTCTTTCAAATAATGCGTTTCTGAAAACGTTTAAGTTACATTTCGATCATTCAAGTTAATTTGAATTAATAGTTTCATTCAGACAGCAATTTTTTTTTTAGAAAATGATATTCTTGTTACCTAGAAGCAGTATCATCTGCGGTATCCGAAGATGTCAGGGCATTAGGCCTAGCCCTGCGGATGTTCACATATTGCAATGGCTTTGCTGATGTGCCAACGTAGATATCTTCTTCCACTGCTCTTGCCCGAGATAGCTGCTGCGGTTGCTCTTCGAGCTCATCTTCGACCTCGTCACTAGCCTGGGCTTCTGGGGCTGACGTCGATGCTGGGCGCGAGCGGTTGATAGTGGTGTATCTGGATGACATTATTATTTACTTTAAATATCTTTAAAAAATCTCAATACTTTCATCGATTTAGTTCATTGTTACATAAGAATTATTCATATGGCTTAACTATTATAACTTACTGCGGGCGATCTTTTCTGAGCAGTTTGTCCTTGTCAGCTGCAGATTCAAGTCCAGCATTTTGAGGTCCCCTTCGACTGTTTTGTGCTGTTCCGTCAGATATGCTATTACCACCGAATCTAAGAGGAAATAAAAATATATGAAATCTAAAATTATTAATACCGATGATTACATAATTTGAATTATTTGTGGCACAGCAAAGATTTTTATGATCTACAAAATACAAAACTAGTAGGTGATACTCCTAAGTAGGTAGCAAGGTAACACATCGCTCGCAGAACTGGCAAACGTTGTTGAAGAGAGATTCTTGAGTGGCGACCACAAACTGGAAAACGCAGCTTGGGCAGGCCTACTGGATTGACGACCTAGTCGAGGTTGCGGTAAGCAGCTGGATGTGAACGGCCTAGAGCCGCACGGTGAGGTATTCTATGGGGGAGGCCTACATCCAGCAGTGGATTTCCAAATGCTGATGACAATGAGGTAATACTCACTTGCTCTTTCCCCTTGTTCGTTCAAGCACTTTCTGATAAAGCTTCTTGTTGAAGGAGGTGGGCGTGGTGCTCACGGCGCCATCGGTGCTGGCGGAGGACTCGCCTAGATGCAAGTGCTTCTCCAGCTGTTCCACTCCACCTGTTGGAAAGTACGCCATATAAAAATTTGGACAATTTGACCTCTTTTCCTCTTCTTTTCCCCCTCCTTCCCTTCTCTTTGTCGCGATAAACAAAGAGTTAATTGTGAAAAGTTTTGCATTCGTAAGATGTTAATTTATTACTTGGAAACCATGACAATGTGCGTATGTTTATGTATTAACTATAAAGTAAGCCCCTATTTGATTTTATTAGCGAAAAGTCAACTGTAGGTGGGACCAAAAGTGTTTCCTTAGTAAAAATTTGTACCTGAAATATGGGTTTTGAACTTATTGGTAAATTCCATTGGATTTGGCATATAATTGTTTTTACTTTATTACTTTATTTTATTTTTTCGTAATAGTATTGTACTCTAAAAATATTACTGTTTAGAATTTAAGTTCTAGCTTTTGTATATTCTAGCTTTTGTATAAAAGATACTTACCAACTTTCTTGATGAGATCGATCAGCTCCTTGATAACCCTTGGGTCTTCAGCCTCAATGTCGGTGTTATCTTCGGGCACTTCCTCTTCGTATTCTTCTTCACTCTGAAAAACAATAAAACTATTTTGTTAAGCAAAAACATTCATAAAAACGTGAGGATTCGTTCTTTCTTCAGCTTATCGTAGATGAGTATCAACTTAAATTCATTAAACAATGCAACCATTTTAGAGACGCCGTCTAGTTATTTCTAACTCTTGAAACAAAAAAGAGATTTTTTTTATCCTAAAAATAGGGACAAAATGTAGTTTACACTTTTAATCGATTATCTAACCATAGCGACACATTATAATGTAAATATTTCTGGTTATTTGTGAGTATAAGAAGGAAGTCAGTATCAATTTCTTTTAGGCTTTCGACCCTATAATAAATGACCCTATTAATATTACCCTAATGGATCACGATTTTTAATCATTATTGTTTTCTAACATACCTCTGGTTCAGGAGTAGTAGTGGTCGTGGTGGTAGACCTGAACAGCAGCGAGTTCCTAGTGCTGAGCTTGATAGGCTTCCTTGTGGTCGTGCTGGTGGTAGTGGTGGTGGTAGAAGGAGCTTTTGTGGCGGGGGCTTTGGTAGTGGCGGCAGGTTTCTTGCAGAGTACATTACGTGCGAAGTCGCAGGAATCGGCGGCTTTGTTGAAGAACAAACCTGGGGGGACATAGAGACAGTTAATTTTAGGGTGTTGGACTAGCGAAGTTTGTATGAACAGCCTAAGATCTTACATTCATTCATACACATCAACGGTGTGCGCATTTGAGGGGGTCAAGGATCTATTCTGAGAACATTTGTTTGTCAATATAAAACGATTACGATATTATAATTATTAAATACATTTAATTAGCTTACGATAAACGACGTTTACTCATTTTTAGTTTTCTGGGATATCTATCTCTTAAAGTTTTGTTGATCTATTTCCACTTTCTTATAACTCAAAATACTTTAGACTAATCTCACTTTTAATCAACACAATAGTATGGACCTTTATGATTTAAATATATGGTTTAATTTAATTTTAAGAGTTTAATAAGTTTACTTTCCAGCACATATTATAGGCACTTAGATTTATAGCCAAGACGTAGATTCTGGGTAAACACATATTGTATAACAATATTAACAATATTGTAAAAAAATGCTATGAGATTATGCTTACCAGAAGGACAAGTGAACTGGTGAGCAACAATGCCAAGGTTGGAGGGTCCGGAGTCCAAACACCAGAAGTACTTCTTGCAATCACGTGGATGGGGGAAGAATCCTTCGTCAGTGCACTTGAAGTCTGTAACATTTGAAACAATGAAGTAGTTTATCTTCTCATAGACAATAATGAAAAGTCCAACTTAAATTGACAGCAAATGTGTGTGTAAGTGTATTTATGTAATATGTTGTCTAGTTTGGCACATGACACGTGGCAAAGGCCTATAGGGGGTTCCGGGTATTTCGACCGATTCTGTGCTCCCCATGGGCTCGGAGTCCATCGGAGGGTCTCTGGTGGTCCGATGTGCCGCTGCGTCACATGCTGTACGTCCTAGCGTCGGAGGTTCCCGCCGAAAATCATCGTCTTGATAAGTCCGTGGCTGTCACGACAAATTAGGCACCTTTTCGACACATCAGATTCCTTCAAAGTTTTATATTGTTATATATTTTTCTCTTGTGTGTCGAATAAACGTTTCTATTTTTATTTCAAATGGTACGCCTATATCTGTAAACTTCATATGGCACTGATCAGATAATCGTTAAGGCTCTGCTTTTTTTTTCTTTTGATAATGGCACTAAACAAGTCATCACTGCTTATAGCACAAAAGTAGCGTGACTCGACAAGCAAAACGTCTCCCGGGCACCATTGATACATCAAAATAAAGAGAAAGAACAAATTTTCAAATATTGTATAGTCTGTCTCCAATACTTGCAATATTAATAAATTTAATTTTACTCCTTTTCTCATCATTTTTATGAATCATAGTGGTGTATAGAAATTGCTAAAGAATACATAAACTGTAAAGGTTTGTGGTGTGGACTGTGTGTTAGATGTTTTCAGAGAGCGTTTGGGTCTTTACTTAAGTCAAAAATTTTATCAAATTTTATTTCTCTAACTAACCTGATCCCGGATCGGGCGTGGTGGGTGGTTCGGGGGTGATGATGTTCCAAGCGGGAGTCGTGCTGGTCACTACAGAACTCTTGCGTTTGCTGCTCTTAGTCCTGGGATAAATAGAATTTTATTTATTTGTTGAAGACTAAAAATAAGATTTGAGGGAAGGCACTATTTAATTTATACAAAGATTTTAATGGTAATAAAAATGATAAAGTAATGAAGGTTGCAGGGCACAGGTCTCTACGTACCTATAAAGTAATTTATGCACAAAACACTATGCGAGGCTTGTGCGGCTAATTGGTGGACTGTTTGTAAGACTAACCTCACTGTCAGATGTAATCAAGGTGCCTCAAGCCCTCTAGGCTTTGCGAATAATTTTATCGTGTCAGTTGAAGCATTTTGAACAGTGCTACTGGTGAAGTGACAAAATATTCAAATGTGACTAATTATATTCTTATATTACTCTGATAAAATCTTAACAAGCTACCTTTTACTTGAAGGATACATCCTATGAAGGTAAAACAGGTAGACAGACGGAGAGGTATATCTTCAGTTAGCTTTGTTGGCTCCTTTTGAGTACGGAACCCTAAAAACTAGACACATCTTGTGTTTTGGTATACCTGGCAGTAGTGGAAGGCGTGGCCGTGGTGCTGCTGCTGCGGGGCCGGCTGCGGCGTCGGCTGGACGCGCGGGTCGCCGACGGCGGCCTGTCCGTCACGATCGAGTTGTCCGTCGCTCTGTGCACACAATAAATATAAATAAATAAATATTAGACAACATCACATACATTGTTCTGATCCTATGGTAAGTAGCCAAAGAACTTGTTTACAGAAATCAGAAACAATTAGTACGACGGTATCACAACAGACCCAGACCAAAGACAATATAGAATAGTTATTTTTCTACATTGACTGACCGGGAATCAATACAGAGACCTCAGAGATAGCGACGCCAAGTCCGGTACGCTCGCCTCTCGGCTACGGAGGTCGTGAATATACCTACTAAATATCGATTTCGTCAAAGATGCATTTCATCCTGAACTTGCTAATCAGGAGGCTAAAAAAAGTTCTATGATAGTTAATCGCACATATCAATTGACAAAATCGTAAATGTATGTATGGTAGGTAAAGGTAGAGAGGCGACCACGAAATGAAAGACGCAGTATGGGCAGGCCTCTACCGGTGGACTGACGACCTATTCAAGGTTGCGGACAGCCGCTGGATGTAAACGGCCTAAAGCCGCTCCAGTGGACCTCCAAAGGCTGATGATGATGATGTCTGGGTAAGGTGCTCTCTCTTCTTCATCTATACGGTCAGTCCCGGTTGCGTCCAAAGCCATTGCTTTGGAGCCCAGGGTCCGCTTTCCTTGATTTACTCCTCCACTTCGCGCGGTCTTGAGCGTCTCTAGTTGTGAGATCAGGTGCAGTTGTCAACTGATGAAGGTTAACAATTAACGATCAAATCAAGCCAGTGGCATACCTTGTTGACTGTCAAACCATCGACCAATAGAATCAGGTGTAAGTTAATTACATAGTTCGACTTTAGTCACCCGTTGCTTTGACGATATTTCAGTACCACATGTGTCGGGTGACTAGAATCAATAATGACAGCTATAAATACGCATAGGTTTACTTAGGTTCAATTAAACAAAGTGAGGATGAAATCTTACCCGAGTTTAACAATATAAGCTTCCTTTGCAGCTTCGATGAGCGGGTACGGTTTGTTATGGCAGTTGCCGCGGAAGTCGTCGTTGTCGATCGACCAGAACATGATACCTGGGAATAAAACCAAAATGATTTCCTCACGAACTTAAAGGAACAAAGAAAAGAAGAGACAAGAATAAAGGCAGACAGAAAATAAAAAGGATCTTTATGTAGGAAACAAGCTTAAATGAGAAAGATCATGGCAATGAAACCAATAAAACAATAAAACCAATTTATTTCTGCAAATGGGCCAAAATTCAGCTTTTTTACACGTCCCAATTTTTTTTAACCCTACCACTGCTTCGGGACAATTGTGGGCTAGCGCCGAGAAAAAGCAGCGCAAGAAATGATTCTGTGTATATCAGCTTTGCTGCTATTCTTACCAGACTGACTCAAAAGGAGGGTAATGTTTTTAGATTTGAACCCGTAGGGCTTCTGCAATCTAATTAACCGTACCTAAATATTTGAGTTTGAAATAAGATCTACGTTCATAGTAAATGAAGCAGCTGAAAGCTAAAACGATGTCAAACGCAACATCCACACATGCCATATTAGAAGGCAAGTAAAAATTGTTTCGAAGTAAGGAATTAACATTAATCTGTCCAATTGGACAATTGGCGTGTTGTCTGGCGCATATTAATTTATTCATTACAAATTCACGATTGAAATAACGAAAAAAAGGATTTTATTTTAGTCTCAGTTCTAAATTCTAATCAATTTTGATTCATTAAGTAATTTTTATTAAAAAGGAAGAGTTTAGTTCAGAGGAAGTTCAATTAAATCGCCACCAATATCTACTCAAGCTAGTTAGTCTTCAAGCACCTTCAGTTCTTCTATAAAAATAAAAAATAAAAACCTGACTTACTATAAAACGAAAATAACGACTTCATATTTACACAAAAAATAAAACAGTTCTTAACTAGTAAATGTTACTATAGCATAAATGAATATTTTATCGAGTTATTTACATACATAGGTTATACAAAATAACTCAATTTTAATTATATTGTATTTTTATATAATAATATACACAATGTCAAAAACACATAGATGAAAGCGCTTCCTCTCTCCTAGCCCCCAAGTTGCGTGCCCAACAGGGTCCATAACACTGGTTTTATAATTTGTAAATCCTTTTTGTACATTATGGTTTTGCAATAAATTATTGAGTATTGAGTTGTCAAATTAAAAAATATTTCTAATCATACACAACAAACCTAAATTAGAAATATGCTAAAAATTTACCTCCAAGGCCATTCTCAGCGACATATTCAGCCTTCTTCTTAACGATCTCAATGTCGTCGTACCCAACCCACTGATTGCCCTTGTAGGCTACGGGGCCCATAGCCTTGGGGTTGGGGTGCATCACGGTCCACTCCTCGTCCTCCTCTTCGGAATCCTCTTCTGAATCCTCCTCTGAATCCTCGTTAGATGTTTCGCGTTTCTTTATTTTTGGTTTCAATGCTTCGCAGATCTAGAAATGTACATGTTATTATTAGCATAGTTACAGGTATAAAAGTCAATAAAAAGACCTAAGTTTCAGCACAAAAAAGTTATCCTTTTTATAATAACTATTAAAAAGTAACTCTGGCCGATTTTAGGTTTTACCACAACCAGTAGAAAGTTAAAACCTAATAAAAAAGCTAAGTAACTGGGGGAGGCCTATGTTTAGCAGTGGACGTCCTATAGTTGAAACGATAAAAGAAGATAACAAGTTGTAACTAATATTCAATATTTTTTTATTGAAGACTTACTTCCCCCTATCAGTTATTTCCTGAGTTCCCCGGGATCGGGTCTTCTCGGGAAATGTGAAATATGAATAAGATGGAGATAATGAGCTCAAGTTCACAAGTGCTTTGGCTTCTTACCATAGGATCAGAGCAATGTATGTGATGTTGTCTAATGTTTAATTTTATAAGTGTCTTTAGTGTAGCATTTTTCAGTCCACCATAGGTTAGCAAGAGTGCCGCCAATAGAAATAACGACTAACTTTTTTCTTCGTCTATCTAGTAGATAACAAAAAGTATTGGACACGTACTTTTTCTTTTTTTTTATCATAATATTTCAGAGATACGAGTATATTGATTTGAAATATCGTATGACGTCACACGCCTTGGTACCATTTTTACTTAGAAGTGACGTCGCGAGCCCTCACTCCCGAACTTTGCCGCGCTTTGTCATCGTAGTCTTTTGGTTGATTGACAAAAGAAAAAATAAAAGTCCTTTATTTTTTAATAATCTAACTGACGGACTAAAAAGAATTTTATTTTCTTTACTCAGTCGTCATCTTTATATTGCATTAATTAAACAGCGTATTACATTGCAAGCATTGATATGGTTCTTACCTCATAATATGCCAGGTATCCCTTCTCTCTCGTAGCGTCTCCCTGCTCGCCAGGGCCGTCAGCGGGGGCGCCAATCTCGACCGCGTCGGGGTTGAACAGGGTGTAGGAGCGTCCGTAGGTCGGGATACCAAGCACCAGCTTGTCGCGGTCTGCCCCGTTCTCCAGGTAGTATTTGATGGTGTAGTCCTGAAATAAGAAAATATGGATTGACACAAAAGTTTTGGCACCAAATCCTATACTCAGGCAAACTTTAAAAACTATTTTTTTATCACTCAGATACAGCTATAAGTTTCATTTTGATTTAATCAAGTTTAGCATGATATTTGAACTCATTACTTAAGTCACTGATGCCTTATCTAATACCTATTAAGTATTTATTGTAAATTCACTACATCTTTCGTATATTAACGACACGAAGCAATCTCCGTTTTTGAATTGGGTCAGCTTAAAATCTGTAGATTTTTTTTTAAATAATGTTGACATTGCGTCGGCTTCTTTAAAGAGGCTTGATGGTCCATGTTAAGAAATACTATCGTAATAGTTTTGTTTATTGTTTACTGTTAACGGCTCATGTATTATATGCTTTTATATTACCAAAGGACGAAAATAATATATAATAGCCCTTTGTGTACCTAAACTAGGGTTGACCTAAACAGGACGACACAATTTGCTGTAAATGATGCCAAGCAGAAGTGGTTGCAGTGGGTTCACGTAGCGACAATAAGTGCCGCAGAAGTTGCCAAGACCAATAAAACCAATTTATTTATGAAAATAGGCCTAAGTAAACCTCTTTACTTTACCACTAGGACAATATTGTGGGCTAGTGCCGATAACAAGCAGCGCAAGAAACTCACTCACTATTTTCAAGTTGTCTAGAACCGCCGTTAACACGACAGAAGTGGATTAAAGACGGCTCATACGTATTGGCAGCAAAGTAGAAGTTACTTCTTGTTCTAGTCTTCTAGAACAAGAAGTAACTTCTTGTTCTAGAAGACTAGAACAAGAAGTTGACACAAGTTCACAAGAAGTAGATTGAGGTGTGTACTTACAATGTTGAGCTCATTGTCGACACTGTACTCGTTGGGCTCCTCGAGCGGGTAGAGCGGCGCGTGGTGGTTGACAGCGGGCTCGAACGCCGAGTGGTAGTCGTATGTCAGCAGATTCATCCAGTCCAAGTATCTGGGGAAAACAGTTTATTCTTAATTTGTTTAGTAACAAATATTTATTTGACAGAAACCAAAAAAAAACATCTAAGGAAATGTATCAAAGAGGCTCAACATATTTTGTCGTGACTTATCACGACGATGATTTTTAGCGGGATAAAACCGGGGAACACTACGTAGCTACGGTCTCGAACAAAAATAATACCGGCCAAGTGCGAGTCGGACTCGTGCACCGAGGGTTTCGTGCAAACTTGTAGGTATGTAAATAGTTCTTCCTGAACGGAAATTGACTTTCAAATTTTTACCGTTAACTTTTTTGTTAAAAAAATGCGATGTAGGTAACTACCAATTTGCGGTTTTCGGACTTTTTCCTTTACTCTTGCTATAAGACATTGTTTTTTGACAAATTCCATGATTCTAGGTCAACAAGAAGTACCCTATAGGTTTTGGTTCCCTTGCGAGTATCAAAAATGCGGCATACACATTTTATCTTTCGATTGCGTTGACATAAAAGTTTAATTTTTTTATAACTTTAAGGAATTGCAGATTAGAGTTATTTGATATTAATTTCAACTTGATATATCCACGTGTTCTTGGTAAACAGGGTTTTGACAGACAGACCGACAGACAGAGGGTTAAATGAAGTGATCCTTTAAGGGTTCTTTTTTTTTGAGCTGCGGATCTCCGTCCCTTTAAGAGGAAGCAGATCGTTTTGAATCACACGTATTATACACCCAGGAAATAATAAAACGAAATACAGGCTTGGAATCTCCCATTCAAATACTGCAAAATAATGTCGTGCTCGTGGCAATGACTTGCATTTTGGCCTTCATAAAGAATAGTTTTGATTATTTAGAAAGTTTCCGACTTCAATTCTTGTGAAGAAGTATATAAATTTACTGTAGTTGGTAATAAAATAAAGGAAATGAGGTCGTTTAAAATCTTTAATGAGTTTCTTTATTACAATGAAACTTGGAAAATATGGGCACAAAGAAAGGGACGGCGAAAGTGACTAATTATTTTTAAAGTAATTTACAAACTTAATGATATACTTAAGTACTTACAATATTTTAAGCCAGGTGTCATATATCAACAACTTTTATACGCGTCACGGAATAGTTTTATAAATATTAATGTTCTTTTTAAGAAATTATCATAAAGTTTCGCTTCGTAACCAGACTTATATAATATTAGAGGAATGTTTTACCAAGCCTACGTTAATAGGCAAGAATATCACGAAACAAAATACTAATGTTCGCAGTAACGACGTAGGAAGATCCGTGTGGGTTCGTATTTGCATTTAGCGTATCGGTTATGTATATTTGAGCATTTTTTAATGGACCGAATAATGTGCAAAGGTCAAGGAGTTTACGTTAACAAAATCCGGTACCGATTTCTTAGGTCAGGTAAGCGCGCACACAGGTGTGTAGTTTGGTTGTTAAGGGGTATAACTCAATGGTTGGAATCTCAGTACGAATGCATAAAAAACTTTTTTTTGTGTCAATGGCATCAAATAGAATCCGACCAAAACTTTACGACCTCGACTGAGAAATCGTCTTGCAGGTGCAGGTCTTAGGGCACAGAGGGCCATCCAGGAGTTGACTCATAGTCCGGATCCGCTCCTAGACACCGCGGTTTGCACTTCATCTCTCAACCCCACCTCATTAGGTTTTTTTCTGCAGAGATGAACCCCTAAACGCAGTCGATTTAACGACTTCGAGGTATTTATATATTGTGCCGTGTGGGGACGGCCGTAAAGAATACACTTCCCCACCGCTAACAGGAGGCGTGTCGTAAGAGGCGACTAATTCCTGTAACACGAGATGGGCAGCAGCGTCTGCGTGCGAAACCATATAAAAAACTGCGCTCGCCTACCCGTCTGCCAAGCGTGGCGAGTATTGGCAATCCTTATGAAAATCATTGGGGGAGGCCTGTGTTCAGCAGTGGACGTCCTGTGGCTGAGATGATGAGGTATTTATTATTATAATCGAAATTTCATATTTTTGTGCCTCTTCATTGAGAGAGTAGAAGCCGTATATCACCGGCTTCTTTGGAATCGGTGAACGGTTTTATACCACTTAAATCTCACACATTTAGATTCAAAGGAACTTAGTTAATTAATTGAAATTGCAAATGAAGCGCCATTTTGACAAACATAACTAGCAGAAAAATTGCAAGATTTATCTGCTTGTTATGTTAATGTTATGTTTAAATACGTTTAAAAAGCTCTATCATTATACTAACTAAACATACTCGTTTATGAATCTGATTTTACTAATAATAATATGTAGACTTGCAACCCGTAAGATTATCACGTCAAGAAGATAATGTATGAAATACATGATTATTCAAAACTTGCGTAAAACTCACTAGAACAAAGACGTTCCGAAATGACCGCAACCAGAGCGGATAGGGATTGAAACATTTGCATTGTTTACTATAAATTAGTAAGGTGACCATGATGAATGGCAGAAGGGGACAAATAGGACACTTTTGAAAGGAAAATTACAAAAAAAAAACAAAGCAACACAGAGCCGGAGTTTATAAGTTTATTTTTAGTTACTAATTTTGATCCTGTTGTTCCCAGCGAATAGAAACCTAATTAATTAAAAACAACCATAAAAATGTAAGTGGTTTATGTAAAAAAACAGTCGAAATAGCATGTGATGATTAATGTCATTTAATTAAACAATAGCAAATAATGTGAATAAAGGTTTATTAAAATTGCATTACTATGCATCCCTTTCGTTTCTACCTTTGTCACAATCAGTGTTATTCTCGATTGATTTAAATGCAATAAAATAAATAGATACCTAGGTATGTTCTATGAAGAACTTTCATAAATCTACTAACACACCCAGTCAGTAGCTGCAGCATCATTGGGTATTCAGTGCAGTGGCTCAATGTCCGCCATTGTCTCACATGCAAATGAGTCGATAGTTTACGAAAGGGCCGTAAAATCCGTTAGTGAACTTAGCATTTTAATTAGTTGCGAAAATAGCGCAGGAAACGCAAATCTCCTTGAATCTAACACAAAGTACGAGTACCTTAGATAAGGTCTAATACGGTTTTTGAATAAGAACTTATTCTTAACTTTTATTTAAATCCTACACAGAGTTACTATCAAGAAGTATTGACTAGATAGCTATATCTAATAACAGTAGGTAATGGCAGTTATAAAAAAACTAAATTTGCGAGTTTATTAGCCGATTTCAAAAACAGGAGAAAGTTCACAATTCGGTCAATCCTAAAAAATATTGTAGACAATAACAATAGCTGAAATTAATGTTATGGTTATATGCTTCCTTCCAAATTACTTTCTTTATATTTTTGAATGGATTTTAATAAGATTATAAGCTGACACTGATTGAAGTCCTAAAATCCATTATTTTCTTTGGAGAATGGTCACAATATCTTCAGTAGCAATATTGTGCGTACATTAAATTTGTGTATGCTATTATCTCATGTGCTAGCTGAAGGTTTGTGAAAGAGTTTGCGAGAAGAAGCTTTGGCAGCAAGGTCATCAACTTAAGAATATAGAACCACGGAACCCGCGCAGTAGAGCTTCTTTTTAGTTTATCGACAGGAAACTGTATTATTTTTTATGTAATTATACATACTAAAAAATATTTATATTAAAATAAAAAGATTTTTAATTTTAAAATTTAATAAAAAATAACGAACGGTCGACCCTTTTCTCACCGTGCGAGCAAGATAGAAAAGCGACGTTACCCGAGACCCAATTCCCTTAATTTGACAATAGCCGCAATCCGGTGTCGATCCGCTTCCAGTAACATTACGATCACAAACGGTATTTTCGTAAACTTTTAATTTGACGTTAAATTATCAAAACTATCCCAATACGACTCAAAATAAAGCAAATAAATATATAATTTTGGTTTCTCTCATTTTCAGTCGCATTACGAACTATAATTGCTTTTCTTGGGTTTACGAGAATACCGTTTGTGATCGTAATGTTACTGGGAGCGGATCGACACCGGATTGCGGCTATTGTCAAATTACGGGAGTTAGGCCTCATGTTGCGCATTGTAATTATGCTAGTTACTATCCCGCTTTACGATATTGGTTTTTTGGGGGTGAGAAGGAACAGGGTGTAAAGTTCCTCATCACCCATTGAAAAGAGAGGATCCTCCGACCAGACAGACGGGTGTTGTGTCTGGTGGGCTACTGCCCGACGGTTGTTGTCGGGTTCTTGTATATATGCTTCAATCGCTCCGATAACTTTAATATCGCGATGTAGGATACGTCAGTTTTATATGTAGCGAGATAGATGTCGCTACATCACTCCCCTCCGAGACCGGAGGTCGATAGCAGGTTGAGTCGTCCATTGTGATGCTTGCCGGGCCAGTGGAATGTTCCAGTGAGTCGGAACTAGATGCCGCATAGTTCACAGTAAGTCGGAACTGCCTGCGGTGATGCCCCAGTGAGTCGGGGTGATGCTGCAAAATGCTCCAGTGAGTCGGAGTGGTGCAGTGCTGCGTAGTGGCTGGCTGCTGCGTCGACCAGGAGAGAAGTGCGTCTCTGCTTGCTGACCGGCCGAAGTGCAGTGTGCTGTGCCAAGGTCGCTGAGAAGGCTGAGGGTGATGACCAGGAATGCGCGTCCGCTGCATGCTGGTGGTCAGGATACCCGAAGTAGCCGTGGATGCTGGCTGGCTGTAGGACTCGCTGCTCGAAAGCTTGAGGAAGTGATGATGACGTCACGATGACGTAGCTTTGCGAAGGCTGCGCTGACGTTCATGCTCGGCGACAGCAGTTTGGGGGGTGATGAGAGGTATAGGGTGTAAAGTTCCTCATCCCCCATTGAAAAGGGAGGATCCTCCGACCAGACGGGTGTTGAGTCTGGTGGGCAACTGCCCGACGGTTGTTGTCGGGTTCTTGTATATATATGGTTCAATCGCTCCGATAACTTTAATATCGCGATGTAGGATACGTCAGTTTTATATGTAGCGAGATAGATGTCGCTACAGTTTTTATATTTTTTGGTTTTTAATTTTTTTGAAGCTTATTTTGGAATTTTTTATTTTTTATTTTAGTCTATTAATGATATCATAGATAAACTATTGATAAATACCTGACTTACAGCCCATTAAAGTCGCGTGTTACCCTGACGTCACATTACACGTCCGCCATAAATTTTTCTGAAACTTGTTTTAGAAAGAGATAGGTATACCTTACTTTCTAATTACTATATTACGGGTATTTTTACCTAAAATAAATTTTGTTTTCACTATTATCACTATTATTTCATATATTTTCTTATTAACATAGTAAAAATAATATATTTTTGTCATGCATATTCTCTATTTGGTCCTTCCATTCAAGTCTTCAAAAATCAACAAATTAAATTAAAAAATATATCTCATCCCATGATTCTTTGGCAGAGTTGTTTTTACGCACAACCATATCCTGAAATATCTTTAACCATGTAACACGTAAACTTACTATAATTTATTTATTAGATAGTAAATACTCTCAGTAATCAAATTTACGGCTGTAAGAGATGCACGCGCGTCTTGAGATAGCGTGACAGCGAGCGAGGCGTAGCGACTAGTGACTACGCTTAGATAGCGTGTGCGCCGCTATTTGGGTCACGGAGCCACTGTTTCACCACCTCGCATCGCTCTTGATCACATACCATTATACAATACTTAGTTGGGATCATATAATTGTGCTTATTAAAATTAGACTAGTCATTTCTGTTTGTTGCAAGTGGCAAGGCTTCGTTTTTTTGACCAATTGCAGTAACGTTAGGTACTCTTTTGTTATGGTCTGATGAATCACATATAATAATGGGAAGTTGCAGTATAATAGATTATAATATAATGTATTGGCCGACATCACATTATATTGCTCTGATCCTATAATAAGTAGCCAAAGCACTTGTGTTACAGAAATCAGAGACAACGACGGTACCACAACACACAGACCCGAGACAATATAGAAAAGTCATTTTTCTACATTGACCAACCGGAAATCAAACCAGAAACCTCAGAGATAGCGACAACAAGTCCGGCATGCTCCCTTCTCGGCTACGGAGGTCGTCAAAGGAAGCAAGAGACAATAAACAATCATTTACTGATCCAAATTTACTCAGAAATGGGTCACTTAGATCAGATAGTGCCATATCAGGCGGCATTCGCCAGACATAAGTCTACATTACATATTCAAATACATGCAAAAGATACAGCGTACTAACACGCGTAATACTAGGTTATTATTAGAGCAGTATGACAACTAATCAGGTGGTAGATTTAGCGTCTAGTCCAATATCGATCAAGACGACATTCCGGTGAGGATCACGGTGACATTGGTGGCACTTGTCTAAACTAGTTTTGAGTGTGGTGTAAGATAAAGGTGCGAATGCTAACCAAATCTACTTTTGCACGTGATGAGGCTGTGTAAATTCCATTTGAAGGTCGTGTGGAGTCTTAAATAAAATAAAATAAAGTGGAAATTCCTTAGTCAGTCCCTGGAAAATGACTTGTTCTTTGATTTTCAACTGACATCGAAAAACGGGTATTTTTATGATTTTATAATAATTATTTTTATGAATGTGAATACAAATAAATTTTTGTTAGTAGTTAAGTTGAATTTTTATGTTATTTTTTATTAGACATGGCATATAATAAAGTGAAAACCAATTGACAATCTAATCCATGGTTCTATAAATGGCTTCAAAATGATATATATTTTTTAAATTGTTGTTGTTAAACATTATATAAATGACAGTTTGAGTAGGTTCATTGTTGAACCTAAATATTTTTTCGTTTCTTTATTAGTTTTTTATTTAACTTAATTTATTCTAATTGTTTTAAGCCCATTTTGCATTCCGTACTTATATTTAACTATAAATTGCTGTCTTTTAATTTGTATTAAAACTATATTTAGATTGGAATTTACTAAGTTGATTATGATTACTAATCTAATTAGTAAATTCCAATCTAAATATAATTTTAACTGGGTATTGATGCAGATTCAATGATACTTTATTTTGACCGCGAAATTGTTACTAATTAAGAATGGTAATGGAATTGTTATTAATTATGATGCAATGAATCATACGTATTAAATTTTTATAATTTAATATTTTATTAAAATTAGGTGACGCAAAATTTGTTTGATTTTGGTCACAAAATTAATAATTTGGAAATATTTCTATGATTAACCTAATAGTCACTTTAAGTAATACATGGTAGTTCGGTTTTCCTGTAACCTCTACGAAGCCTAACAATTCCATAGAACAATTTTACGAAACCATCACTTATTTGAAGCAATAAGAGAAGCATTAAATTTCGCCTTAGTCGCTTCCTTGTACCACACCCAATAAATTAAGCAACACGACATTGACTTAGAAAATTGGGCAACTGTACAGATGCTTATACATACGTGTTCAATTTCGCAACTCAGACGCATGCGTACAGTCAGGCTTTTAAATACTGTTCCATGCCATGCCATGTAACAAATCTTAAAACAGCTCCCATGAGATTGAAAATCCCATATCAAAAAGTCGATGGTATATACATTTAAACTCTTCGTGGTTAGTGGTTACTGACTCCAAAAAGAACCAATTAGATATTTTTAAGTAAACATTCTTTTTCTTTTTATTTTAAAGTTCGTGTCGTGTTTTTAAGTATATAAACGAATTTGAATGCCCGATTTTTGTGTTAAGGGCTCTACATGACGAATCATTAAGTCTGAACAAAAATATCTACCTTACATTAACTTGATATTTTTTAATTTAATTTATAGAATTTTCATAGGAACTGAAAATAATCATCAATTTCTGATCTCATTTGACGAAGATGTGTCGTAACAACACACACTTATTAATAAAATCATCCTTTTTGAAGTCGGTTAAAAAAGTTACAACATGTAACTTCAAATACGCCACATCTTTTAGGAGCTGTTCTAAAGCTCAAAATACAACAACTTTTTCTATGGGATCAACATCGATTTTTTTTCAATCGTACTACATTACAACATCGATTTTATTTAAACCGATGTATTTTGACTTTTCGGTTACTTCATAAAATTTGTAACAAGAATTATATTTGAATTTTTGAATTGAATTGAATTGAATATATTTATTCGATCTTGATCCCATATAAATAGTTGTGTATGTGAACACCAGCATCAGTCCCTAAGAGGTTTTGCGTATTTGGAATTGCACGATGTATATTTTTACTTTGACTGTACGCACATATAGCAGTGACAGTTCAGGCAGCTCTTCGGTTATTATTTGAGCAATGTCATAAGAAAACCAATATGGGGCAATCACTTGACACGGCCCTTAAGTTTCGAGTGTTGTGGTGTGGGAATGAACGCGCTTCGTAAGACCTTCATTACCTTGACGGTTTTTCGGTAATTTACATTCTAGAGTACGTAAAATATTGTTATGGTCATTTTTGTTGTATATTTCATTTGCTTTGTTATACCTAGTGTAATCGAAGTAATAATATTTAGATACTGGTTTATAACAAGATTTTGTCTTCGTACGTAAAATATAAAGCGTTTTTTTTTATATCTTATAATATCTGTATTTTTTTTGGATATACGTAGTTTTTACGTAGTGCCGTGTGGGGAGGGGCCGAAAGTTCCCCACCGCCAACAGGAGGCGTATCGTAAGAGGCAACTAATTCCTGTAGCACGAGACGGGCAGCAGCGTCTGCGTGCGCGTTATAAAAAACTGCGCTCGCCAACCCGCCTGCCAAGCATGGCGACTGGCGAGAATTGGCAATTCCCCCCAATGAATGTCATTGGGGTAGACATATGTTCAGCAGTGGACGTCCTATGGCTGAAATGATACTTACGTAGTTTTTAGTTTTAGTTTTAATAAAAAAAATAATGTTTTATTGAAAATATTATTTTTCATGTTAATGAAATTCAGTTTTTCTTATGTATAAAACCTAGATCATAGATGTTTGGGATATAAATATCTCTAAAGGTTTTAGATTTGCCCTTCATGCCGTTCTCAAATAGTTATATTGTGTATCACCAAAGCACATGTACTTACTGGTTAAGAGTCTGCACATCGAATCCTTTCTGTATGTACTCGATCCCGGCGGGCACAGCCATCGTCAGCAAGAGTCTTGGCTTCCTGGACTTCTCAGCTTCCCTGTCGAACTCCTCACGCAACTCCCTGACTAGCTTGGCGTAGTTCTCACGGTCCTTCGGCTTCCCTCCGTCACGGAAGGCAGGGTACTCCCAGTCAAGATCCAATCCGTCGAAGTGGTTCTGTCTGAGGAACTGAGAAGGAAATGAGAGTCAGTTTAAGTCGAAAATACAAGTAAAATAAACGAGTTTATTTTTAAAACAATAGTGAATTGATTCTGAAAACTATGAACATGCATGCTATTCTTGCCCATATCCCGTAAATTTTTCCTCAATCTGATAAACGATTGCTTTACTGCAGAGTATTTAACCTCAAAGTCTAAGTTAAATTGATCTAAGTTAAAACTAATTGAGGCTTTATAGCGTTTACAACAATTACTTACATCTACCTAATAAATATCAAATTAGAAAAATAATCATGAATGTATTTTTGTCATAAAATATCTTACAAACTTGATACCATAATCTCGCATGACTCTCTCTACTAATAAAAAAAAAATACAGTTGTAAAATTTAGAAAGTTATTGGAGAACGTATTTTTAGTGTTGACAACTCTGGTGTCATTTTAAAAGTCTAATTATTACTGTCTAAATAAGTTGCCACTAAAATAAATTGTCTTATTTTACACCCATTCAGTAGATATTATGACGCAATAGTAACTGCCCTGCGGATACACAAATAATGCAGAGAAAGTGCAGTTGGTCGCAACTTTCGTACTGGGCCGATATGAAATTCGCAAAAGATCTGGGTAACATTGTCGGTGTCCACTGATGCCGACACAACCTGCGACGAAAGATGTAAATCTAGAGTCAAATTTTATCCGATGCAAGAGAGCAATGTTTTGGACTATTTTTATGATTTAACGCCTGTAACCTACAAATCTTGATTTTTTGACATCGATTAAGTTTTTGATTCTGAATCATTTCAGAAAATTAGGGACTACCTTGCAATGTAACCCTAGTCTAGTTGTAATTTTATTTAGGGATATGTGACACATTATGACATGACAAAACGAACATCTATTATAGGTACCTTTATTGTGTGGACTACTGTTACTGTATGAAAGTGAATAAATGAATTATGAATTATGTTAAAAGATCTCAGAGTGGAGGTAAGTTTAGTAACTCTGGATATCTTTGCAAGTTAAAATTTGGAAACGAATCGAGTCCAATGGAAAACGTCTTAGGGCAGCCGGCATCTGTCATCATCATCTGCAATATACTGACGACAGAGTCAGCTGCATCCTCAGATCCATTGTTTCTTATTTTATCAATTTAGCTATTATTGTGAAAGATTCTTTTTAATTTTCTTTCTAACTTTTGCTCGCGATTTTGCTGGTTAGTCCGCATAAAAGTGAATAATATGATCAACATTAAATTGTCTTTGAGGTTGTCTCATTTCCATGTTACACTTTTTAGACAAATTACATAAAAACTTATGTTAAAGGTTTTTAATGAAGACAAGGTGATGACTAGATTAGGAGAAAACTTGAAGCAGCTATTTAGCATAGTCGACCCCATTGGTGAAGTAGCCCGGCAATTTGTCTTAAACGCTAACGCGGTTAGATCCTTCCGTAGCTGTGTGGCGAGCATACCGGACTTGGTGTCGCTTTCTCTGAGGTCCCAGGTTTGATTCCCGATCGGTCAATGTAGGAAAAAAACTTTTCTATGTTGTCTCGGGTCTAAGTAATGGTGGTACCGTTGCGACGTTGTTTCTGATTTTTGTAACACAAGTGATTTAGCTACTTGCCATAGGATCAAAGCCATGTAACTATGTGATGTTTTTTCAAAAAAAGATTACCGGTTTAGATCAAGTATAAAAAAAACTTTTCTAAACCGGCTTGGGTCTGGGTGTCCTGGGTACCCCTGGCAAAAAAACATTATCTAGTACCTCGTAACAAAAGAAATTTTATATAGCGACATCTATCTCGCCACATAAATCTAAAACTGACGTATCCTACATCGCGATGTTAAAGTTATCCGAGCGATTGAACATTACAAGAACCCGACAACAACCGTCGGGTAGTAGCTCATCAGACACAACACCCGTCTGGTCGGAGGATCCTCCCTTTTCAATGGTGGATGAAGGAACTTTACGCCTTGTTCCTCACTTCCCCAAACTTATATCAAAACTATGGCAATTGGTGTTGTAGCCTGGCTGTAACCCATATTTATACATAGTATCGTCATCTAGAGGTGCTTTTATCTCAACGGCGACAGTGCTTTGGTAGTGATTACCAATGTTAAGCCAACTACGCCGCGGTTGTGATTAGGATGGTCGACCATTTCAACCAAGCTCCGTGACATTTATTTTATTTATTTTGTTAGCTGAAGTGGTAGTGGGCGGGGCACATAGCACGTAGAACTGACGGCCGATGGGGTAGAAAGGTTCTGGAATGGAGGCCACGTCCCGCAAGCGCAGCGTATGATGTCCACCTACAAGGTGGACAGACGACCTGGTAAAGGTAGCAGGAAGCCGCTGGATGCAGGTCGCTTCCAACCGGCCAATCTGGAAGTCACTAGGGGAGGCCTATGTTCAGCAGTGAACGTCCTGAAATGATGATGATGATGATGATGATCTCCGTGTTTCTGAAGGCACGTTAAAAGTTAGTCCCGGCTAATATGGCTTGATACTACTAGTCATGAAGCCTAGTCATCAGAGGCTTGATAACATCTGACAGGAAGATTTTAGCCACTGGCCTTATAACAACCCTCCACGAATCCGCACTGGGCCCACGTGGTGGAGTATGGCCCATATCACCTCATAGTTGAGGCACTGATTTGGTACTATAGTTGAAGTGAGGCCTGTTGTGCCTTACAGTCGGACGTATATAGGAATAACTTACTCTACATTGACAGATTATGATTTTGGTATTTTTAAAAATATAATACAGGGTGTCAAGTAGAACAATATAAAAACTTTTACAGGATGATCTTTTCATCATCATCATCATCATCATTTCAGCGATAGGACGTCCACTGCTGAACAAACGCCTCCCCCAGTAACTTCCAGTTTGGCCGGTTGAAAGCGAATCTTAATTTTATTCAGTGTTTACCTTTATCGCGTTCCTGACGAACTCCTTCCTTCTGTCCCGCGAGCCGACCATGGGTGAGAATCGCGAAGACCCTTCATTCCAGCCGCCGATGGCCAGAAGCGTCTTCAGGTTCTTGTTGTACGTCTTCAGTCCGGTAAACTTGGCATAGCCACCTGGAGACATAGTGGATTGGAGTCAGAAATCTGGAGTTTTTCTAAATAGCATTCCTCTCTGATATCGACGATAGCTAATTATATGCCTTACCCAAATTATTTGCTGTGCCCGACAGGGTCCATAAATGATATAGTTTTAAGCCTTTTATTCTATCTATTGTATCATTAATGTGTGCAAATGAATAAATTATACTGATTACTAAAATGTTAGTAATTTTTTACAAATTTTTATTTTAAGTCTTGTTAACAACACAACAATTAACTTTTAAATTGGGACTAAACTTTAAAAAAGTCGTTTTAGCCAAATGCATATTTGCCACATTGGTTAGGATCTACATAAGGAGTTCTGACATCATAATCTGGAGGAAGAAAAACTAATAGAGGTGATGTAAGTAATTTATTGATAAAACTATAAAAAAGAGACGGACTACCTTAATAGACCTGATTGAATTGACTCTGTGAGGAGTCACTATCAAATCATCACTATCTTCTACAGGGTGTAACGAAAAGGTGAAATAAAACTTTAAGGGGTTATTCTACGGCTAAATTACATCAACTTTTTCTATGGGACCAACATCGAAATCGCAAAAATAAAACACTTTCCCATACTAAAACGCGACCAGCTGGCATCAGTTTGTATGGAAACGTCTTTTTTTTTTTTTGTGATTTTGATGTTGGTCCCATAGAAAAAGTTGATGTAATTTAGCCGTAGAATAACCCCTTAAAGTTTTATTTCACCTTTTCGTTACACCCTGTATATCAAGATGACTGTGAAACGTCCTGTTAAAGGGATTCTCATCTTATTCGTTGTATTTATCGAGTATTAAAAAGCTAAATCCTGAAAATACTAAGAGTGACATGAGGGTTTTTAGTCTGTCTGCAAAGTTCGCGGGAGAGGATTAGCGGGAAGAGAAGGAGAACGAAGAAGAAGATAGACAGCTAAATCCAGTACGTTAATCGAGATGTCGCTCCTAAAGCACACAAAAGAACTAACCTTTCTCAATGTCCTGGTACTTGTCGAAGGGTTTCAGCGTGTTGTCCTTCGTGAAGCCTCCGAAAGCGTACACGAGATGCGTGCAGAGGTAAGGGTTGATGTTCTGCGGGTTGAACCGCGCGGTCCCGGGCCGGTACACCGACCAGTTCGTGTAGTAGCACACGACTCGCGGCTCGGCCGATTGTGCTAGAACAAATATACAAAAGTTAATTAAATTCAGTACTGTGTGGGGACGGCCGTAAAGAATACACTTCCCCACCGCTAATAGGAAGCGTGTCGTAAGAGGAGACTAATTCCTGTAGCATGAGACGTGCATACCAAAGTTAATTAAATTCAGTACTGTGTGGGGACGGCCGTAAAGAATACACTTCCCCACCGCTAATAGGAAGCGTGTCGTAAGAGGAGACTAATTCCTGTAGCATGAGACGTGCATACAAAAGTTAATTAAATTCAGTACTGTGTGGGGACGGCCGTAAAGAATACACATCCCCACCGTTTATAGGAAGCGTGTCGTAAAAGGAGACTAATTCCTGTAGCATGAGACGTGCATACAAAAGTTAATTAAATTCAGTACTGTGTGGGGACGGCCGTAAAGAATACACATCCCCACCGCTAATAGAAAGCGTGTCATAAGAGGAAACTAATTCCTATTATACATATATTCTAAGACGGGCAGCAGAGTCTGCGTGCGAAATATTATAAAAAAACTGCGCTTGTCAACCCGCCTGCCAAGCGTGGCGAGTATTGGCAATCCCCCCCGATGAAAGTCATTGGGGGAGGCCTGTGTTCAGCAGTGGACGTCCTATGGCTGAAATGATGATGAATAAAATTCCATTACAAAGAACGTGATTGTTAACGACAGCTACGCGCACGAAAAAAAAAGGCAATACCTTCAGGAGAGCCGCGCAAGAATTTAGGCTCTAACTCTGCAAATACTAGGCCGATTTGAGTGATTTTTGCACCAATGTTTAGAGTAAGGATTAGGTTAATCAGGAAAAATGTGATATAGATCAAAAAATAGTGAATACCAATGGAAACCACCGAAAAACTGAAAATGAGTGTTGGAAAGAGAGGGAGTTATGCGCGAAAACAGGATGCACACATTGGTGCCGTGTGCAAAAAATTACGCGCTCTGATTGGCTAAAATCTCCCTCAGATTGCTATATAAGTCGGGCGGTTTCCAAGGGTAGCACTGGCAGTACTAGCAGTACAGTATAAACCTTAGAAATAGTAACATCCAAGTGTATCTTCAATAAAAGCTGAATTCTTCAAAGTGGGTTTTATTCAGTGACCTGCTCCGGCCTCAAATGAGAAAAATCTACAGTCCACTCTCTACCCTAAAACAGTGTTAGGCTCGAAATCCCTAACAGTGATATTTAATTTAAATATATTTATTTAATATGCTATTATATCGAATTTGCCTGGTTGTGTTACTAGTCCTTTTACATTCCAAGTTCCAATTCTTATACTTCGCTTACTTTTGGTACTCAAGGAGGTGACTGGAGGCCAGATACGAGGAGCGGTACATATGGCGCAAAACCGGACCAAGTGGAGAAGATTAACATATAGTCACGATCCTCAGCATTGAGGGAACGACCAGAAAGAAGAAGAAGATTTAATATGCTTTTGCGTTTTGCACTGAACATGAACTTGTGATGAAATTTTTTCGCCAGCCATCTAGTGATCATCATTATCATCATTTCAGCCATAAGACGTCAGCTGCTGTACATACACTACATAGGCCTCCCCCAACATAAATTAGAAATTAGAAACAACGACCACACCACAACACCCAGACCCGAGACAATATAGAAATTTTAGTTTCTACATTGACCGACCGGCATCGAACCCGGGACCTCAGAGTTACCGATACCAAGTCCGGTATGTTCACCTCTTGGCTACGGACGTCGTCATTTCAAGGCAATAAAATAGAATTTGATTTGATTTAATAGGCCCAGAAATAAAAGTAACAATGATTATTCTCTCCATTGATAAATAAAATTGGTCAAACTAAATGCAACAAATTGTTTTGCATGCTGCATTACGCTGAAAGGCATAAATTCGCGAAATGACAAATTCGACTTTTCCTTTTCAGTTTGTTATAGTAATGCTCCAGTTTTTCGAATAACAAAGATAATTTCATAGTGGCATAACTAATTCAGTTGCGTAAGTCTTATTTTCGCCTAGACTCACGTAATCTATCATACACTGTAACACTAGACACCTTACAATAGAGCTAAGTACAGTAATATCGCTTAACCCAACAGGCCACAGAAACGAGACACAATAGACAGTTTATTGTTACGCTTGTGCTAAGTGGGTGGTTTGAGCTTGACAGATTAAAGCCAAATATGACAGCATGCGTTAATTCCTATATCACTCGCATGCAATGTCTGCCTCCCTAGCACGAGCACCAAAACACGATATGATATGTTATGGTACAGCGATATATCGACACCAACTGTAAAAATATGATAGATATAGCCGCCATTTTGAATTGCCGTGCCGGTGACGTCACATATTATGATCGCTGTTTCGATAAAAAATCAAAATGGCGGCTATTTCTAACATATTTTTACAGTTGGTGTCAATATATCACCATATCATATCATATCTTGTTTTGATGGTCATGCTAGGCCCTCCTAGGGTTACAGAATTGTCTACCAACCACACCTGTTGTTTTGCACGTTAAGTGAATGGTGTGAACCAACTGTATACTATTTCGTATGTAATGGCTGGACAATTTGGACACATCGCCTGTTATTATGTCATAAAACTAGGCTTTAAGTACCCATATTTGAAAAATATTGTAAGATTATCGACACCTATGATCGGATTATGTCACATAATGACGGCTCGAGGCGAGTGGTTGGATATATTCGTACGTAATTACAGTAAAAAGCATTCATCGTTGCGTTGTTATTGATAAAAAGTATTAACTGGAAGTTTTATTGCAAAGATTGGTTTTATTGAGTAACTTATTACAGAATTGATTAATGTCCCATTACTACAGACTTGTGATGCTGATGAATGTCACCCATCCAATCACAACCGCTGCGTGGGGTACATAACTTAACTTAACTGCCAAAGCGCTGCCGCCACTGAGTAACAAGCACTTCCTCATTTTGTTGAGATAAGGTTAACATTTACAAACATAATAATTGATTATATTCGCTGAAATATTTAGTAGCACAACTTGGTATAGTGTAGCAAATGAGCGATCATTGAGAGCGTGTTTTGTTTTTGATAATGCAATGCACGAAAAACCACTCAAGATTTTTAGGGTTGCCGAAACAGTACTATAAACTGTTATACTATGCTAGCTATGCTAGCTACTGAGCTAGAGTATAAATACTCAAAAGTGTAATTGTATACTGCGATTAAAATGATTTAAGTGTTTACTTAATAGCAAAAAATTTTGTTAGTTTGGTAAAGTTATAACCACTTTTTTGAATAAATATCAATATTAAGTTCATATTGATGTAGAATATTGAAATAAAAAAGTTTTTAACTTAACGACGCAAACAGCTTGACTGTTTGCCTGATGAATTTTTTTAGACAATTGGACTATATCATTGATAACGCCTTTTTTCCCAAGTAAGCATGATAATGTCATTCTCTGACAAATTCTATGAGTCTCCGGGTAAATGCTTGTTTGATTTACTAAGCCTAAGTTTTAAAAAAAATGGCAACCCTAAATGTAATCTGTACTGACTAATCCATTTATAACTTTACCTCATTTGTATATCGTCACAGATCAAGTGACCAAGCTATTGCAGCGTGACGAAACTTGTTGCTTGTACTTGACTGTGCCAAACAGTTTTGGAAGCAATGATCCGAGGAGATACTCATTCGCTACAGTTTAGTTTGTAGCACTGATGTTAACTTAGGTTGTTGCAAAACCATTGTAAAATCTATCATCTTATTAGATGATTATTAACCCCCCACGAAAAAGAGGGGTCTTATAAGTTTACCGTGTGTATCTGTGTTTCTGTCTGTGGCATGGTAGCTCCCAAACGAATGGACCAATTTTTATTACAGAGATGGATCTTAACTATATTTTATGAAGATCTGTTCAGCCGTTTAAAGGTTATCAGCTCATTCCCTACTTGACAATAGCTTATTGCAAACTTACACAGGTCCAATTGATTTGAAATGATAAATAAATAAACCTTGAACTGATACTGCAGCATCGAGGAATCTTAAGCAAATTACTGCAGATACAGCGTGTTTGGGCTCATAATAATGGTCTCAATAAGCAGGTTTTAGATAAATAATGATCGAGGCCTAGAACTTATGCTGCACATCAAGAAAACTGCTGTATTCTCAACCCTTTGGCAACACACAGTGTGCCCTGCCACTAGTGGGACGTATTTAGGAATACTTTACTTTTTTGGCAATTCAGTTTACTAAACCACACTAAATACAAGTTAAACTAACATAATCTTCAAATCTTCTCGCTCTGCACCAAGCAATAAGAATACCACAGCGTCCCAAGACTCCCAAGGCCGCCCAGTACGCCGGCGGTGTGGGATCACAATCGCGCATTGTGTTGTCTCGTATTCCGCTTCGTTGCCTTATTGCGGTCTCATTAATTAATGCAAATTAGATAAGGCTCTGTGACTTTAAAGCTTTTTTAAAAGCAACTAACAGCAAAAAACTAGCAAGTTAAGAATTAATGAGATTAGTTCTAGGACACCTAAGCACATATGTACGAGCTACGATCGTACATTTGTCTGCTGCACCGTCAGCGACCTAGTAACCAGCGATGACCCATGGACCCTGCGCATGCACCGTCGGCACTCTACACCGACGGCACACAACGCTCAACCTATACATGTTAACGTTCTGTAATTGTTATATATAAACGTGACATTATAATTAATAAATCAGATATCAACCGTCCGTGTTGGTTCTCATTTCCCTCCGCTGCGGCCAAGACTACCTTAGCCGTCACTATGATCAGTCTGGTGAGTCTGCCAGACTGGCAGCGGGTCCACACCGCCTACCTACCGTCCTAACGCTGCTACCCTGGGCGACCTGGAAGCAGCTCTATCATTTCCTCTTTACATCCTTATTATATTTAAGTATCTATTGTTTAGTGTGACTGCCCTGGGAGTCGTGATAATTAATTTTATTTTGAAACGTAAATGTGTCAGATAATGGATTCCATCGTAGACCCAATGTTTTTCGAGACTCAGTGTCTTTGAATTCGAACGGAGTATTTAATTGTTCTGATGATAGATTTTGAATAAGGCTCGAGTTATTGCTTGACCATTTACGTAGGTTTAGTCCTGCTCCTCTAAGCACTTCAATCAGCTGTGTCTGCAATTCTTTTGCTTGGTCCATCGAGTCATGGCCTGTCATGAGATCGTCAGTATAAAAGCAGTTCTCTAGTGCCTCAGCTGCGAGTGGATAATCAGTCGAATTATCTCTACCGATTTGTTTCAATGTTCTCATAGCAAGAAAGGGCGCTGCCTTCGTGCCGTAGGTTACAGTTGTCAGATGATATTCACGTAATGGGTCTTCAGGTGAGTCTCTCCATATGATAGTTTGCAGGTACTGATCAGATTCTCTGATGAGGAACTGGCGGAACATCTTCTCAATGTCGGCTGTCATGACGTATCTATGCGTCCTCCACTTCAGGATAAGGCCTTGTAGATCTTGTTGTAGATTGGGCCCACGCTCCATCAGGTCATTGAGACTATAACCTGACGAAGTTTTTGCAGACGCATTGAAAACAACACGTAATGCAGTAGTCGTAGAGTCCAATTTCAACACTCCGTGGTGTGGTAGGTAGTTTGCAGGCGTTGACGTCATCGGGTCAACTGAACGCATATGTTGTAATGTTTCATATTCATGAATAAATTCTTTATACGATTTTGATAACTGATTGTTTTTTGACATCTTCTTTTCTAATTGTTTGAATTGCATGATGGCCTTGGTTCTAGATGTTCCAAGCTTTTCTTCGTAATTTGGTTGCATCGGGAGAGCGACTTCGTACCTGCCGCTGTCCAGACGACGTGTAGTTTTCTGATAGAATTGCTCACAATACTCTTCTTGTTCTGTCATTGGTGATGAGGAATGGTTAATGGGACTCTACGCTCACTAGGGAGTTAGTTTCCTGTCTGACCGTATATTCTGGACGTCGGGAGCGGTGCCACACCCGCTTCCCGCCTGTTCATATTCGAGCCGGATCAACTATCATTGTCCTATGTACCCTACAGTTGGTCATTCTGTTTCATTAAATTAGGGACTCTTATCTTGCACCGGGAAGGGGTGCCTTACAACCACTTAGTCTTCCCGGCTGTTTAGTCTTTATCCTTTAAAAACTCCCAAGTTGGACTGACTTACATTTTGACTTACGTTGAATGGTAGAAAATGCTATTACGCATTAAGACTGACAATCACTCTTTACTTCAATAATATTTTGCACTACTGTTTTACTCATTTTAAAAATAACTTGGGTGAATGAACGAATCAATTGCGCTTGTTTACATTGCAAGTGGAATGTGAGAAGTCAGCAACTCTCGCATTACAACACCTAATACAATTAAACTTAACAAAATTGATTTTAAATATTCATTGCATAATACTAATGACATAAGTACCTACTATAGATCGTGCTATCAAAGTAACAACACTTTACATGACGTTAATTTGACATGGGTGGTGTAGGTAATCAACTATGCAGGGAAATTAAAATTGACGTTGTTTAACTTTACTGACATTGAATTGTCGGGAGCGGTGCCTTACAACCACCTGCATCCCGCCGCATTATTGACTTGACAAAATAATGCGTACATTATTGAATATTATCATGACATTTTATATTGAAATGGCGGAAGCGGTGCCTTACAACCACCAGCTCATCGTCAAAATACTGACATGCTATTGCATTTATATTGACATTTATTGAGTTTCTTGCTGCATTAACATGTTACTCAAGTTTTATATCATTATCATTTACTTACTTGACATTTTTACATAAACTTGACAACAGCGTGCATTTGCAAAAAAAACCCTATCACATTGACATTGACATGACATTATTTTGCATTTGTATTGACATGTTTGTCAAGTTTTCTTTAGAATTTTATCATTGACATGACATATCATTAATTATCAGTATTGCTATCATTGACATTATCATTGCATGACGGGAGCGGTGCCTTACAACCACCTGCTTCCCGCTGTGACGTTTACTTGACAACATCATGCATTTGCAAAAAACCTATTACATTGACATGACATTATTTTGCATTTGTATTGACATGTTCGCCAAGTTTTCTTTAGCATTTTATCATGGATATGACATTATCATTATTTATCAATATTCTATCATTGACATTATCATTGCATTGACGGGAGCGGTGCCTTACAACCACCTGCTTCCCGCTTTGACATGGCCCTGATTTGACTTTTACATTGACATTATGCTTAGGTTCGATTATATTTGACTTAAGTTTTATCATATAGTAATCATATTTGTCCTATTCCCTTGTCCTAACCAACATCCTCCAATACGGGCGATTATATCAGCAGCTAGTCAGCGAGTACAGTATTACCTCGGAGGATCAACTTACTGACAGCAGCGGATGGGATACTGGCCTCCCTGAAGCGGGTCTCACCAGTATTCTGAGAAGCCGCAGATGCTGTTCAGCAGAACCTTGCAGAGAGCGTCAATACAACATGACATCAACCCTACAAGTCCGAAGACAAGGGACAACAACTGCTGCATCATTACTGCATCTGTTCATCCACGACAGAATAGAACATGAACAAACCACCAAGTCATCCAACGGGTCACTGCAACTACATCAGGTCAGCGAGCAGATGGGCATCTTCTCTACCGTCTTTAGGATGCCAATATTTACGAGTAACCTCGTACATTGGTTTGCTGTACCACTGCTACACATTGCGCTGGAGACTGGAGCTGCATCTTCCACCTACTTCTTCGTGCTTTTTGAAGATGCCAATATGTACGAGCTACGATCGTACATTTGTCTGCTGCACCGTCAGCGACCTAGTAACCAGCGATGACCCATGGACCCTGCGCATGCACCGTCGGCACTCTACACCGACGGCACACAACGCTCAACCTATACATGTTAACGTTCTGTAATTGTTATATATAAACGTGACATTATAATTAATAAATCAGATATCAACCGTCCGTGTTGGTTCTCATTTCCCTCCGCTGCGGCCAAGACTACCTTAGCCGTCACTATGATCAGTCTGGTGAGTCTGCCAGACTGGCAGCGGGTCCACACCGCCTACCTACCGTCCTAACGCTGCTACCCTGGGCGACCTGGAAGCAGCTCTATCATTTCCTCTTTACATCCTTATTATATTTAAGTATCTATTGTTAGGTGGGGCTAGGGCTCTAGGGACTTAGTGTCTTGGGGTAAAAGGGACTCTACGCTCACTAGGGAGTTAGTTTCCTGTCTGACCGTATATTCTGGACGTCGGGAGCGGTGCCACACCCGCTTCCCGCCTGTTCATATTCAACATACTTGTTAATTATTTTACTTGTTTGAGGATATCTAAGCATATATTTATTGATTTGTGACATTCTTAAAGCACGTAAAATATTTAAAGAATATTTAATGACGAGTACAAAATATATCCTACGGCCAGTTACTAAACTAAGCCTGCCTCCCTAGCATGAGCACCAAAACATGATATAATATGATATGATATAGCAATACATCGACACTAATTGTAAAATTATGATAGAAAAAACCCCCATGTTGAATTGCCGTGACGGTGACGTCACATTATATGATCTCTGTTTCGATAAAAATTCCAAATAGCGGCTATATCTAACATATTTTTACAGTTCGTGTCGATATATCGCTATATCGTATCATATCATATCGTGTTTTGATGGTTATGCTAGGGGGGCTGGTATTAATTGTATGTAGATTCGGTGGAGGGTAGTCTAACGAAAAAGCATGGTCGATCTATGTTAATGGTTTTTATTTATCATTTAAAGAGCTTTAGAGTGCAAGTTTGGTGTAGTTTGTGTTATAATGTTTGGTGAAGTGTTTTAAAGATCTGAAACTATTTAAATATCATTATATTCAACGCCGCATCAAGTGTCAAGTGACTTGTCTAAAGACAACTTGCTTTAGACCCGATAGCGTCCTGAAACCTGCTTTTACGGGAAGAATAGCCTTCACTAAATCCATGAAAAGCAATAAATACTAAACACCCGTTATTTATTGTAAACCCTATTCAAGAAAAACTTGACATTGGCAGAATCAATGCTCTTCTCATAGAGCGGGATTGGTTGTCAAAGATAACACAGTTCTATTATTTAGTTTACCAAGATTATAGATATTGGCTATGATTCATTGTATGAAATCATAAATGAGTCATTAGAGGTCAATAGCTAGCAGAACTGATGGTTCATAGTGAAAGGATATTACAATTATATTTTACTAGCTTTTCCGCGTGGCTTCGCTCTTGTTTTAAATTTGGTTTATAAATAAATAAATTGTTACAACAATCACACCAATTATCTAGCTCCAAACTAAGCAAAGCTTGTACTATGGCGGCTAGATAACGGATAAAGATACATTAATACGTTTCTAAACACCCCTGACTCAGATACAAATGCTCGTGCTTATCACACAAACATTTGTCACTTGCGGGATTCGAACCTGCAACCGCCTGACTTTGCAGTTCAATAAATCACCATTCTAATCTCATCTATGTTTAAAACCGTTATCTTTTTTGACATCTATCAAGGATATTCTTTTATCCCTTTGTATCCTTTTTTCGTTAATTTAATATTTACTTACAATAGATAAGTTGTTTCTCTACTGGTAATTTGTGTAACCAATAGTGAATCTAGAGCCTATGTTATGATATGGGAGAGTGACCTCTCCTGGCACAAGTGTTCTCACATTTAAAAGGAGTGGGTCAGCTACTAATGTTGTTAACTTACCTACATAAAGAAATAAACTTTTTCTTTTCATTTACATTTAAGCATTCCTTGAGAATTGAAAAAATTTCGGGATAAAAGTAGCCTATTTCAGTTCCTTAAACTAGGTACCGTGCAGTATGCAAAAATTACGATCAGCTGTTGCGTTGATGTGAGAAAGAAAGTCAAATGAACAACGCATTCATAACATAACATATCTGTCTATTTACCTGGTGTTCCTAGTGCGATGACAGCTATGACTAACGATAGCCATGTTGTGATATTCTGTAAACAAAAGAAAACGTAATTTAATGCAGGTAATAAATTAATATTGGATAACATCACATACATTGCTCTGATCCTAAGTTAAGAGGCCGTGCATCTTTTTTCAGTGCAAAATTAAAAATACAGTTCTATGCTTGTGTGCGTCTATGATGCGGGATAAAGCGTCAACAATGTTGATGCTTCACAAGATAATATTGATAATTTATTAGGTAGTGGACGTCCTACCTAGGTTTGAAAAACGATCGCTTTTGCGCGCTTGATTTTATAGTTAATTTTGACTTGGTTTACTACTAAATTTTTTGTTTATTACATAAAATAAAAAATATGTTATTTTAAAAGTATACCTGAAGATTATTGTATAGTGTTTAAATCTCATAATAGTTGTTCATAACGATAGAAAAACAAATGATATTTGAATGGATATTTCTAAAATTGTATGTTATTTCAGCTTTTCTGCTATATTTTGTAAGAAAATAAAAAACACTATTCAACTTATGTGCAAGTAGACCATATCTTCAATTCAATGTTAAAATATATCTGTCAGGATAACTTATAGTCTCTTGTAAACTGATGATCAAACGTAACTCGAACGTCATTTTTCCGAAATAAGGGTAGTTCTTTTGGTGATTGACCTTTATTTTTAAAATGGTATGAAAAATCCATTCGCACTACATGCAAGAATAAGAACTAATCTTTAAAAATCACGTGTTATTTTGTTTCAATTATTATTCACGTCTTTACAATCAGAGAACAAAATGTACGGAAATACGACGATTTCTAGGACGGCCTCTTAAGTAGCTAAAGCACCTGTGTTATGGAAATAAAAAACGACGGTACTACAACACACAGATCTTAGACAACATAGAAAAGTTCGTTTGCTATATTAACCCGATCGAGTCTATCAAAACGCCAAGTCCGGCGTACTCGCCTCTCGGCTACGGAGGTCGTAAAATATAATAAAAACACATTATAGGAGTGCCGTGTGGGGACGCCGTAATGAATACACTTCCCCACCGCCAATAGGAGGCGTGTCGTAAGAATTGACTAATTCCTGTAGCACGAGACGGGCAGCAGCGTCTGCGTGTGAAATGTTATAAAAAACTGCGCTCGCCAACCCGCCTGCCAAGCGTGGCGAGTATTAGTAATCCCCCTGTTCAAAGTCATTGGGTTAGGCCTGTGTTCAGCAGTCGACGTCCATGGCTGAAATGATGATGATGATGATGACATTATAGGATATATCTACCTTTATTGTACACTATAAAAAGAAATAACAGTTGATTCGTATAGAAAAATGCATAATTAGTTACAATAGGCGGTGTTGTCGTAAACTCTTGTCTCTCCTACAGACAACCTTCAGGTAGAGAACAACTAGGGACAAAGGAAATCAGTACTTATAATAAAACCTCAAGTCTTGAATGTTTATTTCTATTTAAAGACGTTTGTTCATTTTTGTATTACTGTAAAGATTGCCAAGTTTGTCAAAGTTCAATAAACTGAACCCTAACCCAATATATTTTTAGTGCTGGATTCGGTATATTTTTTTAAACTTGTCGACTTATTTATTAACACTTAAAAGTGTAATAAAATCATTCGGCAGTTATCCCTCAACCCTGCAACATCTATAACGAGATTGCCATTAATGATTTAAGATAGTTTTTATTTTACTATCACTTAAAACTTTTTCCGACTATTTATTATCCATTGTCGAAACTCAAAAAACGTAATTACTGCGACTTCCACTGAATGTCTGTGACCCAACGTTGTCAACAAACATACTTGACATATACACAGAGACATGACACACACACAGAGAGACAATGCAGTTGAGTACTATTTAAACAGTAACTCAATTCACAAATAATGTATTTTTACAGTATTTACATTATTATATTTACAGTATTTTAAAGTATTGGACAACATCTCATTATATAGTTTTGATTATATGTTGTGGCTTAAGAACTTGTGTTACAGAAATCAGAAACAACGACGGTACTACAACACCCAGACCAGAGACAACATAGAAAAGCTATTTTTCTATATTGACCGACCGGGAATCAAACCCGGGACCTCAGAGATAGCGACACCAAGTCCGGTATGCTCGCCTCTCGGCTACAGAGGTCGTCGAAGGTTAGAAAGAGAAGGAGAAGGTTTACTGATCTTGCTACGTACTGTGTACACTTACACACATGAAATAGAAGTACCCACATCGTAAACACACAGTCATTTCCCTTAGTAATTGGACAAGAAAGGACCGGCCATTGTGCATTGTTGCATATACAATGCGCTTTTGAACCGCACAAAAACGACGCGTGCGCAGCGCTCGTTCGTGTCGTAGTGGAGATGCAATCTGTGGATGGGATGAGCTATTTGTCATGTTTTTTTCTAATTTATTGGGTTCAATTTTGTATTAATTAATTGTATCTTCAAATAGAACCGGTTTCTAAACAATGTTTTATTTTTAAATTTTGTCAATGTTGGGTTATATTATAGCATGGAATAACAGGAGTATAATTGTCACAATAAAAAAATACGTTTTATTTAATTTAAATTTAAAATTACGTGACATGCAGCGCTACAATTATAACTACTAACGTAAATAGAATATACCTACATAAACTATCCTGAAGAAAATATTATAATGGCTCTGAAATTAAAACAAAAAAATCAAAATCCATAAATTGGTAGAGATTGAAAGAGCTAAATAAATTAAAAAAATAACGAGACAGATCAGATTGTTTTCCCATTTAAAACGAACGCAGTGCAGATGCGTGTGCGCAGCGCTCGTTGATGTCTTTTGTACTGCCAAACGATGGTTACTACGTCATTCTGAATGAAACGATTCTAACGTTTTTAATATTCAATTAATTATTGAAATATTAGCTTTGATGTAAAAAGAGTGCATTTTTTAAATTTAGTGTCTTTTTTTCACATCTGTCGCCTATGAAGCGATTGTAGGGCAAAGCTATATTTGAGGGAGGAGGAAGAGGGCCTATATTCTGAATAACTGAGTATTATAAACATACTCGTATATAAGTTTGTATTCATAGGAATACACCGCATATAGATGCGTTGTGACCGATATTATCTAAATACCACGAGGTGATCTGTGACCTATGGGGTCATTTCTAAAATGTGATGTCACAATGAAATGTCAAGCCTACTTTTGAATGGCAATCAATCTGTTTCGTTACATAATTTTATTGGATGGGTCGTCTGATTTTAACATATTTAATCAAACGTAAGTATCAAATAAATATAAATAAAATGAACATATTATTATCATATAAGATATGATGTATTTCATGATTAAATTGTAACAATGAGCTCTTAAAACAGTATTACTTAAACCGTGTTTTTTCTGTTAAAAGTTAACCGTGAAAACAGCTCTGCCTAGGTTCTATATAGAATTTATGATTTTATGGTGGAGAGAGAGAGAGAGGTTAGTGCCCTAATTTACTGGCAAAGTATCATACCAAAGACAAATACACAACCCCGTAGCTCGCATCTCGGTGGATGATAGGAGCGGCCTCTTATAACGATCTGACACAAGACTGTAAAGACTCATACATTTACTTCTGAAGTAATTTACTGTTTTAAACTAGTAGGTACTGTAGAGTAAGTTATTACGTAGACTAAGTTTCATAATACAGGGTGGCCAGAAAAAGGATGTCCATAATTTTTTTTAGGTGCCTTAGAGGTATCTGAATCACCCTATGTATGTTCTACGATTTTTCGTAGTTTTCGAGTTACGATTTTTTTTTACATCGCCTATGAAGCCCATGAAGTAGTTTGAAGTGTTTTGTTTCTTTTACTAATAAATTAAAAACAAATAAAGTAAATGTAAATCTGTGTCTTAAAACAATGAAACCACAACTGGCTTTTAAACAAAATTCAATGAACTAAGTTACTGCGTTTTAATATTTAGTTATAACCATCTCAGTTTTAGAAAATACAGGGCATATAAAAATAAATAAGCCCAGAACGTGGCTTCAAATGAACTAAATTTTATTGAGGACTACCGCTTCCTTAAGTTACTTAAGGACAGTTTGCAATTAATAACTGGCCGTTACATTTCAATATTCACTCCACAATCGACCTTATTATGACGAATAAGTTCCTCGAAGTAGAGAGTAACTGTTAAATGTTATAGCATACCTTTTTTAAGCCGTAAGTCCGAGACATAAGGTCTAGAATTATATTAAAACCAGTTAACTGTTTCATAATAGCCAATGCATATTCATTGCTGAGTCCGTCACCTGTTTGTATAACCATCCACTTTGTTCTGAAGGAATGTACTTTGAAATTCCTTACAAATTCACTACGCACTTTAAAAGTGCGGCCGCTTTGTGCCTTTATTTTGTAAATGAGAAGTTTGTTTAGTGTAGTGACGTTATTGTATAGTGCCATTTGGTAAGAAGTACTAGATAATCTTATATTACTTCTTACTAATATCCTACTAATATTATAAATGCGGCTAGTATACAATAAATAGTACTAACGAGACGACTTCTCAAATAGAAACGAAATTATCTACTTATTATAAAATGTTAGAAAATTTACTAGGTTTTCAGTATTGAGTAAAACATAATGTTTCAACACGTGTACAGATTAGAAAATCTGCAGATTTTCTTAAAATTCCGAGAAAGAGGCATAAATCCATACAATCCAAAAAATATATAAGTCTGTGCAATGATTATTATATATATATATATATTCATATATTCATATCGGACTTGGTGTTGCTATTGAGTGTGTGCAAGTCTTTACTAATGAACGGCGCTTCTTTGTGCAGTTGTTTGGTAACTAGCTCAGACACCGCGCCGTTATGATAGGAGCACATAGTTATGGTAAGCTGCTCTTCATTAGGGGCACTAAGGCGCGAATAAATAAGAAAATAGCATAAAAAATTACAATTTCTTAAATTTTTTAAAATTAATAATATTAAAACTTAAATAAAATAACTTAACCTAAAACTAAAAACTACCTACTCAAAAATAAAAGCGTGTCCGTGAGGCATGGAGGCGAGGATACTGGCAGCGTTGCCTCGCTGAATTGCTAAATAAGTCTTTGTGCGAGGAACGAACCAGCTTTTTTATTTTCCGAAATAAAACTCAATTTTGGTGCTGTATTTCTAAATTAGAGATTATTTTGCATGTAAAGATGATTTTAAATGTTTATGACGTAGTTTTGTTGCTTATTTTGACTAAATATTTTTGTTTTTTTAGCAAAAACTGACTAAGAATACCCTAACAATTTAAAGTCATTATAACCGTATTCCACTCGGGCGAAGCCATGGGCAAAGCTAGTATTATATAAATATAATATATTGGACAGCATTACATACATTGATCTGAACCGATGGTAAGTAGCCAAAGTACTTCTGTTAGAGAAATTTAACCAATTCAGTCAAGCCAATTTAGAAAAAAACTATTTCTAAATTTACCCTAACCCGGAATCGAACCTAGGACTCTTTGCGTTCAAAGCGAATTATTGCCTTACTAAGCTAATTGAGTAGTCAAATAAAATTTACAATCATCTTCGAGGCTACATCTTACAAACATCCGTCCCACTTCAATTTGACGATTTTCATACTAGTATGAAATGAAATAACAATGACACTCACGACTAACAAAGTATGAAGTGTGTGAAGGTCCCAACGTGCGTTTGCGCAAGCGGTCACCCTCGGTTGGGCGGTTGGATCACCTAATTGTTGGCTTACGGGTAAGTATTATCGGGTATTATGCTTGTTAAATAACTCACTGATTGCGAGGGCGATGAACTTGATAAGCTATACTTGCGATAAGTTAATTGTTTGCAACAACTTAGGTTAAATTATCTAGATAAATAAAAACTGATCAAACGCAAGTCGGACTCGCACACCGAGGGTTCCGTACAAACTTTTAGGTATGCAATAGTTCGTCTATATGTGAAATCGGATCTTGAAGATTGTTATCGCTTTTTCCGAGTGTTTCCATTTTTTTTGTTATGTAACTACTTACAAATTTACGGTTTTCTAACCTTTTCCTTAACTTGTGCTGTAAGACATTGCGTCTTGGCAAATTTCATGATTTTAGGTCAACGGGAAGTTATAGGGTACTTCCCGTCGACTATACTTAGTCAGTACTACTTAAAATGGGCTAGTTTCCTGGGTCAATAAAATATTATTCTATTTAGTCCGTCAGTTAGATTATCAAAAAATATTGGACCCGTATTTTGTCTTTCGTCAATCAAACAAAAATCACGAAGATAAAGCGTATCAAAGTGAGCAAGTGACGTCACGACTTGCTAAAAAGTGTCGCAAGGCGTGACGTTATGCGGAACTTTAACGGGCTGTATCTTCATCATTTTTTGTTTGATTGAGAAAAGAGAAAATACGTGTCCAATATTTTCTGTTAATCCAACTGACGGACTAATTAGATTTTTTTAGGAAACTAGCCCATTATGAAATTCCCTTGCGAGTATAAAAAATACGGCATACTATCTTTATCTTTTTATTGCGTTGACTTAGATATCTCTAGATATCTCAAGATATACCGATTTCATATGAGTGATGAAAAAGTCACAGTGACAAAAGTCGCCCCTGCGCGCATGCTCTTAGAAGTTTGATTTTTTCAGATCTTCAAGAGATTGCAGGCAAGTATTTGATATTATTTTAATTTAATACCTCCACGCGACTTGGTGAAAAAAAGTCTTGACAGACAGACACATGGACGGCTAAGGGTTCTTTTTACCTTTAAGGTTAGAAACCCTGAAAATGAATGTTTGTATGTTTTTCCTCTATGCGTTCTTAAACCATTCATCCAATTACGAATAAACTTTGGCGAGTTATGTGCGCACGCCGGAAAAGGTTTCGGAATAGAATTGAAGACCACGCGAATGACGTCGCGGTCAACAGCTAGTTAATAAATAAAATATATATAAAAACGGCAGACAAGACACTAATTGTCATAGTCTCGAAGTATAAAAGGATTTTACATAGTTGTGTTACGTGGTACCCAATAACACACATTCTTGCAAAACTTCCAACATCATAATTTATTAATTGAAAAATATTTCACAACGTCGAAAACTGGGTCAAAAAGTAAATGAATTAGTCATTAAAATCGACACAATGTCATCACTACAAATTACAGTGTAATAAATGCATAATTACATGTTATTACTGTAATTACGTCTGAACAGATCGTCTGTCACAATCGGATCATTGTACTCGATACTAGGTTAGTGTATCACGTTACTAAATATACGTAGTGACAAGATACGAGTGCTCTTGCAGTGGACTATCTCAGGATTTATCTTTGTATGTCGTGAGAATGCACCGGGGATATGTCTCCAACGATTCGTGAAAGGATTTTACGTAGCATTGGTGAAATGAATTGGGACATTTTAAACAAGGTTAGATAAGTTGATCATTCGAATACTTTTGTTACCAAAATATCAAGCTCTTATAAAGCGATTTGAAGAAAAAGAAGTTCTTAACGCATTAACTTTGTCAAAAATGATACTCTTATTTAATTGTTATTTTTAACGGTATACTTTTTAACCTAGCCTAATAATACTTAGTAACAAATATCTACAGGCCTCAAGATATCTATGGATAGCCCACAGATACGTACAAGTCGGTGCTTTGCGACGCAGGTAAGGTGTATCTTAATGACATAGATTATGGCAAGGGCAACCCGTCCTATTAATAAAGCCATCGCTATTTATTTACTTCAACAGCTGATAGCCAAGCCTCCTCCTTATCCTTTACCAATTCATTGTCTATCGTCTACCCACAGTCATGTCACTTTTCCCTACGTGTCTTATATATTTCCACATTACGTCACTACGCATCAGAAAACAAGTGTGGCAGGGAAATCGTTATGTAGATGGAGTGTTGCGGAGCACATATTATAAACCGTTTTGTGCCTAGACACTATGTGAATCGCTGAGATTACGGTGGCATTTTCCAGCAACAGTAACAACCATCTTATAATAAAGAGTTTTGTAACAAGGGGCAAGTACATTCTTGGGAAAGAGATTAACCGTACTTGGATATGATGATAAATTGTACATCTTACAAATGACAGTAATTTCTTTGTAATTACATACCGAGCAAACTAAGCAAAGCTCGTACTATGACGACTAGATAACGGATTAACATATGTATTAAAATCTGTTTATAAAAATCCATGATTTAGGTACAAGTGTTCGTGCTCATCACACAAATATTTGCCCGTCGCGGGATTAAACCGCGAGGTTTTCTATGTTGTAAGGTGTGCAATAAAGAGTATCTATCTATCTATCAAAATAGCTGGTCCAGTGTGGACCCGCTTAGCAAGAGACAGAAATATGTGAAAATCTTTAGAGGAGGCCTTTGTCGACAGACAAGCCGTTACAGACAAACATACAGGTGCCGATAATAATTAAAGTAATTTTC
The DNA here is from genome assembly GCA_963576865.1 of Anania hortulata. NCBI lineage: Eukaryota > Metazoa > Arthropoda > Insecta > Lepidoptera > Crambidae > Anania > Anania hortulata. The sequence continues at coordinate 18,923,078 of OY756398.1, read as the reverse complement.
CTTAGAATTAGTTTCACGTCAAATTCGTTTATTAGCATTTTAGTTGTTTAAGTAGGTATCCATATATTCAGTAATTGTAAGAAAGTTACAGCAATAAAGGCTATTTTATTTTATTTATCTATCTATCTTATGATTCATCTTGTGATTTATAAGTATTAGTAGACCTAGGGCTTTAGGACTCATGATTTAATTTTCTGGTTATATGTTCAAAACCTGTAAAGTAATACAAGAGCCGACTTGAGCGGACTAAAATATCCACTCAAAGCTTAATGCTTAGCCTAATGTAAACGTATTGTCAATGTTTCTACATCTCCTACTTGTTGCTCTTAAGTGCCAATTTGTGGCAAACAATATTTTTTGTTTTTTATTTTTATTTATATTGGCATAGCAAAGGATCAGTCTTCATGAGCATCCTTTGCGGATCAGACTGATGCAATGTTCCGCAGATGCAGTCATGTGTCATAGAAAACTGCCACATTTGGAACAGTGACCCAGTATCAAAATATCGACGATTTCCTTGTCAGAGAAATAAGATCAGAGGCCTAGCATCATTTCTTGGTAATATTTGATGATAAATGAATCATATTAAAAAACATGAGTGTGGAGAGTAACAGTTCATCAAATATTACCAAGAAATGATTTTAGGCCTTTGATCTTATTTCTCTAACAAGGTAATTGTCGACATTTTAATACTGGGTCACTGTTCTAAATGTCGCAGTTTTCTATGACACAGGACTGCATCTGCGGAACGTTGCATCAGTTCCCTCACTGCTTACTTCACATGATTCACACGATGGTTATCTAAGACGAACGCAACGCTATTTGCCTCGGTCGAAAAAACAAACGGTTTTATTTCGCTCTAGAGATGATACAAGTAATCGCTGATTCGTGTCAGAAGACACATAAAAGGTCGGTTTTATCGCTGGTTGAAAACGTGCGTTATCAACAAACGAGTGAATAGTAACGCCCTTTAACTTAAAGTAAGTAGTTATTCATTTTTATGCCATTTACCCTCTAACCCTAGTAACGTACCATTATCTATTCTGTACTTTAATGCTGGAGTCACACTAGCAACGTATTCCAAATACTTACGTGACCGTGACGATACCAGAAAAGTGATGAAGCACCCCTATGTATGTTCTACGATTTTTCGTAGTTTTCGAGTTACGTTTTTTTTTTTAATAGCGTATGAAACCTATGAAGCACTACTTTTTTATTATTATTATGAAAGCTTAGAGTCTAGCGCATTCTCTGAAGCTACTTAGAAACTAACTGAAGATTTTTAATTTTAAGTTGAAAGTTTGATTGATAACTCACTTAACATAATTTCTCAACTTTAGGTCAATTTTGTAGTAACTTTCATGAAAGTTATGAGGCTGTTTATTTTATGCATAAATGCAAAATTCATATAGATTTAGCTGCAAGAAAAAAAATCGAAGTAACCTTCTAAGGAAGAAAATTTTCAAATTGATCTCTTGCAAAAATTCATTAAAAAAAACCTAACTCGAAAAATCGTAAAACATACATAGGGGTGATTCAGATACCCCTCAACACGAGACACCTAAAAAAATGTTTGGGGGTGTGATCTACATTTAGACTCTTCTATACAGGGTGACTGGAACTAAACCCGCCACAGCAAATTCGCATAAAGAGAAGGTCATTTGCTTATTAATGGACCTTACTTTAGGTTGGATTATTTGTTTTAGGTGTAAACTCCATTGTCTGTCCATTTCCTAGACTTAATACCTTTCTTTCACAATAAAGTTTCAGTAGAAAAGTCCATTAGTAACCAGTAATGAACTTGCAGCTACAAAATAATATTGTCAAATGACATAACGCGCAGATTATGATTTCTATTCCCACGTCGCGTAATGGCAAGCACTTGAATGTTATAATTCGTCCACTTTCTCGGAATAGTATTCTTGGTAATAAGGCACGCTATTCTAATACAATAACACCACAGTATACATAGAAGCAGAAGTATTATTTTCAAGTAGAACTGCCCCAACATTCAAATTGAATATCTTTTTGCAAGATACTGATTAAAGTAATATGACACCCCATAAAGGTATGTGAGGGGTAACTGCTTATTGACGCCGATCAAAACTAAAGAAAGGGAAATTTCGTGACCACTCCGTCGGTCCAATGGTGGTCTCCGCTTCCATGAATTTCTCCACGCTAATAATTATGTAATAAATTGTTTCCACAATCACACCAACTAGCTAGCCCCAAACTAAACAAAGCTTGTACTATACTGACTAGATAACGATTAAACATACCCCTATACGTTTATATAAATCCATTACTTTGGTACAAATGCTTGTGCTCATCACAGAAACATTTGCTCTTAGCGAGATTCGAGACCCGCAACCGCTTGGCTTCTGTCTGACGTCAAGTTCCTTCTGTCATCCATCCTAAGGGTCATTAAGGTTTCATTGCCCAGTGTTTTAGCTCGTTTTGCAACGGGTTAAAGCAAGAACACCCTATTCTATTCTTCTCCTTTGAGAGAAGCTGTGCTGCTACGAGTATGATTGCTGCTAGCCTTTATACTTCAACCGTACCGATGAGATCAGATGCCTCATACCACACTAGTATTCAGGATGTGACGGGCACCGAGCAGTTTGAGTCAGTTCAATCCTGCATAACTATCTTTTCGACCTGATTGCCAGAGTTGCAGAGTGTTCCGCTTTGAGTGCAAGGAAAAATTTGGTCAAAAGGAATTTGGAAGAAAGATTCTATGCTCAATTCCCAGTCAGTTCAATTTAGAAAATGATTTTTTTAAATTGGCTCGTATTGAGGTATGTTGGGATTTTGTGACGCTCTTAGCAAAATAACATCGTTATCGTATATCTCACAAGGATAATATTTTCCTTACTTCAGCTACAATTTATGTGTTGTCGTTTAATATTTCTATAAAATTTGTTCTATAAAAAATGTAGGTAATCAGTGCTCGCTAAAGTCACCTGTAAAGGTCGCCTTCTGTATCTTACCCCAATTGTATTTTAGGTTTAGGTGTTAATAATATTATATTATACTTTATACTGCATTATACTGCTTTTAACGCTTACGTTTATATAACGTTGTTAATCATAGTTTTAACAGAGACTTATTATTTGATTACGTAGTGGTTGGCAACAGAGGTAATTAAAGATTAAGATGGAGTTAAATTGTTTGAAATGCTATGACATTACGATCGTGAGAAGTTGTTAAGGAGATACAATACTTGTGGCTTATTGTAGTAACAAGTAATCATATAGAGTGGAACAAAGTCAATTCAATTCAATTCTTTATAGCTTAACCATAATGTTTAGTAATTTGGGGGGTGAGAGGAACAGGGTGTAAAGTTCCTCATCCCCCATTGAAAAGGGAAGATCCTCCGACCAGACAGGTGTTGTGTCTGGTGGGCAACTGCCCGACGGTTATTGTCGGGTTCTTGTATATATACTTCAATCGCTCCGATAACTTTAATATCGCGATGTAGGATACGTCAGTTTTATATGTAGCGAGATAGATGTCGCTACAGTAACAATAGGTTTTATTTGTTAAGGGCATGTGACATTGCTGCATCTAGAAACAAGGTCAAGCGTACTAGGAACGGGATGAAGCGCTTCATAAGAAGGAGAAGACTGCTGTCAACTAAGTATTGTGAAATAAGAATTATGTGATATTGATTGAATGTTACAGTAGAGCTGAACTGCAGACGCATTTACTAACACTATGAGCATAGACTAGAAAGAAAGAGGACCTAAAGAGTGGGACGAGAAGGCCGAATCATTATTATCATAATTATTTTAGCCATAGGACGTCCACTGCTGAACATACGCCTCCCCTAGTGCCTTCCAGATTAGGGTAGGTAACGACATGCACCCAGCAGCTTCCTGAACCTTTACCAAGTCGTCTGTCCACATGTAATATGTGCCCCACCCGCTGCTACTTTAGCTTGCTTATCCGTTGGGGTATGTCAGCGACTTTAGTTCGTTTACGGGGTCTCCTCATTTCTGAGCCGAAGGCCGTATTGAGATCGCTAAATTCTGATTAAAATCCATAAGTATTTTATTAATCTGAATGGTAGATTAACACTAAAGAAGAATTAAACATTACAAATGTAATTTAAAATAATCAAAGCTTAGAAAAGATCTTTCTGTTCATTTGATAACACAGGCTGCCTTCCAGTTTTTACTTGCTATGTTAACTATGCTAAATATTTCTATGCGGGTACCATTTTGTGGCTTAGCTGTAGCGGCAGTACTGGTGAAAATTAAGTAGCGACTGCTCAATACAAAAGTAATTAAAGATACTGGTATTGTTCTATTCTCTTTGAGTGCCGGCGTACGGACTGGCTAACACAATTTAGTCATGGCTCATGGTTAGTTGGGTGCTTCATAGGCCATTACTTAATTATCTGATATGATATGCTTCTTGCCCGTCATTAATAGCTCAATTTAGACAATATTTGTCAAATAATTAGTTGCACTTCATCGGACATACACTTACACCTACGTATATTTTGATTGACAAGTTTCCGAAACATGATTAGAGTTCTTGTAGCTACGTGTGCAAAGCAGATAAATCAGATAGAGTGTGATTGGTTTGACTAGCTTTTAAACATCGATATTTAATCTTTTTAATTGAAAACACTTACTTAACTTCAAGGGCTGGGTATGGTTATTAATCATAAAGGTGTAACATGTAAAAAATAAATTAATGTTAGCAAAAAGCAAACCAAATCCTAAACACGCACTTAGGAGTTTAGTGTAAGCTGGCGAGACTAGTAAAAAATGCTGAACTAAAGCCTTTTTGTCAAAGGAGCTTGATTTATTTACCTACAAATATATTGAGTCTTTGTCTGCCACGTAACTAGACACAATAGAATATCCGAAGTTTGAGGGTCATCGGTGGCGTGGCGTTCAACTTGTTAAATAGATACTTTCAATGGTTTGAAGACACTGTTACATATACAAGGTGTTACAAAAACAACGTAAAACCTTTTAGGGGTTGATTCTATTGTTTAAATACAGCTACTTTTTCGATAGGGCCAACATAAAATGCGCAAAAAAAACGACTTAACCACTGATTTGCGTATTATCCCATACTAACCAGCTGACATCAGTAATAAGTTTGTAAAAATAAATAAAAATGAGTAATCAACATTGGTCCCATAGAAAAAGTTGTTTTCAAGCACCAGAATCAGCCCCTAAGAGATATTGCGTCTAATTAAATTACACCAAAATTAGAACAGATTAAAATGGACAGACAACCTGGTAAAGGTTGCAGAAAACCGCTTGATGCAGGCCGCTTCCAACCGGCCAAACTCGAAGTCACTAGGGAGGCCTATGTTCAGCAGTGGACGTCCTGTGGCTGAAATCATGACGTTGGTGAAGGTCTTAACGATACGACCGGGACTTATTTATAACTAGATTTATTAAGCTTTTAAGCTTTGAAATAAATACTATAATAAAGTTCGCTTATCTTGTTCTTTAATGCATACTTGTGTAATTTTGTTTGTAATATATGCGTTTTTATATCTAATAAGCATGTTATTTGGAAGCGAAATAGTAAAAGGAGGAAAATGTTATGTTACGCTCTTAATGTACAGCTCTGTGAATTTCTAGATTGCAAATTTTACTCTAACCACTTCACGAATGTAAAAATGTAAGCAAAACCTCAGCTTCTAACCAATCCATCACCATACAGAAATACACAACCACAATATAAATAGATAGCGATACAGTAAGTCCCCTTCCCACTTATGTCCAGTCTTTATATTTTTGGGTAGCATCCTGTTTAATTCTATCAATTTTCGACAGACTTCAAAATTGACAAATTTTTGGTGTGTTTAATCGGTGTACAGAATTGGATCTTAAATTTTTATTACAGACTTTAAAAAAGCTAAAAATATTTGTTACATAAATTGAATAATAATAATATACTTGTTAGTTCTTCTAGCGGTTTTCTATATTAACATTTATTTAAAACCTAATTATCAGTTATTTTCGGAGTTAGTGCAAAGAAAAATACTAAACTCTACATGGTTAGCTTCGACTCAAAAATTACGATGTTCTTTTTTTAACTATAATTACTTAGCTTTTTATAACGATTTAAAAGAAAAACTTACTTTTTTCTACCTAATTCATTCATATTTTTTATTTAACCTTAACCGATCTAGATACAGAATGCCTATCACTATGCATTTCTATCAAATCACTAAATTGGAATGCAGTCCAGCCAGTGGAGAGAACGTAACCTTTTGATAAGCTAACAGACAGAATGACATCTCTTGGGTGACTACTGAATAAGGCTCTTTTATGACACAACTGTCCTAGACTGGCCCGTCAGATGTCCAACCAGTTCGTTACGCAAGTTCGATTCCCGGGCCGGCATTCTCGAGTTTCTCTTTCCGCCTATGTACGCACGACTGAGTAATACATCGTCTTTTTGTCATAGAAATTTAAAGTATTGTTTACTTCTGATTCTGAATGAAAAAGTATTTTTTCTGGACGTGATGTTTTGGCGATTTAGATCTGGGTCAATGAAATGAAAAATGAGAAAGACTAACTAACTATATATTTTGTTTTGCAATTAAAAGAAGAATTCTATCTAAACGTAAAAAAGCACAATGGTATAATTGTTGAACTGCAATGCTGTCAGAAATTATCTACGACGGTAAGCGATAGAGACACATAACATTAAAACTTACCTTGATTACATGAATCAATTATATTATTAAAAGTCGAGTCAATTATCCATAATCTGTTTGCGCGTTTTAATTTACATCTATTTCCAAATTTGACACTTTTATGAGAATAAAACTCAGAATCAAAAGTCAGCTGTTATATGGGCGTGATTTGGCGGATGCTCTTATGAGAGATGCAGCGGTTGATTAATTTGACATGTGTTTAAGCAACAGCTTAATCTGTTTATTAGCTTTAAGTAACGTTTAAGAATACATAATTTTGTTAAGCATTATTACTTCGCACGAAGACGCTGCTGCCCGTCTCCTGCTGCAGGAATTAGTCGCCTCTTACAACACGCCTCCTGTTGGCGGTGGGAAATACGGCCGTCTCCACAAGGCACATTTATACAATTACCTGACAATATGACCGTAGGCAGCTGGCTTCAAAGATCATCTCTTCATTATGGAGCTATTTACTGGATCCAGTTGTTTACTGGACTCGTTTATTATTGCTTCCGCGACCGGTTTCACTACTTCATGGTTCACGCATTCGGTTAAGTTCTGCTCGGTAATGGTTAAAGTTGATCTATTAACCAGGCCTAGCTTGCTGACTTTTTAATCGGTTTACGACCGTAGTACGAGTAAATAAGGTTTAAATTATGTTAGTCCCTACTTATTACTGGTTAAGGGTTAATGTTGTAGACGTTTCTATCCTGGTCTTAGTCAAAATGACTCCAAATTAACAACTATCCTGTTTTTGCTTCCGAGATTTATTTTAATTTATTTACCTTGTATTTATTTTAATATGCGTCTGAAATTCCACAAATTACTTAGGTATCTTATGAGGTAGATAGCTGGTAAGGTCTGTTTTTTCTCAGCAAAATTTCCAACTCGTAATAGTATTCACGAATATATTTGAATCATCGTTTCTATTAAGGTGATGCAAAGACGTGTATAACATAAGCAGATTTTTATTAAATAGTGATTCAATGCATTTTTTGTTGCATCTCATTTGGAATTTTGACATTTTAAAAGCATGACAAATAGCGGCAGTTGAAAACCCGACACACTATTATTTATTGACCACAGTGACGGCCATATTTATCAGATGATGACAAGCTAAGTGGTTAATAATTATAATGCAAATTTAAAAATGTTAAACAACTGGTAGTTACTACTTGGATCAGTGCCCAAATCAATTGCAGAAGTTGCACATTTAGAAGTAGTGTTAGATAGCATTTCATTGATGCTATGATCCAAAAATGTAGGTAATGGGGAAGCACTGGTAAAGCTAATCCAGATGGCGCTAGTGTGTTACAAACATTGTCAACTAATGTCCACGCAGATGTCAAAGATATTTTTTTTCTGTGCTTGCCAGTATGATTCCAGTTTGACACACACTTGAAACCTTATCATAACCTTTACTGGATTCGGTGGGGGGTAGTCGAATGAAAAGCATGGTCGATCTATTTAATGGTTTTTATTTATTTTTATTATTTTAGGTTTTTATTTATTTATTTTATTTATTTTTATCATTCAAAGAGCTTTAGAGTGCTAGTTTGATGTAATTTGTGTTCTAATGTTTGGTGAAGCGATATAGATCTGGAACTATTGAAATATCATTGTATTCAACGCGCATCGAGTGTCAAGTGACTTGTCTCGTAGACAGCTTGCTTTAGACCCGATTACGTCCTGAAACCTGCTTCTACGTGAAAATAAGCCTTCACTAAATCCATGAAAAGCAATAAACACTAACCACTAGTTATTTATTGTGTCCACTTCATCAAGATAATACTTGACATTGGCAGAATCACTGCTCTACATATTAAGCAGGATTGAGTCCATTTAAAATATAAAATGAAAAAAGTAGTGTCACTGATCATTAAACTATTGATCAAATAATCACATGGGCGACCAAACACAGTGGGACGGACACCTATCAGGAAAAAATTGCAGTGTGGTATTCTGTATATACGAGAGGAGAATTCTTAGTCATAGATGTATTTAACGTGTGTGTGTATAAATTAATTAATCCTATTTTAATGCGTGTACGTTTAAGGCCATAAAATGTGAAAATCATTGCGAGAATCTGTGTTAAAAATTTTCATATAAAAAATATTTTTATTGGATTTTGTGACCGTAGTCTGATCTCCCAAGTATTAGGCGCTAGGCGTGGCTTAGATACCAACGTTGCCTAGTTCTTGACTGAAGTAATGAGGCTCTACATTTGGTTCGAATTATTTAATATTCCCAATTTGTCTAGGAATTATACTTACTCGTACATTAGGATAAAACATGCGTAGAATACATTAAAATTAAAGTAAGCTAATCTCTTAAAATTAACAATAATAATAAATAAATATTGGACAACATCACATAGCTCAGATCCTACGGTAAGAAGCTTAAGAACTTGTATTTAAAAAATTAGAAACAACGATGGTAGCACAACACCCAGACCCGAGATAATATAGAATGTATTAAATTTTTTAATAAAGTTCCAAACACTCTTGTTGAACTACCTGTACATGAGTTCAAAATTCACATTAAAAAAACCTTATGAAAAAAGGGTATTATAAGGTAGACGATTATTTGAACGACAAGAGTGCATGGACTTAACCTGCTTAGCTCGCACTTACTTCATGTCTTGTAACTGTATTTCCTGTAAAAAGGCTGACAAAGGTGACTGAGTTTGTTGCGCCGTTTCTTCTCATCACCAGCCGATATGTAGTCCCGAAGCGGTGGTAGGGTAAAGCTATATTTTGGGACGTGTATAAGTGCCCGGCAGAGGGCCTATATACTGAATAAATGAGTATTAATGAGTTTTAAAGAAAAGTTCGTTTTTTACTTTGACCCGAATAGGAATCGAACCCGCACAATCAGAAAAGGCAAGACTAAGTTTCTTAAAATCTATACTTTTCTGTAAATTTGTTTTTTTTTTTGGCATATTAACGTGAAATTACTCTGCATGAGTGACTATCGTACCAAATGTGCTTAAATTATTGACAGCAATTTACTTAACAGGTTTCTGCGAGGTCTTACCTAATAAACCACCATAATTTGACGACATTTAAGAAACTGACTTCTTGTAAGAGTAAACTCAAAGTAAGAAAAGTTGTTTTCATTTTGAACTTTATACTGTCGAAACTGCTAATAAAAGCCTGGAAGTGCCACACCTTGCCAAGTACATAGGCTAGTTTTTACAAATGAACATAACTAACGAATACAATTAGTCACTTAATGCCTTGACTCTAACTCCATGGTGACTCATGATATGTCCAGTTATGATAAATTTATAGAGAAGAAATAAAGAACTAGTTTATTAATAGCTGTGTCTTTGGTAAATCAATGTGTTTAGCCCTTAAGAATGTGAGTTATTGAGACGTGAATTCACGTGGTTTATGTATTATTTTTTGTTTACTAGTTAATGTAACTTATATAGATATTTATTGAAATACGAGTCGGTCTCGCGCACCACCTGTGAGCGGGGCACATAGCACGTAGAAATGATGGCCGATGAGGCTGAAAAGTTCTAGAATGGAGGCCACGTACCGGCCAGCGCAGCGTAGGACGTCGTAGGATTCGTGGTAAAGGTTGCAGAAAGCCCCCCAGTCCTCCCGGCCTATGTTCATCAGTAAATGTTCTATGGCTGAAATGATGAAGTTTTTGAAGTTTTGTTATTTCGGAGGTAGTACATGTTTTACCTATTCACATAAAAAAACAACAATCACCGAGCTTGAGGCTGATCAGACGGAATGGCTAAACAAGGCAATCACTGACGTTTTTATAGTTCATTGTAAATATTCGCTGTTCAATCTTTAGGTAAATACTACACTATAAGCGATACCAAGAAGATGTTATTTTTTGTTCCTCCATACCAACTAACGCTCTACTTGGACGATATTTTATTATTTTATCATGATTTCAATTTTGCCCCATAGTAAATGTTGTTTGTATTGATTAATGTGCCTCTTAAATGGGACTACCTGGATTCTGTAGCGCATCGGGCATGTTCGCTGAGGCGAAGGTAGATTATTTACTATGACGCGGTGCGCGGTGTGCGTCTCTGGTGAGCGGGTGAGGTGGTGTGGGTCAGTGCGGGTGAGCATATTTTATGCGAAGCTTGACTGTCAGTACCTAAATCATTGCTCGATGATTTACCTAGTGATAACCTAACAAATGTTTTGGTAATTATAGATAGATAGATAGATAGATACTCTATTGCACACCATACAAGTAAAATACACATGATTTTTACAGAAAGATGTACAATTTAGGCGGTCTTATCGCTAATAGCGATCTCTTCCAGACAACCTTTAGGTAGAGGACAACCATTAAAGAAAGGGGAAGGTGTTGCATAGTTCTTAAAATTCTTACCTGATACAAATAGGATTGCATAAATTTATGGCATAGACGTATACATACAGTAATAAATAAATAAAACTAAAATAAAATAAATACATAACAATAAATTTACATATATACAATAAACATACATACTACTTGATATATGCGAGGAGATGTCGAGACTAACAGTGACCAGTAATATTCTAAGATATAAAGGCAGTTTGTGTCAAGAAGAAAGAAAGTGTGCTTTAAGCTGGTTTTTAAAAATAGCAATCGATTCGGATTTTCTGATTGTTAATGGTAAGGAATTCCAGAGGCGAATGGACTGGACAGTAAACGACTGCGTATAGTAATTAGTAGAATAGGGAGGAAATTGAAGATGTAGTTTTTTGGATGACCGCATGTCATGACCCTGTGATGACTGCAAAAATTGAAAGCGCTTTTTTAAATAGGGTGGTGATTTCGGACTGAACAATATGTTAAATAATTGCGAAAGAATATGCAAGTCACGCCTACGACGGATTGGAAGCCATTTAAGCAGAGTCCGGTATTCGGTAACATGATCATACTTCCGTAAACCAAAAACTATTCGTATACAGAAGTTCTGTAGACGCTCAAGCTTATTGAGGAGGTTTTCATTTAAATCTAAGTAACAGCAATCTGCATAATCTAGGATGGGAAATAAAAGAGCCTGAACAAGCGCAATTTTAGTGGGTATAGGCAAGAAATTACGAAGTCTATTTAATGACGCTGCCGCTGCATACATTTTTCATACTACCATCTTTAGGTTAAGACTGTTTTAATCTGTTACTAACACACTATGATCTATGTTGGTCGAATAAATGTTAGTTTAATTTAAATTTGACTACCGTTCCAAACCACATCCTGTATATTCAATAAGCATTGTTTATATAATATATTTTACCTATGTACGAGTATGTTTCACGATGTTACTAGGTAATAAGCCCGTTATTGTATCATTTTCCTTTTTTGGTTTTAGGTTTTATCTCTAACATCTCTCACATAGCAATTTTTTATAGTGTGCTATAGTCTTTAAGCCATAATCCAACAGTTCTTTGACAGACGCATCATTCTTCGAAGTGGTACTTAAGCGGCTTCTACATCAATTCTCAAGTGAATTTCACTGAACCTTTGTTGTTTTATGGGTTTAGAGAGCTTTGAATGTGTCTAATTTAATTTCATTTGTGTACGCAGATTAAGAAAGTATGAGATACGGTAATCTGTGGGATATTACACGGTATTGTATGGAATTTAATTGACTGCTTTAATCAAAGAAATGGATAAAGCTTTAAATTATGCATAATATAGCTTTATTCATTCAATCAACGACGTACTTGTATACTTAATGCGACATTGCATTTTCTAGAAATCAACCATAAGAATAATAAAAAATGGTAATTACACTTATTTATTATATTTTATTATATAAAAATTCTGTTTTCTACTATCTTCAGCAATGTTTGCTTTCGTTGCAATATGTGTGGAGTGCATTAAATAGTATGTATCTGTCTGTAAGGTTATTGTATGTAATAGCTTAAGTGTGAAGCGACTGGTTTAATGATCTTTAAGTACCACAATTATAACAATAAAACAATTAATTTTATACTATCTAGGGTATGGCCAGTAAATTAATCTAATTCAGCTTATAATTTACTATTAATTTTTATTATTAATATTGACAACATCACATACATTGCTCTAATCCTAAGGTAAGTAGCTAAAGCACATGATAAAGAAAAAAACAACGATGATAATTGATAACACAAAAGCCAGACCCTAGACAATATAGAAACAATAGTTTTCTAATTACGAAAACAAAAGTAGTAAAGATGTACTTACATATTCTTTTGAAATATAATCGTGTCAGAAAACCATATAAATAAATATAAATAAATATAAATAAATAAATAAATAAATCATTTATTTCCCAGAATATGGTTACAAAAGGTAGTTAACATCATAGATTATCCAGCATATTCTATCGCAATGCGACGTGCAAATATTATGTCAGTGTTAATTACATAGAACTACTTTTATGCGTGTATAATACAATGATCATTCAAATTGACTGAGGTTTTTATGGTCATACAGATTCATTGCCGTAGAGAATGTTGTGTGCTTGCAAAATTACGCATAGGAAATATTTGTATGACTCAATCATTGTTATGTGAGATAACCGAAATATTATGGCTATTATTTTGATGTGTTACCCTTCATAAATAAAACTTACTTTTTTTATTCGTATCTTGGACCAGGCAGATACATTTTTATGTTGTCTAATTTGTAATAGGTTGGGGGAAAAGTTTCTTCGTATTTTATATGAAAGCTTTTTTTTTTAAATTTATTTCAACATCATCATCATTTCAGCCTAGGGCTGCTGAACATAGGCCTCCCCCATTGACTTCCAGATTGGCCGGTTGGAAGCGGCCTGCATCTAGCGTCTTCCTGCGACCTATACCAGGTCGTCTGTTCACCTTTCATTTATAAGAAAAAAATATTTAGATAAGTAAGTAATTTTAATTACAGTAATATGTTCTATTTTGTTCGATGACTTTTTGCCATCATATAGTGACACGATCCCGTTGCTGTAGAAATTTTGGTACTTCTGATCAGAAAACGCGACAAATAGTTTTGGCAGTCCTCTTTTGATGTTAGCCTGACACTATAAGGAATGCCAAAACTACAATATGACAATAAGAAGCAACAACAGTACCACAACACCCACACCCGAGACAAAATAGAAAAGTTCGTTTTCTACATTGACCCGACCGGGAATCGAATCTGAGACCTCAGATGACATCGCCAACACCGACGTGCTCGCCTCTCGACTACGGATCGTGGCGTATTCCTTCAAAGTAAAAGCGTGCTCCAGCTTAAACTTAGGGTAGTTTAATAGTTACGAGAAGGCAGGTAGGCTGGTGCCGTGTGGGGACGGCCGTAATGAATACACTTCCCCACCGCTGTCGTAAGAGGCGACAAATTCCTGTAGCACGAGACGGGCAGCAGCGTCTTCGTGCAAAATATTATTTAAAAAACTGCGCTCGCCAGCCCGCCCGCCAAGCGTGGCGAGTATTGGCAATCCCCCCGATGATAGGTCATTGGGGGAGGCCTTTGTTCAGCAGTCGACGTCCTATGGGTGAAATAAAAGAGGTAGGATTTTTTAAAATGTAGACACTAATATAAGTTTTGCACTGACTTATAATGGGAAATATGCATACATTTTTATTTCGTCTTAAAATAAATAGTACTTAGTTATAATTAATGAAACTTAAAGAATTTTCGAAAAATATTGATAAATACCTGACTTAACCCGTTAAAGTCGCGTGTTAGACAAGGAGATCCGATAAGTACCGTGACGTCACATCACACACCAGCCATATATTTTTTATAGTAAAAGTTGTTTTAGAAAGAAAAGTCAATTTCTAATTACTGTATTACGTTTGTTTTTTACCCAAAATGTTTTTTTTACTATTAGCACTATAATTTTATGTAATTTCTTATAAATATAGAAAAAACAATTATTAATCTAATCTATGTATTTCGTGCATATTCCCTATTGTAGATGTTAGCAGAATAATGACGTACCAGCCGCTCTACTTGCGGTGTATGCAACCTCGAGCATTCCGGTTGCAATCTACTCGTTCACTTGACATACGCTACTTGACGATTTAAGTAAGGAACTCACTTACATAGTTAAGTATTCGCTACGGGAGTTTACTGGATACTGGATATTGATGATTCAATTTTGGATTTAATCAGCTATGTCAAAATACCCTAAAAAATATACAGGGTGGCCAGAAAAGTGACGTACAAAAATTTTTTTTAGGTGCCTTCTTTTGAGAGGTATCTAAATCACCCCTATGTATGTTCTACGATTTTTCGTAGTTTTCGATTTACGATTTTTTTTAATAGCCTATGAAGCCTATGATATACTATTATTATTATTATTATGAAAGCTTAGAGTCTAGCGCATTGTCTGAAGCTACTTAGAAACTAAGAAATTATCAGTTTAGATGTTTAATTTTATGTTGAAATTTTAAATGATACCTCACTTAACATAAATTCTTAACTTTAGGTCATTTTAGTAGTAACTTTTAGTAAAGTTATGAGACTGTTTATTTTATGCATAAATGCACAGTTCATAGAGATTTAGCTGCAAGAAAAAAAAAACGAAGAAACCTACTTTTTTTTAGAAATTTTTCAAACTGGATCGGTTGCAAAAATTTATAAAAAAAATCGTAACTCGAAAAATCGTAGAACAAATTATTTAGGGGTGATTCAGATACCTCTCAACACGAGGCACCTAAAAAAAATTTTGGTCGTCATTTATCTGGCCACCCAGTATATTGCAGATAGAGAAACAAGTGTAGACATTTGGTTGGTTGGCTTTGGAGTTTGCATCTCACAATGCGAGATATCATATACTACCCAGATACCTGGGGGTTACGTCATCATTATCATCATCAGCCATAGACGTCCACAGCTGAACATTGGGGGTTTAACATTATTTTTTATAGCAGTAGCCTACAATCAGGGGCGTGCATCCCATATAGGCTATTATGCAGAGCCTACCTTCATAAAAAACTGACAGAACAGCTAACCATAATTATTAATTACGTATTCAACAATAAACAATAAATATTCTGTTACAATTTTTCGTCTACCTATACTTATTCCTTACTAAAGCGCGCAACTTAGATCGTTCCTGTGCAATTTAACCAATGTTAGGCTGCCGCGAGATCGCCTACTGTTTCACGCAAACTTACTCAATTTTCACTCACAGCCTACCCCCATCTGAAACCAATGCACGCCCCTGCCTACAATACTGTCCCGAAGCAGTGATAGGGTAAAAAAAATTTGGACATGTAAAAGAGATTTAATTCAGGGCTATAAATGGTTTTAGTATTACTAGAACCTTGTTTTGTTTCTGAGAATAAGCTTTGACGTAAAAATAACACAATTTTAGTGTTGATGGCAATGGTTAAATTTTGATTTAGGTACGTGACTACGGTAGAATGCAGTGTGCAATGCAGAAGATAGACTGATAATTGCACAGTGGTCCAAAAGGAGAAGAATCTTAATTGAAAGCGGGACCTTGTTCCAGAGATAACGACATAATGATAATGAAACTTAATAAATTTACTTAATTTAATCGGAGTAGCATTTAGCATTGTTTTTCAGCAATCAACAAATGGTGACGACCTTCGTAGCCGAGAGGCAAGTACACCGGACTTGCTGCCGCCATTTCTGAGGTTCCGGGTACGATTCTGGGTCCAGTAAATATAGAAAACGATCTTTTGTAGTCTCGCGTCTGAGTGTTGTGGTACCGTCGTTGTTTCTGATTTATATACAAGTGCTTTAACTGCTTACTTTAGGACTAGCTCAATGTAGTCCTCCAATATTTGTTTATTTATTTAAATGCAATTCTAGATAAAAAACATAAAAATTAAATGATTACGACCCGTCTGAATACACAAATTTAAATTACATGGTATCACATTCAATTATTTTAATGGGACAGCATTCATTGCTTGTTTTTTATGTAGAACACGACTCTTGACGCTATCAAGTGTCAATAACAATTATTTTTAAAAAAGCATTAACCAGTTTGGCCTTCAATGAAGCATTAACTTATAACTATGACTTCCGCTTATAATAAAATACCTACCTTTAACTTATTTTTTAATATTACATAATAGTATAACCTGTTTAAGTACAATATTAAGCATGCTGTGAAAGTGAGATCCACCATATCTCAAATACCAATACTTGTTTAAAAACTGCAAATCGCAGGCCTATTTAAAAAAACACAGGTTAATAATATTCCTGTAAGGTAAAATAAATCCTCTCTAATAATGCCTCTAGAATCAGAAGAAACTTTAAACGAGCCTTACAAATCCCAAAATATATCGAAATGGACATTTAAACCTGACTGTGAAAACGAGGCTGAACATCGCGTATCATGCCATTAGAATTTTCCCGTGAAAACGAGACTTTGAACATCATACCATTAGGATTCTCCGTTCAAAACTTCAATTTTCCTTTAGCTTAACAAAGCTTACTTTATTAAATGTTCTTCTTCATCTATACGATCAATCGCGGTTGCGTCCAAAGCTATTGCTTTGGAGCCCAGGGTCCGCTTTACCTACTTATTAAATAATAATAAATTGTTTTCTCAATCTCACCAATTAGGTAGCCCCAAACTAAGCAAAGATTTTACTATGGCGACTAGATAACGAATAAACATTAGGGTACAAATGCTCGTGCTCATCACGCAAACATTTGCCGCTTGCGGGATGCAAACCCGCAACCCCTCGGATTTTTAATCTGGAGCGCGAACCACTACTCCAGATAGTCAGATAATCTGTTACAAGAGGGCGCTGGAGGATTGCTATTTACAGTATACCTAATACCTAATTATTGTTTCATTTCATATAATAACTTAGAGACGAGTATTAGAAATAAATAAAGTGTTTAATTACATAGTAGGGAGTGAACTGTCAACTTGTGTTTCGGCTGAGGGTGGTAACGGAACGCAAATGACAGTTCGAAGACATAGCTGAAAAACAAAAGTTGTAAAAAGGTTGTTAAGAAGAAAACAAAGAAAATTTGATAATTTAAGCTAAGTAACAGCAATTGTTCCATGTTGATTGTGTTTTTGGTTTAGAGTTCAATTTGCCTTTATGTTTGTCTAAATTTGATAGTGGGAGAATTAGAGCCATTGTGGAAAATTATAACATTTAATTAGTTTTCCTGTGTTTTATTCATTTGAGGT
The DNA here is from genome assembly GCA_963576865.1 of Anania hortulata. NCBI lineage: Eukaryota > Metazoa > Arthropoda > Insecta > Lepidoptera > Crambidae > Anania > Anania hortulata. The sequence goes on along the minus strand of OY756398.1, from coordinate 18,905,265 downwards.
GTTGTATTATCTGACTTACCCATCGTATCCTTAATAAATCATTAAGAGGATCCATTGATCCTCTACACAAATTAGGTGAGCAGGCCTGTAGACCAGTACTGCCTTGATCTCTTATAGCAGTGTTTCTTGAGCCTCTCTTGTTTTTTATCAATGGAGTATATAAAGAGATCAGAGGTGCTGACTTAGCCTTTTGATCTCTAATACAATTTTAAGTTTATTTACTTATCATGTAAATACGTAAGACTCCGCAAACAAATATTCATATAGTTTCCTCCAAAAGATGGTCCCAGATGCTGTCTGGATTAAATATATTCATTCTTCATTTTCAACTTGTTGCAAAAGCAGTTGCTTTAAATACAAATTGCCTTAAAACTAACCTAGCTACTTAGGAAACTATTATTAGCACAAAGGCGACCTCTAAACGCAATGATGTCGCACTGTAATTGTGTAATTATTACCTAAATCCCGGTCAAGAACCATGAATGTGTCGTATCGAATCAGTATTTCTAATTACGCCCCATCAGTAGTCGGAGCACAAGTTAGGACCACCATAAAACGATTTATATTCAGCGCTAGACATCACTTTCGACAGAGTTCTTGACCCCATAGCGATTTGATTTTATCCATACCAGTTGCTTAAGTGAACATTAAATTGCTTTTGCAAACTAATTGTATCTAACAGTTAATGATCCAGTATGTTTAGGTTAGACTTTGCTAGGATACTTTAAGATTTTTAACCAGATTTATTGACATTACTTGTAACTAGCTAACTAACTAACAGCTAACTATGTTATTAAATCTTGGAAGTCATTTTGAACCTACTTATAGATTGAACCATGGATTCGGTGGGGGTTTGTCGAACGAAAATCATGGTCGATCTATTATAATGGTTGGTTTTAATTTATCATTAAAAGAGCTTTAAAGTGCAAGTTTGGTGTAGTTTGTGTTCTAATGTTTGGTGAAGTGATAAAGATCTGAAACTATTGAAATGTTATTGTATTTAACGCCGCATCGAGTGTCAATTAACTTGTCTCAAAACAACTTGCTTTAGACCCGATAGCGTCCTGAAACCCGCTTCTACGGGAACAGTAGCCTCCACTGAATCCAAGGAAAGCAATAAAAACTAAACACCCGTTATTTATTGTGAACTTTGTCAAGCTTTGACTTTAAATCAAGAATACACTTGACATTGTCAAAATCACCGCTCTGATTTAAGAGCGGGATGAGGTCATAATTATTTTTAAAAAAATGCTTTTAACTGACGTATCGATTTAAAACTTTCTAACATAATTATGATTTTCAACATTTCAGTTTCAACTTTCTAATGGTAGGTAGTATAGTAACCATATTATTATAAAAGTAGTCTGAAGGAGTGTTTTGACATTGTTATTTTGTTGTAATGTAATTGTTGTTAATGTAGTATTTTGTTATTTCTTGACCTTTCAAATTGCTAATTGGTATTACTTACTTTGACTACTTGTATCACCATATTTTATGCAATAAATACTATTTCTATATTTAGCCCTCGAAAGAACTGGCTGAAAGAGGCATCGTCTCGCCCTGAGCGGAATATCTAAATCCATGATAGCCACAGAATAAACGCATAGCTTGGACTGACACTTTTATGCTTGTAAATAGACGCGACGATGACTCTTCCTGTCTCACTCTAATGTAGCTTGCCTGCTAACGTTTAAAATAATCTAAAAAACCTTTATAAACAATACTAACTGGGAAGTGCTTTTCAATAGAGCTCTTGACCCCGGCGTGCATACCGCGCGGGCGATGATAGCAACACTCGCGACGCGACCTTTTCTGCATGCGCACGCGAAGCGTTTTATTACTCAATTTGTATGAAGGTGTTGAGTGCTGGGTTAGGCTTTCATTTTATGAGAGAGAGTATTAAGACGCCCTGATTGGCGTGGTGGCGCCTTAAACGTATAGGATCTTAGTTTCGATTCCTGGTTTACATCAAATGAATAGGCTCGTGTGTAGGTGTACACATCGAAGGAAACACCATGGGGACCTAGGGCAAATTTTACCCGGTTTTGAAGAAAACTACTAATTTATTTACAGTGGTGTGCGTGTGTCTGTGTGTAAAACGTTTGCACACAAAACTTTTTTGTGGCTTCAATTTTGTAATCGCCGCAGGTAGGTACCAAACTATCATTCTATATGTCATTATTCAAAGCGCTATTGCCATACATTTTCACGTCTGTCGTAGTATAGACTTGGGAATTGATAGCCACTAGTGTAGTACTCGGGAAAACTTCTCCCCATAACTTTTTACTACCCTTTTAACAGCAGGGATCCGCAGAGCATTTCCCCGCGTAGGTTATATGGTTTTTCCGCTTCCAATCATTTATTGTAGATCAAGGTAGATACAGCCGTTTGTTTCACCTGCATGGAGTCTATTCTCAAAGGTCGTGCATGAGTCAGCATGCCCTTTATAAAATAAGGTTTGATAACACGATTCATTCGATTCAGTTAACATAGATGGTGATCGCAACCAATTCTTGTTCTATTGATTGTAGCATACCTACGAGTACAAAGATATTTCTGATCATAGCATAGATTCAAATCCTATTTGCACTGTATATAAAGTATATTATGAATGATTAAGTTCAAAGATATAATTACTAAGTTAGCTCGATTTACTTACATATACTTACAACATAGATACTCAATGAGACCAACTTTGAAATCTCGAGAAAATTTTACTTCCTCTTTACATAGTCGATAAATGATCATCATCATTTCAGCCATAGGGCGTCCACTACTGAACATAGGGTAACAATTCCAGATTGGCTGGTTGGAAGCGGCCTGCGACCAGCGACGTCTTGCAACATTTACCAGACCGTCTGTCCACCTTGTAGGTAGACGTCATACGCTGCACTTGCCGGTACGCGGACTTTATTCTAGAACCTTTCTGGCCTATTGCGACCGTCTGTTCTATGTGCTGATCAATTGTTATAGAATGTATGGATTTTTTTTAATGATTTTGGTGGCTCTTAATAATAGGGAATTAAAATTTAAAAGTAGAATGGTCTCATAAAGTTATATTTGTTTGAAACACTCTGTACTCTAAACGTTCATTTTTCATACATTCATTCATACGCTTTACCGCCTTATCCTAGCTTAACATTACATCGTGCCTCTACCCTGACCGCTGATTTATTATTATGAATATTAATAAAATCGCAGTCTAGATATCAAGTGATTAATGCTACATCGTCACGCGTATCGGTTATTAAACGGAACGCGTCCGCGACCTCGCCCTGCAACTCCTGTTACTGTTACGCAGATTATATCATCGACATAATTATACTGCCTGCCCATTTACGTCTATTGAATAAAGGTATTTTTAATTAAAACTCCATATTGGGCCATGACAGCTATAAACCAAAAAACTGACTTGTTGACATTACCTACCATGTAGAACCCGATAGAGAATACAAAATGTACCTTCGAGTTGACAAAAATGTATGGTGCAGATAATATTTATTTGCTACTCATAAAGTAAACGACTCATAGAAATGTGTTCCTCGTTCTCGTCTTTTGAGATGGCGCCGGTTGCTGCAAGCACCGGTCTGAAAAGTCGCGTATTGGCTTAAGGCACCTTATGCCAATAGGTGATAGTAAACACTTGACAGGTGCTTGCAGGCAACCGTTGCCATCCCAATATTTACAGACAGTATAATAATCCCGTTGTCTCATCAATATACCGGCAACCAGTCCATCAATTTTCTTTCCATAGACCCGGTATAGTTTCCATCTTTTCTGCAATAGTCCTTGCACCTAGCGGGTGCTGTCTTTGGCTGTATCTTCTCAATAGTACAGGCAGAGATAGTATCCGCTAAGTGTACATATCCCCACTCATTATCGTATCTCAAAGGGGCCTCTTCGTGTTGGATCTGTATCCCCACGAACGCCGTCCAAAAGGACTTTGTGCCGTGATTTCCCGTAGGAGAGATACAATTTATTTAACACATCATTATTACAGATGACACAAAGTTTTTAGTTACGGAAAAAGTCAGTCTCATGTTGGTACGCTGTTTTCCGAATGTAAATTTAAGTTGCCTTAAAAATTATAACAACAAGTGTCGAAAAAAACTACCTTTTCAGATGCTTTACCTACGACACAGACTTGACACAGTGCCGGTGCCAGTCTGTTGATTACGATATAAATGGTTAGTGCGAAGCAGGGTGGAATAGGGTACAGCTTTTAGATATTTAACGTATTCTGTAAACAGTAAGTACACTGTGGTTCTACGTACATAGTGAGTAAGTTTGTATTTGTCTTTAAAAATCCAATTAATACTTTTTTTTCTTTTTTTTTCTTTTTTTTCATTTATTGGGGAAGACAAACAGTTTCACAATACATTTTAGAAAAACAGTACATGCTTAAATTTAGTTTAAGATAATTGCAAAACCCACATCGTCATCCACAGATTAACAATTAAACATAAGGGTGAGAGTGGAGACTATACGATACAAATAGTCTTAAAATTATGTTAAATTACAGTGACGATAATTTATTCATTACATGTTTTTTGTAGGACTTCTTAAACAATAACTTACCTTGTATTCTTGTTTGTTGTTATTTTTAAAACATCAGTCTGTAAACTTAAAACTTACCTATATCATAAGTCTTTGCTATGTAAATCTTAAAGGTAGAAACTGCTCTGGTATAAGTGTTGATAACATAATTTTTACATTTAAAGAGAGATAAGAAGATAAGAGATATAAAAGCAGATTGTTTTTTGAATAAATAAATAAATGACTATCGACTTCTTGGAGTCATTTTCTTCCCATGAGATGACCATAGTTTGCCGACAACACAAAATGAAAAACTATTAAATTACATCTTACTTACCAATTGAGTTAATTTAGAACTGCTTGGATTTGTGTAAAATGTTAAATAACTTTCGCTAAAAAACAAGATAATTAGCGTAAAGATTAGCGGAATGTTTATAAATAGATTAAACATTAATAGAGGCTACTTCCCGCTCTTCGACGCTCATTTCCCGCCACTCGTGCGCAGGTGGTCCGGCTCCGACCACTCTCACTTTCGAGCGGTCTCGTGTAGTTAACGTTATCGTAATGGTTTGAACTTGATACGTGTCACGGCGCTTGTCAACCGTAAGCGATTGCTTTTAATGGAGAGGTTTAAAGCGATTTTGAGATTGGATGATATTTATTATTTAGTACTAACATAGTTGATAAGTTTGCTGTTACTAACACTATAAGGATATTTTTTTATCTGATTAATATTTTTTTATTTTATTTATTTGTATTTTCATACCTATAAAACTAGTTTGTCATAAATTTTATTTAAAAAAACTAAAAAGGTAAAAATAATAATAACACATTAACTAATCAGTAACTTTTGAAGTCGGTGCATGGAGTGGTGGTGGTGGTAAGGTACGGTATAAAAAAATCATCCTGTTTAGATCCTATCATCAGGATTTGACCAAATTTATATAGGAAAATTCCATGCGTATTGCCCTAACAAAAAAATACCATCGAAATCAACAAATATTCGCTAAATGTACATATTACCTCTATAAAGAAACCGACAAATTGATGAGCCTTCTCCTTTTGGGTGAAAATCAAATACGTCATTTCCTTTGTGAGACGACGAAATCTTCGACAAAAGACATCAAATTCTCAAGATCTTACATCAAAGCTCGCCAAATTCGGTTACTACACAATTATGACCAAATTGAACGAGTATGAGTGATGATTGTAAGCATTGTAATAATAGCTTCTAGGCGTACCTAATTTCTTATTATACCGAGTTGAACGTAATTTTTGAAATAATAGTTCTATTTTTTTTTTGTTGACTGTAAGCCATAGCGTGTAAGACTGCGATTATTTTTTGCAAAGATGTGCAGTGTGCATTTTGTTAAATAAAAAATATTTTGCTAACAATGACAAACTTCAAGGTTTGTTAAGATTTTGTAAGTATTTATTCAAAAACCAGTAAGTATAAAGGGTGTAACGAAAAGGTGAAATAAAACTTTAAGGGGTTATTCTACGGCTAAATTACATCAACTTTTTCTATGGGACCAACATCGAATTCGCAAAAAAAAAACACTTTCCCATACTAAAACGCGACCAGCTGGCATCAGTTTGTATGGAAACGTCAATTTTTTTTTTGAAATTTCGATGTTGGTCCCATAGAAAAAGTTGATGTAATTTAGCCGTAGAATAACCCCTTAAAGTTTTATTTCACCTTTTCGTTACACCCTGTATATTACATTTAAACCTCGTAGGTAACTTATTAAGAACTGTCTCTGGTGGTATCTATAACATTTTATTTTATTTTATTCATATTAGTCATACAAGTTTAAAATGTGGTTAAATTAAAACCTAATATGTCACAGTTAAATATAAATTAACTGAAGGTCGGTTACATCACGCCTAGATTCGGGCCGGTCAGGGCCGCGATCTGCATACTTATTTACAGTTCAATCGTGTAGTCAATCTGCAATAAATCGTTTGGACAAAGAATAATATCGTCCAAAATAGTCAAGAACTAAAGAATACGACTTATTTAAAACTCAAATTAAGATTCGCCCTCATACAAAGAGGGCGAATCTCCATTACATTTAACTATAACAAACCTATAACACAACACCCAGACCCGAGACAATATAAAAGTTATTTTTGTACATTGGCCGACCGGGAACCGAACCCGGAACCTCAGAGATAGCGACACCAAGTCCGATATGCTCGCCTCTCGGCTACGGAGGTTATCATCTGTCGCAGAACCAAAAGACTGAAGAGAAGAGAAGACTGTCACTGAAAGGTGGAGTTAACGGGTTCTGAAGTGGAGACCACGCTTTGGAAAACGTAGTGTAGGACGCCCCCCAGCTTGATGAACCGACGCGTCGGTTCGTCGCAACGACAACAGGAAGATAGCTGGCAGTAGCTGGAAGAAAAAAGCATGCCAAAAGAGAGAAAAAAGAAATGCATAGCAGCTTGGCAATGAGGTAAATGGCCAAAACCTGAAGCGTTTCTAGAATTTCAGAATTAAAATATTTCAAAATTAGAACAACGCTAACATCGTGTAGACAATACAAACACAATACCAACTGCCAGTTACAACACTAGTTGCAAAAGAATTTTCGCACGCTAATAAACTAAATATATAAAATCAAAATATTCGTGATTACGAACAATGACGACTGATCGGTAGCTTTGTAATCAAATAATAATTACAACCGTTACGGGTTTAACCGAATCAATTGATTCTGACAACGTAATGGTTAATTTATAACCAACTTATTTTATCTTTCGAATCTTTTTCTTATTCACTAAGACCGGATTCGACCAAGCCGGTGTAACTTGAGAGTATACCACTGCTTAATCTAGAGTAAGCTGATTTTTCATTCTACCAACCACTAATCTATGAAAAATATTTAAACTGGCGATTTTGAAAGTGTATAAATTAAACTGAGAATAAGTAAATGTCAAAGTTGTCACTTGTCAAATCCACTCTTGTCACCTAGAAACTGACAAGTTGTATAGATAATCTACCATTGACTTTCTGTTATCCTACAAAATTTAATTGTTGTGGCAATTGATGACAACCAATAAGAAATAGATTACATGGATTTTAGTAGGTTTATCCATTCGTTCATTATTAACAATAAAATAAAACTGAGTATAGTGTATTCCTGAAGTAAGTTGGAAAAACGCAAACGAAGTTATCAAAAAGTAAATTCAATAAGTAAAGTTATTCCTGTTTATTTAACTATATGAAACTGGTTTAATTTTGTGTTTGGTCGAATGGGGCCTAAGTGTATTTACACTAACTTCCACTTCCAAATCTTTCTTAAATCTAGACACCTTAGATCTAGATCTAAATACAATCTGTCTTTAATCCAACTGACAGATACAGAATGACACTTAAAACCGTTTAGGTTATATGTCGATTTAGAAGGGATTAAATATTTTAAAAGTGATATATAAATCTTTTTTTTCTGTGCATCCTTTTCTAACTGGCCAGAGATGATGATGCCTCTGTTTATTTTTCATCTTTAATAACTAAAATAATTCTGTATTTAAACTAAATAACCTCATTCTCATGCTACATTTTAAATGTTTAGTTTAGAACATAACCTTTATTTGAGTGTCGAAATACTAAATTCAACCCTAAAATTATTCAATGATCTAGAGCTTTGTTGTTTAAATTAAACAGATGCATTTGTCAAAACTGTACACATTTAAAAAGTGATAGTGCAACGAAAAGTATCGCTAAAACACAATTCGATTATCGATTGCCGATACCAAAATAACCGAGTGCGGTTCCTAACCGCAAGTGATTGTAGGAAATGCCGCAGCCTCGATCGCCGCTGGGAAATCAACTAATTATTTGAAACGATAGGTAATGCTGCGGCCGAACGTTGGCCATTTCTGCACAAATATTATTTGCGTTAGACCAAAGATTCATAATATATATTTTTCTTTGGTTGGATCCAATTTACTAAATGTATACTGATGTTTGACGATATATTTCGACGATGTTTATTAATTGTAACTCAAAAACTAGGAAAAATCGTAGAACATACATGGGGGTGATTCAAATACGTCTCAACACGAGGCACCTAAAAAAAAATTTAGACGTCACTTTTCTGGCCATTCTGTATACCTAGCTACTTAGAACATGCAATCGTAGGCGAGTCCAATAGAATTGGGAATATGCATATATTTTTATTTGGTCTTAAAATAAATAGTACTCAATTATAATTAATAAAACTTTAAGAATTTTCGAAAAATATTGATAAATACCTGATTTACAACCCATTAAAGTCGCGTGCTAGACAAGGAGATCCGATATGTACCGTGACGTCACAGTACAGGTCCGCCAAACGTTATTCATAGTTCAAGTTGTTTTCCTCAATTTATAATTACTGTATTAACACTGGTATATAACACTGTAGTATATAACACTGGTTCTTTAATTTGTAACATCTATATGTACATTATGGTTTTGCAATAAATTATTGAGTATTGAGTATTACGGTTGTTTTTTACCTAAAATTATTTTTTTACTATTAGCAATACAATTTTATATAATCTATCTCTATATATAAAAAAGAATCTCTATTTCCCTTGGTCATCGCATCACGCGTGAACAGATGGAACGATTTCGCTAATTCTTTTTTTGTGAGTTAATTATTGTCAGGAGAAGGTTCCTATGAAAGAAAAAAATTGAAAAGTAACTGAATACCACGCGAAAGAAGTCGCAGGCAACAGCTATTTCTTATAAATATAATAAAAACAAATTATTATTTTCGTGCATATTCCCTATTGTCCCATTAGCAAAGGATCAAAGGTGACTCGCTCGTTTACGCCAACTCTCATCTAAGCCAAATGTCAGTGGAATTGTTGGATTCAACATTTGATAATCTTGGAGCCAAGCTTGGAACCAAATAGATAGATTCTAATGTGCGGTCGCAGCGTAATATTCGTTACGCCAATAGAAAGGATTCGACCTAAATGTGCAGGTGTACGTTCAAAACTATAATCTTAATGAGCGTGTGAATGGAATAAACGGTATCTTAGTCATTCAGCGAAAAATGTTAACAGAAACGTTGGACATGAACAATCACAACTATTTTGTGAATAATCCGAAGCATTATGGTAACTGATTATTGGATATATTTGGAGAATGATTTGAGTAAATTCTTAAAGTTATAAGTACCTACATGACTTGATTTTTATCGTGTGATGTGTTAGCGTCCTTATTTTAGTTAATACTTTTTATAATTATTTTACATTTTATTTATTGTTAACATTACATTTCGCGACTTTGATTGTTACTTAATTACGAGGCAACACTAAACCTTCGGTGATTGGTCGTCGTGGCCGATCGGCAAAACATTGGCCAAAAAAAGTTAAAAAGGTTAAAAAATGGCGGGAAAAGAGTTGGATAAGCAGGACTAGGACCTTGCTCCGTGGAAGCGAGTTGGACAACAAGGTATTGAAAAAACTGCGGTATTGGTGTGGTGTTATGCAGTGTTCGTTCTAAGGTAATACGCATTTATTTTAATTCCCTGATAGTAATAATCTTATGTACTTTGTAAAATAGTAATTTATTTTAAATGCATTCCGGAGTGTTTTTTTTTTAGATGGGTGCGTGCACACAGTTGACTGCCCAGTAGGTATATATAAACTGTGGTGCAGTTACACCCATGATATTTCAGTGAGTAAAAGATGATGATGATGAGACTCATTTTACCTGGACGTAGTAAAATATTGATTTAGGTTTTGAATTTATATCGACTACAAATGATTGCTTAAAATAATTCATCGTCGTTATCTTGAACTTTTCACAAGCTTATCCATACATCAACTTGTAATTTCTTTATGCCTTGGTTTTATAAAATCCATCGGGAACGTACCTGAAACAAATGAATTCTAAGTTAAATAAACAGCTTATTTATAACACGACTGAATAAATTGCATTTCCGCAAAGCAAGGTTGTTAAAATAAATTAGTTACTTAATAATAATAAATTCGGTTTCGTAAAATAGCACTTAATCAAGTTCCTAGTAATAAAAAATTCCACAATGTCAAGTAAATCATCCATTTTGAAATTGAGTATGTAAAAAATATGTCGTGAATAAAATACGACAGAAGAATTTATTTTCAATGGCACGACCACGAACGACGAACGAAGCTTGTCTTTATTTTTATTTTTTTAAGTTTTATCACTCCCTACCTTTTTTCAGAAATGGTACAGGCAGTTTATAAAAAGATGCATAAAAAAGACAATGGCTCGTAAATTTGAATTCGCGAGATGGCGCGTCCGAGCTGTCAATTATTTTGAAAAAGGAAAGCGTGATGGGGCGCGGTCGAGAAACGTCTGGACGACGTACGACGACGTACGTAGTGGTATAACATCTATCGAATGTTCAATAAAGCATCGATAACATGATTTACAATTGGATGGATTCGAAAATTAAGGCTGTGGTATTGTGTGTTGAGGTTTTAACGAAAAAATAGTTTTTTTTTGCATCTTGATTGAGCATTAACTTAAATGCTCAGTGAACGCAGTACCCAAGTAATTCAACGAAATTAATAACTCTTACCACGTGACGATAAATCGAATTTTAAATCAAAGCACAAGGTCATCGACAACCTGTCTCCGCACTATCTCATCAGACATGTGCGGCCTCCTCATTACGTCACCGATATCGCTTTCTATGGCGTGTAATTTGTTGACACCGTGGGCGCGGCGTTATGTGTGTAGGGAAACAGCGTCTTGTTTGTCATGGTTACGCGGGCCGGTGTACAATTTCACGTCTATTTTGAGAAGGCTGTAAGATGCAAAGGACGTAACGCACTATGGAATCATAGTGAAAAAAACTACATATTAAAAAAACAAGGGTACGTACAAAAAATATTACCAATGCATAAACCGTAGTAAGCCTAAACGAAGTAAGTCACGCCGTGCCTAAAAGTTATTTTTTAAAACCCCGAATTTAAAACGTACATACAAATAGTTTATTTCATTGTTTATCATAATTATAATTATAATTGTGTATAATTGAAAAATTTGCAAACTATCTTACATGCCCAAAAATCGAAAATCATCTTTCCAACATCAGAATAACATTATGAAAACAATGTAGCCCAATGAACTATGGATCCAAGTAATGTTACGAAAAATAAGATGAAATAAGGACCTTCTATATTGAAAGGCAGTAATTTAGCAAGTACAGGGCTGAAATCTGAGAAATGATCATTGACACTTAGAATCTGTCGATTGGCACAAAAGATGACATAGGCATCCAAAGGTTCAAAACTGAATAAAGGAATAAATATACCGTTCACTCGCGCCACAAGACTCTTTAATCGACTTTCGGATCAAGTGGATCTATTTGGTTGTTCTCTGAGTGAGTTCACAAGAGCTGCGCTGTTTGTCATTTGTTATTTATAGGTTTAGGATTATAATAAAATTTGTGTTTGTACTATCGCATTAGGCACTATAGCCTGTAATGGTAGCTATAAGTTTTGATTGAAATAAAAAAAATAAAAAAATAATTATGCACTATACAATATACCAATTGTCATGATTTCGAAATAAGGAAATAGCACCGTGATATGAGGTAACACACAATGGATTTAGCGTCTCACTGAATCTGAATTTAAAAAAGTTCAAATTCAAAATTGACCCCAACCGGTAATTGGACTCTATGTTCAAGCCTATCGGGTCAATCAATGTCTAACACAGACTACAAAGTCACTTTCCTATTGTAACTTCGCATAGTTTACCCAAAAAGGTTTGGCGTTATACAACCACGCATTGTGCGATCTCGGCTAATCTTAAATAGCTCAACCTTCTTTGTCTAAACTTCCCAATCGGTCGGTCGGTGGCATTTAAACCATTACTCTTAAAAGGAAAAAATATTTTGCAATTACGATAGCCCTTCGATTAAAGCATAGTCTTATGTAGTTGGAATAAGGATTAACGATTTGTTGCAATCGATATCGGAACATCACTATGCAGAACGGTTGCTCAAGCACAGGTTTGGTGCAACTGGATTGAGGTTAGGTATTAGTGGATTAATTGGTCATCTGTTGCGCGGATTTCATCATTATAGAATTAAATTATTACCCATGAAGTCAAATGTTCTTTGCATTTGCCAAATATTTCGTCGTACCACTTCGACTCGAAGACTCGATAAATTTCCTAATCGAAATAATATTTTTTTCGTCTTACGAAGTCCATCTAGAGGTATTAGTAGAATTATAACAGTAAATTAAAAATATTTTCAAAAGGTTTTTTTTTCTTCCGTTAGGACAATATTGTAAAGACGAAATACCACTGTTGGGTACCCGCAGAAAAATACTGCCAAGTCTCCTTTTAAATTGAGCCCCATAAATAACCTTTAATGTAATTTTCACTTAAGAATAACGCTTTGTAAGACAAAACACACATATTTTATAGGTCACTTATTATCACATATTATACATAGTCATAATCATCATTTCAGTCGTTGGACATCAACTGCTGAACATAGCCCTCCCCGAAAAGGGGGATTGCCAATAATCGCCACATTTAATTATAATTATATTGTAATAATAACGTTGAGATTTTGTTAAGGCCTCACCATTTTGAGATTACTTTTAGTTTCTTCATATAAACTCGTATATTAAGTACTAGTTCTGACAACAAGTACTAATTGTTATGATATAACCAATGTAACTGTTCGGCACTGTTTTGTCCATCAACATTATATATGTATATTAAAATATAATCCTATGAAACTGATTTATGTAATGACAGTTTGTGCCAAAATAAATGAAAAAAAAATATTGGCAGGTGGTTTGGCGAGCGCAGTTTCGCCATGTGGGAACGGCTGCGGCCGTAAAGAATACACTTCCCCTCCGCCATCAAGAAAAATCGAATAGATTTTTGTAAAATCAAAATACTTTACCAATTTTAGTTTAAATTTAGTATTTTTAGACGACCTCCGTAGCCAAAAGGCAAAATACGCCGGACTTGATGTCGCCATCTCTGAGGTTCCATGTTCGATTCTCGGTGGGGTCAATGTAGAAAACGAACTTTTCTATATTGAGTCGGGTCTGAGTGCTATGTAGCTATAACACAAGTGCTTTAGCTACATAGGATCAGAGTAATCTATGTGATATTTTTTTATTATACAGGGTTACATTTCAAGGTAAGGCCAAATTTGAAAAATAAGGTCTATAGAACAATATAAAAATACTAATTTATCTAAATTAATTTCAGTCGTCGTATTTCTGGAAAATATACTTAAAAATTTCCGAAAAAAAAAGAAAACACGAAATGTACCGACATTCATCAGAGATCACAGGCGTACGCCGACGCCGCTCCAACAAGAGCCTCATGCAGTGCACATACGGTGCAATTTAATTGAGTAATCGTAAATTTTCTACGTATTCTATTTTTCAAATGTAGAATGGAAGAATTAAAAATAAAAATAAAAAATGTTTTTTACGTAGATCGATTTAGTTACTGATTCTGAGTCGTCCCTGAAAAATAGACACTACCGTGAAATGTAACCCAGTATTATTAATTTTAGTATTTAGTTTAAATTACGTCAAGGTTGTTGAGAAGGTCCCAAGTCACACAGGTGGAAGTTCTTACGATTTCTTTCATTATATATTTAAGCAGGACACGGTGACAGTGCATCCGCCAGTGCTTACGTAAGTGGTTGCATCGTTGTTGCAATTCCCAGAAATTATTGGTATGCCAAACGCACTGACGCACAACGTAAGTACTCATTTGTAATCGTAAAAATAATATAAAACTAATTATAAGTAACAGTTTTACTATCTGTATTAACTCATTTAATTTGATATTAATTCAATAAAATATATTTAAAACTATATTTTTCAAAAATCTTTCCTTAACGCCAAAACTTATGGAACCTGTGCGCAAAAAAACATGATTCAGTATAGCGGCTTTGGGTGTAGACCCATCAGTTTGTCTTCTTAAAATACTTCCGATAGCTCTTTTAAGATTTATAATAGCATCAAAATAGGAATCTCCCAAAAATAGAGTATTACCGATTCGTTGTGCTCAAAACTAAACGCAATAACAAAGTTAATTTCACGCAAATCCAATGTTCATTTCCAATAACATAGCTCCAATAATTGTTAGATGGCGCGATGACATAATCCCTATAACACTACTAACCCGCTTTCCGTTTGATGGCCGAATACGTATTTTAGAGGCATTAGAATTCCAAAGCGCATACGACATCCCAAGAAGCGTATATAATTCCCAAGAAACTCGTATCCGATTCTTGCGATTTGGTATGCCTAACAGAGTCCTAATACGTTCAAAAATACGTTTCATATTAAAATTAGTTGACATGGATAATATGAAGTACTTAGTAGCAGCACTTGCGCGAAGAGCCAATGACCGCGAACCTACCCCCTTATTGTGACTTGGTTGTCCATGCCTGTTGGCATTGCTCAACCTTGTATTTGAAATAGCCCCGACTAAGAAACTAGAAAACGATTAACCTAACCTAAACTAACCACAGATATAACCTAGAACTAGATTTCAATGGTTTTTAAATATTCTTACCCTTTCTCTTATTTGTCACCTCCCTAAAGCTTGTCTAGGAGTGACGCGAAAGACCGCCTAAATTGTTTGTCTAAAGCAACTGCTTTGTCTATGGCAAAGAAGAATAGGCTAGTTTCCTGGATCAAAAAAAGATTATTCTATTTAGTCAGTTAGTTAGATTATCAAAAAATATTGGACCCATATTTTGTCTTTTGTCAATTAAAAAAAAAATGACGAAGATAAAGCGCATCAAAGTGAGCACGTGACGTCACGTCTTGCTAAAAAGTGTCGCAAGGCGTGACGTTACGCGGAACTTTAACGGGCTATATCTTCATAATTTTTTGTTTGATTAAGAAAATAAAAAATACGTGTCCAATATTTTCTGTAAATCTAACTGACAGACTAAATATATTTTTTTAGGAAACTAGCCCATTATTTTGGTTATTATCTGTATCTATAGATGGGTACAAATTTTTGTTTTTTTGTTTGTGCCATTATTAATTATGGATAGATATTCTTTTGTGCAGGTTGCACACTAGAAAAATAAGGTACAGGAAATTTATATTTTTACTTCAGTATTTTGTTGTAAAAGTGTAATTTTTACCAAACCCTTTAGTCCGTCTCAAGAATCTCCACGTAGCCCGAGTTTCGATAGTGCCAAGTGTTACTACATTTCACTAGCCGTCGTTAGCGGGCGCCCTCTAATTGATTACAGTAACAGTTCTGCAACTCGCCCTTACCGTTTTCGAAACCGCTAACAAGCTCTCAATTATAGACGATTTTTATTGCACAAACTTCTTTGCTATGTAATAGCCTTCGTTGTCTAGAAGACGACCGTCAGTTTGACAAGCTTTCGGGTTCAAATCCCCCAAGTGTTTGTGTAATGACCACGAGGGTTTGTGGTCTAGTCATGGATTTAAGTAACTTTGCTTTGCGGTTAAGATGATTTTGAGATTCAGTTAAGTATTTATTTACTCACCCATTTTTTATCTAAGAGTAGACGCAAGAGGCAAAACAATTGTTTTGAATCATATGTGAATCATTGGACAGGGGACCTGATAAGGACCTATCTTACAAACTCCTTGACCATAGATAACAAGTACTTTCGATCGATAAAGTCATCCTTAACGTTGACTTATCGAACGTTCTTAAACATTCACCGTTCAAATTGAACGATTTTAAAAATAAACTAGGTATTTCTGATCTAGCAAGATATAACCTACAATGTTCAAAGTTCAAATGTATACGTATATGATAAGTTTGTAAACAGAAATACATTTTATCTTATCTTATTATCTAATGTCGGAGTAAGTAGATAGTTATCAAAAACACGAGTGTAATCAAAACATCAACATGAAACAAACGGAAGAAACATTTATTTCACTCGCTTGAACACACCCTCCATTAGTAAAGTAGGACTTAAATAAATTCAAATTCAAATTCAAATTTTTTATTAACCATTTCGTTACATTGCATAACATTGGTACGTCAAAATTTACAATTTCCATAATTACATTGTCAAATAATTTACGATCACTTAATTTATAACTGAAAAATAATTAAATATAAAAATAAAATAATTTAAACTTAAATAAATTAAATGTCAATAGAAATTAAATTTTGTGTGTAAGTCAGAAAATGAACATTTCATAAATTCGTTTACATCATAGAAAGCATGATTTAAGAAAAATACCTTAATCACTTGTTCGAACGCATTAAGAGGAAGTCTAATAATTATAACAAATCACCTACAACCTAACAAAGTTAAATAATCATAATTTCGAGCTGAAACTAAACAACAGTTAATCACACACTTCCAAGGAAGTGCGGAATTAGGACCAAATAATATAAAATCCGGCACAAATTCCCGTCAATTACGTTAATTATCCGTAGATTCCTCGAACTGCCGATTGCGCAATAAATAGTATACCGGAGAACAGTTAAATCAGAACAGCCACAAATAAAATAGAGGGATAGTGCAGCTGTGGCGCAGATGTGTTGTGTGTACAGTCACAAGAATAAATATGTATGACATTGTCGTTGGATTTTACACCTTATTGTAACGGAATTAGTTACGGAGTGTATACATTTCATTGCTCGTGACTGTACATGCTAACTACGTCAGTAAGTCTGCACCAAAATATGCCATTGATATCCTCTGTGTACCCGTCGTCTGAAAAGCAAAAGAAGAATCCTTAATAAAGTGACCTCTTAAACTCTTTTTCAAATAAATGAGTGAGAAATTGAGATGAGGGAGATATTGAGATGACTGAGACTAAATTAATAAGTAGGTATGTTTTGGCAGTCTAGTAGGTATGTAGTTATGTATCGTATCAAATCGTATCGTCGTATCGTATCGTATCGTATCGTTTCGGATCAGAAAAGCTATCATTCAAAAAATAAATTATTAAAATAAGAAACGTCTAAAATATGCAGTATCATACCAAGACTGTACAAAAAACATTAATAACACATTTTTTATAAAATATAGCCGGGGTTCTTGAACGAATCGGCGCTACTCTTCTCTTTTTACTGTGCCCATAGCATCGGCCAGTACGCAATTTGCCCGTTTAGCGTCGGTTATTTTGCAATATCCCCGGCACTTTCTATGCGCGCGCAGAAAGCTGAGGTCGCCTTTGTGCGTATGTAAGGATCTCCTGACCTTTGCCGGTGAGTACTGAATGGGTGAAGGCTTGTTAGAAAAAATAATTGTTTGTATTGTTCTTTGTATACCTACATACTTGTTGGTTGGTAAAACTGTGTGGCGTTTAATCTGTTCAGACTTTTAATAGGGAACTACTAAGACAGTCTCTCATAACATTCATGATTTCCTACTTTAGCCAAAATGGTTTCAAAAGTCATCGAATAGGTGATATTAATTTTTTTAATTACCCCTTTCTAAGGATTCTTTTTTTTCTTTAGATATAATACAATGAGCCTATTTACCTTACCTTGAGCTCCTAAAGCTGGCCTGCTTTCGAGCTGCCTGGAAACTGACTGACTCGCTATTAGCTGACTGTAAATGGCTACATGAGATTAAAGTCAAATGCCAACTCAGTCATAAAAAAAGTGTTTAAAACTGCAATTTCTTATTTTTCATTTTGCACTGATACTATTATCTACTAGCTGTAGCCTGCGACTTTTTTCGCATGGTCATTAGTTTAGGAAAAAAACTGGAAACCCTTATCAACTAGTGGTATGAAACACACTTAACGATCTATTCCCATACCAACCAAATCAATAAATATACATTTAAAAAATCATAAAAATTGGTCGAGCCGTTTCGGAGGAGTGCGATCACAAACACCGTGTCAAGATATTTTTATACAGGGTGGCCCAGACGGATATAAATTTTTTTTAGGAAGTCACACATCACAATCTGACGGGTCCCGTCAGATTGTGCCAGGAAAAAAAATGTAGTTTTAAAAAATCAGTAGAGTTCGGACCAAGTCAGTTTTCCAGAATCAAATGCACTTAAACTCTGCATATCAGTCTGTTTTTTTAAGAGAGTTGCGTTGAGTTGAGAGTAAGAGACCTGCAATTAAAAAAAAACTGAAATTTAATTAAATTTCCAAATTTTCAAGTAAAAAATCATAACTCGTATGATTTTTTTCCAGGCATAACCTGATAGGTCTCCAAGCCAACTTCCAAAATAATTTTATATCCGTCTGGTCTGGGCCACCCTGTATAAATAGATTACTAAGCTGGTACTATCCAAACTCTGACCTTTAGAGCTCGAGGTGTCAAACATATCATCCACCGCGATGCTTTCACTTTGCCTTTTGGCATTAGGTGATCAATCATTATTGTATTTATTTCGACAAGTTTCTTAAGTCGATATCTTTTGTATCGATAATTGCTTTCTTACCCTTTACTTTATATTATATACATAATTAATTGTGAGTTGATACATTCCTCTTAGGAGGTGATAAAGGAACAAAAATGAACAACTTAAGAATATTATCAAACTAACAAAAATCACACCTTTCTTCACAAACTATAGCAGATATTGTATGTAGGTGTATCTTTTTGTAATAAGTTCGAAGTTAGTGTACGTAATAAATAAGTTGTTATATTTTTGCATTGCTCTTTACACCTCACTTCTGATCATCACCTCCTGGCAGGAAAAAATTAAAAGTCATCCTATAGTTTGAAGAACTGTTCTTGCTTTCAAAACGGATCAATAAGCCCAAATTAAATGATTTCCTAGTAGCTTTTGAAACATTCTATGATTCCACTATGTAGTCCCTGGCTCCTACCTTAGATCAAGACGATAATATCAAATTAATATTTTGATTAATATCTGATGTTACATATATACAAAGTTTCAAATCTTGGAAATAGGGTAAAATTTACTTCCAAGATTTGATTACATAATTAGTTAGAAGCAAAGCTTATAAAAGCATGTTAAAACGATTATATCCATGAATAAAACTTTAAATTATGATTAAGACTTGTTTTTAATTTTTTTTAAGTAGGTTTTTGAAAGCTAATGCTTAGGTAACAGTGGTAAAGTTGCATTTTTGCATTGTATTCTAATTAAAGATATTATTTAATACCTTATCTAAAGAATCGTTGTTATGACGACTCATGAAGCCAGCCAACCGTGGTAGACCACAGACCTAATAACTAGAACTGTTCTATAAACTAGTAAATTGGAAAATTACAAGTAATTGTAGCTTGGTATTGCTTGGATCTAAATTAAATGAATCAGTAATAGAAAAAAAATGTGTCAAGTACTTAGGTACTGGTACTGTGTTACTATTAGACTGTGTTGTGACAATGACAGAAATCAACAATCGAACTTAATTCAGAAAATAGTGTAAGTACCTATACCTATTAAAAATCGGCTCAATGCGTATCGGTTCTAGACTCGCGCGCAGATTAGGACGTCCATCCACAAGGTGGACAGATGACCTGGTAAAGGTTGTAGGAAGAAGCTGGATGCAGGCCGCTTCCAACCGGCCAATCTGGAAGTCAATAGGGGAGGCAGTGGACGTCCTATGGCTGAAATGATGACGATAATAACCCTCCTATGGTAACCGATTACTTGTCCGTAATTTACTTGACAGAATTTCAGTTGGCCGAAAACTAAAGACCCACATTTCTTTTGCTATATGTATCATTTGACATATTTTTAGTCCATAGAATTATCTTTTGACATAAGTATCATTTTATCGAACTACGTTTCGTCGATTTTCAGAATAACTTTTTACTGTTAGCCGAAGTCTCGTTTGAATCTTTTTCATTTACCAGAATACTGCGTATATAATAAGACTAAATTGGTTAGGTTAGGTTAGAACAGTGACCATAAACAGCGCGAAGGCGAGCGAACGGAGCGAGCGCAGCGAGCGTAGTAAGCGTTCCGCGGCAGCGGCCGCCGAGCGCTTAGAAACTTAGGATAAATTCTAAGGATAAGGATGAAGGATTAATTATTATAATATTTGAAGCATTTTTCTGGAAACTAAATCATCTAATATTTAAAGCTTTGGCAAATGTTGTATGTAACATAATAAAATACTTAATACATACTTGAAACATAATACTTCGAACAAATGTTATTTCGGTCAAGCCAAGTTCGGTATTAGGTTTTTTAACCAAATGAAACGTCTAGTAACAATAAAAAACAAATTGATAATAGGTCAACTGATACAATGGCAGAAGTCGTTTCGATGAAATGAAGAAAGGCAAAACGAAATTAGTCGAAAAATTTTCTGTGAAATTAAATTCGGTAAACAACTTTTCGAACATAAGATAGGTAACCCCCTCCTATTATATGTCACGCTTTTTTCCTAGTAGAATTCCGATTATCCGAACGCCGATTAACCGAATCGCTAATTAGTAACTAAGTACTAGTAATATAAAAAAATAAAACCAAGTACTTGTATTTTTGTTAAGGCCTGATGAGGTTGCAACTTACTCTGATCGAGATGTTCAAGTGAGCGTTATTGTAGAACTGTGTTTGTTAAACTTAATATTTTTATTCTATTTCTGACAGTTCGTTTTACTTTATTACCAATTTACCAGTCTATGTCCCGGTCCCAATTAATTCGGATAATCGGCGTTCTGTTGTAACTTAAACGTTTACTATGACGTAACATGTGGACGACTCCTAACCCATCCAGATATTGATACGCTGACATCACTATTTTATTTGTAATTTAAAAAAGAACACTTTAATAACACGTGGGCGATAGTTTCGATTCTCAGCACCGCTCGCTTTCTCCTGAAACGAGTGAGCTCGCGTAATCACTTCTAGCTATAAATATTTATTACGATGACTGTGTAAAGAAATGTACACTTGCTTCATATTTATATTTTTAGCATTTTCAAAGAATGTAACAGTTTATTTTAAATAGGCACAAGCAAACGTTGACTGCATCTTTTTTGTTGTAATTTTACGGCTTTGGACATTAGTCTAACGGCCATTGCTTTGGATTGTCTTGCATTGGTAAATAATTGACTGCATCGGTTTTTATTAATAGTGATGTAATCGACTAGGTAATGTTTCTGTTTTTTTTTGTATTAAAACAATAAATAATAATTATAAACGCTTGACCACCCAATAGGACGTCATTTGTAGTCAAAAATTATATTAAAAATAGAATTACCAAAAATGTTTCGTGCAGTGATATTTTTTTTTTTACAAAAAGTCATAAATATTGACTAAATTAATATCGTCAGACAGTATTATTTATTACTAGCCGTAAAACTAAAATTATAGTAATATATTTTTTTTTGGAAACTCACGACTTACAAATCTTACAACACATCCTGCTTAACGCGTTTAAATTTAAGCCAACAAGATTTTTACTTCGTATATTTTCGTCACAGCATTCCTCCGGTCCATCTTCATTTTGCAAGTTGCCGACTTGTTTTAGTAATGTCAAAGTTGATAACCATTGACCTTGTGAAAGGCCACGTCACTATTTACATAATCAAGAAACGAAAATGAACCCTATAACTAAAATAATAAATAACAAATTGGCAGTGGTGTTGGTATGGAGAAGCTGGTGGTATTCAGACCCAAATATGGTTGGTCACAAAAATTGGTTACAGGCAGGTAGGTAATTTATATACAGGTAGTAATTATTATTTTTTATCGAAATTCACGCACGTGTTTATAGCCGCATAAACGAAGCAAAGTTATAGGTAAAAAACATGTAGGCACCTATGAACTAGCTATAATATTTTTTTATTAGCCGTCTTTATAGAGTGGTCGCGAAATTGAACCCCATAAGAGGCCAGATGATTTGTGCCAGAGCCATAGATGTCATATAATGTATTTATGTGTGTCAAACGTTACCTACCGTCGTTGTTTCTGATTTCTGTAACACAAGTGCTTTGGCTACTTCTTATAGGATCAGAGCGATGTATGTGATGTTGTCCAAGTCCAAGCAGGTTCGAATCCCGCAAGGGGCAAATGTTTGTGTGATGAGCACGAGCATTTGTATCTAAGTCATGGAGGTTTATAAACGTATTTAAGTATGTTTATCTAGTTATCTAGTCGCCATAGTACAAGCTTACCTTAATTCAGGGTTAGATAAGACTGGTGTAATTTAATTGTATTGAAACATTGATTTATTTATTAAATTATAACATGTAGCTGCACAATAACGATACCCCAGATCATTCGTGTACAGTAACATGAAATGTATGCGACTTAAGTGACACATAAGTGACAAATCAAAATGAGATAACAACACTTGACACTTACGTGATATACTTGCAGTTGTTTATACAGTATGTCTTAATAATTAAAATAGAGATATTTAAATTTACCAGTAAGCGTAACGTTTCTATTTGGTTTCATTATATAAATTTAAAAAAATGTTTTCTATTTATTACTGTCTTGTTTTACTGTCAGAAACACTTCAGTGACATTTTCCAAACGTAAAATCCATTGATTATTATGGGTTGTACTATGTCATTTCAGGACTCAGTACCATGAGGATCACTCAACAATAACAGGTTTTTTTTTTTAACGGAATCCTCCTTTTATTGGTCGTGTTAAAGGCCACACACGGTATGTTTATTCTTATGTAGTGTTCCACTTTGATGTTTGGGAGGAGTAGTTGTCAAAATGACGGTATAGTATGTGGCAACTCAGTACTCACATAGCCAAGAGTGTTTGTCTATCAATGTCTTACAAAATAATGAAACTGACATCTTGGGAAACTAAATTAGGTAACCTTTAGTGGCGGTAATGACTGAAAAACAATTTATTAACGTTTTTACGCATTAGAAAAAGTAACTATGTCGAAATGGACAGTGTGGTGAAAACACCTTACTTTGTTTAAAAATGAAAACGTGATTTTTTAAACTTTTTAAGTTAGCATCAAGCTAGCCAGTGTGGGTTCTGATAAAACCGGCTAACCGTACAGAGGGTTTTTTACCACCGTGTTTTATTTACTTCCCGTTGAAAAATTATAAGTGCAAAATAACATTTTGGAAAAATAGCACCAAAAATATTACTTTTTTTGGAAAATAAAAATGCTGGCTCGTTTCTCGCTCAAAGGCTTGGTATAGCCATTCAGCGAGGAAATATCGCAAGCATTCTCGCCTTGCCTCATGGAAACGCTTTTATTTTCGAGTAAGTCGATTTTAGTTTAAGGTTTATTTTTGTTGTTAATGAAATGTAATCACTGCATTATTAAACAAATAAAACAAATACATGTAAAAAAAGAAAAGCAATATTGCCAATCTTCTCATTTGGATTTCGCTTTTGGCAAGATTGCGAATCACATTTGATTCGTTTCGTTCGTGATCTCAACCTTAAAAAACATCATAAAAGGCAAAATTTGGTGTCACAAAGAATCAGACAGACCGGGGAGAAAATATATGGGATACCTCTTGTTTATTCTCCAGTAAACAAATGAAATATTTGTACTATAAAACCCAAACATTGACCTTTTAGTGTCAGTGCAGATAAGCGAATGGTTTTTGCACCTAGAGTTCAGTAGACTAGATACAATGCGGCTGCAAATGTCAGGGGTGCATTCAAGCTCAGCACGACTTTGCCTTTTAACTAGGAATGCATTTTTAATATCATTCCTAAAATACTGATTACGTGGTTACTCGAAACTAGGACCTAATGTTACTTTAAATCAGAAACATCTATATTATACAAAAGAAAATCATAATATACAATGAAACAAAAATAACTTTAAATACATTTATAAACAAAACTATAACGTCTCAGTGTATTAATCGCCGATTTTTACTCAATTTAAAGCCTATTTAGGAGTAAGTTACAAATTTTAAAAAACTCAATTTAGTTTTAACGAGGACCTCGGAGTTGGCGTCGGCTTCTCTGAGGTTCCGGGTTCTATTCCCGGGTGGGTCAGTGTAGAAAACGAACTTTTCTATATTGTCTCTGGATGGTGTGGTACCGTCGTTGTTTCCGATATTTATATTTCTTTGTTCGAGATTATAAAAATAATTAGTTGATATTGTCTTTGTTTTTATTATTAAAAGTTTGATCATTTCTTTTAATCCATCTCTAATGACTTTCCGTTTTAAATTATATTTAAAATCTGCGATAATAATCTCAAAGATCAAGAAAGTAAACATTTAGAAAGAAAACGCACAAAGCAATGTTGTGTTGCAAAAAATCGTGTGAAAAGTGAAAGATGGATTATCGATATCGGTAAACGGGGCACGTTGCGCTTTCACAGCGCTAGGGATGTGACTGACCGCTCGATATATTCTGAGCAAGTCCGTTTTTACGATCTTTTGTATCCTCCTATCGACGTCTTTTTGTTGTTTTTCCTTTTTTAAAGTTTGCTTTTTAAAGTTTATGGCATTTTTATGTAATTTGGCAGCGTTCCAATAAGCTGGGTAATGGGTACACGTAAGAGTTATATTATTTAGTATTTGACTTAGTAAGTTACGTGTTATATTCGATAACCTAGCAATCTTGTTAATATTGTTAATGGCTAAATGGGCCGAACATATATATACCTTCAGACCTTCAGTGTTCCCTGTTTAAACGCAAATAAACTATTCTATTGACGTGCGCGCTCCGGACTAAAAAGCCAGCGGTTGCGGGTTCGAATCCCGCAAGGGGCAAATGTTTGTGTGATAAGCACGAGCATTTGTATCAAGATCATGGATGTTTATTAAAGTATTTAAGTGTGTTTATCCGTGTTCTAGTCGCCATAGTATAAGTTTAGTTTGGGGCTAGCTAATTGGTGTGATTGTGGGAACAATTTATTTATTTTATTTCTTTTATTATTAGCTTACTTCTTTTCTTACTAATATTATAAATGTGAAAGTTTGGTTCGATGGATGTTTGTGACACAATTACGCCAGAACAGCCGAATAGATCTAGATGAAATTTAGCACAAAAATATATATTAGTCCGAAACAAATGATAGAATACTTTTATCCTGGAGAAACGTACGTTTCCCGAGGGATGCAATATAACTGTCATTATAGATGGTTCTTCTAGCCGTTACATTTCTGTTCAGTTGGCAAACATTTATGAATGCTAAAAAAACATGTAACAATAGCTACTGTCCGCGACTGCGTTTGCGTGGTGTTAAACATAGACCAACAAATAGGTTGCGTTCCATGCAGAGATGAATTGATTGTGTGAAAGATGACTTGACTGAGAAGGGAGTAAATGACTCGCTGACAACTAGCCAGGATGCCAGGCTTCTACTCATCATCATCATCATCATCATTTCAGCCATAGGAGGTCCACTTCTGAACAAAGGCCTCCCCCAATGACTGATCATCGAGGGGGATTGCCAATACTCGCCACGCTTGGCAGGCGGGTTGGCGAGCGCAGTTTTTTTTATAAGATTTCGCACGAAGACGCTGCTGCCCGTCTCGTGCTACAGGAATTAGTCGACTCTTACGACACGCCTCCTGTTGGCGGTGGGGAAGTGTATTCTTTACGGCTGTCTTCACACGGCACAGGCTTCTACTATGAGCTCTGAAAGGAGGCCTGCTTTTAACTGCCCTTTCTTTTCATTAAAAAGCAGGACAATTCAAAAGTAAGCCTGCTTTAAAAGCTCATAGTGATGTGCCAGATGGAAATAGATACTAAAAACTAAAATAAATAAAACTTATATTTTCTTACAAGTAAACGACACAATTGTTTGTTTAGTTTGACGTAAAAACACTGCTTCGTGCTGTTTAGTGTTCTGGCTATTAGTCTTGAAGATTGATGCGTCTATTACATAGTCATACATCTCAAAAGCTATAATTATGTTATTTTACTATGCCAAAGCTTTCTTTAAACATCTTTGATTGATCTAGAACGTTAATCTTTTGCTTTAGCCGCCATTTTGACGGCTTCCAGTAAATCAGGGTAATAAACCAAAGACACAGCTACCTTTTTGACGGTTTCCGTCAGATATGATCTTAAATCGCTCGTTAGTGCAATCTAGCGTTCAATTGTGGCCAAGATGTTGGACGTTTATGTAATTTCACTTACCAGATTTTCGTTCGAGATAATCGCGATCGACTTGACTTCATCAAGTGATTAAAAACAAATGAAAGTTAACAGAAAACCAAGCTGGTGTCCACCGTTCAACTATTAATGGCATATTAGCAGTGACTGACATAAACTTTTGTATTTAAACTCGTAATAAGTAGTTAGGTAGATAGATACTCTTTATTGCACACTATACAAGTAAAATACACATGATTTTTACAGAAAGATGTACAATTTAGGCGGTCTTATTGCTAATAGTAGGTAATCTCTTTCAAACAACCTTTAGGTAGAGTAGAGGACAACCATTAGAGAAAGGGGAAGGTGTTGCAGAGTTCTTAAATTTCTTACCTGATACAAATAGGATTGCATAAAATTATGGCATAGACGTCTACACACAGTAATAAATAAAATAAATACATAACAATAATTATACATACATACATACACTAAACATACTTAACACTACTTGATACTCATATATGCGAGGAGATGTCGAGACCAACAGTGACCAGTAATAGTCTAAGATATAAAGGCAGTTTGTGTCAAGAAGAAAGAAAGTGTGCTTTAAGCCGATTTTTTAAAATAGCAATCGATTCGGATTTTCTGATTAGATCGGAGTTAGTTAGTAGGATTAACTTTTTTGTTCAAACGACAATAATACATACATACAACATAAAAAAATACATATAAACTATTAAAACAAAATAAACAAAGGGTGTCGTTTAAACTACTGTTGCGACTTAATAGGATAGTTCTTTATTATTCGTAGTTTAGAAATATTAAACAAAACAGAATGTGAACATACAAAAATAAAGGAAACAGAAAAATTACTTTAGCGTATTGCTATCGGAAGCACTATTTTACGAAGGGCATAATGTGTAATAATAATTAAGATATAATATTAAATCCAAACATGCTTCGAAATTATGCTAACTGCTTTATAAACACAAACAAAGCTACTATTTTTTTGAGAGAATACAATATTTCAATAAAACCATTTTATATTTTATTTAATATATTATTTCATTGTATTTTGAATCTCTACTGCAATATAACTTGATAGGTATAACTTGCTTAACCACACTTTGACTCAATGTTGATAACCACTTTTCGTCTCCATCATCAGACCAGTTTAATGGTACCCTAACATTGCATTGTCGCCGTACTTACAAATGTATGCCAGTTTCAGCTCAATCGGACGCCAGCAAATGGTTGAAAAATAGATTAGCTGAACAAAAATTGCAAGTTAACCCCTCGGCCCAACGAGAAACCATAGACATTTTAATGTTACGCGGTATCAGTGGTAGAGCGGCGACCAATCAGCATCCAATAGTTAAATAAAATCACTGCAGTTAAAAGTTAAGTAACTATACTTTTTCGGATATTCACCCAAACGTCCATAGCAAATGCATGCACCCATTTAATTCAGTCACGAGGTGAGAAAGTGGTGTCGCAACTAGGAGCCTTTACACGCAACGATATTTTCCAATGATAGAAAAAAGTCAAATGGCCACTAAAACGCTGCGTAGCCGGAATTCACTTGTTGGGTTGGCATGCGGCAGCGGCAAATAACATCCACACTAATATTTATGTTACAAAATAGGTAGATAGATAATCTAAAATTTTACACTATGCTCTCCGCAAAGTGGTGCGTTACTTCTTCTCTGTCCTCTACCTGAAGGTTGTCTGGAAGAGATAGCTTTTAGCGATAAGACCGCCTAAATTATGCATCTTTTTGTAAACACCAATTGTAACTTCTTTGTATGGTGTAATAATAGAGTATCTACCTATACTTTTTATTTCACAAAATAGTAAAATATTTTTACAAACAAGATAGGTACAATTATGTACAATTAGGTAAGTTGTATAGGAATTAGTAGACTACTAATTCCATGGTGCGGTCAAAGAAGGTGTTAATGTCTGCCGGCAGTGTTGCTTGTCACTGCCGCCGGTATTGGAATCGTACCATAAGGGTAGACACAAAAAGTTTGAATTTTGGTACCATGCATTTGTACTACATTTATTCTGTGACCATGCGTGGCGTGCAAAATATTTGTGTGTTATAACAACGAATATACAATGTGTAAGGTTTTAATGCAGTTCAAACCCTAAAACTCTACTTTTTCTGTGGCAAAGTGTTTGGGAACTGGCATAGGATTTTTTAACTTTAAATTTTCAAGTAGCCTTCTTTTAGTATTTGCCAATAAAACCAAGTTTTACATTCATCATCATTGTCGTTATAGCTAGCCTTCCCCAGTGACTTCCAGATTCGCCGGTTGGAATTTAAGTTTACATTAGGTACATTAAGTTTTACATTATAATAATAATGCAATATTTTCAAATTTTACAATTCTGTTTTATAACTTTAAAACTAACTTTTCACATAAAAGTAAAAAAATAATGATTGAAACTGTCTCAAAAAGTCGTCTGTTGTAAAGATTAGCACTTTCCTCTCAGTTTCGCCCATATTTCAGTTACTGAGTTACTACACAGCATCCAGTGGTATTTGAATTGATTTGAATAATAAGGCCACTGTTATAAGATAACATGGCACGCGATGCGTGTAAATTTTATAATTACTTACTACATAATTTAGGCTCCAAATGCATGGTACGAAGATTTAAATGTTCGTTAAATATACAAGCGGTTGATTTGACATCTGTGATTCTGCTTTAAACCATAATTATTAATGAATTTAGCTGTTGCCCGCAACTACGTTCGCGTGGTTTAAAAAAAATAGGTATATTTTACTCCAGAAATACGATGACTGAAATTAATTACTATAAATTAGTATTTTTATATTGTTCTATAGACCTTATTTTAAAAATTTGGGACTACCTTGAAATGTAACCCTGTATATAGATATTCAGTTGTTCAGTATTTGGTATTCTTAGCGTCAATTCATTAACAAACTTTAAAAATATAAAAATAGTTCTAACTTACTCTTATCCGGTATGTCTGTGTCAAAAGCCTCTAATAATAAAAGATTAAGCTGGCATACTATATTACCTGAAACAAAAATAAAATGATTACAGTAAATTAAAATTGAATTATCAGTGTTTATTCGTAGTTATGTTTTGAGTAGGCATACTTTAGGGCAATTTTTATCAACGAAAACATAATTAATACAAACTACAACAAAATTTTTATAACGTTTATTTTACGACTCTAAGGGCCACTTTCACCACTTGCTGATAAGTTCCGGATAACCTATCTGGCACTTCTTTTGACAGATAACCTGTGTAACATTAGCTGTCAAAACAAGTGCCAGATAGGTTATCCGGAACTTATCAATAAGTGGTGAAAGAGGCGAGACGAATTGAAGTTCTATGTTCGACTGAATTAATTATAATTTTTTACGTATGTTTTTGGAAATTACAGACCAATTTCAAAATTTATTTTCACTTCCTAAAAATTAATTCTCCATAAGTACTTAAACAAAGATGTGTACCTATAGCTTTTATAGTGTATTTAGGTAGCTGCTTACTTATAGACCGTTTCCCACGTTAAGTATACCCAATTAGACATATTAATTGATTTTGCAACGTTTATAACTGTCGTTGCAACAGCACCGATGCAAATCGATTTGCGTAAAAAACGTTACGTCTCACGCACACCACTAGGTGGCGAATGTGGAGCGTTACAGTTTAAGTTAAGACTACACTGTAATAAACGCATCCGATACAATCTATATACCTATATCTATATATATATAAATGAATCTTTATTTCCCTTGGTCATCGCATCACGCCTGAACGGATGAAACAATTTCACTAATTCTTTTTTTGTTGTGTTAATTATTGTCAGGAGAAGGTTCTTATGAAAGAAAAAAATAAATAATTTATGCAGAAAATAAACTAAGATCACGCGAACGAAGTCGCGGGCAACAGCTAGTTAAAAACAAAAATAAATGATGAAAAAACCGTCTCCAAGTGTAACGGTAATTGAAAAAGCATTAAATATTTTTATTAAATACCCCGACTCAATGAAGGTAAGTAACCAAAGAAAATCCTTCGGGAGTTGCCATGCGCTGCCCTGCCCCCCTAGCATGACCACCAAAACACGATATGATATGCTATTATATAGCGATTTAACAACAAAAACGGTGTTATTTTTGACAATTAAGATAGATATAGCCGCCCTGTTGATTTTCTATCGAAAGAGCGATCATCAAAATTCAACATAATGTCTATATCTTTCATATTTAAAAAAAAATGCGTTGTGTCGATTAATCGCTAAATCATATCATATCATATCGTGTTTTGGTAGTCATGCTAGAGGGGCTAAAGAGTATTAAAAACTAAAATTATTTACGTACGAGTATCAAACGTTATTTCTATTGGTCACATACTTTAAAATTGCATGTTTTAGTTTATTTTAGTCAGCGAATGCCATGCTCCCGGCGGAATTTCATTAGTTACTTACGACCTTTTAGTCGGGATGTTTTAAAATCTTATTTAATAATTTTTCTATTAGCATTAGTCGCAGGAAGAAGCTGGATGCAGGCCGCTTCCAACCGGCCAATCTGGAAATCATTAGGCGAGGCCTATGTTCAGCAGTTCCTATGGCTGAAATGATGATGATAATGATGATTTTTCTCCTACAGCGTTGGTGTGGGGTTTTTTAAATATGTAAAAATGGCAACGTGTTTTGTCAATGACCATACCGAGGTTCTCCCAAACCGAAAGTGTCATTCGTAAGTGCATTGCCCAAGTGATGCAAGCCGCGCGGAATTCCCACTCGTTAACGAGTGTCGGCGCTGCGCACGATTGCCACTGTTTGTGGCAAAAACATTATATTTTCAAAATGTCTGAGACTACTTATGCTTTGACCCGCTTGGCGTAGTATCGCGATGTTCCGCCTTGAATTCGAAGGGTCCCGGTTTCGATTCCCATTTAAGGTCAATACAGAAAACTATCTTTTCTAAAACTGGGATATGCCGCTGACAAAATTGGTGTCTGGTAATTCGTAACACAAGGATGTAAGTTGTTTGCCTGCCACATATGTTCTTATTACTTACTATACTCGTGCATGTTCGGTAAAAAAAAATCATTATAATTTAACCGTTACAATGTGTAAAGTGACACAAATAGATCTAATAACGAGTTACATATTCGAATCGAAAAAGCTTCACCGACAAGAGCAAATAAATTTAATGAAGTTTGTATGCAATATCTAATTCGAAAATGGCCGTCTTAACATTAATATCTACTTTTTTAATGGTAGAGATATTAGGTATTTAATTGCCTTGAACAAAATTCATTTAAACATATGGGTTGAGTTGTTACAGCCCTGTATACACAATAAAATAAAATATTTATTTGCGATCTCAAACTAGCGCCAGCCAGTAAGTGGAAAAGGAGATAAATAATGAATAATAATATACAATATAATATTTAAATTAATGATTATAACTAGCTTACTGTGGACCCTCTAACTCCATCTTAGTTATATTATTCATGACATCCGGACTTTCTTAATATTAACGCTGATTACTCCGGATTGCTTCTGCGCAGATAATAACGTATTGCGCACAAATCTCTCAATCGGTCTCTCGCGGCAGTGCGCAACGGGAAACGCATGTGCAATACAAGTGCGCCGGCGCATTTTCTTGTTATGGACGCATTACATTTGAAATCATCGAAGTTACTATTCATAGTAATTTTTATTGTATCATTAATGCGAATTATATATTTTATTTAAACAATTTACAAACTGTGCTAAGACAAATGGATGAAAGTAATGATATATGTTTAATAAGTAATAACTTAGTGTATTGAAATATTAAAGTTCTTCTAAACTACTATTTCCAAGTTTACATTGACATTTCCAGCTTGAGCTTACCTGTATTTTCTTTATCCATAACGTAGTTAATAGTATTTTTCACTCAAGAATACGGAACTGACTGATTAACCCGTTAACATCCAAGCGGTCTTATGAGACCGCATAACAATGGAATTTCCATTGTGTCTCGTTTACATATGCTTAATCAGAATTACTGTAATTTTATTAATTACACAATCTAATTAACTAAGTAAATATAACTATAGATTATGTAAATCCAAAATTTTCCAAGTTGTCTTTAGTCTGTGCCTTGGCCAAACATAATGATATCCGGCCTAAAATACCAAAGACTTAACCATCATTTAGCAATAACTTGCCACCGACTGCTTTCGCCGCTCGAGAGAAAATTTAGTGACTGGCATTGTTGCTTGTTATCCGATCTACCATTACAGCCAAAAGAGTTGCGCAACACGATGCAACATAGCGACAATGGTCAATGACGTCTGTCACGTGTGGTCGTCAGGTGATTGACACCTTAGTTTCTATCGAAATAAAAGGAAAAAGTCTTTGAATATTGAGCTACCAATCAAATCAATAATGATGCAACCATATCCTAATTACTTTTGAAAGACCGATTTGAGGTGGGGAAACCAAGAGGTACCCTGAAATTTATGTATGTATGTTTTTTTTTAAACTTTGCTATAGACATTTGTAATCGTACTGAATTGCAGCTTTATTGCTGCGAATAAAATATCTGTGACATACAAACAAACATAAAACTGACAGACCAACGAAATGAACACAATTGTGTGTCTTTAACCATTTGACTTAGGACAATTTTGCGTTTTGTAATTTTTTTAAACTACATTTCGACTTGTTTGCTGTATATAATTAGACATAGAATCTTTATTGATGCAATACACTCTTAAAATTTGTCAGTAGACTTCGCTATTAGGCTCGGACATAGAAGCATCTATCAGAATCGGTTAAAAACAGATCTGGACAAGATCGGTTGCAAACCGTCGCTCAAGTAAACATATGAAATTTTCCTGCATCAATACATTCGATCCGGTGCCATTCGATTCTGATTTTCAAGCCCCCGGCACCGGATGCTTGTAGTCCCGAGCTTTAAACTAGTCTAAACTGTATTCAGCAGGCAGTTTTTCATTCTCTATAAGAACATATATAATTAACGTAAATATAACTCACGGTTCACTCATGAAACCGAGTATAGGCCTTTAATACATCCCCATCTTAAGTGAAACATGAGTTTGCCGTAACAATAGAATAATACCAGTAAAAGGTAACAAACGCTTAGGAATGTGCTGAAATAATTATGGGAATAACCAGCAAATGGCTTATAATTTGGCGAAAATTACGCGCAACAGTGCGGTAGCGTGTAATCAGAGGAGTTTGTGGTTGAATCTACTTGAAATGAGAAATAGACTTGGTGGTTATAACACCTTACAGTGGGTAGTGGTGTCAGGCGGCACGTCCACTTGCACAACGCCTTAAATCTAGATTTAGCCGAAGTCTAGTTAACAAATTTACATTTTGTAATACTCATAAAAGCCCAAAAAGTTCTCGAGTGGAGACCATGACTTGGCAAACTTAGTAGGACGCCCCCCAGATGTACCGACGACCTTAGGAAGATGGCTGGCAGTGGATGGATGAAAAAAGCGGGAGATCCTGCTCTTTGCCGCTCTTTGGGGAGAGGCTTACGTCCAGCAGTGGGCTGCAATAAGCCGACATGATAATGCTGAATGTCCAAACCTTAAGTACTTAGTCATACCTTTTTTGTAAGAGAAGAGAAGAGAAGTTTTATCAGATCTTTACATATACATTTGCCCCTTGCGAGATTCGAACCCATAACAGCTTGATTTGTAGTCCAGCACAAACCACTAGACCCAGACGTTACTACTAGGTTAAAGGTTTACAATTATTATTACAGCTAGTTTATGGTGATTTTAAGTCTCACCTTAATATAGATAATAGTTATTACTGTCTTACTGTAAAATGGTTGGTACATGACATAAGAAAAAGTAATTTTGTAGTTGATAAGTCAAAGTCAAAGCCAAAAATCATTTATTCAATTCAGGACAGAAAATTGCCACTTATGAACGTCAATAATAACATTATAGGCCCATATGGGGCAGAACATGTCTCCTTATTTTTTGGGCCCTACTAGCGCTTCGAGACAAGACACAGACAATCTAGCAAGTGCTGAAAAGAAACGCCGGATCAAACTCAGTCACCACTAACTGCCACAAAAAAATATATTAAATCAATATAAACAGGTAGGACATCAGTTTAGTGCAGGCTGGACTGAACATACATTGTTGTCATCAAGAGCCTTGAATTTTATAATACCTCTTAGACATTAGGGTAGTTTTGAAATGTGATTTAAATAAATATTAAATAAATAAATAACAGTAATAAATAAATAACAAATCACACCCAGTTTGCAACATACTAACCACTGTGCACTGGCATGAACGAAATACCTCAGTCAAATTACTCGCCGGACTCCCGAGTGATTTGTAGAGCGAGTGCTTCGTGTTGGTATTTATATTTTCTAAGCAGTTGAAACTTGTCGACAACCGAGACTCGTGATTTGCAAGACATGACCTTAACTCTTTGGAGTTTGGTTCAATTTAGAATGTTAAGCGGAATGATTTGTGAATCACATTATCTTGGTCCTTCGTGTTGTTTATTAGGAAATTTGCAATTAAATCTGTCAAAATACAAGGTGATTACATCGATTTATGATTTTCGCAAAAATGAGGTGTATCTTATAATCTGTTTCTTCTCATTAAAAAGTTTTCTACATTAATACTTAATTCCTATTTAGGTTTAATTGTGTAGGTATAAATAAAACTAATTCAGTAAATATTTTGACTTTTACATCTACTCTGTCTAATGGTAAAAATAATAAAAATTAATATCTCTTATCCGTCTCACTTTGTACTCTTTCATCTTATATTTGCTATAATTTAAACATCTTCTTTGATAAGATCTTTCTATGTCTACTGACAACTCTCTCTTCGCAAAACAATCCATTCATCATCATCATCTTAGCCTACAGCTGCACTTCACTGCTTGGCGTAAGCCTCACACAAAGAGCACCATAAAGCACTTTTTCTCAACCAGCCAGTACCAACTAACTTCCTTAGGTCGTCCATCGAGCTAGGGGGCGTCCCACACTTACTACGCTTACCGAGACGTGGTCCCCACTTGAGAATCCGTTTAGTCCACCTTTTATCGGTTCTGCGATAGATGAGATCGGCTCAATGCCACCTTTATTAATTTGCAATAATATGTCCATTTCTTTTTTGGTCTAACCAATACTTTGGTCTGTTCCGGATTTAATTAAATAATGTCACAAAATACGTGATATAACTGGTAATTAGCGTCAAATTTATTAGCTATCCTAATTACAATAATAGGTAAAATTAATTAACACACGCACCTTAAAACTTACTTAATACATTACGATCTCAAATAAGTAAATATTGCAGACAGATAAATAAATACACGTAACTAACCTCCTTACTTGTTTAATTATCAACTTTGTGGGTTATGAAATAGAGTTTATTTTTCGATAGAAAGTCGGTTATATACGTGAATGGGAATCTATATTTGGGTTTTGTGGTTAAACACAGACAAGCCTTAAGTTGTCATGTATAATTATCCGTTCGTTTTATTTAATAACAGTGACATTGATCTAAATTGCAGAAATCGAAGCATTGATCAGTTAAGAATTTGCTTGGGTTTTAGTAAGCTGGAAGGCGCCCTCAGAAAATATTTGTTATCTGGTACCCCGTGATACAACAAATACTTATGTCATTACCGTTTCAAGACTTTACAATCGGTGTGGCTCAGTGGCATGCATTGGGTGAGGCCTATGCCCAGCTGTGGAATGACATGAGCGGTTCATAATGAGGATGTATTTCTCTAAGATTTATTTATAAAACAACCACCAAGTAAATTATTTTTATTTTTATTAAGTACCTCTCAATCGCCAGACCTTCCCATCTTGCTTTATCGCACCAAAACAACCTCCATTTCGGTATTTACTGAGATACCCAATGGAGGTTATTTTGCTATTTATAAACTAGAAACAATAGTAGCATAGTACCCGCACCATATTGTTAGGGTTTCCGGCCCCTCGAGGTTCACACGAAAACGAATTAATCTTTGATCTAAAACACCACAATAGGCCATTTTGGATTCTGTTACAGATTCACACCTTGAGGTAGAGTCGGCAATATATGGTTTAAAAACAAATATCAAATTTTAAAAAGCCAACTGTTCATTTACAAAAAGAGAGAGAGTTTTAGTACCTATTGTAATTTGTGTGTATACATACATAAAATAAAACAGAAGCACAATGACCAGACAAAAAAAACAGACATCAAAATGATTACACAAAAACTAATGATCAGCTTAATAACGTGTGTCTGGTGGACACCAGCTTAGCGTGTGCTGCAGAAAGCTGCAGCGCTGATTTTCAGCATAGCAAAGTGCTTTCAAGATTAGTAACGCGATGATTTGCGAAAAAGTGGCTCAATTCGGAACACAATCTTCTAAATTGGTTCGAGTCTGGTAGCGCTACGAAAAACTCACTGTCTGGAAATTTGCAACACAAAATATGTTCATTATCTACTTCGAGATAAAACAATTTGGTCTGTTGTCTGGCACATATTTAGGCGCTATGCACACGGAGTAATTTTCAGTTTTCTATTGCGGCAATCAGCAACTTGCAACTAGCATTTTTTTTTTAGATTTCATATAATTTCAAGCAACTGCGCAGACGTACAACTCTAGTTGCGAGTATCAGCAATTGGAAATGTTTCCAGTTGCTACAATTGGTGATTTAAATTCCCCAAACTAGCAACTGACCTTTGTACAGACAACGGTAGGTCAAACTTACCCAAAAAATTAAAGGTTATTCAAACGATTTTCAACTTTAAGTCCGACTTATAGAAATCAATATCGATTGAGAAAATTTGGGGAAAAATCTGGGGGAGGCCTATGTTCAGCAGTGGACGTCTTATGGCTGAAATGATGATGATGATGATGATGAGAAAATTTAACGTTTTGTGGTAGGTGACGAGCTGTTGTTTATACCAGTTATGATGAGTTGCTGGATCCCGCTACCGGCAAAGTGTATCGTCGGCAACCTACCCGGGGTGGGTGGTGGGCCCTCTTATCGACTTACATATTTTAAAAGTTGGACTTAAATTGCAGCAACCTTGAACTAGACCTTGAGTGCTGGTTTTAGTCACGCAACCGGCAATTGCTTAAAAAGTAACAGTTGCGTCAACTGAAGTTGCTCCGTGTGTATAGTACCTTAGTATATGTTTTTTATTTAGACAAATTGCTTGAGAAACATTTAAGTAAACAATTTTTTTGTTGCCGCCTGTATTCAGTTTCAATGTTATTGTTGTTTGGGATTTCAGTAAACAATGGATAAAATTAATGTGATCCGAATTTGGTTTTAATTTAAAGAAGTTAAGGTAGCAATTATAATCTATTTAGTCCGAACTTGTACTATTCAAATAGCAGCATGGATTCTAATTTTTCCATTAAAATTGCTTCAAATGTAAATGCCCTGTAATTTTTACTAATCGTTAATATTGTAGCAGCCGTACCATTGTTCTCAATTTAATGATAAAACAATATCATGCAGCGCTAAAACAATAAAATGTACCTAATATTATAACTAATCTTTGAAATAATACATTAATTTATTCGATAATCTATTCAATGTTAAGGAACGAGCACAGGTTAATGAAAAGATAACCCAAGGCCGACCGTCTGGCTGCCTTGAAACGAGGAAAGCCGACCTTAAATAAGGGTAGAAAAAAATAAGCGCGTAAATATAAAAATCAAATTGATTAAACATGCACGTGCATTACGTGTAGGTAGCTAATGAAACAATAGACATCCGAAGTGCTACCCATGCTTAAAATTCAAAATTCTGACACGTTACCGACCGTGGTTCTAAGATGCCAAAGAAAATCGCATACCGATTACGCAAGACGACTAATGAATGAAACCTAACGCTTACTATGCGCGGGCGCAGGGCGTTTGTAGAAAGCCATGTTTACCCAAACATTATACCCGATGTGGTAATACTAACTACTTGACCGATTTTTAGATGTCTTCATCTTGAGTGTGTATTATGTGTAAATTAGTAAAATTAATTATTAGAAAATATTTGTAATGTATCAAGTAAAAGTCTGTTTTTCCGTGGTTGCCGGCTGTTGCATTAGGTCGGCAACGCTGCCTCTCTGCCATATAGTAGCCTTTCACCCCCATAAATCAAGGAGATACCTGTCTGTTTAGGATTCCAAGGGGTGAAAATATAGGTGTCAAATGAGAGTAAGCTAGGAATAGAATAAGTTAAAATTGCTACTTAAATTCGTAAAACATTAAGCCTTATTATATTACAAAGGTAACGAATTTCAATGGTTTTATAACATACTATCATACTTGTGCATATTACGAGTTCATGTGCTACTAAACTAAATACTACTTTAGTTTGTAACAATAAATTGTGTCTTATTTGTAACAATACTAACAACCTTTAATGTCTGTGTGCAATAATGTAATAATAATGTGACTCCATTTCATCTTTCACGTACCTCGTCAGGGGCTGGCTTTGCTGCTGCATCAGCGGAAGACCTTAAGCGTCGCAAGTATGACTTTTCTTTTTTTTTTGAATTTTTTTGACCTACATATTTGAGCCGTTTGGGGTCAAGACGCCCGGGCCGTGGGGACCTAGCGCACATCGACTGTACAGTCAGTTAGCCAAGCGGCTGATTGACTGTACGGGCGACCGGAGGGCTAGCGCATTTCTTGGTCAACGTTTCAGTTTGGCCATTCAGCGTAGAAATGCGGCCAGCCTTCTTGGCACCATGCCCCGATCATTGGACGGCGATTTGGGACGTTTTTTACTTGTAAATATTTTTGTACATATTTTTCTTTTTTCTTTTTAGGGTTAGTTTTTGTTATTCAATTTGTACAATTTCATAAAATGTATCTTTCATATTATAAGAAACAGATTCTTCATGTGACTGAAAAGCCTTTCATTATAGAAAATATTTCTTAATACGAGAAAGTGTGCACGGCACTTTTCTACTTCAATATTAGGTTTTGTTAACAGAATGTTATATGTGAGCAGCAATAAAACAGTTTCATAACTGTACCCAATGTTCTTAAATAGGAAAGTACAAATTTAAAAAAAACTCTACTTACCCTACCATACTACTGCAATATCGTCCGTTTTAATAGTACATTGTTAACCTAGAGGTAAAAGAAACTTATTTAGCTCTTTATTTTCGAGGGACTAAATAAGACTTTAACCCGAGGTAAACACTGTGCTTTTCATTACGAATACAAGGAAAGTAAAAATAAAAACGTGAATTAGCTGAAGAAAAAATGAGTAAATTTTATAAAAACCTTACCAAAGAGAATGCAATCACAAGGTTCTACAACTCGAAAAAACAAATAAAGATCAAAT
This sequence comes from Anania hortulata, assembly GCA_963576865.1. Taxonomy (NCBI): domain Eukaryota; kingdom Metazoa; phylum Arthropoda; class Insecta; order Lepidoptera; family Crambidae; genus Anania; species Anania hortulata. Next base: position 18,865,434 of record OY756398.1, on the reverse strand, counting down.
TGTCGCTTTCAGCCAATATTTATCATTTTCATCATTAAAAAATTGGTAAATATTTTCCCAAATACGAGTATATGTAGTTTTAAAGAAATAAAATAAAAAGAAAAGAAACTTATTTAGTCCCTCAAACTATTGGCCCCGTCTCGGGACTAACTAAGATACTTTCACCCCTTGGGTAACAATGTACTATTAATTAATACTTAACTCTATGTTACTTAATTCAATTTTACATCGGGCTGTTATTAAGTGGCTGTTAAGAAAGTTGGAACACGGTTCATTATAAATGTAAAATTAGAACTAGTTTTTTCTTTTTATAATTTGACAGCTGTCAGTTGAAAACGATTCTCCCTTTACTTTCAACCCGCTCTTCAGGCAGCTTCAGACCTACTTTCCAAGTATGAGTAATGAAAATGATCTTTGCAATGCTCATATTTCATGCGTCTGACATGTATCTTCAACATTGCAGCCACTTCATAAAGGGCATTTATAACGAGTAGGTATTCATGAGCCACAAATTACATTCAACCTTGATTCCTCACTAGGAAAGGTCGTTGAAGGAAGACTGCATTTTGTTACATTCAGTGAAACAAGTTTTGTTAATTTACTTTTTCTTTTTCGGGTGACCTTTATTTTTGTATAGGTATAAATAACTTCAGGTAGCGTAATAAGGCGTTTAATAATTCCAATATTTGTAAGTATTGTTTTAATTCGAATCCCAGAATACCTCTGGTGTTTAATAATTTATTCACTGTAGAAAAACATGGTAAAGAAAATAAAGATGTATTAAAATAAAACTGGATGTTTAGCGATCATTCAAAATAGTCTTGTTTACTTATGAAGTCTTAGCGTTATGGAAGTTAAATGTCTATCGCTCCATATATTTTACAAGACTTGCCGCATGTATTATTTCGCGTCATAGTATACCCAGCCACAAGCTCCAGTTAATTTGTAACCCAAAAATAGGTGATCTGTTAAACTATACAGTGTTGTTCGAACTTTTTTGTATGGAGCCTGGAATACCTTAAGTTGCAAGTAACCTAAAATAACGTTATTTTGGTGTACACCTATGAAATATACGTTAATCGAAAGAGAAAATAATTACTAACAACATATACTCTTTGACAAAATATCGTAAATGATATACTTTGTTCAGAATATCAATTAGAATATGTAAATAAAAATAATGATTACATGTTCAACCTGAAACTCTGAACAAAGTATATCATTTACGACATTTCGTCAAAGAGTATTTGTTATTTGTAATATTTTTCTTTCTTGATTGTCGTATGTTTCGTAGGTGTACACCAAAATAACGTAATTTCAGGTACTTGCAACTTTAGGTATGCCAATTAGGTTAGGCATCGAACCTTTATCGAAGGCTTTAAGGAGGCGACAGTGTTCATCAATACAAACTACTTTTTCTACGGGGTCAACACCGAAATCGCATTTTTTTATTTCTCTACACAAAATAACTCTCTGCCTTGTTACCTTAATGATAATGTATGGAGGAGCGTTTTTTTTTTCATGATTTCAACGTTGACATTTTCGTCTTTATAAATTAGACTGCTGTTCAAAACAACATCCTGTACATTTGCAACACCATCTAGTTGTATAATAGATTAAACAATGACAATACTTAGGTATGTCTCCAACAAATTCCTTGCAATGTTATTAACAAAGTTCCTTATTACAACTAGCATAAGGTCGAGTACAAAACAGTTTTTAGATCAGATATCTCAAAACAAGTCGACATTGTCGCCACACCCTTGAAGGCTGTGTGATACCCTTCTACTGATAAAGCTCTGAGAATTTGCATCGTCTGTTCTCTTTGGTCGGAGGTTTTTATCGAATAAATTCTTAGAATAGTTTACGGATGTAAACACATTATTAAAATAATTGACGATAATTTAAAAATGTATATATTTAATGAGAGGTCAAACAAATAAGATGAAAGGTTATAATTTTATTACATGGCCAAACTAGCATCCATATGCCATTCCTAATTGCCTCTTCTGCCAGTGCCTCTTGTTATTCCTTACACTTTCAAATCTCATCAATTCAGACCTTACAGTCTTGTCTCTAAGCGCTAGTAGGGCCAAAGAGCTATGGAGAGGAATATCCTAGGTATAAGAAGGACAGATCGGATCCGCAACTCTATCATCCGCTCAAGAACTGGGATCACAGACGTGGGAGAAAAGGCTGCAGGGTTGAAGTGGGAGTGGGCGGGTCATGTCCATAGGATGGACTCTAAAAGGTGGACAAAAGTCGTCACGCACTGGCTGCCTACTGACGGACATCGTTCGAGAGGTAGACCTCGAAAGCGATGGCGCGATGACTTGGACAATTTTCTCCAAGATTGGCAGGCCCTAACCACCGACAGGGATAAGTGGAGAGGTTTGGGGGAGGTCTTTGCCCAGCAGTGGGACAGAAACGGCTAATTAAAAAAAAAAAAAAAAAAAAAAAAAATGTTCTGCCCCATATGGGCCAATAATGTTATTATTGACGTTCATAAGTGGCAGTTTTCTGTCCTAAATTTAATAAATGATTTTTTACTTTTTGACTTTGACTTTTGGATAAATATATATAAAAACCGGCGGCCAAGAAAATAAATATATATATAATCATATTTCACTTAACATGATCCGAACTAAGTACGCTTCATATTTGTAATTAGTCACAAGACAGAGAAGATATTTAAATTTGTTACCCAACTAACTAACATATAACATATTTTTGCAAAATCCAAATAAACCCCAAAAGCAAATGTCTCGAAGCAAATAAATCATTAATTGTGCAAACGTTCAAAAAAGAAGTTATGCTCACATACGCATTAACCGCACTTGCGATTACGACACGTGCATCGTAACACCACAACTGGGACGCTTCTTGTGTACACTTCGGTAATGTTTGCCGGGTTTCTACCACCTGGGTATGGTGTCAGATATCAATATACAATCAATTAAGACCATCTTTATTCGCTGAGGGGTAGTCGAACAAAAAGCATGGTCGATCTGTTTTAATAGTTTTTATTTATCATTTAAATAACTTTAGAGTGCAAGTTTTGTGTAGTTTGTGTTTTAAAGTTTGGTTAATTAATAAAGATCTGAAACTATTAAAATATAATTGTATTCATCAAGTGTCAAGTGACTTGTCTCAAGACAACTTGCTTTAGACCCGATAGAGTCTTGAAACTGCTTCTACGGGAAAAGTAGTCTTAACGGAACGGATGTAAAACACCAAAAACTAAACACACGATATTTATTGTGACTACTTCAAATATTTCACCTCGCCAGAAAAGCGCGAGGTTTGCGCAGAGGATTAGTTGCCATTTAAAAAAAGACAGACCATCTTTCCCAGTTCGAGGCTACGTGATTGTGGAAAGATAAGCTTGAACAGACTAAAATATGCCTATATGCGTCCCACTGTAGGGCCAGGGGCGTGCATTGGTTTCAGATGGGGGTAGGCTGTGAGTGAAAATTGAGTAAGTTTGCGTGAAATAGTAGGCGATCTCGCGGCAGCCTAACATTGGTTAAATTGCACAGAAACGATCTAAGTTGCGCGCTTTAGTAAGGAATAAGTACAGGTAGACGACAAAATGGTTACAGAATATTTATTGTTTATTGTTGAATACGTAATTAATAATTATGGTTAGCTGTCGGTTTTTTATGAAGGTAGGCTCTGCATAATAGCCTATATGGAATGCATGCCCCTGTGTAGGGCACAGGCCTTATCTCAACTATGAGGTGGTTTAGGCCATACTCACGTGAGCCCAGTGCGGTGCAGTGAAAGGGCGTTGTAAGACTTAAGACTTAACCTTACTGTCAGATGTTAATAAATCTAAGGGCCACTTTCACCACTTGCTGATAAGTTCCTGATAACCTATCTGGAACTTATTTTGACAGATAACCCATACAATTAGCTGTCAAAAAGTGCCAGGTAGGTTATCTGGAACTTATCAGCAAGTGGTGAAACTGGCCCTAAGTCATATAACTATATTTTATGACTAGTATCAAGCGATATTAGCCAGGACTAACTTTAAACGTAAATAATAGACTAGATACGTCAAATAGTCATCGCCATATATTTGACGTAGGTGTAAGCACTTAAACTAACTTCGTCAAGTGCAGAGTGTCACATTGCGTCTGAAAGCAACCAGTATAGGAATGGGTAGTTTATGGCTATTTAAGTATTATTTGTCCTTGTTCAACTGATGTAATCGTGCAGTTGGTGAACAGAGACGACTATTTAGCCACTTAAACATGTGGGTTAGCCTCAAATTGAGAAAAAAAAGTTTTTTTTTTCGTTAAGGTCATTTTAATCTCCATATTTAAAAATACAATATAAATTATTTACACCTCAAATCTACTGGTACATCAAAATAAGTGAAATTCTATAGGCTTTTCAAATAATTAATTAGATTTTGCCTACTTCTATCGTTTACGAGTCCATATGCAAAAGAATGCGGCTAGGTAATCCGCACGCGAAATCGCTCTGTACGTGGCGCGTTAAACGGTGGTCGCTGTGTTTAATCCGCGCGCTTTGCCGCGCTTTCAGGGTTAGTTGGCAGGTCACTTAAATACTAATAAAGTTCTTTACGTACAAGTTTGAAAACTTAACATACAAAGTGTCGAACCGGTCAGCGCAAGCGCAGATTGGCACCGCAGGCTCTCTAGGTCATGCGGGGCGTGGAAAAACGCAACCGACGATGAAGGCTACTAATTGTATGTGCTTATAGAAGCCTGATTAGGTAGAGATAAATATGGTTCTTTATTATTTGAATATAAGAGTTGAAAACGTTTGTTTGTATTCTTAGCTATCCACTCTTAGATAGCAAAAGGATCCTGTAAGATGACCTTTTTAAAAAAAAATAATAGTAAAAATAGACTTCGGAACAATATTGTGGGCTGGCGCCGAGAAGAAGCAGCGCGAAAAATTTGGTCATTTTTCTCAGTCCAGATGTTGGGCATACCCTGGACTGGTCAAGTTCAAGTTCAAGTTCAAACATTTCGCGTAGAATACATATAATATCTTCGTTGAATTTGGTATTAAAACGCGTCCATAAAGGCCGTAAAGAATCATCAAAACAGTCATCACCAACAGAAGGCCTGTCGTAAGAGGTGACTAATTCCTATAGCACTAGACGGGCAGCAGCGTCTGCGTGCGAAATCATAAAAATCTGCGCTCGCCAACCCGCCTGCCAAGCGTGGCGAGTATTGGCGATCCTCCCCAATGATCATTGGGGGCGGCCTGTGTTCAGAAGTGGACGTCCTATGACTGAAATGATGATGATGATGATGGTGATACTATTAATGGGCTTGCGATTTGGCGTGACGCGTTGAACTCTTTTGTATAGAGCGCTGCGCTACGAAGGTGACTACGAGTTGTAATGAAGATTAATTAGGTATGAGGAGCTACCTTAAACAGGTTTGTACATAGATTTATATACATGAAGTACTTACATTTAAAAAACGTTAAGTTTTTTATGTACACAAATTGACGACCTCCGTAGCCGAGAGGCGATTATACCGGACTTGGTGTCGCTATCTCTGAGGTCCCGGGTTCGATTCCCGGTCGGTCAATGTAAAAAAATAACTTTTCTATATTGTCTCGGGTCTGGGTGTTGTGGTACCGTCGTTGTTTCTGATTTCTGTAACACAAGTGCTTAAGCTACTTATCACAGGATCAGAGCAATGTATGTGATGTTGTCCAATATTTATTTATTTATTTAAATTCTTTTTCGCTATCTATTCATTTTTTACGTTTTGTGACTTTAGTTGTGATGTTTCGGGAACCCTGTCTAAATACTCAGTGAATAGCCTTAATAATAATAAGAAGCTAGCATCTAGCTTTTAGAGCATTATCTGTTTATTTAAGTATTGATTAATTTTCAAAAATACCCCCCAAATTTACTCAAATTACTTCCTTCCTATTACTATCCCTACTGATCCATTACTATTATTACTATCCCCCCAAATTACTCCCCCAAAGAGAGCCAACGAGAGAGACTGCCGCCCGCTTTTTTCATCCAGCCACTCCCAGCTATCCTAAGGTCGTCGGTCCACCAAGCTGGGGGGGCGCCCTACACTACGTTTGCCAAGGCGTGGTCTCCACTCGAGAACCCGTTTACTTCACCTTTCATCGGTTCTGCGACAGATGTGGCCGGCCCACTGCCCCTTTAGCTAGGTACATTTTTGGACAGTGTCCATTACATTGGCCTTCTGCTGGATAAGATTTTAATTTTATCGGATTTCAGTACATGTATAAAAATATACAGGGTTACATTAGAAGGTAGTGCCAAATTTAAAAAATAAGATCTAGAGAATAATATAAAAGTGGGTCTATGTTTTTTTTTAACTATGCTATATTTTTATAACTAACTAGTTGTCTCGGTGAACTTCATACTACCGGTTTTTTTTGTGAATTTTTCGATATAATAGTTATTCTGCTATTCGGGACGGAGACGAATCCAAAAAAGCATAAATCATAAAAATTTACCCAGTCGTTCTTGACTTATAAATGGTGTAACTAACCCGACTTTGTTTTAAATGTAGATATGAAAAAAAAACCGTTTGTTTTTACCTAGATCGATTTAGTTACTGATTCTGAGTGGTCCCTGAAAAATTGGCACTACCGTGAAATGTAACCCTGTATGTCAAAAAGTTAAAAGGTGGCAAAGCTGATATTCCTTAAACATAACTGATCTACTGGGCACATAAGTAACATGTTTACACAATCACAAAGCGAACGAGTCAGTCGCGAAGAGCCGGAATATCCGCGCGAAGAATGTGCGCGGGCGCAACCAAGGACGCGCGCCGCATAGAATACCTAACTCTTAGATAAATATCTTGATGACAATTTAATGCCTTAATAAATTCTATTTATGGTTAATATAATAATAATAATATAATATTGGAGAACATCACATACATTGCTCTGATCCTATGATAAGTAACTGAAGTACTTGTGTTACAGAAATCAGAAACAACGACGGTACCACAACACTCAGATCCGAGACAATATATAAAAGTTATTTTTCTACATTGACCGTTGTCGTCAATAAAAAAAGGGGAAAACTAATTTACTAGTTTTCTGTACATTGATTTAAAATAAGAAATAAGATCTAATATTTGTGGTTATTGTTAAGGTATGAGCATATTTGACGACCGCCGCCTGGTGTAGTGGTTCGCGCTCTACAATGTTACCGGTCACGGGTAAGAATCCCTCAAGGAGCAAATGTTTGTGTAATCAGCACAAGAATTTGTACCGTCATGGATTATAAACGTATTTAAGTAATGTTTATCCGTTATCTAGTCGCCATAGCACAAGCTTTGCTTAGTTAAGGGCTGGATAGTTGGTGTCACTGTGGAAACAATTTATTTATTTTATTTTGTGTTTGAAATAATACCAAGAAACAGCCAATATTTATTTGTGTATTCTAAACATGAAATAATTAAAAAAAATATTCTTCTCACAGTACCAATAAAATACATTTTACTTGGTAACAAAATGCTTAGTTAATTTTTAGAGTCCGATAAAAAAAAACTATAGTCTATGCCTGGTTTCTGTCGAGAAATGCACGCTATGCGAATAAAATATGCTGTTTTGAAAGGTCAGTTGGATTACTTGCATTTTTTCTTTTGTTTTACATCTTATATAAAGTCAACAGTGTTTTTATTTGTTTTATTTTTAACATGCCAAGACTCAATTAATTGCTATGGAAATATTTGTTCAAAAATGTTTTCTAACTTAACATTACCAGCTTATTATTTAAGTGCGATTCAATTCATTCGCGAAGGACATCCACTCACACGGTGGACAGACGACCCGGTAAAGGTCGCAGGAAGCCGCTGGATGCGGGCCGCTTCCAACCGGCCAATCTGGAAGTCACTGGGAGAGGCCTATGTTCAACAGTGGACGTTCTATGGCTGAAATGATGATGATGACTCGAATCGTTATTGAGTCTCTAATTTAAGACGAAATTAAATCGAAAATTTGAATTTTGAATCTCAAATGATAAAAGGCTTCAGTTTAATACAAGTGGAACTTAATCAAAATAAATAATGTGGTATGGTATCGTAATACATGATCTAAACGGCTTTCATTTAAAAGGTGCAGCAACACTGTCTAATACTCAAATATAAATCAAAAGAACAAGTATATGTATAGTCAACAACTTAATCGCAAATTTCTCAATTAAAATTAAACTCTACATGTTAACCTTAAAGTTTAAAATCTAACAAGAAAATATTTTCTGATAGGTTGACCATCACAGATAATCACATTTAAATGAAAGACGAGCCTAAATTTAGAGTTACGCAACAAAAACTTCGAAGCTATGCGGATTGCGATTGAAGAATTAGTAATCAATTACCATAATTGACTAGTAAATGACTAAACCAGTTGTCATTTTAAGTATTGCGTTACGTTACTAGGTAAGAACTTTAGTGGAATGCTTTTTCACGGACTGACTTATGTCTAAGAGCTACAACTTTCAGCATAATTGTATGTGCTTACAGTATACTCGTATTTACCTACGCTATGGAGCACATATAGTAGAAATATCATACGAGTTGTTCGACAAAAAGCACGTAGAACTGACGGCCGATAGGGCAGAAAGGTTCTAGAATGGAGGCCGCGTACCGGCAAGCGCAGCGTAGGACGTCCACGTACAAGGTGGTCAGACGACCTGGTAAGGGTCGCAGGAAGACGCTGGATGCAGGCCACTTCCAACCGGCCAATCTGGAAGTCAATGGGGAAGGCCTACGTCCTATGGCTGAAATGATGATGATGATGTTTGACAAAATTTTTTTCGCCATTTTTGAATCTGTATGTGTACTGTTCTTGTATAGGCAAGCGTTGACAGTTGTCATTTGAATTTTAAGTGAAAAATCACCGACTTGTTCGAAGAAAGATGGTTCTTATTGCTGCTCTATGGGGTACGTGCTCGATGTCCTACTCCTAAATAAAGACAGGAACAGGACAGGAATGATGATTTTCATGTAAGGTACAAGGATCGAAACCGGTTTTAATATTTATTTCAGAATGTATACGACCCATTTCTACTATTTGATAGTAGTTGTAAAGATTTGACAATAAAACTAAATTTGCCATAGCTTTTAAGTCGGTATTTGGAGTATATGATAGTTAATTTAGCGAAAACCTTTATTATTCCGGTTAAGGTTTCATAGTAAAATTACCGGTTTCCGATCCCTGGTAAGGTATGTATCCAAAAGCCTAAACAGGTACGGTCAGCATCAAAAGTTGATAATCATTTTTCGATTTTCAAAATCACTTTACATCATATTACACCTAAATCACTCTACATGACAAGCGCCAGAATTGGATGATTAAATAAATAAATACTAGAGATCACATACATTGCTCCGATCCTATGGTAAGTAGCCAAAACACTTGTGTTACAGAAATCAGAAGCAACGACGGTACCACAATACTCTGGGTGTTACCCGAGACAATATAGAAAAGTGATTTTTTTACATTGACAAACCGGGAATCGAAGAGGTAACGACACCAAGTCCGGTATGCTCGCCTCACGGCTACTTAGGTCGTCACAATTAGGCTATGAATTAGGCCAGAATTAGCCTAGTACAGTTTTCCATTAAAAAATGGTGGACTTAAAAAATAAGGTCAGGGAGATCCGGGTTTTTATGATTTTGCAGCTACCTATTGTTTTGAAAATTCCAGCAAATATTAACAGTTTGCCAGTAACCTATTTTCATGTTTTTGCATAATTGAACAGAGAAACCACTGCACAACTAATAGAGTGAAAATTCAAATCGGAATACTCGATTATGTACAGATTAAATCGAACCAGTCTGTTACTTAACTAATCCGGCTGGTAAATCCAAAACTTTCGTTGATCAAAGAAAACTCGCCAAATATTTCTTGATTACGTACCAATATGCTAATGAACTTATAATAACATATTACGACACGTATAACGACTTTATTAATTAGGCTCGCACATGAATGTCGACTTTCCTACAATTAAAAAATTATAACGAGGAAATCTACGCTTCAGATGTATTTTGTGATAATTAAACGCTTCCACTTGCTGTTGACTCCTATGCAATTTAAAAAAAAGGTTTTTTTGACTTACCATTTTCAAAACTGTGTTGACAAAGTTCCTTCTTCTAGATTCCCCCATATCATAAATAATACATTAAATATAGCAAAAAATCCTTGAATAGTCTATTTCTGACGATCACAACTGTTTTATTATCACATTATTCACAACACCAACTAAATAATCGATTTAAATCGATGCACTCCGAACTAACACTGGCCGTAGACACGCGCGTGTAAAATAAAAATGACAGGCGTTCGAAATTCGAATCTTGTTTCGGAGGGTAGCGTCAACTCGCGCTAGCTGCGCGCCACAGACTGCCAAGATGGCGGGGTTTTTTTGACGGTTCACACGAGCCGATTCACTTTCTACGACCTTACGTTGTATGCGACTTGTAATTAAGCATAAAGCTTTACGTAACCTTTACGATGTAACCCGAGTCAGTTTCAATTTCCGCGATTTTTATTGTTGTTGCAAATTTTTGAAACGTGCAAAGGTCGCGCAAGCGCACCTGTTTTCTGACCTCTAGGCGATTGAAAATTGAAATCTAGATCTTGGACTAGTGAATGTCAATTCTCTAGTTAACTAGCTAGCAATCTTTAGATAATAAAAATTGTAATAAAATCTTTTGCGAAACTGCAATGGGTTTACAGACCTTTTATCCGTTGCGTTTGGCGTATTGCCATATTATGCAAGGAACCACCGCAATTCTAAAGAATGTTGAATTGACAGTGTTTACGGATAGGTATGCACTGTCGCGATTTGCTATCGGAGCAGGGAAGAAAATGGAAAGTGTTTTCGAACCGGTAGCGGCACTTCCCGACGCTGCCATAAAAACCAACTAGTTTTGACCAAGTATGCTGCGCAGGATTTTTTCCGAATTCTTCCGTAAGTCGTAACGTAAATACACTTTTTTTTGCTCTTAAAGTTTGGACTATGAAATTCAACTTAACAACTTACGATTTTGTTTTAATTACTCGCGCTTTTAGCGAATCCAATGAGAGTAAAATCTTACCACAATGTAACATTTTAGATTGGTTGACGAGACAGTTAAGTAAGTATGAATTAAACAGCTAACACAATCTACTTGGATTCTTTTATGTCATCTTGATTTCATTATTTTACATGCATAATAAAACTTTGTATTAAATATTTACAACAGTTTTCACAGTTTGTCAAGCAAAAAAGCACTATGAACCACTGAGAATAGGAAAGATGATGAAGCACTTTATATGGCACTACTTTTTAAGAACGAACATAGGTAGTACGATAAAAGGAAAACGAAAGGCAGGAAGAGAAAGAGCAGGAATCGACATAAGGTGTCAAGATTTCAGGAAGTAGGAAAGAAGAAAAAAGCCCTATAAGAAGCACAAAATAGCGTGATGACATACATTTGACATTGCTCATCAAAGCAGGTAATTTGATACAAAAACTTTAATTACTTACCAAAACGACAGGTTTACTGTTTAAGTAAAGCTGATGACAAACGGCGACGGACGCGTCCCTGGACGCGTCTTGACATTGTGAGGTCAAACGCTGTCATTGGTCGATCCTTTCGTCAACTTCGCCAGCCCGTCGGCAAGACTCCGCCCCTTCCTGTTCCGAAACTGGCGTCCGGGAGCCGTGTGTCACCGGTTTAAGAAGTCTCAAACTTAGCTATGGAATTTATATAATTTATACATACTTAGTAACTACTATGGAAGCACAGTATAATCACACGGTACTTCCACTTAATAACCAATGAAATCTTGGCTTATTCATATGCCACTCATAAACTGTGCCCGCTTGACAGTTTAATGTTTCTATACCAAAAGGTATAATGGGATTAATTCCATACTACTTAAAAGTTCTATTACACACACAAAAAACAAAGTCGAATCAAGAACCACCTCCATTTTGAAGTCAGTTGAAAAAGGACGACATAGAATATTCGGCACGATATAAATTACAGCCGCAGTGCATAACATTTAACAAGCACACACGAATACGTTCTCTAGCCTTCGACATGTCCTAGCTAGATCAAGCGCACGCAGCGACAAAAACGCAGGAATGCCGCCAATCGCGCCGCGCCTTCAGCGAACAAGACAAGAAACGTTTTAAATCCTTCAGGAGAGTGTTTTACAACCATTATTTAAAAGGCCTTTTCCTTTCCAAATATATTTGTTACAAGGAATACGGTTACTTACAAAATATGTAAGTGCAAGCTACTCATAGGTAGATTAATTAAATCCTTGCACTATTATCGTTCAATTTCCTTATCTTTCCATTGTATAAAGATAGATAGTAAAGAATGCACAGGCCTCACCTCAAATATGAGGTGGTTTGGGCCATCTACAAGTACCTAAAGCTAAAGATAGATAGAGATACTCATAATTGCAAAGACATTTTGTTAATAGCACAACTAAGGCGGTCTTATCGCTAGCGATATTTTTCAAGAAATCTCTAGCTAGAGGACAGCTAAGAAGAGAGGGAGGGGAGATTGAGTGTGTATACATCCATGCTACCACTGCTCTTTAGGCTCGGGCTACATACACCCGGAATTTTTCGGAACTCCATACAAAACCGCTCCGGACAAGCCCGGATTCTATCCGTTTTGTATGGGGTTCTGAAAAATTCCGGGTGCATGTAGTCCGAGCCTTAAACTTTACATCTGCTTCTCTACAAGACGATAAATAACAAATAGTCAAGATCCAATTTTACCGGACTGTACATTACAACAACTAGTATTACTGCCATTGTATGCGAATTCTGTGCAATTTCTCCACTATTCTAATTCATAGGCTCATCAGTTTATTCACTTTCGTTGCGGTTTGTATTCTCTTTGAGTAGCTGGCTGGAGTTGCGATATGAGATTTCGGATTTAAATACGAATTTAGACCTTACTCGTTTGTGTATGACTCATGAGAAAGCAATGCTACGTACAAGTTACAACCATTATCACTTGGAAAGTGTGAGTAACAACAAGCATGGAATAATACTATAAAAACATCAACTTTATGTAGATTTTTCATTTTGTTCATTTTAGTTTAACTTAGTTACTTAGAATTATTTAATTACAGGAGGTACAGGTGGTGGTATTTTTCTGCATAATCTATCAAGCTCAAACCACCTACATGTGGCTGCATAACAATAATAGTTCCATCGTGTCTCGTTTCTTTTGCCTGTCAGGTAAAATAGAATAAAGATAAAGATAAGATAAAATTTATTTCTGTATAAAAACTTCATAATATTATATCTCTATTATTATCCAGGCCGCTTCCAACCGGTCAATCTGCAAGTCACTGGGGGAGGCCTATGTTTAGCAGTGGACGTCCTATGGCTGAAATGATGTTGATGATAATTACAGACAAATAATAAAATCTCAAAAATAATGATTTTTCTATACTTGGTGCTATGGCAAGGGCTATGCTCGGTGTTTCTATGCGAGATCAAATCAGAAATGAAGAGATCCGTAAACGAACAAAAGTCGCGGACATAGCCTACCGAATTAGCAAGCTGAAGTGGCAGTGTATAGTTTGTAATGCGACAAAAAATGGAATAAACCAAAATTCAGAGTTTTTTTTTCTCTATTTTCAGTGTATTGGAATACTTGGATAATTTTACGTCAAATTAAAAGTGTACGAGAATACTATTTTAGATAAGTAGTAATTTAATGTTACTGGGAGCAGATCGACATTAGAATGCAACTACTGAAATTGGGCTTCTGAGAACATGCCAAATTACTAAAAAGTTTTGGATGAAAATGAAAAAAAATATATTTGGTAATAAAGACAATTGTAAAATATAGAGGTGGACTCTTTCTTGTAAATGCTACAACACCAGTGTTAGAAGAAGTCACTCTTCCTTAGCAAACTTGTAGTAATTGAAAAACAATAATATGACTGGATATTCAGTTGTATCCGAATTACATATTTGTAATCACACTCGGTAACATCTCTACTCTGCATGCACTGGACTAAGGGACAAAGAGAATAAGGCTTTGGTCCAAGCTTAACGTGACCAGAATAAATATCGTAGGAGTCAATGCACTATGGAAAGGATACGTAGTACTTAGGACCTGCAAAGATGACATGTGTGTGGTATTTTTAACTTGATTGTTCAGAATTTAAAATGTCCTCACGGTCACGTGACGTCATTTTGTAATAATTTGTAATTAATGAGTGGAGTGACGACCTCCTTAGCCGAGAGGCGAGTGTACCGGACTTGGTGTCGCTATCTCTGAGGTTCCGGGTTCGATTCCCAGTCGGTCAATGTAGAAAAATAACTTTTCTATATTGTCTCGGGTCTGGGTGTTGTGGTGCCGTCGTTGTTTCTGATTTGTGTAACACAAGTGATTAAGCTGATTTCTGTAACACAAGTGATTAAGCTACTTATGATACGATCAGAGCAATGTATGTGATGTTGCCCAATATTTGTAATTATTTATTATATATTAAATGGGGGAGGCCTATGTTTAGCAGTGGTCCTATAGCTGAAATGATGATGATGATGATGATATTTATACACAAACATTTGTTCCTAACACGATTCGAACCAGCAACCACCTGGATTTGTGAAGTCAGCGCGACCCACAATAGATCGCGCTTACTTACCATTAATTTGTCATCGTAATTAACTTATCCCAACAATAGAAATTAACTGCGTTCATAAATTGTCAAAGGTTTGACAAAAGAAGTTAATTTTAATATATTAGGTTGATACACACGAACAAAACATTTACGTTTTCGCGATTGTAAAAGAAAAACTAAATTAAAATTCTCCAATCGAAGAGGTCCATCCGTCGATTGTACGAAATAAAAGCAACGATGACAACGTATAATTAACTACCGGAACCGGATGTAGTCGCCGTCGCTTTGATCAAAGAAAGTAAACGCATTGTTACTCGGTCTAGACATTGCAGAGAATATAAATGTATCATGTCATTTTTGTTCTTTTTCTAATATTATTAAAAAATAATCAACGAAGAAGAGTTTTTATTATTGCGAATAGATAACAGGGAGACATATTTATTACACAAGGTGATTTGATACCATCATTGTTTCTGATTTCTAAACACAAGTGCTTTGGCTACTTACCTTCAGACCTCTGATCATCAGAGCAATGTATGTAATGTGGTACAATATTTATTTATTAAATATATAAATGTGAGGACTTGGGAGAGACCTTTGCTCAGCCGTGGGACACCATCGGTAAAAAAATATATACATACAAACAACCTTTGCTCCCTGTGGGATCTGAACCCGCTCGGACCCAGTCCAACTTTTGACAGTCGTTTCCAGAAGTTCAGTAAGAAATAATGAAGTTTACACTCCTCAAAAGTCCCTAAATACCCAGTTGACCCTCCTCGTAAAGCAGCGGTTACGAGTTCGAATCTCCCAAGAAGCAAATGTGTGCCAAACACTCACTCATGTCATTGGACAAAATAAAATGGTATTAGTGGTGGTGGTTTGCGTTCCAGACTACAAAGCAGTTGTTGCTGAGCACGAGCATTTGTACCTAATGCATGGATGTTTATAAACGTATTTAAGTATGTTTAATAACTAGTTACCATAGTACAAGCTTCGCTTAGTTTGGGGCTAGCTTGTGAAAACATTTTATTTATTCGAAATAAGTGTACGAAATGTTATCTAGGACTTCGAATGACCATTACATAACTAAGCAATTCAGTTTTTATTTTATTTTTATACGTTGTTCACTGATAAATTGGGAACATTGGCGACCCGATTGGTGTAGTGGCGCGGCTATTCACTGTGAACGCAAAAAATCCCAGGCTCGATTTCCGGTTGGAGATCATTCAGAAAACGATCTTATCTAAATAGGCTTGAGTCTGGGAGTGCTGGGAGATGACCCTGGGGAAATACATTGTCTAGTACCTCATAACACAAGGATTGATTCCTTCCTTCGAGAAATTAGCGACCATGACAATAGGGAATATGCATGAAAATAACATATTGTTTTTACTATATTAAGAAATTATATGAAATTTTTAGTGCTAATAGTAAAAACAAAACTGATTTTAGGTAAAAATAACCGTAATACAGTAAATTCGTAATTGAGATATACCTGTCTCTTTCTAAAACAACTTTTACAATGAAAAATGTATGGCGGATGTGTACTGTGACGTCACGATACATGTCCTTGTCTAGCACGTGACGTTAAATGGATTGTAAGTCAGGTATTTATCAATACTTTTTTTAGTTCTATTAGTTTTATTATTTTAATTAAGTAATATTTATTTTAAGACCAAATAAAATGCATATTTCCTATTGGTGTGTTATCTAGTGCATATTTATTCATTTATTATAAAATCATATTATAATTTGCACCAGTGCCGAGTGGGGAAGGCCGTAAAGAATACACTTCCCCACCGCCAACAGGAATCGTGTCGTAAGAGTCGACTAATTCTTGTAGCACAAGACGGGCAGCAGCGACCGCGTGCGAAATCTTATAAAAAACTGCGCTCGCCAACCTGCTTGCCAAGCGAGGCAAGTGTTGGCAATCCCCCCCGATGATAGGTCATTGGGGGAAGCCTATGTTCAGCAGTGGACTTCCTTTGGCTGAAATGATGATGATGATCATCATACAATCTCCTTAGAAATAAGCCATTTACTAGATCCTGCTGGGCGTTGGTGCGCGTGAGTGTCGTGTTTTATTGCACGTGTGGCCGAAGAGCTTAATCTGATGATAGAGGTCGCCTGCTTGTCAACATAAAATATCAATCAATCCTATGAAATGCGCGCTAGACATTGTCTCACCTTGATCACAACTATAGAGCACATACCCTAGAGTAGAAATATCATATAATTTGTTCGCCAATTTTTTCAGCCATTTTTAATCTGTATCTGTACTTTTTTGTATGGGCGAGAGTTGACAGGACTTGTAATTTCATACTAAATGTAAGTCCCAAGCCGAGGTCCGAGCCTACAGAGGTGCCCTTGAGGCCCGAGTCCGACTCACCCCCAGATTGGGCCTGCTAGAAATGAGCCCGACGGCGGTCCGGCCTGTTTCGGCAGTTCCGGTCCCGTCGGTGCCACCACTAGCGGGTTCGCCGCTTGTTAGGGTGCCCTTTGCACTCCACATTGGCCCGATCACGCCTGCTAGTATGGGACTCGACACGTACGAATCTGAAGCCTCACACTCGGCCGGGTAGCGGCGACCGCTAGCGGGGCGGACCTAGGCTGTACGCCTTCAGCGCACGCCACAACTGCCCGGTTTAAGCTGAAGAAGGCCTCCAACAAAGGCACCCAAAGCGAAAAAAAAAAAAAAGTGAAAAATCACTTACTAGTTTCGGAGAAAGATGGTTCGTATTGCTGCTCTATAGGGTATGTGCTCGATGATCACAACATACGAGGACTTACCTATCCTTTAATAGGTATATTCTGTGATACGAGTAATAACAAAATACCTACACCCTACCTACACACTACACATAGAGAAGGGGAAAGAAGCCCCTCCTAGCTTAACTGATTTTCCTACTGTCTATTAGTAGCATACTTTTAATTTATAGTAAATCTTATTATATAAAAATCTAGTGTCACGGTGTTTGTGGTCGCACTCTTCCGAAACGGCTCAATCGATCATTTTTTTATGTACCTACTATATTTGGTTGGTATGAGAATAAGTCGTCAAGTATATTACATACCGCTATGTGATGAGGGTCCCTATCGAGAAATAAATTTTCTACCCTAAAAAGACCGGCGACTAAGTTGCGGCTAACAGCTAGTTAGTTAGTAAATAAATAAATTATAATAGTAAATTGTTTTCACAGTCACACCAATAAGCTAGCCCCAAACTAAGCAAAGCTTGTACTATGGCGACTAGGTAACGGATGAATATACTTATATACATTTATAAACAGCCATGACTTAGGTACAAATACTCGTGCTCATTACACAAACATTAATTGCCCCTTGCGGGATTCGAACCCGCAACCACTGGCTTTGTAGTCCGGAGCGCGAACCACTACACCACACGGTCGTCGAATGAAAAAAGTCTTCCTTTTAAACTAGCTTTAAAAAAGGAGGAGATTCAAAATTCGACTCGTTAGTACTAAGAATTACTTAAACAATAGCACTCTGATTCAGATTCAATTACTTAATAAATTGAATTCACAAAAGAAACACTTTTAATGAATTGGTTGGTAGAATGGTAATCTCAACGCTGCCGCTGCTCTAATTTTTGTCTCACACAGCGCCATCTCTTGTGTACAAAAGAACTAAAATCAACTTGGTGTGCTTACTATAAAAAACTAAACGACAAGAGCGCGTACATGAAATTATCTTTAACTGGCAACACCAACTAAACAAGTGTCAAAAAACCTCGAGCGACGATGGTCGTGTAATTTCATTTCATCAAAGAATTTTTAAATTAAAATAAAAGTGTGATATTGATTTTATTTTAAGCATTTGTAAGACAAAATACACGTGAAATGGTGTAAGTTTAAGAAGTTTTGCTAAGGAACACGGCATATAACAAGCTCAAAATGGCCAAGTAAGTTGACCTAATAGGTATTCCATTCATTTTTCTATTTAGACTCTAACTGGATTATCCAAGCTGCAGAAAGTATGATACGTATTCGCGCACGTTTTGCGGTTAATCTTACACGTTTTCTGGTGACCGTAACTCTGCGGCGAGAATTGCACATTTCCAAAGGCATAAACTCGAATGTAAATAAATAAAATCTGTAGCTAAATAAATGTTTAAAAAAATTATATATCCTGACAATGTATTTGCTTATTTACTCCTAGATTATGAACATATTAACATTAAATTTCGCCGTAAATTTTCAAATTACGTAGGCAAGCCCTGAGCATATAGCAATGAATCAAAGTATCAACCTAGTTTTGATTTTCACAATTGTCTTGATTACTTTAAAAATATATAATTTCCGCATAAAATTTATGAAAAATAATATCGTTAACTAAAATAGGTGTTAAATTAAAACAAGTCATTAAAATAATGCTAGAATCTAGGAACTTGGCTCAAATGTTTTATTTCAATTAATATTTTGCAACATCTTTGCACTACAGGGAGATGATGATAGTGTTTGTGTACGACACACAATGTTGTACAGCCGAGGAGGACGATCCAGTGGATGCTGTGTTATACTTCCACCCTGGATGGGTCTCTGACACGCAAAGGCATGCTTTGGCAGGACAGGTGAGTTGAGTTGCAGAATGTTATTTCCGTTATGGTTCACTTATAACCAACATCTTTATGACAAATGCTGAGCGGGCACCTTTTCGACACATCTAATTTATATTGTTTTGTGCATTTTTTTTGCTCTCTTGTGTGTCGAATAAACATTTCTTTCTTTCTTTCTTTCTTTAACTTATCAAGCCTACAAAACGAGACACAATAGGAATTCCATTGCTATGCAGTCTCATGAGACCGCTTGAATATTGCCATGAGAATCCAGACATAGACCTAGGTATATTAACTTATCAAACACCAAGCGGAAATAAGACCCCAAAATAGGATTTGCATTGTATCTCATTTCCTTGGGTTGCCAAGTCATAGCAGATTATGAAACAGATTCAAACTGTGTGAAACCATTAACCGAGGGTAATAATCAATACCATAATTACTGTGTCCGTCTAAAACAAAACAAGACGAACTTGGTGTCGCTTCTCTGAGGTCCTAGGTTCGATTCCCAGTCGGTTAATGTAGAAAAAATAACAATTTTTGTTGTTGTGGTACCGTTGTTGTTGTTGTCCAATATTTACTATTTATTATGATTAAAAGGAAGCCCGGCTTTAGTCAGACTCATCTTCACCCATTAATCTGAATTAAGAAACATAAAATACATTGTCTAAATCTGGCCTAAAATATTATCTTTATTCAAACGTGGCAATAGTTAAAACCTTGATTTAAAGAAGACTTTAAAGTTTAAATGTTTGTGTAAGTAAGTAGATCAGTATAAAATGTATTGTATATTTTGTATTGAAACAATTGAAAAATACCAAGGGTTAATACTTTGTTAATAAAAAAGAAAAAAACATATAAACTATAATTTCAATTTAACCTTTTTGCATTGGAACTGAGTCTATTTGACCCGTTCACACATAATAAAATTCTTCAAATGTATCTGTAAACTTTGAACTCGTTGGGTTATTTCATTTTAGTAAAAGTAAATTTAAACTGCCCTTATCTTATTTAAAATGTAAAGAAAATAATTAGTTTTAGTTGTAGGTTTATTTCCATTGAAAGTCATCAACATCATTCCAGCCATAGGACGTCCACTGCTGAACATAGGCCTCCCCCAGTGACTTCCAGATTGGCCAGTTTGGAAGTACAAGATTTTGAATGTAAAAACTTTTCTCTTGTGTGTCATTACTTGCTTTAGTTTTTTCTAATTAGATTGTAACATTTGACATCAGAAAAAATACAAATGAATTGAAATCACCAACTAAAATTATTACTAAGAATGTGAATGTTTAGTTAACTAATTCTATTATGCAAAATTTAGAAACTATAAACCAGTTTGTCAACCACAAAATATTTTGATGCTTCTCTTAACTTGCGTAATACTAAACTAGTTGCAAATGTATGAGTAGTATAATTTAAAACTTGATATCACTAGTTTTGTAAGTTTCTATTGAGTTGCTAAAATATGTGTCCCAACTTGATGACTTTTACTTTGATAATCACTTTTTTATATTGATCTTTAATGGTCGTATTGTAGTTATTTATTGTTTCAAAAAAGTCTTTCACTTAACTTACGTAATAATAATAATAAGTCGCTTCTTACGACACGCCTCCTGTCGGCGGTGGGACCGGTTTACGCACAGGGCACAAGAAAAGGATATTGAAAGACTATATTATGTTGCGCTAAAAAGAATAAGTATATGAACGTTTATCCATAATAAAAACAATCACGACAACAACAGCAGTCAGCACATACACAGAAATAACTAACTGAAACTAAAAGTGTTTGATTTTGTCGCTCGTAGGTTACTGTAGATGTAGTAGGTAGGCCCATTACACACTGCAGGTGGTTTTTTTAGCTCCTAGCTAAAGCCTACATAGCGTCCTCTTGTGTGAAAAGCGCCAAGTGAAGCGCAAAGCGAGCAGTGCAGCCGGTTACGAAAATCCAGATAGGTTGTTTACTTTGCCTTACAACATGCGACGTATTTAGCTAGGCTCCTAGCTCTAAGCAAGCATCATATAGTGCGTTTTAGGCCATAGAGTTTAGTATGTTATTTGTCCTGTAGGTGGTGGGAACAGCACACTGCGTCAAGTCGCTGTTCTCTCAACCGGTCGCCATCACATTGCAAAGTGGGAAGTTCATCATTAGAGAATACGGCCGGTATATATTGGTAAGATCATATTTACTACCACAGTAACAAAGATATATGTGCGCTCGTCATATTGTAGAGATGTAGCGCAGCGAGCATGAGACATTTACCCAAGGGTGACTGGCTGGCTATTTAGATAAAAATTACGCGTCTTCCGCATCTTCTTTATGTTGAAAGTAGTCGTACCTACACTAGAAAGATAAAAATTGTTGTTGTGTAGTGTCCTAAGATGCACAGATTCGAAGCATTAAACTTTTATCTACATTTTCCTTTGTCGTACGTTACTAACAATTTATTTACTTTAATGAAGTAAGTAAAGCATTAACCTAAAGGAAAAAGTATAGAATCTACACTATACCAGTCTGACAATCTTAACTCAAATTGGTTTATAACTAAATAGATTAATGTATCTTAACCAACGCGATCAATTTGCAGACGCGGTGAAGGACGCTCCAGTTACCCCAGTGTTGTAGCAACGTGTTACGCGATCAATCAAGCGAGCGCCCGCGCGATCACATGTCATCTGACATAGCACTTAATCGCCGCATGCATATAACCACTAAAAGGCTTGTGGATCTATGATTTAAGACACAAAACCAACATTTATGATTTTTTTTTTAACCTTAGTTGTCCCACTGCTGGGCAAAACTGTCTCCTAAGCCCCTACCATATTTCCCTGTTAAGGGCCAAAGACTGCCTATCCTTAGCATGGTTCTCCAAATCGTCACGCTATTCTTTCTTTCGGTGTTCGTAATGTTGATTCCCATCTTCAGGAATCCATTCAGTGGCGATCTGGGTCCATTTGTGGACGCATCCGGTAGATATAACCACTCCCACTTCAGGTTCGCTGCCTTCTTACCCATATAGACAACGCCAGTTGTAGATCGGACGGTAGTATTTCTGACCTTGTCGGTTCTATTTATATTCAATATGTTGCGCTCAATCACTCTCTAAAATACCACTCAATGGGATAAAAAAAAAATTAAAAATGTAAATTAATACACTGATCTGAAATGGGTTTAGTCCGCAAATAAATCGCTAACGCAGATTAAGATCGTTAGTTTGTCCGGATCTTAAGTGAAACTAAATCTATCGTCAACATAGAGAAGCTGAAAGATCATAATAATATATAATACCTGCGTAGACGCAATTATTTTGATCAAAAATATTACCAGTTGTCATTTTCTAATAATCTAATGGGTATGACACATGGAAGCAAGCCTCCTCTTCCGGTATCGCTCCCGATCGACTCTTCGCTTCTTGTTCCAGATTGAGCATACATACATCGATTTTAGCTTACTGAAACTCGAATGATGTAGGTGAATATGAACTTGGACCAAGTTTGAAAACACTAATATCTATTATGGCCAATTTTGGAATGGTTTCCATGCAAGAAGGAAGCGGGGTCTGGCTGGCGGGCTGACGGAAGTGGAAGGATCTTCCAATAGCAGCGAGCGTAAGACGTCAAGGAAAGCAGAGTGGGGGCTTAATCGAGCAATGTCAAGAGTCCGTCCTTGGTTTAGCAAGCGCTTAATTCTTATTTTCTTCTACCAGGCCATAGGCAGCGACCGTAACATCCCAGACTGGGTTCTGAAGAACCGCGCCAACCTTCTCACGTCGATGATAAAAGTGTACCACGGAGACCTTCAAGCCCTCGCCTCCCAGATGGAAGACCAGAAACGTTTGGCAGAGAAGCTGTATCAGGTCTTCGAGACGTATCTACCAGTGTTACAGTATGGATGCCACATCTTCCAGAGGGTTCCAATGCTAAGTCTTCCTAAGGTAAGTCAATCTTAATAACCATATTTTATTCTTATTGTGTTCGTCTATTAAAGGGAGTGTAAAAAACCGTCTGATTGGCCTTAATAATGGTTGTTTTATATCTTCATTCTTCATTTCGTTCACGTACTTTGCAAAACCATAGTTAATCTTAACTAAAGACCAAGCGAACCAAGTCCCGGGCAACAGGTACTTTTTTTTCCACATTAAAAACGTTTTGTCAACTAAACAGCGCCATCTAACGGTAAGAAGCGCCATCTAAATGACAGTTATCTTGCATACCTCGGGAACCATAAATTTTTCCGGGATAAAAAGTATCCTGTCTGCTATTTCATTTTTGTGGCAAATTTAATCTAGATACGTTCAGCCATTCTGGCATGATCGTGTTACAAACATCAATTCATCCAAACTTTCGCATTTATAATATTAGTAAGATTATTATTACTAGCCCGATAGATCGATGACATTAATATTGCTAGCATTATATTGCTGATTACTAAAAAGGGATGACTGGCAAAAAACGGTCGAGGCATTGACAAAATAAAAGAAATCCAGCTCTACACATCAAAAATAAATCGGTGTGCACTACGCATGCATGGTTCTTTCTCTTAGTTTTAAGTTCGTAAAAAGAAAATAACTATAGCCTATTTTGATAACACAGTTTTAACATGGCAACAAAACTGCGGGTGGCCCTTTATATAGACCAAGTAAATTAATTCAAATGTCGTGAAGTGTAGCTATTACATCGACCGACATGTGTCGCCTTATCGTTTATTGCTTGCTAACATGATATTACAATATGGAATTGATGAGACATTTATTATGACTTTATCACTTTATGTGAATGATGTTATCAGGAAATATATACACGCGATTATTAATTAATAACTTTCCATTCTGACTGTTACTACCTGGTCTAGAAGAAAGGAAGTTTATTCAAATAAGCGAGGGCGCAAATGTGGACACTTTTGTGTTTTTTGTCAGACACAAGCTACCGATGAATATTTGATTTTTATAGAATCAGTATGAACTCATCCACTCTCTTCGCATACGTAAACATTTCTTGTGTCCAGTTGCTTCCACTTAACACATACTCATGACGATCATGAAGTACTCATGACGATCAAGAAGTGTTTGATGTCGGCAACTGGAAACTAGAAGTGTCAACGTTTGCGCAGCGCCTTAAGGTATAGATTTTTTAACGAAACAATGGAACCTTTTTTTAAATTTGCTATAATGTTCTATTACTATAATAATAATTAATAAATAAATTAATTGTTTTCACAATCACACAAATTATATCTAGCTCAAAACTAAGCAAAGCTTGGTGTACTATAGAGACTAGATAGCGGATAAACATAGTTAAATACTTTTATTAACATCCATGGCTTACAAATGCTCATCACACAAATATTTGCCTCTTGCGAGTTCGAACCCGCAAACGCTGGCATTGTAGTCTGGAGCGCAAACTACTACACCAGACGGTCGTCAAATGACTTAATGTTCATAAAAAATCCAAGATTTTTTCCTTAAATTGAAAATATTTATGCAATCAGACAATCCAATGTCAACCCAAAGAAAAAGACACCATCCTATAAAATCAAAAATATTTGTCTTTTTTTTTCAGTCAGTAATTTGGCATTTGAATTATATCGGAACACAAGTAAAAATGGTAAAAAGTGAAAGCTAAGGTGTCAGATTACAGACTCGAACAAAAAAAAAAAATTTAGCTAGATGTTATTTGAATGTCTTTTGTAAGTGACGCTTTATAAAGTGCCAACTGCCAAGACACTTTGTAGAGGTGTTTATGTGTAGTAAGGTAGAAGGAATCGGAAGTTATTATTTACTTAACTTGAAAGATAAAATCAGGAGACGAAAACACTAGTAGGGACTTAAGAGTTGCAGAAATAAACACAATAAAATTGTTATAAAACATACCATGTCTCATATAATCTAAAGTGCATTTTGAAATCCAATATCAAAGGCTACTGAAACCGAATGCGGTTGCAAATATTGCCACATAGTATTTGCGTACGTACGATAACGCAGCATACAATGTAAATAAACACTTCCCTTATCAGACAATTATCGCTATTAATACGATGTCAGCACTCGAATAATTCCTAAGTAAATGACATGTTCGCTATTTCAGTTATCTTCAAAGGGCAAATTAGGCGCCAAAGATACTTACGCCTAAGTTAGTTAGTTAGTTTAGCTGGGCTTTCTCCGCACTTAGCCTCATGATTGGGCCATTGTGCGTGCTACTTAGTCTTTCTTACTCCAACCATCCTAGGTCATCCCAGAAGGTCAGCAGCCTTTTCTGACTGCTGCAGGCTTCCGGGAGAGATCCTGGTGATTGAAGAATCCGTGCCCGTTGATCTGCCACGCTTCTGCACTCCAATAGCACATGCTGTGGCGTTTCTTCTGCCTGCTTGCATCCTCTGCATGTCGGGCTGTCTGTCTCACCTATGTTAAACAGGTGTTTGTTAAGGGGACAATGGCCGGTTATAACACCTATAACCTTGCGAATTTTGTCCCTTGCTAGTCTGATGAGGTTGCTACTTACGCCTAAATAAAGAAGCAACAAAAAACTACACATCTCGGTTTTTAGAAGTTCAATGTATATTGAAATAAATAATAGTTTTAAAAAGTATACAACATACTTCATCATCATCATCATCATCATTTCAGCCACAGGACGTCCACTGCTGAACATAGGCCTCCCCCATTGACTTCCAGATTGGCCGGTTGGAAGCGGCCTGCATCCAGCGTCTTCCTGCGACCCTTACCAGGTCGTCTGACCACCTTGTGAGTGGACGTCCTACGCGGCGCTTGCCGGTACGCGGCCTCCATTCTAGAACCTTTCTGCCCCATCGGCCATCAGTTCTACGTGCTATGTGCCCCGCCCACTGCCACTTCAGCTTGCTAATCCATTGGGCTATGTCAGCGACTTTTGTTCGTTTACGGATCTCTTCATTTCTGATTCGATCTCGCAAGGAAACACCAAGCATAGCCCTTTCCATAGCACGCTGTGCGACCTTGAGCTTTCTTATGAGGCCCATAGTGAGAGGCCACGTTTCAGTTCCATATGTCATCACTGGTAACACACACTGGTTGTAGACTTTCGTCTTGAGGCACTGAGGTATTTTGGACGAGAAGACGTGGTGTAGTTTCCCGAACGCTGCCCAGCCGAGTTGGATTCGACGATTGACCTCCTTCTCAAAATTGGATTTACCCAACTGGATAACTTGTCCTAAGTAGACATATTTGTCAACAATTTCGAGAGTAGAGCTCCCAACGGATACTGGGTAGGGCGCAACATGGGCATTCGACATGAGCTTGGTTTTGTCCATGTTCATTCGCAGGCCTACTTGTTGGGAGACTCGAGTAAGGTCATCGAGCATTGTGCTGAGGTCTTCAAGCGATTCTGCCATGACCACAATATCGTCGGCAAACCGAAGGTGAGTGATGTACTCGCCGTTGATGTTGATGCCAAATCCTTTCCATTCCAGGAGCTTGAAAGCGTCTTCCAATGCAGCGGTGAACAGTTTCGGAGATATAACATCTCCCTGTCTTACGCCTCGCTGCAGAGGAATCGCCTTCGTGCTCTGCTCCTGTACTCGGACCGACATGGTGGCGTTTTTGTATAAACACTTCAACACCTCGATGACTCCAACACTATCGGTAGATAGTCAATATGGCACCGCTGGAGAGACTGTAGCACTGCCCAGGTCTCGATCGAATCAAAGGCCTTCTCATAGTCCACGAATGCTAAGCATAGTGGCAAGTTATACTCCTCGGTCTTCTGTATAATTTGCCGCAGCGTATGGATGTGGTCTATGGTACTAAAGCCTTTTCGGAAACCGGCTTGTTCGGGAGGCTGGAAGTCATCGAACCTACGCGCGAGACGATTCGTGATGACTCTCGAAAACAGCTTGTAGACATGACTTAGAAGTGAGATGGGTCTGTAATTCTTCAATAAGGTTTTATCTCCTTTCTTGAAGAAGAGCACCACCACACCCCTGTTCCACGCCTCCGGCGTTATTCCCTCGAGCAAGACGGAGTTGAAGAGTCTCTGAAGGACTTTCAGTATCGGTGTTCCACCCGCATTCAGAAGCTCTGATGTGATTCCGTCATCACCCGGCGCCTTGTTGTTCCTAAGCTGTTTGAGGGCCATCCTAATCTCGTATAGGCTGATGTCCGGGATATCTTCGGTATAGTGTCGGGTCAGCTTAGCTCTTGGATCTTCGGCTGAGCTACTTACAGGTTTAGTGACCGATGTATATAACTGCCCATAGAACTTCTCGATCTCCCCCAAAACTTCGGCTTTTGTCGACGTTATACTGCCATCCTCCGTCTTCAGCTTCGTCAGCTGGCTTTGCCCAATAGACATGTCTCTTGCGAAAACTTTGGAGCCTTGGTTCCGCTCTATCGCCTCTTTAATACTGTTGGTATTAAAGTTGCGGATATCATGTCGCAAGGACTTCCATATCCGTCTATTGAGCTGCCGATATGCCTTAGCGTCGACGGAGGTCTGCAGTGCCATTGAACGTCGTTCTGCCATGAGGTTGAGGGTAGGGTCGGTAAGCTTTTGCGGCTTGTCTTTACGACGGGGTCTCAAAAATTTTGACCCGACCGCTTGGACAGTTTCTACGAACCTGTTGTTAATCTCGTCCACTGACTCGCAGTTCTCCAGGCATTCAAAGCGGTTAGACAACTCGAGCTGAAAGCTCTCGGGGTTGTAAATATGGGCATTGGAGGGTCGGAGCGTAGACTTCATCAAACGAGACCTTTCTAGCTTGACGTTGATATTCAATTTGCCTTTGACCATTCGGTGATCACTGCCGGTTTTCACCCTGTTGATCACGGAGACATCATTGAATATTCGTCGCTTTGTGGTCATGATGAAGTCAATCTCATTTTTCGTGGAACCGCTGGGACTCATCCAGGTCCACTTCCTCTGAGGCGGCTTCTGAAAGAAGGAATTCATCGCAAAGAGGTCCTCCTTCTCTAGAAATTCGGCCAGCCTCTGTCCCCTGGGGTTCCGTTGCCCATACCCAAATTGCCCCACTCTCAGCTCATTATCGCCTCGAATACCCAGTTTCGCGTTAAAGTCCCCCATAACAACATTAAAGTAGGTCTTATTAGTATGTATGGTTCTACTGATGTCCTCATACATAGCCTCTACTTCCTCATCTGGGTGTGTAGAGGTCGGTGCATATACCTGTATGACCTTCAGCGAGTATCTATTAGATACTCTGAGTATCAGGTATGCAACCCTGCTCGACACACTTCCGATGGTGACGATGTTGTTAAGAGGGGACTTGTGGACGAGAAACCCGACACCACCTTGGGACAGTTGGTCGCCCTCCCGGTAGTAGAGTAGGTTGCCGGATTTTAGGGCTAACGTGTCCTCGCCCTCTCGTCGGACTTCTGATAGCCCCACAATACTCCAGTGCATCCTACCCATTTCATCTTCCAGCTCAACGATCTTCTCGTCAGTCCTCAAGGTGCGTATGTTGTATGTTACCAGGGCCAGTCGTTGTTTGGGGTGGTAGCCGGATCGACTCCGGGGATTCTTAGCACCCCCTGCCCCGCCGTCACCCTGACCGCTACCGTAGCCAGGGACAGCGGGACCACCGGAGACTGGGGGCCTGGTCCTGTCTGTTATCGTCATTTGGGGGGTATTGCCAATACTCGCCACGCTTGGCAGGCGGGTTGGCGAGCGCAGTTTTTTATAATATTTCGCACGAAGGCGCTGCTGCCCGTCTCGTACTGCAGGAATTAGTCGCCTTTTACGACACGCCTCCTGTTGGCGGTGAGGAAATGTATTCTTTACGGCCGTCCCCACACGACACGACAACACACTTATACGCATTGAATTCGTCAAAACGAATCAAATAAGCCCAAACACGAAGGTTTTACTAATACTTGTTGAAGAGTTCCACTGTCCATCTCCTGGCTCCATCATCAGATCAGCACGATGGTTTTAAGTTATTGTATAGTCATGATAATGTAGATAGATAGACATTTTATTGCACAAAAAACATTAAAGATTATTAATAACAAGACAGGTATGTACAATCAGGCGGCCTTATCGCCAGAAGCGATCTCTTCCAAACAACCTTTGGGCAGAGGAAATTAAGTTGTAATACAGTGGGTATTACATTATAGAAATAGAAATAGTATTTATTGCATAAAATATGGTAGTACAGGTGGTCACAATAATAATAATAATAATTACAACTAGTAATTAAGCAACTAGTTCGTTAGTATTACGTTACAACTAGTTTTAAATTGATGCGTCAGTTAGAAGTAGGCCAAAAACTGTTTCCAAAATTTT
Source organism: Anania hortulata (assembly GCA_963576865.1). Lineage (NCBI taxonomy): Eukaryota > Metazoa > Arthropoda > Insecta > Lepidoptera > Crambidae > Anania > Anania hortulata. Next base: position 18,835,934 of record OY756398.1, on the reverse strand, counting down.
ATTATGTAGATAGTTAGTTAGTAACAAGTAATAAGCTAATTAAAGTGTGTTAAAAAGTTGACTTAAATCTTGCAGAACTACCTTCTTGTCATGTTAGGGATTAACATCAGTCTTTGGAAGTCCACTGCTAGACATAGACCTCTCTCATAGATCCAGCTGTTTCTCGCAACCTTACTAGGTCGTCAGTCCATCGGGTAGGCAATACCCTTTTTTTCCCCAACGGCTGTCAGTTCTGCAGGCGCCGTAGCCTTAGGCTTTGAGCTTGTTTAAAAGGCCAACAGTCAAGGACCACGTCTCATTGCCGTGAGTCATCACCAGTGATCGGAGTAGGTAGATTGATTTGATGTTCTTTGGTAGTGCTAGCATAATATGGATATGCCTTTTTTTTCAAAATCTGATACTAAGAAATTCCGGAATCCCAGAGGCACGTCCATATTAACATCAATGTTTGAGATTATTGACCCCAAATCAATCTACCTACTCCGAACACTGGTCATCACAGGCAACACAAACTGCCTAAAGTCTTCAATCTTCAGGTTTTGGGAGATATCGGACGAGAAGATATCACGTAATTTCCCTAACGCTACCCAGTAATTGTTGTTTTGTAAAATATTGGATTACATCACATACATTGCTCTGATCCTATGATAAGTAGTCAAAGCACTTATATTACAGAAATCAGAAACAAAGACGGACCACAACACCTAGACCCGAGACAATATAAAAAAGTATTTTTTTCTATATTGACCGACCTTCGAATTTATTCAGTAGGCCCTATAGAAACAAACGTATTTTCTTTATCATCATTTCGTATCCTTACGGCTTGTTTTACTTAAGAAATGCTGTAATACTGTTATTATTACTTTCAATTAATCCTAAACAATAATTGCACACTTGTTATCAGTATGCCGATAGCGTATTTTTTTATTACCCGAGTTACCTGCTACTAGCACGTAGCGTATTTATTTATCACCAAAATCCTTGGGCCGATACCTGAATATCCTTTATGATTTAGGTACCGCTGAATTTCAGTCTCACAAGCAGTTCCGTCTTTACCATAAGGGCACACGGGGCCTGTGCCCAGGGCCCCCAGCCTCACGGGGGCCCCAAAGCACTAAACATGTTTGTAAACTAAGAAACACTGTTAAATGACAAGAAAGAAAATAAGGAAAAATCCTAGAAAAAAGAAAGGAAAATTTAAAACTTCACTTCTAACGGAGATATGAAATTATTTTATGGAAGGAAGATGAATTCATATCATTAATAATTCATTTTTACTTTGCAATAAGCTCCCAAATTCTTGTGTGCCCCAGAGCCTCAGGATATGTTAAGACGGCCTTGCTCACAAGGTACATACTTCTTCATGTCCAAGAACTCATTGACCAAAATGTGTGGAACAGCTGATATTATCTTAATTTCACTATTAGTTCAATAGTTCTTCTTTTCTTCTTTACACAGTTAGTTTAACATGAACATGCCACCTTACCAATGTAATTGAATAGATTATGTTTCACAGAGTGCCACATCAATCTACATGGAAGCGATGCAGATATTGGAGCATTGCCGCAAGAGCAAGGGAGTTCTCGGAGGCGTTGTGTTATACAATAACAAGTGAGCATTGTCATTGCTATACTTCTTCTTTTGAGCTTAAGATGAAAACTTTACGTCCGTTTGTACGTATTTTTAAATATTGGACAACATTACATATATTGCTCTGATCTTAAGGTCAGTAGCAAAAGCACTTGTGTTATTGAAATCAGAAACGACGACTCAATACTCAATAATACTCATTTATTTTGTACATAGGCCCTCTTCCGGGCACTTATACACGTCCCAAAATATAGTTTAGTCCTACCACCGCTTCGGGACTACATATTGGCTGGTGATGAGAAGAAACGGCGCAACAAACTCAGTCACCTTTGTCAGCCTTTTTTACAGGAAATACAGTTACAAGACATGTAGTAAGTGCGAGCTAAGCAGGTCAAGTCCATGCACTCTTGTCGTTTAAATAATCGTTGTATTCTATAATATCCTTTTTTCATAAGGATTTTTTTACGATACGGACGGTACTACAACACCCAGACTCGAGATAATAAAGAAAATTTCGTTTTCTACACTGACCTGACGAGGAATCGAATCCGGGACCTTAGAGATGGCGACACCAAGTCCGGCGTGCTCGCCTCTCGGCTACGGAGGTCGTCAAAATAAACCTAATTAAAAATGACCATTTACTCGTGTCAAAACCGTTAATAAATTATTAACAATAAAACTAGCAATGGAAAAAACACGGTTTGCTCTTACTTAATCTTATTTATGAAAATGGTTTCATGCTAGCCTATCTGCCCCCCTAGCATGTCTACCAAAACACGATATGATATGATATGATATGATATAGCGATATAACGACACCAACTATAAAAATATGAGAGATATAGCCGCCATTTTGAATTTTTATCGAAACAGCGATCTTAATATGTGACGGCGATTTAAGATAGCGGCAATATCTATCATATTTTTACAGTTGGTGTCGATATTTCGCTATATCATATCATATCATATCATCTCATGCTAGGCAGGCTGGTGTCCTAAGAGTTTGACGGCTGCAGTAGCTAATTATAATCGGGCTATACAGGGTTACATTGCAAAGGGGTGCCAAATCTTTAGGAGTGGCTCAGAATCAGTAACTTAATCAAACTATGCAAAGAACAAAAAATTTTTCTTCACATTTAATCATTCCTATCCGCTGTTAAAAATCGTACGCGTAGATAATTTAACTTATTCATTAAAAAAAAATACCGTATGTGCACTGCGCACGGTCCTTGTTGGCTCGCCGTATATTTTAAAGTAATTTTTTTTGTAATTAATAAAAATAATAACGATTAAGACGCTTCTATAAATTGTTCCCTAGATCTTATTTTTTTATATTTGGCACCCCTTCGCAATGTAACCCTGTATAATAAGCTGTAACCTAAGTTTTATAAACATGTATTTTCCTTCCCAGAATAATCGCAACGCAACTGCCTTCAAGCTTGACCTCATACCTCACAGTGGTAGACCCTTACCGAATAAAATCCCCCGCGGAGACGGTTCAGACTGAGACGCCCCTGCCTCTCGGTGCGCAGCTGCTGGTGGTCTACGTCGGCAAGAAGACCTACGACAGCCTGAAGAAGCAGGTGGACAAGATACAAGAGTTCCACCAAAATGGGGAGGAGATGGTCGCGAGGTTTAAGAAGGTGAAATATGCTTATATACGGCCAGGGCAGGCCTCACCTCAACTATGAGGTGGTTTGGGCCATATTCCACTACGTGGGTCCAGTGCGGATTGGCGGAGGAGTGTTGTAAGGCCAGTGACTAAACCTTACTGTCGAATGTCATTAAGCCGCCCTAAGGCCTCTTACTAGGTTCCAGGGCTAGTATCACGTGATATTAGCCGGGACCAACATTTAACGTGCCTTCTAAAGCACGGAGATGCTTGTGATAAATGTCACTAAATATGGTTGGAATGGTCACCCATCCAATCACAACCGCGGCGTATGTGACTTAACTTTGGTAATCACTACTAAAGCGCTGCCGCTACTGAGCTAAAAGTACCTTAAGAAGGTTTAAGAAAGTATGTGGTTTTTACTATACAGGTGTAAAAATCAGCCAAATTTTAGGGGAAGATGCTCAATTAAATCGCAGAAAAAATTAGATTAAAAATGAGGTAATACCTAACGGATGAAAGTTTTAACCTGTATATCATTTTAAAAGTGCTTTAATATATATTTAAATAGCGATTATGGAATATCATAACATTATGTTTCTTTGTCCAGAATCAAGAAGCCGAACGCGAAAAGGTACGAGAGTTCCCCCAATCAGGCATGAAGAGAGACAAGTCTCTACTCTTCACTGCCGTTCCCGAAGAGGACCACACTATGATTTCCCCTCCAAACAGAGACGAACACCCCATGACTGACTCCGAAAGAAAGCCAAGCATGCCTGATGTTGTACCGTTCACGAACAAGCCAAGACAACGACCCACAAAGTTATCCCTAAGTTTCAAAACTCAGAAATCTCTTGACGAAGACGCAAAAGAAAACGACACAGTCTTCACTGGACAGACCAGCGTTTGCTCCACACCAATGGTCGAATACAAACGCCTCCACGGAAACATGCTGTCCATCTGCCAAAACCCTGACACGCAGCAAGAAAAACCGCCCGAACCTGACGTCCTGAAAAACATCGAAAACTGTGCCAAAGTGATCGAATACGAAAAGCGAGACAACAAAATTTTACTTGAAATAAATTGCATCGCCGACCATTACATAAACAAACCAGACCCCATCCGCAAACTGGCAAGCGTGACCGATATCCAAGACTCGTTTAAAAGAGTTTCAAATAGAGCCACATCTAGGTTCAAATTAAAAAGATCTAAAATACCACTTAACGATGACATGACACCATCCCCAGACGATGAGGTGTTAAGAACTCGGCGAACATCGTTAACAATCAACGACCCTTATTTTCCAGTATTCAGAAGTGACGGCATAGCGATCTCCGAGTCGTTATTTAATCAGTATCTTGAACAGTACTATGCTAGAATGAAGCAAGACTCAAAAGAAGACAATATGTTCACATTCAACATGAAGTTATGTGAGCAGGAAAAGTTTGAGGACTTTGATTCGGAATTGAACAGGTCTCCTCAGAGAACGCCAAAGAAGATACCTAAAGACTCGACTAAAACGTTACCGACAGACCAGTCCAGGCGAAAATCGCTGTCTTTGCCTTTAAAATCGCTGTCGGAGAGTTCAGATTCGCAGATTGGGTCGGATTCCGAAGCCACTAGTTTTAAGAAGAAGTTGACAGGAGTTCAACTGACTCCCTTGATGGAGAAGTTGAGTCATTTGGCGTTTTCTGACAAGTCGAGCGGGTACAGCAGTAGAGTGATGACGCCGTTAGAACTGCGGGAATTTCCGACACCGGCTGCCGAGAGAACAGTTACATTCTCTGATAGGTAAGTTTATAAACAAAACCTGTACGGCTGACCACACATCAGACGTGGTTGCGAAGCAGATACCGCTTTTGAAATCACGAGGACACAAAAATATCCGAGCTTGGCTGCTGCGGTTAGAAAATCCGCCGTTCTGCAACTGCGTCTAATGTGTTTGAGAATGCTAACATTTGGTACACCTATTATCTCAACATCCTATGTTGCTGAACTCAAATGAATTTTTATGCTGATAGGCATTTTAGGAATAACCACCAAACGTAATGTTAGTTCCACTTTCGGGCTTGGAAGTTGCACTTACCGAATTGAAAAATAAATACTTGACATCTTCTTTCAGGCCAAAAAACCAACGACAAGACTCAGAATCCGACTCAGACTCTGAAGGGGAGCTAGATCTCCTAGCGTCGTACAGTCAGCACGCAGTGAAATGCTCTCTGTTCGTGAGCGGGCTACACAATATGGCGTTGTTAGCGGTTCTCGACACGCCGGCAGCGGATGACCCTGAAACCATCAACACACTGGTAACTCAACTTTGTCTACCCCTCTACTAGGCATTGGCGAAATTGTTGCTTTCGCCACCTTACTTTGAACCTTCACTTCCTCATCATATGGTTATAATCCAATTATACTAAACTTGAAAGTAAAGAGCGATCCTGACTAAATATTTCAACAATAATATTTGAAACAGTTTCATTACCATTTATGTTTCGCTTGTTCACTCTTGAGCAAGCGAGATATCTATCTATATACATTTATTTCGCTTATCTCGGAAACGGCTTTTACGTTTTGGAACAAGTTTTGTTTTTTATGTTTAGATTTATTTAAACAGTGCTAACGTTGCCGTTGTAAATTTATAGGCGTGGTGTTCCTTCCGTTTAGTTTATATGTATTTATATCTTCCTACACTTTTTTTTAACCATTTGTCACATAAGCTGTGATTTTAAGTTCAAGAGTCGAAGATATACCATATTTTATATGTAACATTATTATTTTAGTGGGAAACCTCACTAAATGCGCTCGGGCCCATAGAACAGAAATGCATAGAGCCGCTGGCTGCCGGCCCGGAGGCCACAGACTACAGCTACCTGACGTTAGACCCGGACTGGGGCACCGTGAAGAAGGGCGGGCCCTGGGCGGCGCTCGACATAGCCACCATGGGCTTCATACACAACGAGTTCGGAGAGGACCCTGAACTGTCCGAGTTCATACTGAGGTATAGTAAATTAGGTACATACGAGTACAGTCAACGGCAGGTCAACCTACCCAAAGAGTTGAAAGTCTATGAACCGATTTTCAACTTTAAGTCCGACACGTAGAGATCAATATCGACTGAGAAAATTTGTCGTTTCGTGGTAGGTTCACGAGCTGGTGTCTGCACTTTTATTGTTTGCTGCCATTGTCGGCTTACGCTTTAACGATCTAGTTCATTCGCAAACTACACAAGACTAAGTGCTCGGTCAGATTAGATGCGCGGGCGCAGTTAGAAATCGCAGCGTCGATCTCTAACTTAAGAACTATAAAATAAATGTGGGGCACACGCGGCCGTTCGGGTGCAGCTCAAACTAGTGTAAAACTAATCGCACGCGCGCCCACACCGCATAGTCAGTGCGGCCAAGCAGTAATAACGAGGGCCTGCCGGTTCCCCCCCGCAGGAGCGACGAGAGCGTGGTGCTGGGCGCGCGCTGCGGCGGCGCGCAGGTGTACTACCAGGAGGCGGGCGCGCGCGGCGCCGGGCCGCCCCCGCCCTCCGACCCGCTCGCCGCCGCGCACCTGCGCGCGCGCCGCCGCCTGCACCGCGACCACGCCACGCTGCTGCTGTGAGTGCGGTGCGCCTGCTGTACACCGCCGCACGACGCCGCACACCGCCGCACGACGCCGCACGACGCCGCGCGGACCACGACACACACCACACCACGCCGCACGACACACACCGCACGGTGCTGCTGTGAGTGTGACTGTACTCTACCGCACACCACACGATGCTGCCGAGGGTGTACTCACTCTAGGTACTCTACCGCACACCGCACACGACACGGTGCTGCTGTGAGTGTACTCTACTAGTTACTACACTACACATCACACGGTGCTGCTGTGTGTCTTCTACTACACTCCCCACACGGTGCTGCTGTGAGTGTACTCTACTACACCAGTGCTGCTGTGAATGTGATCTACAACACACCACGCTGCTACTGCGAGTGCTGTACACACCACACGCTGCTGCTGTGTGTGTATTCTACTACACTCACCACACGGTGCTGTTGTGAGAAGAGTACTCTTACTACGCGCCACACGGTGCTGCTGTGAATGTAATCTACTTCACACCACGCTGCTACTGTGAGTGCTGTACAACTATACACCGCAGCACACACTACAAAACACCACACGCGCCACGCTGCTGTTGTGAGTATACTCTACTACATACACCAGTGCTGCTGTGAGTGTACTCTATTAAACACAACACTGTGCTACTGTGAGTGTACTCTACTACACTACACCTGCTGTGACCTAGTGTGAGTGGTTTAAAGCGCAAAAATGGCGATAATCAAATGGGCATGAATATAATTTGACAGCAAGCAGTCCATATTTACTTCAGGTCAATGCATCGAACACTTACCCTATAGAACAGCAGTACGGACCGTCTTTCTCCTAAATAATGTTAGTGATTTCTCACTTACGTTTAGTATGATCTGACAAGTCCAGCCAACTCTTGCTTATTCTTAAGTACAGTCACAGATTAAATAATGGGGTAATTTTTGTAAAACCTAATGATTGATATTTCTACTCTATGGGGTCAGTCATCAACTGCGCCTACTCGGTCTCATTTGTTTTATGGAATAATACGTCATAGGACATAAATACAAACAATAATGATTTACTCTTTCTAATATGAGTGAAGCCTGCTGCTCCGTTGTGTTGCGTCATCGCAACAAAATTAATGCACATCCTCATACGGGCTGATTTTAGATCTCAAATACAACAACTTTTTGTATGGGACCAACATCAAAATCGCAAAAAGAATACAATTTGCCATTTCGATGTTGGCCCAATAGTAAGTTGCTGTTGAGCAGTATAATCACCTAAAAGGCTTTACTTTATTTCATTAACACCTTGTATACATAATAATATGTATATGTAAGATGTCGCAGTCATCGCTCGGGCGACGCAACGCAACGGAGCACATACTACATACGTAGAAACGTCATATGATTTGTTTGACAAAATTATCCGCCATTTTTTTATCTGTATCTGTACTGTTATATGGGCGAAAGTTGACAGGACTTGTCATTACATACTAAATGTAAGTGAAAAATCACTTACTAGTTTCTGAGAAAAATGGTTCGATTTGCTGCTCGAAGTATCGCAGTAATGCTTGCAATTTTGCCTATCAACATCTTACAGTGCAATATCTATATTATAAACGACATTCATAATAATGAATGCTATTTTATTACTACAATTAGAAATATTACAATCTGTAATTGTAATTAAATGAATTTGTATTATTAACAAAATATTGTTATCGCAGTTATAATGTAAACGAGTTGCGATCTTGCAACTAAAATATTTTTGCAAAATGAAAACATAAGCGACTAGGTATTTTTGTAATACCTTACCTAACCTTAAATTGTATCTTAAAATGAATTCTATAACTCACGCCGTTAAAGCATGGTATTAACAATTGCGATATCTTTGTACTTCGCTCTCCTACTCTCAAATAGTGCGAAAATGGTGAATAGAGATACATTTCCCATTACTTGTGCGGGTTATGTACTTTGACTAAAAAGTAAATAATTGATATCAGATTTCAAAATTTACTAACTAAAAAATTTCCATGTGTCAAAAACATTCCATGATAGTATTTTCTCATACACTAATTAATTTACAAGTTTAGACTTTTTCCGATTAACTTAATTTAGAACTAAAACCAACGATAAATAGTTTAGATGTCTATGACTTAATAATATCAAATTAATCCTGTTTAGAAGTATAAATTTATCTTACATCCAATCCATTTTATGACCCAGAGCATGTAAATATTTTAAAATCCACATTCCAATCTTATTTATTTAGTTATCAATCATTTTTCGTTATACATTGATATGATAGCAAATTAGCATTCAATATAGCTGTAATGTAGGTAGGTTCTAGACAGTATTTTTAAATTCTAGTAACGTTAAACCTACTCCTTCATACATATCCATAGGTAGCAGCAAACAAGGGAATATAAACCAGATAAAAAGCTTTAATTCATGCTATAACATAATACTACCGATTGATTCTACGAAAACAGTAAAAGTACTTTAGGATGCTGAAAATAAAACATTACGAGCTATCCATCAGGTGACTTAAAAATGGCAGTTATTTACTCTACTATTATGTATTTTTTAGATGGTAAAATAATTTTGGTTCTTCATCTTGCCGTCATAAAAATTCCAGAGAAAAATATGTATTTAGATTATTATCATAGCGGAAAGACATATTTTAAGTTCCATTTGCTCATCTTTTCTTGCCATTAGCTAGTAAGTTACGTGGGTATTAGTGTAGTTATAATTACGAAGTAGTAGGCCGATTATTTTGTGAAAAAAAAACAGGCAGAATCCTCTTTGAAGTATCTGCAGTACAGTCACGAGTTAACCATCATATTTTCCATACAGAGAATATTCCCCGCACAGGGAACGTTTCCATGGGGAACATCTCTACACGAGCAATGAAATGTCATCACTTATTCCGTTGTTATTTTAAAGTCCAATGAAAATGAATTAACATTTATTCTTATTCTTGTGACTGTACCAGTACACTCAATAGGGCAAATTATGGCAATACTATTAGAAGCTATATTCGCTATTGATATTATTAGGCTAAGTTCAGATGACCGCGCAGTGGGAGCATTCACATGACGGTGTATGTGCGCGCAGAAGTCTGGGTACATTTTGCCAGTTCGTCTCACCGCCACAAGCCGCGCGAACGGGTCGATAGGCTTGCAGAACTTATGCGCGAGTAGCACTCCCGCGCGGTCATTTGAACTTAGTGTTAGTGTCACCTACAAATTTATCGACAGTTTAAGTAGCTTATCGACAATGGTGGTACGATGTAACCTTACCGATTTTCAAGGCCAACTATTGATAGCAAGATTCGATAGTTTAGCATTAACGGCAGACAATTAAAGCTACCATTCGGCTTTTCTCTTTTAATTAATGACGTGTATTTCTCGTTAATTGCAAGAAATCAAACAGAAAAAAATGAACATAGTTTGCGAATTGATTTTATGTGCCAAGCTTACTATGGCCGTAATTGACAGAACATTTAGTTATAAAGACTTAATGCTAGCTTAGTAAGCCTGAAATCTGTACTTCAGCACACCTCCGCCCATTGAATATTTTCGCAGCTCAATGATAGTAGAAATCATCCCCGTCCCTTATGTAACCCATAGGGTGTGATAGCTATTTTAGTAGGTAGTTAGTCCGCTTTAGAAACGGTGATTTTCATACTTCTTTAATAAAAAAATAACCTTTTTGGTAAGTAATACAATCGTGTGAGAACGGCGTTCGTCGACGCCAACGCTGTGACATAAAATAAAAGCAATTAAGTGAATTGTCATCTCCATTCTGACCTGCGTCCCCGAGACATATTTGTGTAGCCTAAGAGCTAGCGCGCACGGGTGACTTTTGTCACCGTGACTTTTTTGCCATTCATATTAATCTCTCCAAAATCCTTGGATATCTCGATACCCGAGCGCGCTAGCTGTAAGAATTCTAATCAAGAATCGTTTACGGGTTTCTAGAATATTAAAAGTTCTAATTTTGTATTCTTTGCTTTAAAAATGTCTTTTGGCTTTATGTAAATTGACTCGGAATGTGTAAGGTCATGCTCTGCTTTTCGGAAACGTTACGCGGCACACGAGAAACGCAACGACGCTCTTATTCAGAAATAAAGTTGTACAGATTAAACTCAGCGCGAACTTGCACGTGATCGGTATTTTATCTTATTACCGCTTATAAGGTTATGGTTCAATGGTTATAGATAGGATAGTTTAGTAAGCTTAGGCTAAGTTCAGATGGAAGCTCATTTGTCGCGCATTGGAACGTTTCATGTGGACAGACCTTTGGAAACGCGGTCAACTGAACAAGTACACACACTGGCTGCCTATACATACTAAACGCGCGTTGACAGCAGTGACGCGTTTCATTTCTAAACGATGATATCTGACAAAAAAACTGTAATCGCATAGCCTAATAGAATCTCGTTGGCACCATTTAGGGCCACTTTTACCACTTGCTGATAAGTTCCGGATAACCTATCTGGCACTTTTTTGACAGCTATTTGTATTGGTTATCTGTCAAAACAAGTGGTGAAAGTGGCCCTTAGTCTAAGGACCCCTGAGAATACCACGCGAAGCATTGCATGACCTTAAAAGCAAGGTAAAGAGTACTATATTATTGAAGCATAAGTCTATATGCTTACACTGTTTTTGTGTTGCGCTTTGATTGTGATCAGTTATTTTACAACGTTAAATATTTGAATACTTTTGTTATAAGCATATCAATGTACGAGTATCCTAGATATACTCGTACATACCGTCATCACAGTATTAAAATGATTCCTTTTATTTAATACTTTACCAGGCAGGGATATTATTTTGTAGCAGTTATCATACTTAGTACTTACCCATGGTGTGGAAATACAAGGAAATCCTTTAGTTTCCTACTTCTATAAGCTAAAATCCCTGCGTTTAGTTGTAAGATATTATGTACAAATCTATTGAAATCATCCAAAGTGCGTCCAATGCAATCAAGCTATCAATTTATATTATTTCGTTGCAGCTACATATTGATCATTATTTTTTAATGTTATACTTTTATTCAAAGTTTGTTGGTTTGTGCAGTTTGCCATATTCGGAACGAGTGCCAATACAAGTGTATGTGGTAACTATTTATAATAATATACATAAGCATTGTTAATAATTTTAATAAAACCTGACAATTCAGATTTCATGCATTTTATTATAATCCCATCTACTTACTACATAGATAACAGCCTAAGTTGTATAGTACGTAATACGTATACCTATTTAGTATAAATTAAATATTGATAAATTCGAACTATATAATTAGAGGTCTACATAGATAAATTAACTACCCCAACTACTAAAATGTGTTATTAAACTGCGCGAAATAAATGTAAATCCTGTTACTATGTATAAATATTATAACTCTTGTCAAAAAATTACCAACATCGTTTCCACTGTGGATAAAGTGTGGATTAGACTTGCTTCTGTGTAAATAATGTTAATTATTATTCTAAGCTTTGTAACCCACTATGATCACGAACTTGCAAATGATCCAGCCCGTCTAGCATTACCGACACTAACTGTATTTTTTTTTAAATATGATAGATATAGCCGCCATGTTGAATTTTTATCAAAACGGCGATCATAACGTCCGACGTCACCGCCCCGGCGATGTCGAGATATATCGTGTTATGCTAGGGCGGCAGGCAACCCACTACTTGGAGCCAGTAGCGGGTGTTGTGAGCACAGTAGGCAAACTTAGTGGATCCCAGCTTTACATACTGTATGAACCTAATCTGAATTTTAATCCAAAAATTACTTGCCAGAAAAAGTAAAACTAAAATACATTTTTACTCTGCCAAAAACACTTTGCTTACACGTTACTTTATTTGAAGCTCGGTAAAATGGAAATGACCAAAATATTGTTACTTGACCATAGTGGAAACAGATTTACGGTTAGATAGGATAATGGAAAGTATCAGGTGGGATCGAGCAATGAATGAAGAAGAACCATGATGGTATTACAAAACTATTATTTATTATAACAAGTCGCTCACAACACAATACTACACTAATAAAAATAAGAATGTGAAATATGGTGTCATCAGAATCGATGTTGATACATAAAATATATATTATATACTATCAATTCGTAAAATGCAAAGGATCACGTTGAAAATGTACTAAATACTGTAGTGTTTAGTTTTCGGAAGATAAAGAATATGATCTGTGCGCGCTTCTTTCTTGCGGCGTCGGCGGTGGCTTTGCCTCGGGGCCCGATCATATTCTTTGCCTCGCGCGTGACGCCGCGGCTCAAGGTGCCCGCCACACGGACCTTTTCGATTTTCGGCAACCGCCATAAAGGACTTTTCAATCAAACATTTTCAAAACTTCAACACAGTTAGTTTCAAGGAACTTCATCCTTTACTTCTTGTTTCAATACCTTTTCAAACAAACAAAATCAATGTTAGACTTAGAGTTAAATCTTTATTAGATCTAGTATTACATTCTAGAGGCATCTACGCCCGGAGGGCCTTTACAGACTAACTTATAGCTAGAACCCTTTGTATCACGTGGATAGTTAACACGAACGCGTCCTCGCGTGCACGAGGCAGCGGCCGTTATGAGCGGCGCAGCTCGCACGCTACGTCATTAGTGCTACACGAGCGGCCTGCCAAGGTACAGTATAAATGCAAAAGGCCGGTGGAGACATTTGGGAAGGTGTGGTGTATCAAAAGCTACGCTATGACTGAAGATGACGTCAGCGTCACGAAACTAATAACGACCTGCAAAGTCAAACAGGGGAGTAACCATGGTGTTATGGGCAAAGTGAAACATAGTAGCAGCATAGCACACAATCTGAACATTCTCTAACTATTTATTCTAAAAAGTAAGTTTGATTATCAAATTGTCGAAATCTTAGTTGCCGACCATCAGCCAGCCATGTAACCTAGGCTTGTGTGGATCCACAGACAAAAACAATACATTAACCCCTTCGTACACAACTCAACACTAAGGCTCGGACCACAGGCATCCGGAATTTTTCAGAACCCCATACAAATCTGATTGAATCTGGGCTTGTCCGGAGCAGTTTTGTATGTTCTGAAAAATTCCAGATGCATATAGTCCGAGCCTAAGACCCGTATCTCGGCAACTATCGTTACCGGCATTTTGTTTACTCGTGTGCGACTATATTTTATTTTATTTAGACACACAAAACAGCACATTTATAAACACAAACAAGAGCACAGGTATACATGACTGTCAAAGCATGTAAAAACTGCCGCGACATGAATGTTTGCGACGGAGTGTCCGACTTCATATCGGATACTTGCGTTGCGTTGTGAACGTAGGGGCGTAGATATATCGGAAAAAAATATATCTATGATCTGTAGCAGGCACACTGATCGTCAAGGTGACATGGCTGGGGTCAAGTAATGACCGCGTGGCTGCCAATTAATAAATGGTCAGAGAAATGCTAAAAATAATCTTAACTATAAGGTAACTAATGAATTTCGACATGGCAATTTTAACGAAGTTGAGCAATTCTTTTTAATAAATGAAATACATGAGTAATAAATTTTGAAAAATGATCTTTGGATGTCTTTGGCATGAAGACAGTAATCCGATTATATGATAGGTGATTTACAGAAACAAATATAGCAAACCAAAATACAATATTCAATATAATAAAGGCTTAACGTTACTCTAATGTTTTGGATGATTAAATGAGTGATAGATAATATTGCTGTGTATATGATATTTCTAACACATTATGTCATTCAAGTGGATGAACATTTAATATTGTATGCTGTCTTAACCATTGAATGATGGTCGCGTAAGCATTGTGAATATGTTTATTAACCTTTACCTGAGGGCCTAATGTCATTATGACTGGTCGCTTCGCATAAATCGATCGAATAGTAAATGTTTATTTGTATGACTTTTCGATCGATTTATGCAAAGCGATTGTTTAGTAAGACACTAGGCCCTCTGTTGAAGAGTAGGCACAAGAGGCACTGTTGTTATTGCCGCACTAGAGCGACACTTTACTAAAAAATAACACTACTTTTTAACACGTTAAAATTTCGCGTTTAATTCTATTACACAACTGCTTTCGTGAGCATCAGATAATATAATGAATTAATTGAGTTCCTCATTATTCTAACAGCGCAGTTTTACTGACAATAGGTACCAAATTATTACAGTATTTTCTAAAAGTCAATTTTTGTGACCTCAATATTGTTTTTGCTAAAACTACGGTGTTACAATATGGTTAGGCATCTGGTCAAGGACAACGCATTAAGATAAATAAATCATTAACGTGTGTCTAGAAATTAAATAAAAAGTAATAGGAACAAGCCTGAACACAGACTAAAAAATAATACTACTTTCTAGTAGATACTTTATGACCTCAAAGCAATGCGTAATAACCATAGACAATTTGTCAATTCCAGAGGGTCATTATTACGTTATAGACAACTATAAAGACATATATTCAACTAGCAACACTTGCGCAAGAGTACGTAGTGACTCCTTCGTCAAACTTTTCAATGTTCTCTTCCCATGCATGATCAAGTATGGAATCCCGTCACATTGCAAGTTGGTAACATACATGTAGTGCGTCAATCGAAAACGTTAAGCGAAGCTAATGTGCATGACGTCTGAGTCATAAGGCAAAAATCTCGATCAGTTGAGCTCATTTCATTTCTCGATCAGTTGAGATCAAGATTTACTAAGGATAACGGTGCTCCAATAGTATTTTATGAATCTGCGAAATTTTTTACAATTCCAAATAAATAAAATAAAGAATAACCACTGTAATTTTTTATATCGTAAGACTAGATGCCTATAGAACCAGTGTTTCTCGCGATTTTTTCCATACAAATTCCCATAGCCCGTTTCACACTCTTGAATCCTTTCTTAGTTCACCAACAACATATATGCAAGGTATATTTCTTCCAAATTTCAAAAATCTAGATCCACCGCACTGTTGTGAGTTTGGTGTTGCCTTAAGTCAGTATGTCACGGTACTGCTTTATACGTTTTCAGGTTCTGTCGTTGCCAGCTGAACAAATGTCTTACACCTAAATTAGAATTCATTTTACCTACACCTATCCTAACGCGTGCCCATGACCAGAGTGTAGCGCGACTACCGCTGTGGGTGGTAGTATGTGGACTTACGCGGCGAGTAGGACCGCTCGCGGTCGTAGCGGCGGCTGCGGCGGTAGTGCGGCGACGGCGAGCGGTGGCGGTAGCTGCGGTAGTAGTCGCGCTCGCGGTACCCGCCCCCGCCGCGGTAGTAGTAGTCGCTGGAACGGGGGGCACATGTTAGGCTAAGACATGGACCACATACCCTATAGAGGGTTACATTGCAAAGGGGTGCCAAATCTTTAGGAGTGGCTCAGAATCAGTAACTTAATCGAACTATGCAACGAACAAAAAAATATTTTTTTTACATTTAATTATTCCTATCCACTATTAAAAATCGTACGCGTGGATAATTTAACTTATTCGTAAAAAAATTGCACCGTATGTGCACTGCGTAAGGTCCTTGTTGGCTCGCCGTACCTATGCCTCTGATGAATGACCGCGCGGCTTTCGTAGTCTCTCTATTTTTTTCGTAAAATACGATTATTAAAAACAATAACGATTAAGACGCTTAATATTGTTCCCTAGATCTTAATTTTTAATTTTGGCACCACTTTGCAATGTAACCCTGTAGAGTAGAAATGACATATTACTTGTTCGAAAAATTTGTCCGGCACTTAATTTGTATCTGTATTCTTTTAGTATTTTTTTTTTATATAATTGTTTTACGGCTTCGGACTGAGTCCATAAGGCCAGATTCTTTAGTTTTATTTTTTCCCAGTTTAATACGATTTTTGTCTAAACTTTTAGTTCAGCGGTATTTTGTACCCAAGGATTATTTAGTTTCATCACTTTCATCTTATAAATGTCTGCAAATGTTGAAGAGATGTATTCATAGGTATCTTTATTTTCAAGAGTTCTTTTAGTATGGGCGATAGTTGACAGGACTTGTCATTTCATACTTAGTGTAAGAGAAAAAACTAGTTTCGGAATAAAGGTGGAATGGTATAATCGTATGTATAGGGTATGTGCTTGATGGGCTAAGACAAGGATACCCAATCAAAATTTCATCAGTTTGCCTGGTCAGAAAGACAGGAGAATAATCGTGTAACCAACTGATTGACGTAGCTGATGTGGATTTATATTACCCAGTAAAATCTATATGCAGAAGTGTTGAGTGCTTTACATTGTTGTATCTTACTGCTATAACAGTGTCTATATCGCTAACAATCGATGGATGACTACCTCAATGGTTTCTACAGAAAAACAAAGTCATGGCAACCTTTGCCATGACAAAATAGCTGAATAGCAACCATTTTGGATTCATATCAGTTTCTTTTTGCGTTTATTAATTTATTGTAAGTTATTTTTTGTGATATGAACCAAATAAATATTTTTCTTTCTTCCTTTCAAATAATTTCGACCAGGTAATAATGTCTGGAAATCCATCATTCTGGCGTCAGTCAATAGGGATGAACCAGACTGACGAAATACTGATCGTAAGTGTACAATCAGACAAGTAAACAACATGCCAAGGATGGCACAGGCAGTGTTGAGGAGGACGACGAAAAGCAAAGCATAAGCGTCCCATAGACCCTAATAAATATTGGAGGGGTAGCTAATAAATGTGAGATCATCTCTAAAATAACTATTAAATAAATCGCAATCGATTGTCCATTTGAGTTGAGTCAAACACTTGAGTCAACAATGTACATACAGATGATAAATTTATGGATAAATTTTATCGCAAGAAAAACTGGGCAATCGAGACGTCGACGACTCAAGCCCGTAGCGACTGGTAGCTAGCTCCTGACTGGAAATGCTTCAAATACTAAAAAATTTAACAAACCATGACTGTAATACAAATCGATTCATAGCTTTGAGGAAGAGTTTCTGGCATCATAGTCCTGTAACCCATAACTCATAACCCCTGTAGACTCGTCTATGCGACTATTGTTATGATTGTAAAGACTTGTTTATGCCGATATTGTTTTGATTTGTTTTTTTAAGAAAAAAACTACTCCAAGCCTTCTTTCTACCGTCAACCTACCCAAAAAGTTAAAGGTCATTAAACCGATTTTCAACAATTCCGACATGTAGAGATTATTATCAATTGAGAAAATTTATGTTTTGTGGTAGGATGACGAGCTGTTGTCTGTTCCAAACGGATCGCGACAGATTTATATTTGTTATAAACGGTCCCGCGATGAAACTAATTGGTGATGTCTGGTCTAAATTATAGAATAAAGTATACTTACTCTCTGTCCCTGCGTCTGTCATAGCCATTGTCACCCCTGCTGCTAACACTGCTAACAAACGAGAAGATTTTATTATATGTAACATTTTATACGACAAAATATCCGTAATATTTATTTTTATTTAAATATTCAAACTGAAATTCTGAACAAAGTATATCATTTACGACATTTTGTCAAACAGTATTTGTTGTTTGTAAATATTTTCTGGCGATTGGAGTATGTTTTATAGGTGTACACCAATATAACGTAATTTTAGGTACTTGCAACTTTAGGTATGCCAGACTCGATACAAAAAAGTTCCAAGTCTTTAGTACTTATCAAATAAAATGTGCAAGCAGGCCTTTAATGAAACAACTTAACTTTGAGCTGGCTCACTCTAAATCTGCTAACTGATATACCAACTTTACTCAACTTGAACTGGACATAAGTTCAAGCTCGCATTTAGCAGATAAGTTGGAAGCGACTAAGGCCGCATTTGAATGGGATAGTTTCCTAAAAAAATCTAATTAGTCCGTCAGTTTGATTAACAGAAAATATTGGGCACTTATTTTTTCTTTTCTCAATCAAACATTAAATGAAGATATAGCTCGTTAAAGTTCGGCGTAACGTCACGCCTTGCGACGCTTTTTAGCAAGGCGTGACGTCACGTGCTCACTTTGATGCGCTTTATCTTTGTCATTTTTTGTTAGATTGACAAGACAAAATATGGGTCCAATATTTATTGATAATCTAACTAAGGGACTAAATAAAACAATCTTTTTTTGACCCAGGAAACTAGCCAATTATATTTAGAAGCAATTTAGTCGTTGCTTTCGAACATTCGAATAAATACGTAATATATAAAGTATTTAAGTAGGTATGCTTGTCCGTTATCTAGTCGCCATAGTAGCTTTGTTTAGTTTGGGGCTAGATAATTGGTATGATTGTGAAAACAATGTATAACTTATCGAATTTACAATTTATTTATTTACGCGCACCCAGCATAACTTACAAATTTCTTAACATGATTACTGAAAATCCTAACATATCTTGCAAACTGAAAAGATACATAAACTTGTGTAAATATATCACTTGAAATAACATCGATTTTTTTACAGCTAACCGCTTTTAATCCTTTTTAATAATTACAATACATTCATTTTAATTAAGTTACGTCCTGATTCGTCTAGTATTCGGCAAAACAAATATGCCATACGACTAACTTTAAGTAACAATAAATAATTTTTCATTGTAAAATATAGCAGGTATGCTGCGCCCTACCTAATTTATGTGATTTATGATGCAACTAGCGATAAGAATGGCGGTGCCAATACGTTTTTATGTACATATTTTTGATTGATATTTACATTCATTCTGGTTTAATAATTACTTAATAATATTTGCTTTAAAGCCAATAAGCATTAAGTCCACCTTTTGTACGATTTTTATTTAGGCAATAAAGTTTAAATAAATAAATATTTTACAAATGTTTTGGTCACTTTTAACCCTTTTACAGCGACCGATCGTTATAAAGATAAAAAAATATATTTTTAATTTTTTCATGTTCATTATATCGATCAAGGTAACAATATCAAAAAATTACGGTGATACGCGACAAAAACAGTTTCAGTAACATCTGGGTTAAAAATAAATATCAGATTTACGTATCGGGTCTAAAAAAATGCTTGACGAAGCCGAATACCACATATTTTACTTATTGTTACGGTCATTTTTTTCTTCTACACCATACCTAGGAAATTACTGTATATCGAGATAAGAATGGTCTAAGAATATTTTTTTTTAGGATTTATCTGGTTATACCTAAACTTTTTTCCAAAAAAAAAAAGTTTTTAGTAAGTATTTCTTCATAAAAGGCTTAGAGCACTGCCCGCAATGAATCGCGCGCATGCACAAACACAACCTACGCTGTCCTTCGCTGTGTTGCGCTCACACACACGTGCGGGAGGCATCTATTCGCTGTGTGCGCGATGATAGCGCCCCTAGTGACCACAATTATTGTGGACTAAGATCTCTCAAATTATGGCAACTGGATAGTTGGAGAATGATTGTTTTTGTTCCAAATGATAAAAATATCTAAATAGTTTGTGCATATTATAATAAGTGATTTTCTTACTTGAACTAAAATATAAATGTTACAATACGTACGGGATTTGAATCAATACAATATGATATAACTTTCTAACCTCAAACTGTGCAAAAAGGGAAAGAATTAGTATTAGCACAGCATATGAGAGACGTTAAAGAGCTTAGAACCAAGACAGAGCTACTTAATAAGAGCTGTGATCATATGATAAATGTCTGTGACACAAACCCCCTACAAACTTTTTTCTTTTTACAGCAGCTATCTATTTATTTCTATCCATCTTGATGTTGGAAACGAATAAAACATGTACAAACTGGTTTTCCCATTGTTTTACACTTTATAACACAACACATACTGTGACCCATAATGCGAATTAACGTTTTTACTTTAAAATACTTAATTTTGTTAGTATGGAATTCTATGGAAATATAACAATTTAACAAATGACAGTCCAGAGTTATTTCATATTTCTGCCAAATAGCGTGCTGCGATCGATTTGACGTCCCCCACCACCCACTTTGCACGTAGCGAATTGCGTGCGAGCTATACATTGCGGGTTAGAAATAAGTTTTTTTTAATCATCTTTTTTTTGCATTTAACTTGGTTTGTTGTAAAGAATGCATGGCTTAAGGTTTCGTTAAGGGTTTTTTACAGCCTTTCTAAAAGTAATAATTAGAAACGTATTCCAAAAACTAATTCTATAGCCAAACAATGGCTACGGACCACGGGGAGCCACGTGGCCAGCATGGGCTACGCTACGCTAGCTATGGGCTAGTTATGCGAATGTCCACAGTGTAAAGTAACAAACAATAATGGAAGGACTCACTACGTGGGTTTGCCCATGTAAATCCCGGGCGTAGGTGTATGGGCTCGCTGCGTGATGGAGAAGTCGACGCGGATGCGGCGGCCGTCAATCTCCATGCCGGTGCACTCGTTCTTGGCCACTTTAGCGTCCTCTTGGTTCTCGAAGTAAACGAAGCAGAAACCTCGGGAGCGACCAGTCTGGAGGTTGAAAAAGTTAAGGATTGAGGAAGTCCAAAGTAAAAGACAGATCAAAGACAAAATAGACCTGACCTGCCCCCCCCCCCCCCCCCCCCCAGCATGACTAAACACGATATGATATGATATAGCGATTTATGGACACCAACGGTCTTTTTTAAATGATACGATACCTATAGACGCCATGTTGAATTTTTATCGAAAAAGGGATCATAACATGTGACGTCACCGGAACTGCGATCCAACATGGCGGGTATATCTATCATATTTTTGCAGTTGGTGTCGCTAAATCGCTTTATCATATCGTGTTTTGGTGGTCATGCTAGGGGGGCTGGTGAGACTACCAATATTAGAACAAAATAAATGTAATAATTTTCTAGTCATTGGGGGAAGACTACGTTCAGCAGTCGATTTCCTATGGCTGAAATGATGATAATGATGAAATGTAATCACATGGACCCTAGTTTAACCGTATTGTTATGCAGATTTATTATTTTGTTAATACTAGTAATGCACCTTATTTGCCCAATATTTGATTTTGCATGAAAAAAACTAACAGAAAATGAGTAAGATAATTGATTTCTGTAAGCCACCACTTTTAGAAAAAAAAAAAAATTGAGAATGAAATATATTCTAGTTAGGTCATAGTTACTAAGGTCTTTAATTTAAGGATTGGTCTAAATTTCTCATTGATTTTGTTCTGGTATAGGTTTTCAGGGTCTCAGGAGATATTGTCATACATTTCAAACATAACTTATTTCATTAAAGGTGAAGAATAATTAACCATCACATAACAAACCTTAGCATCAATAACAACTTGTACTTTGTCGACTGGGCCGTACTTGCTGAAGATGTGGTTGATCTGCTGTTCCGTGGTATACAAACTAAGTCCAAACACACCCAAACACCTCGAAGGTGTTGGGTTTTCCTGTGGATAAAATGTGACGAATAATCAATAAACTTTATTTTTCAATATTGCGCTTCTAAGACTGCTGGAGAAACTAATAATGTAATATTTAAGTTAATCAACATCAAGAGATACAAAAAATGAAACTAATAATGAGATATTAATAAATTGAAGCTTTAAAACTAATCAAATACTTAAGTCAAAATACTGTATTGTTACGGGATTATTATCACCAGCAGTCGACTAAATACAGATTTTGGTTGAGGTTAGGCCTCGCCTGTTTGCGTTGAGATAATAGTGAGTTATCAATGTTATTATATTACAAGTGTTTAACAATTTATGGTGTCATAACTAAATATGTACAGAGGAAAATGCTGACATAGTGGTAAAAATATGGTTATTTTAAGTCTTAAATAATATTAATAAAATATGTATTTTAAAAAATCGGATATTAAAATTACAATAAAAGTAATTAAAAATGTTTAAGGACATGAGATGCCACACAAGATCACTTTAGTAGAGTTTGTGATGAGTGATCCATAATTTAAGTTTTTTTTATGTTATTTACATAAATAGCATAGCTACAAAATCTTAATTTTGATTTTCAAACTACTAATTCCTTCCTCTTCTTCCTTGCCTTCTCCTATTATTTGGGATCGGCCCTCCTCGTTTATCTTTACCTTATCTCTTTCAAACAACTAACTCCCCTGTACACAAAACAAATTTATTAAACATAAACTCACAACGATCTCACCGCATCCAGTAATAAAAAATGTAAAATATAGTGCACATACAGGAATTTGTCTCACCCTGTCTCCTTGGTGGCGCCGCCGCGAGGACATGGGGCTGTGCGAGTGCGAGCGCCGGTACGAGCCGCGCGGCGAGTACGAGCGCGAGCGCGAGCGCGAGTAGCGCGCCGCGCGGTACCCGCGCCGCGGCGACCCGGACCGCGACCGGGTCCTGGGACCAACGAAATACATTATAAACCCAAAATTCTCACATTTATTGACACCTTTGTCACAAAAAAAAACTAAAGGCTAACCTAATGATATGGCTTTAGATTAATGACATATAGTAGATACGCAAGCAAAATTTGAAGCGACTAAATTGGAGCCAAAGAGGGCTCCCTGAGCCTGACAGCTTCATAGTATTTAATGTCAAGCCGCTCCGAACGCATGACAATCTAGATGTCGACATTTGCTTTAATAGATTTTTTTCAGTTTTGGGGAAAATTACTATTAAACACTACCATATTTTATAGTGACACCACACAGGCACCTCTGTGTAAAATATTATTAGTAAGATTAATCGTCAACATCCAAGCAGTCTCATGTTAATAATTACATTGTGTGAGACCATACTTATGGACCCTGTAAGGGCAGATGATCCCATGTTGTGCAGGTTTAGGCAGGTCAATTTGATTGGTGTTTCATTTCATCACCATCATAATCAGTTAACATCAGTACACTACTGGATATTAGCCTCTCCTATTAGACACTATTGAGCCTGATACTCAGCTTTTATTATTTCTACTCAACATTATCCCAACAAATCCCTACATTATCTTATACATGTGATTTAGCTAATTAATTATTACAATCATCGTTTAGTTGGTATTGTGGTATGTCAAAATAGGGATGTGGCAACTTATTAAGCACAGAACCTACTGAGGCGGTAAACAGTCTGGTAACGGACCTGCTGGAAGTGATTGGATGCTACTGTGGGCGGTCTCTATGTGACATGATGCATAGCAACTCAAACATTACAAAAAAAAAACACTACCAGAACAGCCTCTGTGGGTTCTGCTCTTTAGAGAAGAGATCAGATATTATAACAGATAAACCACTGTCTTTCTAAAGCTGGAATGGGAAGTGTTAAGTTGATATATTTTTCGCCTTCCAGATAAGTATGCTTAGCAAGAATATTTGTAAAACGGATTATAATATCAATGGGAAATTGCATTTGCCTGTATATGTCTTTACTTAATGGTATTTCTCCTGATAACATTATTTGTTGTGATAAGAAATAAATTATGGTTACTACAATAACTAGTTACCTAGGTACTACATAATGCCCAATAGAAACATGTTAAGACAAAACATGCACAACATACCGTCGCTGTCATTTCAAAAAGTCGTATGTAAAATTTTTGTTTTTTTTTTAAAAGCTGTATGCGTAGTTTGGAACGTAATCTTTTAAATGTCAAAATGTCATTGTAGTGTGTGTTTGACGATATTGGACTTTATGATGTTTGTCAAAAGGTCTTGCTTTAAATCAATGCTACAAAATGTCTTATGTTTACATACGTCTTCTTGATTCTTGTTGACATATGTTTAATACAATTTGACGTAACGGTTTTTTCATAGAAAAACATCGAAAAAGGTTTGTTGTCTGCGGTAAATGTGGATTCCGAGCAAAAATCAGGTAAGGTGTTTCTATTTCTAGTTAAATAATTGATGAAATAATAAGGATTAGTCAATATTGTCGATTTACATAAGCAGATAAATTGGTACCTTAACCCGAACTCAAAATCCTCAATGATTCGCGTCATTTGGCATGCGATCTTTTGACTGTTGTATGTGGTTTAATTAACTTTACTCTGTTTATACTTGTACAGTACCTACAATTTAGATTAGATTTACATTTAGATTGAATAACATTATTTTCAAAAAGTCGTAAGTATGTCTGTACAAAATCAGTTCACATACGTCATTTTGACTTGATTATGTATCTAGATCTAGATCTAGAATGATAGTAAAAAATAAGAAAATGTCTCCAAAAAGTTAATAATGAATCGGGTCTTCGAGTCAGTTATTAAATTTCATACTACGATATGCTTTTATTGATTCGTCTTATACATTTACATATTATACATTTACATGTTTATTTAACTGTGACATTTATTTTAATTTGTCGGTAAGGCGCCCGCCATCCATTGATTATGTAAGACAATTTAGGCTCAACTATTTTTTATTTTTTTCTTACAAGGGGTGGGGGGTGGGAGGGGGGTTCTTCTGATAGTTCTTACGTAAGATCACAAAAATGCGCAGTTTAAGATTATATTTCATAAAGTCGAATCTATTAAAGATTTATGATGAAGATAAACCACGTTATAAATATTTAACAGAGAGGGAGGGCGATCAAAAACTGCCAAAAATTGTCTTACGTAATAAACAGATGAATCTTGTTTTTAAAATTTTGATTTCATTAAAGAGACATACAATATTTTTTATGTGATTGGACAGCTTAGAAAACAATTAATGTTTTACTACATAGATAAACTGTATTCTCTTTTGCTTAATTTTAATTTAAATTGGGACTTTTAATCCATTGTTTATTACAGGTAAAATGGAGAGACATAGCAGGGGAGCTGATCTCCTCAGAAGAGCACTTCAACTATCTGGCATACCTCACTCGAATCCAAGTTCCAATTCCTCTGATAGTTTTCTTACTAAAAGAAAAGGTGAAATAAATTTCAGTAGCATTGGGCAAGAGTTTAATTGTTTCCTTGATGAGATAACAGGTGAAATGAGTCACAGTCTTAGTAGCACTGGGCAAGAGTGTAACTGTTTCCTTGATGAAACAACAAGTGCAATAGAGCTCAGTTATAGTAATATTAGGGATAAGTTTAATGAAAAAGTTGTATTTGTCGATTCCAGTGCTAACGATGATACTATGACAGAATGTATTACTGAACAGGAAACTGTCTTTTTAGGTGTATCACCATGCACCAGTCCATCTTTATTGATTCCTGATTGTAATAATTGTTTTCTGGATGATAAAACAGGAGAGCTCCAATACAGTAGTTTGGTATTGCGTGAAACTTCTAATAATACGACACCAGATATAGAGACACTGCAACAAAATCTAGAATCTGATTCTTGCGATGATGATCGAGATGCCAACTATGAACCAGACGATGAAACCTCTGAAGATACTGAAAATGTATTACACACAGATAAAAGGCGTGGAATTAAGAGGCAGAAGCAATGGAATCGAAATGTTCAAAAGTTACGACGAATGCAGGGTAAAACTTATAATGGTTTCAAGAAGATTGAGGGTAAGTGGACTCAAACTAATTTCAGACGAGCTAGACAAATAAAAGATGCATGCAACTGCAAGTCTGCTAAATTGGAATGTCGAAAGCTGTCAGAGGAAGTTAGAAATGAAATACATAAAAATTTTTGGCAAAACCTTAATTGGGAACAGCGCAAAGTTTATGTGGCAAGTTTGGTTATCCAAATTGAGCCAACAACTCGAAGGCAGTACATTGAATGCTCTCGTAGAAACTTTACATTAAAATATCATTTGCGACTAAATAATAATCGTCTTCCTGTCTGTAAAAAGATGTTTCTAAATACACTGGATTTAGGCGAAAAATGTGTCAGATCCTGGAGTACACGGACCCAAAGTGGGATTCCAAACTCTTCCATACCACGTGCTATTCAAACGGATAATGAACGCGATAGCCATCTTCAATCGTTTTTACAGAACTTAGCGAAAATGGAGTCTCATTACTGTCGTGCCAATTCAACTAAGATTTATTTGGAACCCAACTGGGACTCATTGACAGAATTACATTATCATTATAAATCGGTAGCTGCACAAGATAATATTCGACCATATTCATGGACTCACACTGCACAAGAATTAAAAAAACAAAACATCACATTATTTCAAAATCGTAAAGACCAGTGCGACACTTGTTTTGCATTTACTGAATCGCGATTGGACAAAAATTCCTATGATTTACATTTGTTAAAGAAAGATATGGGTAGAAATCAAAAAGAAACAGATAACCCTTCCTTTGGCACGGTAATAAATCACTTTCACCTTACAATTGGCACAGGTGAGCAGCGCATGACGCAGATAATGACGCGTTTTGGGTCAAACTAACATATGGTGGCTTAGCCGGCACCTAAGGGGGTTGTATTGTATACCTTTGGAATCCTTAGGAAACAACCTATTTTATTATGTATTAAATTATGCAATTCGAGTTAACTACGCGATTTATTAGCGACATGAATCCAGCTGACCTTAAATTTCCCCGATTTTTGCAAAAAAAGGTAATTATCTACCAAATAAACAATATTCTATCGAGAGATTGCCTTTCATTTATTTCATTATTCATCAATACGAATTTACAATGGATTTTAAGCACAAACAAACAAAAAGTCAACTCCATAAAAATTTTGCTAAATAATGGCTTTTTTTGGAAAAAGTCTTTTGCAGACCACCCGCCAACACGGGAAAATAAATTTTTGCAAAAAATTAAGTTGGCCAATTAGCCTCAAAAAAACGACTGAATTACAAAGAATGATTCATAATATTGTATTCTTGAAATAATAATGGAAGAAAAGTAAATAATTAATACATAATTAAGGTAAATGAAAATACCGCTGCAAAATCACCCTAAAATCGGTAGGTACCTCGAACAAATGGTGTGTAGAACAAAACTCATTTACTTTTCCTAAAAAGTAAATATGTATTCATAAAGCTTATCAAATTTACTTTAGATTTATCATAAAATAAAGGATAAGGATTAAACTTTGATATTCTAAAAATGACCAACAAAATCATACATTTTTGTTGTCAAGTGCCGTCGCGCTAAATATTTCGATATTGTAAGTAATTATGGCTTATTAAAACAAATCTATTAAATTAATTACGTTGCTGACTCTATAAATAGATTTATCAAAGCTTTATTTGATATGAATTTATCGAATTAATATTGAAACTAACCAAAAATCTCGAGCAATGGCGGCCGCCAAAATATTTGTTTACATTTTATAAAATTTACCTTGAAATATCATTCCATTATGCAAACTAATGCTGCAAATCCATCTAAACACACTCACTTTATCGATTTAAGCACTATTCTCATGTATTTTCACTTAAACATTGATCAAACAAAATTATTTAACAACACGCACCCAAACACGCAATGTCAGAATCATATGGTGAACTTTGCACGCACAGATTAAACAGACCTTACGCGCAGAGATCATAGAAACCCTTTCAATCTATTGACAGTACTCTGAACTTTTTTTTGGTATGCGATACACGGTTGAGACTCCCGTCTGTCACCGTCCTATGATTTTTTGAACGCGACTCGACGTAAGCGCATGACGTCAGTGGTGTTCTGCAGGTTAGTGCCACAAGCGAACCTTTTTGACATTGCGAGAAGAACACCAGATGCCACCTCACGAGATAAGAGACTGGCCGAAATGGATACCACATTGAAGGTATTTTGTGTGGATGTGCAAGCTATTTTATTAGCACCAAAATTAAACGTGTCGCTTGCATATTATAAAATGAAATTAAAAATTCATAATTTTACTTCATATGATCTTGCATCGCGCAATGGTAGGTGCTACCTTTGGGACGAAGTAAATGGAGGGTTAGAAGCAGACGTTTTTGCTTCCTTGTATGTCGATTTGATAAAGACAGAATTTGAAAGATCAGAAGGAAGTTTGACCAAAATAATATTATGGTCAGATGGCTGTGGTTATCAGAATCGGAACCAAGTAGTGTCAAATGGTATTTTGAACTGTGCTATCCAACTAGGTATTGTGGTTGAGCAAAAATACCTTGAACATGGGCATACATTTATGGAAGTAGATTCTGAGCACAGCGTGATAGAAAGAAAAAAGATGTCTTTATGCCTGCTGAATATGTAAGTATATTACGAACGGCTAGAAAGAATCCAAGTCCCTATGAAGTGCGCAGCCTAACATATGACTTTTTTTAAAATTATTCCAATATCAATTATTACAAAAGTATACGACCTGGTAACAGAGTTGGCGATAACGTAGTCAATGATATTCGCTGCCTGAAATACAATCCTGATGGCACCATCCAGTACAAATTATTATATGATGATGATTGGACTGTGTTACCGCGTAGACACAAAACGCCTAATCCTAATAACGAATTACTGCCACTGTATACAACAAAAAGAAAAATAACTTTGAGAAAATTTCTTGATCTGCAAGATTTGAAATCGCTAATGCACGAAAATTACCATTCATTTTATAATTCCCTCCCACATGAATGCAGTACAAATGAAACATGTTCTCATTTAAAGTCTTAATCAGCAATTAATGAAACAAAATGATTATAAATATTTTATTTAAATAATATTTTGTCGATTTTCTGGCAAAGATGTACTCGTTCGCACTATGTCATTTTTTAAAAGAGTACATACTAGAACAATGTACATTACTCTATTTATGTATTATGATTCGATAGCCTTTTGTTTGTTAGTTTCCAAGATTAAGGCAATGTTTAGATGTTAAAAACGACAAATGATAAATAATGAACACTCGTTATAGTACAGATTTTAAGTCTAAATTGTTAATCGCAGCTTGATTTAAAAAAAATCTATACGTGACCAATACCTGTGAAAGTATTGTTTTGATTTGATTATTAATAAAGACAAGGTTTTTGAATTGTGAAGCTTTAAGCATAGCTGATCTCTAAGTTAATAGTTCCTAATTTGTTGTGAAAGTTTTTTTGTTGAAGGTAACTACTCAAATTATAAAGTTACTTACAACGGATACTTATAAGAATTTAATTTTTTAATTGTTTTTGAGATTTTATTAAAACTTTAATTTGAAATTTATCGATTTTTATTTCATGTTCTTTTCAAAAGTAAATGCAAAAATATTTCTTGGCGTGCCCATGAGCAAAGTTTCATTACAATCAGACAATTAAGCTCAGAGAGCAGATAAAACAAACGAAAAAGAAACATTCAAAATGTTGTGTGTACGTATTTTAAATCAAGAAGTCGTAAATGCAATCAAGAAGTCGTATGTTTTGTTGCCACGTATAAAAAAAAAAGTTAAAAGGACGTATGGTTGCTAAAATACTGATTCGCGTTGAATTAGTTTCCAGGCACTTTACATACGCATGCATTTATCTAGTTCTCAGCTTTTCATAAAATAATATTTTTAAAAGGTATGATATTACAACCAATATATAGTTTTATGTATCTCCTGAAAACACACTGTTTCACATACGACTTTTTGGAATGACAGCGACGATACATTCATTATTGATCTAACATTCTGTCTAGCAACGATTTTAACAAACCTATTTCCTGTAATTAAAACATTTGTATTCAAAAAATTTGTTTAACCTTGATAATCGGCATCACAAACGTTTATTTACGCTACACGGATACCTAAAAATTGCGCAATCATACTTCGGTCGGCATTACCCTTGACAACAAGGTTATGGTTTTGCAAACATCAAGGCTTCAGTTGACCAATATTACAACACATAGGTATTACGCAAAAATTTAATCGTACAGAATGGACAAGGAAAGTAGTAGGTCGGTTATTTACTTACGGGCTTCTATATTTCCTGCTCGATGCTTTTGGCGGGGGCGGCGTCCGAGACCGGCTTCTGCTGTGGCCTCGAGACATCGCAGTAGGCTTCGGGGCAATCTCCCGGGAACCGTTGCGAGTCCTCGAGCGACTCCTCTGAAATACCCAAGCACCCATCGCGATTAATTATAGCAAATATCTAGCACGCAACTCGCAACAAAATAAAACGCACGCGGCCAAACGACAACGGTGACAAACTAGATAAATATAGTACCTCTCGATCGGACATGATGTGTACACCGATGAAATGCGCAAAAACAAAATAAAACACGTATTCAGTCTATTTTTATCAGAAACGATGCACCCTAAATAAAATTTACACGAGCACACAACGCGTTCGGCAAAATTGAAAAACAAGATGGCGGCAGTATGCGTGCAGGCCAGGCGGGCGGCGGGCGGCGCGAACAGTAGGCCACAGATTAAACAGACAGAGCGAGCACGTCTGATGACAATGACACATGGAAGCTAGCCTCCACTTCCGGTAGCGCATTCGTCCACTTCACCTTGTTCCGGATTGAGCACACATCGATTTTAGCTTAATAAACTCAAATGGTGCACGCATATATCAATTTAAATGCCAAATACACGACGTCCAGACGCATCCTGATACTGCTTTGACAGTCGACTCTTCGCTTCTTGTTCTGGATTGAGCATACATCCATTTTAACTAACTGAAACTCGAGTGGTGTAGGTGAATATAAAATCGGACCAAGTTTGAAAACACTATTATTGATTATGGCTAGTTTCGGAACAAGAAGGAGCCCGGGACTGGCTGGACGGGCTGACGGAAGTGGTCAGACTCTTAAACTGGTGACAAACTGCGACGGACGCGTCTCTGGACGCGTCTTGACATTGTGAAGTTAAGCACTGCCATTGGTCTATCCTTCAGTCAACTTCAGCCAGCCCAAGGATCGACGGATCCTAAGCAACGTTGTGGACTGCGATGAAGTACTCATAACAAGCAGGGAACTTTCGACTTTGGATTTGAAATTGGAGGTTGCTAGGAATTTTTAAGTACGTGGAGTACTTGGGAGGTTAAGCCGGTGACAGATGGCGGCGGACGCGGCTGCGGACTCGTGTTGACATTGTGAGGTCAAACGCTGCCATTGGTCGATCCTTTGGCTGGCGGAAGTTGACTGAAGGATAGACCAATGGCAGTGTTTTGTCTGTCACCAGCTTTAAAGCTGGTGACAGACTGCAACGGACGCGGCTCCGGACTCGTCTTGACATTGTGAGGTCAAGCGCTGCCATTGGTCTATCCTTCAGTCAACTTCCGCCAGCCCAAGGATCGACCAATGGCAGCTTTTGACCTTACAATGTCAAGACGAGTCCGGAGCCGCGTCCGCCGCCATCTGTCACCGGTATTAAGCTCACTTGAGCTTCACTAATGTATCTTCTCTTTTATGTTGACATCTGTCAATGTGTCAAATCAATCAATTTCAATACATTAACACGATTGCAAATGTGGCTATTTTATTTAATCTTGTTCCTATTTCTTTTTGTAAATTATTATGACTGATAACGAAGCCACTAACGGTCCCACTGGGGACCAGCCCCAGGAGAAAACCGCAAAGCAGCTTAAGAAAGAGGCTGAAAAAGCGGCAAAGTTGGAAAAACTTAAAGCGAAATTGGACAAGAAAAACGCCGCGCCAGCTGTGCAGAAAGATAAGCCAGAGGTAACTGTTTTTTTAGCACTCGTCAAAATTAATCGTCCTTAAAGTGCTACACAATGTACTAAAGAAAATTTGGGTTCAGGTGCTTGAAAAATTAAATTACTTATTCTTAACAAGTTTAGGTTATATTAGAGGTCTAGTGAAAGTAAGGCCTGTAATTATTGAAGATATTGCGTCAGTTATTGTTGCCGTGGTCCCATGAGCTGTTTGTATTGTCTTATGTACATATAGCTAATGTTCCACAAACTTTAACCCGCTAACATCCAAGCGGTCTCATGAGACCGCATAACAATAGAATTACTATTGTGTCTCACTTATGAATGTTCCTAATAATAACAATAAGTTCCTTTTTCCTTTTGAAGTACAGAATACCTTATTCAGCTTGATGTAACAAACTTATCAAAAATGATTCTACAATTCATTTTCAAATTCCAAAATTAAATTATGCAATAAAAGTTTAATTATATTGCAGAAAAAGGTAAAAGACACTAAAGAGAGTGCGGTGTATATAAGCAATACAGAGGCCGGTGACAAAAAAGACATTGCCGGGTCTATGCCCGATGCGTACAGCCCTCAGTATGTGGAGGCGGCTTGGTATGCATGGTGGGAGAAGCAGGGCTTCTTCAAGCCCGAGTATGGGGTAAGCTGTCATTATATTAAATTTAAATAAAACAAACTAAAACATTGCTATATGTGGTTTTCATCACTGGGAAAGTCACATTTATTCATAAATAAACTTTGAACAAGAAGTTTTTAGTTAGTATCTAGTCTCGGCCTTGCATCTCTGTAGCATATCAAAGATTGATACTGTTCATTGAACACCATACAAAATAAACAAATTACAGGAATAAATGCATTTAGAATAACACAATATTGGCAGTCTTGTTGCTAGAAGTGATCTCTTCTACCTTCAGTACTATACACAAACTGAAATTGTACTAAATAACACTGTACACTAAGAACTTTAGATTAAATGTAGTTACCAATTATAAAGATTAGAAGAAGATAACTGTTCTGCTATAAAAAGATACATAAAATAAAATATTTCTTTTTCTGTGATTTGTTCCTTTTGTGTCATCATGATTCAGCCATAGGAAGTCCACTGCTGAACATAGGCCTCCCCCAATGACCGATCATCGGGAGGGGGGCATTGCCAATACTCGCCACGCTTGGCAGGCGGGTTGGCGAGTTTTTTAATTAGATTTCGCACGCAGACGCTGCTGGCTGTCTTGTGCTGCCCGTCTTGTGTTACCGGAATTAGTGGCCTCTTACGACACGCCTCCTGTTGGCGGTGGGGAAGTGTATTCTTTACGGCCATCCCCACACGGCACTTCTTTTGTGTAGTATACAATAAAGAGTATATCCATCTTGTTTAAAATAAACTGTAATGATGTTGTTGATCTTGCACCTTTTTACAAACATTCTGCTTATTCCAGAGAAAGTCAATATTGGATCCCAATCCAAAGGGCAAGTTTGTGATGGTCATTCCGCCCCCAAACGTGACTGGCAGCTTGCACTTGGGTCATGCCCTTACAAATGCAGTTCAAGATGCACTTACTAGATGGCATCGGTAAGATTTTGTTGCCATCTTTGTATACGGGCTCTTTTAAGATTCAGCAGTCTTTCAGTTTTGACTGTATTTTAAATATTCTGTCGAACGCACTTTGATGAGAATATTATCAAAAGCAGAAGAGATTTCAGGGTAAGGAGGTGGTAGGGTAAAGCTATATTTTCAGGACATGGGCAAGTGCCCGGAAGGGTATTGAATAAATGAGTATTAAGTATTGTTTATTATATTTCTGTTTTAGTATTTTGTTCTGTTGCGTTGTGTCTGTAATTCTTTTCAAGTATCGTTTTATTTTACTTTTGATAGTGTTATATTAATAATAATATCCCTTTATTTAGTAAAAAGAGTAGTACAGTACATAAACTTTCGTTGCACAAAATGTCTCTAATAGTGTGCCTTTAGACATAGTTAGTTAGTTAGTTAGTTTGTCTGGGCTGTTTCCGCACTTAGCCTCCTGATTGGGCCATTGTGCGTGCTACCTTTTCCTTCTTACTCCAACCATCCTAGATCATCCCAGAAGGTCAGCAATCTTTTCAGATTTTTGCAGGCTTCCGGGAGAGATTCTGGCGATTGGAGGATCTGATGCCGTTGATCTGCCACGCTCCTACATTCCATAAGCACGTGCTGTGGCGTTTCTTCTGCCTCCATGCATCCTCTGCATGTGGGGCTGTCAGTCACACCTATGTTAAATAGGTGCTTGTTTAGAGGACAGTGACCGGTTATAACTCCTATAACCTTGCGGATTTTGTCCTTTTTTAGTCTGATGAGGTTGCAGGTAAGCTTATTTGATGCTACCGGAACTGCATTTTTTGTTTGCCTGCATCCTTCACCGTTTCTCCATTCTGTTAAATGCGTTTCTCTAGTTCTTTCGCGCAACCATGTTTTAATTTGGGCATGGGGTAAAGGCAGTAGTGGTTCCGGTCCGTGAACTACTGCCTTCGATCCTCGTTTTGCCAGCTCGTCTGCTGCGTCATTACCCAGTGAGTCACTGTGTCCTTTGATCCACTGCAGAGTTACTTTGTTCGCTTTCGCAATGGATTGGAGTGCGTTGTGGCATTCCAGTATGAGGACCGAAGTTATTATATTGTTTTGTAGGGCTTGAAGCACGGATGCACTGTCTGAGATAATTTTGATGTTAAGCTCTCGGACATCTCTGGCTGCAACCGCCTGTGCCGCTTTGGTGATACCAATGCATTCCGCTTGGAAGATTGTGTTCAATTTGTCTAGGGTAGTTGATATTCTTATGTTTAGGTCATTCGAGAAGACGCCGGCTCCAGTGCCGTGTGCAGTTTTGGAGCCGTCTGTGTATATCCTCACTTCATTTATGCCAGAGCTATCTTTTGATTCTTCCGTGAGTCTGATATTATATCTTCGATCGAAGGTGTGATGACACGGTGTTCTGTCCATGGGCGCCTCAAGAAGTGGTATTTCCTTAAGGATCCCCTGCAGAACTTTTGAGTGTGTTGTTTCTATGTTTTGTTTCCATAGTCCGTTTGCTCTTAGTCTTAAGGCAGCTGCCTGTGCTTCCTCCTGTATGACGAGATCTAAGGGTCTTAGATTTAAGAGGAACTCGAGCGCGGCTGATGGGGTGGTTCTCATGCATCCAGTGGTTCCTACACACGCTAAGCGTTGTAGACTTTGGAGTTTTGCTTTCACTGTGGTCAGTTGTGTTCTGGGCCACCATACAACCGAACCGTAGGTTAGAGAAGGTCTGATAACTGATGTATATAGCCAAAGTGTAATTTTTGGATTGAGACCCCAATTTTTACCAACTAGTCTTCTACATTGACAAAAAGCTATACAGGCCTTCTTTGTTTTAGCTTCAATATGACTCGCCCAATTTAGTTTGTTATCAAGGATGACGCCCAGATATTTCACTTGAGTAGATAGCGAGAGTTCGGTGTTAAATAATTTTGGTAATTGTAGTTCTGGTAACTTCCTTTTGTTGGTGAAAAGGATTAGTTCTGTCTTTTTCGGATTTACTGACAGTTGATGATCGTCACACCATTTTTCTACAATCTGAAGGGCTGACCGCATAATTTCACAGAGCATATTTTCGGCGTTCCCATTTATCAGTATTGCTAGGTCGTCTGCATAACCAATAGTAGTGTACCCTCTTTCATTTAATCTACATAGGAGGCTGTCCACTACTATGTTCCATAACAGTGGCGATAGAACGCCTCCCTGGGGGCATCCTCTGACTACCTTTGCCCTTGTGGTAGTATTCACCACTATCTGGACCGCCCTTTTGCTGATCAGCTCGGTGATCCAGTTTCTGATGACTGGTTCAACATTTGATTTTTGTAGGGCGTGGTTGATGCTGTTGTGCATAGTCTTGTCAAAAGCCCCTTCTATGTCTATGAAGGCGGCTAGTGTTGAGGCTTTGTTTGTGATAGCCGATTCTATTTTATGTACCACCATGTGTAGTGCTGACTCTGTTGATCTGCCTTTTCTGTAAGCGTGTTGTTGGGGATGAAGTGGTTTGCTTTTTAGTGCTCCGTCCCTTAAGTATCGATCTACCAGTCTTTCCAGAGTTTTAAGCAGGAATGATGTTAGACTGATGGGCCTGAAAGATTTAGCGTGCGTGTAGTCTTCCTTGCCTGGTTTCGGTAGGAAGACTACTTTTGCCTCTCTCCATAACTTAGGTATGTATTTAAAAGCTATGCAGGCCCTGTAGATTGGTAGTAGGTGTTTTATTACCTGATTGGATTGCCATTGAAGGAGTGCTGGGAATATCCCATCCAGCCCTGCCGATTTGAATGGTTTGAAGCTGTTTAGGGCCCATTCCATTCTGTTGGCGGTTACTACCTTGTTTGCGACTTCCCATTCTTGGGCTGTTGGTGTGCTATGATGTTCGTCTAACCACTCGGAGTCCGATGTGATTTGACAGCCGGGAAAATGTGTTTCCAGTAGTATTGCACTGGTTTCCTCGTCTGTGTTTGAGTAGGTGCCGTCTGCCATCTTTAGGGAGCCCAAGAGTTTGAGATCACCTTTTGAGAGGATTTTCTTTATTCTTGCGGCTTGGTTGGTTGAGTTTATGGCACTACAGAAATTATTCCAGGCCTCCGTTCTACGGAATCTGATTCGTTTCTTGTAGTACTTTTGCGCTGTTTTGTATTTTTCCCAGTCCTCAGTGGTTCTGGTATTTTTAGCTCGGTTGAAAAGTGTCCTGAGTCCCTTGCGTAGTCGTTCAAGTTCTGGCCCCCACCAGGTACTTTTTTCTAGGCTTTTAGGTATTACTGCAGGGCATGCCAGTTCATAACTGTCTGTAAGAGTTTTAGTTAGGAACTGTACGTTTGATTCTATGTGGTCAGTGCTAAGTGTTACCTCTGTTGGTTGTGTATCACCTAATGCTTTGGTTAGTAAGTTTGTGTACCTTGTTATATCTGTTTTACGGGGGTTGCGATATGGAACAGGGTCTCTTTGCTTGTACTGTATTTGGAAGCACACGCGGCGATGGTCAGCAAAGGATGGCTCGTTCGACACATGCCATCCTTCAATGAGTTCGGCCGCCGCGTGTGTTGCCAAAGTAATGTCAATGATAGTTTGATACCTTGAGCTTACAAAGGTAGGTTCCGTACCTCTGTTCATGATGTTCAGGTTTGTTTGGTATAGGTATTCGGCTAACGACTCACCCCTTTTGTTTGTGTCCTTACTTCCCCACAGCGGATGATGTGCGTTGCAGTCTGCCGCGATGATCAGGTCCCAGTCTTGCGTTTCGCAGTGATGCACCAGTTCGGCTAATTCTCTTGGAGGAGTTTCACCCTCACTCGGCATATACACTGAGGCTAGCACTAGGACAGTTTGTTGTTCTGTGAGTGTTTTTACTGCAGTGAGGTCTCTAGAACAGAATTGGTTAAGCAAGGTGGTTGTTATGGCCCTGGGCATATAGATGCAGGTTCTCGGTTTTTCAACTGAGGTGTCTAACAGTAACTTACCACCGATGTTATTTAGACCGCAGATCTTGTTGTTTCTGATCCAGGGCTCCTGGATCAGGGCGACGGTCTTGCTGTCTACCTCCAGCACTCTGCGTAAAGTGGCCGCCGCTATCTGTTTGTGCTGGAGGTTGGTTTGGATGATGTTGAGGGATTTATGGACTACGCAGGACGTCATCTTCGTCGCTGGTGTCTCCCTCACTGCGCCGCGGCGAGTTTGTCTCCATCTCGCTCGGACCCGGTTGGGGAGCTGAGGTGGATGGCCCTGGGGATGAAGTTTCCTTCACCGTAGCCTCACTCGTCGCGGCTTGGTTGTTGGTGGCCGTTGTCGCTTCTTCCGAGGAGAAGAAGCGGATGTACCCACTTCCTGACATGTGGGCTACCCGGCGGTCTCTGCTTAAGATGGTCTGCTTTTGTTCTTCGGGGATTCCCAGGATAAGGTGGACCACCTTTTCCTTGGAATCGACCTCTTGTGGTTTGTCGTCCACCGTCATGTCGTAGCACTGCCAGGAGTCGACTTTGTACCACGGGTTTTGGGCACAAAGGACCCTGTGCAGTGTGGCAGCTTCGGTGATACGGGTGTGTATGAGAAGCCCCGCCTTGAGCTTCTTCGTCATCTCCGACTGTTTGATGACAGTGAGAGTGGTTCCGGGAATGGGTGATGTCAGGGTTTTGACGGTGTTTACCAACCAGCTGAGAGCGTTTGCGTCCTCACACCACATCGCTAGTGCCCCGTCCATAAGGAAAGGACGCCCACGGAAAGATGGAGCTTGCGCGCTCGGAGACGTTGGAGACAGTACAGCCTGCAGGATGCTATCGTCGATAGCTTCCCTTAGCTGGTCTGCCTGATTTGACGAGAGGTCCCTCGGCGGGACGGTGATAACCGCTACTCTCAGATGCGATTGATTCGCATCTGCGTAGCTCATCGTCGTCCGCTTTGGTTTTGTGTCGGTTTTCGCGCGTTTGGCTTCACCTCTGGGAGATTGGGTTTCGTCCAGACGGGCTCGCTTCGAGGAAGCACGCTCGCCCGGACAATTCCCAGTCCCCAGCTGTTCCTTTTCAGGAGCAGTGGGAGCTGGGTGCCTTTAGACATAGGCCTCCTCCAACGGCGGCCATTGTTGTCTGTCGGTCGCCACACTGGTTCAATGCCCGTGGTCCAATTTGTCTAATTTGACGACCTCTGTGGCGAGCATACCGGACTTGGTGTCGGTATCTCAGGTCCCGGGTTCGATTCCCGGTTGGTCAATATAGAAAAATTACTTTTCCATATTGTCTTAGGTCTGGGTGTTGTGGTATCCCCGTTGTTATTTCTGATATTTACACAAGTGCTTAAGCTACTCATCATAGGATCAGAGCAATGATAATGAGGATCAGATAAAAAAAATTAAAAAAAGATTAAAATGACCTAGTGTCAGCCGAATTTCATCCTCCCATCTTCCTGGTTGTCGCCCTCTTTTTCTGCTGCCATCTCTGGGGTACCAATTGCTTGCTCCATTTTTCCTTGTTTTTATTTTACTGTCAGAGCATTACAACAAATGTAATAAACTGATATTGTGAAGTTACCTACTTGATTTTATTTTACCTGGCTCTGCCTAGTCTTGACAGCAAAGACCGGGTTTTGAAGTAAATAATACCTAAAATATCTGTATCTATAATTTTTTTGAATATTTGTATAGAAGT
This sequence comes from Anania hortulata, assembly GCA_963576865.1. Taxonomy (NCBI): domain Eukaryota; kingdom Metazoa; phylum Arthropoda; class Insecta; order Lepidoptera; family Crambidae; genus Anania; species Anania hortulata. Next base: position 18,796,576 of record OY756398.1, on the reverse strand, counting down.
GTCTGTTTGTAATATCATAAAAACAGCTGTTTACTAAATGCATATGAAAATGTATTTGTTATTTACAACAAAAAAACAATCATTTTTCGTCTGTCCTAGATCTATTTGTTCCGGGTTTAGGTTCCTTGTACGGAATACAATGCGTGTTCCTTTTTAGATGTGCTTACATCTATACGGTACTTACGTGAGAGTAGCCCGTAAGATGAAAATGTAACGTTGAGTTGGAGACGAGTTAGTCTCGTGACGGCGTGTAATAAATGCACATCTTAAAAAGAAACACGCATTTTATTCTGTACAGGGAAGCCAAAAAAGGTAAAAAAAGATAAGAGTTTCGCGCATAATTTATACCCATGAAAATGTGAACAAAATCTGATTCAAAGGAAGTTTTTAAATTGATTTAAAAATTATCACGCGAACGAAGTCGCCGTCAACATCTAGTAGGTACTTACATAAAAACATAATCGTGTTATTGTTTTCATAGGATGAACGGGCGTACTACCCTATGGAACCCAGGCTGCGACCACGCCGGCATCGCCACTCAGGTCGTGGTGGAGAAGAAGCTGTGGCGCGAGGAGAAGAAGACGCGCCACGAGCTAGGCCGCGACGAGTTCATTAAACGAGTCTGGGACTGGAAGAACGAGTGAGTGTACACGTGGTTTACTTATGAATCAAATGTGATTCATGGGCTAGGAGGCATGGCTTTCCGAGTCTAGAAGTTGACTCGATAAGAAAATTGGAAATCACAAACTTGTTTTCTTTGTTAGTCAAGGTTAGCGCTCTGATGAACAAAGCCAGCGGAAGGGCAAGTATTAGTGTCATTTTTACGAGCATTTGTGTGTATGTAAGTCATGTGTAAGCCTCACCGCACACGGGCCACACAGAACACTAGCGACAACGATGTGAGGAAAGGTAGAAGCGGTTTCCAGCTTCGAGTGATGGCGTTTGTAATTATTAGACTTAATTTGTAGGAAATTTTATGTAAAATCTAAATCTAATAATGCCTTTTCGAAAAAAGTATCGGACAAGTATTTTATTCTTTTTCACATAATCAAAATATTACAGATAAATTGATTTGAAATGTCGCATGACGTCACGTCTTGGTACAATTTTTACCCCCGAACTTTGACGCGCTTTATCTTTATCATTTCTTGGTTGATTGACAGAAGAAAAAAAATTAATGTCCATTATTTTTTTGATAATCTAACTGACGGACTAAATAGAATTTCATTTTTTTTACCCAGTCCTTCCTATTGTCATACAGAAAAGGCGTGCGCATCTACGAACAGCTCCGCTCGATGGGCTCGTCGTTCGACTGGGAGCGCGCACGCTTCACCATGGACCCGGTCATGTGCCGCGCTGTGAACGAAGCCTTTGTCAGGCTGCACGACGAGGGCGACATCTACAGAGCCAACAGGTCAGTTACTTTTAAACTTCCGCGCTGCATGATTAATACACTAAAACGCACCACGTACCGGCAAGCGCAGCGTAGGACGTCCACCCACAAGGTGGACAGACGACTTGGTAAAGGTTGCAGGAAGACGCTGGATGCAGCTGCTTTCAACCGGACAATCTGGAAGTCAATGAGGATGGCCTATGTTCAGCAGTGGACGTCCTACGGCTGAAACGATGATGATAAAAACGGGAGTTAACGTGATCATCAATAACTACATATTTTACCTTTTATTTTCCTGACGTTTCGACCGGGTTACACCGAACGTGGTCACAGGCTGCCTTACAGTTAGTGTAGTGTGTGATGGTACTTGGCTTGAAAATAATATAATGAGGGTGGGTGAAGAATCCATCTCCCATACGGAGTGAAGACATAGCTGTTGCAGTCGAAGTTCGAATTTTTTCATCGAATTTTCATCGGTTTTGCGAAAAACGACTATTAAGAGCAACCCTATTTTATGATGGTGTGTGTGTGTCTGTGTGTAAAAGTTTGCACACAAAACTGTTTTGTTGCTTCAATTTTGTAATATACATGGTGTTCTATAAAGAGCGAGCCAAACGAAAACTGTAGATAAAGCAGAAAGCTCTATCTTCTGTCAAAAAATAGTCTTAACAAAATTCGCACCTTTATTAAGCAAATTTAGGTTTTTTAATTGCTAAGGAAAACAACTCGAAATCGCAGTTTGTGCAAAAATGTTGTGACTTTTACGAAGTCTAATTTCGGACAGGGATATTTGCTCTCTACATTTTTCGTTTGGTACGTTCTTTAAAAGACACCCTGTCTACAAAAAAAAATATGGCAACCATGAAGGTTGACTGTGGCCTTTTCTGTGCAGGCTTGTCAACTGGTCGTGTACACTCAAGAGCGCGATATCCGACATTGAAGTGGACAAGCTGGAACTCACTGGCAGGACGCTCCTGACTATCCCTGGATACGAATCTAAGGTACATGAACTGCTGCCATCAAGCACATAACCTATAAAGTAATTAGTCATTTATTCAGTATACAGACTGTCCCCTAACTCAAGGATAATCTTGTAACCACATATTCTTTACGTCATAGTAAATAACTTTTGTTCTGTGACTTTCGAAAATATGCGTATTTTTTTGTCTTTTTATATTAATCGGCTGTTTGGTAATTTTGATTGGAAGTCGATAAAAGGCGTCGAACCTAATTAGCATACCTAAAGTTGCAAGTAGCTAAAATTACGTTATTTTGGTGTACACCTGTGAAACATACGTCAATCGATAGAGAAAATAATTACAAACAACAAATACTCATTGACAAAATGTTGTAAATGATACACTTTGTTCAGAATTTCTGTTTAAACATGTAATTTTTATTTCTATTTACATAATATTCAAATTTCAATGAAAATAATTTTACTAGAAAAAAAATTTCAACTGCCTGGTGGGATTTGAACCCCGATTTGTGCGTATAAAATCCAAGACATTGATGTAACAATGCTGGCTTACTTACAGGTATAAACACTTGAATAAGTTCGTCTACATTACTGTGTCCTCCGTTGCTCAGTTGGAAGAGCAGTCGCCCGGATAGCGAAAGGTCGTTGGTTCGAATCCCACCGGAGACAGTTGAAAAAGAAATTGGTTTTTTTTTTAGTAATTAGTTTTAATAAGTTTTGAACTCATAAACAGATAGTTCAACAAGTCTGTGGTACTTTATTGAAAATTTTAATACATTTCCCCAGGAATGAATTACCAATTTTGTGTAGTCTGAAGCTCTGAATTTCAAAGTTGTTTTTAACACATAACCTTTTGATATTTGTATTTAAAAAAAAACAGTTGTTATAAAATTTTTAGTCCTGCTGAAATCGTCTTTTTCAAAATAAGTAAATAAATATTGGACATCACATACATTGCTCTGATCCTACGGTAAGTAGCCAAAGCACTTGTGTTACAGAAATCAGAAAGAACTACAGTAACACAGTACACAGATCCGAGACAATATAGAAAAGTTATTTTTTCTACATATACCGACCGGGAATCGAACCCGGGACCTCCGAGCGCTATCTCTGAGGCCACCAAGTCCGGCATGCTCGCCTCTCGGCTACGGAGGTCGTCAAAAGAGTCTAAGGGCTCTTATATCGTTTGTTTCTGCATCAGGTTGAGTTCGGTGTGCTGGTACTGTTCGCGTACAAGGCGGAAGGCTCCGACGACGAGATCGTGGTGGCTACCACTAGAGTGGAAACCATGCTTGGGGACGTGGCCGTCGCTGTACACCCTAACGATGCCAGGTTTGAAAGAATGAAAAACATTTATTATTATTTTATCACAAAAAAAAAAGACTTTCATACAAACTAAAGTCAGCTGGTCGCGGGTTAATATGACAAAGTGATTTTTTTTGAGATTCTGATGTTTGCCCCATAGAAAAAGTTGCTTGATAAGAGCAGTATAATCAACCCCTACAAGGTATCGCGTTATTTCATTAACACCTTGTGTGCAACTATACATTGGACCAACATATAAATAGCAAAAAAAAACACACTATACCAAAAAATAAATAATAGTTACGGATATCAGACGTAAAGTGACACAAGTTTATGGTTATTTTAATTTATAAGGCTTATAGGTTCGAACGAATCTCGCAAGAGGCAAATATTTGTGTGATCAACACAAACATTTTGTAACCAAGTTAATCCGTTATCTAGTACAAGTTGTGTTTGCCTATAATTGTTTGTGATAATTAGCTAGAATATTACCTATTATTTAAAATTAGAATAAGTATAATTTATACACAAGCGTTGGTAAACCTTGAAAAGTAAAATAAAATAAATAAATAAATAGTCTAGTATCAAGCTTTGCTTACTTTGTGGTATGATTGGTGTCATTGTTAAAACAATTTATTTATCATTTTCTTAGGTACAAACACTTGATTGGACAGAACTTGCTACATCCTATCTGTAAGAGGAAACTGCCGGTCATTGCCGACGAATATGTGGACATGAACTTTGGAACCGGTGAGAATTTAACATTATACAGGGTCACATAATAATATCAAGATAGTGCCAAAGCGCGACAAAGAATTAGTAACTTACTCGATTTACGTAAAAATATTGGATAACATCACACATTGTTCTAATCCTAAGGTAAGTAGACAAAGCATTTGTGGTATAGAAATCAGAAACAACGACGGTACCACGTCACCCAGACCTGAGACAATATAGAAAAGTTAATTTTTCTACTTTGACTCGACCGGGAATCAAACCCGGGACTTTCGCCTCGGAACTCTAGGCTTAGGTCTGTAAGAACAAAAAAAAAATTTTTTTTAAATTATTCCTATCTGCTATTAAAAATAGAACTCCAAGATAATTTAGAATTGTTCGATTAAATTGTAATCATGTTGCACCGTATGTACTCTGTATAAGGTTCTTGTTGGCATGGCGTTTATGTACACCTGTGGTCTCTGATGAATGAGCGCGCATCTCTCTATTTTTGTTTTCGCAAATTTTAAAGTAAATTTTATTTGAAAAATATGAAGATTTTTACAATACGATTAAGTAGTTTTTTTAAAATTTGGCACTTTCTGGCAATGTAGCTCTGTATTTGATCTATGTCTTTGAATTGATCAGTGCATAGTTTACGGTATTATACTCTATAGAAAATATCAATATAATTTTAAATGTTGTTTTTGCATTCAGAAACTTAGAAGGCTAAGGTATAAACATTTTATTCGACTTTAAACCTTGTTGCAAAAGAATAAGTTACGAATTTTCATTCACATGACGTAAGTATAAAGCCACGTGTTATTTTAGGTGCTGTAAAGATCACTCCTGCGCACGACCCGAACGATTATGAGATCGGCAAACGTCACAACCTCCCCTTCATCACGATCTTTGACGACGAAGGGAAGATGCTCGACAACTGTGGACCTTTTGCGGTAAATAGCTAGAAAAAATACTATCGAAGACAGATTTAGTAGCCATTTTTAAGGGGGGGGGGGGGTGTTTGAAATCGGACCTGATATAATGTTGTACGAACATCACATTCGTCATTCCATTTTACCATAAAAACTGGATGAAGTAACCATATCATTTCTGATAATCTTATACCGGCGGCACAGCTTTACATCAAATATAGCTAAGAAAAACAATGAAATCGATCTGTTTGGGAACGATTCAATTCAATATATTTGTTGCGTTCTTTAATGTTACATAACTACTGTGACACATATACGTAAACTGAAGAAATAACACATTTTATGTAGGGGTTTTAAATCGGACCTGTCAGAATATAGTGATATGTACACAGGTCCGTTAACGTTAGATCCTTTAAATATTCCTGTAATTTAGAGCTGATATAAATAAGTGCACGGCAGATCATCAGCCTGTTAAAAGAGGCTAATAAGAAACTACGGGATGTATACGTAGATGAATTTATATCTTTGTTATTTTTGTAGAGGTTTACGTTGATGACTTCATATCCTTGTTGTTTTTGTAGAGGTTTACGTTAATGACTTCATATCTTTGTTATTTTTGTAGAGGTTTACGTTCATGACTTCATATCTTTGTTGTTTTTGTAGAGGTTTACGTTAATAACTTCATATCTTTGTTATTTTTGTAGAGGTTTACGTTGATGACTTCATATCTTTGTTATTTTTGTAGAGTTTTACGTTGATGACTTCATATCTTTGTTGTTTTTGTAGAGGTTTACGTTAATGACTTTATATCTTTGTTATTTTTGTAGAGGTTTACGTTGATGACTTCATATCTTTGTTATTTTTGTAGAGGTTTACGTTGATGACTTCATATCTTTGTTAATTTGTAGAGGTTTACGTTGATAACTTCATATCTTTGTTGTTTTTGTAGAGGTTTACGTTGATAACTTCATATCTTTGTTATTTTTGTAGACGTTTACGTTGATGCCTTCATATCTTTGTTATTTTGTAGAGGTTTACGTTGATGACTTCATATCTTTGTTAATTTGTAGAGGTTTACGTTGATGACTTCATATCTATGTTGTTTTTGTAGAGGTTTACGTTGATGACTTCATATCTTTGTTCATTTGTAGAGGTTTACGTTGATGACTTCATATCTTTGTTACTTTTGTAAATGTTTACGTAGATAACTTCTTATCTTTGTTAATTCAGGGCATGAAGAGATTCGACGTCCGCCGCAACATTCTGAAGACGTTAGAGCAGTTGAAGCTGTACCGCAAGACTAACGACCACGCGATGGTGGTGCCCCTATGCAGCAGATCCAAAGACGTTGTAGAACCCATGTTAAAACCTCAATGGTGAGTTCACTCTCGTCTCTATGTCCTTTCTAAGACTTCTTCGGAATATTTTTTTTCTTTGGTTGTAAAAAAAACAGAAGTACTGCTGAAAGAAAAATAACTATAAATATTTATTCACCTCATTATGTACGTATCCTACGTAACGTACATACCCTCGTATCCCTGTATTACGATGTACCAGACAATGTATTTTTTTTAGGGCTATCTCCCAGCAAGACCAGATCCGAGCCTATTAAAAAAAACTAATTGTTCCTAACTGGAAATCGAACCGGGAACCCTTTGCGTTCAATGCAAATCACCGCGTCTCGAACTCAATCGGGTCGTCTTAATACTTTACGATCCCCGGCACGGATCTTGAGCGCTGGAAGAAAGAGTGGAGATTGCTTTGCGCATCTTACGAGACGATCATCGTATCAAAAACGCGTGTGCGCGGAGCCAGCAACCAATCCCGGCCGGCGGTGTAGACGCGGGACGCGACTGGCCAATCACGTAATTGTAATGGTCTTCCGAGCATCTTTCGCCCAGCGCTCAAGATCCGTGCCGCTAGTTTACTAATCTATTTGTATCACGAGGGTTCTTGGTTGTCCTAAAAACAAATATTCGACTCGCTCGCTTCGCTTCCCACAGGTATATTCGCTGTGACACCATGGCCGCGGAAGCCATCAAGGCGGTGAAGACCGGCGAGCTCAAGATCATACCGGATGTGCACGAAAAGATCTGGTACCACTGGATGGAGAACATCCGCGACTGGTGCATATCGCGCCAGCTCTGGTGGGGGCACAGGATACCGGCGTACAGGGTCACATTGAACAATGAGGTAAGCTCCTATTTAGTCACTATGAGCAATTTTCCTCTTAAATATTTATTTTGTGTTTAAATATCTAAAATCTATAATATACCTATTAATAATCCATTTAAGACGGTTCAGACCTTCAGCATTAATTTTTTATTTTCAAAGATACGGCATGTCAGAGAAACAGAAGTTCATCATGACTAATTGTCAGAAATAATCAATAATGGACCAATAAAAATTTTTTGGCCAATTTTATGGCCTGCACTTGAGAAAGTAATCATTAAAATTGAAGTAGTAAAGGAACCAAATGCGCCTCTTTATCATCCACAATATAAACCGTATTTCAAAAGACAGTTAACGTTTTTGAGATGGGAGTGTCTGGCCAAAGCCGCAACTACGAGTTATAGAGAAAAATGGTTTATTGAGTTACGGGTTAGATATTCGCTAAAAACCTGTGTCTGTCAAAAGTTGCTGTGCCTAATTGAGCCCATATGCAACTGCCAAAATTTTTGCTCTCGAAACTGTTCTCTACCTGAAGGTTGTCTAAAAGAGATCGGATCTAGCGATAAGACTGCGTAAATTCATTGCGTTGGTTTATTCTTGAAGTTTCTTAGCTGTTTCGATGTTTCTTTTATTCTTAACTCATCGCTACTTGTAAAGACTTTTAAGTATTTTAAAAATTGCTATTCTGTTATATTTGAACATTGTTTAAACCCTGGTTTTCGTGTAATAAATACATAACTTGTACCATTTAATGTATTATTTTTCTGCACTGTTTGTTTTGTGTGCTGTGAAATAAAGAGTAAGACCAAACTGATGATATAGTAAAGCAATAAATGACTGAGGATTGAGGTGTAATGTCTCGGTAAGGACCTCTCGGCGGAGTCTGGGACTAAAACCGCGCCGCGCCGCCGCCGCACGCGCTCGGGGCGCAAGAAGGGCGCGCGCATCCGCGCCCGCCGCCGCGACCCCGCCGCGCCGCACACTTGCGTACGTCGATAACTTACGCTACGCTACGTTGGCATGACCGTTTTCATCCGCACACTTGCGTACGTCGATAATATACGCTACGCTATATTAGCAATCAGCATGCGACCGTTTGCGTTCTGCACACTTGCGTACGTAGCAAACTTATGCTACACTACGTTGGCATGACCGTTTTCATCTTGCACACTTGCGTACGTCGCTAATATACGCTAGGCTAATTTGGCATGCGGCCGTTTTCATTCTGCACACTTGCGTGCATCTCTAACATACGCTACGCTAAGTTGGCATGCGATCGTATTCATCCTCCATTCTAGCGTACGTCGCTATTTTACTTTACGTTACCATGCGTCCGTTTTTATCCTGCACTCTTGCGTACGTCGTTAATTTACGCTACGCTAAGTTGGTATGCCCGTTTTCATTCTGCACACTCGCGTACGTCGCTAACCTATGTTATGTTACCATGCGTTCGTTTCCATACTCTACTCTTGCGTACGTTGCTAATTTACGCTACGTTACCATGCGTCCGTTTTAATCCTGCACTCTTGCGCACATTGTTAACTTATGCTACGTTACCATGCGACCATTTCATCCTGCACACTTGCGTACGTCGCTAACTTACGCTATACTACGTTAGTAATTAGCATTCGAACGTTTTCATCCTAGTGCACATTTGTGTACGTCGATAACTTACGCTAACGCTACGTTGGCATGACCGTTTTTATCTTGCACATGTAAGCATCTAAGTTGTCATGCGACCGTTTTTTTCCTGCATACTTGCGTACGTCGCTAACTTACGCTATACTAAGTTAGTAATTAGCATGCGAACGTTTTCATCCTAGTGCACATTTGTGTACGTCGCTATCTTACGCTGCCCTAAGTTAGTATGCGACCGTTTTCATGCTGCACACATGCGTACATCGCTCACTTAGACTACGCTACGCTAGCATGCGACATTTTTATCCTATTGCACAGTTCTGCACGTCGCTAATTTGTGCTACGTTATGTTAGGATGCGACCGTTTTCATTAGTAGCTAGCCATCATGTTACGATGTGCATAGTTTTTTTAAAATTAATTTGACGATTTCTTTAGTCTTTGCTTCTGATTTTTTGTAATAGCTGGATGCGTTTACTATTTAAAAATCAATTTATTCCTTATTAGTTTTTTTAAATAAATAGACTAGCCTAACACAGGCAAAGGAATTTAACTTTACACATTTCTGCCCTTATTATTGCCAATGCTATATTCGTGTACTTTCTATGCATTGTTTGTCGTTCTTTTGGTTGCATGTTTTGCAACATTTTTGTGCGTTTACATTTGCAGCTAGGGTTGATTTTTTTTGTTTTTACTAGACGTTGTTCTAACTATGTTGTGAATTTATTAGTCACCAATTTGATGTGAACATGTTATCAAAATATAGTTTGAATGATCGTAGCACAAATATGTTATGCATGTAAAGTGTTTACTGTACATTATTTCTTTATAACTCTGAAATTATGTTATAGAAGTTTTCCTAGTGTTAAGAAATTTGTGAATTTAATTTTCAAGCAATCATTTCATTTCGCCGGGAATAACACTGAACTAACATTGTGTTTATAAAACTGCGCAAAGCATCCATGTTTGCCTTTATAAACATTTTTAATCATTTCTGAAATAGCCCTTTTTCATCCTAACACCACAATAGTAACCACCATAATAAAGCTGAATGCTGACAGTCTATTTTGATTAAAAAATAATATTGTTATACCCGGTGGACTAACTACCTAGTTGTTGGTACTAAAGGTTGGCGTTCCATAAAACAGAACGCCACATGCCTATTACCAGCAGTGATGATGACGATAATTGAACAGTGTTAGAACTAAGGCAAAAACAATCACAACGTTATTTTTTATGGAAATGTCATACTTATAAGTATCTCTTTAAATAGTCTTCAGTCTAAAGAGTGACTGACAACATCATTTGCGACACTCTGTGTGTCCGATTTTTAGGGCTAAGCAAATCCGATTGTTACAAAAGAGTAACATTTTAGCTGTGAGAAGCCGCAAGATCCAAAGCCCACGCCTTCTAAATACCAATTTGTTAAAACAGAAAAAAGACGAAGAACTCTGGGTGTCAGCTCACTCCGTAGAGGAAGCCCTTGTGAAAGCGGCCGCAAAATACAAAGTGCCAGCGGAACAGATCCGCCTGGCGAGGGACGAAGACGTGCTGGACACCTGGTTCTCATCAGGACTGTTCCCCTTCTCCATATTTGGGTGGCCCGACCAGACTGACGATTTGAAGGTATAGTTATTACCACTATCCGGGTAAAACGAAGGAATCGCTTTAACAGGATCTTCTACATAATTAAATGAACAACTTTACTGCGGCAACAAAAAATTTCACCTTTCCTTTGAATAATGACACACAGAATGATAGTTCGGTACCTACGGCGATTACAAAGTTGAAACAACAAAACAGTTTTTGTGTGCAAACTGATAACTGACTGACTGATGCACACCACTATAAAATAGGGTTGCTCTTAATATTCGTTTTTCCCCAAAAATTCGATAAAAGCAATAACTTCATCTAGATTGTCATTCGTTTGGAGTGGATTGACATTAAACATTACGGAGCTGTCAGGCGTAGAGAACCCTCTTTGGCTCCAATTTAGTTGCTTCAAATTTTGAGCGCGGATTAACGTATCTATGTGTTATTAATCTAAGCACCTTTCATACAAAATAGTAATTTACTACGACGATAATGTATAGAGCGGTATTTTTTGTGTTGCGATGCCTCATAGTAAAAGCCGTTTACCTTAATGGACAGAATATTTTGTTGAAGCAATTTCCTCGTCTTACAACACTGTATTTGTACTCGTATTCCATATGATATAACCGAAACAGTGCTTAATATTTTTTTAACAACGCCCCTATTGTTAATAAAAATGTCAACTAACAGTATGGGCTAGTTTCCTAAAAAAATTTAATTAGTCCGTCAGTTGTATTGATAGAAAATATTGGACACGTATTTTTTCTTTTCTCAATCAAACAAAAAATTATGAAGATATAGCCTATTGAAGGTCCGCGTAACGTGACGACACTTTAATGCGCTTTATCTTCGCCATTTTTTGTTTGATTGACAAAATATGGGTCCAATATTTTTTGATAATCTAACTGACGACCTAAATAGAATAATCTTTTTTTGACCCAGGAAACTAGCCTATTGTAAGTATGTATATTTTTAGTAATATATTATGTCAAAACCACAGGCATTCTACCCCGGAACGTTATTGGAGACAGGCCACGACATTCTGTTCTTCTGGGTAGCGAGAATGGTGTTCTTCGGACAGCGGCTTTTAGGAAAATTACCTTTCAAGTAAGTTTTACTGGAAAGTCCGGTTTTTTGTAAACAATCTTGTGTCTTTTAATGGAAATATTTGTGTATAAAATCAACGAACTTATAGAATAGAAAGGATTTTGTGTTAAATGATTGCCCTTCACAGAGAAGTGTACCTCCACCCAATGGTGCGCGACGCCCACGGCCGCAAGATGTCCAAATCCCTCGGGAACGTGATCGACCCAGTAGACGTGGTCCGTGGGGTCACGCTGCAGCAGCTGCACGACCAGCTGGCCGACTCCAACCTGGACCCCAAGGAGGTGGAGCGGGCGAAAGCGGGGCAGAAGCAGGACTACCCCAACGGGATACCTGAGTGCGGCACTGATGCGTTAAGGTAACCACATTTTGGCCAAAAAAGAATTGCAATTCTTGTATATAAGTGATCTGATCCTATTTAACTTTTATAATTATTTTTTGTTATTAAAGTTATGGGTTAAGGATTTATCACTAAAAATTAATCATTAATAAGTAAAAACAAAAGTTAACTGAACACCAATTTTTTCCACAAATTTTAAATATACTATCTGTGAAGTATGAGCTATTCAATAAAAAAGAGAATCATCAAAATCGGTTCACATTTGCCGAACATATTGGGTAGCATAGATACAAAAATCAGTTGGCTTTCTCCATCCTCCAATTCTATCCCGACTAACTAACTCATCGTATCGTTTCACGTTCTCCCGCAGGTTCGCTCTATGCGCGATGACTCAAGGCCGAGACTTGAACCTGGACATCCTGCGCGTGCAGGGCTACCGCTTCTTCTGCAACAAGCTCTGGAACGCCGCCAAGTTCGCGCTCATGTACTTCCCTAAGGACACTGTCTATGAGGTATGTTTTACTTAACTCTTTCCGCGACACTGACCCAGACACAGCAGAAGTTTTATTGGTATCACCACGGCTATAGCCGTTTAGTGTCGCGGAATGGGTTAAGTAGATTTGGACATGATTCTGAACGACTAACCTCAAAAGGTAAAAAGAAGCCTTTATCATTTAGTTCTTCATCTGTCTGTCTGTCAGTCAAGAGCTTTTTTTTTATCAGGAACGCGTGGAGTTATGAAATTGAAATGAATACTATACCCATTTCAAGATAAGAAGAAACTTATGGCACATCACATGACTTCCCTGTTGACACAAATAGTGATGTACCCTGACGAAATCCAGCCGATTCTTTTTGAAAATCGAGAAAGTTTATAAAGAAAGTTTAATCGATTTTTATTCAAATGAATTTAACAACAAATAAATTTTCAAATACGAGATATACTGCAATGTTCTACTGCCAGAGTGCAGTATACAGCTTTTTGACAAGTAATTTTTTCCTTTTTTTGGCATTTTACCAAATAAAATCAAAACAATAACGAAAACTTTATAAAAACAGTAACAAAAGTCAAAATAGGAACTATGCGAAAAATAACGATAACAAATCGCATACAAGCAGACGCTCTTGTACTACTGACGTCAACGCATAGGTTTTCACAAGACGACCGAACCGATTCATTGATTTAGTTCCGATTATGTATTGTCAATCCCTATAAGTAAACGTTCCGTTTTACGCATCAAGTATTTAAAGGAAATCCTAATAATTTATTTGTTTAAATCATTAAGATATATTATTGATTTGTAATTTTTGCTTAGATTTTTAGAGGCAAAGATTATTGTGTTTTTGCAATGATATAAATTAAAAATTAAAAATAAATTTTATAAAATATTATCGTAAAATAGTATGGGTGAAACGGAAAATGCAAAGTGTCATAAGTATCTTCTTATCTTGAAAGGACTATAATTACTCAAGTCTGCAATACCTGACAGCTGTAAAAGAACAAACTTATGTCACCGTAATCAAAAGAGACAGCTGTTTTTGCCGCATTTTTTTATATTTACAAGAGAATCAGAACCTATAGGGTACTTTACTTTGAACTAGAATCAGAAAATTTGTTATGAAGTAATGTCTTATTATAGCACAAGTAAAGGCAAAGGTCCGAAAACAGTAAATTTGTAACAGTTTTTTTTAACAAACTCGTAAAAAAATCGAATACACTCGATTTCCATTATGGAAGAACTAGTTACATAAGTAACCTATAACTTGTACGAAGCCCTCGGTACGCGAGACCGGCTCTAGGCAGGTTTTTATGGCGGTTCAGTTGCAATTGCAACAAGCAAGCAAGCAACTTGCAACATATCCTCTTTGTAAAGAGGATTGTGAGGCTTAAATTTTCATACAAGAAGCGTTTTCCCGCTGTAAACATTATCCGATTTTTTTATTTTTATTTTTGGAAATGTATATATAATATAATATATAAAAAACTACGTCCGTTTGTTTTTATTTTAAAGAAGAAATATTGCTTACAATATTCGTTATTAGCATCTAAATCTATTTTTGTGTTAAAAATCGAGTACTTCGAGAGAACCGAGATCTATTGGCACATAATCTTATATATATCTATCGTTAGGTCCACAAACCTAGTCTACCTTCGGAGCTGGCCCCAATGGACCGGTGGATGCTGTCCAAGCTAGCGCTGGCCGTGCAAAAGGTTAACGCCGGCTTTCAATCGTACGACTTCCCGTCTGCCACCACGCATTGCTACAATCTGTGGCTGTATGACTTGTGCGATGTTTATTTGGTGAGTCTTTTAAAATACTTTGGAATTAAAGATTCAAATTTAGCATACTTTAAATACATTTTAAGTAATGTGTTTGCATTTATAATACTTGAATATTTACAATAATATCACTCTACAAAATTGTTTCATCAATTTATATATGGGTATCATTGGAACTACCCTCTATTGACATTTGATTTTGCTACCATCAGATTTTGCCGTCGAAAAATTACATTTATTATTATTTCCTGAAAAATCTGCATGATTCAATACCGCGTCAGGGCTGTAATTAATAGGATCGTCAAGCATTAGATGATAATTCTGAAACAATGTTGTAAATATAGTTTAAACAATGCTATTCCATAGGCGAACATGTTCCTTTTATAATGATAGTTTACATTATTTTCGTCACTAAACTAAAGCAAACTAATAACAACAGCTGACTGTGCTCTAAAAATATTAGCACGGATTTATTTCACACCCATAGATCCGGCTCGAAGGACCATATTTTTACCCAAATTAATCAAATTCCCAGGAATACCTAAAGCCAGTATTCTCGCAAGGCACAGACGAGCAGAAGGTCGCCGCGAGGCGCACCCTCTACACCACGCTAGAGTTCGGCCTGAAGCTGCTCAGCCCCTTCATGCCGTTTGTCACCGAGGAGTTGTACCAGCGGCTACCAAGGAAAGACACTGCATGCCCGTCTATATGCATAGCCAGCTACCCTACGGTGAGATATCACTTAAGGTTTTTTATTTTTATTTTATCATCATCATTTCGGTTGAACATAGGCCTCCCCCAATGACCTATCATCGGGGGGGATTGCCAATACTAACCACACTTGGCAGACGAGTTGACGAGCGCAGTTTTTTGTAAGATTTCGCACGAAGACGCTGCTGCCCGTTTCGTACTACAGAAATTAGTCGCCTCTTACGATGCATCCAGCGGCTTCTTGCAACCTTTACCTGGTCGTCTTTCCAGCTTGTGCACGTCCTACGCTGCGCTTGCCGGTACGCGGCCTCTATTCCAGAACCTTTCTGCCCCATCGGTCGTCAGTTCTACGAGCTATGTGCCCCGCCCACTGCCACTTCAGCTTGCTAATCCGTTGGGCTATGTCAGCGACTTTCATTCGTTTATGGATCTCCTCATTCCTGATTCGATCTCGCAAGGAAACACCGAGCATAGCCCTTTCCATAGCACGCTGTGCGACCTTGAGCTTTCTTATGAGGCCCATAGTGAGAGGCCACGTTTCAGTTCCATATGTCATCAATGGTAACACACACTGGACTAGACTGTAGATTTTCGTTTTTAGGTATGAAGCACATACCCTATAGAGTAGAAATGTTATATGATTTTTTCGACGAAATTTTCCGCCATTTTTAATAATCTGTATCTGTACTTTTTTGTATGAGCGAGAGTTGACAGGAGTTGTCATTTCATATTAAATGTAAGTGAAAAATCATTTACTAGTTTCGGAAAAAGTTGGTTCGTATTGCGGCTCTATAGGGTATGTACTCGATGGGTACAGTCAACGGCAGGTCAATCTACCCAAAAACTTAAATGTCGTTGAACCGATTTTCAACTTTAAGTCCGACGCATAGAGAACAATATCAAAATAGAAAAATTGACGTTTTGTGGTAGGTTGACAAGCTGTTGTCTGTACTGAGGTATTTTGGAAGAAACGATAAGATATCGATGGTCTAGAAGACAAACATGCTAATTACAGACGTACCATTTTTCAGGACTGTTCTTATTGATTCAAAACTTCTAGATACTATAACTTAAAACTGTTCATAGAAATGCCTATATTTAGTTAGGTACAGAAAATGACGGAATTATGGCATTTGGATAAGTGCGAACAGTAGTGCATGCTCATTTAAAATTCATTTGGAATTAAAATGTTACATTATCAAAATTTTGTAATTAGCTCATTTGTCTTCTAGACCATCGATATAATCTGTAAACGAAATAAAAATATGCCCAGGAGTCAGACACGCCCTGGCGCTCAGAACGCGTCGAGGCAGACGTGGAGACTGTCCTCAAAATGGTGCACCTCATCCGCTCCACTCGCTCGGAGTACAACCTCACCAACAAGCAGAGGACTACCGCACACCTCATCATCGCGGGCGACCTGGAGGGGGGGCAGCTGAGAGGACTGTTCAGGTATGCATTCTTTATACTCCTTCAAGTGCCCATATCGCACTGTGGGGCTGTGGGCCCGATTCCTAACCCATAATTTTAGCCATCACGTAACGGGATATAGAATGTTAAAAAAGTGCGAGCATATTCAAACTGAAATTCTACACAAATTATATCATTTACGACATTTTGTCAAAGAATATTTGTTGTTTGTAATTATTTTCTTTGTCGATTGACGTATGTTGCATACGTGTACACCAAAATAACGTAATTTTAGGTACTTGCAACTTTAGGTATGCCAATCAGGTTCGATGCCTTTAGGGACCCCTCCCACCCCTCGTCACACTTCGTCGATCCCCCCCCCCTTCTTAAAGTGTAACGTGATTAAAGGATGGCCCCTTACAGCTTGTGTGTCATGATGATGTATGACAATTGTCATTGATATTTAGCATTCTTTGGCTTGGTCTGCATACAAAAAGTTTGTTATTTATGTTTTTAGAAACTTGCAATCATTGGCGAACAGTGAACTTAGCGATGAGAAGCCTCCGACTGGGTGCTCCATTCTGACCGTGTCAGATAAAATTGAAGTGCACTTGGTACTGAAGGTAAGTTAGTTTTTATTAAAGGTTAATAAAAAGTTCTATTTTACTAGTAACTTCCTTTAGGGAGTGATTATACTGCCCAAATACAAAAAAAAATACTATCAACCACACAAATTTAACAAAATAATCATGACAATATACAGAATTACCGGTATTCAACTATATAACGTTACTGCGGTATTGATCATTCTGGGATTTAGAGATGTAAAATATCTGAATCTGACTGGTCATTTATAGTCAAATACGGTCAATTGACTATAACAGTCCTGTCTAATTAATATGTTATCATTACTTATTATTTACTAAATTGGGCAAATCACAGGTCACAGCGCGGTTATTGTTATGAGCTTAAATATATACAGCTTTTTTTAAAGGATTTTATCATGGCTACATCTTTATTATTATAATGTAAGAAGATCATTATCCGTTTATTAGTTTCTCTTAATAAATAAAATTTACATATCTAGTTATCTTTATTTAGACAGGAATGTTTAAGTCAAATTGAACAAATTTGACCTTAATTGACCGTGTACAAAGTACATTGTTTATATTTTATTTAAATAATATTATTTGTTACTAAACGCAACAGTGCATACGTAGGTGCGACCTACATTTTTGTCCGTATCATGCGTCACACATTGCAACGAATTTACATTTTATAAATCAGTACTCAATTAGAAGGCAATCGGTTAACCTGCATTTTATTTCCGTGCCCTTACATTTGATACTCACCCTTATTATTGCATTTGCATCTGCATTGACATTAAATTACAAAACAGACCGGTCATCTACCCTATTTGACCACCGTGACTAGTCAGATTCAGACAGACATCACTAATGGAGTTGTATTTATTTTACTGTCTGTCTTTAAAGACTACAATTATTAAATAAAAATATGCGACATTGGGACACACCCAGTTTCTCACGTGCTTCTTTTCCTTATCACTCCAGGGCCTAATCGACCCCCAGAAAGAGATAGCAAAGATAGAGAAGAAGAAAGAAACTCTGTCACAAACGATAAGTAAGCTGCAACAAGCCATGGCGGCCGACGATTACACCATGAAGGTCCCAGTCGAGGTGCAGAAATCCAACTCTGAGAAACTCACACAGTCGCAAGGAGAAATAGAAAGGCTACATGCAGCGATGGAGACACTGAAACTGATGTAAATTAAATAATACTTTCTAGACTGGAAATGTATGAAACCGCGATTTTATTAATGTACATTTTGTTGACTCTATTTTAAGCAATTGATGGTTTTTGTCTATGCATCGTTACCTTACCTCTGTAATATTATACCGCTAAGTATTTACAGACTTCGATATTCAATAAATAACTTTCAGAATCGACCTGCAATATGAATTATACTGTATTGTAACTGTACTTGTGTACCTCATTATATTTTTACACTAAGATATAAGTAATCCTTATTTATTACCTTAGTTTCATATGTTTCTCGTCTGATAAATGCTAAGAAAATGTTCAAACATTAAAGATTATCAGGATTGTTTAAGACTGTGCCTCTACCTGAATGTTACCTTCTACAAGGGACTTATTTATTTCTTTTTGCATTAAAATCGCTTTTTTATTAATGTATTGGTTTTATTACTACTTATGTAATTTTAATATTAATAATGAAGTTCCTACTTCTTACCATGGACTACCATATGATGTGATGATGGATTAGCGAGTTGAGGACCTAGTGCTAGCCAATTATACGAAGGATAAGAACGTTCAATACCTGTAAAACGCGCTGCATACTGTGCGACGTCTTTAGACATATATTCATCTGTGGCGCAACGTGTAACATGGTTCCATCCCATGGTATCTCCAAATGCTCAAATAAAACATGGGTGTAGGTATATGCCTTCGCGACGACGCTGTGCGTGAGTAGCTACCAGATGTAAGTACTTGTAAAATTATGGCTGAAGTGCGGAGTGCGCCAGGCCTGCCCCCTAAGTATGCCCACCAAAACACGATATGATATAGTGATTTTTCGACACCAAGTGCAAAAATGTATATGATAGATACCTATATCCGCCATGTTAAATCGCCGTGGCCGGTGACGTCACATTTTATGATCGCTGTTTTGATAAAAATTCAACATAGCGTTTTTATCTATCATATTTTAAAAAAAACCGTTGGTGTTGATAAATCACCAAATCATATCATATCATATCCTGTTTTGGTGGTCATGCTAGGGAGGCTGATATAATAATTAATAACGTAACACTAACACTCTTCAATCCGTATATTCACCTCTTTAATCCTTATAACTGGCATTGTGTATCGTCAAATAAAATAATTTAAATAGATCTTTGGTATACTAAAGAAAACCTTAGTTGGTTTTGGTATGTCACATGGTTTTGGTACATAAAGCTCAAAATATAGTAGCATCTATTAGGCCATTTCACCATTTTATGTAAAATTATCGTTTACTGTTAATAAAATAACGTTATGTTCCGTATCAAAAAATTGTTTACTCGGAAAGACGTAACGTTATTTTATTACCAGTTCATTTGGAGTTTTGGAACTTTCGGACCATTAATTCGAACTTTATTATTTTGACATTGACAATCAGCTGACTCATGACAGTTTGAAAATATAATGTTGTTTCTTGGATAGGAAATAAATAAATAACGATTTTCTGATAGCAAATAAGTTGCTATACTTTAAGTCCTATCTAAACTTTGAACTAAAATCTCTATCGGTAACCGTGGGTGACACATTGAACATTTTTTCATACTCGAGAAATCAAGATGGAATTCCCTGACCTAGGTGAACACTGCCAAAAAGAAGGCTGCAATCAGACTGACTTCTTGCCTCTTCAGTGCAAATGCGGCAAAGTGCTGTGCCGAGTTCATTTCCTTGATCACTGTCAATCCAGCGAGTGTGAGTTGGCGCCAAAACCTAAGGAAGTTAACCTCAAAAATGATGACCAAATATTTAAGTGCTCAGAGAAGGGATGCAGAAAGGGTAATCTACATGAAATGCTGTGTGGAAAGTGCAATAAACATTACTGCATAGAGCATAGATTTCATCCGTAAGTTTTTGTTTTGTACTGTCTAATTGCTTAAAGTTTGGGACACCTACAACAACCATTATGTGCTAGTAATTTAATATGGATTGAATTGTATCTTGGTGTATAGTATGTTGCCTCATGTGACCAACACCGTTAGGCCTTCGATCTTTATGAGTTTCAGTTTCCACATTTCTTCTATCCTCCTTCTCCTCTAATCGTGCATATTAGCTCTTGGCACTGATATTACATGTTTTTATTACTTGTTAACCATTAATAATATTTGGCACTAAGACATGGTCCTTGACTGTTGGCTTCTTAAGCAAGGAGATAACCATGGAGATAACTATGCGTGGCTTTTCTCTGCTAGATCGATCCAAAATAAACCAAATTAATCAACATAGCTTTTCGAATTGCAAACCTAGTGGCAATGGGTAGGTGACACCTCTTGCCAAGCCAAGGTGAAAACCTAGCCAAGTTTGCAAGAAACTGCTAGATGCAAATGGCAGCTTGCTGTGGTGTTTTATAGGGAAGGCCTATGTCCTAAAGCAGACAGATCATAACTATGTAACTGCATAGAAACTAAACACAGTAGATATTCTGTTGTTTGAGCATCAAAGGTATACCTCACTTGTTCTAATGACATGTTGTTCTCATTTTAATTTATTACTTTTATACGAAGAATAAGTTTAACATGTTAACAGATAATGAGTTGGAACTTCAATTTTATATGTCATATAAAAGTTATCTAGATATGAAAAAAAAACAGCTCTTAAGTCTAAATGTTCTACTAACTAGTTTGAAGATTAGCAACAATGTTGTCTTTTTTTTCAGTACTTGTCCTGAAATAGATGATGAGACTATGGCAGCCAAAATTGAGCAATTTGAAGCTCCAAGGAGGCAGTTTCAAGCTGTTAACCAACATTTACAGGAAAAAGTAAGTATTTAGAATTAAGTAATTGTTTTCTCTGTTCATTGATGTTGATAGTGCAGGGGTCGGCAACCTGCGGCTCGCGAGCCACATGCGGCTCTTTGGATGTGAAGCTGCGGCTCTTAAGTTCCTTACTCAAATATTATTTAATTTAAAAAAAAAAGTTTTAAATTGATTAACGAGGGTTAGGCCCCATTTGTATCTCTCAAGCAATTCAAACACAACAAAACCAATCATAGTAAATCCTATTTACACAAATAGTAACAAAATCCAATTTAGAAATTAATCCTTATCCAAAAAAAATTGGTGGCTCTTTAAAAATTTTGTAAATGGAAATTTTTTACTCTTCCAACTCAAAAGGTTGCGGACCCCTGTGATAGTGGAATGTTTTCATGCTGTTATTTATACACAGATAACAGAAAATATCCGAAAAGCCCTACAATCGTCAGCCAAGGTGAAAACTGCATCCAAAATACACCTTATGAGAATAAAGCAAAAAGCTGTGGGACCTAAATCAGTACCTGCCTCAGACCGGGTATATTTTGCTATTGGGAAACCTAAAAACATGGATCCGAAGCCTGTGGAAATTATAGACGATGTGAACAATTTGGTGAAAATAGAAACAGTTACATTAGATCCAGATTTAAAGGGATCTGTGGGAGTTTTCGTCAGCATGAAATGGAGTTTGGGTCGAGCTATAGACAGCATTTGCGATTCATGTAATATTACGAACGATAATAACAAAATGGGTAATGTTAAGCTACGGCTATTCAGGCAGTTGGATGGGTACTGCATAAGCCCTTTAAAAATGGAAGTGGAGATTGGGGATCTCATGAAACAAGACGTTTTGATTGAGGGTGACAAGCTACTTATTGAATACATTGACACCGAAATCCTAACAAAATTAGATGAAAATGCTCAAATATTCTTAAGATGATATTGTAAGTGAATCATTTTATTTATTTTATTAATATACAAAATTAATTCAACACAAAATAAAACACAATGTTAAAAACAAACGATCATCGTTTATTTTTTTGACGGACTGTCCATTAGTATTCATACTAATATTATTAATGCAAAAGTAACACTGTCTGTTGCTTCGACGGCTAAATCACTGAACCAATTTCGGTCGAATTTGGAATGGAGCCGCGGGCACAGCTAGTATTAGGATAGTTTTCTGGGTCAAAAAAAAAAAAATCTGTTTAGTCCGTCAGATAGTCAAACAAAAAATGACGAAGATAAAGCGCATCAAAGTTTAGGAATGGGAGCACGTGACGTCACGCCTTGCTAAAAAATGTCACAAGGCGTGACGTTACGCGGAACTTTAACGGGCTATATCTTCATTGTTTTTTAATTGATTGAGTAAAGAATAAATACGTGTCTAATATTTTCTGTTAATCCAACTAACGGACTAATTTAATTTTTTTAGGAAACTAGCCCATTCATCATCTATACAGTCAATCCCGGTTGCGTCCAAAGCCATTGCTTTGGAGCCCAGGGTCCGCTTTCCTTGATTTGCTCCTCCACTTCGCGCGGTCTTGAGCGTCTCTAGTTGTGAGATCATTGGCACGCATGTCAGCCCTCACAACGTCAAGCCAGCATTTCTTGGGTCTACCCCTTTTGCCAGGACCTGGCGGTGGCGGCATGGCCAGACATTTGTTTCCTACGTAGCTTGCCGGTTTCCGCAAAACATGGCCGTACCAGCGTAGGCGACTCTCCTGCAGTTTGTCTGCAATATCACGGACACGGAGGCTACCGCGGATGCGCGAGTTCCTCACGCGGTCCTTACGCGTGACTCCGCACATCCACCGCAGCATATTCATCTCCGTGACACGCAGCTCCTGCTTGTGTCGCTCAAGTAGCGGCCATGCTTCGCTGCCATATAAAAGGACAGGCCTAATAATGGACTTATAGATCTGTCCTTTAAGCTTAACCGGCATTCTGGGGTCACAAATGACACCAGTCACCTCTCGCCTCTCTCGGAAACTAGCCCATTATTACAGAATAAGAAAGCTCAAGGTTGCACAGCGTGCTATGGAAAGGGCTATGCTCGGCGTTTCTTTGCGAGATCGAATCAGAAATGAGGAGATCCGTAAACGATCAAAAGTTGCTGACATAGCCCAACGGATAAGCAAGCTGAAGTGGCAGTGGGCGGGGCACATAGCACGTAGAACTGACGGCCGATGGGGCAGAAAGGTTCTGGAATGGAGGCCACGTACCGGCAAGCGCAGCGTAGGACGTCCACCTACAAGGTGGACGTCGACGACCTGGTAAAGGTTGCAGGAAGCCGCTGGATGCGAGCCGCTTTCAACCGACCAATCTGGAAGTCACTGGGGGAGGCCTATGTTCAGCAGTGGACGTCCTATGGCTGAAATGATGATGATGATTACAGAATGTACCAAAGGTTTAAGTATAAATAAATCAAACACAACATTTGTAATAAATACATAGTCTTATAATAATACCAGTAGTCATTATAATCTATTCTTAAAACTAACACTTAAAACATAGCATCACCATTTCCTTTGCTGATTTGTGACTGACTTCTCTGATAGTCCACTAGAGGTAGAAGAGGCGCTGGGTTAGACGGATTCGTGTGCGCCGTAGGGGGAGGCGTAGTAGCCAATTTATACTTCTCCACTAGCCAATTGCACTGGCCAGTCCTAGCTATGAGCATTATAAAGTCTCTCCGGTACTGTTTCGTTAATATCGCGTACAGGAACGGATTTGCGCACGCGTTTAATGGATAAAAGAACACGAGCAACACTTTCCCGTGACTAACGTCTACTAAAGGCACACCAGCCAATGCTGTTACGCCAAAAAAAGCCACTGGCGCCCAGCAGAGCAAGTTAGTGCCGATTAACAAGGCCATCTTGTTCGCTATTCGTCTTTCAGCAGCTGCTGCAGCCCCCCTTCCACCGTACTTCTCCCCACCACCTCCTAGCGACCGGTATATCTGCACATAACAAACGACGATCGTCAACCATGCTACGGCAGTCGTGAGAAATAGAGATCCTTGATAAACGCCATCGCCAACGTTCTGGCTCTCAACCGGCAGACATATCGAAGTCGAAGAGTAATCTGAGACTCCGACCAAAGGCAGCCCAGCCATTACGACGGAGAACAGCCATCCGCCGATCATGATCTTCGCGGCTGCCATCAAAGAGATTCGCCTCTCCAAATAAATGGCGTATGTAATCGCGAACCAGCGCTCTAAAGTGACAACACTGAGTGTGACCACGGATAGTTGTCCTGAGAATACTGAGAGGAATCCAGCGATTTTGCATCCGACGCCATACTGCCAGTCATATGCATAATTGAAGAACTCTCCGTAAGATCTTAGGTCTACGACAGCTAGCATGAAGAGGTAGATTCCAGTGCAGAGGTCGGAGAAAGCGAGATGGCACATGAGGAACCTTGGGACGGTGAGTTCTGACTGGTTGGTGAGGAGGACCATCAGTACGGCGACGTTGCCAACGACTGCTGCCGTGATGACGAACCAGACGCTGGCTCGCAGCCACGACCAGCCCATCACGTCTTCGCAGGGGTTCAAAGCGTCTGGCTGCGGAGTGCACACGACTTTTGGTTTCCTGAAAACAGAGACAACGTTGATCCTACTTTGAAATAACTAAGTTCGAATGAATGAGTGTGTAGGACGTCCCCCCACAAGGTGGACAGACGACCTGGTAAAGGTTGCAAGAAGCCGCTGTATCGGGTCGCTTCCAACCGGCTATTCTAAATGTCACTAGGGGAGGCCTATGTTTAGCATAGGACGTCCTATGGTTGAAATGATGATTATGATAATGAAGATTTATGCAAACTTTCCATTAATACAAGTAACACATTCCCTATAGAATATGATATTAATGGAAATAGTTTGAAGTTCGAATGATTTTATTATATCAAGCGTAAACATCGAAATGATTTAATTCGAGATACCGATGCAATGATATACGATATCGATAACTTCATCAAAATATTTTTTACCGATAAAGAATATTTTTTGTCGTTGCGATATTATCATATCGATAAAAAAGCATTGGTATCGAAATACTATGCAAATGATTCTTATTTTCTATCTTATTACTAGCTACTAGCTAGTGCCCGCGGATTTGATTGCGTGGTCTCCAATTGAATTCAAGACCATTGAACCTCCAGGGGCGTCCTCAGAAGACCCTACTAAAGTTTTATCAAAATAAACATGCATTTTTATTATAGACTAGCTGACCCGGCGAACTTCGTACCGCCAACAAAAACTGACTGAATTTATCTGTATAATTACTGAACCATCTTGTTTGTCAGTTGACAATACGAACAGTTTGTATGGGAAAATAAAATAGCTGTTTCTATTACTTTCCTTGCAATTCCTTTATAATTTCTTACCTTTTAAACCTTTCCTGAACTTCCACAAATATTTCAAGATCAAAATTAGCCAAATCGGTCCAGCCATTCTCGAGTTTTAGCGAGACAAACGAACAGCAATTCATTTTTCAACCGACTTCAAAAAAGGAGGAGGTTCTCAATTCGACTGTTTTTTTTTTTTTTTTTGTATGTTTGTTACGCGATTACTCCGCCAATTATGAATCGATTTTAATGATTCTTTTTTTGTTTGGTAGATCATACTTCAGAGGTGCAAACAAAAACATTGAATCTCTCATCGGCTGGCACCGACTCCAAAAGTAACTGATTAGGTACTTAAGTGTTAGGATTATTTTTAGCATTTTAGTGTTTTGAAGTCGGTTTTATTTTTTTTAATAAAATTTACTTATATAGATATATAGATTGAACAAAAGTTGGTACCGCGAACTTATGCTCTTCATCTCGTTCCTTTTTGCCTACACGAATACCCAGAGATCAGTCAAATAATACAAGGTTGTTTTTGGATTGCAAAACTTATATTCCTTATTTTGGCCTTCGCCAGTCCTTATCAAATACGTCATCTATTTAATTTCTACGAGGGCTATTTAATAATCTTTTGTACCCCGTCATGAAGCCGGCACAGTTGTAGGCGATCTTCGGAGAGGACAGGTTGTTGTCTACGGGCGCGTGGAACTGGTCGCTGTTCTCCGAGCTGGTCGGCTCGTCGAAGTAGTAGTCGTTCTCGTTGCTATCGAAACCTGTCTCTTCGCTTGTGGTGGGGGTGTCGTCTTCAGCCCTGGTGGTGGGTAACAATTATTTAACTAGGTGCTTGGTTTTTTATTTTTTAAAATTTTTTTATTTTATTTATAGGTACAACCACAGAACATAAATCACAACATATACATAGGAATCTTAAATACTACACAATTTGAAAAAATTACATTCCGATTATAGCTGCACAAGTCATTTAAATAAGGTAGATAAATGCTTTAATTAACTAATCGCTAGAAGTGACAGTTACGATGAGAAAGAGACGGCCAAAAACAATAAATCACTTAAAAAATAAAAATAAAACAAAAAACATACAATAACTTAAAGGTAATGTTTCGCTTTCATCTCTTAATATAACAAAAATAGAGGGTTGGATCTAAAAAGTATAAAAACTTATCAAAAATTGTGTTGCTTACCATTTGAACCGTTTAGATAGATAGACACTTTATTGACGACCTCCTGGTCCTCCTGGACTTGGTGTCTCTCTGAGGTCCCGGGTTCGATTACCGATCGGTCAATGTAGAAAAAATATTTTCTATATTGTCACGGGTCTGGGTGTTGTGGTACCGTCGTTGTTTCTGATTTCTATAACACAAGTGCTTAAGCTACTTATCACAGCATCAGAGCAATGTATGTGATGTTGTCCAATATTTATTTATTTTTATTATTATTGCACAAAAATCATTAAGGGTTACAAGAAACGGTTATGTACCATCAGGCGGCATTATCGCAAAAAGCAATATCGTTTTTAGGTACGTAAGTTTGATTCGTATGTAACATTTTAAACGCACTCTTAAACGAGTAGCGATCACGAACTGGAAGACGCAGCGTAGGCAAGCCTCCCACCTGGTGGACTGACGACCTAGCCAAGGTTGCTGGAAGCCGCTAGATGCAAACGGCCCAGAGTCGCTCTCTGTGGCTTCTATAGGGTAGGCATACGTTCAGTTGTAGACGTCAAAAGGTTGTGAATCACCATGATCTAACATCTAACTTCCTGTAACTTTTTATTACTCACCCTAAATCCTGTGTTAGCTTTTTAATTCTTCTGTCTTGCAAGGATCTCCTTCTCCGTAACTCTGCCTTCTGATCGATGTTCCCGCATTTCTGTTAAATATTGGTAATGTTATTACTAATTACATACGTATAGCCTAATGGTCAACTGGCAGAGAATTCCATATGGCATTAAGTCCACCTTCTGTACGATTTATAAAGTTTAAATAAATAAATATCCATATTTCGATTATAAGGCGATCTTCGTAGCCGAGAGGTGAGCATACAGGACTTGGTGTCGCTATCTCCGAGGTCCCAGGTTCGATTCCCAGTCGGTCAATGTAGAAAAATAACTTTTCTACATTGTCTCGGGTCTGGGTGTTTTGTACCATCGTTGTTTCTGATTTGAACACAAGTGCTTTGGCTAGGTACTTACCATAGGATCAGAGCAATATTGTATGTGATGTCCAATATTTATATTATTTATTTAAATATGTTTTTGTCGTATAAAATATTGCTAAAAACCACATATTATTTAGAGATGGCCTAAGCTAATAACAGCTGTTACTAAAAGTAAACATTATTAAGGTAAATCGAAATGTAGGTACTTAACTGATATTTCGATTCACCCTAATAGCTATGTTGCTGTTCTACTAAGTAGGTGAATGGAAAATAATAAATAAATAAATTATTGTTTTCACAATCACACCAATTATCTAGCCCCAAACTAAGCAAAGCTTGTACTGTGGCGACTACATAACGGATAAACATACTTAAATACTTTTATAAACATCCATTACAGACTTGGGTACAGACAACAGCTCGTCAACGTCAATTCTTTTCAATTGATCACGTCACACGTGTCGTAGTACATAATGTTGAAAATAGGTTCAATAACCTTTAACTTTTTGAGTAGGCAGGTTCACCTGCTGTTGTCTGTACAAATGCTCGTGCTCATCACACAAACATTTGCCCCTGATCCGAACCAGCAACCGCTGGCTTTGTAGTCCGAAGCGCGGACCACTACACCAGACGGTCGTCGTGAAAGCCAAGAACGTTTAACTTTTATTAATTTCTTTCTTACCTCTTTTACTAAAGCTAACTGCATCTCGAAGAGCTTGTGCCTGGCTGGGTTGTGCCGCTCGGGGAACGCGAACGAGCAGCAGTGGAAGTGGTGGGTTAGATGCGCTTCTTTCAGTTGCTGGAAAGTATAATATCGTAAGTAAACAGAAACCCAATTCCCGTAATTGGCAATAGTCACAATCTACTGTCGATCCGGTATTAGTAACGTTACTATCAAAAACGGTATTCTTTTAAACTTTAAATGTGACGTAAAAAAGGCAAAAAATGCGACTGAAAATATATAAAAAACTTGCTTTTCCATTTTCATTCGCATAGCGATCAACGAAGTTTAGTTGCATTTTTTGAGTTATCGGAAATATCGTTTTTGATCCTATTGTATCGGATCGACACTGGACGACTACCATTAAATTACGGAAACTAGGCCTCAGGTTTCCGTAGAATAGTGTTGTAAGTTGCGTTATGTGCCGTCACTTTTGTTACTTGGCTTATCCTCGATTCAGTTGGTCGGTTGGTCCTCGATTCAGAACCGTGCGATAGCAAATTGGCGACCGTCAAACTACGACACTATTTGATTTAACATTACTGACACGTGCTTTATCGGTTGTCAATTTATTATCAGAGGGTTATAGGTTAATTATAAATGAAAAGAACGTTTAAACTACGTGTTATGGACCCTATTTCAACAAACCCTGTAATGCCTAGTTCCGATTAGGCGAGTATTTTTATCGAATGGTGAGTCGATTTTAGTTAGTAGCTTGCCGTGTCCAAACAATTAACATTTTGGTAGTAACAATAGTTCATTAAGCGCTTCGTCGATCTAATTTAGTGTCTTAATCACTTAACTAAATTACTAATACAGTGCGAACTGTGCTTCGGTCACTATGTAAATGTGTAGTACCAGTTACTTACCCTAAATTCATAAATAGATGGGATGTATTTTAATGTCGGAGTCCTTTCTATCTTGAGGACTTGTAAGTTCTCGAGGCCTTTGGTCGGTAGGGTCGTAATAATCGTACTGCTTAAATCCCTGAATAAATAAACATAAAATACAGTGACGCGGGAGAGCGATGTTTTAAAGTTCCCAGGTTAGATTGAATTAAAAAGATTTCTAAAAAAGCATAAAATAACATTTAAAATTGATAAAGCTGTTTCATCTTATTCTCAAATAAGAGGGCAAAAGTGTTGGAAAAAAAATTAACTACGTTAAGAGTTATATAAGTTGAAACCGTTAAAAAACACTTTTGAACTCTTAAGTGGGGGTCGACAAAATGACAAAATAGTCAAGTTATTTGATATTTTCTCCTGGCAAAACAATAGTCCTTTGTTTTCTTCTATCTTAAGCAATCCACCGGATAGCAAAAGGTCATATGTAGCTACTATACCCACGTAAGACTGAAATCTTAGCTTTTTTTAAGCGGAATATTATCTTAGATAATTGTCTGAATATCACGAACTTACAGTTGTCTCAATAATAGATTTCCAGCAAAAGCGTTTTCATCTAAATGCTTCAATTTTGTGTTTCCTCTGAAACTCCTGAAATGACGAAAATAATAATATTAGGTAGTCGTTAAATAAACCTTGAGATATAAATAGTGTCCGACCGAAAGTTCGGTTTCGGTTTCGGCCGAGTTCCGGCAAAAAATCAAGTTTCGGCGGCAGTTTCGGTTTCGGCCAAAATTGGCCGAAACTTCGTTTCTCGCGGCAACGCTTTAGGGGACGCTGGCGGCCTTGTTCGGGAATTGTCGTGCGCCGGTCAGATAGCTCTGTAGCAACACAACTTAGTCCTTGTGTTATCGCCCGACGCAAATATTATGATTTTTTTTATATATTGTATTAAATAAATGATTACAACGAAATTAATATGCTGTGTTTCCATTTCATGTCCTAATTAATGCAGAATAATGGGTAAAATGCACCAAATTTCAGTATTTTAAGGAATTTTATACTTGACCACGTGAGTTTCGGTTTCGGTTTCGGCCGAAACTGAAGCCACGGCCGAATATTTCGTTTTGGTTTCGGCCGGAAAACCAGTTTTGATCGGACTCTAGATGTAAAGCTTTATTCTTGAGCTATTATTTATTTATATTCACTGTGTGTAGGCCTAGTTGTTCTACATGTTCAATAGGGATGACGACTAACTTTTTGTTCTTCGTCTATCAGGTAGATTATCAAAAAGTTTGGACACGTAATTTTTTTTTTCTTGCATAATCAAAATATTACAGGGATATACATTGATTTGAAATGTCGTATGACTTCACGTCTTGGTACAATTTTTACTTAGAAGTAACGTCACGAGCCCGTACTTTCACGCGGTTTTTCTTTGTCATTTTTTGATAGATTGACAAAAGAAAAAATAAGTGTCCATTATTTTTTGATAATCTAACTGACGGACTAAATGGAATTTCATTTTCTTTACCTAGTCGTCATCCCTAGTGCACATTTACTA
The DNA here is from genome assembly GCA_963576865.1 of Anania hortulata. Lineage (NCBI taxonomy): Eukaryota > Metazoa > Arthropoda > Insecta > Lepidoptera > Crambidae > Anania > Anania hortulata. The sequence goes on along the minus strand of OY756398.1, from coordinate 18,765,783 downwards.
AAGCGTGGCGTGGGTCAGTTGTATTTTATAATGATCTTACAAACTAAACATACTTACTACTAACATTAGAAACTAAACACATACAGTTTTGATATACTTACAGTCTTGAGATCTGTGCGTTTTTAAAGGCGAAAGCAGGTACTTCTTCAATTAGATTTAAATTCAGCGATCTGTAATTTTAAATTACTCTTTGTTACAGAAATTTTAATAAGTGGGTACAAATGTCACAATTATAATAGTCCTAGTTACATACATTGTCATAAAAATTAAAAACGAAAAACATGTCAAAAAAATAAATAATGTCACCAAATTAAATGTATAAAATTTTATCAATAATTATTTATCATCAAAGTATTCCTGAATTAAGTAAAAACATTTAGTCAGTAGCCAAATATGTACATGCCGTTTGAACATTGGCAGGGGCTGATTTTTAAGCGTATCAGGCAACTTATTATAAATTTTAATCGCCATGCAATAATTATGCACTGTTTTGAAATAGTTTTAGTCTTGTATTGGGTAACATAAGTCTTCCTTGATGTCTCGTTGGCTTATTTTTGTGTTCACCTCTTGTGACAAAATAGTGATTACATAACTAAAGCCGCTAAGCCATCGCATAAAGAGTAAACCGTATTCATTAATCCTTTTATGATAGTCTGTCACATATTCGGCTGACAATAGCACAGAATACCTAATAGTTGACAATAATGACCGAGTTTCTTGCGCTGCTTCTTCTCGGCGCTTGCTCACAATTACTGTCCCGAAGCAGTAGTACCGTGAAGCAGAATAGGACGTGCATAGGTACTTAATTCAGGACTATTTGCAATAAATAAATTAGATTTATTGGCAGTACGCATGTTAATGTATAATAAATTGTACCTACGTCTTTCTGTCAAAATCATGTGTAATTTACTTTGTATGGTGTGCAATAAATAATATCTATCTATTGTAAAGTATGTAAATTAATAGAAATAAAACAACATAACGGTATGTACCTAGTGACTTACACTTGATCGGCCGCGACCCGAAGCGAGTGAGGCGCCAGCCGCTTTATGTGGTTGCCCTCCAGGTCGCTGGAAACAAAAGAACATCATCATTGGACTCATAATATTGGCTGATCAGCGGGTGCATCTATCTCTCAAAGACAAAATTCTTCAACGAGTGCCTAACCTGTCATATGACTCATGAAGTGGAAACGATACGACGAGTACTCGTATACCTTCTCAGCTAGCTATGGAGAGAGCTATGTTTGGAATTTCTCTAAGGATAAAATCAGAGATATGGTCATCCAACAGAAAACTAAAGTATTCGGTGTAGCTCAAATGTTAAGCAATCTGTATATGCAACAGTGAGCTGGTCGCATTTGCCGTAGAACCAAGACCGCATGGCGCCTACCGACAATTAAGGGAGACAGAAGATATACCTACGCTGCCAACAACATAGAAAAGCCGAGGATCTCACTTAATGGGCTAGTTTCCTGAAAAAATCTAATTAGTCCGTCAGTTGGATGAACAGAAAATATTGGACACGTATTTTTTCTTTTCTCAATCAAACAAAAAATCATGAAGATATAGCCCGTTAAAGTTCCGCGTAACGTCACGCCTTGCGACACTTTTTAGCAAGGCGTGACGTAACGTGCTCACTTTGATGCGCTTTATCTTCTTCAGTTTTTGTTTTAAATGACAAAAGACAAAATATGGGTGCAATATTTTTTGATAATCTAACTGACGGACTATTTAGTCCGTAATTCTATTTAGAATAGTCTTTTTTTTACCCAGGAAACTAGCCTAATAGGCGCATCGGAAACAGCCTATGTTCAGCAGTAAACCTTAATAAGTAATAAAAATACATTGCTTTGATCCTAAGGTAAGCAAAGCACAGTTATAGAAATCAGAAACTACGACGATACCACAACACCCAGACCCGAGACAACATAGAAATGTTCGTTTTCTACATTGACCCGACCGAGATTCGAACCCGGGACCTCAGAGATGGCGACGCCAAGTCCTGTACCCGCATCTCGGCTACGGAGGTCGTCAATATAAGTATTATTTCAAACTTAAGATACAAATACTGCGCTTGTTTTTATTATTATACGAGTATGAATTGGCTGACAAATTAGTCACATGCAAGACAAGACAGAATAACAAAAATTAGGTCATACCTCTATATTTGTAAAGAAAGATAACACTACATGTTATAGCTACCTACTTTGTTGTTCTAGTTAGACGGAGAAAGTGTCACTATATGTATACAGGGTGACGTAAGCGTAGAGCTTTTAGCTGTAATGAAAAAAATAACACGAGTCGGTTTTTCTTGACGTCTTCCGATACTTCATCTATGTACGTAAGTTTCAACGTATGAACGAAGGTAACTAAGTATTTAACTGAACAAGTTATTTTCAAAACTACAGTATTTGGTACCCTTAATCTATTCATGTTTTTGACTCACACCAGCCTCCCTAGCATGAGCACCAAAAACACGATATGATATGATATAACGATGTATCGACACCAACTGTAAAAATATGATAGATATAGCCGCCATGTTGAATCGCCGTGGCCGGTGACGTCACATATTGTCATGATCGCTGCTTCGATAAAAAATCAAAATGGCGGCATCTATCATATTCTTACAGTTGGTGTCGATATATCACTATATCATATCATATCATATCGTGTTTTTGTGGTTATGTAGGGGGGCAGAACCTATCTAGAAATACTTCACGTGCTTACTCAAAACCGTAATGTACAACCATTAAAGCACATAGAAGTCGTACGTCTATGGTAATAGAAATGGAAATATTAGCGCAGCGTAGGACGTCCACCTACAAGGTGGACAGACGACCTGGTAAAGGTTGCAGGAAGCCGCTGGATGCGGGCCGCTTCCAACCGGCCAATCTGGAAGTCACTGGGGGAGGCCTATGTTCAGCAGTGGACGTCCTATGGCTGAAGTGATGATGATGATGATGATGCATAAAATTAAAGGAAGTACTTATAAGTTGTTACAGACATAATGTACAAATACTTAGTTTAATGCAATTTCGGCGTGCAAAAATTAAATTTATGGACAATAAAACATTTGAATATATACAGAGTGTAACGAAAAGGTGAAATAAAACTTTAAGGGGTTATTCTACGGCTAAAGTAGGTACATCAACTTTTTCTATGGAACCAACATCGAATTCGCAAAAAAAAAAACACTTTACGATACTAAAACGCGACCGCTGGCATCAGTTTGTATGGAAACGTCAATTTTTTTTTGAGATTTCGATGTTGGTCCAATAGAAAAAGTTGATGTAATTTAGCCGTAGAATAACCCCTTAAAGTTTTATTTCACCTTTTCGTTACACTCTGTATATTCGTATTCGTAAGGAACCCCTTATGGTGCATCCACACCGCAGTTACATACTTTTTAGGGTTCCGTAGTCAAAACGGAACTCTTATAGTTTCGCCATGACCGTCTGTCTGACCGCGGCTTTGCTCACAGACTTAGTAACAGAAAGCTATAATTTCGCAAGGGTATATATTAATCACGCTAACAAAGTCCCCACGTAGAATGGCAATGATTATTGATTTCTGTAAGATTGTTCTCGTAGCATGGTCAATTCATAGGACTTCTAGGTGTAGTTGTATACGCAGTGTACTAATATTCGAGTGACTTCTGAATCATTAGAATTCCAATTTGCATCCGAAATCGCAACAATCGTACGCTTGCAGGTAAAGGATGAAAGAGTTCACACATACTAACATTGCTTGCAAGTAAGAGATAGGAGAGTTTATTTATTTATTTATTTATTTAATATGGCTTACCAACTAAATACATAAAGGGAAATTATGTTAACACAATCTTTAAATACATCATATATATGCATTTAAATTATAGGTATGCACAGCGTTATACATATAAATTATGTTGTTTTACTAAATATTTACAAAAAAAGTTCCTACATTAACATTGCTTGTCGGTAAGGGATAAAAGTGTTCCCACATACTACTTACATAGCATGCAGCCTACAGGTAAAAGATGAAAGAATTCTAGCATACTTAGGCTCGGATCACAAGCATCCGGAATTTTTCATAACTCCATACAATACGGCTCCGGACGAGCCCGGATTCAATCCGATTTGTATGAAGTTCCGAAAAATTCCGGATGCTTATAGTCCGAGCCTTACGTTCATAGCTTGCAGGTTGTATCGGATGAAAGCGTTCCCACATACTTACATAGCTTGCAGGTAAAAGGGATGAAAGTGGTCCCACATACTTACATATCTTGCATGTAAAAAGAATAAAAGTGTTCCCACATACTTACATAGCTTGCAGGTAAGGGATGCAAGTGTTCCCACATACTTACATAGCTTGCAGGTAAGGGATGCAAGTGTTCCCACATACTTACATAGCTTGCAGGTAAGGGATGCAAGTGTTCCTACATACTTACATAGCTTGCAGGTAAGGGATGCAAGTGTTCCCACATACTTACATAGCTTGCAGGTAAGGGATGCAAGTGTTCCCACATACTTACATAGCTTGCAGGTAAGGGATGCAAGTGTTCCCACATACTTACATAGCTTGCAGGTAAGGGATGCAAGTGTTCCTACATACTTACATAGCTTGCAGGTAAGGGATGCAAGTGTTCCCACATACTTACATAGCTTGCAGGTAAGGGATGCAAGTGTTCCCACATACTTACATAGCTTGCAGGTAAGGGATGCAAGTGTTCCTACATACTTACATAGCTTGCAGGTAAGGGATGCAAGTGTTCCCACATACTTACATAGCTTGCAGGTAAGGGATGCAAGTGTTCCCACATACTTACATAGCTTGCAGGTAAGGGATGCAAGTGTTCCTACATACTTACATAGATTGCAGGTAAGGGATGCAAGTATTCCCACATACTTACATAGCTTGCAGGTAAAAAGAATAAAAGTGTTCCCACATGCTTACATAGCTTGTTTTTTTATATTTTTTTATAAAAGCTTGCGGATAAGGATTGGAAGAATTCACATGTACTTACATCGCTTGCAGGTAAGCGATAGCAGAGTTTCCCACATACATATACTTATATATATTGCTTGCAAGTAGAGATGAAAGTGTTCTCACATACTTACATAGCTTGCAGGTAAGGGATGGAGGAGTTTCCATTCTTGGTGTCATGGACGTGGCTAAGGTTGGGTACTTCCACCAGCCCGGACGTAGTTATAATACTGTAAAAAATAATTTCAGTTTACTTCTCCAACTCGTCAGAGTGCTACTCTTACCACTGTGCCACTGTATAGCAGTGTGTCTATATAAGGTGCTTCATAAATATCTGCAATGGCTGAAATGGGTAAAAGTATTGCTTATATAGATTACGATAGTAAAGAAATTTTATGTCCAGAACATCATTAATTTTTTCATAAAAAAAAAAAATTAAATAAAGATTAGGCTTTATTCTGTGTCAAACCGTCCACATCTGTCCAAAAATGCTAACGTTTCACATTATACCGCTCCCGCGCAGTGTCAAGGGCGAATGTCGAAGTGTGTTTTGCAAATTGAAGCAAGTAACCATTTATTTACTGTTTTTCGCAAATGATTAATTACCGATCCGGGGCACGTAATTCCTTCACTATCGTAATCTATAAAGGCAATACTTTTACCCATTTCGGCCGTTGCAGATATTTATGAAGCACCTTATATCATCATTACAGCCACAATACGTCCACTGCTGAACAGAGGCCTCCCCTAATGACTTATCATCATGGGGGGGGGGGGATTGCCAATACACGCCACGCTTGGCAGGCGGGTTGGCGAGCGCAGTTTTTTAATAAGATTTCGCACGAAGACGCTGCTGCCCGTCTCGTACTACAGGAATTAGTCGCCTCTTACGACACGCCTCCTGTTGGCGGTGGGGAGGTGTATTCTTTACGGCCGTCCCCACGCGGCACCTTATGTATACAGGGCTATTTGTAAAACATCAACAATCTCCTAGGGGCTGATTCTGGTGCTCAATTACAACAACTTTTTCTATGGGACCAATATTGAAATCTAAAAAAAAAATCACTTTTCCATACAAACTTACATGTCAGCTGGTGACGGCTTAGTATGGGGAAGTTTTTTTGCGACCCTGTAGTAAGTAGATAAATGTTCTGTTAGGCCCAGAAGAAGCCTAATTGAACTCACATTAGTCACAAAAAAACACCCATAATCTTGCTTATTCTCTCAACAAACCAGTGTTTTAAGACTAACTCCATTATTTACTTTCAACCATATAAAAGTTGATTCAAAATCTGTTTAGTAGTTTTTGTGTGAAATAGTTACAAACATCTACATACAAACTTTTGCATTTATAATATTAGTAAGTATTTAAATAAAAAATACGTAGTAAACAAGCGCCCTTATTCAAGAGACCATAGTTATTGTGCTAAGAATTACCTACACATTATTGTAAAGAAAACGGCAGGTCAACCTGCCCGAAAAGTTAAAGGTCATTGAATTGATTTTCAACTTTAAGTCGGACATTCAGAAATCAATATCAATTTAGAAAATTAGAGATTTTGTGGTAGATTGACGTACTGTTTTCTGTACATGAAACGTCGAAAAAATTATATTACTGATATTTTGGCTTTTTTTTCGGCAACTACGTATAATAAACTTAAATTTAAAAAATATTTATTCACTTGAAATTTACTAGGCATACACTATTCGTAAATCCGGCGGGATCAATAATTATACAAATGAAAAATGGTTTTATTTGAAAGATAACACGTCCAACCAAAAATTGAATGTATTTAAAAGTTTTAATCATTTTCTAATTAGGCGCTGGAAATATTAGTTTTAGTGCTAAATAAAGGAATATATTTCTAATCAATCGTACGCTATCGTGTTTGGTCTCCGACATCTTTTCATCTTTACAGGCACTTGGGTCGATGTTTATGACGGCTAGGAGCCAGTTTTATGTTCAAAGTCCATTTAACCCTATATTTTTAGGCGCGTGGATATAGTGAAACTAACATTGTTACACAAATACCTCATTGAGGTCATAACGTAACATTTTAACACTTCTGATCTGAGGCTTACACATTTTGGACTGTATTATATTATACCAGCTGTCCCGGTGAACTTCGTAGCGCCTCTTGATACGTTTTTTAAATTTATTTTTGCCGTTATTTTAATAGTTATTCTATTCGGGGCGGAGACAGATTCAAAAAATCTTAAATCATGAAAATCGGTCCGGTCCATCCGTTCTGGATTTACAAATGGTGTAACTAACCCGACTTTCTTAAATATATATAAGGTGCTTCATAAATATCTGCAACGGCTGAAATGGGTTAAAGCATTGCTTATATAGATTACGATAGTCAAGGAATTACGTGCCCCGGATCGGTAATTAGTTATTTGCGAAAAAACAGTAAATAAATGGTTACTTGCTTCAATTTGCATAACACACTTCGTCATCCGCCCTTGACGCTGCACGGGAGCGGTATAATGTGAAACGTTAGCATTTTTGGACAGATGTGGACGGTTTGAGACAGAATAAAGCCTAATCTTCAATTAATATAATTTTTTAAAGAAAAAATTAATGATGTTCTAGACATACAATTTCTTTAGTATCGTAATCTATATAAGCAATACTTTTACCCATTTCAGCCGTTGCAGATATTTATGAAGCACCTTTTATATGTACATAGATTTAAATAAATAAATATAATTATTTATCAACGGCGGATACTTTACCAAAAATACAAACATACAACTCGTGTTAAAAAATTAAGAGTTCAATGTTTATCCCAAAGAAAAAGTTGTTGTATTTGTTCACCAGAACGAGCCCCTAAGGTTTTGCGTTATTTCATTAACACCTTATAGAGATTGTTTTGAACACTCGCCAAATTTAAGGGGGCGACTATATTCATCAATACAAACAACTTATTAAATGAGGTCAACATCGAAACGCATCTTGTTTTATCATTTATCCATACAAACTTACGCTCTATTTGATGATGATGTATGGAGCAGCAAACAATGTTTTTACGAGTACCTACGGTCCGTAGTAAAACTTGTTTGTATTGATGAACTCATTCGCCTCCTTAAATTTGGCGAGTGTTCAAAACAACACTGTCTAAAGTTCCTTTTTCTGACGATAAGTTCGTCCACGCTGCATTATGAGTTAGGTCACAGAATATGTAATAGGTTAGGTAGGTATCTAAGTAACAAATATAAGACACATACGTACAATGTGCGCAGTGAAGGCAGGGACGGCAGTGGTGGTACCCTTCGTAGGAGTGGCGCCTGTGTTATGTAGCTGAAATAAACATAATCAATCAGATTTTTATGATTATTGATTTGCACATCTATTAGGCTAGAGCTTTGAATGACACATAGAATGATAGTTTGGTACCTAAGGCGATTACAAAATTGTGGCAACAAAACAGTTTTGTGTGCAAACGTTTACACACAGGCACACGCACACCACTATAAAATAGGGTTGCTCTTAGTAGTTAATAGTAATTTTCCCCAAAACCGGGAAAAAATCGATAAAAGCAATGCCTACATCTAGATTGTCATGCGTTCGGACTCGGAGCGGATTGACATTAAACACTACGAAGCTGTCAGGCGCCAGGCAGCCTCTGTGGCTCCAATTCAGTTGCTTCAAATTTTACGCTCGAATTACCTACGTATCTATATGTCATTATTCTAAGGCCTAAGCTATTAGGTTTGGTTTTTGAGATAAGAATGGATGGCCATATCCGTAGGTAACTATAAGATATAAAGAAAATATAGTTCTTTTAAGGAACTTTGATGAAAATCAAAACTGCATAGGATTTACGTTTACGAAAAATCATCTCTCAACTCTTAAATGATTTTTCTCAAAATCTCGTGGTGCACAGATTTGACCATTCAATTCTACTTATCACGCATCAAAACATCACATATCACGTAGAACTGACGGCCGATGGGGCAGAAAGGTTCTAGAATAGAGGCCGCGTACCGGCAAGCGCGGCGTAGGACGTCCACTCACAAGGTGGTCAGACGACCTGGTAAGGGTCGCAGGAAGACGCTGGCCGCTTCCAACCGGCCAATCTCGAAGTCACTGGAGAAGGCCTATGTTCAGCAGTGGCTGAAATGATGATGATGATACACAATAAATTAAATGCCATGGTAACAGTACCAGAGAGAGGTTTACAGAAACCTCTTTGTACATCATTTACCACCATATGATTGCAATAAATGATTTATGTTTCAGTTTTTTTCTCATCTTTGACTAATAATATTTAAGAAAAAATGAGACAATAACCTTGAAACGGTTTCAGACCAAACTGAACTTTGATTTTACTCGTAATTGTAAAAAAAATACTATGACAAGGTTGTATAACGTGTTAGGTCAAGAAACAGGAAACATTTTTATAACATTACTTACAATGATTTGAGTTTTGGCATTTTAGTCAGATCTTCAACGGCGATGTGCTCTAATCTCGGCGCGTCTATTATGGCTCTGAAATAACAAAATAATACCTGAGGCTAAAAAATATTTGTAAAAACTCAAGGGAATCAAAAATTAAAGGGTATTTTCCGTTGGCCTAGAACAAGGCAACTAATATCGTTTAATGGAAAAATCTGAAAACTATGCATTTGTAATAAAATTTTGTAATTAAACTGCGAGACTGGATTCCTGAACTATTAATAAATATTAGAGATGGGCCGAGTACTCGGTTAATTCTCGGTACTCGGCGTACTCGGCTGGTTTTTTAATACTCGTACTCGGCCGAATAACTCGGTTTTAATGCCGAGTATACTCGGTTTAAGTAAAACAATATATTTTAGGTAGTAGATATAATTAAAACATCAGTGTTATTCTTTTGTGTGTTTTATTTTAACATGGTTTAACATTGCCGTCGTAGAGGTTTTTCGTCCAACACTACCTACTATGTGAAATCAGAGAAATGCATAAGGTACATTTTACTTTGGTTTTATCTTCTTCAATCTCGTCTTAAAATGTCCAAATTTGTGATCTTTTACGTGAACTCATTATGTCAACAATCACCAGGTACTACACACCTCCTACACACAATCTTGTACTTCTTTACGCGGCCGAAACAGGAATTTGATTGAACCGAGTTACTCGCCGAGTACTCGGTTAGAAAAAAATTGGACCGAGTAAACCTCGGTACTCGTTACTCGGCAAAAGTGCTACTCGGTGCATCTCTAATGAATATGTACTACAAATTTGTACGGAACCCTCAGTGGGCGAGTTCGACTCGCACTTGTCCGGTTTTTCTATATATGTCGTATTGTTGTGTCTTGTGTCTATTCTTGTTTTTAATTGAGTTTTTAATATCTCTTAGGCATTGTTTTTGTTCTTAGCTGCTTTTACTTTGTGTGTCCTTTATAATAAACTTGCTTTCCCGGCGAACTTCGTACCGCCCCCACATCCTTTTTTTTTCTGAACATTTCCGTGTTTTTTATAGTTATTCTGCTATTCGGGGCTAAGACAAATTTAACAAATCAAAGATCATAAAAATCCGTCCAGCCGTTCTCGAGTTATAAATGGTGTAACTAATCCGACTTTGTTTCATATTATTTTAAAGATTCATTCTTTCTTTACTTATTTCATTCTTTCTTTACTTACAAGTGTTCTATATTGTGCACTTTGTGCCCGGCGTCGTGCAAAGCCTTCACGTTCAGCACGGTGATGTTGCTGCGCACCAGCTCCACCATCACGCCTGCGTCGGCGCATGATGATCTTCTCACTGGAAATAGTAAATCTTATAAATGGATAATACTTTAGAAGCTAAAAGTGGCAGCTGGCTAGCCACATCTGTTGCAGAACCGATGAAAGTTGGAGTAAACGGGTTCTCAAGTGGAGACCACATTATGGCAAGCGTGGTGTAGGACGGCCCTTAAGCTCGATGAGATGGCTGGCAGTGGATGGATAAATAAGCGGGAGATCGTGTTTTTTGGTGCTTTTTGAGACTCTTGAGATCTTTGAGAGCCTTACGTCCAGCAGTGGGCTGCAATAGGCTGACATGATGATTATGATAGTACTATGAGCCATTGACTCATTGAGCAGAGAAAAATCGGTAGGTATACGGTATACAACGGTTAAAAAGTAGTTAGTTAGTAAGTAGTTTACCTTTGGCGAATATTTAAAAAAATCTTAGAATGTCTTTTTGCAATAATATCAGTGTAAGTGTAATTAGCGAACAGTTAGAATAAAAATAAAAGACCGTTTGGTGTAGGTAGTAGTTCGCCATCCGGACTACAAAGCCAGGAGATTGTGGGTTCGAATCCCACGAGAGGCAAATGTTTGTGTGTTAAGCACAAGTATTTGTACCTAAGTCATGGATATTTTAATATTATTTATAACAAATTACTCGTATTACGGATTTTTTACTAGTTACATTAATATGGTTAGTTGAAGTCTCACCAATTTGAATGAATGAACCAGATTTATATCATACAATTTGACATAATGATATTTTACGATTAACCATTATCATTGATCAACAAATGAAAACACGCCGCCGATAACTCAAATCAAATGCCTATCGATCAATCGATCTATTTGTGGATCAAAACACTCTGTGCGGATCCACTTCGATCTTACTGAAATAGATTAGTAAAATCTTCCGTGTGCTGCCGATCAAATTATTTACTTCGCGAGTATATTCGTCAAATTATAATGAGAAAACAAAAATAGCACCAGACGCATTTGAAATTTATTCGAACGAAATTTAAAAAAACCGGCCAACTGCGAGGTTTTCGTACCAATATCTATAATATTCTGTGAATATTTCAAGCGTCCTACCTGTTGCCGTTAATAATATAGAGCAAAAACAAAGACGTTTGTTTTATGGGAGCCCCACTTAAATATTTATTTTATTTTGTTTACAGTATTGTTATAACGGCAACAGAAATACATCATCTGTGAAAATTTTTACTGTCTAGCTATCACGGTTCATGAGATACAGCCTGGTGACAGACAGACAGACAGACAAAAGTCTTAGTAATAGGATCCCTTTTTTACCCTTTGGGTACGGAACCCTAAAAACAAACGTTTAATCAATTAAATCAGCAATACAATTACACTAAGTAGTACAGTCTAGAGATATTAGTGCCATCCACAAAGACACGCCCGTTGAGCACATACCTTAAAGAGCGGGCGGACACCATCTTTCTGCGAAACACGTTAGTGATTTTCACTTACATTTAGTATAAACTGGCAAGTCCTGTCAATTCTCCCATTCAAAAACAGAGTACCTACAGCCACAGTTTAAATATTGGCGGAACAAAATAATTTTGTGGAACAAAATAAATTAGTTCTCCATGACCGCGCCCCACTCTGTTCCCTTGCTTACAGTAGAGTCAACGTCAGGTCAACCTACCCAGAAAGTTAAAGGTCACTGAACCGATTTTCAACTTTAAGTCCGACATGTAGAGATCATTATCAATTGAGAAAATTTGACGTTTTGTGGACGAGCTGTTGTCTGTACGAATGTGCAACCTTTCGCTAGTGTTTTAGTTCTTTCGATACACACTAATTACTTAAGAGTACACATGCACACTACTACGACGAATAGACTTATCACGATAAATATATCAACCGGCAAGATCGGGGTGCGACTTCGTGGATGGCACATCTTTATGTTAATTAACAAAAAGCGTTTCCATTACCCCAAATTCTAAAGAGTCAAGTTCAACAATGTTCTTAATCTATATGAATAAAACAAAGTCGGGTTAGTTACATACACCTTATAAGTCAAGAACGACTGGACCGATTCTTATGATGTATGATTTTTGGGATTTGTCTCCGTCCCGAATAGCAGAATAACTAAAAAAAATCGAAAAATTCCCAAAAAAAAGAGGCAGTACGAAGTTCGCTAAAAAAGATAGTTTTTAAATATAAAAAATAAAGTAAGACAGAAAAGCAAAGTTGATAGTTTGTGCAACGCAGATACGGTTCTTTTCCGCTTTAATTTTGAAATCTTTATTCTTGTTTTGGTCGTTGATATTTTTATAATAACTTGCTTAAGGAAACGCCCTCTGTTATTTTACATACTGTACTGTATAAGTAAATTAATATCATATTCACAAATATTATTTTCAATTGCGTTGACTCATAACAAATTTTCCTCTTCACGCATTCAGGATTGCAATAATAGGTACACCTAGGTAATACCTACATACATTTAGGGTATACGCTTACGTCTAAAAAGAGATAATAATAAACAAATTCTTTAGCGTAATCTTTACTCTATGTTTGTGTTGTTTTGTATTTTATGGCGCTATAAAATGCGGTAATCTGAGGTTGGTACACGTAATTTCAGAATAACCTCAAAAAATGAAACTAACAAAACGTTTTGGCAAAATATTATGAGTTCCTACGTATCTGTATTTTCTTTTTATTTGTGCTTTTTTATAAGCCTTTGCTGCTTTTCTACTATACAAATAACAGTTATTTATAAACATTTAATTTTTATAATTTAGGATTAGATGCGAAAAATCTAGCGTCCTACGAGATGTTTATTTTTTCAATAAGTCATTTATAAATACTGGTCTAAAGTTTTTGATTTTTTGTGTAAGGACACACGCCCACAGAACAGAGATGACACGCTACGCTCCGCTACCGCTCGCCGCTCTTCGTGAAAATGGAAAATTTTGAATAACCCACTCAGACGAATTTCTCGGTTATTTTATCCACTTACTTAAATAAATAAATGATGAAGAGTTTGTTGTCGAATAATAATACTGGTATCAATCTGTCACGCTCAATCCACCTAAGTAATGTGGCCGGCTAAAAATAAAATTTCCATCGTGTCTTGTATCCAGTTCGGGGCCGGACGGGTTTAACTTAGATTACTGTAAATACTTGCCGCATGTGCTAAATTTATTTTGAAAGGGATCCACGAGGCCGTCGTTCCTCACCAGTTCAATTCTCAAAAACTTCATTCATCTGTTAAAACTTTTTTTATATGTTGGCAAAACAAGGCGAACATAGGAAAAACATTGTAGTCTATCTTTTGTCAAAGATTTGAGTTATTTTGATCCTTCCACCACAGAACTGGAATGACAGGTTACGCTCTGCTATTCCACAATCCTTTCTGAAATGACAAACTAGACATATCTTGATGACAAGAATGTATGGTCAGTCCAGCCTGCACTAAACTGATGTCCTACCTACCACCACAGAACTGGAATGACACGTTACGCTCCGCTACTCCACAATCCTTTCTGAAATGAATGTCAAATTAGACATCATTATCTTGATGACAAGAATGTATGGTCAGTCCAGCCTGGACTAAACTGATGTCCTACCTACCTACTATTTTTTTGTTACAGCTAGTGGTGACTGAGTTGCTTCTCAGCACTTGCCAGATTGTCAGTGTCCTGTCTCGAAGCACTAGTAGGGCCCAAAAAATAAGGAGACTTTCTGCCCCATATGGGCCAATAATGTTATTATTGACGTTCATAAGTGGCAATTGTCTCTCCTAAATTGAATAAATGATTTTTGACTGTTTCATATTGTTAATTGAAAAACGCGTAGCGGAGCGTAGCGTGTCATTCTTGTTCTATGGAAAAACTACTAGTATTGATGTCTTCAACATTGTTTATACGATAGTGTTGAACTATCTATATAATTGCAATTGATTTCGGTCTTTACGAGTTCCTGAAACACATAGTACGGGCCGAAAACTTATTTGTACAAATTCGACTGGCGCTAAGACGTTTTTTATCAGTAAATACTTGCACTTCTTGCACCGTGTCTTTATCTGGGTTGCTAAGTTGTTAAAATGGGTTTAAATCCACATAATATCATCTCTGTATTAGAGATATGATAAATAGGACATGAATTTTAAACTCTATTACAGTTTACAAACTTATTTTCAGTACGTATTTTTTAAGAAAGAGCAGCAAGAGTTTTTTCGTCTTACCTTGTTTACCATTATTTTTCAATGTAATAAGGTTATTAACTCCAACTCGGCTGGGCAGCGTTCGGGAAACTACACAACGTCTTCTTGTCTAAAGTACCTCAGTGCCTAATAAAGACGAAAGTCTACAACAGTAATGGCATATAAAACGGAAACGTACGTAGCCTCTCACTATGGGCCTCTTATAAGAACGCTCAAGGTTGTATAGCGTGCTATGAAAAGGGCTATGCTCTGTGTTCCTTTGTGAGATGAAAACAGAAATGAGGAGATCCGTAAACGAACAAAAGTCGCTGACATAACCCAACGGATTAACAAGCTAAAATGGCATATATATATCACGTAGAACTGACAACCGATGAGGCAGAAAGGTTCTAGAATGGTGGCAACGTATCGGCCAGCGTGCAGCGTAGCGTACGACGTCCACCCACAAGGTCGACAGACGACCTGATAAAGCCGCCGGATGCAAGCCGCTTCGAACCGGTCAATCTGGAAGTCATTGGAGGAGGCCTATGTGAAGTGGACTGAGGACAAACTGAGAAGGCTGAAATGTTTTTTTTTTTTGAAGATCCGACAAGCATAGTCGCACGGTCAACTTTAACGCAAAGGGAGGTTTAGTTCCGGTACTTCAAGATCATGACAATTGGTATCTGTCTGGTGCGTAATACGAGATATACTTATTATTTTGGGACTAAACCAACCGCATGACACTTAACAAACAAAGGTAAAATATGCCTTTATACGTCCCACTGTAGGGCACATGGCTTACCTCAACTATGAGGTGATTTGGGCCGTACTCCACCTAGCCGGCTGTGCGGATTGGTGGAGTATGGATTGGATTATCAGATGTAAGTAATCATTACGGCTAATATCAAACGATTTTAGCCGGGACCAACTTAACGAGGCTTCCAAGGCACGGAGATGCTTAAGATAATGTCATTAAAATGTGATTGGATTGGTCACCCATTCACACTGCCAAAGCGCTGTCGCCACTAAGCTAAAAGCACCTTGTATAGTTGATATGATGTTGACACCACACCATAGTTTAGGAACTTGTTACTCAGTTTTGCAAAACCTAAAATAAAAAACAGTGCTCACATTACGAATATTCTCAGAATCGAGTTTGCTTTTACTTGTAAATACAGTCTCTTTCTCGTGACAAGTGCCAGATGACTTTTGTAAGCTGTCAAGAAAGTTAATTTTTACATACGAGATATAGTTCAAAAGACTAGTAGAAACTTCACAATTTATTTTTGTTTTATAAGAATTAATTGAAGATTAAGAATAAGTTTTTTTTTTAATTGGTGTAAAAATAACTAAGGTATATAAAAACAAAAAACTTTTTCTTCTTTCTTTGGAAAGGAAAAAAAAAACTTCAATAGCTTTTCCTGGGCACTGAGGCACAGAATAAATAATAGTACAAGTAAGTTAGACTGAGGGGAAGGTACTAAAACCAATATATTGTACTGGTTATCCGTAGAGTGAAATTATGCACGATAGCTAATGATGATCCTTAACTCGACTGAACGAGTCTTGCATATTTGCACTTTATTTTGGATATGAAATTACCTTATATTTTTAATAAAGTATTCCTTAATGTATTAATAAATAATAACAGTCTCACTAGTTTCGGCGTAGATAAAAAGGACATAAAATAGGTGTTGTTTGCCTGTCATCATCGTTACGCAACGAAATAGGATCGGCAAGCATTTACACAGCAAATTAGAGACCAAAGGAGATCCGGATTTTATTACGTAAACACGTTGAAATAGAAAATCAATAAAACAGTCAGAGGTTGAATGGAGATTTGGAAAGATCAATCTGTTTTGGGAAACAAAACATACCTGTATAATCATACTATTTATGCACATTTATTGAAAACATGTATTAGAAAAAACTAAAATTCTTAGGGTTACAACATTGCAAAGGTGTGCCTAATTAAAAAAAAATAAGATCTAGGGAACAATATAAAGAAGCGTCTTAATCGTTATTATTTTTAGTAATCGTAGGTTACGAAAAAAAAAGTAATATCCGAAAATAAAGTCAATAGAGAGACTACGAAAGCCGCGCGGTCATTCATAGAGGCGTAGGTACGGCGAGCATACAAGGACCTTACGCAGTGCACATACGGTGCAATTTTTTCATTAATAATGAGTTAAATTATCAACGCATACGATTTTTAACAGCGGATAGGAATAATTAAATGTGGTTTTTTTTGTTCTTTGCATAGTTCGATTAAGTTACTGGTTCTGAGCCACTTCTAAAGATTTGGCGCCTCTTTGCAATGAAACCCTGTATCTACATCAACTGTAATCAAACTGTGAAAGTTGGGTTAATAGATTTGAGCACGATGATTACCCTGACCTCTCCTAAGCCAGTAGTACCTACACAACTATGACGAAAGATAGAAGATACGCCACACCTTCTGAAAAGCTTAGTTTTCCCCTTTTAGAGGCATTTTTCACTGCTACAAAACCTTTATATTAATTTGTTAAGTAGATGTGTAGATTTGAATGTTTTTTTAATTTTGAATGAATGAATGAATGAATGAATAGGCTGTGGAAAAATAACAAAGTTTGCAGGAGCAACACTGTACCATAGAAAGTTGTATAAATACATTCTTTGACGACCTCCGTAGCCGAGAGGTTAGCATACCAGCTGGACTTGGTGTCGCTATCTCTGAGGTTTCGGGTTCGATTTCCGGACGGTCAATGTAATAAAATAACTTTTATATATTGTCTCGGGTCTGTGTGATGTGGTACCGTCGTTGTTTCTGATTTCTGTAACACAAGTGATTAAGCTACATAACATAGGAGCAAAGCAATGTATGTGACAACATCACAGAGTAATGTTGTCCAATATTTATTTATTAATTTTGACTCTTATTCCCTGTCATTGAACCTGTTGTTGCACACTGGCGCGATGGCGCGCTGGCGTCGCAAACCTTGTTGTCACTCGCCCATTGTCACCGCAAGTGTGTTCACAAACAAGGGGTAATGTGTCCGTCACGAGCCGCAATAATTGGCACAGTCAATACGCACGGTCACGTCGAACTTACCGCAAGATTGTTTGGATCGCGGCTCTTTGTGAAACGAGCAGGTTTTCAGACCTGTCAGATTATGCTGTATAAGAGGCCGTCCTAGAAGTTTCGTATTTCCGTACATTTTGTTATCTGATTGTAAAGACGTGAATGATAATTGAAACAAAATAACACGTGATTTTAAAATATTAGTTCTTATTCTTGCATGTAGCGCGAATGGATTTTTCATATCATTTCAAGAATAACTCTCTAAAAAATCTACTGTCATGATTTTTTTCACAATCGATCGACCTATTCAACGACACTGCACCGGGATAGACCAGAAAAAATATTTAGTTTACACTATTAACGTAATTATAATTATGTACAGACAACAGCACGTCAACCTACCTCAAAACGTAAAATTTTCTCAATTGATATTGATCTCAACGCGTCGGACTTAAAGTTGAAAATCAATTCAATGACCTTTAACTTTTTGGGCAGGTTGACCTGCTTTTGTCTGTACCTACCCAGTACCCACGCCAAATTACAGCTTTCTAATATTAGGTCTTTACATATGAAATTGCCGTTCAGTATCAAAAAAGTGAATCAACTTTTTTTAATGAAATTATTATTTAATCAATCGAAGTATGCGCCGTTGTTATCGATATGTCGTAGCCAGATCGTAAAATTGACCAGTTCATGATGTGACCGATCATTTTATAAAATGGTGGTTTTTCATGATATGGCCAACTAAAACTGACCACATCGTTAACACGTCAAAATTCGATGAAATATCATTCCCCGTTTGGCCATATCATAATACGTTTACAAATTACTACCGGAATTAAAACTAATAAATAAAAAGACTTGAATAGCTTACTAACCTAACCAAAGATTTCTTTATTAATTTTCTTTGACCTAACTAACCTCTGAAATCACGTTCCGGACTTCTTAATTTTTTGACGTTGGTTGCGCTCGTTTTTTGAGTGACTTTCATAAAAATCGCCTAGCTTGATGTCGTAACTTATAAACTCGTTATTTGACTGCACTTTCATCTTCAATTTACACATTATTATTCACTTTTAGAATAAAATATTTGTCCGCCGTCATTATTCATCACAAAAACAAATTCAAATTCCAATTTATTTAAATTAACGCCTCTACCGGTGAGTGATGAACGATTTTACGATATGATCACTAGTGTTTGACCATTTCGTGAAGCAGTCGTGCGTTTAGCTGTTTATATCGTCAAACGTTTAGTATTCATTGATCTGGCCAGACCACATCATAATGTAGGCAGCAGGTTCTGGTATATATCATGAAACACCACCATTTTATGAAATGATCGGTCACATCATGAAATGATCAATTTTACGATCTGGCCACGACAGATACACTTCCGCCATTTTATAGGCAGATTACTGATCCATACGGAAAAAAAAATCTGGGAGCGAGAGTCTATGAACTGTTTGAAGGCAGTTTTGATTGCCTTCTCAGATTTAATTTTTTTTCTTGTAAAAAGTTATCTGAATTTTGAAAAAAGTGGTAATTGATTGGGGCAAGATCTGGAGAGTATGGTGTGTGACGCAAAGGTTCCAGTCACAACTCCTCTAACTTGGCGACCGTTTAATGTGCAGTGCATGGTCTAGCGTTATCCAGAAGGAGCAGTGGCCTAGAGCAATTCATCAGTCTCGGTTGTTTAATGGCGAGCTTTTCCATCATTGTTTGCAATTGTTGGCAATACAAGTCTGCAGTAAACGTCTGGCCTGATCTCAAGAAGCTGTAGTGGATAACACCAGCACTGGTCACACTTGGCCGATTTATTATTTGTTGTTTAACTTCAGAGTTTTTACTACAATCACACAGAGTTTAACTTTAAGTAAAGAATTCTACGTAAGAGCAAAAATAAACAAAAAACATGATTCGTGTATTACTACTACTAGCAGATATTTACTCAATCATAGTTGCTAGTATGATATATTATTATAGTGGCTTATATCCTTTCTCATGTCACATCTGAGTATTTATCAGCGTCTTTCTAAAATGTACCTAAGTGGAGTCAATGTGGAATGCTCGTGCAAAAGTAATTAAGGAAATTGACACGCGGAGTCTTCCCCTTTATTGGTTAGGTGTCGATAATTTAATATAATATGTTCCTTAGTCTTTACCTACTATAACACTATTATCGTAACGGTACCTAGTTAATAGTGTAACGAGCGAGGCTCTGCCTACTATTTTTCTGGTGTGTATTATTTTTTATCGTCATTTAAAGCCTGCGTATATTGCGCCTTTTAGCATAAGAAAGCAGAGTATGCTTAAACACGTCCCACTGCAGGGCATAGGCCTCACTTCAACTATAAAGTGGTTCCGGCCATAGGCCTAGTGCGGTGCGGTTGAGAGGTGTTGTAAGGCTAGTGACTTAACCTTACTGTCAGATGTTATTAAGACACCCTAAGGCCTTAGAGTTAGAACTAGGCTTCACGACTAGTATCGAGCGATATTAGCCGGGACCGACTTTTAACGTACCTTCGGAAGCACGAAGATGCTTCTGATAAATAACACTAAATATGGTTGGATCACCATATTTAGTGAAGCAACTCGGGCTTTTAGCATCACGGAACGAAAATTCAGACTAATTTACTTGTGGAATTCAATCTCAATCTAAAAGTCGCAAAAACCGGTTGTCGGTTGCAATGAATGCAGTATTTATAAGTAAGAGGTCGCAAAGTCGCCGATCGCGGATGTGAATTCGCAGTGTGAAGGAATGCCCTTTAGAATAGAATAGAATAGAATAGAATAATTTATTTCGCTTAAAAGTGGTACAAGGATGTTAAATTGGTTTAAGATCACACACACACATTTCACCATAGTATGGCATGCGAAATACAATTAGTTGCTGTGTTCCAGATAAGGCACGATCCACTAAGTAATCGTGATCCACCTTAGACTTCATTGCTTCGTGACATTATTATAACGGAGAGGTGAGCTTTAACCAGACCATTTTGGACATGTGGATAGACGTCCATTCAGTGTTACCTAAATGTGCAGGTTCCTTTGGATCTATTCCGTATTCGCTATGTGCAAAATGGGTGGTGGGGGCCGTCAAATCGATCGCAGCACGCAATCTGGCAGAAATGTAAAATAACTCTGGACTGTCATGTGTCAAATTGCTATATTTCCATAGAATTTCATACTTACGTTATTAAGTATTTTTAAGTAAATACGTTAAAATTCGCGATATGGGTTACAGTACGTTTTAGGTGTAGGTGTGGAGGTTTTAAGGTGTAGAAACAATGGGAAAAACAGTTCGTGCATGTTTTATTCGTTTCCAACATCAAGATGGAATTTGAAGCAAAGTATTAAATGGATAGCTGCTGTGAAAAGAATAAAGTTTGTAGGAAGTACGTGTCACAGACGTTTGTCTTATGATCACAGCTCTTATTAAGTAGCTTTGTCCGTTGGTTCTAAGTTCTTCAAAGTCTCTCAGATGCTGTACTTATACAATTTTTTCCCCTTTTTGGACAGTTTGAGGTTGGAAAGTTATATCATGTTGTATCGATTCAAATCCTGTTCGTATTATAACATTCATATTTTAGTTCGAGTAAGAAAATCACTTATTATAATATGCACAAACTTTTTAGATATTTACATCTAATTTCGAAAAAAAAAACAATCCGAAAATCATTCTTAAACCATCCAGTTGCCATAATTTGAGAGATCTTAAGTCCACAATACTTGTGGTCACCTAGGGGCGCTGTCATCGCGCACACAGCGAAGACACGATTTTATTTTTGAGTAGGTAGTTTTTAGTTTTAGGTTAGTTTATTTAAGTGTTATTAAAAATATTTAATTTAATATTTAATTTTTTAATATAAATAGTTTAGGTTAAGAATATGTACATAATAATTAGGTTTTTTATTTGGTATTTAAATAAATATAATATATTGCTCATTTAATTTTACATATTCAAATTGAAATTCTGAAGAAAGTATATCATTTACCACATTTTATGAAAGAGTGGAAAAATACGTAACCGATAATACTTAACTTCTAAAAAATAAAATAATAAAAACGAGTGGTCCTACCCACTCGTTTTTCGATTTCTACTAGTAGAAAGTACGGAAGAATGACATTAACAAGTAAACGTATGATTGACAGATATTTGACATAATAACTTTTTAAATACGTTCGTTAATGAGTTTTTGCTTTATTGTTTATAATATTTTCTGCGTGAAACAAAAATAGTTACAAGATTTCAATTTAATAGCAAGACTTATTTCGAGTGATTCAAAAATGCGTAAAATCGGAAGCAATAGAAACCATTTTCATACACGAATTGTTTTCGTGTTCGAATTTAAGATTCATTTCTAATGCTTCAAAAATACGTCTCCAGAATCGTAAAAGGGTACTCGAGATGTACCCTACTTTCTCAATTGCCTCAATGAGTCAATACGCGTTGCCTTGAGTGCAGTTTATTGGCATTGGCAGTATTTCTATATCAGGATATTATTACATACCCTCCGTGATTGGGAGGCTTCTCATGGGCCGACGAAAATCAATTTGGATGGTAATGAAAATGTTGCCAAGGCTCTTGATTAGTTTCTGTGATAGGACGTTCTATAAGTAGGTATCACTTTGGCGTGTGGAATGGCGATAAAAACTGTCCTCTTCGTGTAAGAATTGTCGCCGCGTAATATTATACATATAAATTAGATTATGGGTTCCATTTACACAGATTTTTCTTGTTTTCAAGTTACTCAATATTTAATATTTTAATTAGCAGATAGGTCTTACAATTTTGTCGGATATAATTTGGTGCTGTGTGGGGACGGCCGTAAAGAATACACTTTCCCACCGCCAACACGAGGCGTGTCGTAAGAGACGATTAATTTCTGTAGTACGAGACGGGCAGCAGCGTCTGCGTGCGAAATCTTATAAAAACTGCGCTCGCCAACCCGCCTGCCAAGCGTGGCGAGTATTGGCAATCCACCCCGATGATAAGTCATTGGGGGAGGCCTATGTTCAGCAGTGGACGTCCTTTGACTGAAAAGATGATGATGATGAATTTGGTGTAGACCAATTATATTATATTGTAACTGTTTGATGTTGATAAAGACAGATTGATGTTTGCAAAAGTGGGTGTTTGTACCAATGCAAAGGTATTAGTGAAGATGATGTAAGTTTAAGTTGACATTAAAAAAGAAATACCTACATACGTGAAAAAACACGAACACAGATCTATCTGTGTTTTTGTCGACGACCTCCGTAGCCAAGAGGCGAACATACCGGTTGGTTGGTTTCTGTATTGTCTCGGGTTTGGTTGTTGTGGTACCGACGTTGTTTCTGATTTCTGTAACACAAGTGCTTAAGCTTCTTATCATAGGATGCGAGGCTCCGAGCAACGTGTGTGATGAAGTCCAATATTTATTTATTTATTTTAACAATCGTAAATAAACCAAATAAGTCGGTTATCAAATCTCATGTCAATTGGCTGTTTGATTGACGTACGAATGATAAGCCTGTACGTGTGTTACCATTTAATATACTCTTCTAACTTGTCACATTTGTTTGTACTTTCTAGACGATTTCATTTCTTTTTATTTAATTTAAAATTTGACTTATCTCGCTATGGCAGAAAGTTTATTGAAGAGAGATCATACAGTAGCATTCAATTAAACGTAGGAGTTGTTATTTATCGGACGGAATCTGACGAAGATGGTCGATTAGATTAAAGGGACTGACTCCTCACGCTAGCGTCTTTCGAGCGTCGTCGTCTCGCCAGCGCCGGCACAGCGTCGACGCGGCGCTGGCGCAGCGGCGCCGTGACGCTAACGCTGAGCAGCTGCCGAACGCCGGATTACAGCGATGGCGTCGCGTTAGCGTTGCGCCTGTCGGGCACGACGCGCTGATGGCCGAGGGGGCGAGGGGGTTGCGTTGTACATTGTAGGTACTTGTCCGAAAAAAACGTTGCGTAAATCCGGCGTTCGGCAGTGTGGGGGATCCCAATGTTTATGTTAGTCTTTTGATATCCGGTAACCACAAAAAGCGTCAAGCTACGTTAGTTGTGAAGTCAAACACAGGCGTGAAAGAACAAAAGCCGTTTTGTAGTTAAATCACAACATTTAATTTTTTTAACCTAATCGGTAAACATCTTCGAGACTTGATTCTAGTGGACCAACTATTTACATACTACAAGCTTGCACGGAACCCTCGGTGTGCAAGTCCGACTCCCACTTTTCCGGTTTTTCATAGTTTGAAAAGGTATCGAGAGCTGAGGCCAAGCTCTTATCAAGATTACATTCGACACGTCACTGATAGCACTGTTTTTAATTGAATGATGTTTGCTGATGATTAGACGCTATGCACACACTCGAACTTCATTAAAGACAAGGTCTCAATTTCTATATACTCTTTACATGTTAATAAATTAAATAGATAAAAAGAAAATGATTTCGTAGAAGAAAAAATATAGCTCTTTTGTAGAGTGAGAGAGTAATTGGTCTAGAGCAAATCTTCGCCGTAGCATACATAAGATCACTGTAGCAAAATGTAACGAAACATAAAAAAAATTGGACCATTATTGGGTTTCGGATTCGACTTAATGGTAATAGATACTTTTATACCTAACTAGCTGTCCCGGCGAACTTCGTACCGCCTCCAAATAATTTTGCTTGAAATTTTTCGATGTTTTCATAGTTATTCTGCTATTCGGGGCGAAGACAAATTCAACAAATCAAAGATTATAAAAATCGGTCAAGCCGTTCTTGACTTATAAATGGTGTAACTAACTCTGTGCATTTACATAATTTAAGCTGTGGTATTATTTCTTTTTTTAAATCGTAAAGTTATATTATCGTCCTTCTTATTCATTTAGATATCTGCCTGCCTAGCATGATGAGCACTAAAACACGATATGATATTATATGATATAGCGATATATCGACACCAACTGTAAAGTGTGATAGATATAGCCGTTAAGTTGAATCGCCGTCACATAATAAGATCGCTGTTTCGATAAAAAATGTGGCTATATCTATAATATTTTTAAAGTTGGTGTCGATATATAGATACATCATATCATATCATATCGTGTTTTGGTAGACATGCTAGGGGGACAAAATGTAATATTTTTTTCGAAAATCAATTAATTTACTGACCTAAATTTGGTCATAAATATGATTGATTCCTGCAACCTTTACCAGGTCGTCTGTCCACCTTGTTGGTGGACAGACGACCTGGTAAAGGTTGCTGCGCTTGCCGGTTCATGGCCTACATTCTAGAACCTTTCTGCCTCATCGGCCGTCAGTTAATACGAGCTATGTTTTATGTACCCTTCTGCTACTTCAGCTTGCTAATCCGTTGGTTTTTCGTTGGAACTTTTGTTCGTTTCGTTTTGTTCGCAGGTCGCTTCCAACCGGCCGATCTAAAAGTTATGGGGCGAGGCCTTTGTTCAACAGTGGACGTCATATGGCTGAAATGATAATGATAGATAGATAGATTTCCTTTATTGCACACTATACAAGTAAAATTCACATGATTTTTACAGAAAGATATACAATTTAGGCGGTCTTATCGCTAATAGCGATCTCTTCCAGACAACCTTTAGGTAGAGGACAACCATTAAAGAAAGGGGAAGGTGTTGCAGAATTCTTAAAATTCTTACCTGATACAAATAGGATTGCATAAATTTATGGCAAAGACGTATAATACAGTAATAAATAAATAAAAATAAAATAAATACATAACAATAATTATACATACATACAATAAACATACTTAATACTACTTGATATATGCGAGGAGATGTCGAGACTAACAGAGACCAGTGATATTCTAAGATATAAAGTCAGTTTGTGTCAAGAAGAAAGAAAAAGGGCTTTAAGCCGATTTTTAAAAATAGCAATCGATTCGGATTTTCTGATTGTTAATGGTAAGGAATTCCAGAGGCGAATGGACTGGACAGTAATTGCGTATAGTAATTAGTGGAATGGGGAGGATATTGAAGATGTAGTTTTTTGGATGACCGCATGTCATGACCCTGTGATACTGCAAAAATTAAAAGCGCTTTTTTAAATAGGGCGGTGATTTCGGACTGAATAATATGTTAAATAATTGCGAAAGAATATGCAAGTCACGCCTACGACGGATTGGAAGCCATTTAAGCAGAGTCCGGTATTCGGTAACATGATCATACTTCCGTAAACCAAAAACTATTCGTATACAGAAGTTCTGTAGACGCTCAAACTTATTGAGGAGGTTTTCATTTAAATCTAAGTAACAGCAATCTGCATAATCTAGGATGGGAAATAAAAGAGCCTGAACAAGCGCAATTTTAGTGGATATAGGCAAGAAATTACGAAGTCTATTTAATGACGCTGCCGCTCCTTTTTTCTGCTGACTTCCGCAGTTTGTATTGTCCAAGTGAGTGCGCTATCAATATGAATGCCCAGGTTCTTTACAATTTTGCTATAAGGGACATGGACACCGTCAAATGTGATGGGTTGCAAGGCCGGACAGTCAATCCTAGCAATTTGCCGAGAACCTCCCACAACAATTACCGGGTCAATTTCAACAAGTCCATTTTTTTTTCATTACGGTGAACTTTTTTATTTATAACTTTTTTTGAAATAAAACCATGTAGTATTGTTATTTATGATATTGTTATGATTAATCTTTACACGACATCAAATTGAGTTCATATACTTAGGAGATATAGTACTTTGAAATTTTGGTGTCATCGAAATTAAAGAATAGTTCACCGAAATGAAACTTCTCATCACCGAAATGAAAAACGCGAGTCACCGCAATGAAATTACTTATGCAGTCACCGAAAAAAACTAAACTGTTACGACGCAACGCACCTAAAATGCTGCTATCCAAGTTCCATAATTACTTACCTACGTTTTGAAGAGTGCTATCACACAGTACAGGTTATCCTTTTCTGACTATACTATAATGGTATTGAAAGTATTAATTAAAATGTACCATACATGGATATTAACTAATTTAAACTTAAATTCATTTAGGAACGTGTGAGAATAAAACAACAAAAATATATTGTAATAATCAACCATAAAAATATACAGGTTGCACCCTTTCCATGTTTACCCGGCATGCTAGGAGATATCAGTTTAGAAGTGAGGCGGAGAATGTGGCTTAAAAATGATGGGTGCCCAGCTCACTACGCAATAGTAGTAAAAAATTATTTGAATCAACACTACGCACAGAGGTGGATAGGCCGGCTCGGCCCTATTTTAAGGCCGCCCAGATCGCCGGATCTAAATCCCTTGATTTTTTTTTATTGGGGATGTCTGAAAGACCTTGTCTACGCGAGACCAGTATCCTCAATAACAGAGTTGCGGACTCGCATACAAAATGCAGCTGCATACATAAAAACGTCTGGTTACGCGAGCCGCATCAAACATTATTTTATAAAAAGATGCAGGGCGTGTATCAGAGCGCAAGGACGCCAATTCGAACATTTATTGTAATTTTAATAAAAAAATAATAAAAACCAGTCATAAAGTTTAAGAGATACAGAAAACATAAGTTTATTATACCTTTTCGGAAAATAGAATAACTAAGCAATTTTTTAAGATAATAGGCACGATGAGCGCCATACATTTTTTTAACATGGTAGTTGACCAAACATGAGGAAAAATAAATTTATGTTTTTTTTTTGGAACATTGTTTTTTTGAAGCACTTCGTGATTAGCTAGCTCAATCTAAACCATTGTTATTGATAGCTAAACTATTCTTTTAGAAATAAAAAAACTGAATTAAAAAAAGTCCGTATTTGTAAAAATGGCACATTAAAAACCAACCGAAAGTGGCATTTAAAAAAAACTAACTCAATTATCTTGAAAACCGAGATATTTTTACTAAAGTCAAAATTTGAGATTAGAGAGGTCTTGACGAAACCTATGGACAGTTAAACGTTTATCCATTGTTTCTGCGACACCCTGTATATCTTTACAACTTTTTCAGATTCTTATTTTAAAAGATTTTAATTATTAGTTTTGATAACACAAAGATACTGTAATATATAATGTAACAATTAAACAAACGTAATCTCTTGTTAGTTGTCTTCACAAAATCTTATTATTACACTTAGTCATTAATAAATCAGGTAGCACAAAAATCTATCTTTTGGACACGACTCTAGCAAAAATATTTCGGAATTTAAACAACAAAGGTTAATATTTCGGAAACCGATCACTGAATCGAAAAATGACCTTGACAACCTCGCAATATATTTAAAGGACCCATCCAACGATACCCCAAATGATGGGGTAGACTAAAAATAATTAATTCATCCCTTCTTTACGTGTAGGGGAGATACCCTAGAATTTTTGTTTTCAAGATATTATTGTACCATTCTGTCGGCGAGTTTAATGTTTATACTCGTGCAAAATTACAGCTTCCTAGTACAAACAGTATCTGTGCTAGGCCGTGGACTGACAGACGGACATGGCGAAAGTATAAGGGTTCCTTTTGTACCATTTTGGTACGGAACCTAAAAAAGCACGTGTTCAATATTTTTGAATTACGTTTAAAGTGGACTAATTATCATAATTTAGTCAAATAGCCTATTGCCCACGCGAGCAACAACTAGAGGTTATTCTTTTAACTAGTAGCTACATTTTAGTCCCCAAAACAAATACATATATTCCTTGTGCAACTAAAATGTAACAAAAGAAATTATGGTCTGTTTTTCACCGAAGTGAAATAATTTGTCACCGGAATGAAAAAAAAAAACACCGAGATGATAATAAAAATCATCGAAATGAACAACTTCTCACCGAAATGAAAAAAAATCACCGAAATGATATTTTTTCTCATTTCGGTGGTCAATTTAGGTCACCGAATTCACCGGAATGAGATCACCGTCATGAAAAACAGCCAACAGAAGTTAACACTACAAGGACAGTATTTATAATAGAAATAAATTGATACTACCTACTTGATCGGGCGACATTAAGTAAAAGTACATATATTTAATAGACATATCGGATCATTGGATCACAACTTTTATCCACTCACGTGAATGAAAGAAAAAGCGGTCCCAAGTCACCGGAACCCACTACTTACGTTTTTGGTGGGAACACCAGACAAGCAACACGCGTCCTCTCACATCAAGCGCTTAGGCGTCCCTGGTGCGCAAGTTTACTGCGCAGTAGCGAGAAGCTAGTGTTGTTCGATGCCTAGATATTCGCGTACAACGAAAATTCACCGCGGTGAAAAATCTAATTTGGACACGTGAATTTGTACTTACCATTCATTAAATACAACAGATTTTGTAATGAAGTTTCCGCAATAAAGTACTGCCACTATTTAGGATTTAAATAAAAAAAAGGAAATCCCTAAAATATCAACTGTTTGTATTATATGATTAAAAGTATACTGAAAAACAAATTGTGCCGCTTCACCGGTATGAAAAACTTAGGTGTTTATGTTTTTTTTTTCCTTATTAGCGACAATCATAATGGAAAAATATTTGTAGGCTGCTGTAGGAGACAACACTTTTCATCTAAAAAAAAATATTACAAGTTAAAAGTGCCATCCTGCACTAGCAGTTTCAGCCATGCCGTTTACGATTTGGTGCTGGGAAAATCACCCTACCTGCGTTTTAGTAGGGTTAACCCTGAGACCAAATGACTTGCTCCAATGTAGTATACGACTAAGGTCGTCGTTAACTACCTGTACAACACTAGAAAGGTCTTCAAGGCGCCCTTGTGAATATATTTGGAGATCGTCTGCATATAAGTGAAAAAAAGATTTTAGGTTATGAGTAATCGAATTGATAAAAAGTGCGAAGAGGAGAGGAGACAGCACGCCACCTTGAGGGACACCGGCACTGGTATCACACCAAGCAGAGGAGGAGTCCTCCGAACGGATGCGCTGCCGGCGACCATACAAGTAACTGTGAAACCAGTCAAGCACGGTTGGAGATATGTTAAGAGAACGTAGCACTCCAAGTAAAATGTCAAAATCGACAGTGTTAAACGCGTTACTAAAGTCAAGTAGTGCCAGTACAGTAAGTTGTTGTTTATCCATAGCCTGTCGGATGATAATGATGATGACTGATCCGTTAAAACATCATATTTTTGACTACATCCGACACAATGAGGTGCATTGATTTAAAGTGATTATCTATACATACAAAAATGAATCCCTATTTCCCTTGGTCATCGCAACACGCGTGAACGGATGGAACTTTCGCTTTCGAGAGTAAATTAGATCATGTCAGTTTGGTTTTTTTAAGGGAAAGTATTGTTTTTTTTTCTTCTAAAGTCGGAAAATAACATGAACCGTGTGATAATATTACGTTTGGCCGTTTTTAAGGTTGTATTCTTTACGTATGTTTGAGAAAATTAAATGCTGTATTAAATAGAATTATTTTTTATCTCGCATAACTACCATTGTTGTTTGTTTTGCGTGAGTATTCATGTTAAGTGACTTCTGTATTAAATATAAATTATAGTCTTTAATACTTTGCATACACACGGAAACGTACCATGTACACTGTTTTTTGTAATAAACCACGTGCTTGTATTGTTTTCTAGTTTAATGGTGATTCATTTTTAAGTTCTACCATTTTACTTTTGTTGACAGCTTGACTTTTGTTTAGCACCGACAACAGCTCGTAAACTTACCAGAAAACGTATTTTTGTTTCAATTGATTGATGTCTACGTCTCTGACTTAAAGTCGAAAATCGATTTAACGACCTTTCACTTTTAAGTAAGTTGACCTGCCGTTGACTGACTGACTGTACGTAATTACAATAATTAGTAAGTAAGTTAGTAGCAATTACAATGGTAGTAATGCCGCGGTCTGTAATGATTGCTTTGCTAGCAGCGCTGATGATGCGCAAAAATTACGTAGATATAAAATTAGAGTACCTCTGAACTATTTTATACATTTATGTGGGTTGTGTGGAACGAAACGTAAGATGTCACGAAAGAGAAGGAAGACACAGACAGAATGAGCGAATGGAGAAACGAATGCGGATTTGAATGACGGGTGATTTTCAATTGTTTTACGAAGGTTGGAATAGTCAGTAGCATAGAGTACATTTGTATGTCAGTAGTTCTTGGTACGCATTGCTGTAAAACCTGATTAAACAGAATGTCCTTTAAAACTAGCATTTTTAAAAATTAATTCATCTTTTTACGGTAGGTAGACTCAATAGGCAAAACTATTGTTAATAGTGTTATTGCCTGACAGCCGGTTTATTGCTAGAAGCAAAGTAATTAATCATAGGTCTTTCGATCTTGAATCTGTCTCATCAGGGTGCGCCAAAATTCACCTAAATTATCAACTCCGAAAATGTTCTTCCATACATTTTACATCCTAACAATCACAATTCCTAAAAATATACCTACAAATCGGTAGGAAAAACAATATCGGGTAAAGAACTTTAGGTGAGCCAATATGGACCTGTCCCTTCATCATCATCATCATTTCAGCCATACCATAGGACCCACTGCTAAACATAGGCCTCCCCTAATGACTTCCGTTGGCCGGTTGAAAGCGGCCTGCATCCAGCGGCTTTATGCAACATTCACTAGGTCGTCAGTCCACCTTTTGGGTGGACGTTACCTTGTGGCAAATTGAATCTGTGTACAGTTTATTATTGTAATCATTTACTTCTCTGACTTTATTTGATATTGTATTAAAATACACACATACGATATGTAGATTTATATAAAATACCATGAAAATTTGAAGTAACAGCGCAGCTTTTGCAAAATAAATTAGAACAGTTCACCATATTTCTAGGAGCGCTATCATAGTGACCAAATAATGTCGATACGAAATAGTGACATTTGCGCGTTAACAATTTTGAAAGAGGAGTAAGCCCTTTTATGGCATAAATTAATTTCCTTACGAAAAATTAATAAATGGTTTCCACAATCACACCAATTATCAGGCCCCAAATTAAGCAAAGCTTGTACTATGGCGATTAGGTGACGGATAAACGCACTTAATACTAAACATGTATCTATTAAATAAAAATGAATCCCTATTTCCCTCGGTCATCGCATCACGCGTTTAGGCTAGTTTCCTGGGTCAAAAAAAGATTTTTCTATTTAGTCCGTCAGTTAGAATATCAAAAAATATTGGACCCATATTTTGTCTTTTGTCAATCAAACAAAAAATAACTAAGATAAAGCGCATCAAAGTGAGCATGTAACGTCACGCCTTGCTAAAAAGTGTCGCAAGGCGTAACGATACGCGAAACTTTAACGGGCTATATCTTCATAATTTTTTGTTTGATTGAGAAAAGAAAAAATATGTGTCTGATATTTTTTGTTTTTTTTTTCGTTGTTTTTTTTGTTGTGTTATTTATTATCAAAAGAAGGTTCTTTTGAAAGAAAAATTAAGATAGATGCGCAGAAAATTATTTATGAATAAACTGAAGACTACGAGAACAAAGTCGCTGGTAACAGCTAGTAGTTTATAAACATAACTGACTTAGGTAAGAATGCTCGTATTCATCACATAAACATTTGCCCCTTGCGGAATTTGAATCCGCAACCTCTGGTTTTCTAGTCCGGAGCGCGAACCACTACACCAGACGCAAAAATATGTACTCAAAAGTTGGGACTTATACACTAATAAAATATAGAGGCATAAAACGGTATGCTTTGCTTGTAAAGATTTGCATCTCTGTTTAAAAAGAGGTTATTTCGAGATTTTTTTCTATGTTATAAAAGTTAACGAATCATGTGTCTGCAACTGGCAAATAGGAGTGAATGAAAAAAAAAACAGTTTATAAAATATCACTTTCAAATGTTTTGTAAAAGCTGAAAATAATCGATATCCCTGCCACCAAAATTACCAATACGTCGTCTTATATTACGGTAATTGGGCTTCTGAATTCTATTTGCGTTACGCAATGCTACGTGCTACGACTACACACACATAAGGACTATAAATCATGTAACGTGCTACACAATAGTTAATTGACGAAGAGTCGGCAATGCTACGCGCTACGACCACGAGGATTGCGTGGGATTTGTACCTACGAGCTATGGGCCATGCTACGATGTGGGATTCGTAGCATACTATTATATTCCTTGGACATACTCTGTCTAATCTGGGTACTACGGGACCTTCTACGATCGGGATTTGTTTCTACTGCAAGATAACAGGGATGACGTTTTGAGTCAAACTGACGAATGATAACTTTTTTTCTTTGTCAATCAGGTAGAATATCAAAATATTGGACACGTAATTTTTCTTTTTTACATAATCAAATATTACAGTCATTAATGTCGCATGACGTCAAGCCAAGGTACAATGTTTATTAAGACATTACGTCACAAGTCCACACTACCGAACTTTGACGCGCTTTGTCTTTGTATTTTTTTGGTTAATTGACAAAAGAGACATTATTTTTTGATAATCTACCTGACGGACTAAGTCCGGATTCGACTAAGCCGGTGTAAGTTTTAACTTGAGAGTATACCACTGCTTAATCTAGAGCAAGCTGATTTTTCATTCTACCAACCACTAATCTATGAAAAATATTAAAACGGGCGATTTTGACAGTGTATAAATAAAACTGAGAATAAGTAAATGTCAAAGTTGTCACTTGTCAAATCCACTCCTGTCACCTCGAAACTAACATGTTGTCAACATCTAGCATTGACACTCTATTATCCTACAAACTTAAAATTCCAGTCAATTTATTTCAAGTCAACCTAGAAGAAATGGATTACATGGATTTTGGTAGGTTTATCAATTCGTTGATCGTTCACTCTTGAACAACAGAATAACAATACCGAGTATAGTGTATTGCTCGAAAAACGAAATCGAAGCTATCCAAGTGTAAATTCAAGGTGTAAAATTATACTCGTAATAGTTATTCTGGTATAGCTTTGTGTCGAATCGGCCCTTAATAGAATTTCATTTTCTTTACCCAGTCGTCATCTCTATTTTATAATTACAATAATTGGACATCAATGTCTTACTTGTGTTATAGAAATTAAAAACAAGCACCACAACACTTAGACCCGAGATTATATCGACGACCTCCGTTGCCGAGAGGCGAGCATACCGGACTTGGTGTCGCTATCTCTGAGGTCCCGGGCTCGATTCCCGGTCGGTCAATGTAGAAAAATCACTTTTCAATATTATCTCGGGTCTGGGTGTTGTGTACCGTCGTCGTTTCTGATATCTGTAACTCAAGTGCTTTAGCTACTTACAGAGCAATGTGTGATGTTGTCTAATATGTATTTATTTATTTTATTGTTAAGTACTTTTCTAAATATTGTTTAACATAGACCCGACCGAGAATAGAACCCGGGACCTCAGAGATGGCGACACCAAGTCCGGCGAGCTCGTCTCTTGGCTACGAAGGTCGTAAAAATTGCGAAAAAGGGATATTTAATTTAAACACTCTTTGTAACATTCTTATAATTATTTGTTGAATATAAAGATTTCAACTATTAATAAATCGATAAGTGTTTGCATTTTAAAATAAGATTACTTTATCTAATCGATATAATTCGCCCACTTACATGGCTGTTTTTATTTTCAACACACTTTTAGTATGGATTATTATTGATACAGATCTGTCTTGATAACGATTATGCCAAAATCTTGTTTACTGATAAAAAAAACAGAACCATTATCTTACAAGCCATACCACCTAAATAACATTCAGAATGTTTTTTAAGACTCTCATCGAAAAAATGACAATTGATTTTACAATGACATCGCAATTACACATTACGCAAAATTCGCGTACCGACGACGCGACCTTACTTTTCCTAACTAGAGTTTCATGGCATGCCAAATAATGTTGCAATGGAGTGTACAATCAAATGTTGCTATTTATCTTATTCTTTTCGTTTTCATTTTTATCTCCAAAGCGAGTCGACCGATTCAGAAACTGTTTTATGTCATTATCATCATAATTTCAGCCATAGGACGTCCACTGCTGAACACAGGCCTCCCCAATGGGGGGCGGGGAGGGGGGATTGCCAATACTCGCCCCACTTGGCAGGCGAGTTGGCGAGCGCAGTTTTTTATAAGATTTCGCACGTAGAAGCTGCTGCCCGTCTCGTGCTACAGGAATTAGTCGCCTCTTACGACACGCCTCCTGTTGGCGGTGGGAAAGTGTATTCTTTACACGGCACGGCACTGTTTTATGTAGAGTTCCAAATTTAAATAAATATAAAGTATACATATATGTATAATACAGTCAATCAATAATAATGTGTTTCTTTTGTTTCTCTCTCTCTCTCTCTAACAAACAAGTGTACACTGACACAAACAAGAAAACACCCTCTCCGTTCCGGCGTGGGTAAAATATAACTTCGTCTTACTTACTTACCTCTACTTACTTTTCTGACTTCCTACACACAAAATTTAATTTCTATTGACATGTTTATTTTATTTAAGTTTAAATTATTTTATTATTATATTTAATTATTTTTCAGTTATAAATTAAATGATCTTATTAAATATAAATTATTGAAATTATTTGAAAATGTAATTATGGAAATTGTAAATTTTGACGTACCAATGTTATGCAATGTAACGAAATTGTTAATAAATAATTTGAATTTGAATTTATTGTTGTTCTATAATCATACAGCTTGCTACCTTAACTATAGAATAATGCTTACCTATCAATAAGTTAGACTTATTTACAACTAATCACATTGTTGTTCAATTGATACTTAGCAAAAACAAGGAATGCATAAATAATAATAAATTGGCAGCATAACGTCAATCAAGAATGCTGTTATATCACCTACTCTATTGACTACCAGTACCAGTTTCTTCGTAGTATATTTATTTGCTAGTATGTTTTGTATTTATGAATCAACCATAGCTAATTAGATACACCTATTTTATAACGCAAAACACATTTACACACAGTCAGATAAAGCCATTTAAAGTCAAACAGTATTTTTATTTATCTATTTAATTTTACAAATTTCATGCAAGCATGACTGTTTTCCAATTTACTTAACATAAAAATAATTGAGAAATTATACATTTTATACAAAAACATACATTATGTGCCAATCAAAGTTATAAAGACGTAAGTAAATTTTAATAGTACACTTAATGACGTTACATGTTATTGTTTGCTCTGCGAAACTCAGCTGCAGAGGTAACAAACTCGTCAAGAGAAAGGTCTTTTCAGCAAAGGTCGTTTTTGAGGGTTATTAAGAGCTCATTATACTATGGTAATGTATGGCTTGCTGTGGCTGATGTGGTAGTGCGTATTACTACCATATTGATGAATGATGGAAATGATTCTACTTTTTAAAACTTAAATGAGACTTTTTTTAAGGGACCAACATCGAATTCCTCAAAAAAATGTTTAACGAAGGGAGTTAACTAATACATTTGGATCAAAAATTGTAAGTATAAACTGTTTGTCTGTTTGATCCGTTTGCGTTTTAAACCGTTTATCTGATTGCGTAGAAACTTTGGTGAGTTGTTGTTCGCTAGCCGGGAAAGAGGTTTCTGAACCAAATTGAAGACCGCGCAAACGAACTGCGGGCAAGCTGTTCTAAATATTTTGTATCATCTGCCCATCTATAAATTTGAATTTCATCATCATCATCATCACTTCAGCCATAGGACGTCCACTGCTGAACATAGGCCTCCCCCAGTGACTTCCAGATTGGCCGGTTGAAAGCGGCCCGCATCCAGCGGCTTCCTGCAACCTTTACCAGGTCGTCTGTCCACCTTGTGTAATTTGAATTTACCTCAACAATAACAATGAATAAAATGTATAATTAAATATTTTATAGTCAATGTTACTGTGTGTTAACATCAATAAACTACTAGGTTTTTTCTTGAAGTTTTATTACATAAAAGTCAAAACTTCAATAACAATGTCTGTACGAAAATAATTATTAGAACTCGACATGCCTTGTGTTCGATTCTGTAATTTATTAACCGACGCATTAGACGTGTTATTGTTATGACGTCCATAGACGATGACTGCCACTGTATGTGTTAAGACTTTTCTATAAATAACATCTTTTGTTTAGCTGATATTACTGCACCATAATCAGCTATCATAGCGGACGTGGAGTTTTATCATAATCGTACGAATACAACAAAGGAGTACCTAGTACTAATTGTACTGATAGGATCAATTCGCCACCCGCTGACAATATTACACGTAGGTACATACTGTATTAGGACATAACATGGACGTACAGAATAAGGTAACTCCACACCTCTTATGTTTAAAAGATATATAAGGTGCTTTAAAAATATCTGCCACGGCTGAAATGGGTGAAAGTATTGCTTATGTAGATTACGATAGTGAAGGAATTACGTGCCCCGGATCGGTTATAATTGTTTGAGAAAAGACAGTAAAAGACAGCAACGTTAGCATTTTGGCGGTAACATGATATGAATTCGTAACCGCAGCGCGTGGGACGTAGTACAATCGGGCTGGTTAGATGAGTGTGGACGGTTTGAGACTAAATAAAGCCTAGTCATTAATTAATACTATTTTTAATGAAAAAATTTTATGATGTTCTAGACATAAAATTTCTTTACTATCGTAATCTATATAAGGAATACTTTCACCCATTTCAGCCGTGGCAGATATTTTTAAAGCACCTTATATATTCGCTGTATCGTGCTTACAAGTTTAGAAATACATGCCCATTCACACCTGTGACGGAATACATGAAGCTGTTATAAACCTATGAGGGAGACGTGCCTTATCTTATTGATGTAACGGGCTTAAAATGACTTTTGGTAAGATTATTCATTTATTTAAACTTTATTACACAAAATAAAATTGTACAAAAGGTGGACTTAATGCCGTGTGGCATTCTCTACCAGTCGACCATTAGGCTAAACAGAGATGATTTGTGGGCGGTGAGATATGACGTTACAAAAAATGAACATTAT
The DNA here is from genome assembly GCA_963576865.1 of Anania hortulata. Lineage (NCBI taxonomy): Eukaryota > Metazoa > Arthropoda > Insecta > Lepidoptera > Crambidae > Anania > Anania hortulata. The sequence goes on along the minus strand of OY756398.1, from coordinate 18,727,956 downwards.
TATATAATCACAGCATAAACTACACACAGTATCTATGTCAAATATTATAAACTAAATAATATAATACATACATACATAAATATGATGACGTCAGTTCAATGTAAAAAACGATATTTTATAAGATGTCTCGGGTTTGGGTATTATGGTACCGTCGTTGTTGCTGATATCTATACCACAAGTGCTTTAGCTACCGACCTTGGGACAGGAGTGATGCTGTCCAATAATTATTTATTTAGTTTATTTATTATCGCTATAAAGTGTTTCGACTATGGGTTTTTCGCACAAACGTTACATCGCACTAAGGAAGCATTCATAGAATAAAATATTATACTAGAAAGTGGTCGGCACAGCGTTTTCGGTATAATAAAAATAAAATGACTTTATATAAGTAAATAAATAAATGTTGAACATCATCACATAATGATATATTGATCTGATCCTATGGTAAGTAGCCAAAGCACTTGTGTTACAGAAATCAGAAACAACGACGGTACCACAACACCCAGACCCGAGACTATATAGAAAAGTTATTTTTCTACATTAACAGACGAAGAATCGAACCCAGGACCTCAGAAATAGCGAAACCAAGTTTGGTATGACCGCCTCTCGGCTATGAAGGTCGTATCTATGAGAGAGATGTGCCTTATTCTACTGATGTAATCAGAAACATCGATGTTACCACAATACCTAGACCCGGGACAACATAGAAAAGATCATTTCCTATATTGACCCGACCGTGAATCAAACCCGGGTTCTCAGAGATGGCGACGCTAGTCCGGCGTACTCGCCCTTCGCCTAATACGGAGATTATTGAAACAGCGAATATCCTGCGGCTTTTGTGAACTTGTTATCTCGAAGAGTTACAGCAGTAATCTGTCAGTCACGAGAGACGTGTCAACGAGGTTTATACAAAGAGTTTGCGCTACGTTAGCGGGTGGGACATGCGCAATATGAGGTATTTTTAGTGCCGTGACTTGAACATTTGATGGTTTTATGATAGTAAGGTATTTTTACTTATTTGTTTTTGCTTTAATGGCTTGGGTCTGAATGTGGAGAGAGATGCCCCTAGCAAAACTCATTGTCCGGTACCTCCTTACAATCGAACACATACCAAGACCAGCAATAAGAACCATCTTCCTTCGAATTCCTAAACCCGTTAGTGATTTTTCACTTACATTAAGTTACAGTAACATCTGACCTGTTAACTCTCGCCCATACAAATAGTCACAGCTTAAATAATAGCGGAATTTTTGAGGAACAAATTATATAACATTTCACTCTTTAGGGTATGTGGTCCATGCTCCATATTTAGATTATGGCAACAATCGGGTGTGTTGTTACTTGCTTATTACGCGTAACTTCAAATACAAAAACATCCTTAGGGGACGATCCTGGTTCTCAAATACATTTTTTTCAATGGGATTAACATCTAAATCACATAACGAAGAATAAGATGTCCAATAATAACTTCTTTGTCACGTCATATAATTTTTATTTTATTTCTATGTTGATTCCTATAACAAGTTGTATTTGAGCGAGAGTGAGATACTGTCCGTTATAAATTTATTAAAAAAATAACTTATTACATAAACGTTACTCGGTATTCAGTTGTTTAATATTCCTTAATGCTCTTCTCCGCTATGTTTAATCATGTTTACTGCAAAAAGCGATTATCACCTCTGAATGATGTTTGTCGCCGCCCACATCTCGATTGGTGCCCAAATAAGGCGTCATCAAAGAAGCCGACAAGCACGTAGTTACATATAGCTTAGCAACCACAAAATGACCAAGATTACACACACACACACATTTTGTATAACGATTTGAGAGATAACTTTTTTTTGAGTGGTGGAACAAGTAGAAATATTTAATACACACTAAAACGAATGTAACCCGGTCGAAACGTCAGGCAAATAAATTGAAAAATATGTGCCTATGATGATCGCGTTAATTCCCGGTTTTAGTGTGTATAATGGGCTAGTTTCCTAAAAAAATATAATAAGTCCGTCAGTTGGATCAACAGAAATTATCGGACGCGTAATTTTTCTTTTCTCAATCAAACAAAAAATGATGAAGATATAAAAGTTAAAGTTCCGCGTAACGTCACGCCTTGCGACACTTTTTAGCAAGACGTGACGTCACTCCCAAACTTTGATGCGCTTTATCTTTATCATTTTTTGTTTGACTGATTGACAAAAGACAAAATATGGGTCCAATATTTTTTACTGAGGCAACTACGCTGTAAGTCTGTACTAAGTTTTCCCGATTTTCACAATGATAGGTAAGTATGTCTCACTAATAAATATTTAATACTAGCTGTTGCCCGCGACTTCGTTCGCTAGATCTTTAGTTTATTCATAAAGAATTTTCTGTAAAACTTTCTCAATAATTTTTCCGTAAAAACCTACAAGGTGTTAGAAAACAAAAAAAAAGATGTAAAAAATCGGTAGTCGTTCTCAAGTTATGGCGTGATTAAGGGAAATAGTGTACAAAAGAATAGGACACTCGTTAAAACCACGTGATCAGCTGCTCGTATACAACATTTTTTTCCATGGAAGCAAAACTTTTATTAGATACTCCATACGAACTTATTCGATATCTCGATGATAATGTATGGAGCATCTGAAAAAAAAACACGATTTTGATGTTGCTCCCATAGTAAAAGTTGTTGTATATGAACAGCTGATCACGCAGTTTTAAGAAGGGTCTTATTCTCTTGTACACCCTGTAAACAGGGTTATTTTAAAAACATCAACAACCAGGGGCTGATTCTGGTGCTGAAATAAAGCAACTTTTTCTATAGGACCAACATTGAAAACGCAAAAAATAATTCACTTCCCCATCATACTAAGCCGCCGAACAGCGGACATCAGTTTGTATGAAGCAGTTTTTTTTTTAAACAACTATGTTGGTCCCATAGAATAAGGTGTTGTATTTGAGCATCAGAATCAGCCCCTAGGAGATTGTTGATGTTTTAGAGATAACCCTGTATATATTTGTATTACTTATATAAATTAGAACACGCAAAACTATTTTTAAATCAGGAAATGCTGCTATCATTAAAGTAGGTACTAAATTAAGTTAAAATTTTGCAATTTTTTATCGATGTAGATTATCAGTTCAATAACCTGTCAATGTTCATAACATAAGAATGTGAAAGATAAAAGGTAAGTGCCCATTAGAGTAAATGGTAATTAGTGGGATACATACCTATCGTTTTGACCCAAGTAAAAATGTACTACATTATATTATAGTGAGGTATGACTCCGAAGTTTTGCGGGCGGAGCCCTTGAAGAGTGAATAAAATCTTGAAATAGAATGAATTTATTCTCACCCAGCAAGAAGATGCAGACCGCTAGAATATTTTGTTTCCAAAAATACATGTTCACTAAACTAAAATCTTAACAAACTAATTAAATAATCCAAGTTAATCATCGCAACATTGTTCACTTTATAAAAAATACATTTTCCCAAAAAACATCACTAAAAACATTTTTGGTAATCCGGCAATAAATTATTCACTATCACTGAGAATCAGGTTTTATCAAATCTTTTGGTCTGTTGATTTATTTTATTAGTCGTCGAGTTTCGCGACGGTTTCACGGGTTTGAACGCACGTGTTCTCTGCGCGGCGCGAAGTTTACGACTGATATTTTTTTTGCGTATGCTGAAAAGAATTCACTTCATGGATTCTGTGAATCTTCTGACATGTGCGAAAATCTTTGTGGCCAGTGACATCGTAACAGAGCGTATGATGCGATCATGTTAGTTTAATTTTTAGTTAAAATTATGGAACGTTGCGTTTTTTAAAAATACACCCTTTTCGCTGATAAAGGTCAAAAATTTATGTCGCCGTTATTAAAATGATCAAATGTTAAATCTTTTAAAAATCTAAATTAGTTATATGAGGATATTTTTAAAATAGTTTCCATTTGCGCTTCATACTTGTTTTTCATATATTATAAATTCTTGTTGCTTCTAAGGGATAGTTAAAAGATGTTTCTCGAGTTTACAACTTTACACAAATGACTACAAACAAAGTTCTATCATTTTGATTTGGCGTTACTTTCTGTAATAAAAAATAAAATATGGCAGCGAAAAACCTAGGGACGGGCCACGGAGCGTAGCGTGTCATTATTGTTCTTCGTCGGGGCGGGCAGCAGTTTTCATTTGTTTTCTGAATTATTCAGTATTCTACAAAAATCATGCAACTTTTATTTTTGATCTACTTATGTTTCTTTTATTTAATAGGGCTTGTTAGGCCAGGCTATCCCCCAGAACCGTTTGATTCACCTATTCTCGGACACCTGTAGACCTGGTGACTTAGTGTGGTCACAGGATTACTATTTTTAGTGTGGTCACAGGATATAGGTACTATTTTAAGTAGTTTCTAGTCATTTTATTTATCGTAGGAAATTTTGTATTTCTTTTCCCTGACTTGTGACTTAATTCACATGTCTTGGTTAGTGGTTCGGAAATTTAGCGCTAAGGACTACAATGCTAGCGGTCGTGGGTTTGAGACCCGCTATTTGTATGATAACATGTTATATCTAAGTCATAGACCTGGCTGGACGACATAAAAATGTATTTAAGTAGGTATGCCTCTATGTAATCTAGATAATGGGTGTAATTGTTGGAAAAAATATTAATAATAATTTAAATAAATAAAGTTTTTTATACAGAAATAAATTTTATCTTATCTTATCTAAATATTGGACAACATCACATACATTGTTCTGACCCTGTTGATGATCTGGTAAGCAGCCAAAGCTTGTGTTATAGAAACAAAGACGGCACCACAACACCCAGACCCTAGATAATATAGAAAAGTTATTTTTCTACATTAACCGACCGGGAATCGAAGCCGGGACCTCAGAGATAGCAACACCAACTCCGGCATACTCGCCTCACAGCTACGGAGGTCGTCAAAAATTAACTGTTTCCATGCTAGGACCCAAACGCACGACCACACGGATGGACGTCTTCCTACTAAGCTAACAGGTGTCATAAGTGTTTACACACTACTATCAATGGTACTAACGACTTGTATTTATTGTGCTAGCACTATTAACAATACTTAGTTAGTATTTATTTATCTGCTACTACTTACAAATATGCACCATGACCTATCGCCGTTTGGTTTCGCTTATTGTTATTTTCACGTTATTTGTGAAGGAGGAATGGTGTACAAGATTGCCAACATTTTGATGTGAATGACATAACAACTTTTTCAAGTTCAGCACGTGCTGATGGAGTGTGTCCGAACCGCAACAAAAAGATAACTTTAATAACATTTTTTGGCCTGCCCCTCTAGCATGACCACTAAAATACGATATGATATAGTGATATATTGATGGATATAACCGCTTTGTTGATTCGCCGTCCCGGTGACATCACATGTTATGGTCACTGTTTCGATAAAAAAACAACATGGCGGCTATATCATTATATAAGATATCATAGTTAAAATTAATTTTATTAAAAAAATAAAAACCGACTTCAAAAAACGAAAACCCTAAAAATAATCTTAACACTATTGTGTTACTTTTGGAGACGGTGCCATTCGATGAGAGATTCTATGTTTTCGTTTGCACCGACTCCAAAAGTAACTGATTAGGTACTTAAGTGTTAAGATTATTTTTAGCGTTTTAGTTTTTTTAAGTCGGTTTTTATAAAATTAACTTATTTAATCTATTTTAATGATAAATCCTAATCAAAACAAATCTTACAAGTGCAAACATAATTTAACTGCTAAACACCGATTACATTTCCTATTTTTCCACCCTTAGGGGTGAAATTTTTTCCGAAAATGTTTTGCTATAATATCTTTGAAGTATAAGCTATTCATTAAAAAAAGAATCATCAAAATCAGTCTACATTTGGCAAAGATATTAGGTAAGATAGATACTAAAATCAGTTGGCGTGGTACGGAGTTCATGTAATGTTTGATGATTTTCTTATAGATCCCATCATCAGATTTTAACCAAATTTATATCGGACTAAAAGGATTACCTTTCAAACAAAAAAATAATTATCGAAATCGGTCAACGTAACGAATGATCGCTGAACATACATAAAAAAAAAGATTCCGACGAATTGAGAACCTCCTCCTTTTTTGAAGTCGGTTAAAAAGTCAATTGGTGTCGATAAAAAACTGTTTTGGTATTCATGCTAGGGGGGCTGAAAAGAATGGAACACCGCTTTAAGCATTTCCCGTCCCGTCTTTCATTTCAGCCGACAAAGACACTTTCGGCCGTTTTTCCCCTGTCCACATGACAGACGGATTAATTCAGATAGGACGTAAAAATTTTTTAACGTCACTTTTTGGACGCCTTCTATATTTCAGGTTAAATCAATGCCGATTTCCTTTAAATCCCAATTTTATAGTAGCCCAGCAATACATACATAGTTTGAAATACTTATTCATGCATTGATCTGAGACCTTGGATACCTGCCAAATAATTCGTAAGATATACGGCGTATTTTTATCGATTTTATGGCAATTTGCAATAGTAGTAAAATGCCAGGTAGTGTTTTTCGTTCTTCATAACACTTTTTATTTGTGTATCTTGAAGAAAAATATTAGATTTTTATTTTAAAGTTCGGCCTATTCTGTTAACAAGTGAATGAACGAATTAACTTTTTATCGTGTGTTGTAAGATGTTCTAGTGCTAATCAAAGTAGGTATGCAGTAAAGTGAAATAAGAAAACATTTATCCAGCCTTGTCCTGGCTTGGTCCTACCAACGATATTACACCCTAGATGTAACCGTCATCATTTCAGCCATAGGACGTCCACTGCTGAACATAGGCCTCCCCCAATGATACTCGCCACGCTTGGCAGACGAGCGCAGTTTTTTAGATGTAACCTTACCTACATTCAAAATTGACGGCCAAAAACTGTAACGAAAGTCGCTAGCAAGCATGCGCAGTAGGTGCTACCCTTACTTACTTAAATATTCGAAATTCGGTTTTAATTATCGTTGCCTAAAAACGTAATATTAAAATCCTATAGACTTATAAAAACCTGTCATTATTACCTCTCAAGGTTCATTTAGTAATAGTGTAAAAATAACTTCGATTATTTATTTTGACGACCGTCTGGTGTAGTGGTTCGTGCTCCGGACTATAAAGCCAAGCGGTTGCGGGTTCGAATCCCGCAAGTGGCAATGTTTGTGTGAGCACGAGCATTAGTACTTAAGTCATGGCTGTTTATAAACGACGATATCAAGACGCCATAGTACAAGCTTACTTAATTTGGGGCTAGCTAATTGGTGTTATTGTGGATACAATTTTTTCTCGCCACTGGATCAAGCTTTAATGTCAATTAGGGGCTCGACTTTAAGCTTATAAAACAATATTACTGTACTTTTAGAAAAAATGAGTTCAACGTAAAAACAACACTTTTTCTGTATTGTTTATGCGTAGATATAATATAGATACTCTTTGTTGTACACCATATAAAAGAAGCACAGGAAGAAATACATTTTGAAAAGCACAATTTAGGCGGTCTTATTTCTAGAAGCGGTTTCTTCCAGATAACCTTCAGGTAGAGGTTTTTAGTTCATGGTCAAGATCCAGGTCAAATACATTCTCAAGTATTTAATATTTTCAAGTTCTACTAGTTAAGTATGAAATCATGTCAACGAGGAGTTTCTTATATCAACAAAATACGTTATAAAGTTTGGCCTCATGCCCGCTCTGTTCAATTCTGTAGACAAACAAGCAGTAAAATGGGAAATTTATTGTTTTTGAAGACCGTAGCTCTATCCATCATGAGGCACAGATCCCACTGAGAGCTAAGCTAGTAAGATTTTAACATTTTACATTCTATTCATTGATTCGTCAACTGCGATGTTCACTTTTCAAATTGATTCAACTAATTTATTGGTTTAACATAAAAAATAAGATCAAACAACGTAAGATGAAGTACCATATAGAGTAGAAATGTCATATGAAAATGTTTAACAAAAGCTTCCGCCATTTTTAAATCTGCATCTGTACTGATTTTGTAGGAGCGAGATTTTTCAGGACGTCTTTTGATACTAAATGTAAGTGATAAATCACTAACTAGTTTTGGAGAAAGATGATTCATTTATTTAGACTCTATTGTACAGATTAAAAATCATACAAAAGGCGGACTTAATGCCATGAGGCATTCTCTACCAGTCGACCATTAGGCTAAACAGAGACGTTTTGTGGGCGGTGCGATATAGGCGATACAAATTCAAATGAAAGGTCCGTGTGAATTATTTTTAAAAGCATAAACTACATACAGTAAATAACGATATACATAAACTAAATACTATCATACATAGATTACATAGACAAAATACATACGTAAATAAATATGACGACGATCATGAGACTACAATATCTAAGGGTTCAAGATGATGATTTCCATTTATAAAGAAAATGAGCACGGGCATGTTTCTTAAAAGAGTATTTACAAGGGGCTTGTTTGATATTTTCGGGGAAAGAGTTCCAAAGCCGAATTGATTGAAGGAGAAAAGAGTTAGAAATAAAACCAGTGCGGTGAGAAGGAGTGGAGAGAGTCAGTTTATTAGAAGAACGCAAGTGACGGGAGTGTGTCGAACTAAGAAGAGTAAATTGGGATTTAAGATAAGAAGGTGAATTGAAGTGAAGGTAAATGATGATGTCATATTGCTGCTCTTTAAGGTGTGCTCGCTGCCGACAACTCAAGGTAATACAATGTGTTAATGAAATAACGCAAAACCTCTCAGGGGCTGATTCTGGTGTTCAAATAACACAACATTTTCAAAGGGACCAAGAACGAATTCTCAAAAAAAAACTGGCCACGTGCAATGTAGGGTTCCATAGTTTCCCGTCACAATATGCAGTATTTGCTACCATCATCATCATTTCAGACACAGGACGTCCTCACCTGAACATGGCCTATGTTCCCTATGGCCTAATATCATAAGTAACTTTCTTCTCAAAGTACATTTTACACGTTAACTGGTGACTTGTAAAGCCTACCTTGCTGACTGCTTTGATAGTTTTTCTTTAAACTTCGTTATACATATAGGATGTCACGTAAAGAGCGTGCCAAATAAAAACCGTAGACAAAGCAAAAAAGGCTCTATCTTCTGTCCGAAATTAGATTTCGTAAAAGTCGCACCACTTTTGGCACAGATTGGGATCTTGAGTTGCTTTCCTTAGCTCTATCGTTGTTTTTTATGTGTCAAATAAATGTTTTTTATTCTATTCTAATTTGCCAAAACCGTTGCGGTGCGACTTTCATTAGGACTATTTTTGGGCAGGGGAAAGAGCTTATTATGCTCTATAAACAGTTTTTATTCGGCACACTGAATACTAAGTACTGGTGTCCAGATTTTTTTCTCATTTTTAACGCAACCCTTTCGCTAGCAAAGTACTGATTCTTACAAAAAAAATGCATTTTAAAGCTTATTACGCAACGGATATCTAAATCAAAAAATTGTGTTTCCACGCCTATAATTTACGGAAGACTACGGAACTCTAATCATCTCTCGTTGGTCAAACTAAAAGTTAGCTTAGTTCGCAGTGTGACCTGCGCTTACCGACCGATAAACTTCCGGGTCATACATTCTGCTATAAAAGCAAGCCAACAACGTCTATCAATAATAGCTGGGAACAGGTTTTTGATGTCTAGATTCTAGAGCAATCAAAAATATCAATGAAATGAAATGAATATTTATTTGCCTTTGAAAAAGGGTAAATTTTGGTGTTACTTTGGACAGGAAGTTCAGCTTTTTCAGCCATCTAAGTATATGCTATACTGCAAATACATTTTTATAATTAAGTAAAATTAAATTACATTATCAAACGCCTAAAATGCTCGTTTTTAGCATCCCGTAGTAAACTCGGGACCTTTATTGTTTCGCCATGTCCGCCCGTCCGTCTGTGTGTGTGTCTATCTATCTGTCCGCGTCAGAGACTTTTAGTACTAGAAAGCTGTTTTTGGCATCGGTATATGTATATACCCAGAGTGAATAATATTATATATTATATATATATATATTATTCACTCTGACAGTGGTAAAATAAAAAAAAATTAGGGTACATACCCTACACGAACAGGGCCCTACACATATTAGTGGGGATGGTGTTGGGTGTCATTGGATAGGTCGTTCAAAACAATGTGAGTGTGTAAATATCATTTATCGATTCTGAGATCTGCTAATATTAAGCTTTAAATTGTGTCCTCCCTCTTTGGCAACCCCTCCCCCATTGCCAGGTAAAAGAGAAAAAAAATTACGTCAATTTATAAAACAAGGTTAAAAATAACTATCACAGTTAGGTAGGCTTTGTAAACTTAAATGTACTTGGAGAAGAAAATTACTTGGATGATGTTGTTATTTATGCAAAACAGATAGAAAATACCGCATTTGTGATGGGTAATTATGGAACTCCTATACTAAAATAATCAGTTTCTATAAATACTGAGTGTTGTTTTGAATACTCGTCAAATTTAAGGAGGCGAATTAGTTTATCAATACCAATAACTTTCACTATGGGATCAACATCGAAATCATAAAATCATTTTTTGCTGCTACATTATCATCGAGGTAGAGCGTAAGTTTGTAATAATATTTTTTCCATTTCTCCATACAAACTTTGTATGGAGAAATAAAAAAAAAATCGATTTCGACGTTGACCTCATAGAAGAAGTTGTTGGTATTAATGAATACACACATCCTGTATAAATATTGGACAACATCACATACATTGCTCTGATCCTATAGTAAGTAGCCACAGCCCTTGTGTTACTTCTGTAAGAAAACAACGACGGTACCACAACACCCAGACCCGAGACAATACAGAAAATGAATTTTCCTACATTGACCGACCAGGAATCGAACCCGGGACCTCAGAGATAGCGACACCAAGTCCGGTATGCTCGCCTCCCGGCTACGGCGGTCGTCTATGCGAATAAGTTAGTCCAAACAGTGCGGCGTTTGGTAAAGTAACTACGATGCCACAGACAGACACAAACTTATCAAATCTCTATTTTATATCACTCTGTATTCGCCGGGGGTTAATTATTAATTGCGAATAATACATTTAACCCACTCAATGTCTTAATCAACGTACTTGCTTATCGTCACATATTTGTCAAATATTCCTTTTGGTGGATTAGATAGTGTAGATAAAATAATCCAAATATATGCGTGGAATGTTATAAATGTATTTTTAAATTCAATTGTACTTATTACTCGTCTTTTTGTACTCACTTTATCACTTGCATACGATAGTAAAAATATAAATGGTATCAAACAATACATGATAATTATATGATGCCCATAAATATCGTTTCTGTGCAATTTCGGTTTAATAAATAAATCAATAAAATGAATAATAAAACCTTAGCACGACCTGAGAGAGTGATTGGTTTTTATAGAAATACATAGTTATAAATACTAATGTTATACCGATTTATTTATTATTATTTTTATTAACTTTAGTGAAGCGGTGAGCACAGCCAGGTTTTTTTTTCGGTAAAGTAAGATTTGCTGGGCGGGGCAAACTCGCAAACTGACCAAACGGTAAGTATGTCATCTTTTCTTCTTCTTTTCTTAGGCGTACACTCTTGGTGGAGTGGTCGTGCTTATGGATTGTCGGCTTTTGCAAGACTTCTTCATCTCTCTATTCGTGCGGGCAGAGGCGTCTTTCCCTTGGTGCAGGGTGTGCGTTGCACACGGGCGCAGCGGTCCTAAGGGGCGCCGAGCGCCGCTCGCTACTTAGTACCCATTCCATATTGACCACGCGCTTACTGCGGGCAGAGGCGTCTTTCCCTTGGTGCAGGGTGTGCGTTGCACACGGGCGCAGCGGTCCTAAGGGGCGCCGAGCGCCGCTCGCTACTTAGTACCCATTCCATATTGACCACGCGCTTACTGCGGGCAGAGGCGTCTTTCCCTTGGTGCAGGGTGTGCGTTGCACACGGGCGCAGCGGTCCTAAGGGGCGCCGAGCGCCGCTCGCTACTTAGTACCCATTCCATATTGACCACGCGCTTACTAGGGGGCGCGATGTTTGCACACGGGCGCTACATGGGCTAGAAACTCCTCTGACATGGAGGGAACGCTTTGTAGAAGAATTAATGAGGTCTGTCCATCTTGTGGGTGACATTCGGACATGACTCTACCTGTACCTTGTATTACTAATCGTTCCAATAAGCTTTTGTTGCGGATGATAGGTCCAAACTAATTCAGCGTATCCCACTCTGAAATTGTCCTTTCCTAGCTACAATAGAACCATTTTAACAATATAACAATAATGATACCTGTCTGATCTACTAAGGGTTCGCGCTGAGAAAGTCGGTTGCGGGTTCTAATCCCGCAAGGCCCAAATATTTGTGAGATGAGCCCAAGCATTTGTAATGCTAGACGTAAAAACAATTAGACGCGTGCGAAGTCGCCGGCATACCTAGTTTATCATAATTTATTAAATCCAATTTGATCTAACGCACCGCAAATGGTCTTTGTTTGTCAAACACGGGTAATCGAGAATCAATGCTGATGGCGACGCTGCTTGACTGAGATTAATTAGCGTGACGTCACACCACGCCCTATTATTGTTGGGGGCTAAACGAAACAATATTTTTAACTAGCTTTAGCCCGCGACTTCGTTAGGCAAACTAATGGAGGCTTCCCGCCTCTTGATGTTGCTGGACCGTCGTCTCTTCGCTTCTTGTTCCGGAGGTGGACAGAAGGATGGTCCAATGGCAGCGATAGTCCCCACAATGTCACGAGGTGTCCGTCCTCCGTTTAACAATGGCTTAAAATCTTCTCTACATGGAGGACGGACGCGTCTTGACATTGCTTTGACCGTCGACTCTTCGCTTCTTGTTCCGGATTGAGGATACATCGATTTTAGCTTACCGAAACTCGAGTGGTGTAGGTGAATATAAAATCGGACCAAGTTTGAAAACACTAATATCAATTAGAGCCAGCTTCGGAAAAGGAAAAGGCGGAGTCTGGCTGGTGGGCTGGCGGAAGTTGACAATGTCAAGACGACTCCAGAGACGCGTCCATCGCCGTTTTGGTTACAAACTTAAAAGCGGTGACAGATAGCGACGGACGCGGCTCCGGACACGTCTTGACATTGTGAGGTCAAGCGCTACCATTGGTTTATCCTTCAGTCAACTTCCGCCAGCCCAAGGATCGACCAATGGCAGCGTTTGACCTTACAATGTTAAGACGAGTTCGGAGCCGCGTCCGTCGCCGTTTGTATGTGCTTTAACTGTCTTTAAGTGGGTTACCATACTTCTTAAATTACATATTTACAACTTTTTCTAAGGGACCAACATCGAAATCTCAAATACAAGTTTAACTTTCATAAGTTCGGTGAATATGAGAAAGAGAAGTCTCTTAAAGAAAGTTGTTGTACTTGGGCAGTTAAAGAAGTAATTTAAAATAGGTTCACGTTATTGCGTTCTTAATCTTATATTACTTATCTTATTTTACTAATATTATAAATGCGAAAGTTTGGATGGATAAATGTTTGTTACTAAATCACGCCAAAACGACTAGGATCTAGATGAAATTTGGCACAGGAATAGGTTATAGCCTGGAATAGAAGATAGGATACTTTTTATCCTCGAAAAATTTACGGTTCCCAAAGGAATGATAAGAAAACTGACATTATGACGACCTCCGTAGCCGAGAGGCGAGCATACCGGACTTGGTGTCGCTATCTCTGAGGTCCCGGGTTCGATTCCCGGTCGGGTCAATGTAGAAAAATAACTTTTCTATATTGTCTCGGGTCTGGGTGTTGTGGTACCGTCGTTGTTTCTGATTTCTGTAACACAAGTGCTTCAGCAACTTATCATAGGATCAGAGCAATGTATGTGATGTGGTCTAATATTTATTTATTTATTTATTTATTATAGATGGCGCTTCTTACCGTTAGATGTCGTTATTCAGTGTTCAGTTCAGTCCATAAAATTTTAGAATTTGAAAAAAAATATTACCCTAGCTCTTACCCGTCATTCGTTTGCGTGGTCTATAGTTCTGACTATGGTTTTAAATAGACCACGCGAACGACGTCGCGGGCAACAGATAGTAATTATTATTATTTTTAATAATAAAAACCAACAAGTATTATTTGTATGAAGACTGATAATATGCCTACAATGTACGTGTCTAAAAACGTGGTCACGCTTGGCGAAGTGTTAACGAGTTATTTGAAGTAGCAGGCCTTCGTCCCCACTCCATCAGTAGCTTGGAAAACATTATTGCTTCGGTTATTTGTGTAATTTAAAATTTCATGGAGACATTGAGCTATGGATCGACGTGATTCGCATAGAGATAACTTACATTTCCCGAGGAATGCGCGATAGTTCACGTCTTTTTCGTATCCGAGAGGCGAGCATACTGGACTTGGTGTCGCCATCTCTGTAGTCCCGGGGTAGATTCCCGGTCGGTCAATGTAGAAAAATAACTTTTCTATATTGTCACGGGTCTGGGTAATGTGGAACCGTAGTTGTTTCTGATTTCTGTAACAAAAGTGCTTTTAAGCTACTTATCATAGGGTCATTGTAGAGCAAGTGATGTTGTCAAATATTTTTTTTAAAAATTCTGAAGTAATAAATACCTGAATTTGTTCATATAAGTTAAACATTCGATCCGAGATTCACAATAAACAAAACAAAGTATATAGTACCATATAAATAGGTACTTTTCTTGAACTTACTCATGTTTGTTCATATGTTCAAAATTCTCACTAAAAATAAACCTATAAAAAAAATATGACGATTATTTACACTATAAGAGTGGTGGACATTATACCCGTCTAGTTCGCACTTATATTCCTGTAATACCAGTGCCTAAACCTTACTGTCAAAAGTGTCAGATGTAATCAAGCCGTCTTGAGAAGGCCCCTGGCTAGGCTTTACGACTAGTATCAGAGGTGATATTAGCCTTTTACGTGCCTCTCTATGCACGAAGAGGCTTGTGTTGAATGTCACTAAATATGGTCGGAATAGCCACCCATCCACTCACAGTCGCGGCGTGGGTTAGGTACTTAACTTTGGTAATCACTACCAAAGCGCTGCCGCCACTGAGCTACAAACAGCTCGATTTTATAGTAAACCCTAATAAATCAATTATATCATCTTGTATGCAGGCCGCTTACAACCGGCAAATCAGGAGACGTATTTTTGAAGCATCAGAAATGAATCTCGAATTCGAACACAAAAACAATTCGTGTGTGAAATTCATTTCTATTGCTTACGATTTTACGCATTTATGAATCACTCGTAACTATTTTCGTTTTACGCAAAAAATATTATGGAACGGAATGCAAAAACTCATTGATTTTAAAAACCGGTAGTGAATCGCTTACAACGGAACGTAAATAAAAAGGTATTATGTCAAAATCTGTCAAACATATGTTTACTTGTCATGTCATTTTTCCGTAATTTTTACTAGTAGAAAAGAAAAACGAGTGGTCGTAGCCTAATTCGCGGAATTAATTTTCAAAATTAGTGATTTTAGGAATTCGGATTTAAATTCGCCTACTTCAAAAATACGGCTCCTTCCTGGTAGTCAATAGGGGAGGCCTATGTTCAGCAGTGGACGTCCTATGGCTAAAATGATGATGTTGATGATAAATCATTTATAATTTTAACAAAGTGTTGGAAGCACCTTACTAAACCAATTAACCGTAAATCATAGTAAAGGGAAATGACTTTATGATTATTTTATACCAAAATACCTCGCGTGACTTTGCCCTGTTACGATTTTACAACCCGTCCTTCGCCCGTGCTAATGACGAACTTCCATGGAACAATGGTTGATTGACAGTGTTTAGTTTGGTGTAGTCTTTGGTGTTTTTAGGGGCGCGCTCGAAATAGATATTGTTTAGTAATGTCCGTTGTTTTGTTTGTTGTTTAAACAACAACTTTAATAGAAGCAATGTCGAAATCTAAATAATCATATTAATTAAATAATTAAATGTTTTATAGGCTAGAAGTAAAAAATTAACCTCCTTAATTGTGTTACGACGAGGTACCAGATAATGTATTTATCCCAGGGGAGTCTCCCAGTATACCCAGACTCGAGCCAATATAGAAAGTATCGTTTTCTGATTGACCCGAACCAGAGTTCGAACTTGGGGACGCTTGGCGTTCAATGCGAACTACCTACCGGCCACTACACTTTTTAGGTCCTCGTGAATTTTTCTCTGATCCTAAAGTAAGTAGCTAAAGCTTGTATTGTAGAAATTAGAAACAACGATAGTACCTAGGTACCGCAACACCCACACTCCAGACAATATCATCATCATCATCATTTCAGCTATAGGACGTCCACTGCTGAACATAGGCCTCCCCCAATGACTTTCATTGGGGGGGGATTGCCAATACTCGCCACGCTTGGCAGGCGGGTTGGCGAGCGCAGTTTTTTATAACATTTCACACACAGACGCTGCTGCCCGTCTCGTGCTACAGGAGTTAGTCGCCTTTTACGACACGCCTCCTGTTGGCGGTGGGAAAGTGTATTCTTTACGGCCGTCCCCACACGGCACACAATATAAAAGTTCGTTTTTTACATTGACCCGACCTGGAATCGAACCCGGGACCTCACGCCGACGACACTCGCACGACGCCTCTGATGAATGACCGCGCGGCTTTCGTAGTCTCTCTATTGATTTTATTTTCGGATATTTTAAAGTAAAGTTGTTTCGTAACATACGATTATTAAAAATAAAAATAATAACGATTAAGACGCTTCTTTACATTGTTCCCTAGATCTTATTTCTTAAATTTGGCACCTCTTTGCGATGTAACCCTGTATCCTGTATACAGGGTTACATCGTGTACTGTGTACAAAAACATAGGACACTCCTTAAAACCACGTGATCAGTTGCTTATATGCGACAACTTTTACTATGATAGCATTGCCATCGAAAACGTGTTTTTTTTCAGATGCTACATATATCATCGAGGTAGCTCGTTTTGTATGGAGCATCTCGTAATTTTTTTCCTCGCTTTAGATTTAAAGATTACTTGAGCCAATTATTCCCATACATATGTAGGTATATTTTATAGAGATACTATCTATTCATCAGCGGCTTTGCCCGTATGAAATACGATTTGTAACACTATTTTACTCGCTTAAGAGGTAGGTTAAAATTAGTAGAATATATGTCCTTTTTTAGGGTTTAAGCTTGTTCCGTACGAAATTTAATTAAAATTGATTCAGCTTTCAAGACAAAAAGCCTATGTCCTTTTCCAAGGTCTCATCTATCTTTGTACAAAAATTCATCAAAATTGGTATAGCAGTTTAGGCGACAGACATACAGAGTTACTATCGCATATATCTTGACAGCTCATAAAAAGTACGTCAATTGATTGTTGGTGTCGTCATCCTTATTAGTGTATGGGTATGGTGTATCGCACCATAGAGGTTGTAGTTTTTATTTGTCTTTGATCGTTCCAAGTTTTACCAATCGTTCAATTAAGACAAGTTGTAACGACAAAAAATTATTGCCACACCCTTTAAAGAATCAAATTGGCTTTCCCATAAAAACTAATTAGGCACCTAGATTACCTAGGAAGACATTGCATGCATAAGAAACAAAATGATATGGCCCACGAATAGTTTAATTGAAACAATTCAACAATTAATATTCAACGAGTGAGTCGGTGAATTGTATATAACAATGTCTTACTATTGTAGATGGTTGATGATAACACTGACAGTCCATAAATACTTGAAGGAACAGTAAATTAATGTCTAGTACTATATCTGTGTCTATGTTTATTTAATTAGCTAAGCACCCCCTAGTAAGCGCGTGGTCTAAATGGTAATATGGGTACTACTCGTATGTAGCGACCGCTGCGCCCGTGTGCAACGCACACCCTGCACCATTGGTAAAGACGCCTCTGTTTACACTTACACATTATACTATTAGATTTATTACACAATAATATGATTAGTTAATAGTATTATGTGTGAATGCTAGCGATTGATGGGCGATCCGTTATCGAGACGCAGATGCACCTCCTTGGAAGTAATCCTGGCGCGCGGCGCAATGAAAGTACCTACCTAACTCAATACATATCTGCAGTTGAAAATTGTGTTAAATTTCAAATCAAATCAAACAAGTTACATAATATTCTTCCCAACTCGATTAAATGGTAGCGCTAGCGCAATGACGCATAGGGTCCCGGGTTCCATCTCGATTTAACATTTAATTTTTGATCGAGGTAAGCGAAACGATGCATCGTTTTGTGGCACTTACATTAAGACACAGAGAGCCGCTGCGGTTGGCTGCAACACATCGTAACACTGTTACTTAGATATAATATACAGGGTGACTTTTTAATGAGTACACAAATTTTAACAAAGTGTTCTACTCATGAATATAAACAACTTTTATTAGAAGACCAATAGTAAAACTTATATAACAATATCAGCAGTTCCATGCACTTTGGTCGAGTTTGCGACTTTATAGGAGAGCTGATATTTTCTATCGATTTTTTTAGTTTATATTTATGAGTAGAACAATGTAATTAAGTGTACTCATGAAAAAATCTGTATACCTATTTAAATTAACTTTGGCAGTTTAATTTGAATTAAACAATCGGGCACAAATAATTGAATTTCTGAAAATGCAAGGGCAGGATATGACAAAAAACGCAGTATTAAGCTTTATAACAGGTAAGAAATCAGCAACTTAAGAATATTGACGACCGTCTGGTGTAGTGGTTCGCGCTCCGGACTACAAAGCCAGCAGTTGCGGGTTCAAATCCGGCAAGGGGCAAATGTGTGTGTGATGAGCACGAGCATTTGTATCTAAGTTATGGATGTTTATAAAAGTATTTAAGTATGTTTATCCGTTATCTAGTCGCCATAGTACAAGCTTTGCTTAGTTTGAGGCTATAATAGATAATTGGTGTGATTGTGAAATAAATTTATTTATTTATTTGTAGGTTAAGACGTCAAAACAGTCCAGCGCTATCGGACTACTGGGTTCGGCCGACCTAGCTGATTGACAGCCATATTAAAATATAATATTGTTGCTGATTGGTTAAATAATTATGTATGGAGAAGATAATCATAATCAGCCCACGTCAGTCCACAGCTGGACATAGGCCTCTCCCAATGCACGCCACTGAGCCCGATCCTCGGATTTTTTTCATCGCAGCGATGATATACGCAAGGCAGCTGAAAAGAGCAGGTCTACCTTGTCGATGATGATGAGATTTGTGTAGGTACAGACAGCGGCATGTCAACCTACCCAAAAAGTTAAAGGTCATTGAACCGATTTTCAACTTTATTTAAGTCTGACACGCAGAGATCAATACATATTGAGAAAATTTGAAGTTTGATTTTTTTTATGTTGACGAGCTGTTGCATGTACTTGCGGTAGAGCTTTTACAGTAGAACCACCCAATAAATCAAGTTATTACACGTAAAGGGCAAAAAGTATATATTATGACCAATGACATGACCACTGACCTGATGGCACTTAATAACATTATTGCATCGTATCACATAACAATGAACGCCTTTGAAAACGGCCGTTTGGACGAAACGGTCAATAAATCCCAGTTTATGGCCGCGCCGTTAAAATACAACAAAGAGGATAGTACATGTAAAGTAACTACTTTAACGACCCATTACCGAAACGAGATCACTCAGCCAGCATCGAAATATAAAATTTTCATCACTTTGTTTTAAAAAAATCCTGTTTCGATCCATTCCGGATACCGGACTTGGTGTCGCTATCTCTGAGGTCCCGGGTTCGATTCCCGGTCGGGTCAATGTAGAAAAATAACTTTTCTATATTGTCTTGGGTCTGGGTGTTGTGGTACCGTCGTTGTTTCTGATTTCTGTAACACAAGTGCTTCAGCTACTTATCATAGGATCAGAGCAATGTATGTGATGTTGTCCAATATTTAATAATATATTCACAGTAACATTATGTTACTAAGAAAAACGATATTCTATCGTAAGCGTGTAGATAGGTCGCCCTCCGACGGTGGAGCGACGATATGTACACAGTAGGGCTGCTGGCAGCGGATGGAAAAGAATAGCTGAGGATCGGGCGCAGTGGCGTGCATTGGGAGAGGCCTATGTCCAGCAGATAAGGAGTGCAATACCGGGATACCAGGATCCCGAACCGGGATTAGCGGGACTGCGCAACGGTAAACGCCATGTGTTGTTCGGCACGCGCGAACTGATTAGGCTTGAGAAAGATTTTAGCTAATGACGGACGGGGACGGGGAAAGAAATGAATTTCTTTAAGTCTGGTGGATTAAAAGGCAAATATCTTCAATTCGCCTACAACGCTTTATTATCAGTTGTACCCACAAGCGTGGAAGCAGAACGAGCGTTTAAAGTTTTAAAGTTAGGAGTCGTTTAGCAGACAATACTATTAACATACTATGTTTTAAGCGCAGTTACTTTTCAAATAATGCATAAACTACCTATATATTGTCATTATTTGAAAAATAATGCCTAAACTACCTATATATTGTCTCTTTGTAATGATTTTTATTCTTTTATGAGGTATAGCTTTTTATTAATCTCTCAATACATAATTTTGAATAATATATTTTGTTTTATTTTTAGTTCTAGATGCATATATGATACAGAATTTCTCTCTTTTCTCAATGACTTTCAGAAACATGTGGGTTTCCGCAAATATCAGGATCCCGCGGGACTTAGACCTCTCAGTCCCGCAAATACCTGGATTAAAATTTTGTTGCGGGATTGCATTCCCTACCAACAGTGGACTTACGTGGGCTGTTTATGATGATGAAAAATTCGTAAAGCGAAGATTGGCTGGCAGAAAATGCTCTTGGCATTAAGTCCACCTGTTGTACACTTTTAAATTTGTGCAATAAAGTTTTAAATAAAATAAATAAATGCGATTGAAAAAATAACAAAACCAAAACTTTACAGTTGCTTAATCGCATTACAAACATACAAACAGGTAAGTGCTGATTAAGCTGGCGGGTATTTACGTGTCAAATCAAACCTCGAGAGGTTGTTGACCCCTTCAAAATAAAGATTACCCCTTCATAAATTACGTCATACGAATTTGATGTTTTTTTACCTCCTCTGTCCTTTTCACAGCTGGTAACATTTGTGATAATTGGCCCCTAAACATACTACTTATTTATTTATCGTACTTTATTGCACATCTATTTTC
The DNA here is from genome assembly GCA_963576865.1 of Anania hortulata. Classification (NCBI taxonomy): domain Eukaryota; kingdom Metazoa; phylum Arthropoda; class Insecta; order Lepidoptera; family Crambidae; genus Anania; species Anania hortulata. The sequence continues at coordinate 18,706,791 of OY756398.1, read as the reverse complement.
TAGACAGGTATTAGTACATAAAATAAAAATGTAAAAAAAGGTTTTCTCTAAGTGAAAAAGGCATCTTTATGGTTTGTGAAGTATAAAAAATATAGTTTTACACAATTATTTTCAGTATGTTGACGCGAAAACTACTGGGCCGATTTTGATTCGGGTTTTACTGCTTGAAAGTGTAAAGTCTGACTTAAAATCTAGGGTACATCTAGGTACATCAAATAGTAATTGGTTTAGTAACTAAGTACTTACGTCTTCAGATACAGCTAGCTCTAACTCTCATGAGTTTCATTTAAAGTACCTACCTGAATACAATTTATTATTGGGCGACGATTGCTAACTCACTAACTTATGAGTTGGGCGTACATAGGTACCTACGTCGAGCGTTAGGCGCGTTAGCGCGTACGGTAGACGTATATTAATCTGTGGCGTACGAGAGCATTTCAAAATTGACCATGCGAACGAAGTCTAGCAACAGCTAGATATATTTGTAAATGCCAAGAAATATTATAGTATGTCAACCAGTGGCTAATTAATGAGAAAAGTAAGTACATGCGGTCCAATTAAAAATGAATTAGCAAAAAAAGGCTTAGAATGATTTGCTTGTATTTTTATAAAAATAATAATAATAATTTGATAAAATAAAATTTTGGCGGTGGTGCCACCTTGTGTAAACTTTAGTTAACTACATACTCTGTCTAATCTGTGCATATGCTATTTAGCTCTGATTTCGCTAGACAGTATAGCGTCATCTCTTGGTTTAAGATTGAACTAAAAGTAAATTTTGAGGTTAGAGAATAGACAACATTACTTTTTTCTTAAAGCTCTTGACACACGTACAGCATTCCAGTAATCTCGAGTCCTCGACTTTTGTTGTCTTTGTGTCGATGTTCGAATCGTGAATATATTCGCGATTCGTGGTTTCTTAAAGCATACGAATTAAGACCTTACTACTGTAATCATAAAGTTTACTCAACCGAAATTAAAGTATAATAACCTCAATTTTTAAATAAAAAACATTACTGAAAAAACGAACTAAATATATTATCCTGTAGAAGAGTAGTGCAAATCCTTCTTAAAAATAGAAAGCAATTTGAATCTTATCAAATTATTAAAAACAGAATCTTATTAGAACATGAAGTACAAATCTTATTTTAATATAATTTCCTCTTTTTTATCGTGAACACGACGAACACGTAATATGTATTGAAAAAATAATTGTGTTGACTACCTCCAATAGTTTCCAAAATTATTATTTTTGTATTAATATAAGTTGTCTATGGCCACTTCTATTATTTTTTTGCGCCTGCGCACTTGATGGTCTACGCGACATACATAAAATCATTTTGTGGAAAAATTTGAAGTTTGTTGTTATTAGTGACAACCTATAATTTATAATTATTTATGAAAGCTCCGTGCTAATTGCCATTCCAGGCTTGAGGCTGGATAATTCGGTGGCATTCGCCCTGGATGCGTTCAGTCACTATTATCCAGTACGAGCGGTGTACGGTAGCCATCTTGGAATCGAACAAAGCTTCAGATGTGTAGTTTGTCTGTTTATCAATAATTTTTGTGCATTTTATTGTAAATAGTTTGTATGTTTAGGATATGTACGGAACGTTCGTCCATATGTGTAAATAGCTATGGCAGCGACAAGGAAATTACAAGGTAACTTATCATGTTATCAGGTTATAGATTGATTGACCCCAACCAATGTAGGTACGTGTTCTAGAGCATTATTGTCAGATTGACGAGTCCTACACCTTGCTGGTGGCACTGATGATGTCCAGGCTTCTGTTTGGATGCGTCGAATAATGCTGTGAATATGATATCTCGTAGTGCTATTTGTTATGAATATTGAATGATTACGCTTTCATACGTGCTTTCACAGTATTCTTGAACAATACAGAAGGCTATTTCGAAACCTTATCGTGCTGTGTTGATATTATTAGTATAATTTCCATGCACAATGTTTGTCGCGCGTATTGACACGATAAGAACAGTTATAACTCGATCATTAATGCAATTATGTTTGCAGGTGAAATAGACAGGTGTTTAAAAAAAGTAACGGAAGGGGTGGAGACGTTTGAGGACATCTGGCAGAAGGTTCACAATGCGACGAATAGTAATCAGAAGGAGAAGTATGAGGCGGATCTCAAGAAAGAGATTAAGAAGCTTCAGAGGCTACGGGATCAGATCAAATCGTGGATCGCCTCCGGGGAGATTAAGGATAAGAGTACACTTTTAGAATATAGGAAACTAATAGAAACGGTGAGTTCTTATCTAATTTGAAGTCAATGAGAAATCAATTAGATTTCTGTTACAATCATAAATTTTCCGATAAAATTCTTACTAGGTAGGTATAAGTTTTCTTGTTTGTTATTATTCTGTCTTGTCATATATGCACTGACGATCATTTAAAACAACATGTTGGAAAACAAACATATTCCTTTACTTACACTATTAGGTAATTTTGTTGTACCTACCTTGATTAAGCAACAAAAATAAAAATATAGATAAGCTTAATTACTTAAACATCTTGATATTGTTTTGAAATAGTATTCTAAATTTGGACATTTAGTTACTTTTTATTCTACATAAAAATTTACTAATCATGGTTTTAAGACCTTCGGGCCATTTTCTACTAGCCAACCATTGGGTAAGGCTGAAACGTTTAATGAGGTCAGGTATGAAAGATGATAATTTAAAATTATTGACACATTATTTCAAGTTAGAAACTTCTACTTTGTAGTCACTGGGTAATCAATAGGATGAAAGTGATTATTAACTTTTTATTCAAATAATTATTTAGTACTGAATCTCAATATTTTTGCATAAATGGTCTAGAAGTTATTAAAAATTATATTGAAAGAAAATATTAATATTGCTGCTATAAATGTATTTTGTCTTACTATCATACAGGGTGTAAGTTTCTTCTCAATATTTTTATCGCTAAGCAAAGATATCATATTATTGAAAAAAAAAAATGCAAACTTAGTTGTAGAAACTGGGAGAAGAATCCACCATCTAATAAACTTGATCTAATGGCGTTTTTTATATTTTCTAAATATAAATAGGTTCTTGTTTGTTTGGTTTCTTTATTAACTCGGACACACATGTTATTTTACCATATTTTTCCTCAATCCTGAAATACAACAAGATCAAAGGAAAAAAAACAATAAAACTGATTGTATTAACTAAGCTAAAGTTCTGCATTAGATAAAGTGTCTCTTTATTTGGTAATTCATTGTTCTTCATTATCATAAAATCTACCTAATGTAATGTTGACACATCAATATCGATATAGCAGTAAATAATCTCTCTTTCATTGTACTTATATTTTATTTGGTAAAAAAAGTTAAGTATGCCTATATAAATCCCACCGCAGAACAGGCCTCAACTATGAGGTGGTTGGGCCATACTCCACCACACGGGCCCAGTGCTCTGTTTATTTAGTGTAACATATATATATTATTTATTTATTTAATAGGAGCAACCAACAAATCTTACACCAATGATACAATTAACAAGTAACAAGTTTTAAATTTGAGCTAAGTGTAGATTCAGTTACAGGCTGCCACGACTTGCAAATGTGAGTTATAGTTTAATAAAATTGGAATAATATTTTTTAGGACTTAATTTCAGTTAAACAATATCCAAGATTTACAGATAAGAGTTATATGCTTAGTTCATCTGTAGCCAATTGTTTTAAATTTGGGGAGTGTGTTGGAAAATATATCTATACTTGATTTCTTCTGTAACTCATTATATTGTCGTTGAAGCCTGTTCATAACAGAGTAATGGCCGAGACTGCTTTTGGATCCCCTGGTAATGAAAGGAGCATATCTACCTTGTCTCGGGATTTTTTAGGGTATATTAAAATCAAGCTGTTCCAAGAGCCATGGGCAGTCCAGACCACCCCTCACAATCTTAAACAAAAACATTTTGAGTTACGAAATATGAGCATAGGAATGGAGTCAGTAGCTTGCTTTGGGAAAGCTCTATGTCTGACGTGGGCAGCAGTAAGCAGTGGACTGACGTGGGCTGATTGTCATAATAGTGTAACTCGTCTAAAACATATTTTCAAGTAACTAATGTTGTTTCAGCAAGCATACATGGCACAAACAATAGGTGGAAGCAGAACTAATCTAGTCCTTACTACCCCTTAGCTATCATAATTATTTTCAGTTTTTGCAGCATAGTTGTTAGATACTCAAAGATACATGATATCAACAAAAAACAGATTTTGGTCCTAATTAGGCATTGCAAAACTAATTAATTCATGTAAATAGGCCCATATGATTTAACTTTACTTGTCCAAATGGTTACTTTACCATGTCTTGAGGACAATTGTGCACTAATCATTCTGAATATTAATATTATGTGTGTAACTTTTCTTAGAGAATGAATGCAGGTTTTTATTATCTGCTGTTGAGCCCCATAACAGTATTTATTGTTATAAGTTGTTATTTGTAACAATATTCTAACACAAATATTTTGTTTTAGCAAATGGAGAGATTTAAAGTAGTGGAGCGAGAGACTAAAACAAAAGCATATTCTAAGGAAGGGCTTGGTGCTGCTCAAAAGTTAGACCCGGCCCAGAAAGAGAGAGAGGAAATGTCTGCGTGGCTTGTCTCTTCGATTGATGCACTTAATTTACAGGTAAGATGTTATAAATAATTTATATAAAAGCAGTGCATGGATATCAATAAGATAACCGATAAACAAGAAATGACATTATTTGGTATTCAAAAAATTTTAATATTGTTTGACACAAACTTTTTCTGTAACTTTAATATGGTAAATTAAGTTAATGGCTACAGTTAAATCCAACAGTACCCTTCATCTTGGACACACTGCTATGTTTTTCATTTGGATTTTCATTGAAACACTTGCCATAAATTTATGCTTTCCGAGTACTAGTTGGCAGTATACGGAAAAGTATGCTATTCCAACTCTTTAGTTCGAGCTTCATTAAGTCAGCTTACTAATTGTCCCTGCACTGAAACACTAGTTTGCTGTTTCAACTAAGGTCTGCTCACTAATTGTCTCTGCAGTTAAACACTAATACACTATTCTAACTAAAGTCTGCTTACTAATTGTCTCTGCAGCTAAACACTAGTACACTATTCTAACTAAAGTGTGCTCACTAATTGTCCCTGCAGTTAAACACTAGAACATTATTCCAATCAAAGTCTGCTTACTAATTGTCCATGCAGTTGAACACTAGTTCGCTAATCCAACTTTTCTGCTTACTAAGCTAAACACTAGTAAACCAACTAAAGTGTGCTCAATAATTGTCCCTGCAGTTAAACATTAGCACACTATCCCAACTAAAGTGTGCTCAATAATTGTCCCTGCAGTTAAACACCAGCACACTATCCCAACTAAAGTGTGCTCACTAATTGTCCCTGCAGTTAAACACTAGTACACTATTCCAACTAAAGTGTGCTCACTAATTGTCCCTGCAGTTAAACACTAGTACACTATTCCAACTAAAGTGTGCTCACTAATTGTCCCTGCAGTTAAACACTAGAACGTTATTCCAATCAAAGTCTGCTTACTAATAGTCCATGCAGTTAAACACTAGTTTGCTAATCCAACTTGTCTGCTTACAAGCTAAACACTAGTACACTATTCCAACTAAAGTGTGGTCAATAATTGTCCCTGCAGTTAAACACTAGTACCCTATTCCAACTAAAGTCTATTAACTAATTGTCTCTGCAGTTCAACACTAGTACTCTATTACTGCTAAAGTCCGCTCACTAATTGTCACTGCAGTTTAACACTAGTACACTATTACTGCTAAAGTCCGCTCACTAATTGTCTCTGCAGTTTAACACTAGTACACTATTACTGCTAAAGGCTGCTGACTAATTGTCCCTGCAGTTCAACACTAGTACTCTATTACTGTTAAAGGCTGCTTACTAATTGTCCCTGCAGCTAAACACTAGTACACTACGCTAAAGTCTGCTAACTAATGTCCCTGCAGTTCAACACTAGTACTATATTACTGCTAAAGTCTGCTAACTAATTGTCCCTGCAGTTCAACACTAGTACACTATTACGCTAAAGGCTGCTTACTAATTGTCCCTGCAGCTAAACACTAGTACACTATTACGCTAAAGTCTGCTAACTAATGTCCCTGCAGTTCAACACTAGTACTCTATTACTGCTAAAGGCTGTCTACTAATTGTCCTTACAGTTCAACACTAGTATTCTATTACTGCTTACTAATTGTCCCTGCAGTTCAACACTAGTACTCTATTACTGCTAAAGGCTGCTTACTAATTGTCCCTGCAGTTAAACACTAGTACACTATTCCAACTAGTCTGCTAACTAATGGTCCCTGCAATGAATAACCTACCATGAAGCCTTACGCCTAGCGCTCTAAATCCCCTTATCCCCCTGGCTCTAGGCCAGTTAAGGTCGCTTGTTGTTGTAATCAATAGCTGACCTTGTAACAATTTTAAAAAAACATGGAAACATGTCAAATTCCACTACTCCTAAAATGGCGGCACTTTATAACTTGCGGAACCGTGGGTTCAAACTATTACGGTTTTACCGAACCGGTATTCGTGTGCACCTTAGTGCACGTTCACACAGCAGTCCGTTTTACGGGCCCGTTTTATCGTAAACGTTTTTATTCGGCGATGGCGTATGTAGTTGTATGAGCGAGTTCACACACATACAACAGTATTCCCGATCCATTAAAAAAAATATACTGTTCTGACAAAATATACAGCGGTCCCTTTTACAAGTCCGTATGATCGAATTCACACACAACGTTATTATAATACTGATCCATTTTATCGGATCGAAGCTGCGGGAGGCGTAGCGCGGGGTTGCTGGGGCTTCCACTGACGCAGGCGCAGACGACGATGGTACCAATACAATACAAGAACGACCATCCTTGTGGAAAGTTGGTGGTACACTGATGAACTCCACCTATAGTAGCGACGGATCTTTTAAAAACTAGCCAGTAAATACCAGAAAGTCCATATTTACAGGATAGTTTTAAAAGATTGTGAACGCGATGTGAACAGTACCTCCAGCAGCGACGGATCAGTTAAAACGATCCTATAAATCCGAACATTCTATGTGAAGGAACTCTAAGCCCCGAAGACTCACGCGAAGTTGGTAGGTTTTCTCAACATTCACAATTTCTTGTTTTAGGTTGATCAATTTGAGTCTGAAATAGAGTCACTGTTAGTTGGTAAGAAGAAACGACTGGATAAGGAGAAACAAGACCGCATGGAGGAGCTGAAGCTCAAGCTGGAGAAGCACAGGTTTCACATAAAGAAGCTGGAGACATTGCTCCGGATGCTTGACAACATGTCTGTTGAGGTTGAACAGGTCAGTGGGAAATATTGTTACTACTTACTCCTTAGCCAGGCAGTGGCAATTTAGTGGTACATCAAATTTTAAACCTTACTTTCATGTCATAAAGTTGAAAACCAATAAGCCATGTTTGTATAAGGGCCTGTAATTTTTTTTTAGATTCTAGTTTATTATTTGATCTGTATGAGACTGATACATCACATTTATTTAAAAATTAAAAGAATAAATAGCCCTCTTTGGTCTACTCTGTAGAGATTAGACCAAAACCTCTTGGCAGTCTATCAGTATGCTAGGAGACAAACTGAAAATAACTTAGGATAACACAAGTTATGCCATCGGGTATTATCTTCATCAGTATTTCATGTTTCTTAACCAATCGCAGATAAAACATTTTACATCATCACAGGCTCTCAAGAGGTTAGAGAACTCATGTACTAGATTACCAATATTATAATGATATTAGTAATGTAGCCATAACTACAGTTAAAAGCTATATTATCTTGCATTTAAAAGTATAGCGAAACTCCTTGAACATTCGATCTTACCCCTAATTTTGTTACAGATAAAGAGGATAAAAGAAGACGTCGAGTACTATATAGACTCATCCCTAGAGCCGGGCTTTGAGGAGAACGAGTACATATATGACGACATTCGTGGGCTAGATGAAATCGAGCTGAGCGGCGTGGGGCTGCCGTCATCCGCTACCACGGACAGCAACAACAGCAACGACTCAGCGGGCTCGCCCACCAGTATGTTATCAGGTGAGACAATAGACATGCTGACTATCCACCTATCAATATGTCAATACTTACTGTTCAGTATCTCCATCTGTGCTTTCTAATCTCGATGTCCACCTGTCAATACTTACTGTATCCACGCATCTGTGCTCACTCTCAACCTGTCAATACTTACTGTATCAACCCTTCTGTGCTTATTATCCACCAGATAACATTTACTAACCAGTACCTGTGCTCACTATCTACCTGTCAATACGCACTGTCCAGTATCCATCCATCTGTGCTCACTATCTATCTGACACAGATACAAGTATCCACCCATTTGTACTCACTATCCATCAGTCAATACTTACTGTATACAAACATCAGTGCACCAACGTGTATTCACCAACCTGTGCTTCCTATCCACCTGTCAATACACAGTATCCAATCATCTGTGCCCACTATCCTCTGTCCAGTATTCACCAACGTGTGCTTACTATCCACCTGTCAATACTCAGTATTCACTCAACTTGGCCCACTATCCTCTGTCCAGTATTCACCAACATGTGCTTACTATCTACCTGTCAATACTAACTATCCACAGACTGTCCAGTATACACTCATCTGTGCTCACTATCTACTATTCACCAATGTTTGCTTTCCACCTATCAATACTCACTATCTACTGTCCAGTATCCGCTCATCTGTGCCTACTATCGACTGTCCAGTATCCATCCACCTATGCTCACTGATCCACCTGAAAATCTTCACTATCTACTGTCCAGTATCCATCCACCTATGCTCACTAATCCACCTGTCAATCTTTACTATCCACTTTCCAATATCCACTAATCTGTGCCCACTATCCACTGTCAAGTATCCAATCTTCTGTGCCCACTATGCACTATCCAATATCCATCCATCTAAGCTCACTAATCCATCTGTCAGTGTTTATTATCCACTGTCCAGTATCCATCCATCTATGCTCACTAATCCACCTGTCAATATTCAATACAATACTGTCCAGTATCCTGTCATCTGTGCACACTATTCACTGTCCAGTATCTATTCATCTAAGCTTACTAATCCACCTGTCAATCTTCTCTATCTACTATCCAGTATCCACTCATCTGTGCTTACTATCCACTGCCCAGTATTCATCTATCTATGCTCGCTAATCCACCTGTCTACTCAATACAATACTGTCCAGTATCCTGTCATCTGTGCACACTATTCACTGTCCAGTATCCATTCATCTAAGCTCACTAATCCACCTGTCAATCTTCTCTATCTTCTGTCCAGTATCCACTCATCTGTGCTTACTATCCACTGCCCAGTATCCATCTATCTATGCTCGCTAATCCACTTGTCAATACTCAATACAATACTGTCCAGTATCCTGTCATCTGTGCACACTATTCACTGTCCAGTATCCATTCATCTAAGCTCACTAATCCACCTGTCAATCTTCTCTATCTACTGTCCAGTATCTACTTATCTGTGCTTACTATCCACTGCCCAGTATCCATTTATCTATGTTTACTAATCCACCTGTCAATCTTCACTATCCACTGTCCAATATCCACTCATCGGCGCTCACTATCCACTGTCCAGTATCCATCCATCTAAGCTCACTAATCCACCTGTCAATCTTCATTATACACTGTCCAGTATCCGCTCATCTGTGCTCACTATCCACTGTCCAGTATCCATCCATCTATGCTCACTAATCCACCTATCAATCTTCACTATCCACTGTCCAGTATCCACTTATCTGTGCCCACTATCCAATGTCCAGTATGCATCCATCAAAGCTATCAAATCCACCTGTCAATCTTCATTATCCACTGTCCAGTATCCACTCATCTGTGCCCAGTATCCACTCATCTGTGCCCACTATCCACTGTCCAGTATCCATCCATCTAAGCTCTCTAATTCGCCTGTCAATCTTCATTATCCACTGTCCAGTGTCCACTCATCTGTGCCCACTATCCACTGTCCAGTATCTATCCATCTATGCTCACTAATCCACCTATCAATATTCGCTATCCACTGTCCAGTATCCACTCATCTGTGCCCACTATCTACTGTCCAATATCCATCCATCTATGCTCACTAATCCACCTGTTAATCTTCACCGTCCACTGTCTAGCAGTACCAGACGTCGTTTTTTGCCAGTAGCGTCTATAAACATACCCAGTTCCGAGCCAATTTAGAGAAAACAGTTTTCCGGGAATCAAACCCGGATCCCTTTACGTTCAAATCGAATCATGCGCTAATAAGATCGCTAAATAATGTATGCATGGTTCTGAATAAACGTTTTTCTATTCTATTCTCAATAACCTGTTCGTGCCTTCACCTATTTAATTTAATATGCGTGTGTCAGAGACGGTCTCGACTTACAACTGGATAAGGCCTTGTTTCAGGCACCACAAGCCCCGTTACGTCCCCAGCGCTAGAGGTACACAACCACTCAACCGACTCCATAGACGTCGAAAAGAAAAAGAAAGAAGATATCATCATCGCGAAAGTGAGTATACACCCGTCTCGCTCGCTCATCATTCCATTACACCTCAGTTTACCATCAAACTTCAATTTTAATGTTGACTGTAGTTATGTGGAGTGTTGATGTGGATACTTTTCAAAATTTTTATACATTTCTGCGGTTAATTTTGGGTTCGTTTCTGGCTGAATTTTCTACCTTCTATTATTTTAAACCCCTTGTAAAATACAATAAACGGCACAGTGAAATAACTTACGTGGTATTCTTTACAACTTCTTGACTTATAATATTTTAATTTTTTTTTTGTCAATCTAACAATAACCTATATTGACCTACTTTTATCTTCGGCATTGTTAATGTCTCTTTTTACTCCGTTGTAATATTGTTTTACCACCAAATTCAATGACAGTATGTAAAATAAATCAATTATTATGTTTGAAGATCAGATCTGGCGGCAAATACCAATATAAAGTCATATTTGATTACTAACCTCCCTTTAGGAGGGTGGTGAAATGAAACTATACAGGGTTATTTTTTAAACATGTCAGTTATGACATGTTTAAAAAATAACCCTGTATAGTTTAAAATATCAAAAATTGTCACAACATAGGAGGTTTCCTAAGGGCTGATTCTGGTGCTCAAATACAGAAACATTTTCTATACCAACCAACTATACCAATATTACCAGTAATCTAAACCGACCGACGACCGTCTGGTGTAGTGGTTCGCGCCCCGGACTACAAAGCCAGCGGTTGCGGGTTCGAATCCCGCAAGGGGCAAATGTTTGTCTGATGAGCACGAGCAATTGTACCCAAGTCGAGGATGTTTATAAAAGTATTTAAGTATGTTTATCCATTACCTAGTCCCCATAATACAAACTTTGCTTTTGTATAATTGTGAAAACAATTTATTTATTTTAAAAAACCACTGCTTCATACAAACTGATGTGCGCTAGTCGGCGGCTTAGTGTGGGGAAGTGATTTTTTTTTTGCAATTTCGATGTTGGTCCCATTTAAAAAGTTGTTGTATTTCAGCAACAGAATCAGGCCCTAGGGGACTGTTGATGTTTTTAAAATAACCCTGTATAACCGATTGACCTCTGGCCCCACATTTAAATTAGTGGCTAGAGGTGTTGCCATGTCTTCTAGATTAATATTTAACAGTAGCCAGTCATAACTATATTAACTTCCTAATTTATTAGTTAACTTTTAGGTTGTGATTCTAATGCTCAAACAAAACAACTTTTGCTTTTGCTATTAGTCTTAATCGCAATAAAAACACTTCTCACTGACATAAGTTCGTAAGTGTTTTATTTGTAGATTTAGGTGTTAGTCCTATAGTTTGTTTTTTGTATTTGAAAGAAAGAAAGAAACGTTTATTCGACACACAAGAGAAAATAATAATAATACACAAAACAATATAAATTAGATATTGTGTCGAAAAGGTGCCCGCTCAGCATTTGTCGTGACAGCCACAGACTTATCACGACGCTGATTTTCGGCGGGAACCTCCGACGCTGGAACGTGCAGCGAGTGACGCAGTTTAACAGTAGATTGACCCCCCAAAAGGAAGTTATTTAATAATTAGGACCTTGTGTAGTTTATTTACCTTTTATCTAAGTCGGTTTATAAAAGAGTGTGGGGTGCGGGTGGGGTGAAAAAAGCGCGTTCGAACAGCCAGTTAACAGTTAAGTGGTACGCCTCTGTAGGCGCAGTATAACCCACGCCTTATATCTAATGTCTGTTTTCAGACGTAGATAGTTCGATATTCGACGTTCAAAGAACGTTGTAAAATTCTGTAAATTCATGAAAAAAAACCGTGATGTTTTGATAAGTGTTTCTTTAAATTTGCTCTAGGGGGAATTTCTGTGGTTGACGGGGGACCCTAGGGTGGTATTAAGTCAAAGTAAAGGTTTTTAAATGACCTTTCAATTACGTTTTATAATAAATCTCAGTGATATGTTAGACGTAATAACATTTTGTACATATAAATGCATGTTACGTTAGTGTGCGTGCGTGATACCAGCTACGCACACTGCCGCAAAGTGCATGTCTACATCCAACAAGTGCAAAAAAAAACGTTCGAGAATTGCTAGAACTTTCCGGGAGTATTATGCCTTCTATAACTTCTTATAGCCTAAAGCCACGAACCCAAAACTAACCCGTTTCACTATAGTAAATGATGTGTGTTGTATTGCAGCCGGTAAAACCGATGCCGCTTCGGGCGTCCACCGTGGTCGGCAATAGCTCGCCTAACGTTAGTTCCTTGCTCAATAACTCCGCAGCATCGACCAATAGGTCAGTCCACTGCCAGTTATCAACATATTTTGTGAGAACAATTTCCAATTTTGCGAGGAAATTTAAAGACGCGATGTTTTTACGGCGATGTGTTGCTGATTTGTCGCTGAGTATGGTCGGCAATGTTGCTATATTTCGTAGCGTTCGGGAGGCAATAGGAGCTGTGTTTTCATACATTAATGACAAGTAGAGTCCACACAGGTTATAATTTGTATGAAAACACAACTTCTATCTTTGGTGGTAACACTGTTAACCCACCCTAATATTGGGACAAAAAGCAGGATATCAGCGTTCCCGAAATCTGCTGGAAGCAGGTGTCGGACAACACTGTTTCTATCTTACTTGCTCACGAGTATTTTTGATACACAATCGTCTCTGTTACGTATTGTGAGGTTCAGCAACATATACTCTTGTAAGGTCATCAACCTACCCCTAAATGTAAAATTTCCCTAACTGATTTTCAACTTTAAAGTAAAATACGTAAAGTTTAATAACAAGTAAAGAGATAGGTTTATGAGCTTGCACTAGCACTGTACCATTCGTGGTACTGTCAATAAAGTCGACGCATGACCATTATATTTCTCTGTAGCGACCAGAGCCAACCCTGCTATAATCATTATGACCAACCAATAGACAGTAAACACGAAATTAAATATTTTTTTATTAACAATGAATACGTTAAACAATGAAGTTAATGACGCAAGTTCTGAGTGAAAGTTCAACTAATCTAGATGCGGAAAAGTTAAATAACAAAAAAAACAACTTGTTGTTGGTCAAATTGTGGGCTGTTGGCAAAGGTGTGGGGGCTAACTATGGTTACTTTGTGCAAACCAAAAATGTTTAAAATGATTATGCGTCGACTTTGTCGATAGTGCCTAAAACCAACCACCAATTAAGCTCAACATTGTTTGGCAATTAGTAAGCCATAATTGAGCTTGTGCCGTGTGGGGTCGGCCGTAAAGAATACACTTCCCCGCCGCCAACAGGAGGCGTGTCGTAAGAGGCAACTAATTCCTGTAGCACAAGACGGGCAGCAGCGTCTGCGTGCAAAATCTTATAAAAAACAGCGCTCGCTAACCGCCTGCCAAGCGTGGCGAGTATTGGCAATCCCCCCCAATGAAAATCATTGGGGGAGGCCTGTGTTCAGCAGTGGACGTCCAATGGCTGAGATGAAATTGAGCTTGAGATCCTAGGCAATGTTAATTGGCGTTGCATGCAACATATTGCCGCGAAAATGTTTCATCTGTTTGTATATTCAAGGGTCGCTTTCTAACAATACATTTACTAGGAAAGTTTTACTTAAAAATTATTCTCGCAACACTGCTCTTAAATAAAATGAATCTATTGTGACATGATATTTTGACATTGATTATACCATAGACTACTACTACAGAGCCAAGATATTCTTGAAGTTGAAACCTTAGATACCTTACAAGTGTAATTAGATGCACTAGATTAAAAATCAAATAGTTTATATTCTTGGGGAATATTGCTTCCTGTTGGATGGTTATTTCGTGAAGTAAACTTAAAAAAAACGACTAACAATATGTGTTCAGTGTTGTGTAGCGCCAATCATCTAAAATTAAACCTTTCTGATTTCAATTTTTATTACCAACTTATCATAATTAATTTAGTCATAAACATACTTTAGATAAAAACGGTAGTTTGTTTTTAATAATTCCGTAAAAAATAATAATATTGGAAGTTGTTCTCGATAATCTAAAAGTTATGTCGATCTGTAATTTATCCACATTTTAAAATGAGAGTAAAATGTCATTTCAGTCATTTTGCTCCCATTTTTACTGCACGTCTTATTTTGGTTTATCGCATGATACTTTGCTGTTATCACATTTTCCATACTTCAATTGAAACTCAAAATATTGAAATTGAAGTAGATATTTTTGCACTCATTATTTCATTTTATCAGTTATGTTTATTCATCAATGCTTTTATAAGTCTGTTTGGTCCTAAAACATTGCTACAATAAATTGTGTGATAAAATAAAAATGACAGATTTGCTTGACAACTAAAGTTATGTATCCACTATATTCGCGCATCTGCATCTGCCCCAGGTTGTGGATACGTTCGCGAACTTTGAGCGAGTAACGTTCGCGAACGTATCATTTAAAATAACTGGAGTAACTGCAGGTTCTCTGTGTACAGTAGGTGCGCGAACTTAACAGATACCCAGCTTTATAGTTTTGTGAACAGATTTAATTCCGTTATATCGCGAGTAGTAAGAGTTCTGCTGACTTCTTGTTGTCTCTCCCTCACTAAGATGCTGAGATAAGTATAAAAAACGGATATTCGAAGAGGCCATAGACAATAGGAAATATTGCTTGCCCAACTAATAACATTCGTATCTGTCAGAATCTAAAGTTTAAAAAGAAATGACAAATGAAAAGCGATCAAACAGGCTTGCAAACCGTATCACTCCCTACGCACACAGCCACCGAAGACTAAAGTGTGCTTGTGTTGCAGCATAAGCAATTCGGGCCTCTCCGGCTCGTCAACGCCGAGCAAACAGCCGCCGCCGCCCAGTCCGCCGCACATGCATCATGTGAGGCAGCCTAACAATACAGGTAAGTGAAGACTCACGTAGAACGAACGGTGACGCGTCTCGAGCGGTCATTTCAAACGTATGGCCATATATGAGAGCGTTCACGCACTCGATGTCAATCGCGGCTGTGCATATGCCGCACAAAAGGTGTAGAATACTGCACACGCATCGAAGAGCCCCCGCTTCTTCGTAAATGAGACCACATATCGCCATGTTTGCATGGCCGCCCTGCATAATAACGCTTCACTCCATTAAAATCATGAATCGTAACGCCGTCCAATAACGGTTGCGGTCATCTATAAAAAAAAGCAATAATGAAACGAATGTCGCCGACATAGCTCATTAGAAAGAAGTGGCATTGAGCAGAGCAGGTAGCGCTACGGCCGCTGGAGTCAATAACAGAAGAAGCATCTCGGGACTGACTAGGTTCGTCCTCACCGAGTCCCCGCAACCCAGTTGCGTCATGTGATGCAGCCTAACAAAACAGGTAATTCATTTCTTAAAACAGAACTTGCGGGAAATTCAAACGTATAGCCATGTATGAGAGCGTTTACGCTGATATGTGGCGTTACTCGCAGCTCGCATCTTGACCTAACTGATAAGGTGCGGTAGTGTTGTGGATTTATGCTTGCGCTACCTCGCAACACTCTGCGTCTTCGTAAACATTGCCATATATCTTTGTATTAGCGGTCGACGTAGACAATAACATGGCCACCGCCACAGGCATCAACGCTTTACACGTCGCCCACAAAAGAACAACTATGTGATGCATAATTCACACTTTAGTTTGCCTAACTTATTCTTTTAAAAGACTCGAACTTCACATAATCTGATTACAGAATGTAAGTAACTAAATAAATATTGACAAAAACTAAAACTAACCTAACTCGAAAGTAACTGCTGTTACATGATATCAATTGCACTTAACCAAAATAACGAATACAAAAATAGCATGAGACTAAACACTCCAAAACGTTTAGTCATTCGCGTAGTTACCTAAACCTAATCACCCAAACAAACACGATTATTAGCAGGTACTCTATAAATCCGCTTGCGAGATAACGTTACGGCCGCGTTGTTTACAAAATAAACCGCGTTATCAGCAAATGAATGGAACGACATTCGCCAGTCATTACGAAAACGAATGAGCCATTGGCGCGAATCCAAACTTTGTACAAATCGCGGGGCTGGCGCACCGCCAGCGCTTGACATGGCGACCACTCAGTCGCCACCGCCACCCAGGCTGGATACACGCAAGACCTGAGTCTAACTTTAAAGGGAAACCAGAAAAAAATACAACAATGCTTTCCCGCCCAAATGACGGATAAAATATGGACGATGGTAAAATATGAACGTTGAGTGTGCATGTGTTTTGCAGAGTTTTTCAATGGCATTCATCATGATCCGGTATGTTGTGTTGTTGCGTAGTTTCTTGTTTTTATACATTCCTAGAGAAGTTCAATGCTGGTTATGTAATTAACGTTTGAAGGACAACGAATGAATTGTTTGTTGTGACCTGTTAAGTTGTGGAAAAAGTAAAATTCCATTGTTTGTCTATGGTCACGTGACGTATTGCGTTGTTTTGTATTATGTTTGCGACGCGTTGACAAAGGAATTACAGTAAAACTTATCTGACCTAGTTGAAGTGTAAACAAGCGAATAACTGTGCTTAAACTACTTTAGCGACATTCTCTCCGGGTCACTTAAGTTTGTAGCATTATAAGTAATTATGTTGTTGTGATTAATACATTCTAAATAGTTTTTATTTTTAATATCAACTAAAGCATGTTAAACGTAATAAACAAAACATGTATTTACATTTATGAAAGAAAAGAATTGTCTGATTTAAAAACAAAATTGCAATTCGTTCACGGAACTGTGCGTCATCTAAACGTAGACGCTCAGTGCATTCGCACTTAATTGACTCTAATCCAAACATTAATTAATACGTATGAAGCTTTTGAGTTTAAGAAAACTTAAATTCACTTCATTAATTGTATATTTATTTTGATCCTCGACCCACTGAGCGATATATTGAAGGTGTCACTTCAATATATCGCTCAGTGGGTCGAGGATCACTTTCTTTTTGCAAAGTGCGAAAACATGGATAAATGGACCTTCGGGGTTTTGAATATTCGGGTCACAGGAATTTAATTAAGTGTTGCGAATCTGACATCCCGTTCGATATGCGCTCTTAAAGCAAACACAAGCGAAACAAAAATTTTACGGTTTTTAAAGAAACCGCTGCCCGTACCTAGTTCTTGTTGCTGCCAATAACATTGTTTTTTAGACTATATTTTTTAATATATTTTTGTTTGTCAAGTAATATTTTAAAGTAACTGGTCTATTAAAGGGTTCCCAGTTTTTTTTCTTTTTAAGTTACACCAAATCTAAACAAACGTTAAGCGCAAAAGCCATCAAGTTCAAATTCAAAGGTTAATTTGCCAAAACACAAAATTACAAGTTGACAAAAATTTATCTAACTTTCAATCGTATAATTTAGGAATTCTGTCTTCTGTTAGATTCGATGTTTGAATTATCTTAAGTACACGAATTTATCGTCCAAATGGTTAGACTTTAGGTGAGTTTACAACTTAGAAAAAAAAATGATTAAGTAATAAAATAATATAACAGAACGGCATACTCCGACTCGGGCCAAGCTAACTCCTATACCGGACTGGTTGTTAATAGTATTAAGGGAACCCTATATTGGCTCGTTTTTAAATTACTTATTTTTTATGATAATAGAAAAGTAATTTGCACTAACTTACTGAAACCATAAAATCAACGGAAACCACATTCACATCCGCTGTGGTTTTCGATATGACCCCGTTCATACAGACCGCGCACTTACTTTTACATATGTTTATTAACAATATGATGACGTTATACAAAGCTATTCGACACATGAAATATAGTCATAAATAGCCTATAAAGTGACTATAAAACAGTATATCCTCCCGCTCCGGTCAATACCGTGGTCAAAGTCAATGACATGTGCGTACTACTGGTGTGACTCATCGCACGTGCCGGTCCGTCTGAAAGGCTAAATTAAGCGTTGTTATTATAAGATTATAAGAAACGGATAATGACATCTATGTATACAAATTTAAAAAAAAACGGACAAGTGCGAGTCGCCCACCGAGGGTTCCGTACAAATTTGTAGGTACATATTATAAATAGTTCAGAAATCGAGTCTCTCAAACTTAAATAAAAATGTATAGTTTTCTGATTTTTCCATGGGGAAAAAATTATGGTTCAGCACGCGTGAAAAATGTATGGTTATGGCACGCGTTACACCTGTTTTCAAAATAGGCAGTGACCATTTTGTTAATTTTTAGTTTTTAATGTTTAGTTTTAAGATAAAAATATGTCTTCTTTATTGTAGTTAAATAAATGGACCAAATTTTAATAATATATTTTTCTATATTACTTTCTTAAAAATGTATGGGTAATACTTTTAATTTTCAATTGGTGTTTAGTGTGGCACTAATGTTTTTGTTACAAGTTTTTTGCATATTTTTTCGAATAACTTTACGCTTTATTAAAAAAAAATCAGTCAGTTAAGAATTAAACCAAAAAAGTTCGATTTAATCTCGCGTTGAGAGGATCTCTTACACAAACCATGTTCTTCCATTCAACTTGGTTTCGTTCTGTTTCTTTATTCGAAAGTACGGAACCCTCAAAAGGAATTGGGACATTCCTTGTTTTTCCTTTGTACCTCCTTTTCTTTTCTTTTTGTTTTCCTTTGTTGTTGTTATTTGAAGTCTTATCTATAGGCTGTCTTAACTTTTATTATATATAAACTATACTATACTAGCTGTTGCTTGTGACTTCGTTCGCGTGGTCTTTAGTTTATTTATTTAAAAAAATCTGCGCTTCTTTCTTATTTTTTTCTTTTAAACCTTCTGACAATAATTAGCACAACAAAAAAAGAATTAGCGGAATTGTTCCATCAATTCACGCGTGATGCGATGGCCAAGTAAAATAGAGATTCATTTTTATATAAATAAATTAACACTAGTGAATTTGATGCCTGAAATAAATGATATATTATTATTACTATTAACGCTCCTAACAAATTTGGTACTGTTTGTCTGTTACAGAAGTAGTGGAGAATGGTCCTGTGTCGATTGCGCCCGCGCACACGACGACGCATCTACCGCCGCCCCCGCAACCTGCACCTGTGAGTTTATATGGTTTTACATGACTGCCCAAAAACCTGGACTGTATAGTTTATAGGATTCATGTATGTATGTGTGTCTTTATTGAACCGATTTTGATGTGAGTATTGTTCTAGATTTATTATATCATCCCGGGTTATATTCATTACGCGTAACATACACACACACGTAATCGATAAATGCTACGACAATAGATTCCCTATACTAGACGTGACGAATACCATCTTTTCGATTTATATGTAAGTGCCCTCCAGGACTTTAGATTATTGTCTAGTAACTAGTTTCTTAAATTTATTATTACTAATAAAAAAAAGAAGTAGGTGTCTAACAGTAACTATTTCATTATGCACAGAATAACTTACACACGACATAAACACCTGTTATATTATAAAGAAAGTAATTTTTTTTATAACTGCCTGTCAAACTACACAAAAATTTGATTTTATATGAAAAAGGTTGTTTCAGGAGACCTGTGTATCGCTTGAATATATTGAACGAGTGAACGATGCATAGCGAGTGTTTTTTTTCTATGATTCCATGTTAAAGAAGTGTAAAAGCCGTGTGTAAGTTTTTATTGTAAGGTCATAGGCGTAGCTCATCAGGTATGCTTACTTATTAACAATTCAATTTACGTTTACTTCCAACAGACGCCGAAAAACGCAGCGTTGCCGTTAGTAAACGCGCTAATCGTGACGGCGAGCCCCAACGTGGGGCCCAGCCTGGCGCCGCTGCCCCCCGCCGCGCCTGCGCCTGCGCCCCCCTCCCCGCTCACCCTCAACGGGCCAACGTTGCACCACCACGCGCTCAACAAGTGAGTATACACCGTGCCTCCCTCCTCTAGCTCCTACCCCCCGCTGACCCCCTCCCCGCTCACCCTCAACGGGCCAACGCTGCACCACCACGCGCTCAACAAGTGAGTATACACCGTGCCTCCCTCCTCTAGCTCCTACCCCCCGCTGACCCCCTCCCCGCTCACCCTCAACGGGCCAACGCTGCACCACCACGCGCTCAACAAGTGAGTATACACCGTGCCTCCCTCCTCTAGCTCCTACCCCCCGCTGACCCCCTCCCCGCTCACCCTCAACGGGCCAACGCTGCACCACCACGCGCTCAACAAGTGAGTATACACCGTGCCTCCCTCCTCTAGCTCCTACCCCCCGCTGACCCCCTCCCCGCTCACCCTCAACGGGCCAACGCTGCACCACCACGCGCTCAACAAGTGAGTATACACCGTGCCTCCCTCCTCTAGCTCCTACCCCCCGCTGACCCCCTCCCCGCTCACCCTCAACGGGCCAACGCTGCACCACCACGCGCTCAACAAGTGAGTATACACCGTGCCTCCCTCCTCTAGCTCCTACCCCCCGCTGACCCCCTCCCCGCTCACCCTCAACGGGCCAACGCTGCACCACCACGCGCTCAACAAGTGAGTATACACCGTGCCTCCCTCCTCTAGCTCCTACCCCCCGCTGACCCCCTCCCCGCTCACCCTCAACGGGCCAACGCTGCACCACCACGCGCTCAACAAGTGAGTATACACCGTGCCTCCCTCCTCTATCTCCTACCCCCCGCTGACCCCCTCCCCGCTCACCCTCGACGGGCCAACGCTGCACCACCACGCGCTCAACAAGTGAGTATACACTGCGCCCCCCTCCTCCAGCTCCTACCTCCGGGTCACCCTCAACACGCCCACACTGCACTACCATGCGCCCAACAAATGAGTATACATCTTGCTCCCCTCTCCCTGTAGTTTCTGCCCTTTCCGAACCCATGCTTGAACCGTCCTCTTTGTTCACTATCAACGGGCCCACGCTGCACCACCACGCGCTCTAAAGTAAGTATATACCCTCTCCCCTCTCTCCCCCTGCCAAACCCGTGTACCGGTTCCTGCTCACTCTCAAGGGGCCCACTCACACTCCAACGTGCTCAAGAAGTGAGTATACACCGTGCTCCCTATCCCTCAGCTTCTCACTTAGGTATAATTATTCCGTAACTATTTCTTTCAACAACAATTTGGTTAAGGCAAAGCCGCACCGGACCGCATCGCAAAAATCTTCTGACAACGTTTGTATGCAAAGCACGAGCATTCGTATCTAAGCCATGGATGTTTATAAACCTATTTAAGTATGTTTATCCGCTATCTAGCCACCATAGTTCCAGCTTCGCTTAGTGGGTCTAGATGATCGGTGTGATTGTAATAATTTATTTATCTCAATCGTTTTTCAAAAAAGCAACAGAGACCGCACCGCATCGCAAAAATCCTTACTCTCTAGGAATCTCCAATGCGATGCGGCCCGGCTTAACGTACGCTTCAACACTGCTCTGTCCATTGCAGTGGTCGTATAAGCGAAGCGTCGACAGCGAGCGTGGCGTCGAGCGCACCTTCGGCGACGGGCACGATGCCGGCGCCGGCGGGCGCGGGCGCGGGGGCGGGAGCGGGAGCGGGAGCGGGCGCGGGGGCGACGGGGCTCGGCACCGCGTCGCTCAAGAGCATGGCGCAAGAAGCCGTGCAACGCGCGGGGCTCGACGCGCACCACGACCAGGCGAGTACCCGACGAAGGTTACATTGAGAGGCCGTCCTAGAAATCCTCTTATTTCCGTACATTTTGTTCTCTGATTGTAAGGACGTGAATGATAATTGAAACAAAATAACACGTTATTTTAAAAGATTAGTTCTTATTCTTGCATGTGACGCGAATGGATTCATATGGGTGTTGTGGTACCGTCGTTGTTTCTGATTTCTGTAACACGAGTGCTTTGGCTACTTACCACAGGATCAGAGCAATGTATGCGATGTTGTCTAATATTTAAAAAAATAAGGCAAGCTTAGAATTTCTCTATGGTCGACGTACAAATCTTTTGTACCCTTTGAGGCACGGAAACCTATCTTGCTGACTAGGGCCAATGACCTTGATCAATAGACACAGGTCCGTCAAGCAGCGCACAGCAGCGATCACTGACGAATTCAGTATTAGTGACACAGAAGGTGCTGCTTGGAATGAAAGGGCCTTAGTGCCAAACCACAGAATACACGATTTTTAATGAAATTATTGAAAATCAAAAGTGACCAATTGCTTTAGTAATATAAAAATCATAATTAAAATTTGTCATTTCAGCTTTTTTTTAAATTATATTTTGTAAGAAAGTAAAAAAAGTAAGTAGCCAAAGCACTTGTGTTACAGAAATCGGAAACAACGACGGTACCACAACACCCAGATCCGACACAATATAGAAAAGTTATTTTTCTACATTGACCGACCGGAAATCTAACCCGGGACCTCAGAGATAGCGACACCAAGTATGGTATGATCGCCTCTCGGCTACAGAGGTCGTCTAATTTAATTGATTATGTATGTCGTTCCTTTATTTTAACATTAGTTTGTTGTACATTGCAGAGCGTGAGACGAGGCGTGTCTGTAGCGCAGGCGCACATTCCGCCATTACTGGGAGTCGCGCCGCTAGGACCCTTGCCACTTAATTCTGTAAGTAATAATAATAACCATTTATTTTCTTAACAATCTTACAAAAAGTAGAAAGAAATGATTGGAGAAGGTAGCCTGTATTTCAGTAACATTACCCCCTTTTAACCTTAAGTGACCCCGTGGTCCGTAAGTGATAACGTCCGCCACCATTATTGGACCGTTTTAAAAAAATCGCGATTTGACAGCTCACAGTGCTATCTCAAAACACCGAGAGTACAGAAGTAAAACTCATTTATGTACGGACAACAGTTCGTCAACATACCACAAAACCAAATTTTCTTAATTGATATTGATCTCTACGTGGCGGGCTTAAGTTGAAAATCGGTTCAATGACCTTCAATTTTTTGGGTAGGTGTTGACCTGCTGTTGACTGTAATTTTTTTTTTATATTAACCCTTTGCGGTCGTGCTTATGCTGTCAACTTTGGCATGGCATGGCTTTGGCACAAGGTGTGATGCATTAAAATAAAAATATCGTGGGGGCTGTTGCTAAGCAACATTGTTATGCGGCTAATGTCACTTTGTAATGAACATAAAATTATTTGCTTTGAAAAATATATCAGTATATGCATAAATATGAATTGAAACATTAAAATTGAAATATTATATTATTATAAAACATTGTTGTATAGGACCCTCGGTGCGCAAGTCCGGCTTGCACTTGGTCAGTTTTTTAACCCAGTTTTATTTAATTTTGTTATTATGAAATGGACAATAAGTTTATTTGTAATGATTACTAAAGCAAAAAAAATGTTTTTACGGATCACAACAAACAATCGTGTTTGTGGTCAACACGATTGTTTGTTGTGATCCGTAAAAACATTTTTGTATTTAATTGAGAGCATATACAAAGGCGCGAAATTCACCATAGAGTAAAACTGAGTCATTTTAAAACTATGCTCAATTAAACTTGTCTCTGCCCAAAAATGTTGTTTGCCGCTTGCATTGTTGTTTTTTGTTGTTACTTGTGCGTTGATTGACCATCAAATTCAGCCATAAATATAATAGTTATTAGTTAATAAGATATGGGAAGAAATATCAATATTATTTATTAATTCTCGTAACATCGCACGGTAACAGAGTTGTAGCTTCATACCAAAAAGTAACAGTGATTCAGGAACTAATTTAAAATGACCCAACTACTATTTTTATTTGGAGGTGCTTGTAGCTCAGTGACGGCTGCGCTTTGGTAGTGATTATCATAGTTAAGCCGTGGTTGTGAGTGGATGGGTGACCATTCCGACCATATTTAGTGTTATTTATCACAAGCATCTCCATGCTTCCGAAGGTCCCGGCTAATATCACTTAATAGTTGTCGTAAAGCCTATTCAGAAGCCATAAGGTGGCTTGATTACATCTGACAGTAAGGCTAGTCACTGACCTTACAACACCGCGCAAATCCGTACTAAGCCCGCGTGGTTCAGCCCGTCAGTTAGATGATAATAATGGACCAAAAACCACCTTATAATAGGGATGACAACTGGATAAGGGTAAAGAAAATGAAATTCTATTCAGCCCGTCAGTAATAATGGACTCTTATTTTATTTTTTATGCATCAACCACAAAAATTACAAATATAAACTGCGTCAAAGTTTGAGAGCTCGTGACATCACTTCTAAGAAAAAAAATTATCAAGTAGTAATGTCAATATATCTTTGTAATATTTTGACTATGTGAAAAAAGAAAAAATACTAATAAATCTATCTATATATATAAAACAAAGACGGGTTAGTTACACCATTTATAAGACAAGAACGGCTGGACCGATTTTTATGATTTATGATTTTTTGGATTCGTCTCCGTCCAGGCACAATAGTTCTATTAAAACATCGAAAAATTTACGATTTAATAACGAGGCGGTACGAAGTTCGCCGGGAGAGCTAGTATAAAATAAAATACTTTTTGATAATCCACCTGATAAACGAAGAAAAAAAAAGTCGTCATCCCTATCGAAGTGAATCCTGTAACCCTGCAGTGGGACGTATAACAGGCTAACTTAACAATGTTGTCGCCGGCCAGGAGCACCAGCTGCAGTTCCAGATGATGGAGGCGTCGTTCTACCACATGCCGCACCCCTCGGACTCGGAGCGCACGCGCGTCTACCTGCCGCGGAACATCTGCCAGGCGCCCGTCTACTACAACCAGGTCGGTGCACTACAGACTACAGCCCTCGCCTCTCGACTCGCCGTACGCTAGGCTACACTCGACTCGCCGTACGCTAGGCTACACTCGACTCGCCGTACGCTAGGCTACACTCGACTCGCCGTACGCTAGGCTACACTCGACTCGCCGTACGCTAGGCTACACTCGACTCGCCGTACGCTAGGCTACACTCGACTCGCCGTACGCTAGGCTACACTCGACTCGCCGTACGCTAGGCTACACTCGACTCGCCGTACGCTAGGCTACACTCGACTCGCCGTACGCTAGGCTACACTCGACTCGCCGTACGCTAGGCTACACTCGACTCGCCGTACGCTAGGCTACACTCGACTCGCCGTACGCTAGGCTACACTCGACTCGCCCTACGCTAGGCTACACTCGACTCGCCGTACGCTAGGCTACACTCGACTCGCCGTACGCTAGGCTACACTCGACTCGCCCTACGCTAGACTACACTCGACTCGCCGTACGCTAGGCTACTCGACTCGCCGTACGCTAGGCTACACTCGACTCGCCCTACGCTACGCTACACTCGACTCGCCGTACGCTACGCTACACTCGACTCGTCGTACGCTAGGCTACACTCAACTCACCATACGCTAGGCTACACTCGACTCACCGTACGCTAGGCTACACTCGACTCGCCGTACGCTAGGCTACACTCGACTCGCCGTACGCTAGGCTACACTCGACTCGCCGTACGCTAGGCTACACTCGACTCGCCGTACGCTAGGCTACACTCGACTCGCCGTACGCTAGGCTACACTCGACTCGCCGTACGCTAGGCTACACTCGACTCGCCGTACGCTAGGCTACACTCGACTCGCCCTACGCTAGGCTACACTCGACTCGCCGTACGCTAGGCTACACTCGACTCGCCGTACGCTAGGCTACACTCGACTCGCCGTACGCTAGGCTACACTCGACTCGCCCTACGCTAGGCTACACTCGACTCGCCGTACGCTAGGCTACACTCGACTCGCCGTACGCTAGGCTACACTCGACTCGCCCTACGCTAGACTACACTCGACTCGCCGTACGCTAGGCTACTCGACTCGCCGTACGCTAGGCTACACTCGACTCGCCCTACGCTACGCTACACTCGACTCGCCGTACGCTACGCTACACTCGACTCGTCGTACGCTAGGCTACACTCAACTCACCATACGCTAGGCTACACTCGACTCACCGTACGCTAGGCTACACTCAACTCACCATACGCTAGGCTACACTCGACTCACCGTACGCTAGGCTACACTCAACTCACCATACGCTAGGCTACACTCGACTCACCATACGCTAGGCTACATTCACAAATATCTACCTATTAGCTTCCGCCTGCGGCTGCACCTGCGTGGTGTTCGATCCGTCACTTAAGAGGCTGAGTGTAGCCAAATTGTGCTAACAAAAGGTTGTGTTAAATCTGTAGCTTTTTATAAAAGATTTTTACAAAAGATATTATAATTGATAATATTTCTGACCTAATACTTGTTTCCAAAACACGATTCTACAAACTTCACTCGATGGAAAACATAAATTAATGAGTCTCTGGAAATAAATTTTCTCACTTGTACTTATAGTGATGTTGATCATTTTAGGCCTATGGCTTTTATATTACTAAAACTATTTACTGGTTTTAATTTTCAATAAAGTGGTTATTTTAATTAAACACGTACATACACGTTGTATGTATTTTGTGGTTTGGCACTTAAGCCCTTTTGAGGGTTGTTCTAATTCGTCAAGCGGTTTTTAACCGCTCGTTTTTGTTCTTATCCATCAAATAATAATTTTGTTCTGACTTGCCAAAGCATTCAATGGTTCTGATTAGGCAAGTATACAAACAGTTCTAATTCGTCGAGTCAGTAATAAGTTCTGTTTCGTCAAGTGCATTATTTTATTTGAGGTCCTTTTAATGCCATTTTTTTATGTTATGTTAATAGGCTAGTTTCCTGGGTCAAAAAAATATTATTCTATTGAGTCCGTCAGTTAGATTACCCAAAAATATTGGACCCATATTTTGTCTTTTGTCAATCAAACAAAAAATGACGAAAATAAAGCGCATCAAATTTTGGGAATGGGAGCACGTGACGTCACGCCTTGCTAAAAAGTGTCGCAAGGCGTGACGTTACCCGGAACTTTAACGGGCTATATCTTCATCGTTTTTTGTTTGATTGAGAAAATAAAAAATACGTGTCCAATATTTTCTGTTAATGCAACTGACGGACGAATTAGATTTTTTTAGGAAACTAGCCCATTAATTTTGATGTCATAAAGTGTTTTTTAACGTTTTGAATATGTTTATTTATCAGGTGCTTCTACCCCACTCCGACTCGGTGGAGTTCTTCCAGCGGCTGTCGACGGAGACGCTGTTCTTCGTGTTCTACTACATGGAGGGCACCAAGGCGCAGTACCTCGCCGCCAAGGCGCTCAAGAAGCAGAGCTGGCGCTTCCACACCAAGTACATGATGTGGTTCCAGCGCCACGAGGAGCCCAAGGTCATCAACGAGGAGTATGAACAGGTCACTATACTCTATACTCATAAGTTATGAGTCATAACTGTGTCGATGTGATATAGTGTTTCTTAATGGGACCAGGGAGGAGGACTTCGATCAATAATGGGCTAGTTTCCTAAAAAAATCTTATTAGTCTGTCAGTTGGATTAACATAAAATATTGGACACGTATTTTTTCTTTTTTCAATCAAACAAAATATGATAAAGATATATTCCGTTAAAGTTCCGCGTAACGTCACGCCTTGCGACATTTTTAGCAAGGCGTGACGTCACTCCCAAACTTTGACGCGCTTTATATTTGCCATTTTTTGTTTGATTGACAAAAGACAAAATATGGGTCCAATATTTTTTGATAATCTAACTGACGGACTAATTAGAATAATCTTTTTTTGACCCAGGAAACTAGCCTATTCACTAAATAACCGGTCAGCTACTCAATAACGACCGAGTAAATAACGCCTCACTTCAAATTGGAGTCTCATTTTGTATAAGTTATTCTGTACCTTATTTCTTAAAACTTAAGAGTTGTATTTATACGAACGCGTGTGAATATCGAACACCAAAACTGCACTAACGTTTGCGGTAAAGGCATACGTTAGAACAATATGTTTCTACTCAATAATATAGAAAGACGGTGCCATATTTGAGTACTGTTTTTATAAGCGAGACGTTTTAAAGTGTATTCTTGATCGAAGCTGGAGGAAGATGAAAATACCTATACAGGGAACTCTATCGGGAATATTTAACTAAAGATATGTATAAAATTCATTGAATGCATACTCTCAGCAGCAATACGATCCATCTTTCTTCGAAACTAGTTAGTGATTTTAAACCTAGATTTAGCATGAAATAATAACTCCTGTGAACGCTCGCACATACAGAACAGTGCAGGTACAAATTAAAAATGGCGTGAAATTTTATCGAACAAATCATAGGACATTTCTTCATTTCTTTCTTTCAGTATGCATGTATGTATGTATGGAAGTGTCGTATTGTCTGCATCCTCTTTACTTTGAACCGTCCAAATCTTATATATAAAAATGAATCGCTATTTCCCTTGGTCATCGCATCACGTGTGAACGGATAGAACAATTTGGCTAATTATTTTTTTGTTGTATTAATTATAGTCAGGAAAAGGTTCTTTTAGATGAAAAAATTAAGAAGGTAGGGTTTTTTTTTAATGAAACACCTCGCGAACGAAGTCGCGGGCAACAGCTAGTAAATAAATAAATGTTTTCACAATCACACCAATTATCTAAGCCCCAAACTAAGCAAAGCTTGTAATGTGGCGACTAGATAACGAATAAACATACTTTGGACATTTGTCTATGACTAAGGTACAAATGCTCGTGCTTATTACACAATTCCTCTTTTAGGCCAGAAAGAAAACCACTACACCAGACGATCGAAATAAACGAAGTAATATTGAAATAAATTATCTTATTCCAGGGCACATATATCTACTTTGACTACGAAAAGTGGGGCCAGAGAAAGAAGGAGGGCTTCACGTTCGAGTATAAGTACTTAGAGGACCGTGACTTGAACTGAGGCGGCCCCGCCGCCCGCAGCCGGGGTGCCGGAGGGCCCCCGGGGCCCCGCGCGCGGGCCCCGGCCCCGGGCCCCGCCCCCGCCGGGCCCCGCACCCGCCCCCGCCCCCGCCGGGGCCCGCGGGGCGCCCCGCCGCGCACGCTCGCCTCCATTCCGTTGTACGACAGTATTTTTGTAATTATGTGAACTATGTCTCTGTGGTGACTCAGTGAACTACTACTCGGCAGGTGTCCCGACGCGACGACCTTCGAGTGAACTTCGCATTTCTGGCAGTTTTTTATATTGTATAGAGAATACGAGTTTTGTAACGAATTAGCATCGAGAAACGAGTACGCGAAAGATATCATGTGATGCGATAATGATTAGTTTCAGCCGTTCGCGGGATTTATTATTATTAAAAACAATGTGATATTGATATAGGGTGCCCGGGGCGTGCCCGCCTGCCACCGCCGGCCCTTTTGGGTCGGCCCGTGGCCCACCGTGGCCCGCCGTGGCCCGCCGCCGTGGCCCCCACCGTGGCCCGCTCGGCTCGCGCCGCACAATATTATTTTCCCGGTAGCCGTAGTCGTTAGCGCTAGTTGTTGTAAGATAATGTAGATAAGCCCGTTATATTTGACATCACAGCGGCGCGGGCGAGCGACTGACCGCACTACCTGCGTCTCCTGCATGTTTTCTTGCAGGAGACTTATGATTTTTGACAGGTCGGAGTTGAGCTTCCTACACACTATTCCAAAGATACCGCGCGATGGGGAGAAAGCGATCCGAACGCATAGTGCCTTCTTTTGACAGGAAATAACGCTGGAGGAGTTCTAAATGCAGTAAATTTGGCAGCTCAAGAGCCTAAACGCATGCGCTTTGAGCTGGCGAATTGAGAAAACTGTTACGGAATAGCCCTAATAGATCTAAAGAACAGACTGTCTGGTAGAAAACGCTTTTGTGTTATTGTAGAATAATCGGGATAATTGAGAAGTCCGGATCTGATAAAACTTGCGCTTTATCTCCCCATCGATCACCAGCAGGATGGCATAGTCTGTAGAAACCAAAACAGTGATGTACACGCTCGAATATAAAGCCATGAATTGACTAGGCAACAGTTGAGGCGCAATATGTATTAGGCAACGTTGCACGACGTTGCCAGACGACGACATACTTCCAAACAGGACTGGTAATGTATGGATAACGTTGAAAGTTCCGTGTCAAATAATGCCGTGTTTACATTGTCGGTTTTACTGAATTTGTCTGTTTATATTGGTTAGTGAACGAATGCGTTGACCGCTATACACTAGTAGCTGACCGAAAACGGGCAAGTTGAATGGGGTTGTCTAGATATTACGTTAGTCATGAGATCATGCCAAACGTGACAATCCGTGTAGAATAGGAAAAAAGTATGACATAGGAGGTTCAAAATGACAATATTTTGCGTGACGTAATATGTAACCGAATAACAGTTTATACCCTGCCGTCGTAAATCACAGTAACTACAACTGTGTTTATACTTGTTTTAAAGTTTTGAAATCTAGAGACCAAGTTCTATTCGGGAAACTAAATAAAAAACAAATATCAACACTGTTTAGTTTGTTCATAACAAAAAAAAATACAACTAAACTTTACCCGCGTTTTTTTCCAAAACGTCATTTGTCAAGTTACTGTGTTTTCATTTACGAAGGCATAGTCGGTGACCGGATACGGCCTAGGCAATGTAAACGCGGTATAATATGGGCCGAGTTGTGGCCTCTGTTGCGTAGCCGACCCCGCGAGTGCGGCAGTGCGGCAGTGCGGCAGTGCTCCTGCGCAGGCGGGCAGTTCCCGGGACTTTTGTTTTAATCTTGTGTATAGTGAGCAATTCGGAATAGTTTGGAATTAATTTAAGTGCTAACTCACGCGTACCGCTGGTGTACCGACAATTTTTAAACGTTAAATGTTACAATAAAATTGTTTACCACATCGCATTAGACTGTATTTATTGAACTGCGTGGCGGTCATCTATAATGATAAGCTCACATTTTTGCAATGTGATTGACGGACAACGTTTTTTATGACGCGATTTTGTAAGTGGCTCCGTACAGCAGTCGTATTCGTGATTTAGGCCTAAATATAGCTACCGTTAGGATCTCCAGTGTGATTTCATTAGATATGCTAAGGCGGCGCGCTCTCTCACCTCCGAGCGAAGGGAACGATCGTCGTCGTGTATATTATACATTTAGTGCATTTAAATTGAACAAAAGCTTATAAATCGTAGCGTTCGTACGTAAATCACTGCCACGCTTCTTGTATTATATTTCGGTGATTAGACTTACGATATTTAAATTGTACTTATTTATTTTGTGATAAATTATTAGCGTCGGGTCGGCGCGAGGTGAGAGAATGCGCCGCGACTCGTCGAGACGCAATAGAACATACTGCCAGAGCACGGTAGTCCCCGTACAGCGTGCGACGTGCGATGCGTCACGTAGCCGTGCGACGCGTCACGTAGCCGTGCGACGCGTCACGTAGCCGTGCGACGCGTCACGTAGCCGTGCGACGCGTCACGTAGCCGTGCGACGCGTCACGTAGACGTGCGACGCGCGACGTAGACGTGCGGTAGGCGAGCGGTCGAGCGCGCGATCTCGTTTATTCCGTGCGTAATGTTGATAGTTTTCACTTTTGTAAAAAGTCTATCGTGAGAGCAGATGAAATGTGGTAAATAATAATTTAAAAAATTATCTGTACAGTTCTATTTGTATAGAAATAATAAATAACGATTAAAAAAAATTAAAACATGTTGTGATTTCTTCTTACGCTTAGTTTTAAGTGCGTCGGTTTTGACGCGCCGCGTCGTTGCGGATCGCGGTTTTTGCATTTCTTTTTTTCTAATTTATTTTTTTTATTAAAAGAAATGACTGTTTACTTTGTAGAATAAATTGTAAGAAAGCATTTTAATATTTTGTTTGTTTGCAAAATGAGAAGGTTCCCAGATTTATCTTGTTTATTTTTTGTTTTTACAAATTGACTTTAGTTTCGTAACACGTAAGTTTTGTTCAAGCAGTTACTTAGTTCAAAAATCGCAAATATTTAACTAATATCCGATCAGGGGAGCAGTGGGACATTTGTCCCTATAGACAATATTATAATTTCTATTGTGTCTCGTTTTAATGTCCTGAGGGGTTATAAGAGTAGCTACTGATATGGTCTGTAGTTCCAAAGCCAAAACTTTAAAATACTTGTTTCAGCTTGAAATCTAAGTGAATTCCTTTTGTAATTATTGCTGTCCGATTCATTATAAAAAATGGGCAAGGGATTTAAAAGAAAATTAGGAGGAAGATTATAATCGGTTTGATACACCTGTCAGTCACATAGTTATATTTATTTATTTAAAAACTTTATTGCACAAACTTAAAAATGTACAACAGGT
Organism: Anania hortulata; assembly: GCA_963576865.1. Lineage (NCBI taxonomy): Eukaryota > Metazoa > Arthropoda > Insecta > Lepidoptera > Crambidae > Anania > Anania hortulata. Next base: position 18,674,101 of record OY756398.1, on the reverse strand, counting down.
GGACTTAATGCCAAGGGCATTCTCTACCAGCCAACCTTTGGGTCATTGGGTCATGCAGAAAGCAGGTAATGGTTATACCAGTTGTACTACAAGAGGGTTGACGACAAACTTTTTTTTTCGTCTATCCAGTAGATTATCAAAAAGTATTGGACACAAATTTTTTCTTTTTCCACGTAATTAAAATATGACAGAGATATATTGATTTGAAATGGCGCATGAAATCACGTCTTGGTACAAATTTTACTTAGAAGTGACGTCACTAGCCTCCATTCCCGAACTTTGACGCGCTTTATCTTCGTAATTTTTAGTTTGATTGAAAAAAGACAAAATATGGGTACAACACAAAAAGATAAATACGTCTAGTGACCGGCCATTCTGACGCTGACCTTTATCTTTGTCATTTTTTGGTTGATTGACAAAAGAAAAAATAAGTGTATATTATTTTTTGATAATTTCACTGATGGACTAAATTTCGTTTTCTTTACCAAGTCGTCATCCCTATTACAAACGTGCACCCATCCTACTAATATTATTAATGCGAAAGTTACTCTTTCACGCAATAACCACTGAACAAATTTTTAAGAAATTTGGCATACAGACAGACCTTGGCCTGGATTAACAGGATACTTTTTATCCGGGTAAGGTAAATGCAGACGATGTCGCGGGCAAAAGCTAGTTTGAAATAAAACAACAGAGTGTAAAACTAAGACGTATATTATGATCGTTTCCGCTTCCCGGTGAACTTGCCGCGGCCTCCCCTGCCCCCCCTGCCGCTGCCCCTGCCCCTCCCCTGCATGCGCCGGCGCACGCCCGCCGCCTCCTCCGTGTCGTCGTCCGACTCTGCGCCGCGCTTTCTGCCTTTCACGCTCTTTTTGTCTTCTAGCTCTTTCATTTCCTTTGGGGAAAAGAAATAGAAATTGTGAAAGGTTAACTGGGTCAACGTCGAAATACAGTGAAGACTTTAAAAAGGTAAAAATCTGATTTAGTTAACTAATATCTTAGTAAACCAAAATAGTACACGTCTTGGTAAATGTAAAGTTATGCTATGTTTGCTGTAGGTACAGTATTTTTACTTTCTTTAGTAAATGTGCATAATATGACTATAATTACTGCCGCGAACGTCGATCGACGGCGAACTGACAGAATATTGCGAGCTACCCCGCCCCCGCGCCTCACTGCGCAACCACCTAAGGATCGGTACAGCTCTTTGAGGTCAAGCTATAGGATCTATATGTTAACCGTGGCTTTAGTTATTGCTAGAAGTAACTTACGATGTTGGTGAGCCGTTGCGCTTCGGCCACGCGTTCCTGCAGCACCATGACCTCGCTCTCGTCGGCCGGGTACAGCGGCAGCTGCTTGCCGATCAGCTGCTCGATGCGCTGGTACAGCTCTACGTCATACTGCAATTAACATTGATTTTAAACAAAAAACCCCTATGTGGGCGACGGATTGATATCGAGCATTTACCCTGCTATGCTTGATGTTTCCTTGCGATATCGAATCAGTAATAAGGAGATCCGTAAAAGAACATAAGTCGCTGACATAGCCCAACGGATTAGTAAGCTTAAGTTGCAGTGGGCGGGGCACATAGCACGTAGAACTGACGGCCGATGGGGCAAAAGGATTCAAGAATGGAGGCCGCGTCAGTACGCGGCAAACGTGCAAGTGCAGCGTAGGACGTCCACTCACAAGTTTAGCAATCATTCGTAACCACGTTGACCGCGTTTGATCCGGTGACGTACTTGAGTTGAAAGAGTTGTCTATTCATAGAGTATTTCAGTGCAAAATCACTGACCAGTTGCGGAGATAGATTGTCAGTATTACTGCTCTATAATTTGCTTGATACGACTAAATTAAATATTGTTCTGTTCCCTCGGATAAGAGAACGCAATTGGCAATCTCATAGATTCAGGTTTTTCATACATTACATGCTTTCTGAATGGGCATAGAAAATTTCTGTAAAATAAAATATTCAATAGATATGTATTATAGGGTGTTTTGATATACGTTACATTACTCTTGGATGATAAAGAACAAAAACGCAACAACTTTAAACAAACATGTGGACATATCATTTGTAAAACATCTTGTAAAACTATGTTAAAAGCAAATAAATATTTCTGATTAATAGATATCTATTGATACTGTCTGATTTCATTTTACAGCTGTATGCTGCCTCGTAATAAGTATGGAGAGAACTTGAGCTGGTGAAGCTATGAATTGGACAAGTTTTATTTTGTTTTCTTTTCAGTTGTACAATTAAGCGACAATTTTCATTTGCCTCAGAAGATGATAATAAATAAATACTGAATTCAAATTCATTTATTCATTAATTACATTAGATTTCCGATCCTACCTATGGTAAGTAACAAAGGACCTAGACCCGATACGATCGCGACGCTAAGTCCGGCGTGCTCACCTCCCGTCTACGAAGATCGTTTCTCTTAACGATTTTTCAAAGCGATTTTTTCCCTTTTTCACCATTTTTGTAATGTTTATTTTAATTCACTCGGAACACCAACAGCATTGATACAATCTATAAGTACAGAGTTATCATACAGGGTTACATTGCAAAGAGGTGCCAAATTTAAAAACAAGATCTAGTGAACAATATAAAAGAGCGTCTTAATATTTATTATTTTTAATAATCGTATCTCCTCTCTCGTAATCGTAAATATCCGAAAATAAAGTCAATAGAGAGACTACGAAGGCCGCGCGGTCATTCATCAGAGGCGTAGGTACGGCGAGCCTACAAGGACCTTACGCATTGCACATACGGTGCAATTTTTTCATGAATGTGTTAAATTATCCACCCGTACGATTTTTAACAGAGGATAGGAAAAATTATATGAGATTTTTTTTGTTTTTTTTGCCTAGTTTAATTAAGTTACTGATTCTGAGCCACTCATAAAGATTTGGCACCCTTTGCAATGTAACCCTGTATAAACGTAGCTATTAACAATGTTATGGATTAACTTTTAAGTACCTGTGAAACAAAAGTGATGGACTTCCCGGCGCGGCCGGCGCGCGCCGTGCGGCCCACGCGGTGGATGTAGTCCTTGCTGTGCAGCGGGATGTCCAGATTGATGACCACGTCCACGTGCGGGATGTCCAGACCTCTGCCAGGGGTAACCACGCATTTTGATAAGACGATACGATACGAAGATCATGTACCAGAGGCGGATTAAAGGCAAACTAGGCATGTGCCTAGGGGCGCGAAGATACAAAGGGCGCCCCTGTATCTTCGCGCCCCTAGGCACAAAAATAATAATTTCCGCGGGCGGAAAAATAAAGAAAAAAATAAATTAAACCATAAAATTAATTGCTAATAAATTAATATGTTATAGAATTTTAAAATAAAATTGTACTGCATAAATATAAACATGGTTCTTAAACATTCTGCGTGCCGCTGCTGCTGCATACCGCAGTCGCCAATGCCGTCTTCGCGCCGCTAGTGTAAAAATCCCTTATATAGCGAAAAAAATTCGCGCTCGCTTTGCTCGTAGTTTCTTCTAGTTACATTAACATAGTATTTTTCAACACTATACTTATTTATAATAAAACTATTATCCTTAAAATTTTAAAAGCCCATAAAACTTTAATTTTAACAGCTCTCAACGTTTAATCCGCCTCTGTCATGAACGACGAATAATTTAATAAGATCAACAACAAATATAAATGCTGAAGACTTCTAAGGAGCGTCGCTCACAAGAGCAAGATTCAAGACTGTTCATCATCATCATCATTTTGTATCTAGCATTCTTCCTACGTGGATCTGCCCCCTAGCATGACCACCAAAAGACGTTACGATATAGCGATTTATCGACATCAACGTTTTTTTTTAAACAGCGATCATAACATGTGACGTCACCGGCACGGTGATACATCATGGCGGGTTTATCTATCGTATTTTTACTTTACAGTTAGTGTCAATAAATCGCTATATCATATCGTATTTTGATGGTCATGCTAGCGGGGCAGGCGTTAATATCCAGGTTTTTAAGCCATCTTGCATCTTGTGTATTCATGGAGGCGCTCTCGAGGATAAGTGCAGTGCGCTCAACGCGCATTACCACTCGTCATCTGAAGTCGCTTTGAATATCATCGCGTGTTGAAGCATGTTAATGAGCGTTATATGTGAGCTTAGCCTAATTTGTTTATTGATCACTCACCGGGAAGCGACATCGGTGCATATGAGTATAGATCGGGACTTGTTCTTGAACTTGTTGAGGGCGGCCAGCCGCTTGTTCTGCGACATCTGCCCGTGTAGTGGCACGGCGGCCAGCCCCAAGTTGCGCAGGAGCAACGCCGCGCGAAGTGCGCCCGCGCACGTCGACACGAACACTATGAACGAGTTGCCCGACATCTCGTTTAGGATGTGCACTAGATACACGTCCTGTGGGAAGAAACGATTTATCAATGAAAGATAAATTGTTATAACAAAATTGATAAATTATAAAAACCACACACAGTGTGTGTTGTTGCGCAAATTCAATGTTAGTTGAGTTCAGGATTAAAACATCATTCTGTCTCTGTCAACTACAAAACAAATATCAGCACTAAAACAAGCATTGAAAGCTGTTGCGGGTTTGAATCCCGCAAGGGGCAAAAGTATGTGTGATAAGCACGAGCATTACTACTTAAAAAAAGTTTTTTAGTTTAACCGTTATCTAGTCACCATAGTATGTACAAGCTTTGCTTAGTTTGGGGCTAGATAATTGGTTTGATTGTGAATACAATATAAAAAAAATGAGTTTTATTCCTGGACTATGCTAACACTGGACGCAAGTGGGTTTTAAAGGTTTGAATATATATAGGCCCTTCAAATCAAATCAAATCATTTATTTTGGAAATGCTGCTACAAGTTATGTGGAAAAATAGAGCAAGCAGGTGACCAATTATTGGTAGATTATGGTAGTAGAAAAAGAGGGTGACTGCTAAGAAGATGGGAGGATGAAATTCGGCTGACAATGGGACCACATCAAACCAGGGGCCGAAGTCAGCTAATTTACAGATAGCTTAATTGCATTTCAATTAGATCTCAGTAAGATTGTTTGAGACAATAGGTATTGGTTTGTGAAATGATAGTTTATTACTGTACTGTTTTTTCACAGAATTTGTGATATAAATTCAAATTTCTTTATTTGCAGCAAATAAGGTAGGTAATAAAGATGGTACAGGAGAAAAAAATTAATGTTCGAAGAACTATTTAGCCATAAAATATAGCATGCAAAGTTGTAAAAATGTACCTACTTACTCTTTTTACAGAATTAAGAGCTATTTGTATTATTATAGGCTTCTTTTGGCAAGGTCACTTTTTTAAAATCTTGGGTCAGAATAGAATCAAGCTCAAGGCATTATTCGATATGCGACAACCCAATTAGGATAGACTCTATTGGTGGTTGGCCTTGAATGCTTGGTTCGAATCTAGGTTTGGGTCAATAAATTTCTAATTTGTGTTGAAACTAGGAGATGCCTATGACACATGTGAATGTGTGATATCTGGTATTTTGTTTGACGATTAAAAACGAAAACTTTAGAATTTTAAAATACAAATGACATACCTTATATTTCACAGGTATAAACAGGTAGTATTGCTGCAGCTTGTCCACTGTCTGGTACTTCGTAGACACCTCGACCTTAACGGGGTCTTGCAAAGACGCTCTCTGCAGCTTCTGAACCTTTTTCGTCATCGTAGCAGAGAATAGGTATGTCCGTCGCTCACGAGGGATGACCCTAAGGATCTTGTCAACTTCCACTTCAAAGTCCATGTTAAGGATACGGTCTGCTTCATCCATTACCTGAACGAAAGATATTCACAATGTATAAGAGACGTAATTAATTTTAGATATATATATATATTCGGTAACTATTAATCATCATATCAGCAACAGGATGTCCACTGTTGAAAATAGGCCTCCCCCATTAACTTCCCGATTGGCCGGTTGGAATCGGCCTGCATCCAGGGTTGTCCTGCAACCTTTACCAGGTTGTCTATTAACCTTTAGTTAGTTAGTTAGTTTAGCTGGGCTTTCTCCGCACTTAGCCTCATGATTGGGCCATTGTGCGTGCTGCTTAGTCTTTCTTACTCCAACCATCCTAGGTCATCCCAGAAGGTCAGCAGCCTTTTCAGATTGCTGCAGGCTTCCGGGAGCGATCCTGGTGATTGGAGGATCCGTGCCCGTTGATCTGACACGCTTCTGCATTCCAATAGCACGTGCTGTGGCGTTTCTTTTGCCTCCATGCATCCTCTGCATGTGGGGCTGTCTGTCACACCTATGTTAAACAGGTGTTTATTAAGAGGACAGTGGCCGGTTATAATACCTATAACCTTGCGAATTTTGTCCCTTGCTAGTCTGATGAGGTTGCGGGCAAACTTATTTGATGCTACCGGAACCGCATTTTTCGTTTGCCTGCATCCTTCACTGTTTCTCCATTCATTTAGATGTGTTTCTTTGGTTCTTGCGCGCAATCATGATTTTATTTGGGCCTGAGGTATGGGAAGTAGTGGTTTTATTAACCTTTATCAGGTAATTATTCGGTATTCCGGAAATGTATGTAAATAGCAAACCAGCAAACCATAAACTATGGTTTGCTTTCTCACTCCTGCACGGAGTCCGGCAAAAAAATAGTAATTGGCACATCCCTATAATGTTTTGTCTTACCTTTTATGGTCACTCATTTCTCTCAAATAATTCAGGTACAATCAACCTAACACAAAATAACAAATTAGGTACTTAGAACCCTATTACAAAGTTTTGTTATTCGGTGATGCTGGGTATTTAAAAGACTTGTTATTTTAAATGTATAACCTCGAAACTCTCAGCATAGTAATAAGTTCTCAACTCTTGTAGCGCTTCAAAGTAAACACCGGCGTGTCTTTATAGCGAAAACACCAATATCGGATTCACTTAACTCATCTCGTTTTGCTGGGCTGTGGGGTTAAGAAATTATTGAGTTCAAATTAACTTAAATTTTTCCTGCATCTTACCAAATATTTCAGTGCTTTCAAATTGAATCCTTTAGTGTTCTCTAGATGGTCCACCAATCGTCCTGGTGTGGCGATGATGATGTGTGGCTTCTTTGACAGCATAAGTGCCTGGGCTACCATGTCCATACCACCGACAATTACTGCGCATTTGACACCTATGCTCGCTCCTACAAAGAAACGGTAACCAAATAAATACTTGTTATTTTTCTACCTACATGTTGGAGATTCATACATGGATGGCGTGACGCTTTGGAGAGCCATGCTAGGGATTAACAGACTCTGGCCCTCAACAGGGAAACATGGGAGGACTTGGGAGAGACCTGGCCCAGCAGTGGGACACAATAGATTAAAAAAATATATTGGAGATTATTTGCTATAGCTAAACTTTCATTGTGTCTCGTTTGATCAAGATAAAGGTTGGCAAAATTAAAAATACATGGTAACCAAGTAAACATTTATGTGTTCTCTTTCTACCTATTTTGAAGATTATGTAGATAGTGTATGATGCACATTATTATTAATACTGTATAATGGAATATTCATTTTAATAATCATCTTTATCAATTCTGTAAATAAGAATACTGAAAATATGTTTAAAAGTTGAAGAATTTCTTACCTAGTGCTTCAAATTGTTCTGATATTTGGAATGCCAATTCCCTGGTGGGTGTGAGTATGAGTGCGAAGTATCTCTGCGGGTTCTCCAGCAGAGCTTGTAGAATCGGCAACGCAAATGCACCTGTTTTTCCCGATCCGGTCTCTGCAAGACCTATAATGTCTTTGCCTTGTAAAGCGACTGGAATCGCTTCTTTCTGAATCTTTGATGGGTTCTTCCATTTTAACTCTGAGCAAGCCTCACATAACACTTCAACGACGCCCTAATTATAACGAAGTAAATAAAATCGTGAAAAAATTGGTAAAAAGAAAAACATAACCTATAAACTTTTGAAGCATTGAATAAAACGTGAATTAGAATGTTTAAATCATTTTCAATGTGACAATCAAGAAATAACAGCATTAAATATTAGCAATTCATGTAGATCAAAGCATACTGGTAAACAAAAATAACACGCAAAACAGCTTTCTTACCAAATCCTTGAACGTAACCTCTTCATTATCGTCTTCTTTGGGCAACGTCTTTTGTAATTCTTCTTCATGTTCGGATTTAGAATCAGCTTTATCTGAATCATCAGTCATTTTCAGTTTAATTGAGTATAAATTTCAATAAATTCTCCTAAAATACCACTCGCTACACTGACTCAAAAAACATGTGTGAATGACAGTAGACAGAACAGAATTGACAGTCTTGACAGACAATGTTTTTTTTTTTTTTCGTTCCAATTGGAACAGGCTAAGGTCTGAGACCATGCTGCCTAGTCATCAGTTTTTTTTTTTTTCCCGTTATGAAGTAAATCTAGTTAATGTCATTAGTGACAGACAATGTTATCACTTCTAATCTAATGTCAAAATTAATGATGGACGTGTATTACTGGAGCAGGTTTCAAGACTAGGTTTTCGTCTAGACGACTTAAAACTTTTTTTAAATCAAGTGTCCAAACGCGTCTCATGTATTTAGAAGTATCGATGACCTATTCACAAAAACTTAAGTATACTCGAAACTCGATAAAGACGCGAGTCTCGCGGACTCTATCCGAAGAAACGCTAGGTTTTTTATTTAGGTAGTGTCGACTTATTTAGTAAGAAATTAGAGCAAGTTATTGTTTGTATTTCGAGGTACGCTTACCTCGCATCGGACTCGGAACAGACGGTTTTCTGTATCGCTTACTACTGGCGCTGTTCTGTTGCACAACAATAGCGTAGTGCAATGCAAATAAGGTTCATATTTCATTTAAAGTTGTAAATAATTATAACTTACCGAAAATTATGTGTCAATATATACAGTATGTTAACTAACGAAAGGCGTTCTCGTAACTCAGTTATAGTATCTTAAAGCGTCGAAACATACAAAAAAATAAAAATGCTTTTAATTTTAAAATTTCAGGAACGTCCGGCCCTTTTTGCTCACCATGCGAGCAAGACAGAAAAGCGACGTTGCCAGTTTGCACATTGTAATTACGCTTGTTACTAATTTACTATACCGCGTTATGATTTTGGTTTTAAACAGGCTAGGCATTTTGTTTTGACGTGATAACGTCTTTAAAATCGTTTTAGTCGGGTGACATGTTCAGAAACTTGTGTCACACCAAAACCTCACGAGCGCGATCGCAGGTATAACGAGAGAGAGACGGACCGATCTCCCGTCTCATCTCGAGCGCTGCCAGTCATTCCGTGAAACTTGTCACGCGGAATCCTCACGAGCGGAGGCTGGCATAGCGTTCGAGTGAGTGGACCGATCTTCCGTCTCTCTCACTCTAGCGGCATACAAACGAATGGAGATGGAATGGAAAGTGTGAATAAAACGATAGATGTAATTTAAAATTTGAAAAAATTGTTATCTTCATTAATTCCTTACTTCCCAAAAACTTATATCACCAATAAGACGTTATCACGTAAACATCTCGATCGTAAACCTACTTTACAAACAACCAATTTTTTTGTTTATTTATGGATTTTAATCTTTTATATGTATTTTTTGTAAAACGAATATTCATGAAACTAGTCTTAAAATTTAGTATTTTTGCATACTGGTACTCAAAAAAAGCTAAGTACGTATTTTGCTTAGTATGTCTCACCTCTAGTCAAATTATCTGGCAGGCAGGCAGACTAAAAGTTCTTCTCATAAAACACAATTGGAAACCTAAAAATTCGAAAGGGCTAAACTACAATGAAGTATCAAATTAAATTATGTGAGGTCTACAGGTTGCTGCTGGCCTAGGTTCCTTACGTGCAGCTACTACCAACAAGATAATGCCATTATTTATTTGTGTTGTTGAGGAAAAGCTTGACACACATGCATAAGCATGTGTGTCAAGCTTTTCCTCTAAAGCGCCAAACAAATTGAGTATAACGGAACGTCTTTTTTTGTGTAATCTGTGGAACAACACTAAATATTTTTTTCTGTGTTAAAAAAATTAAAACTGCCAAAATATTTATTTATAGGTTAGGAAATTGTTTGCATCGGCGTCATTTAAATTGGTTGATTTACTACATTTAACCAAGATAACTCGACTGCGATGGCTAAGCATCATCCAGATCTTATTTTCTGTCGAAAACAGCCAGGTGTTGGTATGTCATCTCAAAGTTAATACCGATCCAATTTACTTACAGTTGTTCTTGTATGTACTAATTTTTATTGTTAAATTATCAGCTATCGGGCGTCTTTGCGAGAAATGTGATGGCAAATGCGTGATTTGCGACTCATACGTGCGGCCGTGTACGCTGGTGCGCATTTGCGATGAGTGCAACTACGGTTCTTACCAGGGGCGGTGCGTCATCTGTGGCGGCCCTGGTGTCTCGGACGCTTACTATTGCAAGGAATGCACTATACAGGAGAAAGACGTAAGTTAGAGGTTACTTACCCTTTCTTGAGCATGATTCTTAAGGTTTGGCAAACCATATTTGCATATAAATAAAACTTAAGCTTAAGCAATTAAACCAGAGTCTTTATAGGTATCTATTACATTTTGGTATCAATTTTAGTTACTATCATAAGACCAAATAAGGTCACAATCGTCAAGATCCAAAATTGGTTGATTTTTGATTACCCCTTCGCATACTGTAGGTCGGAAAATCCATAAGAAAAAAAAAGTGGCACGCAAGAGAACAACAAAACCCTAAACTTAAAACTCCCTAAGAGTTTTGGATCATTAAAGGCCCTTCGTGTTCCACTTACCCACGGTAGACCGGAAGAACATTGGAAAACAATAAGGAATTTTTTTTGTGGCATGCAAAGAGAAATAACCTATTTCGAATTTGAAATATAAAACAGCACAGTTATTGCCAAATTTTGAAAATTATTAATTATTATTGTCTGTTACAGAGAGATGGCTGCCCCAAGATTGTGAATTTGGGCAGTTCTAAGACAGATCTGTTCTACGAAAGAAAGAAATATGGGTTTAGAAGACACTAGCAGTAACTTAGTGTGTGAAATGAACACTTGTGTGATATTTTTCATTACATTCTAATGTTTTAGCTAAGACAAAAATACAAATACAAAAACAGTAAATGACTATTCTCTGTAGGTAGGCTCAGACCTACAGTCAAACCATTTGTAAATGACTAGTGATATAATGACTAAACTTATGTCTATGATTATGAGACTTACACTCTAAGAGACTTGTACATGCGGATCAATTGTGTTGTTAAAGGTACTATTCGAATCTTGGCGTTCGCTGCCCTGCAGTCGCAACGCACTACTGTTTTGGGTTTTCGATAGAAATATATGCAGTGCTTTCCGCTGTGTTACGCTGCTGAGTGGTGTGGCCTTCACGCCGGCCGCTGGCGGCTCGCGCCTGTTGGGCAGCGACCACCAAGATTCAAATGGTATCTTAACCCACACTACTGTTTATTGAATTGTGAGTTAACTTAATCATATAAAGTGATCCAACTTCACGATAAAGCAGCGTGGTTGCCGCTCAGCTAATTCACCTAGTGTGGAAGTGCTCTAAGTAAGAGGTAATCTCATCAATGTCACATACATTAAAAATGTTTTTTTAAATAAATGATTGTCTTCTAATTAGAAGACTTTTAACTAAAAGTAAAGTTAATAAACACAGTGCAATTTTAATGGTTTTAAAGATGTTAACAGGATATTTTTCTTTTTAACAACTTTTTCTATGAGAACAACATTAAAACCTCTAAAAAAAATTCATCTTCCCAACTGATATGTCAGCTTGTCAGCGGTTAAGTATGATGAAGCGACTTTTTTGAGATTCCTATTTTGGTCCCATACAGAAAGGTGTTGTTGGGAAGAATATATTATAAACGTATTGAAAAACAGATAAAATTGCATGGTTTATAGTTAAATTACCTCTGTCCATATTTTTTTATTGACAGTGATCAGCTGATTGTATTACTATTTTGTCACATCTTGCTACATAGATACAATGACAAAATTTATCAATTCAAAATAAGTATACTGGGCTATCAAATAAAAATACTTTTTGTCTAATAACGTTTTTATATTTCACTCTTTTATTTACAATAATATATCTATGTGCCGAAGCTTATCTACATCTATTAGGTACATTTTATACACAAAATATTAAGCATAATAATAATATACTTCAACTTACATTTTATATAAAGTATATACAATAGATATGTTTTATACATTTCTGATCTAAATTACATCACAATTTCCTAAAGATTTGTAATTGAAATTATTTAGTTTTTATTTATTATTATTATACGTTTGTCCTGTCCGTAAACTCAAGGATAATCTTGTAACCACATACTTAAATTATGGAGAACAACTTTTGCTTGACTTTTGCAAAGCTAGAAAATTTATCGACTTCCCATACAAAATTACCAAACAGATTGAATTTGTATGGAAAAAAACCGGCCAAGTGCGAGTCGGACTCGCGCACCTAGGGTTCCGTACAAACCTGTAGAAAGTTTAATTTTGTTACAGCTCAAAGGTATCTTCTTTGCGTGTCGACTCAGACTTTCATATATGTGAGGTCCAAAACTCAGCCACCGATATAGCACTATTGGTGGCCTTGTAGAGATTCTCGCGCGTGCAGGTGTAGGGACACGTAGGGCATGACATATATATGCCATTGTCTGTGGGGAAATACCACATAGACATGCGCTCTCCAAGCTGTAGCCTCCACCTGTGCATGTTCTCCGTGCTTCGGCCTACTTGGGTCCTTAGTCTATTTAAGGACTTGCAAGTTGCCCAAGTTAGATCATGTCCAGGAGGGAGTCGCTCTGACAGTTCTATGTCAGAGGGACATGACATAGAACATGGGTCTATGGAATATTTCTCCTTCCACAGCTGCTTAAAGGTATAGACCTGATTATTTGATATGAATTTCAATTTAATACCTCTACGCGTTAATGAGGAAAAAGGGTAGTAAGTTTAAAATTATTTAAAATATTTTAATTATATAATGTAACTAAAAATTTACGCTTTTCGCAGTTTTTCCTTTATCTGTGCTATAAGACGTTGCTTCGTACCAAATTTCAAGATTCGGAGTTCACGGAAAGTACCCTGTAGGTTTTGATTCCCTTGCGAGTCTCTAAAATAAACGGCATAAACGGCTGTATCTTTTGATTGCGTTGGCTTATAAGTTTGATTTTTTCACAGCTCCAAGGGACAGTAGACTTGAGTATTTTATATAAATTCCAGCTTGATGCCTCCACGCGTTCCTGAGAAAAAGGGTCTTGACAGACAGACAGACGAACGGTCAACAAAGTGATTCCATAAGGGTTCAGTTTTTTTCCTTACGAGGCACGGAACCCTAAAAATCATTTTTTTAAATTCTTAAAACAAAAGTTGTTCACCATGATGTATACAGTGTGTAACGAAAAGGTGAAATAAAACTTTAAGGGGTTACTCTACGGCTAAATTACATCAACTTTTTCTATGGGACCAACATCGAAATCGCAAAAAAAAACCACTTTCCCATACTAAAACGCGACCAGCTGGCATCAGTTTGTATGGAAACGTCATTTTTTTTTAAAGATTTTGACGTTGGTCCCATAGAAAAAGTTGATGTAATTTAGCCGTAGAATAACCCCTTAAAGTTTTATTTCACCTTTTCGTTACACACTGTATACACTATACATTATGTGGTTACATGGTTATCCTGCCTTCCTAGCATGAGCACCAAAACACGATATGATATAGCGATATTTCGACACCAACTGTAAAAATATGATAGATATAGCCGCCATGTTGAATCTCCGTGCCAGTGACGTCACATTTTATGATCACTGTTTCGATAAAAAATCAAAATGGCCGCTATATCTGTCACACTTTTACAGTTGGTGTCGTTATATCGCTATATCATATCATATCGTGTTTTAGTAATCATGCTAGGGGGGCTGGACTGCTTAAAGACCACCTGAACGAAGTCGCGGGCAAAAGATAGTATTCTTATATTACAATAGTACCAATAATGTATTATTTGCCAAGGGCGTGGCGTTCAGGGAGCACTAGACCAGAGCTAATAAAAAAAAATACTCTGACCGAGAATCGAACCCGGCACCCAATGTTCCAGGAATATCAACGCGGCACGCCATCGTGTCGTCACATGATGCCTAAATCCCAGTTTCCTAGTAAAATCGATTATTGTTAGGTCAATATAACAGTATTTCCTAGCCAACATCGCTAATGTTGCTATTGGCTGTGGACGTGGCGGGGTTGGTCCAAATGTTGGCCCCAGTGGACCCGCCGTCGGAGTACGTCGACCGCGACGGGATGATGGGTGACCGTATGCAAACGCTGGAAAATAATATCATAGATAGAATATCATACTGGAGATGGCGACAATTTTTTTTTTCGTCTATTAGGTAAATTGTCAAAAAAGTTTGACGCCCTTGTGATTTTTGCTTGATTGATTGAAAAAATAAGTGTCCATTATTTTTTGATAATTTATCTGACGGACTGAATAAAATTTCATTTTCTTTACCTAGTCGTCATCCATATTATACAGAATGTTCAAAAGAATAGGACACTTATGGACATAATTTTATTCTCGGTGTATAATAACTCTGTGTCATGCGTCCACTTTTCCACCACACGGAATTTCACAGTAGTTGCAAACCAGTGTAACCCAAATACAATTACTCATTACATTTTAAGTAGTTCCTAATGCGACAGAAAATGGTAGAAAGCAATATGGCTTCGACGACCTCCGTAGCCGAGAGGCGAGCATGCCAGACTTGTCGCTATCTCTAAGGTCTCGGGTTTGAGTCCCGGTTGGTCAATGTAGAAAAATAACTTTCCTATATTGTCTCATGTCTGGGTGTTGTGGTACCGTCTTTGTTTCTGATTTCAGTAACACCAATGCTTTGGCTACTTACCATAGCAATGTATGTGATGTTGTCTTATATATTTTTTTTAAAATATGGCCTTTTTGGTCCTATGTTACAGAAAGTACCTAGGTTTTACGTCACCTAGTTAGTTTCAAATGGTCAAAAAAAGATGCTTCAATTTTGACAAAAATAAACAGTAGTTTAGTAATGTTGTTTGCTAGTAACTATCTCAATTCATTTTTACATAGTAATTAATTTTTATCTTTGCCATTCTTTGTCTTTATGCTTTGAATTAAATGTCTAATAATTTTGCTATTACTAAATCACACGTGATAGTGCCGATTTTATTTGTATTTCATTGTTATTATCATGCACCTAAAATGTTTTTTAAATTATTTCAATTTTATGTTCTGGTCCTGCAGTCTTCTTGACAAAAATAGAGATTATTTTGCAATCGCTATTTTCTATCGATGGCACGTTATAATATTTGTTTCTATTTCAAAGTTAACGATTTTTGTCGGTATCTACTATCAAATTTTACGGTAAAGTTTGTAAATTTTTGTCGGTTTGTTGTAATCGAAATTTTAAGGTCCGATGTGTATTAAGTTTAACATGCCATCAATAGGAGATATCGATCGCAAACAATTAGCTATATGTTGGCCAGAAAAGTGACATCCAAAATTTTTTTTAGGTTTCTCGTGTTGAGAGGTATCTGAATCACCCCTATTTATGTTCTACGATTTTTGTAGTTTTCTAAGCCTATGAAGTACAACTTTTTACAAAGATCAGAGTCTAGCGCATTCTCTGAAGCTACTTAGAAACTAAGAAATTATCAGTTTAGATTTTTAATTTAAGGTTGAAAATTTAAACGATAACTCACTTAACATAAATTCTCAACTTTAGGTCAATTTTGTAGTAACTTCCATTATAGTTATGAGGCTGTTTATTTTATGCATAAATGCACAGTTCATAGAGATTTAGCTGTAAGAAAAAAAAACTATGAAACATTAGAAATATTTAAAAAAAAAATCAAACTACGAAAAATTGTAGAACATACATAGGAGTGATTCAGATACCTATCAACACGAGACACCTAAAAAAATTTTTGAACGTCACTTTTCTCTCCATCCTGTATAATTCTAGACTGCAGGCCCTGGTGAGTGGTGACTGTCATGCGTGACATGCGTTCACTGACCTCAGTTCTTTAGGACATCAGCTCATTCCCAACATTGTCCTAAGAACATTGCCAAAAACGAAACGTTAATTTAGATACCTATTATGAATTTCGTTCAATAGAGATGTTATTTCAAGCTAAAATAACATTTTAGATATAATATAAAAGCAAGCCAAGATCCCTTATATTTTGCAAAGTCCATGTCCGTCCGTTTAGTAGGTAGGTACGTATAACATATCCTTACTACATTTAATTAAAGCTCAGATTTTTGTGTCTTGTCACTACCTTCTGTATGGGGAAGGTATTCTAAATTAATTAACTTATTGTATTTTTCATGACGTTAGTTCCAAACGAATATTAATAAGCACCTTGATTATTTATTGGGTGCACGAGACAGAGACAATGCTCTAAAAAACCCAAAGCTCTTGTCTCTTTCACACACGCGGCATTAAAGTCCTGGGCCCTGGGGCTTAACCATAAGCTCTTTAAATAGTCTTGTTCCAACCTTGCTTTGTTTTTTTTTTGTAAAGAGTTTCAAGTAAAAACAGTCCATCATTAGGCCTGTCCTTTTATATGGCAGCGAACGTGGCCGCTACTTGAGCGACACAAGCAGGAGCTGCGTGTCACGGAGATGAATAGCTGCGGTGGATGTGCGGAGTCACGCGTAAGGACCGCGTGAGGAACTCGCGCATCCGCGGTAGCCTTCGTGTCCGTGATATTGCAGACAAACTGCAGGAGAGTCGCCTACGCTGGTACGGCCATGTTTTGCGGAAACCGGCAAGCTACGTAGGAAACAAATGTCTGGCCATGCCGCCACCGCCAAGTCTCGGCAAAAGGGGTAGACCCAAGAAATGCTGGCTGGACGTCGTGAGGGCTGACATGCGTGCTAATGATCTCACAACTAGAGACGCTCAAGACCGCGCGAACTGGAGGAAATCAAGGAAAGCGGACCCTGGGCCCCAATGCAATGGCTTTGGACGCAACCGGGATTGACCGTATAGATGAAGCAGAAGAAGAGTTTGAAGTAAAAACAATACCAGGTACATTTTAGAGTCCACTGTCGGGCTTCTGCAATGTCGCGGGATTATAGTCAAATTCGTATAGAAAACGTTTATTTGACACATGAAAGAAAGTACAGTGTAGAATTTTCCTACTAGTAACTTCATATAGGCTGTACCATTTATAGTGGTTAATTTTTTTTGGTGGGCGTCTTAATAAGAACTTCTCTAAGAACATTAGTTCCGCGAAAAGCAATAGTTTAGTAATTATAATGTTTTTAAAACTTGTATGAAATTTCTTAACACCAGTCACATACTTACCTACTGTATGAAAACTGCAACTAAAAATCGGAAAGTTAAATATGAAAGTAGAGCGTTCATGTAATGAGCAAACTCTACGTAAATTCAATCTTAATATTTCAAGAGCCCATGGTTAAGCCCCAGAGTCCAGGACTTTATTGCCGGGATATTATAAATAGGAACTGCAGGAGAGTCGCCTACGCTGGTACGGCCATGTTTTGCGGAAACTGGCAAGTTACGTATGAAACAAATGTCTGGCCATGCCGCCACCGCCAGGTCCTGGCTAAACGGGTAGACCCAAGAAATGCTGGCTTGACGTCGTGAGGGCTGACATACGTGCCAATGATCTCACAACTAGAGACGCTCAAGACCGCGCGAAGTGAAGGAGTAAATCAAGGAAAGCGGACCCTGGGCTCCAAAGCAATGGATTGATCGTAATAGACGAAGAAGTTTATAAATAGGATACTTTACAGTATTATTTTTATTTTCCCTCTCTAATAGAAAATACATATCTACCTAAATATCTACTCACGAATTGACATCCTCAAGCTTCTTCAGCAGCCGCTCGTTCTCCCGGCTCAGTAACTCCTGGTCTCTGAGGAGCTGGTCTCTCACGTTGAACAGCTCAGTGTTTTCTGTTCTGAGCGCGGTGTTCTCCTGCATGTGTAGTTGGACGAGATCTACCAGCTCTGATTGGGGCAGCTGGTAAAGTTTGTTGGGCTCTATTCGAGGTGGGGTGCGTCGGTGACCTGTTGGAATTGGTTAGATTAGATTGGTTAAAACAGTACCCGCAATCCAGTGTCGATTCGGTCCCAGTAACATTACTATCAAACGGTATTCTTGGAAACCCAAAAAATGCAATTATTGCGAAATGAGGCTGAAAATAGAAGAAACGAAAATGTGATTTTGTTTTGTTCTATTTTCAGGCATATTGGGGTAGTATTTCTAATTTTAGATCTAATTAAAAGCTTTCGAAAATACCGTTTTAGATAGTAATGTTACTGGGAGTGGATCGACACTGCATTGCGACTAAGTACTGTTAAATTACGGGAATAGGGCTTCAGAATATACAGATGTTTGTTGACCTGTCTGGTCTAGTGAAGCGCGACTTTAAAACCAGCGGTTTCGGGTTTGAATTCCGGAACAGAAAAATATTTTTGTGTTGAACACAAGCATTTGTACTTGAACCATGGATATTTTAAAATTAATTTAAGTATGTTACTATCTCGTCGCTATAGTACCTACAAGGTTTGCTTAGTTTATAGCTGAATAATTGATGTGATTTGGAAGCTTTTGATACGTTAATCTTTGAAAGAAATTGTGTCGCTTTGATTTTTCCGTATGATTCATTGAGTCTACGTAATCGGTCGAGGAATCTTTATGAGTTTAGACCCTTTTGTTTTAGTATAGTACCTTGGCTCCTTCTTTTTACAAAAAAAATTGCAGAAAAACATATTAAAATTGTCTTCTTTGTGTGTGACCGGTTGGTGGCTAAATCTGTCCTGAAAGGCCTTTGACTTTCTTTTACTTGTGCTATAGGTAGGCACTAGACATTGCTAGGTTAACGGGAAGCCTACCCCATAGGTTATGATTCCCTTGCGAGTAAGTTACCTATCAAAAATACGGCATTAACATTTCAATGAGTTTTTTTTAAATATGGACAACATCACATACATTGCTCTGATCCTGTGATAAGTAGCTTAAGCACTTGTGTTACAGAAATCAGAAACAACGACGGTAAACCAACACCGAGATCCGAGACAATATAGAAAAGTTATTTTTCTACATTGAGCGACCGGGAATCGAACCCGGGACCTCAGAGATAGCGACACCAAGTCCGGTATACTCGCCTCTCGGCTACGGAGGTCGTCAAGTTGACTTAGAAGGTTGATTTTTCACTGCTCTAAGGGATTGCAGAACTACTTAAACATTTGATATTAATTTCAACGCGTTGATAAAAAAAGTAAACCGACTTCAAAAACTGAAAAGCTAAAAATAATATCAACACATAAGTACCTAATCAGTTACTTTTGGAGTCGGTGCCATCCGATGAGAGTTTGAATATTTTAGTTTGCACCGACTCCAAAAGTAACTGATTAGGTACTTATGTGTTGATATTATTTTTAGCTTTTCAGTTTTTTGAAGTCGGTTTACTTTTTTTTAATAAAATTTACTTGTTTCATCTATTTTTAGTGATACATCCTCAACAAAACGAATCATTTGAGTGCAAACATAAGTAAACGGCTGAACTCCGATTTCATCCCTTATTTTTCCCACCTTAGAGGTGATATTTAACCAAAAAAATTTCAATATACCATCTTTAAAGTTAATGCTATTCAATAAAGAAAGAATCATCAAAATCGGTTCACAAATGCCGAAGATATTGGGCAACATAGGTACAAAATCAGTTGGCACGGTATGGAGTTCATGCAATGTTTGATGATTTTCTTATAGATCCCATCATCAGAACTTGATCAAATTTTTAAGGGATCATTCCAAAAGTATTCCCTTTCGAACAAAAAAAGAACTATCGAAATCGGTTAACCTGGTAACGAATGATCGCTGAACAAACATAAAAAAAATATAAAAAAAAAGATTTCGAAGAATTGAGAACCTCCTCCTTTTTTGAAGTCTGTTAAAAAATAATCTTGACAGGCAGACGGCCAAGAATGTGATCCTAAGACTACCTTTTTACCTTTTGAATACAAAACTCTTAAAAGAAGTAAAAAAAATACTACGTACTATAACTATCTAAGTTGTAATCTGTCTGCACGTGTAACGCCGTCCTCAGATGCTCGTTTTCATTCTGTAGAGCTTCTACTTCTCTCTTCAGACTCAGTATAAGAGCATCTCTTGCGTCCTGAAACCGCAAATACTCATTTGAAGATTGCACTGTACTGACTTAGTGCCGTGTGGGGACGGCCTTAAAGAATACACTTCTCCACCGCAAACAGGAGGCGCGTCGTAAGAGGCGACTAATTCCTGTAGCACTAGACGGGCAGCAGCGACTTCGTGCGAAATCTTATAAAAACTGCGCTCGCCAACCCGCCTGCCTAGCGTGGTGAGTATCGGCAATCGCCCCGGTGATAAGTCATTGGGGGAGGCCTTTGTTCAGCAGTGGATGCATCTAATGGCTGAAACGATACGAACGATACTGGACTGAGTACACGTTTATCAGAATTTAAAATCTCAAATAGATTTAAAGGAGGTTCTAGAAACATAAAACATAATCTTAAACTTGGTTTAAAGAATGCTGTTTCTATACTTCTTTCGCACTCTGACAATGTTTAAGCAAAATTGTAAGCACTGTTACCTTATTATAAAGTGTAGGTATGCTTTGTGTTTTGCAAATAAACAATGTATCTATCTATCTATCTTTCTTATTGTAAATTATATGTATGTACCCTTCTACCTATTTTAAGCAAATAAATGCTTTGAATATGGTCGGGGTTTAATATGCCTTTGACTTAATGAAGTCGATTTGATTGAATGTAAGTAAAATACGTCCCGCTGCAGGGCACAGGTCTCACCTCAACTATTAGGTAATTTGGGCCATACCACGCGGGCCCAGTGCGGATTGGTGGACGGTGTTGTAAGCCCAGTAACTTAACCTTACTGTCAAATGCGGCCCTTAGGCCTCAGAATAGGCTTCACGACTAGTGTCAAGCGATATTAGCTGGGACCAATTTAACGTGCTTTCCGAAGCACGGAGATGCTTGTGATATCACTAAATAAAGGGTGTACAAAAGAATAGGACATTCCTTAAAAACACGTAGTCAGCTGTTGATAGACAACCACTTTTTCTATGGAAGCAACATCGAAATCGTGATTTTTTTCAGATGCTCCATTCATTATCATCGAGGTAGCGCGTTAGTGAGTAAAGTTTGTATGGAGCATCTGAACTTTTTGACGTGATAACGTCTTTAAAATCGTTTTAGTCGGGTGACATGTTCAGAAACTTGTGTCACACCAAAACCTCACGAGCGCGATCGCAGGTATAACGAGAGAGAGACGGACCGATCTCCCGTCTCATCTCGAGCGCTGCCAGTCATTCCGTGAAACTTGTCACGCGGAATCCTCACGAGCGGAGGCTGGCATAGCGTTCGAGTGAGTGGACCGATCTTCCGTCTCTCTCACTCTAGCGGCATACAAACGAATGGAGATTTTCTCGTGCGGTTACGTTATCACGTAAACATCTCGATCGTAAACCTACTTTACAAACAACCAATTTTTTTTTCGATTTCGATGTTGCTCCCATAGAAAAAGTTGACGTATATGAGCAGCTGATTACGTGGTTTCAAGGTGTGTCCTATTCTTTTGTACACCATGTATAGTTGGAACGGTCACCCATCCTATCACAACCGAGGCGTAGGTGGATCAACTTTGGTAATCACTACCAATGTGCTGCCGACCCACTGAGCTACAAGCACCTACAAGATAAAATACTTAGTGTGTTATTTTTCTTACCATTTTGACGATTGGCTTGGATTTAATTTTCTTAGCCCTGGAGGCGTATCGTAGGGTGTTTATAGTCTCGCTGAGGTTTGATCTCGTTGGAGCTATGCACGCAATCTACGACAAAAAATTAATTAGTCCAATTTTTTTATTAGTGAAAAAATGATTTTCAATAAATTAAGTCATAATTACAATTACAATAAAATTGACAACATAATAAATAGAATAATAATAAATTAAAATGATTTACAATTTAAAATAAACACAATGTCAAATCGGGAGTGAAAGTGCCCATCACACTTGCAGCATTGCCCCGCTGGCAAGCTTAATTTATTAGTCCAAATATACATAATATAAAGAAGAAGAATTCTCAGTCATTCTTGTAGAGTAGATACGTACCATCAAAGTGACGCCATTCCCTGCAAGACTATCTGCTAGAAGTTTAGTCAGTTTGCTGTCCCGGTATGGTATGTGTCCTCTCTTCTTCCCATCACTGAGTTGGGCTATACAGTATCCTAAAAAAGAAAATGATTTTTTAAGTTTAAGTCCCCAGAGTCCTTAGATTCATCAGGTTTCATTCATCGGATGTAGTGCTTTTTCCAGCACCGGGACTGCGTAAAATGGCTTTCGGACGTCCTTAAGCCATCCCATCATAAATAAATATTGGACATCACAACATTTTGACGACTGTCTGGTGTAGTGGTTTGCGCTCCGTACTACAAAGCCAGCGGTTGCGGGTTTGAATCCCGCAAGGGGCAAATGTTTGTGTGATGGTCACGAGCATTTGTATCTAAGTCATGGACATTTATGAAGGTATTTAAGTATGTTTATCCGTTATTTAGTTGGCGACTAAGTACAAGCTTTGCTTAGTTTGGGGCTAGATAATTGGTGTGATTGTGAAAACAATTTATTTATTTATTGCTCTGAGATATAAAGTAGCTAAAGCACTTCTATTATAGAAATCGGAAACAACGATGGTACATGGGGCACACTAAAAGTTCCGAAAATTTTACACGAAGAATTGAAAGTTCGGAAACTTTGCTGTCGTTGGATCCCTCATGAACTGACAGCGGAGCAGAAGCGGGCTCTCGTGGAAAGGTGCTCACAGATGCTACTGAAGTACGACCACGGACATTCTAATGATGTTTATGACATTGTCACAGGAGACGAAACGTGGATTTATTGTTTTGAACCCGAAAAAAAACAGCAATTTTGTGAATGGGTGTGTGAAATGGGTGAAAAAGAGAACATGCCAATGCCATGTGAGGCAGGCGAGAAACGTTGGTAAAAAAATTATCGCGTTTTTTTCTCAGCTACGGGTCCCATCTGTACAATTCCACTTGAAGATCAAAAAAATATTAATGCCGAGTAGTATTCTACCATTTATTTACTCAGGGTGATAGAAAAAGTTCGCGAAAGACGACCTAAAAGCCGCGTTCTCCTACATGATGACAACGCCTCTTCACACACGGCCAACAAAACAAAAGTCATTTTTAGCTTCCGAAAAAGTACAACTCGTCACCCATCCTGCGCATAGCCCCGACCTAGCACCCTGTGATTTCTGTATGTTCCCCAAAATCAAAGATTTGATGAGAGGTTTTACTTTTACCAACTCCGAAGAGGCAGTGATAGCGTTCAATCAGCTCGTAGAAAACATGCCTTCAGATCTGTGGTCCTCCTGTTTTAAAAAATGGTTCGATCGCATGAAAAAATTTTTAAAATGTAGAGTATTTTGAAAAGCAATAAACATAATTAATATTTTGGTTATAACATGTTGTTTTTTTAAGTTACGCAAAACTTATAGTGTGACCTACGTACAACACCCAGACCCGATCCAACATAGAAAAGTTCGTTTTCTACATTGACCCGACCGAGAATCGAACCCGGGACCTCAGAGGACGCCAAGTTCGGCGTACTCGACTCTACGGAGCCAGGAGATTGATAACAAACTTACCAAGAACCATAAGACTCCTATTGATATTATTAGCTTCCTCCAGCGTCTTGCCGGTGCTGTTAGTCTTCTTGGTCATCTCGCTGCCGGCCAGGTCGACGAAGTTGATCTTGCCGTGCGTGGAGCACGAGAGCGCCGCGTCCGCGCGTAAGTCGCGCCGCACGCGCACGCTCAGCACCGTGTGCGAGCGAGACGAGTGCGCGTTCATCGAGTGCGCGCCCACTGCGCGGTTACGCATGCCTGGAAAAAGGGATAGCCTAAGAAGGAGAGCGAGTAGAAAGATATACAGGGTGTAAAGTAAATGGTATATCAAGCCGAAACTAGCTTAAGTTAACGTATGCATATATATGCTGTGGTGAAGTCATATATTTGATATCATCTTTTTTTTACCATCATCATCATTTCAGCCATAAGACGTGCACTGCTGAACATAGGCTTCCCTCCAGTGACTTCCAGATTCATTATTATCATCATCATTTCAGCCGTCCCACGTCCACTGCTGAACACAGGCCTCCCCTAATGACTTCCATCATCGGGTTGGATTGCCAATACTCGACGCTTGGCAGGCGGATTGGCGAGCGCAGTTTTTTATAAAATTTCGCACGTATGTATGCATATATTATGTTAACATAGGCTAGTTTTGGCTAGATGCAACTATTTACCTAACACCCTGTAGATACTCATTGCACACCACACAAAGTAAAGATGTCTTTAGATGTCACAAGATGGGACATACGATCAAATGACGAAGAATCAATTGCCTATCATACTTCACAGCACTAGGGATGGGTTTTTGCCATCTGGATAAAGGTATCGCCAGCAGCCACCGTCTTAAAGAGCAGTGCCTTGCTAAATAAAATAAGCTTTCCTATAACAACAAACATGCTAAAACTTCATCACTTCAGCAATAGGACGTCCACTGCAGAACATAGGCCTACCCCAGTGATATCCAGATTGGCCGGTTGGCTAAAATCTTATATTAGTTACCAAAAAAGCAAGTCCTATTCATTATGAATCTTCGTACCTTCTTCCAGAACAGCGAAAAGATCGTCCAGCTGCTCGCAATCGACTGTAAACTGGTTTTCTACATAGAAACTCCTGCTCTCTTTCGACCACCGCACCTGAAGAGGTTTTCTTGCGCTGCCCGGGTTAAGTAGGTCAATTACCTGGAACAAGTTCAATCATATCAAGATTTTCGGAGTTTCGGAGACGACCGTGCGAAAAACTCTCCTAGGTTCGGGTTTATTACGAATTCGCGACGTCAGCTTTCATTCCGGGAACCACTACTGATTCCATATGACATCCAGCCTCCCTAGCATGAGCACCAAAACACGATATGATATGATATGATATAGCGATATATCGACATCAACTGTAAAAATATGATAGTAATAGCCACCATGTTGAATCGCCGTGCCGGTGACGTCACATATTATGATCGCTGTTTCGATAAAAAATCTAAATTGCGGCTATATCTATCATATTTTTACAGTT
This sequence comes from Anania hortulata, assembly GCA_963576865.1. Classification (NCBI taxonomy): domain Eukaryota; kingdom Metazoa; phylum Arthropoda; class Insecta; order Lepidoptera; family Crambidae; genus Anania; species Anania hortulata. The sequence goes on along the minus strand of OY756398.1, from coordinate 18,648,857 downwards.
GGTTTCGATATATCGCTTTATCAAATCATATCATATCTTGTTTTGGTGCTCATGCTAGGGAGGCAGGTATTTAATATGGCAGTAACTATGTAGTTAAGAGATACCTAGTGTTGCCACTTGCCTCTCGCCACGACCACAAGCTAGAAGCGGAACCGCAAGTGGTCGATACAAGTAAGTGATCAGTGGCGGTTACTTTTATAATTGGAGTTTGACGTCAAAGGTCAGAGAGCGCGAGTGGCGAGTGCTGGCACTACTGGCGTTTTGTAACTAGTCATGCAGTGGCAGCAGAAATGAGTAGCGGTGATTCATGACGTTTAGGTAATGCGGGCGCGATCATGGGTGCCGTCTTCATAAAATGTATAAAGCCACAAGCGCAGCTGCCATTTGAAGCTGGAAGTAGCTGGTTGTCACCGGTGGTAGCTAATTAGTGGCGTTGACGGTGGCGTTTGTGGCTGCAGCGTGTGACTCGTGTGCACCTGTGCGGCGAGCCTTATAGGTTTTAACAATTGTATGTTTCTGCTCAATATTACCTTTTCGTTGTAAATCTCCAAGAAGGATGCCTTAAGGATGAAGTGGCACTCGGGCCGCTCCTGGATCAGCTGGAACAGGTACACGAACGAGCGCACCACCAGCCCGTGCTCCGGGGAGTAAGGACTTGTGCCTCTCTCCACCTGCACGCAAAATGCAGGTTATAAGGCAAAAACACATTTCTGGGTTTATATAATTATTATGTAACCACTTGCTTGGCGGTGGAGAAAACATCGTAAAGAACCTAGACTACTAGCATTGCATGCTACATAATTCTTCTCAATTCAGTCAGTGTACATATTAAATTAATTATTAATTCAAACTTAATACGATTAAATAGTTAATTTACGTAACTAAGCTTCACGCATTTTTATAATAACTGTTCGCGTAGTCTTTTTTGCGCATCTTTTTTTTCCCCGTATGAATCTTCTGCGAAGAATTAGAAAACTTAAAGAAAAAGATGGATAAAATCGGTAAAGTCGTTCTCAAGCAATGGCGTGATCAACGGAAATTGGGATCCATTTTTATGTATACAAGGTGTAATAGAATTAATGCACATCCTCTTATTGGCTAATTCTAGTGATCAAATACAACAACTTTTTGTTAGGGACCGACATCGAAATCGCAACAAAATTAAAGGTTTCCTTATACAGCATCATCGAGCATCAGTCATCGTATGATGCTGGACATTTAGTATGAAGTTTTTTTTTTAAGATTTCAATGTTGGTCTCATACGAAAAGTTGTTGTATTTGAGCACCAGAATCAGCCCCTAAGATGATGTGCATTAATTTTGTTACACCTTGTATACAGGGTTACATTGCAAATTGCGCTAAATGGTGCCAAATTTAAAAAATAAGATCCTGGGAACAATATAATGAAACGTCTTAATCGTTATTATTTTTAATAATAATTAAATAAATAAATATTGGACAACATCACATACATTGCTCTGATCCTGTGGTAAGTAGCCAAAGCACTTGTGTTACAGAAATCAGAAACAACGACGGTACCACAACACCCAGACCCGAGGCAATATAGAAAAGTTATTTTTCTACATTGACCCGATCGGGAATCGAACCCGGAACCTCAGAGATAGCGACGCCAAGTCCGGTATGCTCGCCTCTCGGCTACGGAGGTCGTATGTTACGAAAAAAAATACTTTTAAATATCCGAAATAAAGTCATCGTCAGAGAGACTACGAAAGCCGCGCGGTCATTCATCAGAGGCGTAGGTACGGCGAGCCAAGCCCTTACGCAGTGCACATACATTTTTAACGGCGGACAAAAATAATAAAATGTGAAAAAAAAACTTGTTCTTTGCATAACTAGTTCGATTAAGTTACTGATTTAAGGCGTAAAAATTTGGCACCGCTTTGCAATTTAACCATGTAGTTAGTGTTAGAAGAAACTTCTTTAGTCTTAGAAGTGTCTGAGAATTTAGAAAGAGATCCAGCCTTTTCATATAGATTCATGAGTAAATTCAAGTCTATTTTTCTTGTCTGAATATGAGCATTTATTTTACGATATGGATTCCTGATCCAAAAATTAATAGTTCGCTCCTTTTATTCGATGTGTTCAATCCGAGGTCGCTTAGGAATTACTATGATCGAGTGACCTTGATCATCAAATAGTCCAGGGTTAAGTAATATATATGTTATATATAAGTTCCATGTAAGTAATCATTGTTACCTTTTTCATAAACACCCAGCAATCAGGCGAAAGTGATTTTGTTGTAATCGATTGACACTATCTGCTGGTCATTTATAGCGGACTAAATTATTAAGCGTTCAGTAGAATAAACTAAACTATAATCAACCATTTGATTGATAGCAGACACTATAGTGCCACTTGACCTCGCAAGTGATCGCTATCTCCTATCGATAGCATGTTTACAATATACAAAGTGATCCTTTTGATTTTCCATAAAATGTGGAAATAGGTTAGGTTGCCTCCACGATTGACATGTTTTATAGATTTTTACGAAATGATCCCTTTTTTATTTATTTTCGATTTCATAAAACCATTTATATGGCTTTGATGTCAACTTCTAAGATTTTGACCATTTGTATTGACCGAGGCGACTATGTGCGTAAAATTTAAGGCGTTATCTGACATGCTAGCAAAAACTCCATACAATTATTGTTTATCTCCAACACAGTGCGTCTGAGACATAGTTAACGTCGCACGGCTTTTTATACAAGTAAACTCTCAAGTCAAAAATATTGGAAACGATCATACCGGTTCTAATAGGACTTTCCATGAATAAGTATGTTTGAAGAACTTCGTAGCCGAGAGGCAAGTACGCCGGACTTGGCGTCGTCTTCTCTGAAGTCCCGGGTTCGATTTCCGTTCGGGTCGATGTAGAAGACGAACTTTTATAAATTATTTCGGGTCTGGGTGTTGTGGTGCCGTCGTTGTTTTTAATTTCTATAACATAAGTGCTTTAGTTATTTACTTTAGGATCAGAGCAATGTATGTGATGATGTTGTCCAATATTTTATTTGTTTATTATTTATTTAAGTCAGGTTATTAGTTATAAAAGATACTATGATATGATAGACGATTTTCCGAACAACAGTGTCCAATAGTTAATGTTCTTACTTAATGATCATTTTGAACTTTTCATATTAACAAAAAATCACCAATAATTACTTTTTTTATTAGACTTTTCGAAAAATCCTGGCAATTTTTAAGTCTTATTAGAATCAGTTTGTTCGTTTCCAATATTATCAACGTGAGAGTTTATATGAAAAGCCGCGTGACTTTAACGCTTTTAACCAACGATGTTCTTTCGTTAAATTTTGGGAAATCAAAAAGAACACGATGTATTTATAGTCTCTTTTTCAAAGTTTTCGATATTTTGTCGGATTGAAGGCAAGGTATACAAAATGTTACGTTATTTGTGACTGAACTAGTAGATATACTTTTACCCACGACCTCCTACCTCTACCTACCTACCTCCCCGTAGCCGAGAGACGAGCTTACCGGACTTGGTCTCGCTATCTCTGAGGTTCCGGGTTCGATTCCCGGTCGGTCAATGTAGAAAAATAACTTTTCTATATTGTCTCCGGTCTAGGTGTTGTGGTGCCGTCGTTGTTTCTGATTTCAGTAACACAAGTGCTTAAGCTACTTATCATAGGATCAGAGCAATGTATGTGATGTAGTCCGATATTTATTATTACCTATCAAGTTTAGGCACTTTACTATAGTCATAGTTTATATATATTTACTGTGCTATCGTTGTTTTGACCGATGGAATGTTATTGATGGATTCATGTCATAATGTCATATGTTCATAACAGTGATAGTGTCAATGGATCCATGATTTATCGTCAGCGGGTCGTACCAAACAGCAGTCCGTACAAACATATTTATACGTAATGAAAATAATTATAGGATGTCAGACAATCCACCCTGTCACGGGGGCTACGACACGCGATACGACAGTATATTGCACAATATTACACTTTTGTGTTATCATAAATGCGTTTTTAAAGTACTGGAAATGGAAATTGTGTAATCATCATCATCATTTCAGCCATAGGATGTCCACTGATGAACATAGGCTTCCCTCTGTCACTCAGATGCCGGCCAGGCTGGAAACGGCCTGCATCCAGCGACTTCTTGCAACCTTTAACAGGTCGTCTCCAGCTCCATTCTAAAACCTTTCTGCTCCATCGGCCGTCAGTTCTACGTGCTATGTGCCCCGCACTCTGCCACTTCAGCTTGCTAATCCGTTAGGCTAAGTCAGCGACTTTTGGAGGTATCAATTATTGATACCTCTTTGCATAGGTACTTAAATCACTTCATAAACTTTTTATTGCAACAAAAAGGACAATTGGCGTACTTAATGCCTGCAGGCATTCTCTACCAGTATATCAGTAGGCTAGTTGCCCTGAATCTCTAGCTCGCTTTCTCGCTTTCTCGCTTCAAGGAGTACCTACACTGTGTAAATAAGTTAGCTTATTTAATAGGAGTTTAACTCTTTTTATTGCACCAGAGTTACGATAAGTTATTCTATTAAAAGCAAATCACTTTACTGGTGGGTGACTCACATCACTAAGGAACTTTTCTCTTTAGTGGAAATCCAGCCTTTTTGTGAAGCTGCAAATTTTTTGCCCCGTAACCATAGTCAATTTTTCCTATTTTTTGGATATGTTGTAGATATAATGAAAAACTAGGTACGGAATTTGGTTAAACATAAAATTGCTCACGATTTAAGTAAATAATCATCTAAATATATATCTTTATTGACTTTAAAAATTACCTCGAGTGTTTTTTTTAATTAAATAAATCTCAGTTGAAATTATTAAAATATGTGTGAGAACTGAACAAAAATTACCTACATGTTTCTGTCTGTCAAACGGATTAATATCAAATCGCTCTAACTTTATTTTGGCATAGACAAAGGTAACTTACTCTATGATTTTGATAATTTTTCTAGATAAAAAAAAGGTTTCAGTGTGTTTGGTGATTTAGAAATTATAGTAAAAGTCAGTTTGTATGCAAATTAACCAGCTCCAGCTGACTTTTAAAACGAGAAACCAGAAATTTTCAGTAAGGCTATTCCAAATTCATGTATTAATGTAAAACATTCCTACCCACAGAACAGTGCTTCAACCATGTCTTGGTTTAAATGTAGATACCTACATAAAACGGATTTCTCTGTTAATAAATAATCCAAAAACGCAATTAATCAAAGATTATTAGCATAGTGTTGTCAAATAGAAAATAACCATCAATTTTGGTGATTGACATGCCAGTGTTATTAGACCTTTGGTACACCGTTATTAACTGTTAGATGTGGAAACCTTGAGCCTGCGGGCCATACCTACGACTGTACGAAAAGTAAGTAGGTACCTACTAATTGACCTGGTTGATTATAGTATTGAGCTGTGGAATATGGTAATATTGAAAAATGAAAAAATGAAAAAAAAAAAAAATGTTTTATTTGCTAACAAAGACATTATAAAAACATAGTGGTGGACTCTTTCTTGTAAGTGCTACTGCACCTGTGTTAGAAGGAGCCACTCTTCCTTAACAAAAAGGTGTAATAATGGACAAAAACACAATAACCTAAATTCAAGTAACAAAAACAGTTGTCTAATAAAATTTAGGTAAGCTTAATTACCAAACAAAACAGAGCCAAACTAAATATATTAATATCTTACGTTGTGTGTGTGTGTGTGTGTGTGTGTGTTAAACTATTATTTAACACACACACATAAACCATTATTATATATTTATTAACTATGTATATTGTTTTATTTGTTTTGAAAAAGTGAAAAAATGTCAGTGTTATTAAAAGAGTCGCTGAACTGGTTTATCTATACGAACCACTCCATTATGTGAAGCTTACTTATACAACATAAGTGAATATTTAAAAAAAACGACTTCAAAACACTATAAAGCTAAAACTAATTTTTACACGTAAGTACCTAATCAGTTACTTTTGGAGTCGGTGCAACGAAAACATTCAAACTCTGATCAGCTTGCACCGACTCCAAAAGTAACTGATTAGGTAGGTACTGACGTGTTAAAATATTTTTAGCTTTTTAGTGTTTTGAAGTTGTTTTTTTAATTTACTTATTTCATCTATTTTTACCGATTTCATCCTCTTTTCACCCTTAGGGGTACCATTTTTACCGGAAATTGTTACTATAGTATCCTTGAAGTATTAGGTATATTCAATAAAAAAAGAATCATCAAAATCGGTTTACATTTGTCGAAGATATTGGATAACATAGATACAAGAATCACGAACCAATACATTATCTGGGTATATGTTTTGTCATTTTCACAAAAACTGCTTTATCAATTTAGATAAAATTTATATAAAAAAAAATCATCAAAATCGATTCATAATTGGCAGAGTAACCTCCTCCTTTTTTGAAGTTGGTTGAAAAGTAATAGTATATTTTGTAACACTCCTCGTATTTTAACCGGACACCAGAATCCAAGACAAATTACATATTTTACATATATCAATCAAAACTTAGTAATTATTTGATTGACAAATGCTTTTTTTGACGGAATTCATGAATTTATGACGGATCAAACTAGATAGATAGATAGATAGATAGATACTCTTTATTGTACACCACACAAAACAAACAAATCACAGGAAAGTAAATACTTAGTGAATAGCACAATTAATAAAATAATTAAAACTTAATAATAAAAACAATAAGTATCTAGATTGTTTTGCATGTATTAAACGAATGTAATTCTGTAAATCCGACTTTTAGTTTTTTTTTTTTTTTATACGAAATCGTACGTCAACAAAGCAGGACACGGTTGGTTCTAAGATAAACTCTTTGTTTTTATGATTAAGATTAAGATTTATGATTATGAATGTGAAGGTGCTCCATGGTATGTTACAAACGAAATACTGCACCATGTCCTCAACATAACCACGGTGGAGGAAGAGATAGAAAAACATACTCAAAAGTATAGAAGCAGACTTCAATCACATCCAAACTCTCTAGCAAGGGACCTCTTGACACACCAACCTCTCGTGAGGAGACTAAGAAGGAGAAGGATCCTGGACACAACCGTATAAAGCGCCTGGGGTGGAGGCCAGAGAGACTGGGGTGCCTCAAGGGACGCACGCCCTCCTAAAGCCCTAAGCCCTACTCACAAAATCACAGCTAAATGTCCATAATTGGATAGATTGCAGCGGAAATGGGATTATAAAAATTTTTTTAAAAAAAAATAAAACCGACTTCAAAACACTAAAATGCTAAAAATAATCCTAACACTTAAGTACCTAATCAGTTACTTTTGGAGTCGGTGCCAGCCGATGAGAGGTTCAATGTTTTTGTTTGCACCGACTCCAAAAGTAACTGATTAGGTACATAAGTGTTAGGGTTATTTTTAGCATTTTAGTGTTTTGAAGTCGGTTTTATTTTTTTAATAAAATTTACTTATTTCATCAATTTAGTGATAAATCCTAATCTAACTGCTGAACACCGATTTCATCCCCTATTTTCCTACCCTTAGGGGTGATTTTTATTTTGCAAACTTTTATCATATTATCTTTGAAGTATAAGCTATTCAATAAAACAAAAATCATCAAAATCGGCTCATATTTGTCGAAGATAGGTAACAAGAACCACAACCAAAATATTATCTGGGTATATATTTGTTGATTTTCTCAAAAAGTTCTACATCAATCTCGATAAAATTTATATGGGACCACCTCTGAAGTATGATCTACCAAACAAAAAAAGAATCATTAAAATCGATTCATAATTGGCGGAGTAATCGCGTAACAAACATACAAAAAAAAAACATACAGTCGAATTGAGAACCTCCTCCTTTTTTGAAGTCGGTTGAAAAATATGATTATGACTTACGAAAAAGCAGATGCTTCATGCAAACTACAGACGAAGTAGACGAACTAATGCTCTACCGCAATGATGAATATTTATTCATACTTTATCGCACAATTAAAAATAATTATACAAATGACGGACTTAATACCAAGAAACATTATCTATCAGTCAACCAGTGGTCTAACAGAGAAGTACTGAAGGCACATAAAAACATAAATTGAGAATAAGTACAATAGAAAATTGTTTTCAGTCGGGGGACCTTAATAACCATTTTACTTATTATACCTAACTTCATAGTTTTTATAATAAGTTTAAAACATTTTTTTTCTTCTAGTAGCACATTACTGAGTATTTTATATTTTTATTATGACGTAACATATCCTATGTCACCCTAGAACGTAAGTATTCTAACGATACCTATATCAAAATCGGTTGAGGTGTTTAATCCTTATGGTGGAATAAAGAAACACACATATACTTACATACATGAACCCTAAAAACATAACACTCCTTTAAAAAAGTCGTGTAAACAAGGGCACCATGAGTCCTTACTACATCCATATAACTCAAAATCGATACACTTTTATACGTAGTACTCAGCTGGCCAATTTTCATCATGATTTTCATAATTGTTATTGTTATTAGCACTAATCGCCTATCGTCCACGCTCGTTAACGTTTCGTGTTTTATTAACGCTACGTCTACTATGTAAATAAACGCGCTTCGTAAAACACTACTTTGAATAGTTTTGATGTTGGCTACACTAATATCAAAATTACAATTTAAGATCGTATTTCATTAATTTACTTTCTTTTAGGTTGGGTTAATTACTTCTTAAATACAACTAATTTTTTTATGGAAACAATATCGTATAGTAGAAATCAATTCCCAATACTATAAGTCTGATCAGCTGAAATAAGCTTTAAATGGGAACTTTATTGTTTTGCTCAATTAGTTATGTTCTACAACTTATTTGAATTTTTTCCTTAAGGGAACATAAAAGTGTAAAAACATTAGTAAATTGAAGTACGTCCAACAGCAGGGCACAGGCCTCACCTCAACTATGAGGTGGTTTGGGCCATACTCCATGCGGGCCCAGTGCGTCAGGCCAGTGGCTAAACCTTAATGTCAGATGTAATCATCAAGCTGTCTTAATGTTGCACCTTGTTTAGCTTAAAGTTCATCATCATCATCATATCAGCCGGAGGACGTCCACTGCTGAACATAGGCCTCCCCGAAAAGGGGGGATTGTCAATACTCGCCACGCTTGGCAGACGGGTTGGCAAGCGCAGTTTTTTATAATATTTCGCACGCAGACGCTTCTGCCAGTTTCGTGCCACAGGAATTAGTGGCCCCTTACGACACGCCTCCTGTTGGCAGTAGGAAAGTGTAGGGAAGTATTCTTCATGGCCGTCGTGTCGGCTGTGGACGCCCACACGGCACAGCTTTAAGCTTAAAGTTGAATTGTTATATTTTTAAACATTATCTGTTGTTTTATCGTATTTATCGTTTTTAGGATTATCTAAGGATCTACTGGTTCAAATTGAAAAATAGTTTTGTGTTGTTAAGTATATTTATCGAGAAAGGCTATTGTGTAAGCCGATTGATGCCTCTTTTTTATAGAATAGTGTTTACTGACGAATAGGATGGTCCGATGGTCCGATGGACCCATGTAATTTAAAGAAAAATATAAAATACTCACCAATCCAGGAGGTCCAGTCAGGGTATGAGTCTTCCCACTGCCGGTCTGCCCGTAGCAGAATGCCGTGCAAGAGAAACCTTCCACGGCCATCTCTAGAAGCCTCTTCACTCCGGAGTACTCCAGGACGTCTTCCTAAAGAAAAGATTCATGGACTTTAATAAAAATAACTTCTTATACCTAATAATATTATAAAGGTGAAGACTTTGTTTGGTTGAACGCGCTAATCTCATCTCAATCGGTCCATTTATTCTTGAAAAAATTCAAAATTTACATTTAAAAAATCCTTATGAAAACGGATTATAAAGTAGACAATTATTAAAACGACAAGAGTGCATGGACTTAACCTGCTTAGCTCGCACTTACTACATGTCTTGTAACTGTATTTCCTGTAACAAAGGCTGACAAAGGTGACTGAGTTTGTTGCGCCATTTTTTTTTCATCACCAGCCGATATGTAGTCCTGTAGCGGTGTCAGGGCAAAGCTAAATTTTAGGGACGTGTATAAGTGCCCGAAAGAGGGCCCATAAACTGAATAAATGACTATTAAATGGAAGAACGAACCTGAGTTGCTGCCGGCTCGAAGACGACGTTGTAGGAGAACACCTTGGGCTTCTGTCCCGGAGTCATAGTTTGGCAGATCACCTGACCCTTGCCAGGAAACTCCAGGATCTCTCGTTCGCCTGTCGCCTTCTCCTTTTCATTTAAGGGCCGTATCCTATAATTTTGTAGAATTTTAGTCAGACAAAACAGTATATTCAGCCAGGAACCTGAAAAAAGGTCACACACAAAGGACAGAATTAGAAAGTCTAGAAAAGGTCTATAGACTAAGGTCCACCTTGCGCATCTCATCATCATCATTTCAGCCCATCCACTGCTGAACATTGGCCTCCCCAGTGATTCCTAGATTGCCCGGTTAGAAGCGGCCTCTATCCAGCGGCTTGCTGAAACCTTTACCAGGACGTCTGTCCACCTTGTGGGTGAACTTCTTGCGCTGCGCTTTCCTTTCTCAAAAAAGGTTTTTGAGAAGAAGGTCAATAATCATCGAATTGAACTCGGCTGGGCAGCGTTCAGAAACTACACTAAGTCTTCTCGTCAAAATACCTCGGTGCCTAAAAACGACAGTCTACAACCAGTGTGTGTTACAGTGATGACACTTGGACTGGTTTTGATGGAACTGAAACTTGGCCTCACACTATGGGCCTCTTAAGAAAGCTCAGGTCGCACTGCATGCTATGGAAAGGGCTATGCACGGTGTTTCTTTGCGCATCTTAGGATTAGTGAATTTAATTCCGAACTATCTACTTACGGCGTTGACTGAGACAGATAGATTTCTTAATCCCGTACTAAAGTAATTTGGTGGAGCGCAATTGGACCTTAGACAGTTAATAGGTCACCGAGTCTTGTTTAAATTGTTAAAAGTTACGAGGAGCCGTCTCTATCAAAGTTTTAGTTCGAAAGTTCCCAGGCCACGATACATTCTTAGTTTTCTTTCGTTTTTAAAAGCTAATAATAACATGTCCCTAAATTACTGGGCAATTTAAAGAACGTCATCTGTCTAGCCTACATTAACTATTACTGAGGCCCTCAATTCAGCCCATAGTTAACTTAATTATTGACAGGTATAAAATTGGGTTTGTTATGTAAAGATATGTATATTATTCTAATAATTATAGTTCTCTGCTTTTGATATTAATGCTCTATAGGGTATAAATATGCTCGATCTATGAGCTTAGCCTACGTAAATCATGGCAGTAATTTTTTGGCGTTTGGTTCCGCAATATTGTCTTTAATAACCATGTACGAAATAATTAGGGAATACTATACATGATTATCTTTACTCCTGAATAGTTAAAATCGTTTTAAAGTCTGTTGCGTGGTTAAGGTGGTAATTAATATAAATGAATATTTAGAAGAAAAATTTGCTTAATTTACTAAATAAATTTAATATATAAATAGATTACATAATAAATATCTACATAAAATTATACTATTGCACGACAAAATATCTGCCTTTCTCTCTTCCACGTTGCTGTGCCTATCTTGATAGGCCTATTAGGAACTCCAATATTGGATGGATGAATATTGGAGTTATATACTTACCTATGTTATGTATTTAGCATCTAAGTCATGTGCAAAGCAATAAATGAATTAATAAGGAGTGAGTAGATAAATAGACAGACAGACAGAAAAGGGCTTCTTTTCAAACTAGATACAATTTTGAACGAATGCAAAATGACGTTGATACTCCCAAAGTGCCGTGTGGGGACGGCCGTAAAGAATACAGCACTTCCCCACCCCCAACATCAGGCGTGTCGTAAGAGGCGACTAATTCCTGTAGCACCAGACGGGCAACAGCGTCTGCGAGCGAAATCTTATAATAAACTGCGCTCGCAAACCCGCCTGCCAAGCGTGGCGAGTATTGGCAATCCTTCCCAATTAAAGTAATTTGGGGAGGCCTATATTTAGCAGTGGACGTCCTATGGCTGAAATGATGATGATGATGACTTCTGAAGTTCCGTAATCACTTTATATAACATAGCATTAATTTGATTAACAGATAGTGGGACATAGAGACTTGTCACAATGTACTAAGGACACAAAATGCTCTGTCATCGTGATCAAAACAGCGTTCTTTCATATGTCTTCAATAAAAACAATTGAATTAGGTATGTTCTACGTTTGTGTCAATAAAATAGTACAGTAGGTAAATACGGATGTTATTAGTAAAGTGAATGTCATGTCATCTGTTAGTACAAATCATATAGGGTAATTTTTTGCTGTGTACAATACTAAGGGCTTATAAGTACAATGCCCGGCGGTAAATATTGCACATCGACCTTTGGAAAGAGACAATCGGCTAATTTCAGCTTCGTATAGCGTTATTTGTGTCGCACACTACCATGACGTTTGTTACCTACATAGAGTTGTTAAAACCCCAAACTATTTTATTTATATTTTAAATAATTTCGTTGGTTTAACAGCACAGCTCTACATAGTTAACGCGGCAATCAAAACAAAACAACAATAAAGTACTTAGTTCTGAATTCGAATTCTGATAAACGATCAATCTAATAATTGATGGACACGGAAATCAGCATTCGTTTGTATTCGGAAATGCGATGATTGCCGATGAGCAATAATTACCGCCGGGTACGGTACCTACGTTTGCCGTCCGCGTTCATGTTAAGAAATATAATAGTTTTTGTACAGTAACAAAATTAAGTTGATATAGGTAATTACAGTAATTAGTTTGTTGAGAAAACACGTTTATTTATTATTGGTATAGAATAAAAACTTAACAAAAAATTACCAAAATGTGTCGAGTAAAACTTAGGAAGCGGCTATTATTTATCTGTTTAGTTTTTTATTTTTGCATTCACTTGAAGAAAAAAAAAAACAATTGCCTCGGGTAGAATTTGAAGCCAGGCGAACCCTTTCGCTACCCAGGCGACTGCTGTTCCAACAGAGCTAAGAAAAATTGACAAATTTATTATATTTGTGAAATTTTATCCTTGATATAGTAATATTTGTTATTAATCTGTGCTGACGAAAAAAATACAATATCGGTAGAGTTCATACTTTTTGAAAAGACTTTGACATTGGCCATAAAAATAAGCCAGAGGCAGGTCTATGGCCCAGACCATTTTTATTAAAGGAGACGCCTCTTCCCAGAAGTGGGACGTATATTTTTTACTTTATTTTTTCTACCTAGCCACTGGTCATATTGTAGTGTCCAAAAAAACATAGTAAATATTACTTTAAATACTTATTACGTTTTTAAATTGGTGATATTTTTAATATTCGCTAACGAATACGCTAAAGGCCGTCATAGCACAGCGGATGTGGCATGCAAATAGAAAATAGGAATCGATCCTATACCAATAGAATGTCAACAACCCGCGACAATCGTTCGGTGTTAAAAGCTTTTCTACATAATAAGATTCTTACAATCGTTATTTACAAGTATATACAAAATAGTATATTGCTAAAATAAAACAAAAATAATATAAATTAAAGAATGAGAAACCAAACAAGCAAATTAACTTTTTGGCGCCCAACGTGGTGGCAACCTAAATAATATTAAATAGGGCAATACCACAGATTACATAATAGTTGGTAATACTAATAGTTTTTTTTTAAATCTGGTATGCCCACTGCTGGGCAACGGTCTCTCCCAAGTTCCCCAATGAGTGTGGCTTTTGAAATTTTACGCCGTCGTTTCTTTGCTATCCTGTACCTTTGCTATCTTCAGGAATAAATTGAGTTGCGGTCTATTTGTCTGGGTGCATCAAGCAGATATGACGGAATTTGCGAAATAAAAGTAAGCTATACGCTCTACTAGCTCGCCTCGAACAGTCTTAATGCAGAAAAGTGTACCCATTAAAATAATATAACCACCTAACGGGGCCATTAAAGGAGCTACCTTTACAAATATTTAAAAATGTTTTCTCCTTCGAGGACGCGTCCTTACCTGACCACTACGTTGATGTTGTCTTCGTCTCCATTGAGGGTAGTGCTGGACCCGCGCGTGCTGCGGTCCACGCTGCCCGCCCGGCTGCTTCCACTGTGGAATAATGTTTTAATTTTAGATGTCTACGTCATTTTTAATACCCTGAATGGCGAGTGTGTGGTGACTGGGTTTCAAAACCCATTTACATCAAAACCAGCAGGGCGCCATCTCCGACATCTCCGTGAAATGGCACGTCGTGCCTTATACATAGAGATGTTCCCGAGACCCGTGCCAAGAATTTTCACGGTATATTTTATACCGAAACAATTCTTGGCATGATGCCCTTTTTAGACATGTACCACAAGACATGTAGTCTTCTCCTGTTACTGTTAAGAAGATGCATGAAGAAAAAACAGAGACAAAGAAATCACTGGGTTTCCGTGCCGTGATGTTTCACCGTAACGGTTGTGATTAGCCGGGCTTTTACTTCAAAAGTAGTTAGAGAGATGATTTAAAATTCAGTTTGATAAAATATTTCAGTTGTTTCTTCGAAAAAATAGTTAGCAAGTCCGTAAACCTTACACATATTGAACTAGTCAAATGCATTGAAAATTTAAAAAGGTAATCATGCAGTTATGAAGTCAAAGAGAACTGGTCAAGGTCCGTGTCATAATAGGTAAAAACTGCATGTTTGTACAAATGATTGTCTTCGCTTTGCGGCTGCCATCGATTTACTGATTGCTTGCTGACCAATATGCCACTAATAGGTTTATTGTATGTATGGCCAATAGCTGTAAATGCAGTGACAATATTTTCTAGGGTAATAACGTTATGTTTTTCAGGAGTTGGCGATTAATGTTGGCCATAATTTTGTTTAATATTCAAAATCCACTTATCATCAATCAGGCTGTAGCATGCGTACAAATAAACCGGCCAAGTGCAAGTCCGCTTTTAGCAAATTTGTTTAAAATAATTTCGTTTTTAGGATGTAAATAAAAATGTATATAAATATTAATATTAACTTGATACCTCCACTCGTTCCTGACAGAGTCTTGACAGATTGACAAACAGACGGATAACGTAGCGATCCTATGAGTATTTATTATTCATTTCAACTTGATAAGTACCTCCACGCGTTCCCGTCAGAGTCTTGACAGATAAACATAGAATGAAGTAATCCTTCTGATCCTGAATAATCCTCCTTTTTTCCTTTTGGGCCAAAAACACTTAATATTATTCTTCGTCCGACTTTTAATTTCAAGTTTAATTAGGCTTCCTAGGAACATCCTAGTCGGAGAACACTTGACTGTGATCTTAGTTGTGTGTGACAAAACTGGTTACATTTGGAACCTCTATTTACTCTCGTGACCCTAACACAGGAACCAAACCATTTTGGACCATGGCTATGCATCTAGATCGCACCTTCGGTAGAACAAGGGCACAATTATTTTTTTTTAAATTTATGATTTCATTTTAAAGTTTTAATTTAAATTAATTTAATTAAATTTTATGATTGTAAATACTTACGTAATGTTATTTCATTAAAATTTATAATAAGCATAATGTATAATTACTAATATTGCAATGCCCTAACAGGGTCCATAATTTATTGTTAACACCTTATTTAACACTTATGACGCAATAAATGAATATGAATATGGAGTTTTTAAAATTTGACAGTAGAGCCATTTTAACTCTACAACATCCAAGTGGTCTAATGAGACCGCATAATAATGGAATTGTGTGTTGATTGAGTACGCATGCTCAAGCATACTCATCAATGAGTTATTTATTTTTGTATTCAGATGCTCTTGCTCTAAGTAGATTAATCTTAAGTAGTCAATAATTATTTTAGGCATGTTGTTTACAAGAATTCAAAACGTTTAGTTTCTTTACTTAAATTGTGCCCTTATTCTACCGAAGGTTATATGAAATATGTGCAGATTTCTTCGCAATGTTTTCCTACACCGAGCAAGTGTACCTACACCACTTCGTATAAATTAATAATTATTAATTAATAACCATTCATTAAATCCAAAGGTACGTAAATCCGGGATGCGAAGTCCACCATGTCCAATATTAATTAACAGAAATTGAATTTTTAAGGTAGGTTCATAAGCCCGTGAGAATATTTTCGGAATTGATAACATATAAGCAGGGTATTTCTCAAAAAAAAAAAATTTTTCTTCTTGTGTACTCATGTGTACTAAAATTATCTAGCGCATACCCTAAAGAGCAGAAATACGGACCATCTCCGAAACAAATCAGTGATTATTTAATCTTAGGATTGGTTGACTAATATAGTACGCCACTGATTAAATAATGGGAAAATATTTATTGTGGCCAAATGATTATTAGTCCACTGTAGAGTTGTAAAGTGTCCGTCACGTTCTAAATGTCTGACCAATATGACCGAGCAAATTGGACATTTTTTCAATGTGGCCGGACATTTTGGACATTTATTGTCACTAACGTCACATTCAATTCTATTGCTAACTATGAAATAAATAAGTGCATTATTTTAAGAGAGACAGGCTTTAGTAGTGATGATCTATAAAGAAATGAAATTTCTAAAATCTTTCTGCACGAACAAGCTAAAAAGTGTCGTATCGTTACGCGCGAGTTTTTTTTTGAGTTCGATCCAGATCCAATTACATGTTTTTTGTATGTTTTTGCTGTCAAATACTTAACATTTAAGACTTACTTTAGTAATTTCTATTTTTTTTCAATTTATACAAAAAAAAATGTGACTATCGTGACAATAAATGTCCAATGTGACCAAGCATTTATCATAAAAACGTATTTTATATATAATATATAATTTATCGTAAATGACGGACGCTTATAGCATATGACCGACAATTTACAACTCTAGTCCACTGTCATCTCGCCGCCGCCGCTGACTGAATTCCAGCAATAATACTTTAGTCCGTTGAGTATCTATCTATCTTTAGTCTAATAAGGGCGGAATTGTTACAAAAAAAAAACATTTGTACTCTATAAGGATGAGCATAGTGAATAAAATGCAAATTAAAAAATGAATTAAATCGAAAACGTTCAGTATTTACACCAAATACCGTCTAGTTGCGTGTTTAATCAACTATGATTCACGACCGATTCACTGAAGGACCTGAAACTTCGTGGAGTCACTCCACTCAATATGCAAAGATTGCGTGTTTGGTTAATTCACTGCTCGTACTTGACACCTTCTGAATAATCGGTTTACCGTAAAATGCGTAATCGCCGACTTGAACTCCACAAAGAAATACTCAGAAATTGAAGGCCAAAGAAATAATTTAAACTTAATTCACCTTTTAATGTAAAAAAAGAAAACAATACATGACGTAGGTACTTGATGCCACACATCAAGCACAATTCATATAGAGCAGCGTTACGAACCATCTTTTTCCGAAACTAGTAAGAGATTTTTCCTTTACATTTAAGGTCTGTTTATCCTTACTTGTCTTATTTAGTAAACAATAATGGCGGACGAACGACTATAGGCAATTGATAGGGTTGGGAGCCATTAAAAGAACTAGTGAATGAGATATAAAAAAATAGTGAACGAATGTCTTATATAAATATCATAGCATAAAAAATCTAAGTATGTACTTGCTATAACGTTGTACCGTGTCAAAAATAAGTTACATTTAGTAACAATACTTTTAAACCTTATTTTATCATGAAAACCATAAACGTTTTTATATACATAGATATTACTTAGTAATAACTTAGTTTATAACTTTTTGTAATTATCATTGTTGATGTTAGATTATCATTTACAAAACAGGTTGCAGTACACTGGCCTTTTTACATTCACAATGATGTCATTCGTTCACTTCTTCTGTTTCATCTCTAAAATCAAAAGACAAACAGAATTTACGAAATATCAAACAGTCATGTCATTTTTTGTCTGCGCCGGAAAATTTCGATTTCGTGTAAAATCTTTTAGAAAATTAATGAATATTATCAGTTTTCAGTGAACAATATATTCTACGTGTTTCTTGTATAAAATAAGACATTTATACACAGAATACACAGTGAGATCAAGTCGGTAAGACGTGTTTTTGCTATTGACAGTTGTTTGTTTACTAAATAGGACAAGTAAGGATAAACGGACTATAATATGAAATGACAAGTCCAGTCAACTCTCGCCCATACAAAAATAGTACAGATACAGATTAAATAATGGCTGAATGTTTTGTCGAACAAATAATTATGACATTTCTACACTATAGGTTATACGTAAGTAGTATTTATTTACTCTGAGCTATTCGCTATGTGCAAAGTGGGTGGTGGGGGACGTCAAATCGATCGCAGCACGTTAGTTGGCAGAAATGTGAAATAACTCTGGACTGTCTGTGTCAAATTGCTATATTTCCATAGAATTCCATACTAACGAAATTAAGTATTTTAAAGTAAAAACGTTAAAATTCGCGATATGGGTCACAGTACGTGCTGTGTAATAAAGTGTAGAAACAATGGGAAAACCAGTTCGTGCATGTTTTATTCGTTTCCAACATCAAGATAGATAGAAATAAATGGATATCTGCTGTGAAAAGAAAAAAGTTTGGAGGGGGTTTGTGACACAGACGTTTATCTTATGATCATAGCTCTTATTAAGTAGCTTTGTCCGTAGGTTCTAAGCTCTTTAACGTCTCTCACATGCTGTGCTAATACTAATTCTTTCCTTTTTTGCACCTTTGCATTTTTTTTACAAAGTTTTATCATGTTGTATGATTCAAATCCCGTACGTATTATAACATTTATATTTTAGTTCAAGTAAGAAAATCACTTACTGTAATATGCATGCACAGACTTTTTAGATATTTTCATCTAATTTCGAACAAAAACAATCCGAAAAGCATTCTCAAACCATCCAGTTGTCATAATTTGAGAGATCTTAGTCCACAAATATTGTGGTCACTAGGGGCGCTGTCATCGCGCACACAGCGAATAGGGTATGTGCTCCATGATGCCACATGACATTTTTTTACCTTTTTAGTCTACTCACTCTCGGCCATTATTCTGTCATCAGGCTTCAACGACAACATAATGAGTTACAGAAGAAATCAAGTATAAATATATTTTCCAACACACTCCTCAAATTTTAAAAAAAATCTACAGAAGTACTTAGCATAGAACCCTATCTGTAAATCTTGGCTATTGTTTGTCTAAAATTAAGTCCTAAAAAAATATTATTCCATATTTATTTTTAAAAGTAAGCTCTTGTTTTGAAAGTAATTTTTTTTTTTTTTTTTTTTTTTATTAGGTCTACCAACAACTGTTACATTATGTAATAACTCTTAAACAGGGGTAATTTCTAAGCTAAATGCACAGCTAATTACTGGTAAACACCACATGCACAATTGGTAAGAGATAAAAAAAAATACACTTTACACAAAAAGACAAAAAAAAAAACAAAACCTACCAATAGCTAGACAACTATTTAAAAAAATAATACAAATAGAGTTGAGCTACTCGTATTCGTATAATTTTCGAATACAGGCAACCTCCTTACGAAAGGTGGCTAGTGAGCTAAGGAAGACGTCAGTTCTGTCGCTGCACTCATTGTAAAGCCGACTAATACGGACTAGAGGGGAGTTTCTGCCATACACTGTACGTCGCATCGGCGTATACATAGGCTTAATTGGGTTTCGTGGGGGTCGATAGGGAACTCTGAATTTGAGTTGTTGAATCAGTAAAGGACAGTCAATTCCGTTCCTAATTAACTTGTACAGAAATATAAGATCCAACATGTCACGTCGTTTTTCTAGCTCCGCCATTTTCAGTCGCCGTAATCTGTCTACGTAGCTGATGTTTCGCTTCCCCATGCCGACTGAATACGACAGATGACGAACAAAACGTTTTTGCACTCGCTCAATTCTCAGTGAGTGGGACGCAAAGTGCGGTCGCCAGACCGTGCTGCAGTATTCGAGTATACTCCTCACTAAGCTGTTATATAAGACCTTCTTCGTGTGGATGTTGTGAAATACTTTACCGTTTCTAATAACGAACCCCATCATCCTGAATGCTTTCTTTATTACGTTATCTATATGTGGTAAAAAAGTTAGTTTCTTGTCCAACAACACTCCAAGGTCCCTAACTACGTCAACCTCTTGCAGGGCCTTACCTTCTATGTTGTAAACAGAAGGCACCTCAGACAGTTTGCGAGAGAATTTTATGTGGGAACATTTTTTTACATTTAAGTCCAGCCCGTTAACTCTACACCAGCAGGTCAAAGCATCCATGTCCATTTGTAGCAGAGCGACATCGATAGGAGACTCGATAATACGACATATTTTTAGGTCATCTGCGAACATGGAGGCGAAAGAATACTCAAAGCTACCCGGCAGGTCATTTATAAAAATATTGAATAGTATTGGACCCAAATGCGAACCCTGTGGTACCCCGGATGTAATGCGATTTGTGGTTGACTGGCACCCATTTACCACGACGTAAAACTTTCTGTCAGACAAGTAAGAGTGCAACCACAGAAGCAACGCACCATGAAATCCGTAATGAGCTAACTTGGAGAGCAGGATATCGTGTGGCACCCTGTCGAAGGCCTTACTGAAGTCTGTGTAGATTGTATCAATCTGTTTATTGGCGTCCATTGATTCAATCAGATACTCTGTGAACTCAACCAGATTGGTGCATGTAGATCTTGCTTTAACAAAACCGTGTTGATGTACAGACAAAAACTTCTGAAAGAAGTATTGTATTCGCGGACATATCAGCGACTCCAAAATTTTAGAAACAGTTGGAAGGATAGATATCGGCCTGTAGTTTTTAACATCATGATTGTCATCACTTTTGTAAACTGGGACTACTTTTGCGAGCTTCCACCTAGTCGGAAACTTTCCTGTCTTTAGGGACCTATTGAACACAACCCATAAAGGATCAACCAAAGTGGTGGCGCATCTAACAAAAAAAATCGGTGGTATATTATCCGAGCCTGCACCTTTTGATACATCCAAACTTTCCAGTTTTTTTAGCAATTCTTCTCGCTCTATTTGTATCATTGAGTAGCAATCTCCACTGATAATATCTTTCAAGTATGGTTGTTCAATAGGATGATCCCGCTCATAAACCGAGGAAAAGTAAGAAGCAAACAGATTGCACACATCCTCAGTGTCTGTGCAAGTAATAGGTCCGTCTTTCATTGATGACGGATAAGTGCTAGAGCCATCACGTCGTGACTTCAAGTATGTCCAGAACGACTTGGGATTTGCTTGAATGTTCTGTTCAACAGCCTTAGTGTAACTATTGTAACATTCCATAGTCAACTTTTTGCATCGCTTAGTCAGTATCTTTAGGGAAATTAAATCAAGAGGATTTTTGTACTTTTTATACTTTTGCCTGTATTTGTTTTTCTCACGCAACCTATTAATTAAATCACGGCTGAACCATGGAGGATACTTAACAACTTGTGTATGTATGTACTTAGGAACAAACTTTTTTATTGCATCATTTATGATCATGTACAATCTATCTGTCATGTCATCAACGTGTTCAGCCCCGTCAAATATGTTGTCCCATTCAGTTTCTTTGAACTGTTTATTCATGGCGTCGTAATCTGCTTGGAAGAAATTCAGTCTATGGCCATTAAATATGGGTAGGTTACCTTCTTGCGTTAGTGTCAGCTGAAATTCTATTGGGGGATGCAGTGGATCTATTGAAGTTAGAACATCCGATGCAAGGCAAGACTGACAATGCGGACAGTCGGTCAGAACTAAGTCCAAAATTCTATTCCCATTGTTAGTAATAAGGTTGCACTGTCTGTAATTATTAACCATTGTAAAATCTAAAAGATATTGGGCAATCGAGGTGCTCGGAGAATAGACATCCGAAGAGTTTACCAGGGTCCAGTCGATCGTTCCGAGATTAAAGTCCCCAACTATACATGTATACTGATTACTAGATCTATCAACGATTGAGTTACAGTTATCCACAAAATGCTTAACTGTTGTCATCTGCACTGGTGGTGGCAGATATACAGCACAAAACGAGAGTCTGTTAGTTATTGCATCCGTAGTCACATCTACCGACACCCATATATCCTCACATTGGGACTCCCATTCTACCATCCGCCGAGAATTGAGCTCATACGAGACCGCTATTAGAACACCTCCCCCGTCTTTACTACTGTGAAAGCCTGACGTCTCCCTGTCCCTTCTATAAACCGCGTACCTATTGTCGAATAATTCGGAATTTAAGATGTTTTTATTTAGCCAAGTTTCTGTTAATATTATAATATCATACTGACAATTCAACATACCACAATAGAATTTGTGAGTTTTGGTCCTTAAGCCTCGTACATTCTGATAATAAATATTTAATGATGTGAATTTTATATCTTTATATCCTAAATCATGCACACATTTTTAAAATTAATTAAATTAAGTTTTTAACAATGTCCATGTCTTTTACTAGAATATAATTAGAGTCATCACTTTTCCGCATATAAATACGTCCACTTCTAATCCATACGTGTTTATATCCTTTTTCTTTAGCGGCTGTTCGCGCGGCAGCATGTAGGGCCTTGTTTGTCGGTGATAGGTGATCAACTACATACACTGGCGTCTTTGGGCCATCGAAACCAAGGTAAGCGCTATTAAGTTTGTCTTGAAGCGGCTTCTGCTTATTAAAATTTATAACTGCAGACATAAATTTGTCCCTCGTTTGTAGACTATTGAACTGCGCCACGACCGATCTTGGTCGTGCATTGCCAGGGTTGAGTTTAGCGATGCGCGAACAATGTAAAATGTTATCAGTTGTGACGTTGCAATTAATAACTTTGCCAATTTTCCTGATGATCTCCGTTACATTTTCGTTTTTCTTTTCAGGCAAACACTGAATTTCGACGTTCATTGAACGTGCATTTTGTTCCAATGAATTCAATCTTGTATTCAGATCCTTGACTATGCCCTTTAGTGAAGCGTTTTCCTTCTGCAAATCGGTGATAACTTTCTTTGTTTCGCTTTGTTCCTTAAGCATTTCCTCAAATTTACTATTCATGAAGTTCATTGAATCTTTAATCCCCTTAACTTCATCTGCAACTACTCTAAGTTCTGAAGTAAATACCATCCTTAGGGAGCTACTTATTTTAGCAGCTAAACCATCAATCTCCTTTTGCAAAACCTCCTGTACCACACATCGCAATTCCTCTCCGGGAGCCAGGTCTGAGCTGTTGTCCGGAGGCGACTGCAACGCCTGCCGTTTTGCACGTGATGCTACGGTTGTAATGAAGCGAACGGGAGTTTCATCGCTTTTGACGTCATTAAGCTGCTCGTTTGTACATGTAAGACAGATCCAAGGCGGCGTGACCAAAGCCTCCGAGTTGGAAGCCGTTGAGGTCAAGCAGGCTAGGTGGTACGCCTTCATACATTTGTTGCATTGAATGTAGTCATCAGCTGTTGACAATCCGCAACATCCCCAATCCATATCCTCAACGGACATTGCGATGCGCTGCGATATATGTATAGGCGCTCCTGTTTGCTTGCTTATTAGCTTGTTATGAAATAAATTCCAGCCGACAAAGTTGTAGTGAAGTCTAAGACTTGCGCAATTGCTATTTCGAAGTTTCAGGCACCCAAATTTACGATACAACAAATAATAAACATAAAGTGTACAGTCTGACAGCAGTGAGATTCGATCTGGGGTCCTTCGAATGAGCGCACGCACAAAAAACCACCGCGCCAAATCGGTCGCTAACGAAATCGTGAATTTGTCGATCACTTTGTTGTTATGGCTCTGTGGTATGTTTATGTAACACTCAGAGATACCTATGTTTGCGTTCAGAACAAAATGAAGATACCCCACTTGAGAATCACAAAAAATGTCCGGCACTTGATTTCGTTTTAATGTTTTTTGTTTTGCACTCGGGTTTTGGTTTAAGATGTCGTTGTTGTAAGATACTATGTTTTATAATTGTTTTACGCGTCCAATGATGTAACATTCACTATAAACGATGCACAATAAACAACGTGATATTTTTTTTACTTGAGGACTCAATTTTAACGTGTATTTCTCTTACGACCGTCCGAACGGAATTGAACGAAACGAAATTATAACTCACATTCGCAAGCCGTTACAGCCTGTAACTGAATCTACAATTAGCTCATATTTTAAATATTTATTACTTGTGTATTATTGGTGTAAGATTTGTTGGTTGCTCCTATTAAAGAAATAAACTGTGCAGACCACAGAACAGGTATACACGCTACGCTCCTGAATCTAATTTAGTGGTGCAGATTGTGCCCAGTCATCGTGAAAAAAAAAATCACTCATCGAAGGACATCGCAATTGTGAATAAAAAATATCGATATAAACGATTTTTACGATTTTGATTTTGCTTCCTCAGTCAAATTTGCTTGAAAAAGCTACTGCATGTCTTTATTCATTTTCATTTATGTCGTAATCGTCTTCACCTTGTATACTAGCTTCTTCCCGCGACTTCATGTGCATAGACTTAAGCATTTAGCGAAAGAGGAATAAATAAAAATTAGACAATATCACATTGCTCTGATCCTAAGGTAAGTCGCTTAAGCACTTGCGTTTTAAAAATCAGACACAACGGTACCAGGTACTGGTAACACCCAGACCCGAGACGACCGGGTATCGAACCCAGGACATGAGAGCTAGTGACGCTAAGTCCGGCGTGCTCGCCTCTCGGCTACAGAGATCGCCAGCTGATAAACCCAATAAATAAAATATATTTACTTCATCACCATCATCATTTCAGCCATAGAACGTCCATTGCGCAACACAGGCCTCCCCCAATAATAAAAAAAAAGCGTGCTACAAGAATTAGTAGCCTCTTACGACACGCCTCCTGTTGGTGGTGGGGAAGAGTATTCTTTACGGCCGTCCCCCACACTGCACTTTACTTACCTGTTTAATATTAATAAGATTCTATCTAGCCGAAGCCTCTAAGCCAAAACTAAGGAATTACTATGTTGAATTGAAAGAGTCATCGACACCATACGAATTTACTAATAACAGCGGACAAATTTCCAATTAACACTTACAATGATCAAAGCCTACCGCTACCCGCGCCCCATTCAGTTTAGTAATAGACTCTTTACATTGGAACCTTGAGCCAAATTAAATTTTATGGGGGTTAGACATATCTAGTGTACAATCAGTAGCCAAATGGTAGCCGTATTGTATGCTAGGTTTTAGTTTTGACGACTTGATTGACCTAGTGGTAAGGTAAGTCAATTTGAACGCAAAAAACCCAGTTAAAATGGACACTTAATTTCTTACATTTGGTCCAGAGAATCGGTGTGTTAAATTGAATTAAATATCTAATTTTCATTACTCATACTCGGAAAGTAGGTCTGAAGTTGTCTGAGAAGCGGGTTGAAAGTAATACTTTTCAGCCCTAGGGAGAATCGTTTTCAACTGACAGCTGTCTAATTATTTAAAAATTGTTCTATTTTTATATTTTTAATTAACCTTGTTCCAACTTTATAGTATACAGCCACTCAAATTCGACAACCGTCTGGTGTAGTGGTTCGCGCTGCGGACTACAAAGCCAGCGCGGCGGTTGCGGGTTCGAATTCCGCAAGGGGCAAATGTTTGTTTCTTGTTGTTGTTAGGATGTTTATAAACGTATTTAAGTATGTTTATCCGTTATCTAGTCGCCATAGTACAAGCTTTGCTTAGTTTGCTGCTAGCTAATTGGTGTGATTGTGGAAACAACTTATTATTATTTATTTATTTATTTACTCAATAACAGCGCGATATAAAATTGAAATACCGTAAAGTTAAGTATGATTAATGACCTTATTATAAGAAAAAATATTCTCAACTATTTCTTTAAAATTACATTGATTTGGGAAAATATTTACCAATTTTTTAATGTTGAAAATGAAAAGAAATGGCTAAATAGCTGGCCGGCCACAGAACATAAAATAGGCGGGAAAGCGGCAATTTAATCTTAATTGGTTTTTTCGAGTTGAAGAACGTAGTGATTACATACTATTTGGTAGAGTTTATGAATGATGAATGTCATTGGGGGAGGCCTGTGTTCAGCAGTGGACGTCAATGAAATGATGATGATGATGATGGTAGAGTTTTGTTAAAATTCACTCATTTTTTCTTTAGCTAATTCATGTTTGTATTTTTACTTTCCTTGTATTCGTAATGAAAACACACACACACGCACAGTGTTTACCACGGGTCAAAGACTTATTTAGTCCCTCGAACTATAACCATAATTTAACTAACTAAAAACCCGTCTCGAGACTAAATAAGCTACTTTCACCCCTCATGTAACAATGTACTATTTCAGACCTCCTCTATAAGGTATTCGTAACAATTTTCCTACATGCTAAGGTCAGAACATAAGTAGCTATTTTTATTTATTGACATGGAGTTATCTATGTGGCAGCTCGTCGCAAATATTCCGGACGCACTGCAAAGTCTTGGAAAACCCAACAGCACTCTAAATGTAATTGGTTTGTTATCTTTTTTTTTTATTGTATATTTTATTTACATGAAATTTATTTTACAAGATCATTTATTTATTTATAATAAATCAATCTTAAAATTCTTTATTGGAAAGAACTTTTTAGTCTTTAACTGCATAGCATGGCTAATGTGTTGATAACATAATTCTTACACTTATAAGACATAAAAGCTGTTTGTTTTTTTGAATAAAAAAAGGGAATTAGACTAAATACAATTTCTTGATTTGTTTTGACCTCCATGTTATTTAAGGTGTTAATGTAAAAACAGAAGAAAAAACAATACGGATATTCTAGTTCTGAATACGTAATGGAACAATTTTGTAGCGTTCATAAAACGTGTACCTACTACAATTATAATTTCATTGCCGCAATTTGTAGGCAGTACTTATTTATCGAAGCCAGCATAAAACGCCGGTTTAATTTTTTAAATAAAAGGACTTATACGATCTGATTTTCATATCTTTTTAATACAAGCACAATTAATAATGAAAATCTGTATATTATGTTGAAAAACAAGTCTTTTTTTTGTGATTTATGATTTTTTTTACTGTGTCTGTGTAGTAAAATTTAATGACGTGGAACATTATTTTGCAATTTTTTATTTATTACACGATCTTTTTATTCAAAACCTACTTAAATTGAATACTAACTAACCACATGAGACCTCAAATGTTGGTAGCTAAATATCTAAAAATAACTTAATAATCCCATATATAATATTTTGACGTCCACCTAATTTCCCATTGGGGTGAAAAATTTAAAGTTGGTATTAAACTAGCAACTACATTCGTATAATTGTACAATGAACAAATTAAAAATGAAACCTTTTATACACTGGCCGTTGGGCCTTGACATTTGGAGGCCATGTTGGCTCGTCTCCTGTCACCGGAGATTGACAGCTCGAAATGGCGGGAAAACGATTTAAATAATCTATGAAACGGGCTAACACTGGTAAGGTTCGAATGGTCATAATACGGAGAAATGATCCCATGCTTAGTTAGAATATGCTTTCAAGTAGCGGTTAGTGTTTTATAATGTACAAAAAAAATTGGGTAATGTCTAGATATTTGTTTATTTCTGGTACAATTTTTTGTGGTAAACAACCACAAAAAATTGTAAAGCAACCTTTAAGGTGCTCGTATACTGCCAACATTATCATAACAAAATGGAGGATTCTCTAATCCATTTCTCTCTGCCGCCCTAGTATGACCACCAAAACACGATATGATATGATATGATATAGCGATATATTGACACCAACTGTAAAAATATGATATCATAATATGTGACGTCACCGGCACGGCGATTCAAAATGGTGGCTATATCTATCATATTTTTACAGTTCGTGTCGATATATCGCTGTATCATATCATATCATATCGTGTTTCGGTGCTCATGCTAGGGAGGCTGGAGTGTTATCTATTTGTCGTTTCCTGTCTTGGCTGTCGTCATTCTAATCCATTTCTCTCTCCAGAGACAGATATATTCTTATTCTTTGACACCCCACAAATAAAAAACTAGGGTACAGGTGGTCTCAATGTTTAAAATACGTCCACAAAAAATGATCAAAAGGATGAAAGTGGTATAGACAAGTGCATAGATTCCAAAAAATAGAAAGGTAAGTTTCTGCTGGGATTCGAACTTTGAGCTACCACTCAAAAACATTGCCCATCCGTATACAATCGGGTAAAGTTAAAAATAAATTAATTTAATTATACTTTTTTGATAAGACATCAACGAGATCTTCGTAGCAATCGTAGCATGTAGCAGCATTGAAAATAAAAAAAACGTTGTGTAACCAATCTGCGGATTTTTTCTTGCTACTCATTGTAATTTGGGTAGCAAGTTTGTGTAAGTAGTTGGAATATATGTCGTAGCCAGATCGTAAAATTGACCACATCATGATGTGACCGATCATTTCATAAAATCTTGGTATTTCATGCTATGGCCAACTTAAACTGACCATATCGTTTAAACGTCAACATTCGATGAAATGTCAATCCACGTTTGGTCATATCATTAAAAAAATATATGTTTACAAATTACCTGAATTTGTTAATATTTGTAATCTTGGTTGATAGATGAATTAAACATTTTAAATAGTTATTGTTTTTAAACAACTAATAAATTAAAAGACTTGAATATCTAACTAACCTAACTAACCTCTCAAATTACGTTCTAAACTTCATCATTTTTTGACTTGGCGCTCGTTTTTTGAGTGACTTTCATAAAAATCGCATAGCTTGGTGTCGTAACGATATTTCACTGCACTTTTACCTTCAATTTACACATTATTATTCACTTTTAGAATAAAATATTTGTCCGCCGCCATTATTCATGACAAAAACAAAGCAACATTAGCGCCTCTACCGGTGAGTAATGTACCGATTTTACGATATGATTACTAGTGTTTGACCATTTCGTGAAGTAGTAGTGCGTTTAGCTGTTTATATCGTCAAACGCTGAGTATTCATTGATCTGGCCAGACCACATCATGATGTACCCAGCGGGTTCTGTTCTATATCATGAAACACCACCATTTTATGAAATGATCGGTCACATCATGAAATAATCAATTTTACGATCTCGCCACGACATTTATATACTATTATTACATATATACTATTATAATACTTTCTATTATTATAAATCTGAAGAGTTTGTTTATTTGGGCTAACGCGCAAATCTCAGGAACTATGGGTTCGAATTGAAAACATATGTTGGTTTTAGATAGTCCATTTATCGAGAAAGGTTTTAGGCTATATCATATTACGCTACGACCAATAGGATCAGTGTACCAATAAAAAATGTAGCAAAAACGAGAAAAATATTCCTTTTGAGAGCTTCCGTTCAAGTGAGCGCTGCGTAAATGGATAAAGTTACGCAAAAATCATGTATGTCGGAATTGTTTCATCTTAAAAGTTCTAAAAACTAATTACTCTAATTCTATCTTTTCGGGTTGACTCACTCTGACCTTTTTTATGCTAATCAAATATGTCCCAAAATATTGCCGCTAGCGTCACTTTTTTCTTTTGCTTTTAGAGCTCGCTGTATGTGATTTATTGTATTATTTTGAGCTGGGAAGTGACATTAGTCGTCCACGCGGGGCAGCCGCGGTCGGAAGCTAGTAAGTAATAAGTACGGATAATCATGATTTTATACAAATTGCAATAATATGCATGCCTCAAGAGACTGCAGACAGTATCAAAATACATTTTACGATAGTAAAACAATAACGTAATCTATTATATTAATAAAATTTAATAAATTAAAAATATAAACATGGGTTAGATAAAACACCAAATATCATGTTTTTGAGGTAAGGGAACAAGGTACCAGACTTTTATTTATTTAATTGCCTAGTCAGTCACTTTAATTTATAATTACATCTGACAGTGAAGTTAGTCACTTGCATACCGCAACCCTACTCAGTATTATTATTTTCCACCTCTACCATGCGAAATGTACGTATTTAGGCAAACTTTACTTTTATTATAATCACGTACTAACCTGCCATTTCTAGACCTGCCCAGGCTGTCATCGTCTCTCACCCAGGTCTTGCCAAGCAGTGGGAGACCCAAAGAGCTAGTGCCCTTCGCCAGCCCGCCGCCCGGCTGTTCCGTGCTCCGAGCCTTGCGTGTGCGCAGCTCTTTGCCTAGAAGAAGAATTAAGTATATAGCGATGTGATGTGTGGGGACGGCTGGCGACGGCAGAATACACTTCCCCACCGCCAACAGGAGGCGTGTCGTAAGAGGCGACTAATCCCTGTAGC
Organism: Anania hortulata; assembly: GCA_963576865.1. Taxonomy (NCBI): domain Eukaryota; kingdom Metazoa; phylum Arthropoda; class Insecta; order Lepidoptera; family Crambidae; genus Anania; species Anania hortulata. The sequence goes on along the minus strand of OY756398.1, from coordinate 18,618,590 downwards.
ACGAGACGGGCAGCAGTGTCTGCGTGTGAAATGTTATAAAAACTGCGCTCGCCAACCCGCCGGCCAAGCGTGGCGAGTATTGGCATTCCTCCCCGATGAAAATAATTGGGGGAGACCTGTGTTCAGCAGTGGACGTTCTATGGCTGAATTGATGATGATGATGATGATGATTAACATCTACATGGCCTCCCTTCTAGAACCTTTCGGTTGTGGGTTCAAGTCCCGCAAGGGGCAAATGTTTGTTTGATAAGCACGAGTATTTGTACCCAAGTCATTGATGAACCTTGATCTAGTCGCCATAATACAAGTTTTGCTCAGTTTGGAGCTAGATAATTAATGTGGTTGTGAAAACAATCATCTAGCCCCAATTTGTAAAACATCAAAAACCTCCTAGGGGCTGATTCTGGTGCTCAAATACAACAACTTTTTCTATGGGACCAACATTGAAATCTAACAAAAAAAAACACTTCTCCATACAAACTGATGTCAGCTGGTGGCGGTTTAGAATGGGAAAGTGAAATTATTTTTTTTCGATTTAAATTTTGGTCCCATAGAAAAAGTTGTTGTATTTGATCACCAGAATCAGCCCCTAGGGGGTTGTTGATGTTTTACAAATAACCCTGTATATATAGATAGCTTATACCGATATACAGCTTCTTCAGTCCGACATTTCTCAGATTTAGGATTGGTTGGTAACGGATCGGATGCAGGTAGTGCGTTTTAACCAATATTATTAAGATTAGACAACCAATTTAAAATGTATTCACTCATGTTTAGTTAGGTTCTGATACCTCTATTTCCCTTGGTCATCGCATCACGCGTGAAGGGATGGAACAATTTCACAAATTATTTTTTTGTTGTGTTAATTATTGTCAGAAGGTTCGTTTCGTATGAAAGAAAAAATTAAGAAAGTGGCGCAGAAAATCCTTTATGAATAAAATAGACTACGCGAATGAATGCAGTCGCGCCTCGCGGGCAACAACACCACTATTTACAGTTAGTATTTTATTTATAGATAATATAACTAATAGATTCTATTTATTTACCTATTCCTAACTTTAATTTATGTTTTGGGTATTTTTACAGAATCTTCAGATCAAAAATCAGAAGTCTCTGTTTCAAAAATTGGAGCATCCAGCGATGCTCCCTGCAACCTTTACAAATTATTCAGAGGACTAACTGGGAGGTCATTAATCCGAAAAAACCTTGTGCCACCGCGATGCAACTGGGGACAGCGCCATCTGTTAGGGAAACCTGAAATCGCGAAATGCTAATGTGATAGGCCGCCATTTTTAGAGCATTGAGTTCTGCTACACGTATGTAACTGTTTTGTTGTTTGTTTTTGTTTTTGCTGTTTGTGTATTTTGTTTTATTATTTAGACAGACCAACTCTTTTGTGGTACTATGGAATAGTGTGTCGGAAACAAATGCTTTGAATTTGAATTGTAATCCAATTAGAAATTTGATTTTTTGCACTGTTGACGAGATTTAAAAGTAGCCCTGTATATGAGTTTAAGCTAAGTAAGTAAGGTATAAAACTAATTTTATTCAAGGATATTATTATAATTTATTTGAAATCTTTCATAGACTACTCTGGTGTAAAAACATATTATAATGTGTCCAACAAAAACATTTTCCTTTACTAAATGACCGATCAAGAAGTTTAAAACGAGTTTAATGTTTTTTTTACATTTGATTTATTTGTATAAATACCGACACACTTTTTTGTCCAAAAAACTTACAATGTGACCAACCTAGGCAACCTCAAAACATCACAAGATCACTTTACCATAAACTAAAAAGTTTGATACAATTTAAAACCTGTCCGATAACTTTATAGTAATTACTTAAGTGCTTCCTAAATACAATAAAAAGTCCTGATTTATTAATTAACTTTCTTTTTCAAGAATGACAAGAATTGGTAGAAGAATAATTAAAACGAAGTCATAGCACTAACCAAATTAAATTAAATGTAATAATTTATTTAGGAGCATCTGACATTAATATGTGTACTGACCTGCCTCACATTGGGCAATTGGGCATAGTGAATGTAATGGATTTAGTGTTTTTTAGCAGTAAACTGTGCAGCGTGCGTACTGGGCGTAGCATTTTTAAGTCCATGGTAGGTACTACTTGTGAGAGGGTTTTTTTTTTACTCATTAATACTCAAAATATAGATTTACCCTATTATTCGTCAAAGGCAGTTAAAAATCAATGATGTACCTATAACGTAGTTTTATTTGATCAGTGGATGTTCCAATCATCTAACAATAATATCTCACAAATTCTAATTCAAATTGTTTAACTGTTGAAATTTTGTAAACATTAGTCTTTCTAAAATAAATAAATAAATGAATGAACGATTAATAAGTAATAACAAAGTATAAGTAAACTTGTTTAAATGCTGTTTAACTAAAGTTCGCTAACTTAAGAAGTTCTACAAGACTTAGCAGTTTTGTAGAAACTTATAAAACTTGTCTCATACTTCAACGAAGTTTGTCTTCAAAAGGTGACGATGTATAAATACTTAATCCTCGTATTTGTTAGTACTTAAATGTTGTTAGTTTGAATTCACAATGATGTATGTTAATATCTGTATAAATGTAAGTATATAATGTATTTATTAATTTTAAGTTAGAGTTAAAAAAGTAGAAGACGGAGTTTTAATAATTAAATTTGTTTTTGGCATTGAATTCAATTAATTTGTAATGAAGCCTATGTATGACATTTGATATTTTATTTTTATTCTAGCATGATAATAATTATGCAATTTGACATTTTAATATATTAATGTAATTTCTTTAAAAAAAAATTATATTGTAGTGCCCTGTAGGGTCATGTGTTGGACATATGTATGTACTAAGATCTTTAATACCATGTGAAGCAATAAATGCATTATGAATTATCTATTTACTTATTTTTAGCAAAGAAGTTCAAAAACAGGAGGGAATCAAAGTTAATTCCGTTTGGGTAAAGTCATCCATCACGTCACAATTCTGTCAATTGTATCAAAATAGTTTTACTGTTATAAAGGTAAAGGGTAAAGGTTAAACCGGATTATTTGTCGTTTACACTAAATACGAAAAACATTTGTAAATTATAAAAAAATAAAAACCGACTTTTATAATTTTATTTTATAAAATTTACTTTATTCATCTATTTTAGTGATAAATCCTAATTAAAACAAATCTTACGAGTGCAAACATAATTTAACTGCTGAACACCGATTTCATTTCCTATTTTTCCACCCTTAGGGGTGAATTTTTTCCAAAAATGTTTTATTATAGTATCTTTGAAGTATAAGCTATTCATTAAAAAAAGAATCATCAAAATCGGTCCACATTTGGCCTACATATTAGGTAAGATAGATACTAAATTCAGTTGGCGTGGTACGGAGTTCATGCAATGTTTGATGATTTTCTTATAGATCCCATCATCAGAATTTAACCATATTTATATGGGACCATTCTGAAAGTATTGCCTCTAAAACAAAAAAATAGTTATTGAAATCGGTCAACGCAGTAACGAATGATCGCTGAACATACATAAAAAAAAGATTCCGACGAATTGAGAACCTCCTCCTTTTTTGAAGTCGGTTAAAAATCGGTTTAGTGCGAGGCGGATTCACGCACCGAGGTTTCTTTACAGTGTAATTTTGTCCTATCTTTTAAAACGGCCAAGGATAAATTGCCGAGACCTTTAAATCTTTTAGTTATTACTATTAGTCGTATTTGGTAAATAAGTTGATTTTATTTTTAGGATCTATTATACTTTTTTAAGGGTGGATTTAATAATAATTTCCGTCCAAAGCGTAGCACTCGAAGTTGTTAAGGAGTATGTCTACCTCAGATAAGTGCCTGCAGCACAAACAATTTTTAATTGATCGCTAAATAAAAAAAAAGTAAACCGACTTCAAAAAACTGAAAACGAAAACATGCAAACACTCATCGGATTGCACCGACTCCAAAAGTAACTGATTTGGTACTTATGTGTTGATATTATTTTTATCTTTTCAGTTTTTTGAAGTCGGTTTACTTTTTTTGTATAAAATTTACTTATTTCATCTATTTTTAGTGATACATACAGTGATAATCCTCAACAATACGAATCTTTTCAGTGCAAACATAAGTTAACGGCTGAACACCGATTTCATCCCTTATTTTTCCCACATTAGAGGTGCAATTTTTCCAAAAAAAATTCAATATACCATCTTTAAAATATAAGCTATTCGATAAAGAAAGAATCATCAAAATCGGTTCACAAATGCCGAAGATATTGTGCAACGTAGGTACAAAAATCAGTTGGCACGGATGGAGTTCATGCAAAGTTTGATGATTTTCTTATAGATCCCATCATTAAAACTTGATCAAATTTATATGGGACCATTCCAAAAGTATTCCCTTTCAAACAAAAAAAGAACTATCGAAATCGGTTAACCTGGTAACGAATGATCGCTAAACATACATATAAAAAAAAACAAAGATACTGACGAATTGAGAACCTCCTCCTTTTTTGAAGTCGGTTAAAAAAGAGTGCAGCTTGACGGGGCAGCATTTGGGAATCCAAATCCAGTACAATGGCGACTAGATAACGGAAAAACATACATATTTGTAACCATCCATAACTTAGGTACGAATGCTTGTGCTCTCACATAAACTTTTGCCCCTTGCGGGATTCAAACCCGCAACCGCCTGCCTGGCTTTGTAGTAAGGACTGCGAGGCACTAGACCAGACGATCGTCAAATTGGTTGCATAATCTTGTGTGTTCCCAGGAAACGCCACTGGTACTTACCTCCTCTCGTAGTAGCTACGAGGGTCTCAGCAGACTTGGACAGACTTCTGGCCAAGGCCGACGGCATGGCCCGCATGGGGGTCGCCTGCCGGTGCGTATACACCATGTTGGAGTTCATGGGGCGGAACAACTGAAGGTTCGACAAAGCCATCGCTCAGCCCTCGGCGCATTTTCGCTTGCACGCTTTGAAACTCTTTGGACGAGGAACTCTTTTCATCGCAGATTTTTAAATTTTAATCTATGTTTTGGTCTTATTTTTTATTTATATATTTTTTTAAAGTTATTGTTAGCAGAAATACAAAAATGTTTTCTTGGTACTTCGCTTTTTTTAAATTATTTAAATACAATACCAATTTTGTAAAATGCTGTTGTTAGCACGTAAAAGGAATACACACGACTGATAGCTAATGTGTTTTTAATAATAGAACCCTTTATTTTTGATAACAACTTTTAGTGTTAGTATATGCGGGTAAACCATAAATCTAACCAGACAAAGGGAAAGTTTAGATTTAAATGTCTTTAGTTATGAGTTTTCACTTTTCTTTTTTACGATAAATAATTGTTTTTGTAGCACGGTGTATTTTTTACACTTTCGTAGATTTTGAATTATTTCTATTGAAATAAAACTCACTGCCATAGGTCAAAAGCGGGGCTGAATGTCATATCATAATAAATCGATGTATTCATCAGGTCAGTGTCATGTGAATATGCACGTGTATTCAAAAAACATAATTGATAACTTATTTTCATTGTCCGTCACTAATTTGTGGAACCAATTTTACAACACCTTAATCCTTTACTTAGAAATAAGTAAAAAAAACTAATGTCAATTTTAATTTGTTCTCTATTGCGGAAAACGCGGGAAATTTTATACAAAATGGCGGCACGCGTGACTTTTACGCGGGCGCGGGTCGGACTGAGTTGACCAGATAGGGGTGTAGGGTATTTTCTATGGGGTATTTTCACCATTAAAATTAAGTTTGGTGGTGTTGCCGTATGTGTGGGGAGGTGCGTCGGTTCTCTTTGTTGGCATGCGATGTTACGTACGTGATTGACATGTTAAGTGAAATTATAATCAGTTTCTTTGTTAGTGTTATTAGTATCAGGTTTTTTAACAATTACATGAATTATCTAGGCCTAGAGCAGTGTGGTTAGAGTCTTACTACTTCTTTTTTGTACATCGTGAGATCGGATTCAAAAAAATACCTGTACATTTATTAAAAATATGTTTTAATTGATTTCAAACGTTATCAATCTTTGCATTGCATTATTATCGTGGTATTTGCGGGCATCCATTGTTCCATAAAGCTACAAGAAAACATTTATTCATTTACTCTTGACCCTAGACTAGGTACATCGTCAATGTTTAAAAGTGCCAAAAATGCCCTTTAAAATGTTTTGAAGTCATATATGAGTAATTATTTAAAATCGATATCTATCTCATCGATATCGTTATCTGTAATCAAAGTGAAAACAAGTAAAGTGTGCACACACTTATTGACGTTAAATTATTGTTATGTATCTGTCTATACATATAGTTAGGCGGCTGCGTCCGCTTGCGGTTACTTACGAATAAACGACAGTGCGAATACGAACATCGGCCGTTTCACTTGTCTTCCCTCAACAAACATAACAGTGGCGACTTGATACCTACCCGCGCAAAATAATAAAAAAAAATTAAGTGCAAAAGTGTTTATGGGAATTTAAAATGTCTCAGTTAGGATTATTATCCAACTTTGATCATAATACCCAGTGTTGGCAAGTGTTCAGGGATCGGCTCCAGCAATGGTTTATAGCCAACGATGTTGTAGAAACGAACGATGCCCCTGGCGTCAAGCGTCGGGCAATCCTGTTGAGCGCACTCAGCGAATCTACATATAAGCTTGCAGTAGATCTGGCGAGACCAAAAGAACTTCAAGAAGTACCTTTTGAAGACATAATCAAGTTGTTGAATACTCATTTTATATTTAGAACTTGTGGATTCGGGGACAAGATTGAGGGGACTGACAGCACACTGCGGATTCCTAAATGTCGAGGAAGCATTAAGGGACCATTTTGTTATGGGAATGCTACCTGGAGCGGAGCGAGAAAAATTGTTCGCTCAGGATCCAAAGGATTTGACATTGGCCAAGGCGGTGGAGCTGGCGGAGAGTGTGCGTAGCGCGCGTGCAGGCGCCGCGGCGCTGGGCCCGCCGCGCGCCGACCAGCTGTTCAAGATATCGTCCTCGCACCGTGCTAGTGATAAAGTGTCGTGCTCAGTTTGTGGGTTCAAAAACCACACCACAGCTCAGTGTCGGTTTGCTAACTATACATGCAAAAAATGTAACGTTAAGGGTCATTTACGTCGTATGTGCAAGAAAATTAATTTCATGGAAAACGAGGGTACCGGTGAGAACGGCGATGACGGTGAGTGTTTTAATATTCGGACGTTCCATGGAGAACCGATGATGTTGTTAGTAAATGTCCGGGGAGTACAGTTAAGTTTCCAAATTGATAGTGGGTCAGCTGTCACTGCGATATCATCCCAAACGTATAAAAAATATTTTAAACATGTGCCATTATCAAAGTGTAACAAGCGATTAATATCTTATACCGGGAGTAGAATACACAGCATAGGAATTGTGAAATTACCTTTTGCGTATGCGGGCAGATCATGTGATTTAAATGTTTATGTAATAGACGACGGTGGGCCGCCCCTTATAGGCAGAGATTTTATTTCTATTTTCAAACTAGGAATGACCCCCATGTATTATTGTGACAATTTGCCAAGTATTCTGGACCAGCTACATGAAAAGTACCCTAATGTTTTTTCAGAGGAACTCGGCACATTCACTAAGTACAAAGTGAAACTAAATTTAAAAAAAGACGCTAATCCTATATTCTTTAAACCCCGGCCAATGGCTTTTGCATTGCGAGATAGAGTTAGTAGTGAATTAGACCGGCTGGTGCGTGTAGGTATCTTAAAACCTGTCGAGCACTCGGAGTATGCGTCACCTATTGTACCGGTGTTAAAGCGAGACGGTTCAATAAGGTTGTGTGCAGATTACTCTGTAACTATAAATAAACAGCTGTTAGTGGACCAATATCCACTACCCACCGCGCAGGAATTATTTTCTAAATTGCACGGGGGCCAACAATTTAGCAAATTAGATCTTTCCCAAGCATATGCACAGTGTGTTTTAGACGAAGAATCACAAAAAATAACTTGTATTAACACACATAAGGGACTATTTAAATATACAAGATTAGTGTTTGGTTTAGCTAGTGCACCAGCCATTTTCCAACGTGTCATGGAAAGTGTGCTGTCAGGTTTAGAGGGTGTTCTTTGTATGTTGGACGATGTTCTGGTGACAGCTCCTAGTACTTCAGTTCACTTGAGCAGGTTAAACGAAGTACTTCGACGTCTACAAGATGCGGGCTTCACTCTGCAGAAAACAAAGTGTGAATTTTTCAAGGATGAAGTAGAATATTTAGGTTTTAAAATTAATAAGAACGGGTTGAAAAAGTCACCACAAAAAATAGACGCAATTTTAAAAACGCCTGTTCCAAACGATGTTAATAAATTACAATCGTTTCTAGGGCTTATTAATTATTACAGGAATTTTATTCCGGCCGCATCTTCTATTCTAAGCCCTTTATATAATTTGTTACGAAAAGATGCTAAATGGGTTTGGAATTCTGAACATGACGTGGCATTCAATACAATAAAAAACATACTAGTTTCAGACCAGATTTTAGCCCACTTTAATTCAGACGCGAAGATTATTTTAACAGTAGATGCGTCCTCGACGGGTTTAGGTGCAGTTTTGTCTCAAGTCGACGAGAGCGGCTCTGAGCGCCCTGTGTCGTTTGCTTCTCGTACGCTAAATGCGGCCGAACGCAGGTACTCGCAGATACAAAAAGAAGCAACGGCTATTATATTCGGCGTCCGTCGCTTCCATCAATACCTATATGGTCGTTCTATTCCATTTATACTTCGAACAGATCACAAGCCGCTAATTACTATATTCGGTCCGCATCGTGGAGTACCAGAAGTATCGGCAAATAGGCTTCAACGTTATGCGATGTTTTTAAGCGCGTATAACTATAATATTGAGTATATACGCAGCGCGGACAACAGTGCCGATTACTTGTCCCGGGCGAGCTTGAATGATAATGAGTCATACGGACAAGACGTGTGCGTGTCGGGCCAGGAGACGGGCGAGCGGGCACGTTTTGTAAAGGATAGGGCCTCGTACATAAATTTTGTTATCGATGGAAGTTTACCAGTAACACTGTTTGATTTACAGCATGAAACGTACAAAGATAAGACGTTAAGCTTAGTATCTAACTTCATTTTAAATGGCTGGCCAAAAAAGATTACGCATAATAATACTCGTCCGTATTTTTTGTGTAGAAACCAGCTTTCTTGGGAAAACGGTATAATAATGCGTGGTCATAAAATTATAATACCGCAAACATTGCAAAGTAAAATTTTATCAGAACTTCACAAATCCCATTTAGGAATCGTAAAATGCAAGGCTGAAGCGCGAAGTAGATTTTGGTTTCCTGGTATAGATAAGGCCATTGAGGCGATGATTGTGGGTTGTGAAATATGTACACAGCTCAGACCATCACCGGCGCGCGCGCCACTTGTTTCGTGGCCCTACCCGCGTCAACCCTTCTACAGAGTGCACGTTGATTTTCTCGGACCTATAAATAATCAGTCATATTTAGTAATTGTTGATGCGTACTCGAAATGGGTCGAAGCGTACAAAATGAGTAATACGTCTTCTACAGCTCTTTTAAATAAACTGTACGAATTTATGTCAAGATTTGGCCTTGTTCACACAATAGTTAGTGATAATGCCACATGTTTTACTTCAGCAGAGTTTGTAAATTTTTGTGCGGTTAATGGAATCTCACACGTGACATCTCCCGCTTATCACCCAGCAAGCAATGGGCAGGCGGAGAGCTACGTAAAAGTTATTAAAAAAGGTATTAAATCGTGTTTGTTGACTAGTAATTCAAAACAAAGTCATGAAAATTTGCTTAAGTATCTTTTTGATTATAGAAACTCATTACATTCTACTACGGGCTCTTCGCCCGCACAATTGGTTTTTGGGCGTAAGCTTCGAACTCGTTTGGATCTGCTACACACGGACACACCGTCGCCCCCGTGCTCACCCAGCATCCTCGCTAAAGTGGTTGCTCGTAATCAGTGCTTACAGAGTAAAGCGTATGGCGGGACAAATAGACTATGTTTTGAAACTGGTGATTATGTAATGTATAAGAAAAACTATCCTAATGGGAAATATACGTGGAACAAAGGCATTATAGTTAATAAAATTGGTAAAACTGTTTATTTGGTGATAGATTGTGTAACTAGAATAACGTTAAAAAAACATAAGGATCAGCTTATACCACACAAAGGATCGAACAATACCACCCAGTTGTGCGACAACAGCGCTGTGGAGTTATCCGATTTTAATCCAGGTGCTGTTTCTTTAACACCGTTTCCACTACATGACTCCGCTGATGAGAATCGAGTCGACACAGTGCCCGATGTGGAAGGGGGAAATGAATGTGAACAAACAATGCCTGCTGTCGAAGCCCAACCTTCGGGCATGTCTAATGAGCCTCCTGTGAGTACAGGTGACGAATTCTTTGAAGCTTCCAGCAACCTTGAGCAGGATTATACAAGCAATATAGAACAGCCAAGGTCAGGGTCGTCAAATATGGTATTGCGTTCTGTTCCAAAGGTTAATTATAGGCAGTTTTTCTGTATAAATGTTTAAGACTATAATTCTCCCACATCTTATGATAGCAATCTATAAGGGAGGAATGTTATGTATCTGTCTATACATATAGTTAGGCGGCTGCGTCCGCTTGCGGTTACTTACGAATAAACGACAGTGCGAATACGAACATCGGCCGTTTCACTTGTCTTCCCTCAACAAACATAACAATTATTTAAACTTAAGTGTGGGGTGTGGAATGTAGTGAAGGGTTGGAAGGTACCGATAGTCAGTCAGACTGTCAGGTAGGTAACACCGCAAAGTGTATGTTTAAGTCATTGGTAATGGAAAATTTGTTACTCTAATGAGAAAGCTACAGTTTTCATAGTATTTTTAACAAAGTTTCTAAGATTTTCACTGTCTCTAAAAATTAAAAGACAGTAACATCTAATTATTATCAAAGAATCTAGTCAAATCCAGAATTCATAGATAATCTCAAACTGCAGTTACTTCGATAGCCGTTAAAATAAAACAAATACAAGTAAAATTGCTATAAGTATTCATTTGATTGAGAAGATACAATGTACTCGTAGTATATAAAAAAATAGGACCGCTATAAATGAGCCAAGCTAAGGAAAACAAATGATGCATTTACAAAAGAAACAAACAGTTGTAATTATTATAGGATACAAAGAAGTTATCACAAAAAATACCTACATTAATTATCATTTTTGAATCTTTCAAATGTATGGGTAAGTCTTGAACAATATGTCATTATCATTAGTTAGAAACAAAAATTTAATAGGTCAGAAATTAATAATAAATCTATCGATACCTTTACAACACTAGTGTAAGGTACATAAGTGATGGATAGGGTGAAGTTCGGTGACCTCGCTAGACCACTGTCCACGGCGTCCATTGATTAATACATCACATAGTTTTTCTTTTATATTTTTACCTTTAGTGTAAACAGAGCCTGGATGAAAGAAGTAGAAAAAAAAATCCTTACTTTTTTATATTTTAGAGAAGATCGTGTATCATTCATAATCCATTTGTATTAAAATCATATGAACCAATTTTATATAAAAATAACATTTATCTTTTATTTGCGACTGAGTAAATTAGAGATAGATTTTAATTATTCCTCATGACAATTACGCGTAAGTGATAATAAAGTAAGTATGTTGATCATATTTGCAATATACATACGATTTTAATGATTATTTTTTATCGTTTAACTGTCACGTCGAGTAAGGAAACTATTTCACGTCATAAAAAACCTTGCGATTCCGTCGATGCCATGATCCTCAAGATGGGATACCTAGCCCTTTGTCAACGCCTGGTTAATTACTGCATCATGTGGCGCCTAGATGCCTGGGGTGGTGTTCCTTCTGTGACTCGAGAGGGATATCGGGAGAGCACAACGAAGTTTCCTCAAGGTAAAACCTTGATAAACCTATGTGATACTCAACTACTCTATACGATGAGCCATGAGTAATTATCGTTAGGAGACTGTACTTAACGAGAGTTACTGTCTCTGTAATAATAAGGGTGTAGTAAATTAAAATGAGTACGAGGCAAGGCTGAGAACAAGAGTATTTAAATTACCGCAGAACCAACAATCAACCTCTTTTGCCCATTGATTTTGGAACTTTCCTGTGTCCGCATAATTATAACTCGGCTGAATAAGACAGTCTCGGACACTCTTGACGAGGACTTACAAGGACTTGGAAAACATAATTTAATTGAGTTATGATCTCTCATCCCTATACATACACTCAAAAAGTTAACACACACAAACACATACTCACTTACATTCACAATAATACTAGCTATTACATAAATCAAGGATAAAATTTATCACTTGAAAAAAAAACAACTACCTTCAGTGGAATCGCTCAGTTGGTAAGAGCAGTAAGGTCGTATAGGCAGCAATACGAACCATCTTTATCGAAACTAGAAAGTGATTTTTCACTTACATTTAGTATGAAATGACATCTCCTGTCAACGCTCGCCCATACAAAAACAGTACAGATACAGATTAAAAATTGACGAACACTTTTGTCGAACATATCATATGACATTTAATTTTCTACTCTATAGAGTATGAGCCGTGTGACCACCGCCTACAGGAGGCGTGTCGAAGAGGCGACTAACTCCTGTAGCACGAGACGGGCAGCAGCGTCTGCGTGCGAAATCTTATAAAAAACTGCGCTCGCCAACCCGCCTGTCAAGCGTGGCGAGTATTGGCAATCCCCCCAATGAAAGTCATTGGGGGAGGCCTATGTTCAGCAGTGGACGTCCTATGGCTGACATGATGATGATGATGATGATGAGAGTATGTGCTCCATGCACCAGAGGCAGTTGGAATATTATTTAATATGAATATATTGTCCTTGATATAGTAGATTCAAATTTAAGTATTAGTTTTAATTGCATTTTTTTGCTATGTGCAATCGATATGCCAAATTGTTCCCTTAGCCTTGCAATATGATTTTGCATTTTCCACTTTCACTTGCTATTGATATTTGACGACCTCTGTAGCCAAAAGGCGAGCATACCGGACCTGGTGTCGCTATCTCTGAGGTTCCGGGTTCGATTCCCGGTTGTTCAATGTAGAAACATATTTTTTCTATATTGTCTTGGGTCTGAGTGTGTGGTACCGTCGTTGTTTCTGATTTCTGTTACACAAGTGCTTAAGCTACTTTTCATAGGATCAGAGCAATGTATGTGATGTTGTCCAATATTTATTATTTATTTTATTATTTATTGATGGGTACAGACGCAGTACAAAAAAAAAATCCTTAAAAATGAATAACAAAATACAGTGCGTGCCTACTAGTACGAGAGCCCACGACCAAAATTTTTGTCTCATAGCAATACGGCCAAAACCGCATCAAATCGATAGATACGATTATCCTGAACTCGAAAATACCAATATCAGACATTTTCCGCGTAGCGTTTGATCTGACCGAATTTTCAAAATTGTCAAAGAATTTTACCGAACTGCATCATAGCAATATGTCTGATTTGCAGACTGTAGTTGAATGATAGTTCTGAGATACCGGAAACATATTTTTCAGACGTTAGTGGTGTAGCGCAAACCCGTAAAATCACTTAAAAAAATTAAAAATAAGACAAAAAAAATGTCTCATAGCAATACGTCTGAAAATCTTTTTTATTAGTAAATTTTGGTTATTTGATGCGAACAAAACAATTTTCAGACGGAAATGTGAACGCATTAAATTTTGAGACCGTTTTGAAAATGTTAACAAATTTTACCGATCGGTATCATAGCAATATGTCTGAAAATTGTTGGACATGATAAAATAAGTTGTCCACATGTGCAAAAAATTTATATCAGACAAATTAAGTGTAGCACCTTCTCTATCAGACAACTTTTCGATACTCAGATATCATTTAAAAATCGTATTGAGGCATCTTGAATTTTCTGTTACAAACCAATGAATACGCTGAGGCTGTTGAAATTAAATACTGATTGATTTGATAGTTTTGGTTTTATTTAAAGCACACTTGAGTAACTTTTACAAAAGAAATAAGTAATGACATCTGTCATCTGTCAAAGTACATTTAATAGACAAGGGAGATTCTTGAATATCTATGAAGGCTGTAAATTTAAAAAACATTTAACAGAGGCGCCGGCCAGGCGACTCCGAAACGTTATTTTCGTTTTTGGGAGTATATGCTACACTTAAAGTGTCTGAAAACAGGTTTTTGGTAATCATGGCAGCAATACGAAAAGTTGAAAAAAAAAATTATCCGTATTGCTATGATACAGGTCAGCTAAATTTGTTGACATTTTCAAAAATGCGCTCAGGCTATATGCTACGCGCAAAATGTCTGAAAACAAACTTTTCGTAATACAATTATAAAATCTATGTACATTTTCACTATCAGACGTATTGCTATAATACCGACTGTCCTTTTTTTTTGACACAGCAGAAATGGCCTCCCACGCAGTTGCTACACTTTTGACTGTTACTACACACCTAGTCGGGTTCAGAATCATACAATCTAACGATTTTATAGGGTTTTTGCCGTATTGCTATGAGACATGGTTTTGGTCGTGGGCTCTCGTACTATACGTAAGTACCTACTTACTCATGTTAGAAAGCATGCAATTATTTAAGCGATTAAAGCAAACTTTAAGTTCTGCTAGCCTCGGATCATTATAGCTTAGAAAGAAGTCTAAAGTAATTAAAAGCATGTTACCCTACATCACTTAGAAACATTGTATATGATATAAGAATTCCACTATGTCTCAAACGTAATTGTTTTGGAAATATACTTAGTTGTTTTGGAAATTTACTTACCATAATAAGGAAAATCTTAAATCTAAAAGCTTCCATCCCCTAAAACCAAGGGTAAATCGTGTTTCGATGTACCACAAGGTGGCGTTGTAGCGCAGTAACACGCGCTATCATATGAAATATCCTGAAAGGGTATCTTTCATCAGAGGTAGTTTTTATGATATTATGTTGTCACTATTTCAGTAAGAATTTTTGACACCTACCATCGGTTTCGACAGTGGTCGATGGTAAGTGACCTGAGCTTCAGCCAAGCAGATTCGGTTATTTATCTGCGGGTGCGGTTACATACGCAGTCGATTTATTTGCTGTTAACAGCCGTTTACAAAGTATAAACTAAGTGATCTATGCTTTCAGTCGTCGATCTCCGTAGCCGAAAGGCGAGCATACAATACCGGGCTTATCTCTGAGGTTTCCGGATTCGATTCCGATTCCCGGTCGGCCAATGTAGAAAATAACTTTCCTGTTGTCTCGGGTCTGGGTGTTGTAGTAACGTCTTTGTTTCTGATTTCTGTAACACAATTGCTTAAACTACTTATCACAGGATCAGACCAATGTATGTGATGCTGTCCATATTTATCGTTACCGTCCTTACGCGAAAAAATCAAAAATTCTAAGTCCTTTTTAGGATTCCATAACTCAAAAGGAAAAAACGGAATCCTTATAGGATCACTTTGTTGTCCGTCTGTCTGTCTGTCAATACCTTTTATCTCAGGAACGCGTGGTAGTATCAAGTTAAAATTAAAACTAACTCAAGTCAAGTGCCTTGAAGCTGTGAAAAAATCTAACTTCTAAATTTCAAATCAATAAAATTCTGAATAGCAGGGGATAGGCAGGCGTTCACGTTTAGACTCACTCTCTCTCTCTCTCGCTCTCTCTCTCTCTCTCTCTCTCTCTCTCTCTCACACACACACACACACACACACACACACACACACACACACACACACACACACACACACACACACACACACACACACACACAACACACACACACACACACAGACACACACACACACACACATTTGATGGAAAGACTAGATAACTTGATAGCATTAATTTTGCAAAAGCAAAAAATTTATAGATTAATTTAAGGTATTTATAATTAATTTAATTTAACGCTGTTGGTTTTCTCAATAATATAAATAAATAAATAAAAGTTAACGTAAAAATAGATACGGCCGTTTACGCCGCAACTCGACCCTCATGGGAATCAAAATTTATACGTTACTTTCTGTTGACCTAGAACTATAAAATTTTAAACAAATACAGAAAACAATCCGTAACTAAACATTTGTAATTAAATCATAAAAAATATAGTCTTTAATTAAAGTTTCAGGAAAAGCTCAGAAAAAACTGCGAGATTTGATTCCTGAACTATTAATTTGTACCTACAAATATGTACGTAAGGTAAGGTAAGGTACGTTATTGGTAGAAAAAACCGGACTAGTGTGAGTCAGAATCGCCCACTTAGCCTCGGACTACACACACCCGGATTTTTTTAGAACCCCATACTAAACGGATTGTCCGGAGCCGTTTTGTATGGAGTTCTGAAAAGTTCCGGGTCGCAAAATCGCAACTACAGCCGCCGGTTGACGTTAACGTTGTCGCTGGCGCTCACATAAAGCATACCACGCACAGAACGCGCGCGGCGAGCCGTACCACCCACGGCTGGCTGTGGGCGCCTATTTATACGTATGGTATTACCCGCCGTACTCCCGACCCGACCCGTCGCCATCGAACTCACGTGTGTGTTAAGCTTAAGAGTCCGCAACCTCTGATGTTTATTTTATTCAAGCCACATCTTACGTGACACGACTTATGGTGGCGGAAACAGTAAAAAAATAATTGTAGAGGTAAAGTACTTGGCGTGAAATGAAAAATTACAGCTCATTTTGTACGCAAATTGCTTTCGTATATCCTGAGAACTGCTGTGCTATTTGTCATGCATCATTATAAAATAGTCACCTGTGAACTTAAAGTAAATCTGCTACCAAACATTATTTTACTGTAAAATCAGTTTTTTTAATACAATACTTATTGTATGAATATACGTGCAAATTTGTATGCACGAAATGTATGTAATGTATGCATATAAAAATTTGTGTTTTTTCTCGTATATTAAAAAAAAACAAATTAACATTTAATTGCGTTTTACAGAATGTTATATGGCCTTCACCTTCAAATAATGAGGGGTTCTTACTAGCGCATGTGGTAAAATAAAATTTATAGAACTAAATCATTATAGTCATGTAATCTAGAAATAAGTATCTTTTTGTAAATGTTTTTTTTTTGTAAGAAATGTAAGGCTTTTTGTTTTTTTAATGTTTTTTTATTTATTTATACGAGTATGTCTTCTTATCGGTGATTGAATATGTGATCATAATCTTCTCGTGTTGAAGGCAAATTTAATATTCTTTATTATCTGTAAGTTCTACGAGTAATAAGACTTGATTATTTTCCGTTGTAGGTAGGTACTTATCTGCTGTTAGTTTTGTTGCATATAAAGGAAAAAATTAAGCTCAAAACACTTACCAAAATGTTTAGAACTTGTCATGGAAAAACAATAACTTAAAAGTTTCTAACTTAGCCGTTCATTTAACCTACCCACTGCCACTGCGGTCCACGCGACCCATTTGATAATTTGTTTTGACGAATCGCCACCCACCGCTGCTTTATCCACTGATTGACATACGAAATGGATGACAATGCTTTTGATTTTTAAGGGACCATAAACTTTTCTTTACCGGGCATGATAAAGTAAATGTCGAATTCATTGCTTTTTCTGCTTAGCAAATATTTGCGTATTACGAAAACATAAATCTAATATGATTAATGTTTTGATTGAAGGTAAAGTTTTAATTTTAAAAACTACTTGTTACTATTACAGCTGTCGAGTAAATCACTGCCCGTAATTTATTAACGTTAACGCAAAAATGCGTCTCCTCACACGTAGTTCAAGCACGCATTACCTTTTCTAATAAATAAAAATATAGTAATTTATTTAAAAATATATATATATTTTTTTTAAGTAGTACCAAATATATTATCTCGGCTTATGGTACATTTATATAAAATACACATATTAAATGATAGAATTAATAAAAAAAAAAAATACTTTAAATAAACTAACTTAACCTAAACTATAAACTACCTACTCAAAAATAAAGGCGTGTCCGTGAGGCATAGAGGCGAGGATACTGGCAGCGTTTCCTCGCTGAATTGCTAAACTAAGCCTTTGTGCGAGGAACGAACCAGCTTTTTTATTTTCCGAAATAAAAATCAATTTTGGTGCTATTTTGCCAAAAAGTAATTTAGCGTTCGGTCCCCACGGTCCAAACGTCTCTACACCAAATGGCGCAAACACATAGTCACTTGCAAGAGACTCGTATTTGCGCCGCTTGGCATTTTCTGCTGACTCTGCTGCAGCCCCTGCTTTTACAGCTGATTCCCTGAGGTGAGAAGAGGCCAAGGTATCAACACAAGTTGCGTCCCATACTAAAGCCCGACCCCTCTCCCAGGGAATCAGCGTAAGACCATCAGGTCTCTTGCTGTCTTCACGGACCAACCCACGAGGTTCCAGCGTGGAAGGAACGTTGATGCTGGCAAGAGCTCTTCTGATGGCGTCATTGAGCGCAGCGTGTCGGGCAAGACGTCCAGCACTTTGCTGACAACAGAGACCATGAAGACCGAATCTGTCTACCTCCTTGCCACAGGGACACGGATGTGGCTCGCAAACTGGAGCCCCGATACGCAAGCCCACACACACCCGAAATGCTTCGTTGTCTAGTAGTGTGCCAAGGTTTTTTGATGGGAGTGCATGAAGCCAGTGGCCGGATTCTTTGCAAGAAACTGCTAAGAGCCTAGCGCGATAACAGTCACTGAAGGAATTTTGGACCAGGAATTTATAAGACTCTCTCGCCAGTGGGACATCCCAGAGTTTTTGAATGTGACGTTCCTTTGGGATGTCCTCGTTGGGACAGAGTCCTTGCCAAGCTAACTCAGCATCTCTTACCTCAGTAAGATCGAGTCGATGATTTAATATTTTTTCGACTAGATTAGTAGAACTGTGTACGGAGGAAAGAAAGGCGGGGAGAGCGACACTTGAAATTTTGCGAATGCCGATACCACCAAAGCAAATAGGAAGTGTTGCTTGAGACCAAGAATCATTGTTGAGTTTTAAATTTAGTATTTTTTCCATGCTTGTTCTGAGGGTGGTATCTAAATTTACTAAAAAATTCGATTTTTTTCCAGATTGGACTTGTGCGGAGGAAGTAAGTGAATTTTGGAACAAAAAGGTAGAATTTCAAAATTGTAAAAGCAATATGAGAATTTAGACTTTCAAATCTGGAGGCCATATTTTTGAAATGGTTAATTTTTTTATCTAAACAAGGTTTAATGCTGTTATCAAGAAGTGGAGCACCTAGAAGGCAAAATGAATCAGAACTAAGAATTTTAATATTGGGAGCCAGAGTGTTAAATTGATTAACAATATTTTGACGAGAAAGAGAAGATACGTGATCATTAATAAAGATCTCACACTTGGAAAGGTTAAGTTCTAAGCCTAACTTTTTAAAGTTTTCCATAATACGGGTGAGGTCTTAGAACACGCTATCAGCTTTGCCTCCTAGTGTACCATCGTCGAGATACCAGATATTTAATTTGGAATTTAAATGTGAAATGACAGGATGAATGCCTAAACTAAAAAGGGCCGGACCTAAGGGATCGCCTTGCTGAACACCGATGGCAGATTGAATCGAATGTTGATTATACAGTAATTTCGTAGAACTATTGTAGCATTGATGAACAAAAGGATAGATACGAGGAGTATGAGTGTGGACTTCGTTCAGCAAGGCGGTTCTATCCAGGGAGTTAAAAGCATTGCTCACGTCTACTTTTAAAATTACTTCACAGTCACTGTCAGAAAGAAAATTTCGGACAGCATGCACGGCAGCTTCGCAACCTCCCTTACTGCCGAAACCGAGTTGTACTGGCTGAAATAACTCTTTTAGGGGCGAGAAAATGTGCCTGCAAGCTAATTTAGCTGCAAGGCGGCGAAAAGTCGAGCCAATTGCGATAGAGCGAATGCCGCCATCTTTTTTGCGAGTCTCGCACCAAAAAGGTATGGGACAAAAGTATTCAAAACTTTACCAGCCAAAAGGAGGTTGCAGAGCTTTGTAATGCTAGATAACAAAGTTCTGCCGGCGTCCCCGGCGGAAACACTAACCAATTATACTAACCAGTTAATAAAATCTTTAAGATGTTGAGGAGTGATGCCGTCGATGCCGCCAGCAGAACCAGTCGGAAAAGACAAAATGGCAGCGAGAGTTTCGCTGTCTTCAATGACCTGGAACGGATGAGAGTCGTGAGGAGAGGGGACGGAGTTGGGGACAGGATTAAGACGTGAGGGATGCTTACAACGGAGGCTCTCAAGAGTTTCCTGATTAGGGGGGGCAAGGGTGTCATCTGAAAAAAGAATACGGGCCGCATTTTGTAGGTCACCATCCATAACTTTGTTCTCTACCGAACGGATAATGTTATGCCGGTTCTGAAGAACAAACTGTGGACGATGAAGATTTACATCTGTCCGGTTACTATGAAACTTGTGGACACTGTAATAATCGATATCAATTGAACCGTTTCTGACGCAATCGTTTTAGGGTTGATTTTCAATTGAAACTTAAGTTCAAAGGTTGGCTGTTGCGTGACTATTGAATGGGTCAGTGGAACCAATAAATCAAAGTGTACCTTTAAATATTGTTACATTGTTCTTAATGGTTATAAATTACTATAAATTTACTAGAATATTTAAATAATAATAAATAAATTTCGCTCTGATCCTAATTTAAAAGTAAGTAGCGAAAGCTCTTGTGTTATCATAAGTCTCACCAATAACGTTTTCATTTAAGTAAAATGTTGCCAAGACGAGACCGAGACATACTGGCAAAAAGTTATCAGATCTCATGTAGGTAGAACCAAAATAGATAGATACATACATACACACTTACACTTCCCAACCACTAACAAAAGGCGTGTCGTAAGAGGCCACTAATTTCTGTAGCACGAGACTTTCTTCCAGCCAGCCATCTTCCTAAGGTCGTTGGTCCATTGGTTGGTTGGTTGGGGGGGCGTCCTACACTACGTTTGACAATAATAATAAATAATTATAAGTAGTTCTTAAATTTAATCAACCCACATATTGAATGATATGCAATGTATGCGATACGCTTTGTTACACATTCTTTTTGGCTTAGGTCAATAGACCTGTGGACTGTGGCTAAACACCATGATCGAGGTGAATCATTTTAAAAATGTAAAAGTCATCGCATCGTCACGCGCATGCGTCGGGCCTTAACCGCGCTACAGTCGCCGTTGAACACAGAAGACTCGCTCTTAAAACAAATCAGATATAGTTATATACAGGATTACTAATACAGTAATTTATGTAATAATTAGTAATAAAATAAATGTCTGTAACATTTTTTGTTAATAAAAGCTGACTAGTAATTTGATATTTTCCCGTTGCGAGATTATACAGGGGACTGTTCCCAATTAATTTTATCCTATCATATCCTATCCCAAAATTAACTGTTAAAGAGATTTTTTTACTATTACAAGTTTCCAAATTAATGTTAGATATTAAATAATTATTATTGGCTAGAATATGTTCTTTCTAAAATTAGTAAAAAAGTAGAAATATATTATTATTTTAACTTTTAATAATCCTCGTAAAAATCGATGTCCCATATAAAATTACAAACTTTCATACGTTGTCACATCTAGGATTTCCGCCTTTTTTGGGACAATTACTCAAGTATTGTTAGTATTTATAGAATAAAAATTAAGTAGGTACCTACATAGTAAAAATATCGATATAATCAAAGATACGGATCCAATAATACACAACTGACAGTTTGACACCAGTTTACTTAGTTTCGTTTCCAGCTGCAGTCAAAATTATGTAAATAGAGTATCTCAGTACTGTTTTGCTGCTGTTGCTCAAAAAGCACCTATACCTACTAGAAAAAGAGGACAACATAATATATTAGAGTACGGGAGACAAGGCAGCCCTAGTGTAACACTTCATTCAAAACAACATTAATGTATAGTGGTGACTGAGTTTGTTCCGGCGTTTCTTCTCAGCACTTGCCAGATTGTCTGTGTCTTGTCTCGAAGCGGAAGTACGGCCCAAAAAATAAGGAGACATGTTTTGCCCCTTAAGGGCCGGCCAATAATGTTATTATTGACGTTCATAAGTGGCAATTTTCTGTCCTAAACTGAATAAATGATTTTTGACTTTTGACCTTGCTAACTTAATCAAGATTAAATTTTTCTGTTAAGCTCAAACCACCCACACGGGGCATAATAATATTTTTTTTATTGTGTCTCGCTTCCGTGGCCTGACAAGTTATATTGCTTTTTGATAATTCAATAAATTATCTTTTTGATATACTAAAGTGATCCTACTGTACCAATGTACACTATTGCGTTCGCGGGAAACCATCTGTCAACCGCCGTAGCCTGCAAATTATACCGTTCTGTCTCCAATAACACACTATCGTTCATTTTGCCAACGTAATTGGGGTTTTGGCAAAATAATCATGAGTTTATGAAGGAAATTCATTTGTTGGATTGTAGTTGTATTTTGCAAGTACTTCAGTGCGCGGAAATCCATTATTGTATTAGTTATTTCATCCCTACAACAAACAGTAAGGGAGAAGTTGTAACATTAAGCACCCAGGTGCGCGGATGGGGCGCTGTGAATACAATTTAACAAGGTGTAGAGCGCTATCACAGGCTCCCGATTCAGACCGTTCGATAACAAATTCATCATCATCATCATTATTTCAGCCATAGGACGTCTACTGCTGAACATATAGGCCTCCCTCCCCCATTGACTTCTAGGTTGGCTGGAAGCGGCCTGCATCCAGCGTCTTCCTGCGACCTTTAGCAGGTCGTCTGACCATCTTGTTGGTGGACGTCTTACGCTGCGCTTGTTGGTACGCGGCATCTATTCTAGATCCTTTTTGCCCCATCGCCCGTTAGTTATAGTCCCTATGTGCCCCGCCAACTGTCACTTCAGCTTGCTTATCCGTTGGGCAATGTCAGCGACTTTTGTACGTTTACGGATCTCCTCATTTCTGATTCGATAACAAATTTTCGACCGAAAAACCACGTGATTTGCCTGTTGTCAAGCTACTAATTAACTTTCATCCTGTTACATTTAAGGCCCAACATTATATGTATCGTTTACCTTCTTCTTTTGTTTTAATGATTTTGATGTTGACCGTTTACTAAAAGTTGTTTGTATTGATAAAGTCATTGGCCTGTCAATTTGGTTACTGTTATAAAAGTAACTCTGTATACTAAAACATCCGAGTCGTAAGCGTTTTTAATGTTATGGTCCTTCGAGCCGGATCTCGAAAAATAGTTTTGATATCTTTCAATCAACTCTAGGTGGTATATTGTACAAACAACGGCATTTCAGCCTACCCAAAAAGTTAAAAGTTATTGAACCGATTTTCAACTTTAAGTCCGACACGTAGAGATCAATATTAATTGAGAAAATTTGACGTTTTGTGGTAGGTTGACGAGCTGTTGTCTGTACTATGAACTTTGGGGCAGTCATCAAAGCACATAATGAGCGTCAGTCACGGTCCCACGGGCCACACTCGGGGGTGTTTGCTCGTTAACACACGGCACGATTTGGGTAAACATGCCGTTTAATTATAGACTAGTTGGTGTCGGATATAACCCGGGAAATAGGCAACTTGTCATGCTTCTTTATTTGTCTAAATTTACAACACGATGGCCATTAGGTTCCAATGTTGTTATATAGATTAGTTTCTGGATATCTAAGAACAGATTTTAAGTCATAATTAATGACGTGTTTTGTAAGCTGAATCAATGATAGCATTGATTCTTAGTAGGAATACTGTTGAAAAGAAGATAAATAAATAAAAGATCTTATTTATTTTGTGATCCTACTCCCTAAATAAATACAACAACCTGACAATAGAAACGAGATAAAAAACGAATTAATACTTTCACGTCTGCGAGCAGGTTGAACACGTACTTTTTATATTAAACGTTTGAATAAAATTTTAATTTGAATTTCGAAAACAAATCCACTAACCCATAGTTTTTAGATGATCTTTTTTTTTTGTTGTGAAAACCGCAAAAAACTCTTGAATTTTATTTCATATATTGTTTTTTAATAAACATTGTTGCTAAGCAAAAAGTGAGCTCTATTTTATTATGACTTTCAATACGAATTGAAAGACTCATAGACTAGAGATAAGAGCTTGCTAATTAATGATAACACTTGTCTTCCGCATGTAGATATAACCTAGAAAGGATAACAGAAATTCTAACATCATAATAACAATGGAAACAGTGAATAGCCAAACAATAGGACTTCCTCTTCCCTGTCGGTTAAAGTTCGTAGGCTGTGCATCTTTCAAATTGCTATTTTTTGCACACATCAAAATCTATTTTTAAATACACATACTTTTGAAATGGTATGTTATTTACACAACTTCAGGATATGAAATAAAGTTACTTACCTTAGTAATAGTCAACGAATAAGTAGACTGGAGATAGTATTGCAAATTACGTACCTACTAGTTTTCGATATTCGTCGGCCAGCAGCAAAAAGTATGTTAATTTGAAAAGAAAATTTAATATGAATGACTGATACGGTACAAGGAATGTCGGTCTTGTCAGGATCAGAATCAAAAGAATAGAATAATAGAATAGAATAATCTTTATTTGCATAAAACATGGTTACAGGTAAAGTTCTTACATTTATAAATGAGCATTCATGTTTAATCGATCTATCGATAAGCAAATATTTTGTCATCGTCGTGCAAACAAATTAAATAGTGAAAATTAATGAAATAAATATAAATTACAGTCAAATCAGTACAACTAAGTCACATAATAAAGAATGTCAGCATTTGAAAATAAACAAAACAAAATGTCAAGAAACACCGATAAATTGTACACTGCTAGTCAATTTCTGTGCATACAATGTGTCAAAATTTTATTCAACCAGGTAAGTACAACAATAAATTACACATTTAAAACTAAATATAAATATTAACGATTATTCAGTCAAACCAATAGTCAATTTTTTAAGGTGTCCGTCACGGCAAAATTTAGTAATTCATTAATGTCATAAAAACAGTTGTCAATAAGAATTTTAAAGATAGTTTTCTTGAAAAAAAATGTCATAAGTATTGCGTATAATGTTCACTTTTGAGGATTGGATCGGATTCGGTGGGATCGGAAAACCATGGTCGATCTATTTTCATGGTTTTTATTTATCATTTAAAGAGCTTTAGAGTGCAAGTTTGGTGTAGTTTGTGTTGAAGTGATAAAGATCTGAAACAATTGAAATATCATTGTATATAAAGCCGCATCGAGTGTCAAGTGACTTGTCTCAAGACAACTTGCTTTAGACCCGATAGCGTCTTGTAACTCTCTTGTATGGGAAGAGTAGCCTTCACTGAATCCATGAAGAGAATATAAGAAATATATATATATGGGTGAATATCCCAAACGCATTTTTTGACTGTCCAGGGTGAGAATCGCTGTATTTTTTTGTTGGATATTCATATTTTATTACGATTTTTCTTCCCAGTATTCTACAACTACCAAGTCATTTCGCGCAATGTTTATAATACGCTAAATATTATTGTATAATTAAATAAAAATAAGAATAGGACCGTTTTAAGTATCTGGTGGCGTGTCCTCAATCTGTTTCTTGACGGAAAAACTTTTGCATTTACTTTGTTCTTAGAATATCCAACAAAAAAATATGATCATAAATTAATTAAACACTTACGGCTTCTTTATATAAGTGTTACTTGTAATTTTAGCTCCTAGGATTCACGTGACCCTAGATCAAAGTTTGTTCACACACGGTCATAAGATTAGGTGGCGAAAATTCAACTTGTCGTAACTCCTTTTTGAGTCTTACGAGATGCTTTGCCTTGCTATACCCCGTACCCCTCAGTGATACGATAGCGATTGCAAGCAACAGGGGTGTGTCAGTTATCTTCGGTATCCCGCCAAAACGAAAGTAAACTGCCTGGTGGCGTTTTGTTCAACAGTTTTTAAGATGCGGTGGCTCGATTTCTGACTTTGTTATACAATTTGTGTACCATAACTACTTATCGATAAAAGTGCTTTGGTTTGTACTTTACAATGTCTTTGCATTAGAACAATACACAAGCTAATGTAATTTTGATGATTTTTTAAAAAGATTTTTAAGATTTGGTAGCTCAATTTTGGTAGCTTAGGTGGCAAAAAATGCACCACCAAATCTTAAAAATTGCCACCAAATCCTAATTTGGTCTTTTTGTGCTCGTCGTGGGTATTATTTTATGAGTTCCTAACGGATATTGTGTAGGGCGCATGGGCATTTTGGGTTTTGTCCATGTTCATCCGATCAACAAGTAGGTTGCTGGGATACTCGACTAAGGCCATCGAGCGTTGTGCTGAGGTCTTCAAACGATTCTGCCATGACCACAATATCGTCAGCAAACCGAAAGTGAGTGATGTACTTGCCGTTGATGTTGATGCCAAGTCCTTTCCATTCCAGGAGCTTGAAAGCGTGTTCCAATGCAGCGGTGAACAGTTTTAAAGATGTAACGTAACCCTGCCTTACGCTTCATTGCAGAGGAATCGCCCTCATGCTCTGCTCCTGTACTGGGACCGATATAGTGACGTTTTTGTATAAACACTTCAACACCTTGACGTCGTGATAGTTAACATGGTACCACTGGAGAGACTGTAGTACTGCCTAGGTCTCGATTGAATCAAAGGCCTTCTCATAGTCCACGAACGCCAAGCATAGTGGCAAGTTATACACCTCGGTTTCTGTATAACTAGCCGCAGCGTATGGATGTGGTCTATGGTACTAAAGGCTTTCGGAAACCTACTTGTTCGGGAGGCTTTAAGTTATCGAACCTACATGCGAGACGATTAGTGATGACTCACGAAAACAGCTTGTAGACATGGGTCTGTAATTCTTCAATAAGGTGTTATTTCCTTTCTTGAAGAAGAGCACCACTACACTTCTGTTCCATGCCTCCGGCGTTATTCTCTCGAGCAAGATGGATTTAAAGAGTCTCTGGAGGACTTTCGGTATCGGTTTTCTACTCGCATTTAGAAGCTCTAATGTGATTCCGTCTTCACCCGGCGCCTTTTTGTTCCTAAGCTGTTTGTGGGCCATCCTAATCCCGTATCCTGTCCAATATATCTTCGGTATAGTGTCGGGTTAGCTTAGCTCTTGGATCTTCGGTTGAGCTACTAACAGGTTTAGTGACCGAGGTATATTACTGCCAATAGAACTTCTCGATCTCCCTCAAAACTTCGGCTTTTGTCGACGGTATACTGCCGTCCTCTGTCTTCAGCTTCGTCAGCTGGCTTTGCCCAATAGACATGTCTCTTGCGAAAACTTTGGAGCCTTGGTTCCGCTCTATCACCTCTTTAATGCTGTTTGTATTAAAGTGGCAGATATCATGTCGTAAGAACTTCCATATCCGTCTATTGAGCTGCCGATATGCCTTAGCGTCAACGGAGCTCTGCAGTGCCATTGAATGTCGTTCTGGCAAAAGGTTGAGGGTAGGGTTGGTAAGCTTTGGCAGAAGCGCTTCGAGAACAAGAATGTAGTGCCTTTGCGCTTTGCTTGGCTCGTCTTGGTGGAGGTACTACTGTGCCCCTAGATAAATAAGTATACTGGGTGGTCTAAAAGGTGACGTCCAAATTTTTTTTTTTGATTTGTTATATCCAGGGCTATTCAAATATACCCTACTATATGCTACTTGAGTTTTCTCAGTTTTTGAGATATTCATTTTTTTCACAAATTTTGAGTTTTTTTGTTCTAATCAGCTTCAAAAAATAGTTAGTCTACTTTTTATTATGTTACGTCGTATTTTCTTTTGGAGTATGATCCCTATAAATTAAACTTACTTAGATACAATTATCAGCTAAGACTAACAAAACATATTGAGATAAAGTTGCTAGTGTAATCAACTCTATCTCAATATGTTTTTGGCAAATGTTAAACCGATGGTTCCTAGTGTTAATTTATGTCTGGAATAAATATTTTTCGAAATCCATTTGTTTTAATGTATTAATAGTTAGAAGCATTCAGTTTTGGTGGGCAAGATTAAGTTTTGGTGGCGTGATTTTTGAAATTTTAAGATTTGGTGGCTTTTTTTCAGTTTTGGTGGGAACTCAAAACTTTGAGGATCAATATTTCAGAAACTATACATGTGATTCTAGCCCAAATCTAAAAATAGATATAACATGACCCAAAATTTCATATTTAGAAGAAAAAACTATGAAATAGTAAAAAAAAATATGCGCCACTAAATCTTACAAAAAATGGCTTATGTTGTCACCCATATAAATAAGAAGAATAAGAATCGATTCGTCGATTGGATCGAGAGAAACGTTTTAAGTCCGTGTTTGAGAGAATCATAAATAACATTTTACTCTTATCAATAAATAATCAAGAGTAGCTATTTGTGTGAAAATTACAGCGTATCGTGATCACAACACTATAATTTACTAGTAACAAGTAGGTAAGTATGAGAAAATTGTGGAAACTGGATCAAAAGAGCGTGCGAACACCACTATCCTCAGATTATACAATCTATGCTCATCTTGGAATTGGGTTTTATTGCAATGGCCCTTGGGCCATTTAAAACTTGTTGCAGAATACCCTGTTTCTTTTTGCATGAAGCTACATCTCTGTTACCAAACAATATTATGACATTAATATTGGTATTTCTTTATATCTGATAATCAATAGTTATTATTTTGTTATTGGCTGATTTCAATTAGGTATCAATTATTGTACACAAATGACAACCGGAAAAAAAGTAACAAATTATTTACAAGACTATCTACACAATGCTAACTAAACTCGAAAACTACGAAAAATCATAGAACATACTACATACATAAGGGGTGATTCAGATACCTCTCAACACGAGACACCTAAAAAAAATTTTTGGACTTCATTTTTCTGGCCATCCTGTATATGTTTTAATTTTTATGAGCATTAGCTCACTCAACTTACACTGACGTTTGAGTAGTTGCTTGTTTCTGTAGTGCGTCGTCGATGTAACTTCTAAAATAAGAGAATGATAAAACTAAAAATAATATATGATGTACATTACCATACAAACTTCCACAGAAAATTGGTTTGAACGAGATCTAGTAAGTAGTTTTTTTTTAAATATTATGTTACTTGCTGCTACGGTACCCTTCATGAGCGAGTCCGACTCGCACTTGGCCGCTTTTTTACTCGCAATACTTTTAAGAATCTAAATGCACTTTTATTATGCACAAACTCATTTATTTTTGTAAATTTTTTCTCAAAAAAGTTCCATTTTTCTCTAAGAGTGCTCAACGAGGACAATAACAGGCCATTCTCATGTTTCACTCGGAAATGAAAATTCGAAGCATTTTAGCAATTGGTTATTACATCTTGGTAACAATAATTAACGTGCAATTATTAATAATGATTTAAGTTATTCATTTAATTCCGATTGATATAGACAAAGCGATATACTTTATCGGTTGGAAACTCTTATAAGACCTCGTGTGCATAGGTTCATAGCACATTGAGATTGTGTAACGCCGAATATTAAAATGACATAATCAGACGCATATCGTGCACTGCCGGATACGTTACACTACACGCATTCGTAGGCACGGGTAATACCAGTAGCGAGCCTTCAAATCCATCTCGTAGTCCTCCATAGACGGATGGACAAAAAAACCTCAATAGCCATAATTATTTTAAGCGGAGGACGCATGCGCTCGCGGTCAGTTCACCGTACGCGCCCGCGCGGACCGCAGCGCGCCATATTGTTCCATTTTTAAATTCAAAATCGTTCACCTTGTTTTCACCATAACATTGCGGCCAGTTGCATTTCATAGACAAGAAATGTAAAGCTAAGGGCAGACTATTTTTTTTATTTGCGAACCAAACAGGTTCCTCGGTGCGGTCAGTGCCATAAACTTTTATGCAAAGGATGAACTTTACAGCGAGTTCTTAGGAGGAATAAATCCAAGATGGAACGGTTACTGGTGCTGGTAAGTTTATTTAATAATTTTTAGCCCTAGGCTAAATGTCCTATACATTGTTACATATTAAACAGAGATTATACACTCTGAGAAAGTATTTTCAAGAGTGAACATTTTCAGTAAGTATATTTCTCTGTTATTACTACTGTGACTATTAATATTTCAAGATTCTATCCTTTGATATACATTATTTTAAAATAATTCTAAGCTTTTTGTGCATAGTTCGTAAGTTAACGTTTAACAATAAATGAGTTTCATTAATGACATATTCCTTTTACGATATGAAGCCTCGCGCCAGGGAGGTGTAATTTAAACAATTCTCATAACCTTTCATCCATTGTCCGTGGGCAATTATAAAGTGATTACTACTACTACCGTACGTTAGCAGGGTTGCCTGCTTTAAAAATATAACATACATTGTAATAATCATGTGTTATTTACATGTATGGTGTGCAATAAAGAGTATCTATCTATCTATACACGCACTTCACACTGACTGAAATAACGTAAATTAAGCAAATATTTATTGTAACGATTAAAATTTGAGGACTTTTAAAAACACGAACAAATTAACATCTCAATTAACGAAATTAACATAACATTTTAAACTGTTGCTTCGTACAAGTTCAAAATTAACAACACCTTAATTTTTTACTGTAAAAAATTAGAATTACCTAGTTAAATCAAGATTATGAAGATAAAAATAATGCTAAACGACATCACGACGACACATAACTTTTCTATCTTGATCCATTATTATCTTTGAAGCTCCCTTATTGCGACACCCTTGCATGCGCAATCGCCGTAAAATGTCATCTCATTATTCTAATTATCCAAAGTTTATTTATTGCATTTATGGTTCATCAATAAAACAAAAATCTGTATATATATTTTTTTTCTGTTTAATAATTGAACATTACAATTTAGGTTTAAAGATGATTTATTCTCATAAGAAACGAAAAAATACATTTCACTTACATGAGAACATAAATTAAACAATTTACGTGGTTTAGAATAAATATTCAATTTTATTCTCATCCCAATCACCATGCGTCCGTATTATCTGACTGACACCAATTTTAATTGAGGGACTTTTAACACTGATTGGACAGAAATCAGTGGGTAAGGTTGTGAACACCAATTTATCACAAAACTATATCCGGATCTTTCCGGATGGCTGGCAACCCTAATTCTAGTCCAGAGTGACGTCCATGGACGGATGCGGTCGAAACTACTAAACTTAAACAATAAAGCCACGGTGTAAATATTTACACGACTTGCGTAACGTGTGTAACTGGGTTTACAATGGCTGGATTAATTATAACAAGTACCGTACACGTAGGGTCCGTGGATTTTTAAACGAAACTGACCTTTGTTTTACACTTATAACTATACAGGATGTTCAAAAAGTACGAGTACCGCTAGGGTCGGTGGTTCGAGTCGCGCTAGGGGCAATTATTTGTGTGTACAACAGTTGTTGTACCTGTATTATATAGATAAATTCAGTCAGTTTTTGTTGGCGGTACGAAGTTCGCCGGGTCAGCTAGTATTACATAAAAATCAATCTCTATTTCCCTTGGTCATCGCATCACGCGTGAGTGGATGGAACAATTTCGCTATTTTTTTTTATTGTGTTAATTATTGTCAGGAGAAGGTTCTTTTGAAAGAAAAAAATACGAAAGTTGCGCAGAGATTCCTTTGTCAATAAACTAAATACCACGCGAACGAAGTCGCGGGCAACAGCTAGTATATTATATATTATAAAAAAATTAAAACGCTTGAGGTAGTTTTCATATTTAGATGCTAATTACTTAAATCGTAAGCAATATTAATTACTATATCGTAAAACCTACGCACCTAGTTTTTCGTTATATCTACAACTTTCCTAAAAAATATGAAAGTAGACCATGTTTATGGGAAAACGTTATCGCTTTTCGTATGTACGAGTAAATCCTCTTATGACTTTACACAGGACAATATTTTTTTAAATTGCGGTGTTCAAATATAGGTCAAACCTGATGTTCCCTGCTCTACCATCAAATTAATAGGCCTCGTACCAAATCCTCGACCTCTATTCACGAATTATGCAGCGATTATTTCCTAAACAGCCTTCGCAAACAATACTCGCTTCCCTATTTTTTGTCTCCGCATTTGAATAAAAGCCGAATTAAATCATATGAGATAATGGCTAATCTAATAATGTCCTCCAAAAACAATGGGTGACGTCACAGTGAAATAACCACAAAGCGAAAATGTGGCTATACGAAGGTCGTGCACTAATTACGATTGTTCCACTGAAGGTACAGGAAGGGAATCATTTTTGTTTTACGCAATTGCGGGTCTGTATGACAGCCCTATATTTATTCTTGGGGTTTTTGTTAGAGCACTTTTGTTTACTGGCTTTAATCGCTATTAGTTTGTATTTTTGACAAACAGACTGAGAGATCTACGCATAAGTAAACTAATAATGAAAAATTTAGGTATCTAGGTATCTTACAACACAAAATGTTTGATTCTGAATTCTTGATTTTAGATCAATTCAATTCAATTCTTTATTGCTTTTCCACAATGTACATAAAGGTATTAATAATTAAAATACAGATCATCATGGGCCTTGTCTGGCACAGCAACACAGTATATAATAATACAAAGCATGCATTTTATATGGTTATGTACTATTAAAGTAAAGGCACAAGTTAAACCTATAAAAGCATATACTATTACTATTATTAGTTTGTTTTATTTCTTATACAATAATTATCCAATGTATGGAAGAAAATATTATTTTATTTTGTAGTATATTATAGTACCTTAACACAGGTTCAACACTTCAATGTAGTTTTTTAACATTTATGTTATTTATTTATATATTATTATATTTTATTATTTAATCTATTGGTTATTTCAAGTTGTATTTTTTTGTTTGTTTTTTATCAATTACGTTGCTATTTAGTCTGGGTGGTAATACTAAGTTATAAATATATTTCTTAGTATTAACTTAGTATTATATGATCTACGTACTTAAGATCTTCGTAACTTTTCACTTGGATAGTCTAACTAATAACTCCTACAAGATTGTTCCAACAAAACCCGATGGAATAAAATACCAGTTCATTGGACTCTGGAATCTTGTACGCAAATTAACTTCTACGACTAAGTATAATGGAAAGGCGAGATACTTACCAAGTCATGAACATAGAAGATCATAAATCATAAAGACTGCAAATGCGGTTACGACCAGCTGTAGGTACGCGACAGAACAGCAGCCCAGCATGCATCGAGAGTCCCAGTACTCC
Organism: Anania hortulata; assembly: GCA_963576865.1. Classification (NCBI taxonomy): domain Eukaryota; kingdom Metazoa; phylum Arthropoda; class Insecta; order Lepidoptera; family Crambidae; genus Anania; species Anania hortulata. The sequence continues at coordinate 18,585,346 of OY756398.1, read as the reverse complement.
CAGTCGATTCGATAGCTATTAAAATCTTCTGACAGGGACGCTTGCGCAAGGCCAGTATCACAAATCCCAGTCGCGTTCTGTAGATCTGCAACAGCTGATGAAGCTCCGGAAGTGAAAAAAACGAAACAAAAACATACAATCATCACTGAACAATTGCCCGTTGAACTTCTTTTTATGACGACGCGTGACACTGACCGTCGAGATTATATCTCAACACCAGTCATTAATGTATAAACTATTCAGAGATACATCATGCTGCATGACTCATTGAGTCAAGATATTGTTATGGTATTACGATCGTTCCAAACATAAGATATGTTTTACAGGATATTAAGTGTCTTATCCTATTATATCTTAGTTAATCAGTTGGAAGAGAAATGGAAATGATATTTTTTAAGTTAAAATTAGTATAGAACTATTACAGTTTTTAAGTGAGTTTCCAAATGAACCTAGTGTAAAGTTTTTTCTTATTGGCATTGCGGTGGTAGTTGAATGTGCCTAAAATATGCCAACCCTGCCACACAACCATGGTGCGTAAAAGAAAAGGAGACATTCTTCAGGCGATTTCGATGCATCTTAGCAGCTTTTTATTAATCCTGTTTACCTTAAGGGAAATTAATTCGCTCAGGTAGATGTACTCTGGACATACACATATTGAACTTCATCGTCATTTTCATAAATTTGGTGTTGAACGCTGTTCTTTTTTCGTCTTTGTCATGCAATAATTTCAATATTTCTGTTCCAATAACTTTATTTTCTTTTACAGACGCTGTCAACCTTCATAATCACCTGCTACCTCCACACCACCGATGCCGACACAGTATTATCATCAGTGTTAACCCCCACGGATGACAATAAGCTCAAACGCCAGGGTCGAAGTTACTATGAGAGATATGGCACAGGGCGACCGTATGCTAGATTAGAGTATGGGAGATTAGATTATGATCGGCCCACCAGGTGCGGGAGATGTTTGGATGACAGGGACGATAGAGATGACGACTATGACAGGTAAAAAATGTTTTAACACAATAGGCTAGTTTCCTGGGTCAAAAAAAAATTATTCTATTTAGTCCGTCAGTTAGATTATCAAAAAATATTGGACCCATATTTTGTCTTATGTCAATTAAACAAAAAATGACTAAGATAAAGCGCATCAAAGTTTGGGAGTGACGTCACACCTTGCTAAAAAGTGTCGCAAGGCGTGACGTTACGCGGAACTTTAACGGGCTATGTCTTCATTATGTTTTGTTTGATTGATAAAGTAAAAAATATGTGTCCAATGTTTTCTGTTAATCCAACTGACGGACTTATTAGATTTTTTTAGGAAACTAGCCCATTGTAGTATTTTCTTTGCTTGTAACTATGTTCAGAGTCGTGTTTCATTTACTACTTGATGACAATACAATAATTTGGCACCATCAAGCTGATCTGATGACGGAGCCAGGAAGTGGATACTGGATAATAAAACTCTTTAACGTAAAATCTTTGTGTTTGGGCTTATTTCTTTCGTTTTGACGAGTCTCTTGTATAAAAGTGTTTATATAGTTTTTAACTAAAATAATTATTGGCTGACGTGTCATAGGTGCTGCCAGGCCAAAAGTTTCTCCCATGTATTTTTATTCCACTTTGTTGTCGGCCAAACATGACCCGGAACGAGACAAAGTCGTCATGCAATTGATTTAGCGATTCGTGCTTAAAAGCAAGACGGGGAGTTAGGTATGATAATGCCGATTGGCTGGGTCCATGTTTCTGGACATGACCAGCTGATTCCTGAGTTTTATATAGAAAAAGTGCAAGAGAGAGAGTGCTTTGGAGTACTCTGTAAGCTCACTTGCAAATATTTTTAAAGTAAATAAAGTAAATAAATAAAGTAAAGAGGCAGTCAAAATTATCAAACGCTTATATGAAGCTAAACTACCTTCCTGAACTTGTAAGTATGCTTGTGTCATCTATATATGATGCAGGCTAACTTGCAGGCGCCGCTCTTTTAAGCGTTGAACAAAGATTAACAGATAAAGACGTTTGATACAAGTTGTTCATTATGAAACATGACTTTTCACAATTACAATTAAAATGATCCTGTTATTTTCATTTTAAACAGACGTCGTGGCTATGACGACGACCGGCGCTCACACAGACCAACTTCCGGCAATAGATATGATCGAAACAAGGGCGGAGATGACGACGATGATGATCGTCGATACAACACCGATAGAAACAGCAACAACAAGAACGGAACAGATGATGAAGGAGACAAGGACAAAAACCGTTACGATGACAAAGACAGCAGGCCAAGCGGAGGCAAACGAGATAAAGACAGAGATCGTGATAGACACAGAGATAGATACGATGACAGAGATAGATATAGACCTGACTATTATGACAGATTCTTAGGGGATAGAAGAGACAGAGATAGATATGACAGGCCGTACTACGATGATCCGTATAGGGAGAGAAGGCCCCTATATGACAGGTATCCGGATAGATATGATGATGGTTATGGAAGATACGATGGATACGGATACCCAGGGTACAGAAGACCGGCTTATGATGACAGATATGACAGAGTTGGAGCGTACGATGATTCTTTTGGCGGATACGGACCGGGTGTTGGTAGAGGACCTCATGATAGGTGAGTTTTTAGTAAGATAGATATACTATAAGTAATTTAAGCTAGTTTAGAGATCACGGATGAGGGTACAAATAATCTCCTACTGATATCAGAAAACGAAAGTAACGAACATATTGCAGAAGATCAGCAAGGTGCGAAGTGGCAAGGGCTGGTTACAACTGCCGCAGAACCAGTAGCTGTTCTGCTCCATAGACGGGTTCTGAACTTAGAGTTTCGGCAAATTTAGTGTGTGAAACCAAGGTTAAATTTACAGACGATCTGGTAAAGGTAGCTGGATAAGGAGAGCATATGATATTATTGTGCTCCCGTAGCTTTGCGTACGTTAGAGAAGGCCTGAGCGCTTATAGTATCATGCAGTCAGTTCGAAAAGCTATTAAACATATAAGATTATTGCTGTAACACATTACGAATTGTACCAGAAGCGAATAACGTATTAGTTGAACAGGCGCGTTCAAAACCGAGGTTATTATTAACTAACGAGCACAAACATATTTGCTATGCTTTTGTTAATGTATTCAATTGGCCAGTTATAGGTCAGCCAATGTTAACTGTAACTTCATGGGCTATCATTTGCGAAGTTCAACACACGGCAAATCGACAATGGCGACCGTTACATAGGAACTATGGCAGAGCTACGCTTTCTCCCAATTTGGTTGATCACATGTTCAATGATAGGTGCAATGCTTCTGTGCGTTACGCTCTTCTGAACAGCTTTGTGTGTGTATTTTGGGGTTAGATAAAGTACTTAGATCACCTCCGCCTTGGTAAAGTGACGCTCTCTTTCCTTATTAACCACCTTGGGAAACAAGACACAGTGGAAATTTTATTTCTACGCAGTGTCATGCGTCTATCTGAGTTTTAAGAATTATTTGTATCAAACTTATTTCAAAAATCAATAACTAAATACCCATGAAATTGCATTTTCGGTATACTTTACAACTTGTCCTTGTAAGTGCGGGTAATTTATTACAAGGCGTCTATGCCAGCATGGTAGCAAGAATTAATTGACTTTTCACATTACGTTACCCTATCACAGGTTCCAAGAATTTGGTTATCCCGCAAAAGTAGATACCTACCCAACCATCATTGCTGATCACACTGGTTTCAATGAAGATTTCAGATACACATGAGATTTAGTTGTGAGAATTGATGGATAATAAATCTTGGAAAATCGTGTTCTAGTTGATATTTAAGCGCATTTATAAAAGCGTAACTTTGGCTTTTTATTTTGCCTGTAAATCAGCTGTATGACGATTTACTACGTGCGAAATCTTATTAAAAAACTGCGCTCGCCAATGCGCCTGCCAAGCGTGGCGAGTATTGGCAATCCCCCCCGATGATAGGTCATTGGGGGACGCCTATGTTCAGCAGTGGTCTACCTATAGCTATGGCTGAAATAATGATGATGATGACGATTTACTAGTAGAAGTTCAGATCTTGTTTTTATATCATCATCATCATCTATACGGTCAATCCCGGTTGCGTCCAAAGCCATTGCTTTGGAGCCCAGGGTCCGCTTTCCTTGATTTGCTTCTCCACTTCGCGCGGTCTTGAGCGTCTCTAGTTGTGAGATCATTGGCACGCATGTCAGCCCTCACAACGTCAAACCAGCATTTCTTGGGTCTACCCCTTTTGCCAGGACCTGGCGGTGGCGGCATGGCCAGACATTTGTTTCCTACGTAGCTTGCCGGTTTCCGCAAAACATGGCCGTACCAGCGTAGGCGACTCTCCTGCAGTTTGTCTGCAATATCACGGACACGAAGGCTACCGCGGATGCGCGAGTTCCTCACGCGGAACTTGTTTTTATATAACCGCTTTATATGTATAAGCCAGTACCAAATACTAAATCCTACCTAGATTATAAAACTATGTGAAGTACTTGGGTGTAAGGAAATAAGAGAGTGCGAGTTTATGACATGTTGTAACATGGCAATTATTAATACCATCGTTATATTACGTGTATCTATTTGATAGATAAATACTCTTTATTGCACATCATACAAGTAAATTACACATGATTTTTTGCAGAAAGACGTACAATAGGCTAGTTTCCTAAAAAAATCTAATTAGTCCGTCAGTTGGATTAACAGAAAATATTGGACACGTATTTTTTCTTTTCTCAATCAAACAAAAAATGATCTAGATATAGCCCGTTAAAGTTCCGCGTAACGTCACGCCTTGCGACACTTTTTAGCAAGGCGTGACGTCACGTGCTCACTTTGATGCGATTTATCTTCGTAAATTTTTTGTTTGATTGACAAAAGACAAAATATGGGTCCAATATTTTATATAATCTAACTGACGGACTAATTAGAATAATCTTTTTTTGACCCAGGAAACTAACCTTATTTCTAAATGCCTTTAACTCATCATTAGGAAAATACATTACATAGTAAACGCAATAAACGTTAATGCCGTTACAGCGTAATTCTTCACATATCCACAAAATAATTACGCTCATTCGCAAGATAGTAATAAAATAAAACGTAAATTATCCTATACAAATTCCACACAATTATCCAATTTGCAAAACAATCTTGACACGCTTGCGTCTTGTTACCGCCATTAGAGTTATCGCTACATCGAATACCTTTTTGAATAGGTGCCTAGTTAAATTCGCGAGAGCGTCATTTGTTTTTGCCGCCATGTTGTTTCACGTTGGGTGCCCACGGGTTGAGGACCCCTGGCGAATCGCGGTGATTGACCCCCAGTTACCTGGATATTCGAATTTTAAATTATAAAGGTCAAAGAACTTACGTTACGGTAACCTATATCTTTGTTTCAATTAGTGATGTAACTTCTTTGCTTATATGATTAAAATGTTTATGTAACGGGTGTTAGGTGTTACGGTAAAAAATAATTGTTGAAGAAGCTTTTCAGTTCACTTAAATTTAAAGTTTATTAGAGTTTTACTGCCTTCTCCATTTCAAACACTACCAAACTGAAAAGCAATTATATAACACTGGCTGTGTCGCGAATTTGTTTGCGTGGTTAACGTTGTTTGGTAAGTCTCATTTAAGACGAGTATAGTCGCCAAATGTAAACGAGCATGTGGTATCAAAAGCTCAAAAAACTTGTGCCTAAATTGTTAAAAAAAAACTAAAATATGCTAAGAACTGTCAAAACCTAAACAACAATTTGAGCATAGGATTTGTTTCTAGTACATAAACTTAAGGATAAAAAAAATAAAAAACAAACAAAAAAGATGTTAGTTCTCTTTCTTCTTCTAAACCGCTTGATCGATTTACATAGATCGACTAAGTTACTGATTCTAAAAGACACCCTGAAAATTTGGCACTATGTTGCAAAGTCGGCGCTTAGGCGTGTTGTGTCCGGAAAAGTGTTAAAGTATTGCTAAATTAGTTTCAGACCATGGGACGAGACATACCGCGGGCAGGCCGGGTGGGACGCGGGCGGGCGCGGGTACTACTTCGCGTCGGGACGTCCCGATGCAGCGCCGGCGCAAGCTTGGGGACGCCCTGAGTATGCCAGGTATAACCTGAAAAAGATAAATAAGAATTTAATTGTTATAAATTAAATATTATGCAAATAAATAAAATTAAAGTATATAAAGGTTTTGGAGGATGAAACACAATTTTTAGCTTCTTAACTTTGTTTGAACCCGGAACCTCAGAGATGGCGACTCCAAGTCCGGCGCCTCTAGGCTACTGGGGTCGTCTCTAATTATTTATTTTATGTTACTTTATGTTTTACCGTCGTTGTTACAGATTTCTAAAACATTAGATTTTTTTTGGCAGAACCAAGTTTGAAAAATCCATTTTTTCACTTTATATTCCAGGCCACAGTACAGCGACAGCGGTTGGCAGAACCCTGGCAGTTCTGGGGGTGGCTACCGTGATCCCACACAGTACCAGGGGAGCTTGGGGTACGGCGACGGGGGCTACAGGCAAGACTTGAGTGCAGGGTATGGGCAGCCCACCGTTTATGGACAGTCTAGTGGCTGGAGGAATGTAGGAGAGAGGAGACCGTATAGGGATCAGAGGTAAGATGGCTCTTTCCTTGACAGCTTAGGCTACAAATCCTTATTACCTTATTAACATTATAAACGATCCGATTTGACGACCGTCTAGTGTAATGGTTCGCGCTCCAGGCTACAAAGCCATCGGTTGCGGGTTCGAATCCTGCAAGGGGCAAATGTTTCTGTGAAGAGCACGAGCATTTGTATAAGTCATAAATGTTTATAAAAGTATTTAAGTATGTTTATCCGTTATCCAGGCGCCATAGCTTTACAAGCTTTAGTTTGGGGCTAGATGGTGTGATAGTGAAAACAATTTATTTATTTATTATTAAAGAACATTATTATTATGGATGTTTCTTACTCTTTCACGCAAAAACGACTGAACTAATTTTGATGAAATTTGGCATACAAATAGACCATGGCCTGGATTAACACATAAGAGACTTTTTATTCATGTAAGGTCAATACAGTCGTCGCGGGCAAAAGCTAGTTAATCTTACTTTGCTATCCTTTAGGAGACTACCTATAATTTGGAGAGCTATTGTAGCTCAATGGTTATAGTTTTGCCTGACGTCTGAAAGACAGTTAGGCCGTGTTCGGTCTCCGACTAGTGTAAACTGTTATTCGGTTAAGCCGTATTCGACTTCCCGTTTTCAGACAACTACTAGTGAAAAACCGGCTGGTTCGGTCACCAAGCAATGTAAAAAGGCCAATTTGGTTAACGTATTCGGTTAACCCAGAGTTTCTCAAACTTATTTGGTCTACCGCTTTTCTGTCTACTTTGGAAATCATTTATTTTTAACGCCTCTTAGTTTTACGCCTAAACGACTACAGCACCCCCAATTTTTTCTAGACCCTTTACCCTTCTAGGCCTTTAGCGCCCATAAGGAGGCGTTATAGCCCCGTTATAGCACTTTGAGAAAGACTGGATTTAACCAAATGCGGACAACGCATTCGGCAATCGGCCTAATGTAAACGTGCCATAACGTATTTAAGATCAAATTACAGACTACATATCTGATCTGGTAGTCCACGTAAGAAAAATATCCTATTCGCAGGGAGAAACATTTAATAGGTATTTATTATGTTAGCCAGAATCAAATAAATGGTCTCGTTCCGCTGTCTAAGCGTTATTATGGAGGTTAGATGGCAATCGCTGAGACTAACCAGACTCCCTATATTTACCTATTTAGTATCATAGTCAAACGTACGTAGCGACCAGGGTGACTAATTAAGGATTTAACATAATCAAAAATAGCCGAGACACCTGCAACGGTTGAAAAAGATAATAATTTACTTACCTTCTATATCCTAATCATCATTAACACCTGAGTTTGCCACTTGATTATATTAATCACAGTTACTTATAGTTTGAGTCTCAAACAGTTCTCTAACTTTTGTGAGTAGTAAAAATCGAATAACCAAGGTTTTCAGTTTTCTTTACGTATTCGTACGTAAACCAATATTTTTGTTTCAAATTCTGCGAATATGCCATTCGTGCAAATAGTAGCACAGCAATAAATCCCGGTATGTACAGATAAAGACACAGACGTAATTTGTAGAATCTACTTAAATCGAGATTTAATTTAAACTGGGCTTATAATTATGCTGTATCTGTCACTTTGAAGTTTACAAAGACAGAATAATGTTTGTAATCCAAGTTGATTATATTGAGAAAGTTCTTAAAGTTCCTACTCTACTTGAAAAACTATTTTCCTAGTCTAGATTTAACTTAAACTTAAACCAGGTTTAAAACATAATTCTGCTGCTTCTGTAAATCCTATTGGGTAATTCTATTTATTTTTTTCGAGTTTCTTTACTTCTGCAAAGCAGCTTATCGTCAACCACAAATTCTAATATGCAATTTACTTACTAGAGCTCTAAAATACTTTAAAAGTTTAATAAATAAATTAGGAGCATGAAATACCTAAAGGCAACAAGCAACAGATTTCTTGATTAATAGAAATGTATGGATAAAGTAGGTACAGACAACAGCTCATCAACTTACCATAAAACGTCAAAGTTTCTCAAGTGTCGGAGTTAAACTTAAAAATCGGTTCAACCTTTAACTTTTTTGGTAGGTAGGACTGTACATAAGATATGTTTTTAAAGTAACTATTTCTTTACAGCGGCGTCGCAAATCTCGACAAACTGAACCAGCCTGCTCGCCAGAGCTACGTGCCACCAAATCGTCCTAGCGTCTACGGACAGGCGTACGCACAACCTAGCTCCGGCAACGGTTATTCAAACGGCAATGGCTATTCGAATGGTAACGGCTATTCAAACGGCAATGGCTATTCGAACGGCAACGGCTATTCAAATGGTGCTCCCGTCTCTAGTAGTAGCACAACGCCGAATACCAGTTACTTGTTCCAGAGAGAAGATGAGAGGGTCACGACCAAAACTGAAGAAACTACTAAGACGACGACGTCTTAGTCTTTAAAAAATATGTTTCATGAGTGAATAACTGAGTTTTAATTTCTTTTACAGATTGTCCTAAATTCGACGCAATAAAACAAGAAATGTTAGATTTTTAAGTATTTATGCTGCGTTTACACTATCCGATTAGACCGTATTCGGTCTAATCTGAACTGAACTGTTTCGGTTTGGCCGCATTCGACTAACCCGTTTTCGGTCAGTTATTAAAGCTACTGCTCTAAAGCGGTCGACGCATTCGGTCACCGGATAATGTTAACAGGCCAAAATAGGCTAGTTTCCTAGGTCAAAAAAAAAATTATTCTATTTAGTCCGTCAGTTAGATTATCAAAAAATATTGGACCCATATTTTGTCTTTTGACATTTAAAACAAAAACTGACGAAGATAAAGCGCATCAAAGTGAGCACGTGACGTCACGCCTTGCTAAAAAGTGTCGCGAGGCGTGACGTTACGCGGAACTTTAACGGGCTAAATCTTCATAATTTTTTGTTTGATTGAGAAAATAAAAAATACGTGCCTAATAATTTCTGTTAATCCAACTGACGGACTAATTCGATTTTTTTAGGTAACTAACTTATAGTCGCCGACGCATTCGGCCACCGAACGAATGTAAACGCGTTATCATTCCAAAAAACTGTCAAATTTTGCAATTTCTTTGGACCCATTTTGAGTTAGAGCCGATGGACACTATAGTACAAACAACAAGAAAATAGAGGTAGTTAGCTGTTGGCAGTCGCAACCACGAATTTTGCTCGGGTAACTTTTAAGTTTTTTCATTAAGTACTTGTATGTGTGATGTCAAGCTCAAGTAACATTATTTTTAGCATAAAAACGTACATTTGCATTGTATGTTTAATTGTAGGCTATGAAAACAAAGAACAAAATTTATCCATTTTTTTCTTTAGATGTAGTTTTTCCGATTGTAAAAATATGGACGAATAATAAATCTTTTAACTATCTGACATTATTTCTCTTTGGCAACTATTTACCTACCTATCTAAAGCGTAACACACACAGAGAGCGTGCGCGGGACGGCAACGGGTCAGACGGGAGTACGGCGGGTCTATTAACATTGGTTTAAATGGGCGCCTACACACAGCCGTCGTGCGCGGCGATCCGTCTCGCTCACGCCTGCTGTCTGAAGGCGCCCATTTAAACGTATGTTATTAGACCCGTCGTTCTACCGACCCGTCCCGTCGCCGTCCCGCGCACGCTCTCTGTGTGTGTTACGCTTAAGAATAACAACTATATGAGGGTCAGACAACTCGCTCTGTCTATATATTTTTTTATGGAACTTAATTTTCCTTTATAATCAGAGCAGTGATTCTGCCAATGTCGAGTGATTCTTGATATAGTGTTCACAATAACTAACGAGTGTTTAGTTTTTATTGCTTTTCTTGGATTTAGTGCTTCTAAAGGAAGATATAATTCCTTCTGTAGAAGCAGGTTTCAAGACGCTATAGGGTCTTAATCAAGTTGTCTTGAGACAAGTCACTTGTCACTCGATGCGGCGTTGGATACAATGATTTTTGGGAATTGAACCCAATCATCTAGCATCAAGTAGAATCACAGCACCACTACGTCTAATAATAGTCATCGCTGCCAGACGAGATAAAAGGCTAGAAAGCACTGAATAACAATATTGATTACTTAACTTTTAAGAGGTTAGATACATTTATTAAAGTAAACACACAAAGAACGATTCATCATTATCATTTCAGCCATAGAACGTCCACTGCTATTCAGCAGTGGACGTTATATAGTGGGAGGCCTATATTCATAGGCCTCCCCCAGGGACTTCCATATTGGCCGATTGTAAGCGGCCTGCATCCAACGGCTTCTTGCAACCACTACCAGGTCGTCTGTATACCTTGTAGGTGGACGCGCTACGCTGCGTTTTCTGGTACTTGGCCACCATTCAATAAAATACGATTATTGTACATAATTTTTTATTGTACAGAAGTTCGATAATTCGACGACTTCCGTAGCCGAGAGACGTGCATGCCGGACTCGGCGTTGCACTCTCTAAGGTCCCGGGTTCGACCCCAGTCAGGTCGATGTAGAAAACAAACTTTCTATATTTTCACGGGTCTGGGTAGTGTATGTACCATCGAAATGTTTCTGATTTCTATAACACAAGACAGTGCTTTGCCTAATTACAGGATCAGAGCAATGTATGTGCCTTAAGTTCCCAACACTGACAAAGCAAAGTGATATTATATTGTTATGCTTTTGACCTCACCGTGTCTTAAATCTCAATAGGTACCTACTCTCCTAAGTAGACGTGGCTGAACCAAGTGGCCTGTACTTTTGGCACAATGGAAGAAGCAAGCTGTCTCCACCGCTACAGACGTGGTCTGATGCGTAGATTTTTTAATAGTTTCTACGTATATGTAAGGGTTTAGTGTCTCCGCTTTGTGTGGCGGAACTGCGGAAGTCCCGGGTGCCCGATGAAGCGATAGACGGCCTGCGCAAGCCGAGCAACATATTATTATCGGTGTTCTTTATTTTTCCAGAAACAAATACGAACTCGGGCTTTCCGCTTCACGCAGCGGAGTCCCATTGATCACAGATGAGACAGAGTACGATTAAAATGTTTGGCAGGGTAAAAATTATAGAACCATACTATTAGCTAGTAGTGTCATCTAGCCTCTAGCCGACTAACCAGTTAAAGAACCGAGCATAGAAAATGTTATAATTTCTCTATAGATGGCGGTGTTCGGCATTTAACTAAATAGCATTTCTGCTCACTTGATCTGTGTTCCAATGTTTCAAGAATATAGTAGTTACAATTGGCATACGCTAATTAAAAAACGAACATTTTGTATAGTTTTATCATTATTTTATTACTTTCGACGATTTCCGTAGCCGAGAGGCGAGCATACCGGACTTGGTGTCGCTATAACCGGGTTCGATTCCCGGTCGGTTACTGTCGAAATATTACTTTTCTGTCTCGTGTCTGAATGCAGTGGTACCACCGTTGTTTATGATTTCTGTAACACAAGTGCTTTGGCTACTTACCACAGGATCACAGCAATGTAGGTATGTGATGTTGTGTAACATTTATTTTGTAAAGAAGTATCATTTATAAAAATAAAAAAATACATTGTAATTTTAAAATAAATAAATAAACATCAACCATAAACCACCAAAACTATCAAAATCCTATCTAAAGAAAGTTTAATGGCATCGCTTTGTTTACATAAATTATTTATCAATATTCTTGACCCAACTTGACCTAATTTTAAGGTTCGTACCTCAAAAGGAAAACAAACGAAACCCTTAAAGGATCACTAGGTAAGTAAACTTTTAACTTTTTACTCGCAATAAACGTGTATTTTGACACGTCATAAATCTCATCTCATCATATTTTTTTTAAAATAAATATTGGACAATATCATCTACATTGCTCTGATCCTAGGATAAGTAGCTTAAGCTCTTGTGTTACAGAAATCAGAAACAACGATGGTACCACAACACCCAGACCCGAGACAATATAGAAAAGCTATTTTTCTACATAGAGACCGGGAATCGAACCCGGAACCTAAGAGATAGCGACACCAAGTCCGGTATGCTCGCTTCATGGCTAAGAAGGTCGTCGAGGTCGATGAGGATGGAAATTTGGCAAGTAATATCGTCATATTACTACAAGTACAGGAAAAATTTGAAAACCATACATTAGTAATATTTTTTTTATTAATTTGTAATTAAACTGCGAGACTCGATTCGTAAACAATTTATAATATACCTATAATTTATACGGAACCCTCGGTGGGCGAGTCCGACTCGAACTTGTCCGGATTTTTTTTAGATTTCGATGTTGTTCGCACGATTGTGTTTTAGCAGAAGCAGTATACTTAGGCTCTTTTTGTTTTTAGTTTTATGTTTTGTTCTCAATTACATTTAAACCAACACAAACAGCTTTTCTAAAAACTATAACTTACTGTAAGATTATTAATTGAATTATTACACAGCTTAATATTAACAATATGTTTTTATCTTTTTGATAGTTTATCATCTGATACTGCAAACCAACCATAAAAATTCATGGAATTATTCTTATTGTTACCTTTTATCGCACGCCGACTGAAAGAAATGCGTAAGTACATACAAATTACGGCCACGAATCAAGCAATTAGTGATACGATAATACGATTATAGACAATTGTATCAGATAAACATGTCCACTTGCCTGCGGGTCCTTGTAAGACATCGCTGTGTGTTATTATAATTATATTTATTTTAATTATAAACTAATTGTATATCGACATTCGTATTAGTCGATTCGCACACTGGTGCTGCCCTAACCCGCGAGTGACATTCGAATTTTAAAGAAAATTGTTTATTTTTATTTGTAGCCAGCATTGCGTTCTAAATTTAAATAATACTGGCTAGAATACAGAAATAAGCAGTTTTCTTTTTTTCCTCGAATAGTGTTGTGACGGATTGGTGTCAATAAATAGCAAAAATGACGGAACTAGAAACAGTGAATGTGGCGGAAAACTCCAATCCTGGTAACATACAAATAGTTGACCAGCCTACAGGAAGCACCCTAGCTGCCGTTGCTAAACCAGAGTAAGTATCTAGTTAATACTCAATTACAAAATCTAGGCACTTTAACCATTTTTCCTTGATCGCTAAAGAACTTTTAATTTCTAACAATACTTATTTAATTAAGTGAATGGAATGCTAAATAAGAAAATATTCTACTTCTACTATACTATCTAGTCTACTGTACATAATCAGTGGTCAGCAAGCACTGTCGTTAAATTTACGATATGATCTTTAAAATTTTCCATTCATAAATATATATACTTATGAGTTATAAATCATTTTGTTAATAATTTAGATATTGGAAGATGTTTCGTGTCTTAGTAACTTTCTTTTCCTTATATAGTGCAGTTTAACATTTTAGATTTACGTGGCCTCGAGACCGAATGTAAAATCACATAATTAACGTTGATTACATATCATATCTATAAAATATCGCGTTGATATCGCCGCAACACTAATCTATCAAGTATTCAGGTCTATTATTTACTTGGAAATGTAATAAATATTTAATCGATCACAATAAATATCTGAGGTGACTCAATAGTCTAATTTCATAATTAGGTACCTACCGTAATTTTTAATTACAAGCAAATTGTTGTCTCCTCAAAAATTATACATACTCCTGAATTAAAGTCACACCCGTATTTACAGACAGTGCTAAGTAATTTCTTGAGTAAAAGTAATTGCTAAGCAACGATTTTGTTTTTATAGTGAAGTAATTGAGAGATGTTAGAACTGTCAAAGTTTACTATGTTGCTCCCATAGCAAAAGTTGTTGTATTTGAGCACCAGAATAAGCCCCTAGCTAGGAGGTTGTTAATGTTTTAAAAATAACCCTGTATAATTTACAAGCTGTTTGTTTTCCAATAAAATAAAATAATAAATTAAATTTATTCATAAGAAGTCGGTTGAAAAGGCACTATTAACGTCTGTCGTCGCAAATAACAGTGCAATGATATTCGTAGCCTGTCGCTACGAATATCATTGCAATTTAGAAACGAATTATTTATTGAATCAGTAGGAATCATAATGAAGTGACATTATACCTGCTATCACTGATAGTAACATTTGGTATTAGTTCCTTAAAATACCTATCGGAATGAATAAGTGCCGTTGGTACATCGCGATGGCATTAGACGAATTTCATTCAACGTAAGGTTTTAATATCAGCTGGGCTGTTGTGGGACGAATCTTCAAAACTATTGAGTTAAGATCTTTTACAACATTTCAAAATGTTGATAAAAACTTTACTGTGAAATTATAAACGCACTAGTTGTAGGATTTTATTTGATGCTGTTAAAGTCGATAAACGAGTTGGCTTCCCTACCCTAGCCCTTTAGTAAACGAGCCTTTGCAAGGTATCCCAGATTTGTAGACACATTTTTAAATTAGCACCTTGTACATCATCTTAATTATATTGTATCTTGGCTATGAACAACATAAATTTTTAAATTAAATAAATATGTAACTTTAGTGATATTCTTTATCTGCGAATATTATGAGAGAAGTTTTTAGAAATGTATACCTTTTCTATAAGTACTTTTCTTGTATTTAAGTGCACACTGACTAACATACTATTCATTTATATAATATACGTGGATAACTGTTATTGGCTTTCCGTAGAGTTAAGATATTTTATGTAAAATGAAATCTGTAAGCTGTTGTTATCCCTAATAAATAAAAATAAAATAAAGTAAAGATATTGCCTAGAGTTACTGTCATAAATGTTGACAGTCGTTACCACCTACTTACAATAGTTCGTCAAATTATTGCATAACCGGCAATAATCGACAAAATCAAGCATATAAGATTGATGGTCAATCAATCGACAACAACGACCGTTCGATCGATAATGACGATCTAAAACGAAATACCAATCAAATTATTACATTTAACAACACTCTAAATACCTAGTAGCATGTAGGAAGTAGGTACATACTTATTTATTAAGGTTGAAATATATTTTTTCACTTTTATTACATCATTCATTTTAGCATTATGACGTAAACTGCTCAACATTATAGGCCTCCCGCAAAGAATACTATATTGGCCGGTTGAAAGCGGCCTGCATCCAGCGGCTTCCTTCAACCTTTACCAAGTCCTTTGTTATACCCGTAACAGACGCTCCGGTTTGGTTGGAGCCGACCAAATCGGGCCAACCTTCCAACCACTTCCAACATTGCTACAGACGTGGACGTCCTATGGCTGAAATGATGATGATGATGATGATTTGATGGAGATTTGAAGGATAGTGAATTTTTCAAAGGCTACTAGTGAAACTTCAAACACGAAGACTCTTGCTGTCCAAAAGTATGATTAATATATTTTTTAACCGATTTCAAAAAAAGGAGGAGGTTCTCAATTCGGTTGTATGTTTTTTTTATAATGTTTGTTACCTCAGAACTCCGAAATTAATGAACTGATTTGAAAAATTCTTTTTTCTATTGAATCTGGAGGTATAAGGTATACCTTATACCTCCAGATTGGTCCCATTTTTTTCAAAATTCAATTCTGATGATGGGATCCATGAGGAATTGAGGGAACTTCTAAAATATTATAGGTATACATATAGCGATTTTAGTATATTTAACAAAAAGTATCATTTGCTGAGGTGGAACTGATACAGGAGACCATAGTTGGCCACAATAGCCTTCCACGAGTAAGGTACGCACGCCCCACCCACGCGATAAGATATTTTCATTATGACAGTTAAGCCTTGCCATAGTCGACAAATCAAATTTTAATAAATGATTCTGGTGAGAATGATACCATCAAACTGATCTGATGAAGAAGGCGGAAGGTAAGCACCGGAACTCTGTGATAAAACAATGTGTCATAGCCGTGTTTGGACTTATTTGAATCGTCATGAGAAGCAATTAGCTATAATTACATCACAAATCGCCATTTAGAATGTAAAAAAACACTAAAAACTGACAAATAAAACATTTTTTTTAAAAAAAATAACCGACTTCAAAAACACTAAAAAGCTAAAAATAACTTTTAAACAATCATACCAAACAGTTATTATTGGAGTCGGTGCCAGCCGTGGAATGTTTGAATGTGGTTGTTTGCAGTTATTTTTAGCTTTATAGTGTTTTTGAAGTCGGTTATTTTTTTATATAAACATACATTAATGTTTTGTCATCGACATAAACCGAGCGTTATCTTCGATTATGTAATCAACAGTTCGATAATCCAAAAATTCACAATTCTATAAATATTATTTCATCAAACTCTTTCTATGGCGCAGTATTTAATACTAATTAGTCTTAATTGGAGATCAATTGAAATGCTCATAACACATATTGGTGCAATTGACTTGCTACGATTCAAAAGTACCAAGTGTAATAGAGGTTATTGTTTGTTTATTACTTTTGTGGTGGTGTTATGTGACAATGAAGATTTATGGGTTTCTGTGATTAAACTTAACACATTGATCGCCATGGTGGTCACCGGTGACCCCCAAACAATAGATTTTCTATATACAGGGTGTAACGAAAAGGTGAAATAAAACTTTAAGGGGTTATTCTACGGCTAAATTACATCAACTTTTTCTATCGGACCAAACGTGTGTGTGTCACCGGTGACCCCCAAACAATAGATTTTCTATATACAGGGTGTAACGAAAAGGTGAAATAAAACTTTAAGGGGTTATTCTACGGCTAAATTACATCAACTTTTTCTATCGGACCAACATCGAAATCTCAAAAAAAATATTGACGTTTCCATACAAACTGATGCCAGCTGGTCGCGTTTTAGTATGGGAAAGTGTTTTTTTTTTCGATTTCGATGTTGGTCCCATTGAAAAAGTTGATGTAATTTAGCCGTAGAATAACCCCTTAAAGTTTTATTTCACCTTTTTGTTACATCCTGTATATTTCTAGTGTCGTGGCAGTTAGAGTCTTAGAACACTAATCGATTACGTGAGTAAGGCTAAGTGAATAAACATATTTTGTTGATTTTGCTACAAAAAGTTGTTGTATTTGGGCACCAGAATCAGCCCCTAAGAGGTTTTGCGTATTTAGCGTTACACGGTGTATAAACATATTTTATTTATACAGTAAGTAGTAATATTTAAAAATTGATTTTTGCAAATACATAAGTTATTGGCGTAGAGGCGCCTTGAGCGCAAGAGATCAAGGTTTGGGTGTGCTGGCAGACGTCACGCATGAAGCAAAATACATTGGCTGGTACTCAACAAGGATATTGGTTCCATAATTCGAGGCCATGACAGTTGGTGTTTTGTCTGAGGCAGATTTATTATATTTTATTTTGATCTCTAAAACAGCTTGCGCCCGCGGCTGCGCCCGCGTTGAGTTCGATCTGTCATTATTAACGACCCATGTCACTTCCTAGCTCAAAATAATATCTAGACAATAAACCAAATCAATGCCTCCCTCTTAAAGTAAAGCCAACCAATGCATTATTTTAGAACAAATTTGACACTTCCTAGCTCAAAATAATATCTAGACAATTAACCACATCAATGCCTCGCTCTAAAAGTAAAAGAAAAAGCGACGCTAGCACCAATGCATTATTTTAGAACAAATTTGATTACCATTAAAAGGTTATAAGGCCCGTTTCGACCAAACACAAAATTAAACCAGTCTAACTAAAATAGGAATAACTTTACTTCTTGAATTTACTTTTTGATAACTTCTATTGCGTTTATCCAATTCAGAAATACAATATACTCAGTTTTATTTTATTGTGAATGATGAACGAATGGATAAACCTACTAATCCATGTAATCTATTTCTTTTAGGTTGTCATCAATTGCCACAACAATTAAATTTTGTAGCCTATCAGAATGACAACGGTAGATTATACAACTTGACAGTTTCTAGGTGACAAGAGTTGATTTGACAAGTGACAACTTTGACATTTACTTATTCTCAGTTTAATTTATACACAGTCAAAATCGCCCGTTTTAATATTTTTCATAGTTGTAGTGGTTGGTAGAATGAAAAATCAGCTTACTCTAGATTAAGCAGTGGTATACTCTCAAGTTAAAACTTACACCAGCTTGGTCGAATCCTGTCTAAGTGAGTTTACCCGAAAATATCTAAAAATATAATATGCTGTCACGAACTTTTTTTTTTTAACTTTCAAAGGGAAACAATTCCGTCCTACGTGATTTTTGCGTAATTTTGACCGTTTACGTAGCGCACGCAACGGAAGCTCTCAAAAGGAATATTTTTCCCTATTTTTGCAACATTTTTCATTGATAATGGTCGTACTGTATTGTGTAGCCTTAAACCTTCCTCGATAAATAGACATATCCAACACAAAAATATTTTTTTAATTCGAACCTGTAGTTCCTGAATTATCGTGTTCAACCAAACAAACATACAAACCCTTTAGCTTTATAATATTTTTAATAAGTATATACGTGCCGTGTGGGGACGGCCGTAAAAAATACACTTCCTCACCGCCAACAGGAGACGTGTCGTAAGAGGCGACTAATTCCTGTAGCACGAGACGGGCAGCAGCGTGTGTATGCGAAATCTTATAAAAAACTGCGCGCGCCAACCCGCCTGCCAAGCGTGGCGAGTATTGGCAATCCTTCCCAATGAAAGTCATTGGGGGAGGCCTGTGTACGAGTCCCTCAATCTGACTTCTTCCTTGTGATGCTTGATTTATAAATAAAACTGTTTTTCCTGTGAGTGCATCGAGTTTATTGCATTGAAAGTACTCATACAATAGAAAAAACCAAATGCTACCGCGATTCAATAGCGTACAACGCCATCTATTATAAAATATCAAAACCTAGGTACTAAATTCAAATATTTTTAAACATCGTATTCCAAACATGCCGCCCACCATGGACAGAATGTCCATAATCAAGTTAATAGCAAAATTTAAGTCTTAATTGAAAAAAATACCTATTATATAAACACAAAACTCAAATAGAATACCTTACAAACTGAAAATAAATTAATAACATTACAAATTGCCAATTTCCCTTAATGTGTGGTTAGTATGGGTGCAATTAGCTCAATCTCCTTTCAATAAACAAATGATAATTTATCTAAATTCCTAACTGTAAATTCAACAAAATACTCAAAACATAACACAAACTCTTACTGTTAATACCAAAACAAAACAATCGAAAAAATTATCTCTACATCTTCAGAAAAAAAACCTGACTAGCTACCTAGAATCAATTCATTATTATAAAACAACGCAAACAATACAAAACAAAACTAGTTTGCTATTGGCAAAACTATAAGCTTAGAGATAGGTCGTTTAATAACAACACCATTTCCACAACGTAAACTAACAACCCGTGTTACATTATCGGGACCAGAATGTTTGTCTATTATAACCCCGTAAAGCCATCTAGCTGGTGGAAGAAAATCTTCCTTAACTAGAACTACATCCCCTAGCTTTGGTTCCGGAGAATGAGATTGCCATTTATACCTATACAAAAACTGCGTAAGATATTCAGCGGACCATCGCTTCCAGAAATCTTGAACCATTTTTTGAGTATGTTGCCATCTTCTGAGACAACTTACATTAGAATACTCAAAATTTCGATCTGGGGGCAGTATCAATGGTTCTCTAACCAAAAAGTGACCCGGCGTTAAGGGAACAGGATCATCGACAGCATCGCTAACTACTGATATAGGCCTTGAATTAAGGCAAGCCTCGATCTGTGACAGTAAGGTAGTGAGCTCTTCAAACGTTAAGGTCGCGTTGCCTACAATACGCTTAAGATGCTGCTTCGTCGATTTAATCCCTGCCTCCCAAAGTCCTCCAAAATTAGCACTGTAAGGTGGAATCCTATGCCAAGTTGTCCCATTGCTAGACAACCAGTCAGCTATCTCAATAGCTACCGATGACCTTTCCTCGGCGAGCAATGACTTTAATTCGCGATCAGCACCGACGAAAGTAGTACCGTTGTCACTCCACAACTCAGTACATTGTCCACGTCTGGCTACAAAGCGTTTAAAAGCAGCTAAAAATGTCTCTGAAGTTAAATCACTCACCGCCTCTAGGTGAATTGCCTTTGTAGCCATACACACGAAAAGACAAATATAACCCTTTGTAGAACGATGACCACGCCCTTTTGTCGTCCTTATTGCTATGGGACCTGCATAATCGACTCCACTGAATCGAAATGGTCGATTAGCTGTTACCCTAGCTGCAGGTACTTGACCCATTATCGGTTGACTAGATCTTGCTGAGTAACGTAAACATGCTATACATCTGTGCACATAAGATCTCGCTAAGCTCTTCAAGTCAGTTATCCAATATTTAGACCTGATGTAATTTATCATAAGACGTGGACCACCATGTAAAGTCTTCTCATGAGCGTCTGAAACTATAAGTTGAGCTAAATGAGACTTTCGTGGAATTAAGATTGGGTGTTTCATATCTTCGTCCATATTTGCAGCTTGCAATCTACCACCAACACGCCACAGTCCATTGTTATCGAAATAAGGACTAAGAGAAGCGTATTTACTTTTCTTGCTTGTCAAATCTTCCTTAAAGTACATATCCTGACATCTTTTTATACAACAAACCAATGATTCGTGTAGTTCTGTAGCCGTTAACCACGAAGGCTTGTTGTCTGATGATCTTCTTACATTAACTCTTCTACACCAAGCAAAAACACGAACAAGCCTGCGCAAAGATGAAAATCTTTCCATGAAGGGATCCTGTATCTCCTCGGCAGTTGCAAGGGCACATATCTTTTCTCTTATTTCCAAATTTGTATCCCATACAGCTCTGTGATTATTATCATCTACGATACTATCATAACGCGAATGTAACCATGCAGGACCCTCCCTCCAAAGCACTAACTCTTTCAATTCCGATGGCTTGACACCTCTTGATGCGCAATCTGCAGGATTCTCTTTCGACTTAACATATGACCAATGGCTTCGATCATAATGATTGATCACTTCCGCCACTCGATTACCTACAAATGGCTTCCAGCGACTGGGGTGACTACTGAGCCATGCTAAAACAACAGTAGAGTCTGTCCATGCATATACGCGTTCCTTGGGAATAGACAATACTTCAGATACTTCAAAAAGCAATTTTGTTAATAAAACCGCGCCACATAGCTCCAACCGAGGAATTGAAACTTGCTTGATCGGAGACACTCTTGTCTTTGCCGTCACCAAACTCACACGAACAGTTCCATCATCTTTTAGTATACGAATATACACGACAGCAGCATAAGCTTCATTGGAAGCATCGCTAAATCCATGCACCTCTGTCAATGTATCATTTCGATTCGTATCCATCCATCTAGGAATTTCAAATCCTACAACTGAAGACAGTTCATTCCTAAATGATAGCCACTCTTGCAATATTTTATTCGGCAGCTTCTGGTCCCAATCGATACCTGTTATCCAAATTTTCTGTATAAGTATCTTTGCTTTTACTACTACAGGAGCTATCCAGCCTAGAGGGTCAAATAACCGCGAAATATCTGAAACAACTTGCCGTTTTGTCACAATTTTTTCCGTTAGTGGCAGTTGAACAGAATAAATGAATTTGTCTGTCAAGCTATTCCAGCTTAAACCCAATACTTTAACCACCTCTTTCGTTTCTTTGTCCATAGTAATTTCCACTCTGTTTTCTTCTTTTTTTTCTGCCTTGTCCAATTTCTTCAATAATTCGCTACTGTTACTTCTCCATTTTTGTAATTCGAAACCTCCTTTTTTCATTAACGAATTCACATCTTTGTAAATGTCAATTGCTTCAGCCACTGTTTCAGAACCTGTCATTAAATCGTCCATATAAAAATCCTTAAGGACAATATCAGTAATAGACTTGAAACTTGGCGACTCATCGATGGCGAGCTGCTGTAATGCCTTAACAGCTAAATACGGCGCTGCCGATACTCCAAACGTTACACGTAACATCCGAAAATGTTGCAAGATGCCATCCTTGTCATGCCATAATATTCTTTGAAAGTCAATATCAGACTTTGCAATCTTCACTTGACGATACATCTTGACTATATCGGCTATGATGCAAATAGGATGACTTCGCCAGCGCATTACCAGATGTCTGAGGTCGGGTTGAAGTCTAGGGCCTGTCATGAGATCTTGATTCAATGAAACTCCATTTGTTCCAGGACACGACGCATCAAATACTACTCGTACCTTAGTAGTTTCTCTGTCCTCCCGCACTACGGCATGATGAGGTAGGTATACTGCAAGTTGGTCATTTTTCTCTTCTTCAGGGACGACTTCCATATGATTAAGCTCCACATATTCATTTAAAACTGAGGCGTATCGCTCTTTCAAAAAATCATTTTTTGTTAGTTTTGTATCTAAATAATGAAGTCTTCTTGTTGCAATCTTTTGAAAATGTCCATATTGACATCTAGGATCTTCTTCACGAAAAGGAAGCTTCACAATGTACCTGCCAGTCTCGTCTCTTCGAGTTGTTCTAGCAAATATCTCCTCACATCTCTGTTCCTCTTCCGTAAGAATCTTCCTATGTATACTCTCTGATGGTTCCGATTCAATCTCCCAAAACTTCCTTAACAATAAATTATCATCTACTTGCGTATGTAGAGTAACAATTGTGTCAGTCTTCTTAGTTCCCGAGTACACTTGTCCTGACAAAATCCATCCCAATTTTGTTTTTTGGGCCAAAGGACACCCCGGTGGGCCTTTAAGTACACCATCTTCCAAAATTTGACAAAATAAATCTGCACCAACCAACACGTCAACCTTATTAGAAACGTCAAACTTTGGATCCGCTAACTTTAATTTGGCCAGTTCCGGCCACCATGGTAAAAGCACCTTTTCCGCAGGCAAAAAAGCCGTAAGTTTGTTCATTACATAGACCTTGACTTCAAAACTATACGTAGGATCATAGATTGAACACAGCTTCAGA
Source organism: Anania hortulata (assembly GCA_963576865.1). NCBI lineage: Eukaryota > Metazoa > Arthropoda > Insecta > Lepidoptera > Crambidae > Anania > Anania hortulata. The sequence continues at coordinate 18,561,878 of OY756398.1, read as the reverse complement.
ATCACAAAAAACCTAGAGTTTATAGCTGAGTTCGTATCACTTCCTACTCCAGAAACAAGAATATTTGCTGGATATTTCTGCAAGCCTAATGACTGTACAGCTGCTTCCGTTATAAATGAGGCTTGCGAACCTTGATCCAACAAACATCGCATTGTCCTGTCTCCCCCAATTCTCGATTTAACCCTAATAAGAGCAGTTGCCAATAACACGCGACTTTGAGTTGTAGAAGTACATGTCGTGACAGGATTAATTTCCGATTCTACCTGTTCTTGTTGAGGATTAGCAGTGCCAAAGTTAACCCTAACACCCCTACTGTCTAACCCTTCACCCCTAGTTGGCTCTACGAGGTTATCCTGAGGGTGAAGTAAAGAGTGGTGTTTCCTCTTACAAATTTTGCATCGAGCTGTCTGTTTGCAAACAAATACCGAATGGTTATTGCCTAAACAATTGTAACACAGGCGATTAACTTGCGCGAAATCTCTACGCGCTTGTGGATTTTCTTTGGAAAATAAATTGCAATTGATAAGCTTATGGTTGGCTTTACAAAACAGACACACTATAGAACATTCGACAGTATTCAAATTGGAAATATGATTCACTCTGATTGGTTTGTTTAATTTTAATTTAGTATCCAAAAATTCTAACGATCTAAATTTGTGTTCTAAAAATTCTTTAAACAAGTCTAAGGTGGGCAACTCATCGGGAGCTTCATTTGACCTGGCTTCCCATTGTTTCCTGGACTCCGTATCTAATTTTTGACTAACTATATAAATGACAATAATATCCCAACTGCTTGTATTTATACCTAAATTTTGTAACGCGTTAAGGCATTCGCTTGTCGTATCTAATAAATCTTTCAAAGCAGCTGAAGATTCTGTTTGCAAAGCGCGTTGATTAATTAACCGATGTAAAATGTGAGTGGATATGTATTTCTTATTGTCAAATCTATTTTTAAGCTGGGTCCAGCAAACATTGTAATTGGCAGCCGTAATGGGAACATGTCTTATGAGCTGCTCAGCTTCGCCTGTTAAATACGTTTTTAAATAATGAAGTTTTTGAACTTCGTCCAAGGATTGGTTTCGGTCTATTAAACAGGTAAAAAGATCCCTAAAAGTGGTCCATTCTATATAATTTCCACTAAATTTTGGAATGGTAATAGTTGGTAATCTTACGTTCGTATGCTGTGTTGTACTATCTGACACACCCTCTCCAACATTATGGACGGATGCTGCTTTCTTTAACTGTGTATTATTTATTCTAAACAAATGTTCCTTTAAAAGAACTTTGTAATCAGTGTAAGTTTCCTGAGTTTTATTGTAAATATCACAATTAAAATAATCCGAAGCAGTCAAATCTGACTTTGACACGTTACGTAAAATGTCACGATGTGTTTCAAAGAAGTTTTGCCAGTGAAGTTCTAAAGTCTCTAAACGAGTTTCTATATATGGAATTGTAATTCTGTCTCGTGGAGATTTTTTAAAGTTAGACAAATCTTTATCGATTAAATTGCTAATGTCTATTTGCATACGATCGTACGACTCCATTTTCACTAATTTGACAATCGATAACAAAATAGAAAATACGTCACAACAGCACAAATTTTAAAAATATAAGTCTTAATTTATCAAATCTTCAATTTTTCAATTTCAATATTAATAAAAACAAACAATCAAAATTATCGATGGTTTTCGTCAGATAAAACGAAATTTTAACAAAAAATCCCGTCACTGCACTTTTTTCTAGTTATTTCAAAGTTTTTTTTTTTTTATGATCTGTCTAAGGCCTAAGTTATACAATAAACCTTAAGAATATTACAATCTAGCCTAACTAGACTAATGAGTAATTTAATTTTGACCTAATCTAAGTATAGTTGATAAGTTATAGCTAAGAACGTGTCCATTAACACTTTTCTTATTGTCACTAATAATATTAAGGGGAAGACACATTGTTCACAAGTCTTTAAAAATAGCAGAGAGCTATACACACTATCACTGCACTAACTCAAAAGGTTTTGTTCTTTTAAGTCTTCTCACTATGTCCGTGCTATCGAGGAGCTGGATTGCCTCGACATTCACATGGTGATGAAGTCTCTTTTCGTGAGCTTCTGCATACTTTTTTATAACATTATCTACAAACTCCATTTGAAGGTCCCGGTGGAGATTGTCATTTCTTATATACCAAGGTGCCCTTACGATGTCCCTAAGTACTTTGTTTTGGAAGCGTTGTATGATTTGAGAGTTGCTTTGTTTGGTACAGCCCCACAGCTGTATACCATAGGTCCATACTGGCATAAGAACCTGTTTATACAAAGTAAGTTTATTTTGTATTGACAGGGAGGAGTGCCTCCCCAACAGCCAATATAACTTTTTGTAGCGAATCTCTAGCTCGGCCCTTTTTTTCTTGACGTGAGCTTTCCAGCGAAGCTTTGTGTCGAGGGTCATGCCCAAATACTTTGCAGTATTTTCATGTGGTATTTTTTGGCCATTAATTAACACCGGGTGGTACTTTGGGGTTTTATTTGTAAAGTCAATATGAACTGACTTAGTCTCATTGAGCTTGATTCGCCATTGTTTTGTCCAATCATATACTCGGTTAATGACAGTTTGAGCATGCTCTGTTGCTGCTTTGTGACTCTCTCCTATGGTCATAATGGCAGTATCATCAGCAAACGTGGCAATTGTGCTGTTTTCTATTTCAGGAATATCACAGGTATAGAGAAGGTACAGGACCGGACCTAATACACTACCCTGTGGTACACCAGCATTTATTTGTTTTAGTTCAGAATAAGTATCTTCTTGTCTTATTCTAAACACTCGGTTTGTTATATATGACTCTAGTATTGCTGTAAACTGCTTTGGTAGCATTTTGCTAAGTTTATATATTAGACCTTCATGCCACACTTTATCAAAAGCTTGTGCGACGTCTAGAAATATAGTGGTGCATACTTTTCTATCTTCCAAAGTTTTCTCTATAGTATTAACTATTCTATGGACTTGATCTATTGTGGAATGCTTTTCCCTAAATCCAAACTGATGATCGGGAATAAGTTTTTTTTTCTGTATAATCAGTTTTAGTCTTTTAAGTAATAGTTTTTCAAAAAGTTTTGACATGATCGGAAGTAGTGATATAGGTCTGTACGATGCTGCTTCGTGTGGTGGCTTTCCAGGTTTAGGAATCATTATGACTTCCGCAACTTTCCACAGATCTGGGACATACTTTAGTCTGAAAGCAGCGTTTATGAGCGTAGTGAGTTTCACGATTGCCTTACGTGGTAGGTTTTTAAGAACTTCTCCTGTGATTAGGTCATACCCAGGAGATTTTTTCGGGTTGATGTTAGTCTTGATTTCAGTATGTACTTCTCTAGGCGTTACTAATTTAATTTCTAAGCTTTCTTCGGATAGTTCATTTAATAATAAAGTTGTACTAGTGTCACTCTCGTTTGGCTGGAAAATACTTTCCAGGTGTTGAGCAAATCTTTTGGCCTTTTGTTCTTTATTAATAGCCCACTTGCCATCAATTTCTCTAATTGGAGGAATAGCCTTTACTGGTTTGTCCATTTGCTTTGTCACCTTCCATAAGGAGTAGTCTGTACTACGATCACTGGTCAGTTGCTCAATCAATTCTTTACTAATAGTATTATTAAATAATTGTATTTTGCGTTTGAGTTTTTTCGTAAGCATATTTACTATACGTTTGTCTTCGGGAGATCTGGTTTGGTGCCATTTTTTCCTCTGTCGACGCTTGTCAGCAATGAGTTGTTTAATTTCTCTGGGGTATGTTGGACCCCTAATCTTTCTTATGGATTCAGGAGTATTCTGCCAGGCTGACTGCTGAATTTTTAATATAAAATTTTCAACTTCAAAGTCTAACTGCTCTGGAGTTTTTAATGGCACTTTGAGATCTATTAAACTATCCAACTCAATTTTGAAACTATTCCAGTCTGTGTTTTTATTTACTAGTCTTACATTTATTTCCTTAAGCATAATAGTTTCACTTAACGTTAATAATATTGGAGAATGGTCTGAACTCATATCATAGCTGCTTTCTATTTGCAAGTAATTACTTGATATATTTTTGTAGATAAAAAAATCTATTAAATCAGGAATTTTATTTCGATCAGTAGGCCAATACGTAGGCTTTCCAGTAGATAATGTTTTACATTTCAATTCTTTTATGGCACTCAAGAGTTCTTTACCTTTAGTAGTAGTTAGTCTAGAGCCCCAATGTATGTTCTTTGCGTTGAAGTCACCTCCTATGATGAACTTATTACCGAAATTTTGTAAGAATTCTATGTATTGCTTCGTTTTTATCGAATGTTTTGGTGGGCAATAAATTGAAGCTATTGTAAATGAGTATCGTTTCGTTTCGATGTTGATGGCAACAGATTGAATCGCTTGCTCTTCGAATTTGAACTTTTCATAATGACTTAGATTATTCTTTACAATAACGGCACTTCCACCTCTAGCGCGGTTGTTGGGGTGCAGTGCATGATAAACGTCATATCCTTTGAATGTAATATGCGATTGTTTAGTGAAATGCGTTTCTGATACAAGGCATATGTCAATGTTTTGTGTGTCTAGGACTACTTGTAACTCATTTTGGTCTTTGAGTAGTCCATTAGCATTCCAAGCCATAATTTTTAAGTTGTTACTCATTTTTTTGGTTTAGATGGAGCAGTTTTAGCATTATTTTCCAGTTTTTTTAGTCGTTCATCGAATGAAGACATATATTTTAGGATCTGATCTAATTTTGCATCACTACCAGTAGGTACATTTGCATCATCATTATGTACGTTCAGGGTTTTATTAGATGTTACTTGTGCATAGGTGATTTTTTTACTTACGGTGTTTGTTGGAGCTACAATAACTTTGTCGTTTGATGATTGTGGTGCCTGACGGACTTTAACAACAATTTTTGTATTCTTTCGTTTAATGCTCTGCATCTCCTTAGCTACTACACATCCTCTATAATTGGCAGGATGTTGTTCACCGCAATGCACACATTTTGGCTTCTCTTCTGCAGGTTTTTTACAGTCTTGAGTAAGATGTTTTCCAGTGCACTTTACACACCTTGGTTCTTTTGCGCAATATTTTTGGGTATGACCATACGCCTGGCATCGTTTACATTGGGGGACAAGGTTTGTACTTTTCCATGGGTGTATTTCTACTTTACACCCTAATATGGACTTAATGCGATATATTTTATCAATATCTTCAGTGTTGCTGAATGTGAGCATAAACATATTGAGTGGTTCCTTATTTTTCCACCGCAACTTGTTAACAGCATCTTCGATTTTGAAGCCTTTGTTCTTAAGATCTTCTATGACTCTGGCTGGTTCACACGTGAAGTGAAGTTTCTTTGCCATTACTCTTATGGGTCTTTCTTGTTTGTTTTCGAAAGAGTGCCATAGAATTTTATTTTCGTCCATAACACCAAGAGCAGCCCTGTACTCTTCTTCATTTTTCGTGTTTACTTTAACACTTTCACCTTTTAACATTTTTATAGTAAATGAGTCTTTTGGCAGTTTCTCGGACAGGATATCAAAGAAAACCTGATAATTTTTAACACCATCTACTATTATTGGTGGCGGTGAAGGAATTTTCTTTATTTTTACCTTTTTATTCTCTTCGAGACAATTAAGGGGTTCTTCCTGAATTTGAGTGGGAGAAGTATTCAATTTTCGTTTTTTGCGAGATTTTACTCTTATCCACTCAGTTTCCTTGGCTAGCTCTTCTTCGTCAGTGGTATATTCCACAGGTTGGGGAGAGCTTTTTGAAGGGACTTCTTTATCATTGAGTTTTTGCTCCATTAAAGTTTGCAACTGTTGTTGGAGTTGCTCTAATTGACTCTGCAAATCATTGACAACGCTTTCCAGGCGTAACCGGTTCGCTTTCTCATCGCAGTAATGTTTGTAGAGAATGTGTTCAGTCTCTGTTTTTAATTTTATGGGACTTTGGGTAGCCATGGTTAATTAAAATATAAGTAACCAGTGTGACTTAGCCTTAACAATTACTTGAGTCGTTGTTTAGGGCTTGCGTAATAATAAGTGGGTCATCGCGGACATCGCGTCTCGGCCGCGGCGACGGCGATGTTATGATTTGTCAGCACTTCACACACGTATAGTACGCGATCGGCGCGACTGCTTTCAGCAAAAATCGAGACTCTACTATTTTTATTTCAAAGTAAAAACAATATGAAAGTTAATTTATTTCAAATTCACCAACAAAATATAAAGCAAAGTACTCACTTCATCCCTTGGCAACTCACTTCACAAGGAATCTGTTCATAATCCATAGAGCATGACATCCGTTTAGCCGCAATGTAACGATGCCGCCGCGATTCCAAAATACCAACACCGTTGCCGCTGGTCGGGCTCGATTCGCAGCACCCGTAGAGCACCGCAGCAGCAGCAAGGCGCCGACGACAATCGTGACGTCAATGCAGCCAAAACGAACCCCTTGGTTCGAAACCGTATCCTTAACCACGTCCGGCGAAAGAAGGACTTATGTACGAGTCCCTCAATCTGACTTCTTCCTTGTTATGCTTGATTTATAAATAAAACTGTTTTTCCTGTGAGTGCATCGAGTTTATTGCATTGAAAGTACTCATACAATAGAAAAAACCAAATGCTACCGCGATTCAATAGCGTACAACGCCATCTATTATAAAATATCAAAACCTAGGTACTAAATTCAAATATTTTTAAACATCGTATTCCAAACACCTGTGTTCAGCAGTGGACGTCCTATGGCTGAAATGATGATGATATAAGTATATATGTATAATTATAGATAATATAATTTATAAACGAATAATCGACTGCCTTTCGTGGGAGTCGATATGGGCGACTGCTCTTCTAACTGAGAATAATAGTTACAAGCGCAGTCCCCCGGATAGCCAAGACAAGTGGGTTTGGTTCTCACCTGAAGCATTCGCTTTTTAAAGTGTTATATCTTAAATAGGTATATAACTAATCAATTCCTTTTATATTGACAACTTTGTTATTTATAAACGCTGTTCTGTTGGTTTTTCTTTAATAAATAACTACTTAGTCTGTGACAATGGTTTTATCGTCTCTACTTTAACACACTTATTTATTTACACAGAAGATTAGAATTATCACATGTTGCTAAGTGTCCAGTAGATAAATAAATTCTTTTAATTCTAATTATAAGATAACGGGTAAACATTTATTACATTACTACATGACATTTATGATTCGAGAAACACTTGTTTCTTGAATTCGAACCCGCGACCGCCTGGCTTTGTAACTAAATGGTCGTCTAACTGCTTGTATGAAGTCAAACTATCTAACCAACTATATATTAATTAATTAATTAAATATTATTAAAAAATATGCACCATACAAATTGTTGTAGTCAATATTGTCTTGAAGGACGGAAATAACATCCTTGCGTTACGTTTCACTACACTGAATTTTGTTAGAAGAGGCTGACAGAACATCTAGACCCAAATCAAATAAATATCTAAGTTTGTTTTCTGTATTTACCCGATCAGGGAAACGAATCTGGCCCCCGATTCAGAACGTTTCGATAGCGAGTTGTCAACCGGCAAATCACGTGACACTAATGTTAAATCCTATATTATCACGTGGATTTCCGGTCGACAATTTGTTACCGAAAGCCATGGAGCACATACCCCATAAAGTAGAAATGTCATATGAATTGTTCGAAAAACAAAAACCGCCATTTTTTAATCTGTATCTGTACTGTTTTTGTATGGGCGAGCGTTGACAGGAGTTGTCATTTCATAGTAAATGTAAGTGAAAAATCACTAACTAGTTTCGGTGAAAGATGGTTCGTAGTGCTGCTCTATAGGGTATGTGCTCGATGCCGAAAGCAAAGCCGAAAGGTTCTGAATCGGGGGCCTGGGACCCTAGCATGAGCACCAAAACACGATATTATATGATATGATATTATAGCGATAAATTGACACAAACTGTAAAAATATGATAGATATAGCTGCCATGTTGAATCGCCGTGCCGGTGACGTCACATATTATGATCGCTGTTTCGATAAAAAATCAAAATTTGGTGTCTATGTATCGTTATATCATAAATAAATAAATCGTTTATTTGCACAAAACACGGTATAAATGGTAACATTAAACAGTAAAAAGAGCTCATGTTTCGCTAATAAAAAATAGCATGCAAATTGTATGTTATTACCTACATGAATTAAAAATTGCAATAATTAAAATGTCTGGAATCAAAATTTCAATAGTAGGTAAATATATGTCAGTAAAATCGAGCTAGTTGTCAATAAATTCCTTAACACTATAGAAATTTTTGTCATTAAGCCATTCAGTTAATCTTTTTTTAAATAAGAAATTATTTAGCACTTTAAATTCATTTGGGATCTTATTATATATTCTTACGCACATCGCAAGGCAACTTTTATTATATTTCCATGTTTTGGGAAGATTTCGTAAGACGAGTTTATGTTTGTCTCTGCGCACTCTAATACTCTGTGCATCCCATGCTTTAGCAAACAGATCCCTATGTTGATGGACAAAATGACATACCTCATATAAGTAAAGCGATGGAAAGGGCAACAGACCTAGGTTTTTAAATATCGGTAACATAACATCATAACATATCATATCGTGTTCTAGTGGTCATGCTAGGGGGGCTGGGACCCTGCGTTGAAGGCGACTCACCGCATTCCTACGCCAAATGAGGTCGTTAAATAATATTCTGTATTTAAAAAAAAGTCTAACACCCAAACTAGGAACCACATTATTTTCTAGGTTCACATAGTCTTATCAATTAGAATTATTCGCCTATTAGAAATCACGCAAAGAGAGCGATTGATTTTCACAACCAATTATACAAAAGCAATTTCAAAATCGATTTGTTCCAGTGTTTACCTTCTAGGTTTCATTTATTCCGATAATTGAGAATTCAGAATAAAATACTTTTGTAGAGCGTTAATAAAATAAGAATGGTTAAATTTATAACCTAAAAAGGATTGATACAAATATTTATTGAAACGAAGATTTAAACACAGAATGTGTCAAAGACAGTCAAAAACATTAAGTAATATATAAGTCAATGGTCAAAAAGGTAATGGCCACCCCGTAACTAATACTTAAATTCATACTCTATTAATAGCAACCAATATTTACAAATATTTGAATACTTAGCACCTACCTAATAAAAATATTCATTAAATCTTCTTTTAGCGCTTTGACCCTTGTCTATTCAAAGTACGGTAAAAATATACTAAAACTCACAATAGGCAATATGTACGAAAATAATTATATTGTTTTTACTATATTTATAAGAAGTTATAGTAATAAAGTAAGTAGAAATTGAGATGTACCTGTCTCTTTCTAAAACAATTTAAACAATGAAAAATGTATGGCGGACGTGTACTGTGACGTCACGGTACATGTCGGACCTCCTTGTCTAACACAGTTTTAATTAAGTTTTATTAATTTTTTAAGTACTATTTAGTTTAAGACCAAATAGAAATATATGCATTTTCTCCGTTATATATTATTAAAATCTATTATCATTAAATTATCTAAAGGAAAATTTTTCTTCGTCCTTCGTCAAGGTACACTATGTGATCCGGCAAGTCTGGTAATAACCAGACATCCGATTCCCGTAATTTGATATTAGTCGCAATCCGGTGTCGATCCGCTCCCAGTAACATTACGATCACAAACGGTATTCTCGTAAACTTTTAATTTGACGTAAAATTATCAAAACTATCCCAATACGACTGAAAATAGAGCAAACAAAAAAACTAATTTTGGTTTCTTCCATTTTTAGTCGCATTGCGAACTATAAATGCATTTTTTGGGTTAACGAGACCGTCTGTGATCGTAATGTTACTGGCTGTATTTGACAATAGTCAATCAAATCAATAAAAATCCATACAAATAATATTTTTGATTCAGTCAGAAACGAGTCTAGTATGAGATCAGAATTAATATCTAATTATTATTATCATTAATTTAACGTTACGCATGCACTGATGTTGGTAAGAAGTACCTACTTTCTGATTAAAAAGAGAAAAAAAATATTTGTTGTTCTGTGTTGACTTTGACTGTTGACTATGTTGACTGATTTGACTCTGACTGAACCATCCCTAAAATTTAGCTACTACTTTTTTTAATAACATGTGTAATCTTTCCGGTCTTTATATTCATCTATACTAATACGAGTATAATAAAGCTGAGGAGTTTGTAGTCTCAGGAACAAATGGTTCGAATTTTAAAAAAAATTGTGATGGATAGTCCATTTATCTATTTATTTATATTCCTATAATATATATAGGTTATAGGCTATATAACATCATGCTACGGGAAAAACATTCCTTTTGAAAGCTTCCGGTACGTGCGTTACGTAAACGGTTAATGTTACGCATAAAATATGTATGACGGAAATGTACTCCTTTATTATTTTTTTAAAAAGTCCGTGAAAGCATCTATCTTATCAGGTCGACTCACTATAACCTTTTTTATGGTAATCAAATTTGTTCTAAAATAATACATTGGTGCTAGCGTCGCTTTTTCTTTTACTTTTAGAGCGAGGCGTTGATGTGGTTAATGGGCTAGTTTCCTGGGTCAAAAAAGATTATTCCATTTAGGCCGTCAATTAGATTATCAAAAAATATTGGACCCATATTTTGTCTTTTGTCAATCAAATAAAAAATGACGAAGATAAAGCGCATCAAAGTGAGCTCATGACTCACGTCTTGCTAAAAAGTGTCACAAGGCGTGACGTTACGCGGAACTTTAACGGGCTATATCTTCATCATTTTTTATTTGATTGAGAAAAGAAAAAATACGTGTCCAATATTTTCTGTTAATCCAACTGACGGACTAATTAGATTTTTTTAGGAAACTAGCCCATTGTATTATTTTGAGTTAGGAAGTGACATGGGTGACAGATCAATTTCCACGCGGGCGCAGCCGCGGGCGGAAACTAGTATTCTATAAACTCAGGTATAGTAAAATAATTCGAATACGAAAGTGTCAAAACTTATTGCAACGGAGTAAAACCATCGCAATGCACGTAAATAATACTATGTACGAGTATGTACATAATGTATGCACATTTTATTACGTTTTATTTAGTTCTAGGTCAGCATTTCGCAATAACAAAGTGACTATTACGTGACGTTGGAGCGAAAGTGTTTTAATTGCAGTCTGTAATAACTGAAACACTATGTTTTATGATTATTAAGTGTTGCACACATTAATATCGCACTGGGTACGGATATATATGTACAGGGTGTTAACAAGTACCTACTAGTCAAATTTTAGAGGGTGTTTCAGAGTCGAGTCTTACTAGACTACTTCTTCTTCTTCCTTGCATTCTCCCATTATTTAAGCGTAACACACACAGAGAGCGTGCGCGGGACGGCGACGGGACGGGTCGGTAGTACGGCGGGTCTAATAACATACGTTTAAATGGGCGCTCACAGACAGCGGGCGTGAGCGGGACGGCTCGCCGCGCACGCCGGCTGTGTGTGGGCGCCCATTTAAACCTATGTTAATAGACCCGCCGTACTCCCGTCGTGACCCGTCGCCGTCCCGCGCACGCTCTCTGTGTGTGTTACGCTTTAGGGTCTTCGTTGCGTGAAGCGGACGTCCACGCTGGACAGATTGTGTGCTAGTCTGTTTTTGGAAAATCAAAGGATACCACTACGTTGCGCCACCGTAGTCATATACTCCGGGCACCTGCGACGGTTATCTGCCTCGGGCGGCCGCTTCACGTAGCGGACGTATTTAGAGTCGGCCCTCCTCGTTCTTAGGCGCACGGGTATTCGTTTCTGGTTGTTGTCTGCGTAGTTAGCTGTGCCCGTTCCATGCCTCTGGTAACGGTGGTCTACCACGTGGCTAAGGGGCCGCTCTCTACCCCTCTTTGTATCAGGGATGTTTGTCCAGAGCCAGAGGGAGGACTCCCAGTGTATTCTTAACAGCGTAGTCTTTGTCTCGCCTCATCATATGTCCAAGAAGCATGTACAAACAACCTACCTACCACAAAACATCGGGTTTTGATATTGATCTCTATGTTTCGGACTTAAAGTTGAAAAACAGTTGAATGACCTTTAACTTTTTGGGTAGTTGACCAGCCATTGTCTGTACATCCTAAAAAGTAGAAATTCCCCTTCCGTTTCCCTAATTTTTACTTTGACATTGGCTGGGCGCAAACCGCGCAGCGCCATTAAAAAAAAAAAAAAAAAAGTAGAAATGTCATTTATTTTGTTCTACAATAATTTCGCTATTATTTAATCTGTGACTGCTCTCTTTTTGTATAGGAGAGAGTTTGACTGGACTTAAGTTCATACGATTCTTAGTCTATGTGTAAAACTGAGTTTGACACATAGAGTGATATTTAAATGGTTTGACAGGATTCGGAAAAAAGCGCGGGAACTTCGAAGAGTAAAGGCGGGCTCCTTAAATTTTTTAACTTCAATAATTAAAAAAGTTGTTAAATTAAGAGTTTTAACCGCAATTGAGACGATGGGTAGGCGAGCAGGGAAAAAAAGAAAAAAAGATGATGTTCCTGATCAGGATTCGGGGGGTCTCAACCGAGACTCTACCAGCACAACATCGGAGTCGGAGGACGAGGGAGAGCAGGAGAGTAACCATGCCCCATATTATGTTACCGACTATACTCGAATGTATCCAGAGGATTCAAATGCAACAGAGTTTGTCGTCTTTGTACAAGCAGTAGGCAGTGAGACACCAATAGGCAGCAGAGATCTTCTTTCCATTTCAAACTGCATAAGAAGATATAATAAGGGTATTAAGTACTTAAGGGCTCTCAATAAATACAAAATCGGCGTATATTTTGAAAAACCAGGATTGGCCAATGCATTTTTAATAAATAAAACATTTCTAAAAGAAAATAACTTTGCAGCCACAATACCAGCAACATCAACAGAAACAACTGGCATTATTCGTAATGTCCCAGTAAAGTACACAAATAAGAAAATATACACTCTTCTAAGCAGCACTAAGAAAATTATAAGCATCCGTCGTTTTTTCAGAAAAGTTGCTACAGCAAATGGTTTCGTCCGTCAGCCAACTCCAACAGTTGCCATCACATTCGCAGCAACCTCCCTGCCGGATTTTGTGGACCTCGAGGGATGGAGACATAACATCATGCAATATATACCACCGGTAAAGCAGTGTTATCGCTGCTTGAGGTATGGACACATTTCTAAATACTGCAAAAATGATGAGAGATGTTCAATCTGCAACAATAACCACAATTATAAAGACTGCACAATCACCAAAGAGAATGCTGTTTGCGCTCATTGTAATGGTAATCACATTAGTATTTCTGGTCAATGCCCCATCAAACAAAAGAAAATTCAAGAGAACAGAATTAAACACAAAGCACCCACTTATGCAAATCTGTTTGATAAGAAAAATTTCCCAGAACTAAAGACCACTGTTAAAGATTACAAAAAACCTCAAACCAACTTACTTGACATACTAAATACTGATGCATCAGCAATGAATCTTTTAATAGAAACTATAATTAAAATAATTACTTTGAACAAAACAAATGAGACAATAATTTCATCAAAAAATATTTTAGGTATTCTATCAGAAACTCTCAGTAAGAAAGAAAGGTTACTAAGTTCACAGAACAATATTTAAATATAATGCAATGGAATGCTCAGAGCATACTGAGCAGTCGCAATTTATTTCAAAAATATATTTATGATAACTACATAGATATAGCTTTAATATCAGAAACATGGCTCAAGCCTCACCAAAAATTTAAAATTAAAGGTTATCACATAGAACGAAATGACTGTGGAAATGAGCATAATGGGGTTGCTATTATAATTCATAAAAGCATTCAGTATGTCAGGCTCCCAACTTTTTTTGATAATTCTTTACAAAATCTAGCAATCCAGGTAACAATTAATAATAAGAAATACACAATAGTTTCAGTCTACTGTCCAAACAACAGCTCACCAAGATTTCACATTAAGAAGTTCAAAGATCTAATAGATAGTTTACCAAAACCTATTTTTGTAGCTGGAGATTTCAATGCTCATCACACAATTTGGGGATGCAACTCCATAGACCCTCGAGGTAGAAATATATTTGATAATTTAGATGACTGTGACTTAGTACTGTTAAATGACCAACAAGTAACAACTGTAGGTTCACACAGTTGGAGACCGAATGGCTTGGATTTAACTATGGTGAGCTCTTGTTTGGCATTAAATTGTGACTGGAAAGTCTATGATGATCCTTTAGGTAGTTATCATTTACCCACCTTAACTTCAATGCAACTATTTGCTGTATGTACACCATTGCAAACATTTGTTGCTTCAGGAACTGATATTCCTGATCATCCCAACCTTCGATTAGTAAACTGGGAACACTATTCAGACACAGTCAATGAAATGTTAAATGATTTTCCGACTTTTAATTACAACAATCGTCCTCTTGAAGCATACAATTTTTTTTGTGACACAATCAAATCTGCTGTAAATATGTCAATGCCAAATTACAACAAAAATAATACCAATCGTTCCGTTTCACAAACGTCTCGTAGTAACTTTAAACATCTTTCGGTTCCTTGGTGGAATGAACGTTGCGCTAGCGCTGTACAAAACTCTAAAGAAGCTTTTATAAAGTTTAAAACTGACCCTTCGCCTGAAAATTATGTTAATTTTAAAAAATTACAGGCTTTAAAAAAACGCATAATTAACACTGAAAAAAGTGAGAACTGGAAAGAGTTCTGCTCAAATATTAATAGACTGACTCCAGTATCTCGAATTTGGAATACCCTGAGAAAGTTTAATAAAAGTAGCGATTCTAGGTTTCTACAGAATAATGAATGTCCACCTTGGGTTAATGAATTTTTAAGGAAATATACCCCAGATCATGTAGAAGCTCCACCTCCTAATAACTATAATACTTCAAGCAATAATACCTCAGCTAACAGTTACTTAACAGACATTTTTAGCTTATCTGAACTAGTCTCAGCTGTTAAGTCGCGAAAGGACACTACTTGCGGTTTAGATTATATTTCTTACAAGATGTTTAAAAAACTTACTAAAGATAATTTATCAAAATTGCTTTCTATTATTAACGGGTTATGGAAGAGTAATACAATCCCTGAAGAGTGGAAGGTGGACTGTTTAGTTCCAGTTTTAAAGCCAAGTAAAAATAAAGATAGTTC
This sequence comes from Anania hortulata, assembly GCA_963576865.1. Taxonomy (NCBI): domain Eukaryota; kingdom Metazoa; phylum Arthropoda; class Insecta; order Lepidoptera; family Crambidae; genus Anania; species Anania hortulata. Next base: position 18,546,684 of record OY756398.1, on the reverse strand, counting down.
CGATTCATATCGTCCGATTGCACTCACGTCATGCGTAGGTAAAGTATTTGAGCAGTTATTAAAGCAACGTCTAGAGTTTTTCATTGAAAGCAATCACTTACTTCCTAACAATCAATTTGGTTTTAGACGTGGTCGTTCGGCTCGTGAGAGTTTGGGATGTTTATTTACAGATATACAAAAAGCTTTGACTGAAAATAAATATTTAGTATGTGTATTTTTCGATATTATAGGTGCCTTTAATAATGTAAATCTTTCAGTTTTATCAACTACGCTACTTTCTTTAGGAATTCCCAATAAAATTGTGACATGGTTGTACCAATTCCTAAATAAACGTAAGGTTTTTGTGAAGATAAACAATAAATTGTATGGACCTAGGCTGTCTTACAAAGGAGTCTGCCAAGGGGGTATTTTGAGCCCCTTGTTGTATATTTTATATATTTATAGATTAAATGAAATTTTAGGACCTGATCCTGACATAACAAATTTGCAATTTGCAGATGATTTAGCTATTTATACACAAGGTTCAAATCTTACAAATCTTATAGACAAATTGAATAGCGTGCTTGTTAAACTTCACTCGTATTTAACTTATTTGAACTTAGATGTAAATGCAAGCAAAAGCAAAGTTGTAGTTTTTAAGAAACGTAACATTCAATTGCCTATTTCTAACATAAAATATAATAATGAAGAGTTGCCAACAGAAATGTGTGCAAGATTTTTAGGTGTTATTTTCCAACAAAACTTCTCCTGGAAAATGTATGTCGACTGTCTCATAGAACGATCCCTCAGAGCTACTAATATTCTTAAATCTCTAACTGGTACTCAATGGGGCGCTGACCCTAAAATACTGCTGGTATTATACAAATCTCTGGTGAGAAGCCATTTCGAATACGCTTTCTTTTGTTTTGCATCAGACAAAAAGCTCGTCGAGAAACTTAATAAAGTCCAAAATAAAAATTTACGCATTATCTTAGGTGCTATGAACACCTCACCGATTAATTCAATGCAAATTGAATGCAATTTGCCTCCATTAGATATACGGTTTGATTATCTCCGGAAAATATTTTTGATGAAATTATTGGTTGTAAATAATAGTATATTATTAAGAAAGTTATTTAATGCTAATTTCACTTCCTATTTAAATATAGCATTAAGAGATGTTAAAAAGTTAAAAGACGAAAACAATGTTCATACAAGTGATGAATTACCATGTTATAGTGGTCTTTATCAAAGTAAATTTTTTGAAATGAAGATTATTATTAATAAAAAACTGTTTTGTAAATATGTTGTACATAATGAACTTAATGATTGGGAAGGATACAGGCAGATTTATACGGATGGTGCAAAAACGGTAGAAAATGTTTCTATGGCATTTTATGATCCATGCTTAAAGACTGGTCATGGAATAAAATTACCTACCGTTACAAGTATATACACGGCCGAGGCATGTGCCTTATTAGCTGCCTTACAGTACATAGAAAAATTTGACAGTCAAAAGTGGATTATTATATCAGATAGTATGAGCGTTTTAGAAGCACTGTCTAATCCATGCCACAATGCTAAAACCAATTACCTAATTATAAAAATCAAAGAAAAGTATGTCGAGCTAATTAATGAGGGTAAAGATATTATATTTTTTTGGACTCCTTCGCATATAGGTGTGGCTGGCAATGAGCAAGCAGATTATTTTGCTAAACTTATAACAAATACTTCGGATCTAGTTCCTGCAAAGAATATTAAATTACCACATTCAGATTGCACTACTCTTTTAAAAGAATCGTCACGGAGAGAATGGACAGAGCATTGGCAGGAAACTCTTCAAGCAAAAGGAACCTGGTATAGAGAAATAAATAATGATATAAGAGTGCCCTGGTTCTTTAAAGGAACTTTCAAGAACAGAAAATTTTACTCATTAATCTCTCGGTTACGAATTGGGCATGGTCGTTTTAACGAACATCTGCATAGAATGAACATGATTACCTCCCCGTCATGCACATTTTGTAATGAACCAATTCAGTCTCTCCATCACATTTTCTTTGAGTGTTCTGAATTCTCACTTCAAAGACTTATCTTGATTGAAGATTTATTAGAAGTCTATAAAAGGCCTGAAGACATCCCGCGCCGTCTACAGGAACTTCTCAAGAATGAAGAAAACTATAAAGCCCTATATAATTTCATAATTTCAACTGTAGAAGAGCTTTAAACATTATTTGTGAAACGGTTGATGAACGTCTCTAAATTAAAAAAATACATTGAAGATACATTTTAACATAAGACCTGGCTGTATGGCGAAAGCCTTTGCCTTTTCCAACCATCGAGGAAGGAAAGAATGGAACCAAAAAAAAAAAAAAAAAAAAATAAGTTCATACTTAATGTAGGTAAGTGAAAAATCACTAACGTTCAAGATCCGTATTGCTGTTCTATAAGGTATGTGCTGGATTGTCCAAACCATTGCATGCGGCTCTTAACCTCATAACCGCGAAGGGAACAATTTTGAAGGACCAAGAATACTTACGGTACCTAATGCGAAACTAGTATTTTTACAATAAACTTACCGATTGAATAGCTAACTCTACACAAATATAATACCTACAGGGTTAAATTTCACGATAGTGCCAATTTTTCAGGGACCACTTAGAATAACTAAATCTATCTACGTAAAAAACAAACTCTTTTTTTTTCATTTTTAATCTTCCATTCTGCATTTGAAAAATAGAATATGTACGTCGAAATTTTACGATTACTCGATTAAATTGCACCGTATGTGCACTGCATGAGCTTCTTGTTGGAGCGGCGTCGGGGTGTGCCCGTGATCTCTGATGAATGACCACGCATCTCGCGTTTTCTTTTTATTTTACGAAATTTTTAAGTATATTTTACTGCAGAAATACGACGACTAAAATTAATTACGATAAATTAGTATTTTTATATTGTTCTAAATACCTTATTTTTTTAAATTTTGCACTACCTTGAAATGTAACCTTGTATATAAAATCATAAGTGTATAATTCCTTGAATCAACATTATAGCCATAATTAAAACCACATTAACCCTTAGCGTGATCCAGATAGATAGATTAGTACCTAGATGTCATTAAAATAAATAAAAAAACAATTAACGGATATTGACATTAATTTTTTTAAAGCTTAATAAGCTTTTGCAATGTTACGAAAGATCATACTGAGTACAATTCTTAAAATCAACTAAGTAAAAAAAAAACATTAAAAATAATGTCTTAATTGATCATGCTTGAATCTTGATGATTGACAATCGTGTAGGAATATCGCTTTCATCTTAAATTCTGAATGATGATTCATTTGTTATCTTCGTTACTATCTTTTTTATATCAATGAGAATCCAAAAGGTGGGAAGGGAAAAGATAAGATAGGTCGGGAAGAGAAATGGCACAGTATGACAGAGACAGTGCAAACCGTTGTAATTGACCGTTTGTTTTCGTGAAGTGACCAAATTATAACTATTAGCTAGTTAATTTTTTGATTATGTGTATAGTGCACTCATAATAATGGTAAAAATAAACGACCATATGTTTTAGTCCGAGTGAATATAAAAAGTGTAGGACATCCCGTCGAAGCGATTCCCGCGTCTTTGGATAGAGTTCTTCTGAGCAAGCTGAATAATAATTGCAAGAAAGCATCCCAAAAAATGTAAGTAACTACAATTAAATTTGATTTAAGTTCTTAAATCTATTAGCACATTAGCATTAATAATATTATAGACACATAAATAAGTAATACAAAAAATAAAATTATGGATTTTCTTGGATTTTTTTCCCCGTTAATTGTAAACTAGTAAACAATTTAATACCTAAAAGTTGAGGTCACTTCAACGAAAACTAATGATTTAAAATATACTGACCACGTTCAAAACATTTAGGTAAAAGTATCTCGTTTACGTATAATGTTTTAGTTTATACAAATTACTAATTCAACAATTCAATAGTGTATATTTAAAAGTATTAGAACGTAGTTTTCTTTTGTTAAGTTTTAAACATGTTAAAATAACTTAAAAAACGTCATAAAATACATTCAAGTTTAAAAATTACATTTCTACTGTTGAACATCAGTACGTTGGCTCAACTTAGGATTACTAAGCCCACACCTTATCGTTTCGGGTGTCACATTTTAATATAATACATCCACATAAAAGGCGTGTGAAATTGCATGACGAATTTATTAAAAATACCTACCTGCAACGCGAGATTAACCACGCGTGGGGTCTTTACAATGAAGGATTATAACAAGATAATGCAGAATTAATGGCATGGAAAGGTCGTTTTCAGCAATGTAACTTTCAACCAAAAGTGTTCGAAGACACTGTGCTTTAATCGTATTGAGTTTCTGTGTATAATACTGTTGTGTGTACGCAGATGAAAAACCGACTCATACGATGACACAATGTGAGCTCTCACTTGACCGGTCTCCGCGCGGCAGTTCATTGCCGACGCTCGCGTGGGATTCATGTCGCTCGTTCCAATACTGGCCGTTAACGAAGAAAAAAGTTCAAACTTCGAACCTCTTGCGTTCGACTTTTAACTCAAATTTGAAAATAAGCGCGTGTGTTGTTTTTTCGTGTTTGTATAAAGGGTTAAAAAACCTTTTTGTTGTGATAATCTATGAGTGATAGATAAGAAAGTGGTGATAACGAAATCGATAGCAGATGTTTTTCGGTCGATCCGTTGCGTGCAAGTGATGCATCGGGAGTGCTTGGATGTCGAGTTGTGATCAAGTTTTGGGCTGACCAAGGTGAGTGGTGCATCTTTTTGCGAATTCGGCGGGGTCGATGACATTTTGTTGAAGCATTTTGGCTCTAAGATATTGATTGAAGATAAGTCAGATGGTTTCTTACATTAAAAAACTCAATAGGTAAGTGAGTTTCGCGGAGCATTGTTAAATGTTTTATTTGGCTCTTTTTACATGTAGGTCAAAGTTGTGGATATGTTACTCGTAAAAACATGACCCTCTTATTGTTTTTAGAGGTTTGTTTAGTCACAGATAGTGATGGATAGTTCTGTGACCGAACTTCTGTCAGATAACACCTGTTAACACGTTTGTGAATATTACAAATGAGGCTGTTGTGACATAATATTGTCCCAAAGCAGTGGTAGGGTAAAAAATAATTAGAACTTATAAAAGACCTTAATTTTATTTACATAAATAAATTGGTTTTATTAGTTTTTATTGATTTAATAAGTAATACGCTAGATAGTTTCTTAATGTAATATAAACTTATGAGATTTACCTACTGTCAAAATTTCACTCTTTTGCATAATATTCAGGCATAAACAAAAGCACGTTTTGGTAGGCAAAGACAGAACAGTGTTATTGTGTTTAGAAAATAACGTTCACTTTACTATAATAATGCTGAAACTTATAAAACAACTAATTTATTAGCTACAGCTTACAATGCATTATTGCTTTATTATTTTACTAGTAATTTTTTACTATTTATATAATTAATTAATAAAAATCATCTATTTTCCCAAAATATGCAAAAGATTACTTATTAAATTTTATACTGCCGCTTTTCATCTGCATATTAATTTTTATGCGTTTGCATAATAAGCTTTATAAAGGTTTAATATATTAAAATTAAGTTCTTACAGTTTAATTTTGTGATAGTTAAAGTTACATTGTATCTCCGTTACCTACACGTGCTAACAATTTAATAGTCATCGAACACATACCAAAGAGCAGCAATCTAACCATCTTTTTCCGAAACTAGTTAGTGATTTTTTACTTACATTTAGAATGAAATGACAAGTCCTGTCAACTCTCGCCCATACAAAAACAATACAGTTACTCTAATAAAGTAATCAAGACATGTCTACTCTATAGGGTATGTGCTTCATGCTAATAGTGATGTGCCGTTCCCTGGAACATTCCCTGTATGTGTAATATTCCCAACATGGGCAACGGCACATCTCTCTCATCGCTCTTGTCGCTTAGACAGCATACAATGGGTTAACACTGAGCACTAGGGAAAACACGTTTCATATATCAAGCCTCTCTGAAATGTTGTATTTTATACCAATATAATTTAATTTGAACTTTCATAATCAGATCAGTAGGTACAAAGTTACGTTTATACATATTACAACCAATTTTACCTCAATAAAACGATTATTAAAGTATAGATAGATAAGCATGAATAAGTTTACTAATTTGATAAGTACTTATCAAATTCGTATCAGGAAATGGCCTTGGCAAACAAATACATTTTAAACTACTTACTATATGCATTATTTTGCAAGCATTGCCCTTACTTCACATTGTTTCTCTAATATTGGAATGAGTGGGCTATAAATATTCATCATGTCAGCCTATTGCAGTCCACTGCTGGTCGTAAGCCTCCCAAAGAGCGCCAAAGATCACGATCTCCTTTTTCATCCAGCCACTACCAGCCATCTTCCTAAGGTCGTCGGTCCACATAGCTGGGGGGCGTCCTACACCACGTTTGCCAAGGCGCGGTCTCGGCGGTTAGCTTGCAAATACAAGACAAAAATAACACAAAAAAAATGTAAAATGTAAATTCCATTTTTGGACTATGTCCATTACTTTAAATAAAACGGAATTTACATTTTTTTAAATAAATATTACAAAACAATTTGATCGTTATGTGTTGTCTGCCCCTCTGTCTTTGTCTTCTCTATGTTTTTCTACGTTTAAAAACTTCAAAGATGTCTTTAAGGACTGTCAAAGTCATTTTTAAACAGTTTATTTCAACTGAGACGTTACACGTATACTATTTTAATACAAAAACGACGAACAAAATACGTTTTTTGTATGAGGCCCTAATTATTTTTATTATTTGGTGTTAAATCGGCTATAGTAATATGGAATACACTCTGTTTCTATTGTCTTTCTATTACGATTCAAAGGCCCGTAAACGATCAAAAGTCGCTGACATAGCTCGACGGATTAGCAAGCTAAAGAGACAGTGGGCGGGGCACATAGCACTCAGTAGAACTGACGGCTGATGGGGCAGAAAGGTTCTAGAATGGAGGTCACATACCGGGAAGCGCAGCGTAGAACATATACACAGTGGACAGACGACACTTGTTAAGGTTGCAGGAAACCACTGGATGCAGGCCGCTTCTAACCGGCCAATCTGAAAGTCACTGGGGGAGGCCTGTGTTCAGCAGTGGATATTTTACCTATAGCTGAAATTATGAATTAAGTTCTAATTTTACGTCATACTATTTAGATGCATTTTACAATTTATTAACGTAAATCTAATTATTTACTAATAATTATTTCGTAATGACAAACGATTCGTTATAATTGAATCACTTGTATCTGCTGAGTAAATATTTTAATTAATGATGTCATCTATTCCATCATCCTGTTTATGTCTACGATTGAAAGGGACGGCCATTGTTATTACTGTAGTTATGATTTACTACTGCAGTAAGCTAGTTTTTAAGTTGAGTAGGCGTATTACGAAAATGTTTCGTTCGTTCAGACTTTTAAACCTAATAAATGTTAGGCTAGTTTCCGGGGTCAAAAAATGATTATTCTATTTAGTCCGTCAGTTAGATTATCAAAAAATATTGGACCCATATTTTGTCTTTTGTCAATCAAACAAAAAATGACGAAGATAAAGCGCATCAAAGTGAGCACGTGACGTCACGTCTTGCTAAAAAGTGTCGCAAGGCGTGACGTTACGCGGAACTTTAACGGGCTATATCTTCATCATTTTTTGTTTGATTCAGAAAAGAAAAAATACGTGTCCAATATTTTCTGTTAATCCAACTGACGGACTAATTAGATTTTTTTAGGAAACTAGCCCATTAAAATTACTATCTACTAGTGAAGTTTATGAGCAAAGGCCATTTTCCATGTACCAAAATTTGCTTAACTAATCATTTAGTTTGATAGATTGCACCACATAGAACCGAAACATATTGGTATTTTTAAAAAATAGTACATGATTGCTGTAAAACAAACATTACCGAATGTTATATTATTATTTGGTCGGTATTTTTAACATGCCAAGTTATTGGCCAACCAAAGAATTACGGACTTCACACGGCTAGTTTCAGTTGTTTATATTTTGTCAAAGCTTTAAAACGAGTAAATGGTCATTTTAATTTATTAGGCTTATACCATATTATATATTATTATTCTGTGCTTATTGGTACGTCCGAAACTCCAAACAAATAAATCATTTTAGTTTTTTGACTGTGGCATACCAACCAGCGCTTATACTTAGAAAACATAATTCACTAATGCGATTATCTGGGGTTTGACAAGCATCGATAAAGAAAGTACGTACTTAATATGTAACTTCTGAATAAACTCCTAACAATATAAGAAGCTTATGTTATAGTAGTTATAGTTTTAAATGTTTACTGTTGGTGTACCTTTCCAATAAAATAATAAAAATGATAAAAATATAATACATTAAACATTATTAAGTTTTGGTCCAAACCAATTTACAGTTGAAGTGAAGCCTGTGCCCTAGTGGGATGTACAAAGGGATACTTTAATTATACATTTTTTTGATTTTTGTACTTACTGTAAATGGTCATAAAAAGCAACAAAACGTTTAAGCTTGGATTTTAATTGGGTAAAACTTAAGCAGATTTTTGTAAAAAGGTTTACCTATTTAATCTTAAAAAAGTATAACTAATGGCACTACCACTCTTAGGCGAACGAAATCTTGCCTTAATAACATTGAAAATAGGAAAATAAAGTACGAATGTAATCTTAGAAATTTAAAAGCAAGATTCTTGACAGACTAATCAGTAGGCAGTACCTAAGCTCACAAGTTATTAAAATATTCAACAGATAAGTTTTAAACAACTATCAACAGATGATTCATACTTACTTACGTTATGGTTATGTTATGATAGACATAACACTATCGAAGTGTACACAAAGGCCCATTCAGACTTGTTTGATACAGAGACGCGCCATTTTATCACTGTAGTCACTCGTAAAATTTAATTTGTGCTGCATGGAATGTTGAACAAATACCTATAACACATGTGATCAGACAGATTCATAAGTTAAGTAGACTATAAGAGTTATCTGGCGTCAATCTTTTCCAGTGCCTATCATCAATAAGAAGTAGACAGATTTAAAAGATGGAAAGATGTGTCTATAGGGGTTACCTACGTGTGTTCGAAACACCTTTCTTCGAAAATTGATACACCGACAACCTTATCCCGAAGCTTTCATAGTGCGATGGCTTGTTTTTACGAAGGTTTTTTTGTTCGACGTATATGAACATCGAACATTTTACTTCGGTACCTTGTTTCTCCAACTAGTGTTGGTCAGATGTAACTTCGAAAATTTTGTTAATACATTTTTTGCGACGTGGTAAGTACAACTTACGTTCAATATTGCGATAGGCATCAACAAAAACATTTGTAAAAAGTAAATTAATATTGTTTTTTAATCAAATAGTCTGCCACAAAATACACAATTAAATCACGCCATAGAAAGATCACAAGCTGAAATTGTAAACACCCTCGCTGTAAAGTTCCCGAGGCCCTACATTGCGACGTGCTTATCCTCAGCCGCCCTAGCATGACCACCAAAACACGATATGATACAGCGATTAATCGACACAACTGTCTTTTTTTTAAATATGATAGATATACCCGCTATGTTGAATCGCAGTGCCGGTGGCGTCACATGTTATGATTGCTATTTCGATAAAAATTCAACAATTTAAAAAAAGACTGTTGGTGTCGATAAATCGCTATAACATATCGTGTTTTGGGGGTCATGCTAGGGGGGCAGAGCCAGTGGGCGGTGGTGTGCAGTACCGTAACTAGTTGTTTATGGGCCCGGTTTGAGCTTTATAACTGCGCCCACGCATGGCCCAAAACGTGGTCTGATCTAGTCATTTCTGCGTCCTGTGCCTGTGCGTCGTTTGCACCCCCTAGTTACGGCACTGGGTACGCTAGTTGAGAAATAAAACTTCTTGCCGACTTCGGAGTTATTTCTAAGTCGAAGCTAGAACTATGTGTGCAAAAACATCTTATTTATTTCTTCTCCGAATCCGAACTAGCACACCTGAACCCACTAAGGCTCGCGTCTGGAACATTATTGCCTTAAAAGTTACACAGGGTTGTTATTTCTGTACAAATATCAATGAGAAAGACATAAAAAGAGAGTTTTTTTAGTAGCAACAAAAAAGCACAATAGTCTATCTACACCGGGTGATCCATTGCGCGTGAGCGCGATCCAAAGATGCGGTGCGAAATGCGCGCGCGATCCAAGCTCAAGTGTTAGAATCATGTTCAATGCTCCACAATCCTGGATCGAGGATCGCGGATCGCTGATCCATATGGATCATCCAGGGGAGATCCAGCTAGTCTTAGTTATTTTTACTGGGCTGTTTCCGCACTTAGCCTCTTGATTGGGCCATTATAAGCTAGCTAGATCTAGCTGGATCTAGCTAGCTGAAGACAAGACGAAACAGAAAATTAAAAAACAGAGAACAAAAAGATTACTTACTCAGATCAATTAAATGGTCATAGCGTAAGGAATATTATGAATATATTGAGTAAGTACCAGCTCAGCGCGTGCTACGGAAAACAGCAGCCTAGTTTTTTTTTGCTGGAACTGGATGAATCAAATAAGGCCTTAAGAATGCCGCAACATCTCATAGTATCTGAAGTGTAAGAAAAATGTCCACGATAGATAACGTGTTGTAATACCAATGTCAAATGATTCATCATGCAGACAGCTAAGTAAACACTCATAATATTAACTAGTTGGGCCCGCCACTTGGTTTAGTCTTAATTTCATCGTCTAAGTCACTTATTTTTTTGGTTATTTCAAAGAAATAATTGGTATTACATGATGAGAACCCCTGATTCTATATGCTATATTCTATCCGAGGATAATCTCTGACTACCTAAATATATGTATATATATGAAAATGAGTTGACGTTTGTTGGTCTCACATAAACTCAAGAACGGCTGGATCAATTTGGCTAATTTGGGTTTTGAAATATTTGTAGAAGGGAGATTTAAAAAGTGAGAAAATACATAGACATTGTAAGGAAGCTTGTAAAAACACTTTTATTGTCGCTACGAAGTTCGCTAGGTCAGCTAGTCCATTGATAAATATTAATAAAAAGAGGCTCTATGAGTGTTGGTCGTTCGACCAAGCAAACCTTGATCGCATTTCTACCTCGTGTGATTTATAGTTTATAGAAAAAACCCAGAAAACTACTTAAGTTGATTGAAGCAATAACAGAAATGTTAAGTCTGAAACTCGTATTTTTAAAATAAGGGATAGAATTTATAAATAAACTGACAGCAATTTACAAACCAATTTTTTGAGAGTTGTGTCGTTACTGACATAATAAGTAAGTAATCTATGTTACTGACACACAATAAAAAAAATCATTTAAAAAGCACATCTATAATTTAAATAGGTACCACAGACAGACATTCGACTTATTCTAAATAATTTAAAAGTGTTCTTAATAAACCCACAAAGCATAAACAATGACCTTATATTTTATTAATGATATTATTTGGACATCTGTAGTTTGGCCTTAAATGAACATCGCACGAATACGAATTGTACAAACAAGGATAAACCTATGACAAAACATTACTACGGTACTTATTAATTATTGTACCTATTACTTATGTCTTTTACAAACATAAGCAACACCTTTATTCAGCTCACGTCAGTCCACAGCTGGACATAGGCCTCTCCCACGCCACGGAGCCCGATCCTCTGCTATTCTTTCTCATCCAAAGGTCGGCATTTTTTTAAAAACTATTAATACAGTGTGCCAACTTTTAAAACTTTTAGCAAAATGCCAGATTTCGATTTCCGACTCAACCAAATGAATTAAAAATGCAGTTTCGACGTATTACCGAAATATATTTTTTTTCTCAATATCTCACGGTTACATATTGGACATCCACCCCAATCTCAATTCAGCCTGTTAAACTGTCAGTTATAAAATAACACTAGACTCGAGTTTTGGGCTAAATGGAAATAGATAGAATACGTTTATTTGACACCAATAAAAAAGATAAACACTTAACAATAAAAATCTAGGGTCTCTCTAGGGCCTCTTCCAGACGGGAAAAAAGATTCCAGCTCAGCATTTGTCGTGAAAGAAAAACTATTTTAAAGAAAAAACAAATGAAGTTGTGTTCTTGTACCACTTATCATCATTATCATTTCAGCTATGGGACGTCCACTGCTGAACATAGGCCTCCCTTAGTGACTTCCATTTTTCAGCTCGTTAGTAAAAACCAACTACTTGGTGGATTCGGATGCAGATTTCAACATAAACTTTGAGTAAAGTTTTTGGGTCTAAGTGTATTACATTACACAAATCTCTGAAAAATAAACTACGTGGCATAAGATAACATTGTGTCAGTTCTCAATAAATGCAATGAAACCCTAAAAAACTGCTTTTAGTATCGTTTTAATTACAGTAAGCAACAGTACTATATTTCGCACGGCAACAATCGTGAGAAAATTGGAGAAAAACTCAGTTAGTTTTCCCATGGCTGTGAGCAAACAAGACCGCTGTTGGAAAAAGCGTGAATGAGGAAGTGGATTGGTTAATTGGTTTATCAATAAGACAGATCAAATGTCTTTATTTCCCATGGTACTACATTATGATGTAGGAAAAGATAAGGTAATGGATGGGAGCATACCTATGAAGACTTATACTTTGTAGTCCGTCTGTCAGTCCGTCCGTCTCTTTGTCTGTCTGTCTATCTGTCTGTCTGTGTTTAGTCAAGACCATTTTCACCGGTAATGCATGAAGGTATCAAGTTGAAACATAAATCAAACACTCAGTATGTCCATCCTTTGAAGTTGCAAAATATTAACCTTCTAAATCAACGCAATCAAAAGACAGTTGTTTATACATAAATAAATAAATAGTGCAAAACATCATATACATTGCTCTGATCCTGTGATAAGTAGCTTAAGCACTTGTGTTACAGAAATCAGAAACAAGGACGGTACCACAACACCCAGACAAGAGACAATGCTTTATGCTGCATTATTGATTCTCGCAAGGGAGTCAAAAAACCTGTTACGACAGACTTTTCTTATATTCTACAAAGCATCCGTCGCAGTTTTCTAATGCGTTTACCACCTAAAGTAAACTGTATAAAGGGTTACACATTAACACTGTCATGTTTACGACAAACTACGAGTAAGAGCATCAAATAATAGGTGCAGCAACACCTAACCTATGTCCACAAAGTAGGGCGCCACTCCCACAGGCGCGCCTAGTTCCAGAGTCCCAGCAAAACCAGTATAGTTTGAACCCTTGTAATTTTCCAAAGAAAACCATTGTTTAGTAAACAAATCTAATTAATATTTGTATTTTTAATAGTCCTATTTTACTTCTATGATTCCGTCTAATCATCATCATCATATTAGCCTATTGCACTCCGCTTCTGGACGTAAGCCCCCAAATAGCACGATCTCCCGCTTTTTTCATCCATCCACTGCCAGCTATGTTCCTAAGGTCGTCGGTCCATCGAGCTAGGGGGGAATCCTATACTACGTTTGCCAAGACGTGGTCGCCACTCGAGAACCCGTTCACTCCACCTTTCATCCACTGCCACTTTAGCCTGCTAGATTTTAGAACTATGTCCATTACTTTGGTCTAAAATATATTTAGTATAAAATATTATTTAGTAACGGTTGACCGACAGTTTTAAACAGCGTACTTAAATGTAGTACTTGTTAGATGGAATACAAAACGAAACGAGATTTCGATTAGTAAAAAATGCCTGTTAGAATTTGCATTTCGCTTTAGCATTATCGGTAGGTAGAAAAGTTGAAAATGTTGTTAGAATGATTTAGATGCCCTGTTCCACTATTATTCTAAAAATATTATAACATTGAATATTGATAAATGTGAATGTATCAGTGCCTCAAGACGAAAGTCTACAACCAGTGTGTGTTACCAGTGATGACATATGGAACTGAAACGTGGCCTCTCACTATGGGCCTCATAAGAAAGCTCAAGGTCGCACAGCGTGCTATGGAAAGGGCTATGCTTGGTGTTTCCTTGCGAGATCGAATCAGAAATGAAGAGATCCGTAAACGAACAAAAGTCGCTGACATAGCCCAACGGATTAGCAAGCTGAAGTGGCAGTGGGCGGGGCACATAGCACGTAGAACTGATGGCCGATGGGGCAGAAAGGTTCTAGAATGGAGGCCGCGTACCGGCAAGCGCAGCGTAGGACGTCCACTCACAAGGTGGTCAGACGACCTGGTAAAGGTCGCAGGAAGACGCTGGATGCAGGCCGCTTCCAACCGGCCAATCTGGAAGTCAATGGGGGAGGCCTATGTTCAGCAGTGGACGTCCTATGGCTGAAATGATGATGATGATGATGATGAATGTATCAGCTATACGCGTAAACCTAACCCTATTATCCTTTCTTATAATTTTAATGGTACCCCAATACGTAGGTCATCAATAGTTAGAGATCTAGGCGTGTTCTTTGATAAGAAAATGCTGCTATCCGAACATATTGTCAAAATTATTAAGAAAGCTTTTCAAAATTTAGGATTTGTCATCAGAACATGTAAAAACTTTAATAATGAACACACCTTTAAAATCATATATTATGCGTATGTTCGTAGCACCCTGGAATATGCCAGCCCGATCTGGTCTCCACAATACGCCATATACAGGGATCGTTTAGAACGTATTCAGAAGCGATTCATAAAACAAATGACTTATCGTCTTTCAAAGCCTACCTTGGCAACATATAAAGAAAATTGCAAGCAATACGGTTTACTTACACTTGAGGACCGGCGTAAACTACTGGATGTTTGCTTGCTATACGACATAGTGCATAGTCGTGTAGACTGCCCTGAACTTGTGGCCAGCGTTTCATACTGTGTACCGGCTCGCCGCTCCCGCCGCCACCTGCCACCGCTGCTGAACGTGCCGCGCTCAACTACTAACTACGCTCATAACGCGACCTTGTCGCGCTTGCCCCGTTTATACAACGAGATTTTTAGCGAGATAGATATATTTGCTTACAGTAAGGCAACATTTAGGTCACATGCCATTAAGGTGAGTGGTCCCTAAATTACTTAAATCATTAGGATATTGTTGGGTTGTATTATCTTTATGTATCTGCACATATACTTACACAGACATACACACATACTCACACACCCACACGAAATGTGATAAGCATATTGTTATGTAATATTCTTATTTTTATTTTTCTTTTAAAAGTTTAATTTTATATGTCTTTTTAAGTTTTATGGAGCAACTGCTACTACTACCTCCGGTTTACTACGTTCTTATTTAATCTGTGGAAATCTATAATAAAGAACTAAAACAATAAATAAAATAAATAATAAATATTGGACAACATCACATATATATACATTGTTCTGATCCTATGATAAGTAGCTGCACTTGTGTTACAGAAATCAGAAACAACGACGCGCGACGGTATTATTATGTAGCCTTTTTAACGAGACGCTTAAGTAGCCCATCGCCAGTTTAGTTTGGTCCCTGATAAAGTATTCAATTAGTGTTTTTCCCATTGGAGAATACAAATTACCTCATAGGTAGCGTAATTAACACTCTTTATTTCAATGTTAATTATCTTTACGTCATTTTAGTACCGACTGACAGGCAAGGCTATAAGCCTCGTTTACACTGCATTAGTAACTTAGTCAAGACACGAAAGACTTAGTAACAAAAGCCGACTAAAGCGATTAGAATACCTATATTACTTTATTGGGACCGATAAAGTCTGTAAAATTCAGTTTTTTTTTCTCGAAGGTCAACATATAATGGTCGGTGCTTACAAAAAGTAAGATTTGTTTGTATGCACAGCCGTTAAGTGATGCGAAGACATAATTGCTTTTAAGACTTGCATAGTCAATCGGATCTTAAATAAACGGTTTCGTTATCAAGGCTTACAAATATGTATTAATCGTCAATTTGACTGTATTGATGAATTCGGTATTAATACTATAAAGTGGCAGTGGGCGCGGCGCATAGCTCGTTGAACTTACGCCGATGGGGCAGGTTCTAGACCACGCACCGGCAAGCGCAGCGTATTTCGTCCACCACACCACAAGGTGGACAGACGACCTGGAGACGTATTTTTGAAGTATTAGAAATTAATCTTAGAATTCGAACACGAAAACCATTCGGATATGAAAATAGTTTCTATTGCTTCCGATTTTACGCATTTTGGAATCAGGTCGAAATAGGTGTTGCTATTAAATTGAAATCTTGTAACCATTTTTTAAATCACGCAAAAAATATTATAAACCATAAAGCAAAAACTCATTACCGAACGTAAAAAAAAAGATATTATGTCAAATCTCTGACCACTGTCAAACCATATTAAGTTTACTTGTCAATGTCATTCTTCCGTACTTTCTACTAGTAGAAATAAAAAAAGTGTGTGTGTGGGTAGGACCACTCGTAGCAGAATTCACGGAATGAATTTTCAAATAGTGATTTTAGGTATTCGCATGCGAACCTTGCGATTTCGTATTCGGATTGGAACTCGCATGATTCAAAAATACGTCTCCTGGTAAAGTTAGCTGGAAGCAGCTGGATGCAGGCCGCTTCCAACCGGCCAATCTGGAAGTCACTGTGGGAGGCCTACGTTCAGCAGTGTACGTCCTGTACTTTTAGCAGTGTATAGCTGTAATGATGATGATGATGAAGTTACTTGTAAGAATTATATGATGAAGTTTTGGAATCCATATCAATAGTTGTGGATTTTTATATAAATTTAAAATATTAACCAAACAACATTAACACACTTTTTAAAGAAACCTATCAATGACTAAACGCAATGACGTCACCGACGTAAGTCGTTAGATGTTAATCTCCCCCACGTGGCCGAAGCAGGTTAGTCCACGAAACATTAGCGAATACTGCCCTTGATACACTAATACAGCTGTTGTTACTACAGTGCTGCCACAGTAAACATATTGTACGCAGAAGCTCAACCTAAAATAAGTCTTTTGGTTCGTGGAAAATCGTTGCTGACACATAATTCATTCTTGTTCGAATCCCAAAATAGAGGTACAAAGTGCTTTTTCGACCGATGTTTCTTTGGCAAACTTTTTTTGTTTCATGTGCACAACATCTAGAAATATGGCTGAACTAGTTTTTATGTTACACCTTGGTCACATTTTCTTTAAAGCAAGAAATTTATAATAGTACTTATAAATTCATTGCTTTAAAGTTACAACTTCAAGAACAATCTTTGATCACAGAGTAATTAATGAATAATTATGATAATAAATAATATAATATATTATAATACTCGTACCGTGTGGGGACGGCCGTAAAGAATACACTTCCCCACCGCCAACAGGAGGCGTGTCGTAAGAGGCGACTAATTCCTGTAGCACAAGACGGCCAGCAGCGTCTGCGTGCGAAACGTTATACAAAACTGCGTTTCCCAACCCGCCCGCCAAGCGTGGCGAGTATTGGCAATCCCCCCCGATGAAAATCATTGGGGAAGGCCTGTGTTGGATTAAATGGAGCCATTCATGAAGTATTGCCTTCCGAACAAAATAAAAATCATCGAAATCAGTCAACGTGGTAATGCATGATCGCTAAATAAAAAAAATATTCCAACCATTATATGAGAACCTCTTCCGTTTTTTGAAGTCGGATAAAAAGCCTCAGTGTACGCAGGCCTAACTAATCCGGATTCCATCCACCTAACAAGATAAAGATACGTAAAACAATTACGCAAACAAGTTAATTATTAGTATTTAATCGCCAAAGGATTTTGATTCGGCTTCAAACGTATTTTACCTCATTCCGTGACGGACTACGGAGGACATGAACTCATTGGCCGTGACTCAAGAGTCGTGACTGGAATTAGCTGAAATCCAACAAATCCCCTGCAAATTCGTTTCCTTGTGTTTACAGAACATTGCGTCCTTTTCCTAGAAATAAATAGACCACACCACCATTTGAGGTTGAAGTTGATAGCTGATCAAAAAGGCTTTTATTCATAGATACTTTTTTCCCCTACCATTTTGATTACTTACATGGAATAACGATATTTAAAAAATAACCTGTCTATTTTAAGAAAACTTTGCTAGCATAGAAGAGATTGTTTTAATTATTTAATAAGCATAAGCTGGTTATGTATCAGTTAGTTTATAAGTCTATGCCAGTTTATAAAATCCGTAGATTTCTTGTCATATCAGGATGTTAAAAGCTAAAGGCAGAATGCAGGGAGAGATGGAAAAGACTCCACCGACAAGAGCAAAGCTCATAAATATGATAGATAGATTTCTTAAGTAAGTACTATTAACCACCACTTACATTTTAAGGTCAAGGAACAACACTGAAGATAAATAAATAACATCTGTCACATAATAATTTCAAATTAAGAAATAATACACAATTATAAAAATATATATACATACATAGATCGCATACTTATGTGGAATATTTAGTTGATGGTCTTTCATTTTCAAAAACCTCTTCTAATTTTTTACATTAAGACGGCGTTCTTAATTAAGATTTTGTATTATTTCTAGAGATTAGTGACAGTCAAAAATCTATGCTTACTTACTCCATACACAATTTTTATTTAAACTTACAAAACACCTATTTGTCATTGCGATCACGCTTAAGTCTGACTTAGTCATCCGGCCACACCTAACTCACTAGCTTTTGATTTTGGTAATGCCGAGGCGTTAACCTTTGACGCAAAGATCCTTGGCGACTAGACTGGGTAGCAAGACGAGGTTTTGTACTAAGTTAAAACTTAAACTGGTAATAGCATTTAGCTGGTAATAGTTACCATGGTCTTATTTAAAGACCGTGCGTTTAAGTGCCGTGTGGGGACTGCCGTAAAGAATACACTTTCCCACTGCCAACAGGAGGAGTGTCGTAAAGGGCGACTAACTCCTGTAGCACGAGATGGGCAGCAGCGTCTGTGTGTAAAATGTTATAAAAAACTGCGCTCGCCAACCCGCCTGCCAAGGCGAGTATTGGCAATCCCCCAATGAAAGTCATTGGGGGAGGCCTATGTTCAGCAGTGGACGTCCTATGGCTGAAAAGATGATGAAGATTTAAAGACATCTCTGTTTCGTTTTTTATCTACGGTCTAGTGTTATAAAGTAAATAACTTGATCCATGAAGAGATGTGATTTGATACAGCCTTCTTTAGGTTACTTTATGCCTCGCTCGCGTCACGTCAGCAAATAACGCTATATCTACTAGGTACTGCTACGCGAAGTCTCTTATTTGATTAAAGATTTCGAGCGAGCAGCAACGTAGGTACTTTTGTTTTTTCCTAAATTTCCTAATCCCCTACTCATAATTTAAATTACTTAAACCCGTTGAGGATTATAAGAACGCCGGCGGTCGCATAACAATGTAATTTCTATTGTGTCTCGTTCACACATGCTTGACAGGTTAAAGACTTCGACAAAAGCCCTTAAGACCACGTCTTGGCAAACGCAGTGTAGGACGCCTCCCAGCTCAATGGACCGACGACCTAACGAAAATGGCTGGCAGTGGATGGATGAAAAAAGAAGAAAATCGTGCTCATTAGCGCTCTTTAGAGGCTTACATCCTGCAGTGGACTGCAATAGGGTGACATGATGATGATGATGAATAGCCCTTAATGTTCTAGAAGCAGAAGTTGGGTGAAATAAATAAATAATAATCCAGACGGGCGTCTAAATGAACCATCCTGCCTCATCGGTCAGTTCTACGAGCCCACTGCTACTTCAGCTAGCTAATATAAGAATAATTTAGTGGATTGTAATTTATTGTATTGTTATGTCACATAAATAAACAATAACTTAAATAATGAATATATATATATATATATATATACGTATTTTATTTCATACGTACTTAACGTACCATATTTTTTAAATAATTAATTATCTTTGCTTAGTTTGATAGACATGTTTATTTTGACAACTTAATACTGTTTTTTTATTAAGATTTATGTTATTTGTTACAAATTATTCGTTTTATGTATTGATGACGACGACCTCCGTAGCCGAGAGGCGAGCATACCGGACTTGGTGTCGCTATCTCTGAGGTCCCGGGTTCGATTCCCGGTCTATAATGTAGAAAAATAACTTTTCTATATTGTCTCAGGTCTGGGTGTTGTGGTACCATCGTTGTTTCTGATTTCTGTAACACAAGTGCTTTAGCTACTTATCATAGGATCAGAGCAATGTATGTGATGTTGTCCAATATATATTTACATATAAATTTATGGTTTCGGAATCAAACACAGTGGTATAATAAATATATATATATTGTTTAGTTACGTGGTTATATATCTTTATACCGATACTTGTATGTTTATATAGTTATCTTCATTTTACTAGGTTAACAAACAAACTTGCTACTTTCATACAACTATAGTAAATATGGATGACAATACGATGTGTCAGATTTGACATTACTGGGTCAAGACGTTGACTCACACGGAACCGAAGTATAAAGTATAAATTATGCTAAATACCTACATAACTCATTTTTGTAGCAACATAAAACATGCAAATTATGATAATTTCGTGTTCGTATTGTAATAGACCGTATCCTTTGGAAAATCTGTCATTCTTCATCTTAATTTTATTTACATACAAGCTTCCCATACAATTTTGACAACCCAATTGGTGTAGTGGCTCGGTAATCCGTGTTAAACGCAAAGGGTCGTGATTGGTTACTTAATTTAAGACTGCGAAAGTTATTTTTGAAATAAGTTTTGTAATTTTATCAGCCAAAATAAAATAAAAATATGTTGTAATTTCTAATTAAAGTTTTTGTAATTAAATTACTTCTGTCACTATTCAACAAATATATTACATAAAATGTAGTGATAATATTTAATAACTGATAATGACACATCACAACGTGGTTTAGGTACCTAATATATTTTATTTAACAACGTGTTTTATTAATTGTCACGCACATTGTAATAACATCGTTGGTATCATTAATGAAACGATTTTTATTAAGGCGATTAGTGCCTATAAATTAGTGACTCGACGCGTGTTGGTACGAATATCGCAGAATAACTCAGTTCATAACAGCGCGCAATGAAATGTGGCTACGAAAATCGCTGCATCTTTGGGTAGCGAAAATTGGGGAAAATAATACTTTACGCATGAGTACAAATATTATAACTCCTATGCACAGCATATAGCTATCAAGTTGGCCTATTAATCGATGCATAAACAAATTAAATAGATAAAGTGGTTAAAAAGAAGAAAGAGAATTTTCATCTTTTTTGTTTCTTTTGCCAACAATTAAAATTTTTTTTTCTTTTAAGTAAGTGTACCTAAGTACTAAAAACAAATGCTTATCATAAAATATATCTTGACCTCAGAAGAATAAGGTCTGATGTGTGATTGAAAACCTTGCACACATCAGACCTTATGCTTCTGAGGTCGAGATATATTGTATAGGTGTTGACAATTCTTAGCAGATTTTTGTTATATTTTTCTGACAATTTGGGCTATTTAAGTAAGCTTTTAAAACCACATGCTAGTTTACATTTGACGACTGTACTCGCCTTAACTAATTTTCGCTTTGAAGTTCGATTCGCGTTTCGCAGTTCGATGTTTCTGGTTAATTCATAAAAACGAACTTTTCAAAATTGGTTCGGTTCATGATGTCCTGGGAGACGCCACTGGAAAATGTCTGGACATTACAACACAAGAATGTTAGTTCCATAGTTATTTCTTAGGCTCTATGCACACCGAGCAACTTTAGCTGACGCTACTGTCAACTTTTTTGAACAGTTGCTCGTTGCGGTGACTAAACCCAGCCTAGTTTATGGTTGCTGCAATTTTAAATCAACTTTCGAAATCTGTGAGTCATTGACAAGGGTGGTTGCGAACGACAAAACCAGCAACTCGTTAGTATAAAAGGTATGCCAGGCTCCATACAAAAAAAATTAAGTCTTTTGTCAGTTGCTAGTTTTCGCAATTTTAAACACCAATTGCAGTAACCGGAAACAGTTGCGATAGCCGAAACTAAAGTTTCTACGTCTGCGCAGTTGCTAAAACTATATGTATGAATATTTAAAAAATGCTAGTTGCGTGTTGCCGAAGAACTAAAGAACAACAAGAAGAAGAAGAAACAACAAGAAACTAAAAGTTGCTTCGTGTTCTCAGCGCCTTAGACCATGTCAGTGTGTTCTCTCTGTGTGGGCATATTAGGTACTATACAAAAACATTGCCTTGTGGGTGGGTAATTGGCTGTCTCTATTTTTACAACTCCAATAATGGTTAGCCATTAAGCTTACACTAAGCCTTGGCTTGGCTTGTCAGAATTGATCTTGCTTAAATAGTAGGCTATTTGTTTGTCAGTTAGTTAGTCAGGATTTTTTTACACGTAGGCAATAAGAAATGACTTACTTCTTCTTCAACCTGTCTCCACCCAGGTCAGGTACCTAGGGTCTTTAGAGAGAGGACCTAACTAAATGTCTTTAGTTGGGTCCTCTCTATCAACCAGATGATTTTAAAACATAATTTAGAAAATGGACACTATTCTATGGACTAAATACATCGATTCTATTGTTGTTGTTAAAAACTTACTGTCTTCCAATAATCTCCGACTCACCTTTCCCCTAAATTCTTCACACACCTATTCACAGTCCTTTACTGTTCAATCCATCCTTCGTGGAACTCCTTACCGATGTCTATTCGGCAGTCTGAAACACTACAAATTTTCAAAACTAGACTTAAAACATATCTCCTTGGACTTTAGTTTTCTCCTATGTTTTCTTTGATGTACTTCTTTCTTTACTTTTCCTAACACTTTTGGTATCAAAATCCATATTCATATTATTAGGGTTATTATTTAGTGTAATTAATTATATGTATTTATATTATGTATGATCATTATTTATAACAATGTGTAAGTATGTATATCATTTTATTTTTTAGTATCTATGTAATAAATATATAAATATTATGTAATTAATAAATATATAAATTACTTTTCCTTCTTATTTTCTAAACTTTTCACCGCCTCCCCTCATAACTTTTTTTTTTTAAAAACTTTCCTCTACCTGAAGGTTGTCTGGAAGAGATCGCTCTTAGCGATAAGACCGCCTTAATTGTACCATTCTAAATGTATTGTTTCTCTGTACTGTTTTTTTTGTGTGGTATGCAATAAAGAGTATCTATCTATCTATCTATCTAACTTTTACAAATCACATTGCATTACATTATTAGTATCCGATTCTAAATGTCAAAATGATGAAATCGACATTGAATTAAGATGCATCGGTCGTAGATTCTATTTTGTTATATTTTGATGCAATAGTGTTGCATACAGAAGACCTTGTATATTTTAACACGTTTTAAATGTAAATTGGCTAGTTTCCTAAAAAAATCTAATTAGTCCGTCAGTTGGATTAACAGAAAATATTGGACTCGTATTTTTTCGTTTCACAATCAAACAAAAAATTATGAAGATATAGCCCGGTTAAGTTCCGCGTAACGTCTACAGTAATCACTAGTATCAAGTAATATTAGCCGGGGCCAACTTTTACGTACCTTCCGAAGCCGGAGATGCTTGTGATAAATGACACTAAAAATATGTCTGGAAAGAGAAGGAAGAAATTTACTTAAAATAAGACCTTATATTATGTCATAAACTGAAACCCAATACTGTTGCACGTCCAGTTACATAGCGTCACTTAATGGTGGCAGAACAAGCGAAACTTGAAACTAGATACGAATTGTAAAGGAACTGGTTCTAGATCTCTTTGTAAAGAATACAGTAACAGTAACAGGTGGCCTGAGGCCTCCTTTTGAAATCTACTCTTGCCACAGTCACAATATTACTCTTTTTATTCAAATCGTCTATCTTAGAGAGTGCGCGCAAGGGAAACTTTTGTCGCTGCGACGTTTTTGTCTCTCATATCAAGTCCTCTGTTATGTATGGAGGTGCGCGCACGTTGCGACGCGACAACTGGGAAACATTTTTGTTCGCCAACCAGCACGGGTGACAAAATTGCGTCTTTGTTTTTTTTTAAATACTGGGTTTTACGGCTCTGGGTTCTAAGACCCATCGAAATTTCGAAATAAAAACCAATGTATTTTACTTAAATGAAAAACATGGACAAAATTGTGACTCTCCGCCAGTGTTGCCAGATTCATAGGTTAAGAATTATCCTAGTTTTACAGCAAAATTATCGTGTTATCGCATCCCCAGTTAACAAAATTACTGTATTTGTAACTACCGAATCTAGATTTTACTAGTAAAAGCACAGTATATTTATATATTCTTATTTATCCCACGTCTGGCAGCACTGCTCTCCATGTATTCTACATAAAGCGAATGACGCTTCGAATTTTAAAAAAAAGTTCCGTCTCTGTCTCCTTCGTGCGCGCACTCCTCTTTGGAGACGCGATGAAACAGAGACAAAAACTTTTTTGTCCCAGCGACAAAAGTCTCCCGTGCGCGCACTCTCTTACTGACTCTTTTACGCACAACGTTCAGAAATCTATCATGCTTCTATCTTCATTCGATACTTTACTTTTATGTGTTCAGTAATTCACAATCCCACACTTTATCTGACCCCCTAGACCAAATTGTCTTTATGTACTTTGTCTGGCCTTAAATACTGTTACAATTAAAAATAAATATAATATTACATTTGAATTCGGAATCTGTCATTTTGTGATTGCTCATTGAGTTTTCTCATTTTGGCGCCAATACATTGAACAATATTTTGTGATATTAAAATGGACTGGGGTGATATAGAGAACCGAATCGCTGTATTGTATTATGACAATCTAGATGTAGCCTGCATTGCTTTTATCGAGGTTTCCCCCGTTTTGGGGAAACTACGATTCAAAGCAACCCTATTTTATAGCGGTGTGCGTGTGTCTCTGTGTAAACGTTTGCACACAAAACTGTTTAATTGCTTTAACTTTGTAATAGCCGTAGGTGCCTAACTATAATTATTTGTGTCATTATTCAAAGATCCATAGTGAGAGGTCACTTTTTACACCCACATGAGTATCTTGCTCGAATCTGCCTGTCTATAATAATGCGATAGATCAGTGACTTCATTTACTTGCATTGCATAGAACAATGTAGTGCTTTAATAAAGTGTCAGTGCCTAGTTCAGCTAACGGCGCCATCGACCGTGGAACAGCCTTATCCATTTAATAGACGATGTTTTCAAACAATCGCCATTTCTTAGTAACGACGGTAACTTTCACCTACACTGGTAATGTTCTAGGTAACGTCAAAGACTGGGTTTCTGTTGAAAATTTCTAATAATAACTAAGTTGTAAGAGAAATTGCTTGACAACATTAAATAGATCCTTTAACCTTCAACCCTCAAAGCTTGACTATGACAACTAGAAACAAATAGATTTATATATGTACTTATAAATACACTTGGGAGCAATAAATTCAGGTCACTTAATAAATTTTATTTGTATCTGAGAAACAAAAAAGGCAGCGCGATTAAGAAAAACATTATTAGAATAGTCCATTATTTTGTCCAAAAGTTTTAAAAATAATTTTAAAAATTGTAAAAATACCTGTAATTATTAGCCCCAATATTATTTGTAGATCCCAGAACTTAAATGTTTGTGTCAGTGACCCATATTCATTGCTCTGGAGTGTACATTATTTATGACATCCATGATGATGACGCAGGTCACACACTTGTGTACACTTGCGGGATTTAAACCCAAAACCGCTAGCTTTGTAATAAAGTAAACAAAAAAAAGATTTTCACTGTCGCCAAATAACTACTGGGCAAGAAATAGAGTGAAGTCCAAGAGAGGGGTGAAAGACATCAGCTTGGACCAGCCCACAGGTCCGACGATATTGTGCCAGTGGCTGAGGCAAATCAGAAAAGATTAGCGCAGAATGGCACAAGACAGTGGGAAGTACTGCAGTAAAAAGGAGACATTTACCCAGGAGTGAGTCAATATGGGCCGATTATAGAGGTTAATGATCCTAAGATTACTTGCCTTCCACGGCGTCAACTCTGAAATTTAATTAATAAATAAATAAAAATATATCGTTTTATACATAACATTATACATTGCTCTGATCCTAAGGGAAGTAGCTAAAGCACTTACGTTAATGAAATCATAAACAACGCCAAAACCACAACCGACCGACCCGAGACAGTTAGAAAAAATCGTTGTCTATATTGAACCGACCGGGAACCGAACCCGGGACCTCAAAGATGGCGACGCCAAGTCCGGCATTCTCGCCTCTCGGCTACGGAGGTTTTCAAAAATGAGTTTTTTAATACCTTGTATGTACTATAAGGTGCAATTGAGCAGACTTGTTAAAAATACTCTCTTTTCTCGATGCCAAGGCCATGATGAAGGCTTACGGCGGAGTTGGTCTTCCTCTACCTACCTCTCATCCCACTACCACAGAAAATCGAAATAACACAAATAGCGATGTCAACATTTCTTAGCTTATTCATTAACGTACCTACCTGAAGGTTGTCTGGAAGAGATCGCTTTTAGCGATAAGACCGCCTAAATTGTGCATCTTTCTGTAAACACAAATTATAACTTCTTTATATGGTGTACAATAAAGAGTATCTATCTATCTATATATCTATCTACTCCTAATTGCTCGCTGAGTTACTCCTAACTACCTTGACTTATCCAAAGTCATAGGCAAGTGATGGGTGCATTAGTATTCAAGAAGAGGCGTGGACAATAACATATGCAAATGAGTCGTCCTAAACCGGCAGTAACGGTGAACGCGGGCTCGACAATCTAGTGTTGCCGAACTAGCAACAGTTCGACTATCGATAGAGTTGACCTTGAAAACCAATTATACTATCGATGCGATAATCGATAGTATGACGTATAGAAATGCAACGGATAACGATTTGGCCGGACACCGGATAACAGATATCCGGCCTAAGAAAGGCTGGAAATCCTTATGCCGGATAGTTTGCGTCAAGTTTACATTAGAGTTAAAATTTTTTTAAGAACGTTGTTGAACCTTTTTGCATAGTGGTCAACACTTTTCAGTATCCAAATCTTTAGCGCCATATGCAGTGTGTCCAGTGTAATTTTTTTTTTCGATTGAACTTCTTGTGTATGCAAAGAAGCAAAGCTGTTTATTGCCGTCTTATGCAAAACAGATTATTTGAAACATCATAATTTACCAGTTGTCAACTTTAAGTACTAATTTCCTTGTATGTATTAATTTTAAAAATTTTTTTGAGTCCTATCTGTTTGATGAATAAAGAATAACACCATGATTCAATGAAATTTGATATTTCTTCTTATTATCCGGCTGAAGCCGGGTAATAGGGAGACAACCGATAAATCCGTGGTTTATCGGTTTGTCAAATATGCTATCAAATTCCATAACGACCTGACCAAGAAATACCGAATCTTGAGCTTGACATACACCACGATAGACTCTCTAACTTTTTATCCCAGCTCAAAACTTGTATGCTGTGGTTACCTGTAAGTATAGGAACAGTAAGCTTTAAGCCTATGCATTGTTAATTTTGACATGTAAACTGTATCTTACGTTGGTAATCCATTAAACAATTAAATAAACGATTCTGAAATATTTTTTTAAATATTTACTAATACACCTGTTTACTGCAGTCACAAACCGATACTATAGAAATAATGGTGATAGGACATTCGCTATTGATGATCGATACCATCAATAGTATTGCTATGTAATTAAAGTGTTGCTATTTTTGAGGATCGACGATACTGTCGAACTGTCGATAATAATAGCCTACCAATACTATTCGTTTTCCTTCACTACCGATATTCTATCGATAGTGGACTAACGAGCGACAACACTACCGAACAATGTGCGCCTATGACAATGTTTTTTTTTATTTCTAGTGCAGTCAAAGCCAGGTCAACCTACTCAAAAACATGAATGTCATTCAACCGATCTTCAACTTTAAGTATTAGGTACAACATAAATAAGGTTCAAAATCAATTGTCAAAATAAGACTTTATACCTTGGTAGTTTCATGTGCTGAAGACTGTACAATGTACATGGCAGTCGGAAAAAAAAAGGTAATTAATAGTGTCTTTCAACAATTACTTGGCCACATTAGTTCACTACGGAGTAATACTCATAGCACGGTATAAATGTTTGGAAAACATGCTCATAACGCTAGGGAATAGAATACATAAAAGGATTACATTCTTGGCTTTCTTAAAATACTTCCATAATAAGTATTTTTTTAAATGCGATTCGTACCTTGATTTTTTCATTGCTATGTCTTTAAATAAAACACAAAACAGCAGACTACGCCAAGTTAACTGTTATTCATATACCCTTTATTTATAAGGCCTTTCATGATCCACCCGATCATGAAAGGCCATGCTCCCTCGAAGGCCAATTATTAAAAATTCTTAGTTCAATCCCTTTACTCACACTTGCTCATCGATGGATTTGTTATTTTCATTTATTCAGTAAATAAATAGTAACTGTATAATCGTTATAGCCTTCCATAGTCCACCCACCTTAGACTTACAGAAGACTTATTTGATAAATACGTAGTTTTTATTTGTCCACAGTCTGTGATTAATAGTACTACAAATGCTGTTCAGGAGATTCAAATTAACTGCAGGACGGACTATTGTTAAAAAACATAAGTTTTAGAAATCTCGATAAGTTTTTGAGAAAACAAAAACTTCTGTTTGTAGAAAAAGCATTAATAATAAACAAAAGTTTATCTCTTCATTAGTACCTACTATAAATAAGCTATAAACTAAGTATAAAAACGCCACCACTCCCAGCTAGAAACACTAATAAACACAAGAAACTCGCCGACATAGCCCGTGTACCTAATCGGTTAATCCAAAAGAATCTCTACCAGTCGATAGAAATGATAGTTTCTAATTATAGTTATGATATTATAGGAGAGGCGACGGTATATAATGAGGCTTAATTGATTCTATGGATAAATGTAATAAGGCGTAATTAAACATAACAAAAAACTTGAATGCTCGCTTGCAGATAATTATTAGAAAAGGTATCAAAAACTTTATTAAACGTTACATTTTATAAAAGGCGTAACACAACAGAAACAAAACAACTAACTATTTGTAAAATTTCGACTTTCTAGGCATCGCCACATATGAAATCTAACAAAACACACACATTAAATTTCTAAAATAATTTTAAAGTAAAAGTGAAATAACGAGACGGACAAACACACATTACCTACATGTATAAAAACCCTGAAAACATAATATATGCTTAGAATTTGATAATTCTTCTTTTTAGACGTGTCAAAAAAGTTTATCTTTAAATATAAAATCACCATCTTATGAAATCGATCCACGACCTTCTGCTATTTTGGCGACTGCTCTTTTATTTCTAACTATTCTTTTTTTGCCTAAGGCAAAATCAAATTATTAGCCTAAAAAAGGTACATATCTTGTATATATACATACCATAGTATACGGTTATAGTGTTTGTTACTATTCTGTTAGGCATAAAGTATTTTTAAATCATAGAAACAGCAATATATGAGCCATTCTCTAAGTGTATAATATGTTACAGTTGTAAATCTAGTCTCTCTCTTTAATTAAGTGTCTCTTAAAACTACAGTTTAGAATGCTTTTTACTCATCAGTTAAGTAAGCTTAATAATGTTTTACAAACATTTGTCTTGGTCGTTTATTAAACAGATACACGGTTTTGCTTCTCACGAGCGTTTTATATTGATGCACAAGATATATTACACTATACGAGTACAAAAGTGCTTTAAAACCCAGCCAATAGTTTATTTTCTAAAACAAATATTAACTTTTTTATTCAATTTTTAAAACGAATAAAAACAAAACAATCGTTACCATAGTTAAGTACTTAATTTATTTGTAAATGTTCTTAATTTAAAATTAACAACGGAATCCTAAAACGTTACGTTACGTTTTCTATCCATAATGGACGGTGCCATCAGCTTTTAGAGTGTAATTAAATAAATAAATTGAAATTCAAAGAACTGGCTTTGGAAAAAGAGAAAGGATATCACAGCTTAATAAATCAGGCGTGTGGAATAATTTATTATCGATCAATTGAGCGCAGGAAGCGAATTAATGGACCGTTCTTTTGTCGGCGATGATGAAATTAATTTGTTTTGAACTGACATACTAAAGCAATATAATTTGGTTTTATTAGATAAGATAAGACGACCGACGGTCCAGTGGTGCGCGACCTGGACTATATCAATCCAGCAATTGCGGGTTTAAGTCCCGCGAGAGGCAAACTTTTGTGCTCCCGCAGGACATTTAGTCACAAAAAAATTAGAAAACTTAATTTTCTAAATTATCCCGACCGGGAATCGAAACCATTACGCCAATAGGGACGTCTCTAGGTAATATTCGGCTATTTTGATTCGGTTTGATCGGAAAATTAAATGGCATGACTTTAAAATGGCAGTGGAAACATTTTTACAAAAAAGAAACCTGCCCGTTTACTTTCTTAAACAATGCATAAATAGTTATAAAATTCAGAAGTGGCCAAAAACCTGTCTGCTTTCTCGAACAATAAAAACCTGTCGTCGATATCAAGGATGTCCAAATATTGTCCCGACTTGACACAGTTTCGGACAGGGCCGCAATCGGCCGCAATAATGGTGTGCGATGCGGCAATGAACGACGCGCGACGCTAAGTGATTGTGGCACGCGACTGAAGCTTCGACACGGGCTTTTTGCAGATCAGAAATCGCTAAGAAATACTATCACTTCATTTTAATCACTGACCTGTACAAATAGACTATCCCATATAAATGATAGCAAAGTGTGTGTGCTCATTTGACAGCAAGTCATATAGCTGAATAAATCAAAATATACATCATCTTCATTATCATCATTACAGCCATAAGACGTCCACTGCTGAACACAGGTATATATATATATATGTTATATTCTTCTTCTTCTTCTTCTTGTGTCGAAGCCTATATTGCAGTCCACAGCTGGACGTAAGCCTCCCAGAGCGCCAAACAGCACGATCTCCCGCTTTTTTCATCCAGCCATTGCCAAACTTCCTAAGGTCGTTGGTCCATTGAGCTGGGGGGCGTCCCAAACTACGTTTGCCGATACGTGGTCTTCCCTCGAGAACCCGTTTACTCCACCTTTCATCGGTTCTGCAACAGATAAATAAATATTACACAACATCACATACTGATCTGATCCTATGATAAGTAGCTTAAGCACTTGTGTTACAGAAATCAGAAACAACGACGGTACCACAACACCTAGACAATATAGAAAAGTTATTTTTCTACATTGGGAATTGAACCCGGGACCTCAGAGATAGCGACACCAAGTCCGGTACGCTTGCTTCTCGGCTACGGAGGTCGTCAGATCAGATGTGTGTGTGGAAGGTCAGATGTGGCTCTATCTAATATATTTTTTAGCATTTCCATCTTTTGTTCCCATAATATTATTTGTTTTTAGTCAGCACTTAAGCGTTCAAGATAATTAAATAACATTTCATATCACCTGTATGTCACGGCAAATATCACGCGAATTAATTAAGACTATGTACGAGTATGTGTTTTTTGTGAATGTCGTGGCAGCTTATAAGTAAGGCAACACTATAAATATGTATTTTGGTTGTCCTAAATAAAATAAATTTAAAAAAGCGGCCAAGTGCGAGTCGGACTCGCCCATGAAGGTTTCCGTAGCAGCAAGTAACATAATTTAAAAGTTCTTGTAGTTCGTTGTAACTTTGATCG
Organism: Anania hortulata; assembly: GCA_963576865.1. Classification (NCBI taxonomy): domain Eukaryota; kingdom Metazoa; phylum Arthropoda; class Insecta; order Lepidoptera; family Crambidae; genus Anania; species Anania hortulata. The sequence goes on along the minus strand of OY756398.1, from coordinate 18,514,973 downwards.
ATGTTTTAATAGTGTCAATTGCGGTTTACGATTTATGATGTATTAAAAAAAAACTACTTACTAGATCTCGTTCAAACCAATTTTCGGTGGAAGTTTGCATGGTAATATACATCATATATTTTTTTTAGTTTTATCATTCTCTTATTTTAGAAGTTACAGAGAGGGATACACATTTTACCACTTTGGAAGTGTCTCTCGCGCAAACTATTCAGTTTAGAAAAAAATGACATTAGAAACCTTAATATCATTTTTGAAGACCTATCCATAGAATTACCACACGTATGGGTTTGATGAAAAAAAATTTTTGAGTTTCAGTTCTAAGTATGGGGAACCCCCAAAAGTTTTCGTTTTTTTTTTTTTTTCTATTTTTGTGTGAAAATCTTAATGCGGTTTACAGAATACAGATATACATACATCAACAGTATAGTTCTTATAGTTTCGGAAAAAAGTGACTGTGACATACGGACGGGCAGACAGACACAGACAGTCAGACATGGCGAATCTATAAGGGTTCCGTTTTTTGCCATTTGGCTACGGAACCCTAAAAATATATCGTATTCAACCTGTGTTCATCGACAGGTTAACAAAACACTTTCAATGCAACACGCGTTCAGTCTAAATCGGTGTTCAGTTTAGGCAGGCCATATTTAGAAGTGAGGGTGATTGACTCTGTTTAACGTGGGTAACAAAACGCATAGGTTACAGGAATAGTCGCAGAGTGACGACGGCGTGTAAATGCAGTTAGGTGGGTGCAGTGTGCTAAAGCCGCCAATTGTTTTTAGGATTTCATACCTTGAAAGGAAAAAGCGGAACCCTTATAGGATCACTTTGTTGTCCGTCCGTCCGGACAACAAAGTGATCCTATAAGGGTTTGATTTGATGTACTTTGGTAGTGCTAGCATAATATGGATATGTCTTTTTTTTTGAACTTATACAAAGAAACTCCGAAATCCGGGAGGCATGTCCATATTAACATCAATGTTTGAGATCATTAACCCCAAATCAATCTACCTATTCCGATCACTGATTATGTGGCATTGTACCCATAGTAGCAACTGTTTACAACAAGAAACGATGTCTTGTCACTATGACTAATTTCTTAAACAATAAGAACCTAGTCACAATAATGTCACTTCGACGTCTTTATCCGAAGAGACAACAGTGAGTAAGTAATTAAGGAAATAGGCCTTATATAAATGTTAATAAACTGTTTGTTCATTAGAAATACCTGATACTAAAATAGCAGACAAGCGTCAACAGTAGTAATTCCAATCATACATTATTGAGACATGCAGGAAAACCAAACTAAGTAAGTTGGTATCCTCGATTAAGGTAGCTGATGTCATGTCCACGCATGATGTTATTATATTCGTCACACTTTACCTTTAGTTGACGAAGAAAAATATGACAAAGCATAAAGAAAACGAACTAAACATCCGCATACAATCTCTTAGATCATACAGGATTTGGAGCCCATCTTTAGAATAGGTACTTAGGTGTGTTCAACACAGCTTACGTAAAAAAAAAACTACCAAGGTTCTAAGTATACCAAAACAAGTTTCGAATGTCAGGACCTTACAAACATACCTACGAAATAACAACACGCTTTCATACCCACACATATAATAAATATAAATCCCCATTTTCCTTGATTACGCCATAACTTGAGAACGACTTTACCGATATTATCCATCCTTTTTTTTTTAAGTTTTGTATTACTTTGTAGGTAGAAGGTTCTTACTGAAAAAATCAGAAAGTTCCTCATGAATAAGCCAAAGACCGGCAACGAAGTCGCGGGCAACAGCTAGTAAACTAATAAAAAGTTCTACAATAATGATTAATATGCAATTGGAAAATTACATTAACTGCTGATACCAATATCATCTTACGGATAACATTAAGGAGAATTAGGTTATTAAAATCAGTGTCGTTTATATTTGGCACAGTGATGTCACCCAACTGCATCCTTATTCAGACAGCGCGGTGGCAGCGACATTGACACATATCCCTCACCTAGTCAACCCACATGCCAAAAACGCTTGACTAGTCTAAAAATATCTTAGATAGGGAAAAACTAGTATGAATGTTTATTGATCAAAGTATCCTTGGCATACTAGTATTAGATAACTTATACGAATAAGTAAAGTATGTGTCATTCTTAAGTAATGTATTAGTAGAAGAAAGTGATAAGCCAGAATAAACGTTATCATAAAGCAAATAGATAAAGGAAATTCTTTAAAGATTAATCGTTTCTTTGAATTAAAGTTAATTATACTTATTCCATAATGGTAGGAAAATGACATCGTTCTTTTTTAACACACTTTAATTAGCTTCACTTGTAAAAACTAACTAACTAACTGACTAACTATTTGACTAACTAACTATGTAATCAAATCTTAAAAGTAGTTTTTACCCACTTCTAACTGGCGTATCAATTTGAAACTTTGTAAGTATTTGACATTCGGATAACTACAATAATTTTACACCTTCATGTTGATCTGATGATGGAGTCAGGAAGTGTATGGTGGAAATCTTTAACAACTTACTAGTAAAACATTATAATTTTGCTCATTTGATTCGTCTTGACGAATTTAATACATTTAAAAGTATGTATTATATTTTTTTAAACAATGATATTAGATATCAACGTGCCGTGCGGGGACGGCCGTAAAGAATACACTTCCCCACCGCTAATAAGAGGCGTGTCGCAAGAGACGACTAATTCCTGTAGCACAAGACGAGCAGCAGCGTCTGCGTGCGAAATCGTATTTAAAAAAACTGCGCTCGCCAACCCGTGGCGAGTATTGGCCCCCCGATGATAGGTCATTGGGGGAGGCCTGTGTTCAGCAGTGGACTTCCTATGGCTGAAATGATGATGATAACGATCAATTAGTCTTTAGTTGCTTGAAGAGTTTGGAACTAAGTTAATGTGAGCTAGATGTGGCCGCAAATGTGTAATAAATCGGTAATTTTTCATTATCATTTAAGTAGAACACAATCATCATTGTGCGGCTCACTCCACGCAAGTTGTCCCACATAGTGTAATGTCACGATATTTGCAGCTAAATGCCATGAAAGTTGACATTCCGGCAAATATCACCGCAAGTCATTTGCAGAGTGCCACAAAATATTTTCTTATTTGTAAATACCATTTTGAAGATTGTGTTCTTATGACTTGCGCTTAACAGAATTTCATACTCATTAATCTGTGACCAAAGGAGTTAGGTACCGCTAACTCCTTTCGCTGTAAACAATCTAGATTGTATTTATTAAATAGCTCAAATCCTATCAGTTCCCGTAACAGAATTTCGTTCATTTTATCATAATTGCATTACAAATCCATCATTAGTTTGTTTACAAAACAGTAATTTCTCTTTATTTATTTACTTTCCTCCAGGATGCCAATTAGCGTTAGAACTCATTAAATTGCTAATTATTTCGCAAAGTCAATTCTGCTGATTTCTGCTCAGTGTCCAACTAGTTTCCATACAAACTGCAGCTAACAGACTGTTTCTAACTTACCAGCAGAAGTTATCTGACATGTTTTGGTTTCAATGAAACATTCATCGTTTTTCATGTTTGGTAGACATAAACTTCTGGCTAGTTGATGCCTTTGAATAGTGAGTGATTTGTGTTTATGATTAAGTGAAGTGACTGACTATGGGTTTTAATATTGGCACTTTGCAAAGGATTGAAAAATTACGGTGGGTTCAAGAGTACAGTAAATGCGACTTCCTATGTGTATGTGATAGGCATTTGTTATTATTTCATAAAATCAAAAGAGTTTAATAAGTTTATGACCAATCTAAACTTCTTTTCTCTATAGAGAATAATGAATAGAAAAAATAATGTATACATATTTTAAAGGAAACCCGAGGCATTTGACAGATAGACGCATTAAGGTGTTAACCAGTGTTAACCTGGTGTTAACATAATATCAATGGATTGACGTAAAAAATATGTGAATTGTTTTAGTTTTGCAGTGCATCCAACAATATTTTCGACTGCAGGGTTATTTTCCTCTTGTATTATTAATTCTCTTGTGTAGTCAGATCTATATTGTGAGTTGGTATAACTTATTAGTACCAGAGTTCATGTATCATGGAAAGTACCGCAAAAAGTGTATTGACGTTATTACTTCATTTCAAACAGGGATAATATTTCTATAAATGATGCATTCGCAAAACAAACCGCGCGTCTTGAAGCCATCGTCAAACAAAAAAATATATAATCTGTAATTTATTGGCGCGAAATCACCACTTATGGTTTTTTTAATTCCTTGTTTTTTTCTTTTGTGGCTTGCTTAAGCGTAGCCGGTGTCAATTATTTTTATTAGATAACCAATAGTTCCTACATTAATCTAAAGTGCTATTATTCTGTAAGATAATTTTGAAGAATATCTATATTTTTTTTAAATCGTTAGTAATCGCAAAAGGGGCGCGAAAAAATCGTCCCTCGCATGACTAACTGTCGTAACTAAATAACAAACAACAAGTTATCACAGAGTGACGTAACTGTTTTATAAGAGAATAAAAAAATAAATACATATAATATATAAATGGACCAAATACTATATGTGTCGTGGCCAGATCGTAAAATTGTTCATTTCATGATGTGACCGATCATATCATAAAATGGTGGTATTTCATGATATAGAACCAAACCCGCTGCCTACATCATGATGTCGTCTGACCAAATCAATGAATACTCAGCGTTTGCCGATATAAAAGCTAAACGCACGACTACTCCATGAAATGGTCAAACATTAGTGATCACATCGTAAAATCGTTACATTACCCACCGCTAGAGGCGCTAATGTTGCTTTGATTTTGTGATGAATAATGGCGGCGGACAAATATTTTATTCTAAAAGTTAATAATAATGTGTAAATTGAAGGTGAAAGTTCAGTGATATATCGTTACGACACCAAGCTAGGCGATTTTTATTAAAGTCACTCAAAAAACGAGCGAACGTCATAAAAATCAAGGAGTTCGGAACGTAATTTGAGAGGTTAGTTTGCTTATTTAGTTATTCAAGTCTTTTTATTTATTCGTTTTATTTAAAAATAATAACTATTTAAAATTTGTAATTTATCTATCGACCATGATTACAAATATTAAACAAATTCACATAACTTGTAAACGTATTTTTATTTTAATGATATGGCCAAACGTGGATTGTCATTTCATCGAATGTTGACGTTTAAACGATATAGTCGGTTTTAGCTGGCCATATCATGAAATACCACCATTTTATGAAATGATCGGTCACATCATGAAGTGGTCAATTTTACGATCTGGCTACGACATATGCACACTGATGCTCTTCTCTCTGTATGTATACAATAAACTTGTATGTAAGACGCGCATAGCATTTTCTACAGCTCCAGATATCAAGTTCTAAACAGAACAGTTGTATTTGACCGTTGCTAGTCAGTGTCGCTCACTTATTCATGCGAGGGACGAAATGACAATTTTTTTTTTCTTCTGCAGGGTCCTGCGGCCGGTGTCCGTGCAAGGCGTGATGGAGCACGCGCTGCAACACCGCGAGCGCGTGGGCGTGCAGGACTTCGTGTTGCTGGAGGACTACCGCTCCGAGGCCGCTTTCATAGACAACCTGAGAAAGCGGTTCAAGGAGAACATTATCTATGTGAGTCACATTACCTGCTTAGGCAAAGACCTAAACTTATCAAACAGCCTATGTGATGCGTGTATATTTTGTGCTATGACTACACCGGTACGCGGCTGCCTTCATCGGCAACCTTACTTTATTTATATTTATACCTTTACTCTGAGGTCCCCGGTTCGAGTCGGTCAATTTAGAAAAATAACTTTTCTGTATTGTCTCGGATCTGGGTGTTGTAGTACCGTCGTTGTTTCTGATGTCTGTAACACAACTGCTTTAAGCTACTTATCATAGAATTAGAGCAATGTATGTGATGTTGTCCAATATTTATTATATTTAATATTAAAATTTAGGCAAGCAAAAGGCATACCGATCAAAAGGCCTCTTTGACGGGTACATATGTCATGTCAAAGTCATAAAAAAGGCAAACGTATAGTTACCAAACTGTCAATCCAATGATGCCGGTAATGTGCATATTATTAAAGTTGTTTTGACTCTGAAAGTTTCAGTTACAATAGTATTTTTTTTTAATTGAGAAACATCATCTAAGTACGTATATACTTACGTAAAAAAAAGTTTCTAATACGGTGACTTAATAGGTTTACCTAATTCTATGATTTAGCATAATTGCCACTCTAGCAGCGATATCGTTTGGTACAGTAGTCGTGTAAATGGTAATAATTAGTTCCAAAGATAAATATCTTAAGTTCTTTCTTATCTAAATGACGCCAATACTAAACTAGATACGACTCGTATAATGGTAGGTGCCTTATATACGTGTAATGTAAATTAAGTACCTATTTTAAAGTATATCATTCAATGATGTTATCAAAAGTCTGCCATATACCTAATAGTTACTTGATTATTTCATTTTATAAAAGTGTGAACAAAGTCCATTGACTATTGCAGAAAGCCTCTATATAACATTCATAAACATTTTATAAACATAAACAGCCCATGTCAGCCCACTGCTGGACATCTAGGCCTCTTTCGATGCACGCAACTGCGCCCGATCCTCGGCTAATCTTTTTCATTCACTGCCAGCAACCTTGCGTACCAATATCGTCCGCTCCACCTTCTCGGAGGGCGCCTCACGCTGCGCTTGCCTAGTCGCGGTCTCCACTCCACGTCTACCCCATCGGTTATCGGTTCTACGGTTAATATTAATTTGTGCTTTTGCCAAAGTATAGTCAGTAACAAAAACATTGTTACGAAAGTGGATACGGGATTGAAAGGAAGCGACAGTTCTTCCAGAAAGACTTGTGGTAAGAGGATATAAAGCATTCCCTGTTACGCTAGCGTCGCTCGCGCACTTGTTTTTGAAGTCTCGTAACATAGGAACTAGTCATATATTATTAACATGAAGGTAATCAAGTAAATATTCGAACCTTGTGCACAGCTCCCCCTCCCCCCCCCCCCCTCCCTGTCAGGCTTTTAGGTCTAAATGTCCGGCTAAATAAGCATCAGAATCCGGCTTTTAATTTTTGGGCCTGGCAACCCTAGACGCGGTCCTATTACGCGGTCCTATTAACAGACGACAACGACGTAGTCTTCTTGACTGACGTAGCCCCGACGTAGACCTCTTAGCTCAACACTGACACAATACTCTTTGACTGACATAAACCGCACTATACGGCACTGCACTAATTAGCTAGTTACTCTTTACTGCTTTTCCTTCCTTCTTCTACTTGTTCGCACGTCACTGGACTTTATCGACCTGTCCATTGTACGGCTTACACGCCTCAACCCCTACCTAATCGAACCTTCCAGACCCTAATTTCGTTTTTGTCATTTCGTTCCTCTTTTTTAATCGATTCCTGATTTTACTAACTCGAACATTTATTAAAACGGGTTATTTTATCTTCTTTAGAACAAGGAGAGAATCTGCGGGCCAGCATTTTCCCTCTGACCGCTCCACGATCTAACTCAATTCGGGAATGCAATCTTGGTATACCAAAATCTCGCATCTACTTTGAAAGACACATAAAACTTTGTGCGAGATCTCTCGAGATTTGCGAGAGCAGCGAGTTTAGGAGACATTTATATTTCTCAATTATACAACAATTAGTGTTTTTTTTTTTCAATAAGTACTCAATAATTTTATTACATTCCATAGGTTACAAAAGGTATTACATAGTTTTATGGTATCTCTATGGACCCTGAAGGTTACAACAATATTAGGAAGGAGGAACACTTGTTTAGTCTTTATTTTTAATTAGTTTTTTAATTGATTTAAATGATTTGTGCTTCTAATAGCCTATTATATATTCTATGCTTCTAACGAAGTAACTTTCAAATAAAAGGATGTCATTTTTAATAAACCAACCAGCAGATCTCGCGCTATTGATATTGATCTCACGAGATCATTTGCCAAAACTGGGAGATTGCATTTCTTATTCTCAATATCTACATTGTCTCTATTTAAGTGTCAAAAATGTCTGGAATTAAATACAAATACTGCCGTGCTCGCACCTGACATTAATTTCTTGTAAACAATCTAAAAGAGGCTGACGACAGTGACCAAGTTTCTCGCGCATTCGTCTCGGCACTAATATTTATAGCCCATAATATTGTCCCGAAGCAGTGGTAGGGTAAAAAAATAGGACTTGAATAAGTGTTTAATTTAGGCCTATTTACATAAATAAATTGGTTTTACTCAATACTCAATAATTTATTGCAAAACCATAATGTACATATAGATGTTACAAATTAAAGAACCAGTGTTATGGATGGACCCTGTTGGGCACGCAACTTGGGGGCTAGGGTTAGGCTTTTATTGGCTTTTAAGTTTGTCGGTAAGGTCGTTTATTGGAAATAAAACAAGGGTTTTCTCCGCAGACGTACATCGGCAACGTGCTCATCTCGGTGAACCCGTACAAGAACCTTCCCATCTACACTGAAGAGAAGATCAAGCTTTACTACAAGAAGGCCTTCTTCGAAGCCCCACCACATGTGTAAGTAACTAACTAACACTATTTCTCATACACTGACGCAAAAACGAAACACATTAGGCGGGAAAATGCAGTCAATAGGTTTGTTTACACCATTCTTAAATCATTGTAAGACAACATTTACTTAAAACTGACACTTTATTTTAGGCCTTATAATCCGGCACATTATAGTAGGGTAGTTGACACTACCAATCAATTGACATACTTAATGAGCTGTCAATAAGTTAATTTTATAAAAATAAAAAAAAACGACTTCAAAAAACTAAAACGCTAAAAATAATCTTAACACTTAAGTACCTAATCAGTTACTTTTGGAGTCGGTGCCAGTCGATGAGAGATTCTAGTCGGTTTTTATTTTTTTAATAAAATTAACTTATTTCATCTATTTTAGTGATAAATCCTAATCAAAACAAATCTTACGAGTGCAAACATAATTTAACTGCTAAACACCGATTACATTTCCTATTTTTCCGAAAATTAGGGTGACATTTTTTCCGAAAATGTTTGCTATAGTATCTTTGAAGTATAAGCTAAAAAAAAAAATTCCGACGAATTGAGAACCTCCTCCTTTTTTGAAGTCGGCTACAACAGCGGCTAAAAACAATAATTAAAAATTTTTTAAAACACGACTACTGTTAATAAGTGCGAAGTAAAAAGTAAGAAATAAATAATTGTGAATACTTGTTCGCAGTAGGGTACCTTTGGTATACAGGGTTAGGTAAACACTTAAAAATAATTAAAAACCGTTTTTTTACTTTCATACAAAACTTAATTCTCAGAATCCGATTTGTATGAAATTATTATTATTTTTAAATGATGATGTCAAATTTCTGACTTATCCATAGCATTTATGTGCATATGTCAACATGGGCTAGTTTCGGCTTGATATACCATTTACCTAACAGCCTGCACAGTTGTAGGTAATGGAATGGTTATAAAAGTCCCCCGACTGAGAATGTGATCCTAAGGTCTTTCTAAAATGCTAATCTGTTAGTAAAATGCTAATCTCACAATTTATTATGTAAAGTTATGGATAAACGTGATTGGAAGTTTATTTTTAGTGTCAGCTTTCACATATTAACAGGTGTTTATGAGTCTAGTCAACATTAATGAAAGTTTGTACATTTTAGGGCTATTTCTATCAACAATTGTCTAGGCTGATCTGGTGCTCAAATACAATAACTTTTTCTATAGGACCACCATCGAAATCGCAAATAAAAATTTACTTCCCCACACTAATCCGCCGACCGGCTGACATCAGTTTGGATGAAGCAGTAATTTTTTTTTAGATTACAGTGTTGGCCCCATAGAAAAAGTTGTTGTATTAGAGCACCAGAATCAGCACCTATGGGGTTGTTGATGTTTTAAAAAGAACCCCGTATAATATACCCATGGAGCACATACCCTATAGAGTAGAAATGTCATATGATTTGTTCAACGAAATTTTCCGCCATTTTAAATCTGTATCTGTACTTTTTTGTATGAGCGACAGTTGACAGGACTTGTCATTTCATACTAAATGTAAGTGAAAAATCATTTACTAGTGTGGCAGTGGGCGGGGCACATAGCACGTAGAACTGATAGCCGATGGGGCAGAAAGGTTCTAGAATGGAGGCCGCGTACCGGCAAGCGCCGCGTAGAACGTCCACTCAAAAGGTGGTCTGAGACGACCTGGTAAGGGTCGCAGGAAGACGCTGGATGCAGGTCGCTTCCAACCGGCTAATCTGGAAGTCAATGCGGGAGGCCTATGTTCAACAGTGGACGTCCTTTGGCTGAAATGATGATGATGATGATGAGTTTCGGAGAAAGGTGGTTCGTATTGCTGCTCTATAGGGTTTGTACTCGATGAATATGCCCAACAACATTTTCATGATGTGGCGAAGTGTTAAGCTAGGTATATTGACGAATTGGGACCCTTTAGAATCTAAAGGGTGGCTATGTGTAAAGGCTTACTGCTACCTTACTGCTGGGTTTAATCTTGGTTTCGTCTGCCTTTTTAGGGTTCCATAACCAAAAGGTAAAAACGGGACCCCATTCTAAGACTCCACTGTCTGTCTGTCACCAGGCTGTATCTCATGGACCGTAATAACTAGACAGGTGAAATTTTCACAGATGATGTATTTCTGTTACCGCTATACCAACAAACTAAAAACGGAATAAAATAAATATTTCAGTGGGGCTCCCATACAACAAACGTGATTGGTACGGAACCCTTCGTGCGCGAGTCCGACTCGCACTTGGCCTTTATTTATCACGATGTCTACTCGTAATCAACTGTCTGGCACTAAAATTCTGAGTCACTCAGAATGGGCTAGTTTCTTTAAAAAATCTAATTAGTCAGTCAGTTGGATTAACAGAAAATATTGGACACGTATTTTTTCTTTTCTAAATCAAACAAAAAATGATGAAGATATAGCCCGTTAAAGTTACGTGAAACGTCACGCCTTGCGACACTTTCTAGCAAGACGTGACGTCACGTGCTCACTTTGGTACGCTTTATCTTCGTCATTTTTTGTTTGATTGACAAAAGACAAAATATGATTCCAATATTTTTTAATAATCTAACTGACGGACTAAATAGAATAATCATTTTTTGACCCAGGAAACTAGTCCATTTTGGGTCCAGTCACTGCCATCGTGTAAACAGTCCTTAACACTTAAAGTAGTCCACGAAAACTCATCCTGTTGTTATCAATATCAGCTGAGTTACTTAACAACGGATTATTTGCTAACATGCTGTGTATCTCGGCGGCAGCAAAGAAAAAAAACGTAACTGCACTTTTTGCGAATGTCAACATTATATAAAATACAATTGGCTACAATTTGCGTGCTAGAATGGAGATGTAAGATTTACTTTATAGTAATGTCGCCAATCTGGAAGTCATTTGGAGAGGCCTATGTTCAGCAGTTGGACGCGCCTTATGGCTGCAATGATGATGATGATGGTGGTAGTGGTAGCGTTTTGTATTACGTATTTAAAAAAAAAACAGCCCAAATCAGAAGTAGATATGGACTCATTATCCTTATTTTCTGCCGAAGTAATTTATGTCATGTATGTGTATTATTTTAAAGAAAAAATATATTACAGCTTGTAAATTTCCAGCGTATTTTCGTATTTATGAATTTATTGGCTGAGGGTAGCATGAGACCGCGTATGATTTCTATTGAACCTAGTTTTGCTAAACTAAGGAATAGTTAAGTAAAACAAAGATGCCAGTACGTATCAAATTTTATTTTAATTTTTTTACAAATATTGGACAACATCCCATACATTGCTCTGGATCCTATGATAAGTAGCTTAAGCACTTGTGTTACAGAAATCAGAAACAACGACGGTACCACAACACCCAGACCCGAGACAATATAGAAAAGTTATTTACCTACATTGACCGACCGGGAATCGAAGCCGGAACCTCAGAGATAGCGACACCAAGTCCGGTATGCTTGCCTCTCGGCTACGGAGGTCGTCAAAAAATTACAATATTAGATTTATTAATTACAAATAATAATAATAAACTAGCATTTTTCTGATTGCAAAAAATGAAAACATTAAATAGTAAGTAGATTGTATCGTAAGGAAACAAATTAATATTTTTACGGCAAGGGCAATTTTTTGAATCCAGAGCGAAGTGAGGGATTCTAGATTAGAATCCCGAGCGTAGCGAGAGATTTTTTAGTAGAATCCTGAACGTAGCGAGGGATTGAAAGTACGTCGCCCGAGCCAAAAATATATTTTGTGCCCGAATGATACACTCTACTTTTCATCACCCACGATGAGAAAGGCGCCTCATATTATTATTATGCCGGGCAGTATGACTATGGGCCGTCGTACCAGCCAGTATTTATTCAAACAATATTTGCGTTCGATTTCTTTGGCGCTGAACACTAAGATGTTCCAAATTCAAAAAATGCAAAGATAATTAAGGCGCACGTATAAATAGCATTAAAAACTAAAAGTTCCCTAAAGAAAACACAACACCTTTGGTGGCACAGGCGAACCCAGTCGTCCTTTTCGAATAGATGATATGATAGATGTATAAAATAATATTGCAGTTTTACAGTTGTACGTAAAAATCGTGTTTCTGTACATAGCCATTTGTTTTTTGCGGCCGTGGTCATTACGCCGATAATGGCGCAATATCTGATAATCTTGTCTCGATAGCAATAGCACTCAATAAACTCAGACATGATACCGACGCGATAAAGGGAATTATTGTGAACAAAATACAATATGGCAATGATCACAAAATAATGTACAAAATACACAATAATACGAAACACAAAATAATATACAGAGTGTACAAAAGAATAGGACAATCCTTAAAACCACGTGATCAGCTGCTCATATGCATCAACTTTATGGGAGCAACATCAAAATTGTAACAAAAAATTAGATTCTCCATACAAACTAACGCTCTATCTCGATGATATGTATGGAGCACCTAAAAAATCACGATTTCGAGATATCTCCCATAGTAAAAGTATTTGTATAAGAGCTGATCAAGTGTCCTATTCTTTTGTACACCCCGTATAAAGTAGTATACAGGCTGTCTCAAAAAACAGCGTGAAACTGAACTTCAAAGATACCCAAATTGATTTATACTTTATTCATCATCATCATCATCATTTCAGCCATAGGACGTCCACTGCTGAACATAGGCCTCCCCCAGTGACTTCCAGATTGGCCGGTTGAAAGCGGCTCGCATCCAGCGGCTTCCTGCAACCTTTACCAGGTCGTCTGTCCACCTTGTAGGTGGACGTCCTACGCTGCGCTTGCCGGTACGTGGCCTCCATTCCAGAACCTTTCTGCCCCATCGGCCGTCAGTTCTACGTGCTATGCCCCGCCCACTATACTTTATTGCACAATAATAATAGTTCGAAAAGCGAACTTAATGTCAAGAAGCATTTCAACTGAATCATCATTACGTTCAGGGACACGTGGGTTCGATTCCTGGTTCGGGACAGTTTTAAAATCGATCTTTTCTAAATGGTCTCGAGTCTGGGTGTGCTGACCCTGGCAAAATCCACCGTCTGCTACCTCGTAACACAAAGATGTTAAGAGGCCGTCCTAGAGATCGTCGTATTTCCGTACATTATGATCTCTGATTGTAAAGACGTGAATGATAATTGAAACAAAATAATCATGTGATTTTAAAAAATTAGTTCTTATTCTTGCATTTAGCGCGAATAGATTTGTCATATCATTTCAAAAATAAAGGTAAATCAACAAAAGACTTATTCAGAAAAATTACGTCGAGTTACTTTTGAACATCGGTTTACAAGAGACTACAAGTTATCCTGACAATTCGATTTGAACATTTAATTGAAGATATGGTCTATTTGCACATAGGTTTAATACTTTTTTTACTTTCTTAGAAAATATGAAATAATAAATATCTTAGAAAAAAAAATCTGAAATAACATTAAATTTTATAAATTTCCATTTAAATATCATTTATTTTTCTATTGTTATGATGAACAACTATTATAAGACTTAAACACTACACAATAACCGTCAGGTATACTTTTAAAATATTATAATTAATAATAATAATAATAATTAAACAAAATTTTTTGTAGTAAACCTGTCAAAATAACTATAAAATCAAGCGCGCAAAACCGATCGTTTTTCAAACCTAGGTATGACTTCCACTACCTAATACATTATCAATATTATCTTGTAAAGGATCAACATTGTTGACGCTTTAGCCCGCATCATAGACGCACACAAGCTAAATGTTCTACATTTTAGTTTTGCACTGAAAAAAGGTGCATGGCCTCTTAATTCGTTATTTCGAAACCATTGTACATGACGCGAACGCGAAATATTGTAATAATATCTTTGATTTTTTATAAAACGTCATTTTGTTATTGCAAAGCACTTTAATATTTTCTCGGTCGGATCGTAACGAAAAACATTGAATTTTCTCAATCAAAATTCAGTACACCATTGGTTCAATTTAAAGTAAAAATCGGTTAAGGGCTACACTGCGGTATTGAGCATTCGCTATCGAAAATTTAAACTGCCACTGGAACTCAATAAACGCGATGCAGTCGCTAAGTCGCCGGTCGCGGATGCTAGCGATTGAACGCAGAGAGAATCGCCAAAATACGATACAGCGTAGATGCTAAAGTGAGCGCAGGCTCTAGTTAGGTCACTTTATCTAGGCTGTTTCTGCACTTAGCCTCTTGATTAGGCCATTGTGCGTGATACCTATTTATCCTTACTCTAACCAGCCAGGTCATCCCAGATGGTCAGCATCGTTTTTAGGCTCCTGCAGGCTTCCAGGAGCAGTCCTGGTGATTGGAGAATCCGTGCCGGTTAATATGCACGCTCCTGCATTCCATAAGCACGTGCGTGGTGTTTTTTCTGCCTCCATACATCCTCTGGGGCTGTCTGTCACGCCTATGTTAAACAGGTGCTTATATAGAGGACAGTAACCGGCTATCACACCTTTAACCTTGCAAATATTGTCCCTTGTCTGATGAGGTAGCGTGCAAACTTACTTGATGCCACCGGAACTGCATTTTTTGTTTGCCTGAATCCTTTACTGTTTCTCCATTCTGTTGGATCTGTTTCTTTAGTTCTTTCGCACAACCATGATTTTATTTGGGTTGAGGTATGGGCAGTTGTGGTTATTTGTTAGTTGAGTGGTAGTAGCGCAGGCTTTAGAGACTACAAAGTTGAACTGTACTGAAGGATAACTGTACTTACACAAGTATATACCAGAGTACAGGAAATGAAAGAAACACACACACACACCAAGTGTATATTCCCAAAACAAACTGAACAAAGTATCGAAACACATTAATGAAGATCTCACAAAAATTAAAAACAAAATGCAACAACCTTTAATCATTTAACTTGAAGATGTTTTATAAATTTTTAATGAAGTTTCTTAAAAATGATATCCATTCCAGGTTCGCTATCGCAGACAACGCTTACCGATCATTGGTCTACGAGCACAGAGAGCAGTGTATCCTAATTTCAGGTATGAAATGAAATGTTTACATGATCTTAATATTCTCTAAATTTTAAACTCATAAGATATAATTTACAAATATCGACACGGATTTTGAGCGCTAAGCGAAAGACGTGTAAAAGACTTCTACGAAACGTGATTAGCATAGTCGCAGGAAGCGTCCACCGTCGCGCCGGTCAGGATTGATTGCTTTCTCCGTACACACACGTCTCTGATACGATGAACGTCTCGTAAGATGTGCAAAACTAATTGAGGCAATACGTAGGTACAATCCCCGGCACGGATCTTGAGCGCTCGAGGAAAGAGTGGGGTTCACTTGGCAAGGTAAAACGATGATACTTACTTACGCTGCTGGCAGTGAATGGAAAAGAATAGCCCAGTATCCCAGTATGCTGCTGGAGAGACCTAGCTATGTCCAGCAGTAGACTGACAGGGCTTTATGATGATAATGATGTGTGGTAATAAATCAATACAAATTCGCATTGGCCAGTGTGACGCCACATATTATGCAATTTTACCTCTACAAATTATTAAATTAAAACAGCAGTTTCAAGATATATTAGATTTTGAAATGTGACATCACGAAATTTAGGTAATTTTCTTGATGCGTTTGGGTTCTGACGGAAGTTTTCTTGGCGTAGCCACATCACCACCAGCTCATAATCCGGCCTCTTGTGTACTATCTACAACTGTCTCCCGCTTTGTACTACCGAGGATAGACAACTGTACGTAGCTATCCATTTACTTTCGGAACCTAAAAAAATTCAGCACTTTCTTGAGGCTAGCCGAATCGTTTGAGTTTAGAAGAAACAAAAGGTATCCTGTTCTATGATCGTTTGAGATAGTGCGGTAATTTAATAATATTAACGACTTCCTCACTTAAGGTAACCCTAAAGTGTAGAAATAAAAGAACAATATTTTTGTTATAGGTGAATCCGGTTCAGGCAAGACAGAAGCATCAAAGAAAGTGCTAGAATACATCGCAGCCAGGACCAACCACTTACGCAATGTCGAAAATGTCAAAGACAAACTTCTACAAACCAACCCCCTATTGGAAGCCTTCGGGAATGCCAAGACAAACAAAAATGACAACTCCAGTCGATTCGGAAAGTATATGGACATCCAGTTTAACTATGAAGGCGGTCCTGAGGGAGGGCATATCCTGAATTATCTGCTAGAGAAGTCGAGGGTAGTCAGTCAGATGACGGGGGAGAGGAACTTCCATGTATTCTATCAACTACTAGCAGGAGGCAGTCCAGAGCTGCTGGGGCAGCTGAAGCTCCAGAACAGGCCGGAAGCTTACAAGTACACTACTGATTTGGTGAGTAACCATCAAACAAAATACCACTTTGTGTCTTTTTACACAATTGCTAGCATATGAATTATTGATAACAAAGCGATCAACTGCCAGGCCATTCAACATCTCGCTAATTTTATCTGAATTAGTGAATTCCCTGAACTAAATGTCAGACAACAGATAACAATAACAAATAATTTTTAAAGACATTCAAAAGTAAATTTTTTTTACTAAACGTTTCATTATAAATAAGTAAATTGTTATCAAATTAGGTTTAATGATAGTGATAAATATATTTATTTGTCCTTCGGTCAATAGTTTTCATTTTTGCAAGGCTTGTGCACTGGGATGCCTCGCTTAGCGCCTAGCGCCTAGCTTAGACGTAGATAAATTCTGTCGGTTATGAGATGACCATTCACCCCGTTCTGTTATTGTTTTTTTTTATAACGAAGATCCTTATCTCTATAATCTTTGACCTCTAGAAATATTGAGCACTATTTCGGTTAGACATTATACAGAGTTACATTGCAAAGAAGTGCCAAATTTTAAAAATAAGATCTAGGGAACAGTATAAAGAAGCGACTTAATCGCTGTTATTTTTATTAAATGTATGTTATGAAAAAAAATAACTTTAAAATATCCAAAAATAAAGTAATAGAGACGACGACGAAAGCCGCGCGGTCATTCATCAGAGGCGTAGGTATAAGCCAACAAGGACCTTACGCAGTGCACATACGGTGCAATTTTTTCATGAATGACTAAGTTATCACGAGTACGATTTTTAACAGCTGACAGTAATAATTAAATGTGTTTTTTTTGTTATTGCATAGTTCGGTTGAGTTACTGATTCTGAGCCACTCCTAAAGATTTGGCACCACTTTGCAATGTAGCCCTGTATACTAATACTGAAATATCTATCCTTTAGACCTCCCCACAAAGCCAGAAAAACGCCGACGCCGACCAGTTCCGCATAGTCCAGGCAGCGATGAAAGTCATTGAGATAGGCCAGGAGGAGCAACAAGCTATCTTCGAGATCGTCGCCAGCGTGCTGCACCTGGGCAATGTCAAGTTTATTCAGAACGACAAAGGATACGCTGAGATCCTCTCCCATGATGCCAACAGTGGAAACGTGGCTGAGGTGAGATAATTTAACATTTTCTTTGATGAACTTAATATTATTTATTTATTTTATCATTACTATCATTGTAGAGGTATATCGAGGTGCTTGTTTGTGACGTGAGTGACGACAGCGCTTAGTGATTACCAAAGTTAAGCTACCTACGTCGCGGTTGTGATATTCCGAACATATTTAGTGACATTTATCACAAGCATCTCCGTGCTTCGGAAAGCACGTTAAAAGTAGGTCCCGGCTAATATCGCTTGACACTAATCGTGAAGCCCAGTCAGAGGCCTTAGGGCGGCTTTATAACTACTGACAGTAAGGTTTAATCACTGGCCTTACAACACGCCTTCATCAATCCGCACTGGGCCCGCAAGGTGGAGTGTAGCCCACCTCATAGTTGAGGTGAGGCCTGTGCCCTGCTGTGGGAGGTACAACGTCTTCTTTTTGTTTTTCCATAACTTTAACCAGCGTTGTTATAACTTAAAATAATGTGTTGGTCGAAAGAATAAAATGTATCTTGTGGAGTTTTTGCTAGCATGACAGATAACGCATGTTACGCACATAGTGGCCTTAGTCAATGAAATACGAAAAAAACAATAGAAGTTGCTACTTGTCGTAAGACAACGAGTGCATATAAATAGTTTTATTAAATAAAATAAAAAAGTTGTTATTTCGAAAACATCTTTTAACATGTTGCAACCGCCTACAGGAACAGTTCCTGGAGGCTCTCTTAATTATCTCGTCAATTTATGGGAAATCAAGAAGAACACGGTACTTTACTTTTTTCTGTTTATCATTTATTTCAGGCATCATAATTATTACATTGTTTTCACATTATAATAAAAGGCAATAAATACAATTATAAAAAATATATTAGATTAGATATGTAAGTTATTTTTAGAGCTTTGTACATGGAGCCGCTCTAGTAGTGTCAAGCGGTATACTTCCACGGAACCGACGATAGAACAAATAGAGTCTGGCGTTTGGCTAGGAATCCTCCTTCAGGAAGACGTCGGTTGCTATTTGATGATAGTACATCGGCAATATTGCGCTCAACTTAAAGTTAGCCAGTAGTGGGTGAAGAGCATGACCAAATGTCAAAACTATGATGGTTAAGTGTTGTCAATAAAGACATGGAGAGCTAAGGTCTCACTGAGGAAGATACTTATCTGATCGAGCGAAGTGGAGGAGAAATAGCAGGAAAGTAGACCCTGCCATAAGACAGGATATAGGTACCTACGCTTGAAGGAAAAAGAGATCGGCTGATGATATTTCAAAATCCTGTCAGTTTAGTCTATGTACAGTTCAAGTGCCAAAAGACATTGAACCTATTTGACACACCTCAAGTTGCAAGTAACCTTAAATAACGTTATTTTGGTGTACACCTATGAAACATATGCTAATCGAAAGAGAAAATAATTACAAACAACAAATACTCGGTGACAAAATGTCATAAATGATATACTTAGTTCAAAATTTCAATTTGATTATGCACATAAAAATATAAAAATAAATAATCCATGTTCACCCTGAAATTCTGATTAACGTATGTTTCATAGGTGTACACCAAAATAACGTTATTTAAGGTTACTTGCAACTTGAGGTATGCCAGGCTCCATATAAAAAAGTCCGAAGAAGTCTTTTCTCAATTGGAATTAAATTGTATGTTGATATCCATAGACATTTTTATATGTAAGTTGTCTTGGATTGTATTTGCTTAATAAAACCATTATATGGGTAAATGCACAGTAGTAATAAAATACTTTGATAATAGAGTTTGAACACTTTTAAACTAAATAGGCAACTGGAATACGTGACCGTGGCTAAATGAATGCATTAACCTAAAGCGGGTCAAAGATAACTTATCAATAAACCCATAACATTTAAAAGGAAATGTTATTACACTATTTTCACACGGTGAATTTTTATTGATTTTAGATCGGCAGAAGCAAATTCTCATTCCGCATTAATACAACTTTTTTTTTTATAGGACCAACATCCAAATCTCAAAAAAGAACAATTCTTTATACAAAACGTAACAGAAGATTAGTTATTTTGATTGCGGTTTATTCATTGCGATTTGATTTATCAATCCTAATCCATTAATGTAATATAAGATTAGCAAGCTAAGTCACAGTGGGCGGGGCACATAGCACGTAGAACTGACGGCCGATGGGGCACAAAGGTTCTAGAATGGAGGCCACGTACCAGCAAGCGCAGCGTAGGACGTCCACCCACAAGGTGGACAGAAGAAGACCTGGTAAAGGCTGTAGAAAGCCGCTAGATGCAAGCCAGCTCCGACCACTAAGCTACCGTTGAACCGCTCCCAAAGTCTATTATTCGTATCCGATCATGAATATAATATACATAATATATTTCTCTACATCTTTTTATCTCATTCGCAAATATTGTTAGACTATGATTTGGCAAACGGCGGCCTAGGACGACGATTATGATAAAATTTTGTCCTCGTAATCTACAACATGATTATTGCTACTGTTTTGAAAGAGTAAAATATTGTTACGACTATTAAAAGCAATACGCATGTTATCCCAACGCTCTCATTCATCTCGCGACCGTACGAGGATTACGACAAGGCGCGTACTAGGCCCATTGTTCTATATTGTTTATGTAAATATACCTACGTCTTTAGTACTATTGTTTTCGGTTCTAAGACAAACTGAAGTAATCATCCGTATTGGTAGTGAATAGCTGAAATGACGCGTATTTGTTTTAGATATGATTATCTATAGTTATTGTACTGAATTCGTCAATATTTACCGAAATATGGTTTTGTAGTCAAAGAAATTTTACAAAAACATCGATTTAAAGTGTTTTTTTAAACGAACGCAGTGTAGTAGCGCAGTAATTCGCCTAGAGCACAGGTTCGATTTCCAGTTCGGGACAATTAAGAAACCGCTTTGTTAAAATTATTTTTTTATTTTTAAATAAAAAAAAAACATTGTCTGGTTACGGTAACGCAAGAATATTAATCCTTTACTTCGTTACTATGATAATATTGCTGTATTGTCCGGCTTACTATATATTTTTGGTACCTAAAAGATTAATCTGTTTAATTTTTTATTCGCTTCAATAATCTTACATTTCTGTGTCACTTTATTCGATTACGATTGCCTAAATGACAACCGGACCTTTCATAAGACGATACCGCCTTTGTTGAATAATTCATGCTTCGGACTACAAAAACCAAGCGGACGCGGGTTCGAATCCCGCATTCACAACAAGCAAGTGTTGTGCTCAAATGTTAGATTACTTAAAAATGAATATACGCCATTTAACACACCAATTGACATGGTAAGTAAAGTAAAGAATTAACATCTTTGTGTGACAAATAATTTTGCACGCGGCGTCTCCCAGCACGCCCAGACTCAAAGTTCAAAGTATTTATTTGCAAAGAATAGCTGGAGCCAATGTAAAAAAAAACTAAATTAAATCGAACCTGGGACTCTTTGCTTACAAAATTAATCAACGCACCACTACACCAAACGGGTTTTCAAATTAACAAATTCGATTATAAATTAAACTATAGGAGCTGTACTAATAGTAAGTTGTTGTTACGCAAAGTCCTAACGTTTAAAAGCAAAATAAAAATTATGCAAATGATAATTTTATGCAGCGGATGGCCTTGCATTTAAAGTTGCAAAATATTGTTATTTGCAACACATCGTTATCAGTTTAGTCACGATTTAGGATATGTCGTAATGTTTCCTCCTCCAGCTAACGTTATTTATTTCTACAGTTACTGTTATCGCGACTTGTTGCAATAATCTGCATTAGTGTCGCGCAACAACCTTAGCAACCACGTTTTAAATGCATATTAATATGGCTTTTAAAACGATTACAATAAATTACTTATATGCCACCATAAGAAAAATGGATTATATTCAATCGCGATATTGCAGGAAGCCGCTGGATGCGGGCCGCTTCCAACCGGCCAATCTGGAAGTCACTGGGGGAGGCCTATGTTCAACATTGGACGTCCTATGGTGGAAATGATGATGATGATGATGAGATTTTTTAAATAAAAACAAAGTGTTGTTAATACTCGATAACACCTCTTTCGGGCACTCTCATCATCATCATTGCAGTCATAAGACGTCCACTGCTGAACATAGGCGTCCCCCAATGACCTATCATCGGGGGGGATTGCCAATACTTGCCACGCTTGGCAGGCGGGTTGGCGAGCGCAGTTTTTTGTAACATTTCGCACGCGACGCTGCTGCCCGTCTCGTGCTACAGAAATTAGTCGCCTTTTACGATACGCCTCCTGTTGACGGTGGGAAAATGGAAGGCCTGTGTTCAGCAGTGGACGTCCATGGCTGAAATGGTAGGCCTTGGTTAAAGATACTTTATATATTTTCTTTGGCCTAAGTGGAGTAATCGTTTCCTTCGAAATGGTTTTGTAATTTTATTGAGCCATAATATCTAGTAAAGTTTGGTGATTTTTACAATTATATGTAGGTTTAATTGCTGAAATATCGAACTATCCTATCCCTTTTTATTATAGTATTGCCAGATGTCGCGCTTTTGGCGGGACGTCCCGTTTTTCCAACCTCAGAACTTGTCCCGCTAGGACTTTGAGCGTGACGCCTAAAATCCCGCAAAGTGGCACACAATAAAATAAGTTATTAGGTAGCGATCTAAGAAACGCACGGGGCGAGTGGGCGCAGCAACACACAGGTTAGAGACGGGGGACGACCGTCCCAATCTTTTTGTTTCTGTCCTGATTTTATAGCTCTCAAGTCCCTATATTGCATTTTTTTTCTTGCAACACTTTTTGTAATAACATATACATTTTTCTCCCCCAGCTCCTAAAAGTGAACAACACTAAACTCCGGGACGCGCTCACAAGCCGCACCATCGACGCTCGTGGGGACGTAGTCAACACTCCATTAGACCTAGAACAGTCCCAGTTCGCCCGGGATGCCCTGGCCAAAGCCATGTATGACAAGCTCTTCAGCTGGCTTGTCACCAGGATCAACTCCTCATTGGTGCCTAGCGACAGCGACTCGAGGTCATCTGTCATGGGTATCTTGGACATCTATGGATTTGAAATCTTCCCCAAAAATAGGTGAGTGGGGTAGAATAAAATAACATTGCTTTGACTCTCAATTTAACGCTAAGTATCAAATAAGAAAAGAAAAATTATTTTGAATGTATATAGTTTAATAAACGACGGAACAAACAAACTTATCATTTTAAACTTAAATTTGACAGGCAGGACTGAAATTCTTGTCCAAAAGTAAGTTGATCAAATTTCAGTAAATTTGTTTTTGCAAATTCTTTTATTTATATTGTTTGATAAGGATTTTATGAGCTTTTCCTTGGTACTTGGCGAAATCGATGCGAACTCATCCGTTATTATCATATTCTTCTGGACATAAATAGATTTAAAATCTTCCTTCTACTTCTATCATAATATCAATATCTATCTTTTGGTAAAAAGTCTGTCTAAGAAATTAAGAAAATGAAATACTTAAAATAAATCGTCCCAACTGAGCAAATCGTTTTCTATGTCTATGGGCCTAACAACAAGTATTGTATCTCACATTAGGATACGATGATGTGACGTAACAATCTTTTAATAAAATTTACTTAGAATGTTCTTCGTAATGACTAAATGCTGATAGTTAACGATGTATGTCTGAATGCGTTTCCAATAACACGTTGAGTATATTGACTGATAAAAACGTAATGATAATACAGTTTATGGCCCAAACCTATAAGTAGGTGAAATTATATCTGTACTTTGGTCACGTACAAGCTAAGTATAGATAATGTGGACGTGAAGAAGTCGTTGCCACAGTTTTTGTGACACAAAACCACAAATAACTTAAAGAATCTGATTGTCATCTGAACGCCCTATAAAATTACTTCCTGGAAAGTGAAATAACCCACAGCCAACGGCAGGTCAACCTACCAAAAAAGTTAAGGTCATTGAACTCATTTTAAACTTTAAGTCCGACACGTAGAGATCAATATCAATTAAGTATCAAAAAGTTGACGGGCTGTTGTATGTACATCTGATATGGTTTAAAATTTCTTATGAGTAAATATCAGAAAACCGCTATACTTGGGAAGATTAATTTGTCACAAAATTTTCTACTATCCTTGACTTTGAATTGGAAATATTAGTACCTACACAGCATTATCATTAGTTTTCTTTTTACATAATGCAAACACTTTTCGCGGTTTCGAAGTATAACCATGCTGTAGGTACACAGTAAATAATATTTTAGTCAAGCTATTGACAGTTTCTGAGCCTGCAGGGAACTTTTGAACATGAATTTACGTCTCCATAGAAAAAGCTGAAATACAAAACACCGCCTGTATTAACCGTTAAATGTGGTCGGTCCGCAGTTTCGAGCAGTTCTGCATAAACTTCTGCAACGAGAAGCTGCAGCAGCTCTTCATCGAGCTGACACTGAAGCAGGAGCAGGAGGAGTACCTGCGCGAGGGCATCGAGTGGGAGCCGGTCGACTACTTCAACAACATCATCATTTGCGACCTCATTGAGGCTAGGCATAGAGGTGAGTTTCTTTAACATATTCGCCTTCTTCGTCCATTCTGACAAACGCGATAAACTCACAACACCATCTTTAACAACGTTTGCTCTTGAATTATTTAACGTTCATAAAGCCATCTTTGAAAAGGCTTCCTAGCTGGACCAAGACTAGCTGGTCCCTAATAAATTTATTTCATTTTTATTTACAAGCTCCATTTTTTTTACCCTACCACTGCTTCGAGACAATATTATGGGCTGGTGGTGATTGACTAGAGGTCTATACGTAGTATTTATTTACTCTGAGCTAGAGCTGAACCGTAATTTATAAAGACAACAGATCGAATCTACCCCAAGAGATTAAGGCTATCAATATACAATCTCAGGATGTTTATAGAACTCCTCTTAAGCTTTTTTTTTAAATAACCAACATTTAACGTAGCGATAACCATTATTTTCTACTGTATAATACGAACCGCCCTACTCTAATACCAAATCCTGCTCTCTCTACCCTGGCAGGTATCATTTCAATCCTGGACGACGAGTGTCTCCGGCCAGGCGACGCAAGCGATGCCAGTTTTCTGGAGAAATTGACGCAGAACCTAGACGGACACGCGCACTTCAAGTCGCACCGCAAAGTCGACTCCAAGACACAAAAGCTTATGGGACGAGATGTAAGTCTCTTCAATGTTATGCTACATTCATGGATCTTTCAAATAAGACGTTTAGAAAACGTTTGATGTGCGTTTGCAAGACCGGACACAAAAAAGACAACTGTGTTAGAAAAAAAAGGCAACTACCACGAAGGTGTGCGGCGCACGACTGACTTCATGTTCAAGACGACTTATTTGAAAGTGCCCTTATTAGGCTAGCTTTTACCAATGGAGGTCTATCCTTTCCACAAGAATCAATTTCTTATCGTTGGCAGCGCTAAGAAATTTAGTCGCATTGGGTCGCGAGGTAACGTCACGGTGCTGTTAAGCGTCCTAAAATTCTATGGTCTTCTCACGCCTGCTAGTATTGGGTCTATCACGTACGAGTGTGAGGCTTCACACACGGCCGGGTTACAGCGACCGCTAGTGGGGCGGACCTAGGCTGTGCGCCTTCTGCGCACGCCACAACTGCCCGGTGAAGCTGTACGAGGTCTTCCTCAAAGGCCACCAGCAATAGGTCCGTCCGAATAAGAAAGCCGGAACTGTTATGTTAAATATGGATTTTAATGAAGACCATAACCATTTTTTGTAAACATAACCGTCCTTACTTCGACACTGGACCTACTTATCGACGATAACTACGATAAGTCATGTGAACCCACTTCATAACGCAGAGGCTAAGTTTGTACCGCTTAGGTGACTTTTTTATTTTATTTTATTTTATTTTATTTATTTGGTATATACGACAGTTGACAATCGATGGTTAGTATTACAACGAATGGTTAGTAATTTAGGACTAGATTGACAACCTAATTGTATACACACTACATGATAATGTTTGGGTGTTACAGAGTATAAAGCATCGCTAATAACTTGACTAGCTTTTAGAGCGAGTTTCCCTGCGTGTTTCTTACAGAATCGATAGGCCGTTAAGGCTGCGTTGTAATGTTTTATATAGAACTATTTTTAAAACAGTGGCCAAATTTAAGGAAGTGAACTTGTTCATCAGTATCAAAAAATTGCGATTTTATTTAGTTTCTCTTTACAAACTAAAGCTCTATCTCGATGACAATCTATGGAGCAGTATTTTTTTATGCCTTTGTTGACCCTTTAGTAAATTTTTGATATTCATGAACACATGTTATAATGATTTATGTACTTAATTTTTTATTATATCTAACTATTTAAATATAAATGATAATCTAATATTTACTAAATTGAATGATAATTAGTGAATTGTATTGTATTAACACATTTAATGAATCATTTGCATGTTATGAATATCCATGGCTAAATAGGCATAAGAAGCTGATTGTTAATCGACCATCCGCAATTTTTTGTAACCACCCTATTTAAAAGCAAATAAAGAATTTTGAATTTTGAATTTTTGAATTCGCTTCCTTTTTGGCAACTGTTGCTGCTCGTTTTCTTAAAGTGAAAGTAGTTATACTCTAACTCATAATGACATATTTTCTGTCTGCAGGAGTTCTGCCTGGTCCACTACGCGGGCGAGGTGACGTACAGTGTGGGCACCTTCCTGGAGAAGAACAACGACCTCCTCTTCCGAGACATCCAGAGCCTCATGGCTACCAGCGCGAACCCCATCGTCGAGGCCTGCTTCAAGGTTAATCTCATCAAAAACAAGATTAACATTATTGCATAGAACTCATATTCAGAGCTGGTCTGAGTAAATCAATCAAAATTATTATGACGACTTCCGTAGCCGAGAAGCGAGTACGTCGGACTTGGCGTGGCCATGTTTTAGGTCCCGGGTTCATTTCTCGGTCGGGTCGATGTAGAAAACGAACTTTACTATGTTGTCTTGGGTCTGAGTGTTGTGGTATCGTCGTTGTTTCTACTTACCTTAGGAACAAAGCAATAATAATAAAAAATAATTTAAAATTTTATTTACTCTTCACATAGGTTTACACAATACGTTCAGTGCGTAGCTTAGTATGCATACAGATAATACCTATAATGTGAGTCTGGTGCCTGACATAGGTATAAAAATACCTGTATTACAGGTCACCAGGCCCCACTCATCGGATTACAGTGAATGTTACATGCTTGTTTGTAGTTTTGATAAAGTAGAATTTATAAGATAACAATGTAATAATATAAACAACAATACGAGTGTGGTTATGATGCGATTCCAGAAGTGTGTGTGTGTGTGTGTGTGTGTGTGTGTGTGTTTGTATGGGTGTGTGTGTGGGTGTGTGAGTGGGTGTGTGTGAGTGAGTGTGTGTGTATGTATGACAGTAAGTGCGTGCATTTTTATTTTATTTTTTATGTATGTGATGTTGTCCAAACTAGAGAACTAAATCTCTTTTGGAGGTCTTAAGATAAGAGACGACACAAAATAATATCATGGTTCGATGTAGGTATTATTTAGTAGTAGTATTTGACAAGACAATTTAGTCCTCCGTCACTTACAATGATTAACTGGCAACAGAATTTCTACATAATGTGTAGTTTCCAAGTGCACACAAACTTTAATTGTTAAGAATTTCGATCTTATAGCAAAGGCCACCAGTAAATTTATGCTAAGACGTCTCATATTTTTCAGTA
The DNA here is from genome assembly GCA_963576865.1 of Anania hortulata. Lineage (NCBI taxonomy): Eukaryota > Metazoa > Arthropoda > Insecta > Lepidoptera > Crambidae > Anania > Anania hortulata. The sequence goes on along the minus strand of OY756398.1, from coordinate 18,487,250 downwards.
ACAATTATAAACACAACGTATCTGGCTGGAGTCATGTTTATCTACTTCAAGGTTTCATTGTTCTCCCTGTATTTGTAGGACGTGAATTTGAACTCCAAGAAGCGTCCAGACACGGCCATCACGCAGTTCAAGAACTCCCTTAACGAGCTGATCAAGATCCTCAGCAGCAAGGAGCCGTCCTACATCCGATGCATCAAGCCCAACGACAATAAAGCACCTAGTTAGTATTTTATCCTAAGCAAAAAGTATCTTTGGATTCTCTGATTTGGTATTGTGATAGGCTTGGCAACGCGCATACGGCACTGTTCGGAGTGTATTGTCGGCCCTACGAGAGTGACGTGGTGGTTCGCTTTGAACGCTAAGGATTCGAGTCAATTATTGAAACGATCTTTTCTAAATTGGCTCGGGTCAAGGATATTAATTAATTACTTCTAAGTATACCACGACAGTTGGTGTTGTCTGGCGTATATATTTATTCATTTATTTGTATTTGTAGCACACTACACTTAGAACTGACGGCTGATAGGGCAGAAAAGTTCTGGAATGGAGGCAACATACCGACAAGCGCAGCGTAGGATATCCACCCACAAGGTTGACAGGCGACCTGGTAAAGGCTTCAGGAAGCCGCTGGATGCAGGCCGCTTCCAACCGGCCAACCTAGAAGTCATGGGAGTGGCCTATGTTCAGCAATGGACGTGCTATGGCTGAAATGAAGATGATAGTCATTATCTTGCTCTTTCCTGGCCTCATCAGGACTTTGGAGCAGTAAGTGGAGTTTAACGATATTTTGTTGTTGACAGTGACATTCGACGACAAGTTGGTGTCGCACCAGGTGAAGTACCTGGGTCTGATGGAGAACCTGCGAGTCAGGAGAGCCGGTTTCGCGTACAGGCGTACTTACGACGCATTCCTCGAGAGGTAAAAATAGCCTTTAGCTTTATGCTTTCGTCCTCATTTTGCTTCTAGTCAAGTATACAGAATTCAAAATTCCCGGAAAGGGAATTTGGTTGAGCACGATACGTGACCAATCATAATATTTTACTTTTTAAAGAATAAGAATAATATTTATTTTTATTGACAATGGACATCACGACAACAACAGCTACACAGTCAGAATATACACAAATCTGTGCCCGTACAAGATTTCTCTTTCTTCCATAAACTTATAAAAACTGATAAAATACAAGAGACTAAAGTGTTTTATTGTTTCGTGTCATGACATCGCTTTTATATTCTATAAGATTTAGGAATAAATTGCAATATTTTTCTAGGTACAAGTGCCTGAGCCCCGACACGTGGCCCAACTGGCGCGGTATTGCAAGAGATGGAGTCCAGAAGCTGGTCGAGACGCTGAACTATGAGAGGGAAGAGTACAGGATGGGCAAGTAAGCGATTGTCATTGACCTTCTTACTAAATTTTCTTTATATTCCAGAAATACTATTGGAATGAAGAATGGGTATCTCCGAAAGGGTTTCGTAAGAGGACGTTAGAACTAGCGTAACTATAGGTACCATCCGAGGCCCGTGGCAAATTATTTGGATGGGTCCCACTAAAAATCGTTTCGTTGTAACTGAATTTTCATAATTCACATAAGAAGTTACCGAACCGTATTACTAATTGTGTCTACCTTTCATTGATTTTATTTTAAGTACTTATAAAATGTGTACTTTTTACAAAATTTTGTTAAAAATGTTAGGTTACTTCTGAGCTCGCGGCCTTTTGGGCCAGAGCCCGTGTTTTTGTCAGTCCTGCTACCCTATATTTACGCCACTGATTAAAACCCTTGCGAAAAGTAAAGAATCTAGGTGATGGGATGCAAGAGCCAAGAATATCTCAACGCTGTACTGTCTGATTTGCCTAGCTCTAACTTTGAAGTTGGACACCAAACGTACTCAGAACCTCAGTACTCAGAACAGTCCCAGGCAGATAAAGATTTTGACTGAAACTTGTTGTGTTAATAAGGGCTACCAAGCCCAACACACACACATTTCACATTATAAGACACTCAGTGAATCCATTTCATCCCATTTTCAGCACAAAAATCTTCATCCGTTTCCCGAAGACTCTCTTCGAAACAGAAGACGCGTACCAACTCAAGAAGAACGACATCGCTACTATCATCCAGAGCAGATGGCGTGGCTACTGGCAGAGGAAGCAGTACCTGAAGATGAGGCTCGCAGCCATCGTCATCCAGAAGTGGGTTAGGAGGTTCCTGGCACAGAAGCTAAGGGAAAGAAGGAAGAAGGCCGCTGACGTCATCAGGGCTTTCATAAAAGGTGAGAGTAGCTCATGTGAAAGAGCAGTCGGTTGGATAGTAAAGAGGCGTGGTTCACTGAGCATGGTGGGTTCGGTTACCACCTGAGGCGATAGATATCTTTTCAATTGAAAGTATTTATTGGTACCTAAACATACCAGATATGAATATATAATTTGCGTATATTCGCTCCACCTTGTGTCCTACGTTGTTATTGCTAAGTCATTGTCTCGAACGCGCTTTCATTACTTGTTTAGAATAGAATAGAATATTTATTTATTTGGCACACAAAAATAAAATTTACAAAAATAGGATGGAAAAGGAATTGTACCAAAAACTCACTGTTTCACTCTCGCTTGACCATGCTCTCTCTCTCTCTCTCTCTCTCTCTCTCTCACTCTCTCTCTCTCTCGCGTAAACGCTAACTAGCGTCGTGCCGTCGCAGAAAAATATTAGTAATTACAACAGGCCCCACATTAATTGAATGTCTAAATATACTGATTCTCTTATCAGGTTTCATCACCCGCAACGGCCCAGCGACACCCGAGAACAAGCGTTTCCTCGGCATCGCTAAGGTGCACTGGCTGAAGAGGCTATCGACGAAGCTGCCGAAGAAGATCCTGGACCTGTCCTGGCCGCCGTGCCCCGCCACCTGCCAAGAGGCTTCCAAGTACGGCTGACTCAAGCATATACTTTTTTACTATTTTCTTCATCATCATCATCATTTCAGACGTCCCCCAATGACTTCTGTCATCAGGGGGATTGCCAATACTCGCCACGCTTGGCAGGCGGGTTGGCGAGCGTAGTTTTTCACAATATTTCGCACGTAGACGCTGCTGCCCGTCTCATGCTACAGGAGTTAGTGGCCTCTTATGACAAGCCCCTTTTTAGTGGTGGGAAAGTGTTTCTTTAAGGCCATCCCCACACGGAAATATTTTCTTAGCGATTCCAAAAAGTTATACTGGTTCAATGGGCCTCCACCTTCAAAGTCTCATTTGACGAATCTACCCTCAGATTTGAAGGAGTTTATGTGGTTGCATAGTCGCGCTTGCGAGTGCCGTTGTGGTCAGCGTGATTGTGCAACCAGCCTTAACGCATGCATGACTGCACATAGTCCATGGTGCATATACCCTATAGAGTGGAAATGTCATAGGATTTGTTCGACAAAAATTCCGCCATTTTTAATCTGTGTCTGTACTGTTTTTGTATGGGCGAGAGTTGACAGGACTTGTCATCATTTCAGCCGTCCGACGTCCACTGCTGAACATAGGCCTCCCCCAATGACTTCCATCTTGGGGGGGTATAGCCAATACTCGCCACGCTTGGCAGGCGGGTTGACGAGCGCAGTTTTTTTATAATATTTTGCACGTAGACACTGCTGCCCGTCTCGTGCTACAGGAAGTATTCGCCTCTTACGACACGCCTCCTGTTGGCGGTCGGGAAGTGTAATTTTACGGCCGTCCCCACACGGACTTGTCATTCCATACTAAATGTAAGTGAAAAATCACTAACGTGTTTCGGAGAAAGATATTTCGTATCTCTCTCTCTCTCTATAGGGTATGTGCTCGATGACATAGTCTCTGAGCTGCACTAACGTATATTTCAAGTAGAGTTCATATGCCTTTTGGTGGATTAATTAACACGTTTACTCCTCTTGATTCTGCCAAAGGGGATCATTACCTATATCTTTCTAATAAGTCATTTTTCAGGGAATTGCATCGACTTCACCGGGCCCACTTATCGCGCAAGTACCGCCTGGCGTTGTCTCCTGCTGACAAGAAGCAGTTCGAGCTCAAAGTTCTGGCCGAGAAGATGTTTAAGGGTGAGTTTATGCTTATGTATCCAAGCCCTTACGAGGTAAATAAGATATAAAGATATATTTTTATCTTCTTATTCTCGTAACACGAAAAGGACGACACTAATTTTCAGCTGTCAAAATAAAATTTCAGTTCAATCGACAAAGTAGGTTGGTACATTTAGGGATGTGTATGTACAATTTTGTGCGGATTATCGAGTCGTTATTTTTGAGTGTGTCGTGCAATTTATTGAGAAAAGTGACCTTGAGATCCTGGTTAACTGGAATTAAACTAGTAGACTCTGACTTTTTATGACATATATTGGCATTGGCAATATTGAAGATTTGTCGAAATTGATACCATAGGAAAAGTTATTGTTACTTATTTGAGCACAAGCAGAAGAATCAGAGGTAATTTGTGTTTTTGAAATAACCTTGTAAATATTATAAGTTCGATAAAGGTAATCGCTCGATAATAAAAAGCTAGACATAGTCCTAAAATGTAGCAAGCTAAGGTGGCAGTGCGCCGGCCACATCTGTCGCAGAACCGATGAAAGGTGGAGTGAACGGTTTCTCGAGTGGAGACCGCGCCTTGGTAAACGAGTCGGCCGCCCCCCAGCTCGATAGACCGACGACCTTAGGAAGATGGCTGGCAGTAGCTAGATAAAAAAGTGGGAGATCATGCTCTGTGGCGCTCTTTGGGGGAGGCTTACGTCCAACAGTGGACTGCAATAGGCTGATATGACGATAAGCTCAATTAGATGCACGTATCGGCAAGCGCAGTGAAGGACATCCACTCACAAGATGAACAGACGACCTGGTAAAAAAAAAAAAAAAAAAAAAACAATTTATTTCAGACAGAGTCCATATAAGTGACATAAGAGGCATTCAAATTCAAATCAATATACTATAACTAACTAGCTACAACAATTCAGATTTAATTTATTTGCAACATAACTTTTAAACTATAAACTAAATCAAATTCAATCTTAAATTTTAAATTAAATCAATTCAATAACATTTAATTTATTCAAATATCTGCCGCCCACATGGGCGCCAGGCACATGCATTTGTGCTTGTACCCAGTGCCGCATAAGTGGGGAGTCAGGCTTGTCGCTGAGCACGTTCAGGATGGTGTTGACGTTGTAAAGGTTACAGGAAGCCGCTGGATGCAGGCCTTCTCCAACTGGTCAATCTGAAAGTCACTGAGGGAGGCCTATGTTTAGCAGTAGACATCCTATGGCTTAAATAATGATGACGGTGATGAAGACGTGCATAATTAAAACTTATATCGTGCAGGCAAGAAGAACAACTACCCGGGCAGCGTGCGCGCGCGCTTCGCGGACGACCGGCTCACGGCGGAGCACCAGGTGCTGCGCAACTCCTTCATGGCCTCGCCCGCCTGGCCCGCCGGGGAACAGCTCATTGTGAGCACAACACTTACTACTACTCTACTACTCATGGGCCGGTCGTGGCCAGACTAGAGAATTGATCACTTCGTGATAAATAAGTTCGATCATTTCATGATATAGTGAAATTTTATTGAAAAATATCCACGTGTAAAGGCGCTGATTTTACTTTGTTTTTGTAATGCATCATGAGCCATGATGATTCACTTATTAATACTGATAGCTTTGTCGCGGCCAGACTTTAGAATTGATCATTTCATGACAACAAGTCCGACCATTTCATGATATAGTGGAATTTTATGATATAGAATATAATAGTACCTGCTTACATCGTGAACTGGCCAGATCAATAAATATTCAGTGCTTGAAGATATAAACAGCTAATGGACCGCATAACCCTATATAAATACATAAAGGCACTAATTTCGTTTGTTTTTGTAATGCATCATGGGCCATGGTAGCGGAGGTTAAGTGCCCACTTTTAGCAAAGATAGAATGAGAAGCTATGGACAGATATTCAAAAAATATAAGAGATACTTTTTGAGGTCGAAGCGTTTTCAGTTTTTTTTATAATTAGTTAATTGGTCTGATTTAGATATAATAAAAAAAAACAATCGGAGACGCTAGGTAGCGAGCTGCACCCTCTTAAAGACGAACTACTTATACAGGGTGTAACGAAAAGGTGAAATAAAACTTTAAGGGGTTATTCTACGGCTAAATTACATCAACTTTTTCTATGGGACCAACATCGAAATCGCAAAAAAAAAACACTTTCCCATACTAAAACGCGACCAGCTGGCATCAGTTTGTATTGAAACGTCAATTGTTTTTTTGAGATTTTAATGTTGGTCCCATAGAAAGAGTTGATGTAATTTAGCCGTAGAATAACCCCTTAAAGTTTTATTTTACCTTTTCGTTACACCCTGTATACATACTCACAAGACTGTACAATTACATTATTATTTATTAGTACATTTTACAATGTTATACTATCCTAATCTTATTTATATATTCCAGTACTCCTGCGAAGCGGTAAAGTACGACCGGCGCGGCTACAAGCCCCGCGACCGCGCATTGCTGGCGTCGGACCAGGCGCTGTACGTGCTGGACGCGGCCGGCCGCAAGACCTACAAGCTGAAGCACCGCCTGCCGCTCGACAAGCTGCGCGTCGTCGTCACCAACGAGACCGACAGCCTCGTGCTCATCAAGATCCCGCAGGAGCTTAAGAAGGATAAGGTTAGAGGGATTTTATTGATAGAAAATCTTTGAAAAATTTCTTCTTAGATCCTAGTATGGCGGGTAGAGGTAAGGAGTACAATCTTCGTTTCGAAAAAGTGTCTATCCCTCTGCGTTATATTAGGTGGCGCCACAGTAGCAACAGGGTTATATAAACTTCCGGCTCCGTTATGGCGCATTTTTCATTTATTAAGAAACATAATTAATTGCTTATCATTTCTTAACACCTGATATTTTTTTATATTTAAAGAATAAATACATTAAAAATGAGAGAATTGTTGAAATGATTCTAACTCAACTTACTTCAATCCGTCAACAACTGTTAAATTCATACTATACTGGGTACGATATTCTGGTGGTCTGTCAAAAACTTTAAAGAAAAATATTGGTCCCGAGATCCCGGGTTCGATTCCCGGTCGTTCAATGTAAGAATATTTTTTTTGTCTCAGGTATGGGTGTTGTGGTACCGTCGTTGTTTCTGACTTCTGTAACACACACTTGTGACTTAGGCTACTTAACATAGGATCAGAGCAATGAATGTGATGTTGTCCAATATTTCATCATAATCATTTCAGCCATGGGACGTCCACTGCTGAACACAGGCCTCCCCCAATGACTTTCATCGGGAGGAATTGCCAATACTCGCCACGCTTAGCAGGCGGATTGGCGAGCGCAGTTTTTTATAACATTACGCACGCAGACGCCGCTGCGTCTCGTGCTACAGGAATTAGTTGCCTCTTACGACACGCCTCCTGTTGGCGGTTGGGAAGAGTATTCTTTACGGCCGTCTCCACACGGCACTAATCTAATATTTATTTATTATTCCGGTTCCCAGGGCGACCTGATCATCTCGGTGACGCACCTAATCGAGGCGCTGACCATCGTCACCGACTACACCAAGAAGCCCGAGCTCATCGAGATCGTCGACACCAGGACGTGAGTGTTGGCGCCCCTCATACCTTCTTCCTCCTACAGCGCTTCAGCACATGTCTCATTTCTGTCTGGTTTTTGCATTTGGAGCCATTGCCATCAAAGCCCTTATACACTAATTTAAATGAGTCAAAATTCTATTTCGATCCAGTAAGATCCGATGGATTGGGTATCTTGATCTGAAGTTTCCTTATCTAGTAATGTGTCTAAATGTCTAGTAAAAACAGTGTTTTTTTTAATTTATTGTTCTGAATCAAACACTTTAACGCGTCCCGATTATTTTTACCCTACCACTGGTTTGGGACAATATTGTAGGTTAGCGCAGAGAAGAAGCAGCTCAAGAAATTACCATGTTTAACTCTTATGTCCTTATTACAGCATCGCCCACAACTTGGTGAACGGCAAGCAGGGCGGCACCATCGAGGTGACCAAGGGCCCGCAGCCCACCATCCACCGCGCCAAGAGTGGCAACCTGCTCGTAGTAAGTATACCTACTTACTTCCCACATCAGCCCCTACACTTAATACTTGCAAAGCAACTGTCATTTCGTATAGGCACAGGTTTTTCTCTTTCACTCATTTATTACTTACATTGACTTACTTAGTTCAAAATACATTGTAATATTATTATTATAGTAACTGCTATTAAGGTCAATAAGCGTGGGTTCGTAGCTCATTAACCAATCAAAACATGTATTTCTGGCTGTCTGAGACACCTGTCCTACAGAGATCTCGCATATCTAGGTGGATAACAAATCGTAAGTGACGGCAAACTACCAAGGTTTCGTCGTTTGTGACGCAATGCTTTCTTTGAAAAGTGATAAAATGTTGGTTCAGCCAGCCAGAATTTGACCTTTTCCGACACTTTAGATTTCAGCTTCTAAAGGGTTTTAGGGCCCCGTTTCATAACAAAAGAATGGTGACGCGATGCGTGACGGTGTCATCTCAAGTGATTTAATTTATTATGATGAAACATACTTCGAGAAATCTTGAAAAACGTGTGTCCAGCCTGCTATAAATCAGGCTGGCTGAACCATTTTATTTCTTTCGAAATTAAACGAACTATCACACTTTGGACCGATCTTTAGGTATATATAAGTTACAAATGTGACAAGCAGATCAGTACATATATTTAATCAGCGTTTAGGAAACCGATGGTAAAGGCATACAATAGGAACTAAATACTATTACAATTTCACAGGTGGCGACTCCCTGATAAACAGTATTGAGGAATCGAGCGATGCTGAACAACGAAAAACACTTCCACATCTAAATTATTACTGCTAGCTAGTTCTACTGCCTATCCCATTCTTTATTTATTTCGATAATAATTAACGGCTGAATACTGCAAGTACCTACACTTAAAATTAAGACTCTGTTATCTCTTATGTCAACGTGACATAATGTCAATGTGACAATAGAATATAGTAACTTGTCTCTCAATCCATTTTAAAAAAACAACCTTAATATCCACAACTCGACCTAAAACCTTTTAAGAGACACTGAGTTAAAAGTATGGTGGCTACTACACACCATTGCCCTCTAAAGTTTAGTACTTATCCTATTTTTTGGACTTAATTCCGCTCTTCTGTGGTCAAATTGACGTTACGTCGCGATAACAAACAATAACAAGGCCACAAATTTTAGTATCGTTTCAGTTTTTCAGCCGAGTCTTTAAATAAGAGACTAGGTAAATAACTTCTAACTTTGGCTCAAACTGAAAACCAAATTCAGTTTGACCCGAAGTTATTTTTTATATTTTTTATGAGTTATCTTAATTAAATTATGTATTTACCGTTCATTATTGCAATTTTTATAATTCTATTTTTTTTGTAATGAAATGTGATAAATGTTATCGAGATTTACGTACAAAGTACTTAGTATTTTATATTGTATGCCATAAAGTTTTAGATATCGTTACATACATAAATATGAAATGTGTCAAGCAATGTTCCAAAGAAATTAATGTAATAAAATACAAATTAGTTCAATTATTTATTTAAATATCTGATGAACAAGATTTTAATAACCGCGTATCTGCGTTTTGCGGATTTTACAACGAACTTGTGTGGCATAATTTACATTAATTGGCATGTTTCATTTGCTTTATAATATTAAGCTGAATCAAAGGTGCCTAAAGTAATTTGTAGTTTGTTTCGGCAAATTAGCGTAATTTACAGCTGGCACAGTCACGTACGTTTCCTAGTTTTCACTTTTTTACTAGGAAAACAGTACTATCCAACGCAAAATAAAACTGAACCAGAGATCAGCGGCCATAAGGTACAACTCAGGGAGAGCCGACCGAAACGACATTTTTGACAGTTGGTCTTTAAACCAAAATAACAACTGTCAAAGTGACGATTTGATCAACCAAGTCATTTAAGCTGCGCCTGAGCATACTCGGATGTGGCGTCATCTTAATATCAGGTATTCCAGGGCTGGGCAACAAAAACAGATTATAAAAACAAATTCACATTAAGACTTGCTGTAATTCAAAGAATATTGTTGTATTGTTCATAAATATATTTATAAATTGACCAAGTGTATGCGGCCGCTGATTCTCGTCGATACGTGCCAGAAAATGACGATTGGCCATAAGTAACATTTACAGGCTGTTAGTGCCTTATTTTTAAGACCGTTCCTGTAGTCATTTTATTAAATATAAACTTATTTTGATAATTCGAGATAGTTTTATTCGTATGAGTACTTACCTTTACCTTTTTACTATTCTTATATCTAAAACCATTTAAAAAGCACTGATGGCCTAATTGAAAATAATTAATTAATGTATTAATATGCCAATTTACGATTCCTCATTAGACGATGGTAAAGTTAACAGGATGTTCATAATACATGGACCACGTTTGCTCAACAACCTCGCACAACTTGAAAATATTCTCATTTGATATTAAACTACATGATGAAGTTAGAGTTTAAAATAGTTAGATAATAATCTGTCATTCGGCATTGTTACTTCGGAGCATATCTATAATTCGTAGTTTTGTTGCAAATGGATTTTTCGAATGTAAAGCATGAAATCTTAGCTCTGCACTAACGAAGAACTAGAGACGCGAGCGTCCCATCGCCGTCGCGCCCCGCCGGCTGTGTGCCCAAGGCTTTAGGCTATATTTTTAGCACTATTGTTTCAATGTTTTTAAAGCGTCTCTACCGAATACAATTTCAGATATAGCGAGTACTAACACACCGTAAACTCATAGAAGAAACAATATAGTTTGGTTTGTAACAATTACTTAATTAGATGGATATAAGTAAAAGATATAAAATATAATTCATTGTAGTTTAATTATTTTAAAAAATTTAGGTACATTTTTACATTTTATTTGTGATAACAATCCAGAGTTACAGAAACAAACAATCATCCATCTTCGACAGTTCAGTCTTAAAACAAAGATCTATCTCGCAGACACAGACGGACACAGTTACAATCCTACTGACAACTGGTTGTGCATGATCGCTTCAAAACAACAACGTGCTAACTTGTGTAAAACAACAACAACGCAAATCATAATACTAAACAATTGAATCATTATTTCTCAATCGTCTATAAAAAGCCGAACGAATAGTTAAATGCAAAGTATTCACCGTTTAAAATATTTACAATACCAGTAAAAAAATACATAATCGTTCGTTGTCACTTTTATTTGGCGATCAAGAAATATACTTATGGATCTTTGATATATCAGACTGGGAGCCCTTGGTTATTACAATGTAATAAAATATATATTTATGAATATATTCCACTTTCTATGTTCGTACATTATTGCTTTGAATTTTATTGAAACTAATTTGTAACTTGCAACAGAATCGTATGTACAATCTAAGGCATGTATCGCGAGTCGATGGCTCGCGCATTCTCTATTCATGCTTGCCATACATAGACGCACCCGAATGACTATAGGCACTTGGTATCATACAACAATTAGTATATGTAGGTATTCGTTATTTACAATTACACCATTTACATACATGCGCCTGTAGCGAAATGTGCAGGATTCTATCGGACAGTATTGACTAAAACTACAAATATGTTTGGACTACAATTGATAATTAAAATGCATTTATTTAATAAAAACATTATCATACCTTATTTTTGTCCGATGACACCTGCCTGACACAGTCCGCTTAGGCGCAACGGAAGAAATCTTCTGACACATTTTTACATCATTGCTATTTGGCAACATTTACAAATACATTTTAGTGATATTTATAATTTTTGAACACATCGATTTGTAAATTATAGTTTTAATTTTAGAAACATGTTGCGAGCATCTTTCTCTACTATTACATACAATTTACGAGTCGGGAAAACTCACAGATCGTCCCTTAAACTCCGGATTATTGCGAGCGCTTTTTGCGCCTTACAACTATACTATACATAGGACTTAGGCCCTTTTGTAATAACTTAAGTGATGCTTAAACTTGCACTTGACTATACATTATACATATTAAATCACATACAATATTATGTCAATGACTAAGCAAGTTTAAGCGTTATCTAAGTTTAGTGCAAAAGGTTATTTCTTAAATGTCTCAATTTCACCCTTTTATCTAACATTGTAGGAAGCGAACCACCTGTAGCACTATGATCGGCATAAAATTATGATACACAAACCAAATGTCAATTTTAACGTGTAAGTTAAATGGTCATTTCAGGATAATTATGTTCATGACACAAAATATATTTACCAAAGAAACATGGCTGAAATTTTGTAAACAATATTCTTGGGCCTTTCATACTAAATTGATCACTTAACTGAGCAGTTTTCTCATCATAATCATCATCATTTCAGCCGTAGCACATCTTCTGCTGAACAAAGGCCTCCTTCAGTAACTTCTAGATTGGCCGGTTGAAAGCGGCCTACATCCAACAGCTTCCTGCAACCTTTACCAGGTCGTCTGTCTACTCCACCTTGTGGGTGGACGTCCTACGCTGCGCTTGCCGGTACGTGGGCACCATTCTAGAAACTTTCTGCCCCATCAGCCGTCAGTTCTACGTGCTATGTTTTTTAAGCAGTTTGCATGGAAGAGGCAACATTATTGTTCGTGTTTTGACCGATATTGCTCAGGCAAACTTGTTTCATTTCAAGGGAATATCATATCCTAAAATAAGGCTGAACCTATGTTGTCTATTCCACTCACTTATCTATCACCAACACAAAAATACGTTTTATTAAAAAAAATACTATTATTATACGTTGTTATTTTAATAAATAATTTTGCCTTTACACCATAATATAGTATGAACACGACCAATGCCAACGCATTGTTTATTTAACCCGTTGCGATGATTACTCAAGTATACATATAGTTTAAAGTAATATTGTAATAAAATAATGTACATTTTTAATTTGAACCTTAATGTCTTGTGATAAAGTCTAATATTCTGGCGTTTGAATCTGTTTAAGGCTGATCTAAGGCAATGCCGTTGAAATACGGGAACAGTAAGTAAATTAACAACTTTGTGTTTAATACTCTACACAGACTACAAAATGACAAGTTTTCTCAATCAGTGTTTAACTTAAAAACAAACAACTAAACTTCAATATTGAGAAAATTTGACGTTTTGTAATTCTTAATGTTTTTACATGTAAGATAAATATAACTATTTAGGTTGTTGATTATAAAAATATTGTTAAGAGTGATAAAATGATTTAAATCTGTTCCTTCGCTTCCCATAATGTTTAAAACAAACAACACGAAAACCAACTTGCTGTCTTAAATGCAAAGACAGTCGCACCGTCTACTACTAAATACAAATAGTTCTCCTCTTCACGTAGTTCATGGAAGATTTTGGTAAATATGGAATAGTGGAAACTTTAGGCCATGTATTCATTATGCAACAATATATGCAAAACACGCAGCGTCGTAGTTAGTGTAGCGACACACCTATCGAACTTTTTGTCGCGTACCGCGTCGCTTGAGGTGGCGCAATGGCTATTCAAAGTACATTGAATGCGTTATCACGGACACAATCGCTAGACAAAGGCTTCGGCACTAGGCTGAAAGCCACAAAATTTCGGCTGATGTGTCATAATGTTACTTAAAAAACACTGCGCGCATAACTAGGCGAACTATCAGCAGATATGTGTCGCTACACCTAGTAGGTGCGGGCTTTGTGTAGCCTGAGGACTGCTGGGGATCCAAGAAAGTAATCATGTAGAGGCGCAAATAAAGCTCTCACGACCGGCAACACGTAACGGTAAACACGTTTGGCAACGTTGCACAACAAAGTGCGACATTGCCCAACAACTGCAGATAATTATATCCTACCATAATGACGAAATACGTAAATACAAATATAGACTGCTAGAACCGTAACCCTTCCTTTCGGCTTTGCCGTTGTCGAGTTAAAAGGGAGGGGCAAATAATTTTGCGTCAAACACAACTGTTGCCTAATGAATAAATGGTTTTATTGAAATCATGAAACCAAACAAACACCTCGGTAAATATTTACAGGTTAAATAAAAAAAACCGTTGCAATAACGTATTATTGCCTAACCTTAAACATTTGTGAAACAATTAACATGATATTAATTACTTATTTTAAAACAACGCTCGTTACAGCACTCAACAGATTCATACAATATACATACACTTTACATAAATAAATGCCAGCTAGTGGGGCTCCGAACCACCTCGAATTGATATAAAAACTACGATATTTACAATTGCGGCCGCGCCACGTTCCTTGCGCAGATTAAGACTAGTTTTACTATTAATATTGGAGCAGAATTTTTTCATTACCGTGTCAACAAAACATACGTAGGTCTTCAAACCATGCGGAACCCTCTTAGAGAATTTTAATACGACTTTTACCATGGAGCCCAATCGCGAAAAAGACCCTGATTTCCCATAATTTATCGACGAGGTAGACGATGATTTTGTATAGAAAGACAAACTTTTCTTGCGATTTTGATGTTGGTGCCATGGAGAAAGTTGTTGGAATCTGCCTTCAAGATGGTGTTAGCATTTTTTGGTAGCCCTGTATGATAAGGGAGCAAGGAAGTGTGCGCGGCAACGCCTTATTTAAAATCTTAAATAAACATTTGGATAATGGAAATATTACTGAGCAAGCGGACTATTGAGGACTGGCAATTTAGGTACAAAAATATCTAATCACAGATACTAATCTTTGGAGCCAGGGATGTCTGGACGAATTAATCTTTTGACAACCGAAAACGCGGCCATGTTGATAGAGAGCTAGGGACGTGGGATTGTCAACCCTTTGTCGGCCGGGGGGCGGATATGATATACTTCTTCGTCTTTTGTATAAAATCTAGAGTAGAAAAATTTTTAGACACCAGTTTAAAATTTAAGTCAAATCTGGTGGTTGGTGTACGCGAGTGCGAGGAATATGCATTTTTCAAACATTTCGTACCCATACTTAACACGCTGAACGCGACGCGCCTCAACTGTGGCCCCCAAACAATTTATTTATTTTTGATTGACTTAATTACTGCCCCATTTTACAATTATTTATTTATTTATCTTATTGGTCCGACTTATTTAAACTTCTCCCACACCAAGAAGCCCAATCTAACAATTTAGACATATTCGGCTCTATTTGTTTCTCTTATTCACCCTGGGATGCTGGCATGAGCAAGAGAGAATTAAAATCGTCCACCAAATTATGACAGTCAAGCAAAAAGCGTGGATCCGATTCCTGGCAGCTATTCTTTAAAGCTCGCTTGTCTATTTCTCTTCTTGAAGAAGAGTCAGAATACATTAAAAGATGTTTAACTATTAATCTGTCTAACAAAAATCTTTATTTATGGACAATACCCGTCTCCGCGTTCGCCAATATTAAGTGAGTATAGTATATCACTGTCTATGATAGGAAATTGTGATCTTATATGTATAAGGGTTAGGTAACAATGAAAATATAGTCTGCCTCTCTTCCTTTATAATAGAGGGACAGAGATGACAATAAGTGAATCTAAAATAAGAGTGGTGAAAAAGAATTTAAAAAAAATGTTGGTGTTTTATTAAAGATTGATTGCTTTCATTGACATCTCCTGGCTCCAACAATGTATGCAACTTATTAGAATACAAAATGCGCAGTCGCTAATTTGTACTTCTTGCATTTGTGATGAAATGTTGCATTTATATTAGAATAAACTGGAAACATAATGAAATAATAACTACATATTTGAAACTACAATGCTTAGACCTTATAGATAAGGAAAGATTAAATGTGTTATTGCATCTTTAAAAAATACCCTGTACATTTTTTAATTTCATAAAGGAAAATTCTTTGCGGGTATCATAAATATAAATAAAATAAATAAATATTGGACAGCATCACATACATTGCTCTGATCCTATGGTAAGTAGCCAAAGCACTTCAGTAGCCAATAACTAATACCAAGCTACTAAAACAGGATAAAGTGTTTTTGGATAAAAGATCTGGTAAAACAATTTTATTCAAACAACAATTTTAATTTGTAAGAAAAAGTTAATAAACCAATTTGCCAGAGACAAGGTCAATTTATAAATGTTTGTAATACCTCTAGTACTTCTCTCATACTTGTAAGTCTCTGTATCGCGCAATAAGATAAGGGAAATCGGTATAGGTACGATTAGTATTAGTATGGTACTAATCCTCTACGATATGCGTTCATAATAATATGTATTCCAGTTTTTTCTATAACACAAATTAACTGCAAAACGTTTATATTATGCTCAGTTCAGATAGGACTCGGTAAATAAAACCCAGTAATAAAATAACAACTTAATTGTTCTTATTGCGAATAATTACACTAGTATATTTACAGTTTACAGAAGACGCGTATTATACAATTTAGAGAGGAATCGTACGAACGCAAGTTTTATAGAGCTGTGTGTACACTGGCTATAGATAGACAGGGTGAAGGAATGAAAAATGCAACATCATTTACAATGAAACCAACTCTGATATTACGAAAACATTTAACCCTTATAATAAACAAAACGATAACAGTCTCATAAACCTATTTTAACTAATGCACTGTTTTGTCTCGGTTTAGGTACTAAGGAAGTTTTATGAATAAGGTTAGTTTAGCATGTTTGTAGAATAGTCCAGCTTTCCTTTTTCTATCAGCTGATCATAAGAACCGACCACTTGCACTATCCTTTACCCTCCCATCACACGTTCGAAGACAGACAACACTCTATTGGATTGTAAATAAAACTGCTTTTCCCGCGATATCAGAGTTGTTCCCATAAAATCCTATCAAAGCGTGCAGCCGCCCGTAAGATGTGGCACGAATTCAATATCACCCTGTATAATCTCTAGATTGCGCACGCGCACGCAGGCACGACCCCTCTGGAAGTCTGCAATCTGCATCGGCCCGCAGGTAACTAGCTATGCTCAATACTTTGGTTATTATAATTTTGGTACGCGCCATGCGAAGCCTTCGCTCCACGGCCATTCGCTGGCCCCAAATATCAATTTTGTGGACACTAGTATCGTACGAACAGGCAGAACTTAAAAATGATCGAATATCGTATAGCCTCCATACAAATAACCGTACCGCCTTTTCGTTCTCGTCTGTCAAATTCAAAGGTCAAATTGTTTTTGACAGGAAGATGTACGGATTATCTATACCGATTACACCGTTTATTTTGTGGGTAAGTTCGTTTATTTTGTTGCGATAGCCATAATGGATCTTGTATTCTTCGCTTCCAATTCTTTGACAGATGAGATGAGAAATAAAGTATTGACGTATTTATTACATATAGCTTAACAGATGTTTAAACTATGGGCTATCCTAGCCTAATTTGTTGAACAGCGATGCAAAACTTCTTGTTTTTGTAAGTTATTCTAAGAACTTATATGCCATAAGAACTAAGAACAAGCATAGTATGGCATTTGATATAAAAATATGCTTATTCAATATGTCTAAGCAAACTCGCAAGCGTATTTTTTATTGTCAGTTGCAATTATATTGATTTTTAAACACACTGAGTGAGTATTTATAGGACATAGGAACTTATGCGTGCATGAGTATCGATGAGTGACTATTAATACTATAGTTTTAAATAGATAAATACAAAATGTAGACTTAATGGCAGTGCTCGACTGCTGTATGGACGTTGATTTGGTTTTATGCATTTGTATCTTTAGACATAATGCCATGCTTTTCTAATATTACTTAAAAAATAAGTTAAACGCTCTCAAACGTGTAATTTAGCTACCTGACTCGAATGATTAAAATCTGAGAAAGCTCATCTATTGGCGATACAAAGTTCGACCTGTTCATACGACACAGCGCTCTCTATAATAAATTACACTAGATCACAAAGTCAATTGGTCTAACACTTAAGCACCGTTTGGAAAGTCTTTACACTGGCGTCCGTAAGCCGGGTAAGTTTATTCACTTTAATCACTCAACACTGTACAAGTGTGTGAAATATTCTTTAGGGAGAGTTGATTATATCGATGACAGCTTTATTTTTATAGCAGAGAAGTTAAAAATAGCAAGCAACTAACCGTTAACCGTATCAATTCATTATGTAAAATATTTTACAAATAACTTGCCAAAATCGATCGCCAATCAAAGATGATTTCATACACTCATTTCGCGTTACACTTTTGTTATGTTACCGTCTAATAAATATACCGCCTCGTTTTCTTCTGTCGAATATCTAAAAGAGAGAAAGAGTGATATCCTTCCTTCCCATATATCAGCAGTCCTGATCCACCGAACCATAGCCGAAACGAAAGTCCAGCTGGTGTGGTGGTGTGCTGGACGGGTGGGCTACTTGACCTGCCCCACGGGCTCGTCGGGCTTGAGGTCCTTGTAGGGCTCCTTGTAGTCGGGCGGGTAGTCGCCCTTGTCGTCGGCGCGGCGCTGCTCGTGCTCGCGCTGCTGGCGGCGCCGCTGCTTGGACCACAGCTCGTGGCAGTCCTGCCACGTCGGCAGCTCGGGCGCGGACATCCTACAGGGGCCAACACGTTACTGCCCGTCTGCCCGACTCGGTACCGGTATACGGAATTGGTTGCACACATGACCGCATACCCTATAGAGCAGCGATACCCATCTCTCTCCGAAACTGGATACACATTTTTTACTGACATTTAGTATGAAATGACGAGTCCTGTCAATTCTGGAATATACTAACAGTACGGATATAGATTAAGAAATGATGGAAAATTTTGTCGATAAAATCATATGACATTTCTACTCTATAGGGTATGTGCTCCATGGTTGCAGCACTCTCTAAATTAAAGGCCGATATGGGTGTTTTTCTTTTATGTGGATTAAGCGATAGCTGTCCAGTTAAAAAAGTTACAATACAACATCTACAGACAATCTAGGAAAGCTTGTAAGCCTATCGCGAAACTCCACAATTCAACAGTTCTAAATTTAATAGATCGTTTTTCATTTACTGAGAATCAACAGAGCCAATATGTGGTCTCTGAAGCGGTGGTAAAGCAAAGCTTTATTTAAGAACGTGTAGTGGTGCCCGAAAAAGGGTTTTATAAGACACAACCACTAACATTGGAACTAACTGGAAATTTATTCCGCCGACTTCCGCTCATGTTGGAGGTATTTGGGAATCTGGGGTGAAATCAATGAAACATCATTGAAGACGAGTGATTAGAGACTCCCCACACTCACTTATGAGGAAATGAAAACGTCTTGACATCAAATTGAAGCATGTCTTAACTCAAAACTACTATCTTTAAACTAAGATAATAACAATAGGTCGATCGACTTTAAATGAGTATAATTGCATTTAGAGAGTGATACAACCAAACCGCCACCAGTATGGTCTTTTTTCCAACTTGCATGCTTTTTAACGGTGCTATGAAGAAAGCAAGACAGGTAAGAGCTTCGCTAAGTACAATATGTTTCACTGAGTGGTAGGTCTCATACTCTAGCGAACCAACACATAGTTTTACTATGTTGTCACCAAGCGAAGCTCCTGTCTCTGGCCTAACGAATACACGGGGACACCCGAAGACTCCGCCTACCGACAGAGTTCACTCATGGCGGTAGCAGCAACTGCCGTCCCAGTGAGACCAGCCCATTTTCGTCAGTGACAATAGGGTATACACCACCAATCAATTGATATAATATGCCACTTACGTTTGCTTGAGGATTTTTATGAAAAAGTTAAAAAAATACTTTTAAAAAAAAAGGTGACATTAGTTTTCTACGAAACGGCAGAAAAGAAACTTTTATAAGCTGTCAAAATGAGTTTGCCTAACAGATTTCTCATTTCGCATCTATGGCATGGTATGACAGCAATCAATCGCTATCTATGGTTTCATTATTTCAGTCTAAAGACTTGAAGGAATATCCTCTGTTAGGGCCGATTTTTCAACAGCCAGATAATTTTTATTTGATGAATAAGTTTGACATGTTGACAGTTTTCGTATGAAAAATGTGTCAAAGCGTTAATTTTATTCGTTGGATAAAAGTTATCTGGCTATTGAAAAATAGGCCTTTAAAGAAATATGATTATCGCGATATCGGTGACCGCCACCCTGTTGTCAAAAAGACGATATAACTGCCAACTTGTGACAGATTTTCACACCTGTCACGCATCTAAAAAAGATGTTTGTTAAATGGGGTATTCTCTTACCTATGGTAGCGAAGTGTTCTGGTTGGCAAGGGAAGAAAACTAACACGTTAGAATTATTATTCGCGAGACGTAAAAGCAACCGTTTAGGCAAAATATAAAAGCTCTCGCCTAAACGAAAATATACAGGTATAGATCTTATTCATGCATTTTTTTAATTAAGCCAAAAGTGGAGCTAACACTTTGAGCAACAACAATTTTTATTATTATCAGTAACATTTGGCTATTATCTTCAAAGTGACATTTTTACATAGTTGCACTTTTTTTCTATAGGCAAAGGCAACATATTGTCAGTACCATTGATGCTACGATAACTTTGCCAACGGATTTTTTTGGGAATAATACTTATCGACCAATAGAAATCGTCAAAGTGACGTTTATATTAGTTCCACTTTATGCAAAAGGCAAACAGCATCGACCACATACTACCGTGGTGGTGGGACGGCTCTCGATCGCTACAATGATCCGAGCGTATGCGGCCCTACACTGTTATATACCTACCTACACACTTGTCAAGCAATACATTAACTGATAGGTCAGGTATTAAGCAAGGATCCTCAGTTCTTTGAATAGGATGAACTCCCTACATCCTAAGGATCACTGGTCAGGAAACATCACGTCATTCAGCCGTTATCCTCTTATAAGGATGAGTGAGTGCATTTTGCAACCGGTAAGGCCTCAATGTGTGTGCCAAGGCCTCAGTGTGTGTGCCTCATGGAGACATGGTGATAGATTATCGTCTTATGCAAAATGACTTGGGGTTAGTTAGTTCCACTTTCTGCCGAAAACGAGAGACTTGTCTGCAATTACTGACGCAGCCAACGTCGTGCGGTGTGGCCTTACACTAAGAGCACCTGAGTAAAGAAAGGAACAGCGAGGTAGAGCTTCTAAGCGTTTAAATTAATACTTATTTTGGAGGGGTTGGCACCGCAATTTACTTATTTTTTTACCTTTTCATTATGATATTTTAAAAAATGGTTTTCATAAATAACATATGTATTGAAAAAATACGGGACACACTAAAACGGGAATTAACTCAATCATAAATAGGTACATATTTTACCTTTTATTTGCCTGACGTTTAACACGAAAGAAGAAGAAAGAAAAAATTGCTAAAATTATGTATGGCGAAACCAAGAGCATGTCTCGGTCGCGCAACCCTCAGCTTGAGCACTGGCCGAGCCGGCGCAAACCGGTTACTAGCCATCGCGGCGCATACGAGCCAGTGCTCACAACGCACACAGCCCCGCGCGCTTGTAGTAGTCGCGTATCACAGTGCGATTGTATTAGGCTTTGTCACTGTTATTTTCTTTACTCACGTGCTAAGAGTCTACACTACAGACTTTTTATCGGCCGACAGTTGGATCAGGTTTTTTTATCAGTACACATGTGAATGCGCTAGACGATTAACCGGTCGATATTTATAAAAATAGGCTATTTTACCTATTTTCGAAATTGGTTTAGCAAAATTGTTAATAATATCTTAATAAGTCCTCAGAATATTTTTAAAGTTGTTTAAGAACTAATTTCAAACTTTACATTTTAAAAATCCCACGCAAACGTAGTCAGCCGTCATGGTGTGCCGTTTAGTGACGTCACTATATAGCAAAATATCCATTGAGTTTAAAAGTACTATATCTCCTAGAAGAGGGGTGTCAAAATACGTTCACCGTCCGACACACTGCTCATACAGTTGTGCGAGCGTAGTGCGCAATTTTGCTTTGGGATGTCAATTCCAGTAAAACTGACCTCATCGGTGATGTGCTGTCATGGTGGCTAGCGTTTTCGTTGTAGAATAACATATTACTCATTAGAGAATGAAACTTTGCAAAGTTTCATTAATCATTTGTTGTTTTAAAATAATACCAGTTTATTTCGGTTTCATATGTTACAAACTACGTTAATTACTTATAGTAAAATTTGCTACAAGTAAAATAGCCTATTAAAAAATCGATCGAACCGTCGGCCAATTGCATGTACAATCTCCGGCACGGATCTTGAGCGCTGGAGGAAAGAGTGGGCATCGCTTTGCGCATCTTACGAGACGATCATCGTATCAGAGACGTGTGTGCGCAAAGCAAGCGACCAATCCCGGCCGGTGGTGCGGGCGCGTCATGCGACTGACCAGTCACGTAATCGTAATGGCCCACCGACTTCACGTCACTCAGCGAGCCATGGAAATGTCTATGCTCGGGATTCTGTTAAGAGATAAAATCCGAAACGAGGTTATCCGGCAGCAGACCAAAGTAATGGAAATAGTCCTAAAATCTAGCAAGCTAGTGGCAGTGGGCCGCCCACATCTGTCGCAGAACCGATAAAAGGTGAAGTAAACGGGTTCTCGTGACCACGTCGATGGCCTCTCAGCTCGATAGACCGACGACCTTAGGAAGATGGCTGGCAAGGAATAGATAAAAAAAGAGGAAGATCTATCTAACTATCTTGTACATTATGGAACGCAATAAATAATTGAGTATTGAGTATTGATCGTGCTCTTTAGCGCTCTTCGGTCCAGGCTCACGTCCAGCAATGGACTGTAAATGCCGACACGATAAAGTCTCCAGCGCATCTTTCTCGGCGCTCAAGATCCGTGCCGCCAGTTGCAGCCGAACCGAAACAAACCCAAGCCCCGATACTCACTGGTCCGGCACGACGTTCTTCAGCCAGGGGCTCTTGAGCGCGTCCTCAGCCGTGACCCGCTTGTCGGGGTCCAGCTCCAGCATGCGGTCCAGCAGCGTCAGCGCGTGCGGCGGCATGAAGGCGAACTGCTCGCGCACGCACCGCTTGTGGAACCGCTTCGGCCGCAGCGTGCCCCACAGCGGCAGGTTCACCACGTTGGGCCACACGCCGGGAGCGGGCGTGCCGCACACGCGGGAGATCATCTCCAGTTGCATCATCTCTACGTTCGCCTGGGGGTGGAGGATGAGAGGTTAGAGGCCCAATAGGGATAACCATTTCATTTTTTTCTTCGTCTATCTACTATTGGACACGTATTTCTTCTTTCAATCAAAATATTACAGAGATATATTCATTTAAAATGTCGCATGACGTCTCGCCTAGGTACATTATTTACTTAGAAGTGACATCACGTCACACCAGAACTTCAACGAGGTTTGTCTTTGTCATTTTTTGGCTGATTGACACAAAACAATTACTATCCATAATTTTTTTGATAATTGTTGTAAACTTGTTAATATAACAATATTTAGAAACCATGTAAAGCGCCATCTATACATTTATTATATAACTCGGTATTCTCGTAAACCCAAAAATGCAATAAACCACAGCGGCAGGTTCACCACGTTGGGCCACACGCCGGGAGCGGGCGTGCCGTCTAAGCAGGAGATTTCCAGTTGCATCGTCTCTACGTTCGCCTATGGGTGGAGGACGAGAGGTTAGAGGCCCAATAGGGATAACCACTCAATTTTCCTGTAATGGTAGCTCTATGTATGATAACAAATAAATAAATAAATAATAATTTTTTTCTTCGTCTATTAGGTAAGTAGATTATCGAAAAGTATTGGACACTTTTTGATACTCTACTTGATACACAAAGAAAAAAAAGTAATACGCCAACCCTATTCTCAATTTATTGATGCCGGTTTCTTAGTTCGAATAGTTTCCTATCCCCCAATAGTAAACTATTTATGAAACAGTTGAAAAAATTATGCAAATACAGATAATATTCCTTCGCCCATTATCATATCAAATCAAATCAAATCATTGATGCTTTACTAAATACCAAGTGTCAAACTTTAATGTTTTAAATTCTTGCAAATAAATGTTATTCTTCTATGTTTTCTGAGTTCTGCGGATGAGCAATTATTTGTGACATAGGGTTGACGAAATTATACACATACAATAGATGCATACCTATATTGCATCATCA
The DNA here is from genome assembly GCA_963576865.1 of Anania hortulata. Taxonomy (NCBI): domain Eukaryota; kingdom Metazoa; phylum Arthropoda; class Insecta; order Lepidoptera; family Crambidae; genus Anania; species Anania hortulata. Next base: position 18,463,149 of record OY756398.1, on the reverse strand, counting down.
AAATGATGGCCTACGTTAACTTTACGCTGCAATTAGTGCAAGATGAACAGTACAGTTGCAGGAAGCCGCTGGATGTAGCACACTTCCAATGTCATTGGGGAAGGCCTTTGTTTAGCAGTGGATGTCCTATAGCTGAAATGATAACATAAAAATTCAAATTCTCTATAGCTTCACAAATAACTGAAAACCTTTCGTTTTGGAATGGAGGCAAGCGCAGCGGACAGACGACCTGGTAAAGGTTGAAGGAATGCAGGCGGCTTCCAACCGGTACCGGCAAGCGCAGCGTAGGACGTCCACCCACAAAGTAGACAAACGACCTGGTAAAGGTTGCAGGAAGCCGCTGGATGCAGGCCACACACACACACCGGTCAATGTGGAAGTCACAGGGAACGGCCTATGTTCAGTAGTGAACGTCCTATGGCTGAAACGATGATGATGATACATAATGTAACATGCTATCAGCAATAAATAAATATCACCTTGTGGTGGCACCGACATTACAATCTAACTATGTCTACTAGTGACCTGGAACAGCGGGTGCTTGAGGAACAGCTCGCCCAGGATGCAGCCCATGGACCAGACGTCCACCGCGGGCCCGTAGCGCTCCTCGCCCAGCAACAGCTCGGGCGGCCGGTACCACAGCGTGATCACCTTGTTGGTGTACGGCCGCTGCCGGTCCTCGGCCGACCATAGTCGCGCTAGACCGAAGTCACCCAGCTTCACCTCGCCTCTGGAACAACGATCGAACTTGTTCTTTTGACAGTCGCGGCAAAAAATTACGCTAAATGTCTAGTTAAACTTTAGACTTGACTGTTGGCCTCTTGAATAAGCTCAAGGGTGACTCTGAGCGTGCTATGGTAAGAGCTCGATGCTCCGAAATGAAGATGACCAGAAGAACGAAAGTCACAGTCACATAGCTCTTAGGTTTCCAAAACTGAAGAGGCAATGAGCCACTGGGGAAGGACGGTTCTGGAGTGGTGGTCACGGCCTTAAGACGTAGCGTGAGCTGGGCAGGCCTTCCACCCGGTGGGACTTATAACCTAGTCAAAATTCCGGCAAGTCGCTGGATGAAAATGGTCTGAACCCGCTAACTGTGGTGTCCATTGGGAAAGCCTATGTTCCACTTCCAGAGGCTGATGATGTGTACGAAATAAGCGCTAGAGAACATACTAAGTATCATTGTCTCAATAAAGGAATCAAAATCCTCGTGTTACGGGATTTTGACAATGGATTTTGCTAGGGGCGTGTCTTAGTCTTCCCGAACCGGGAATCAAGCCGAACCAACACTACAGTACTTGACCATCGAGTTGTCCCCAAATAAGTAAAATTGAAGATCATATCGATCGATTTATTTAATGGTAAGAAAATAATGAAATATAGATGATGTAACGGTCGCAAGGTAGCTACTTTACTTTTTTGTATCTAAGAACAGTAGACAATCTAAGTTCGAAAGTCATTATAGAAGTGTGTGATGTTCTAACGCTTTCTAAAACTGTAAGTGCCGATATATTTAACTCGCGCCGATTTTACTCCTGTCTCCTGTCCGGCAACTGAGGATGTTCTTGAATACCTATACGCAATAGGTGACTTGTCTATAAACTGCACTAATAGCTAATTCAAATAGACGTTTTGTGCAGGACGTCGTGTTTGAGCTTAACAGTTTAAAGAGATTCCCTCATTAAACCTGCCACCCTATATATTTATGGAGAATAAGGCTTTTGTTGTGGACACAGACTTACTTGTTGTTCATGAGGATATTACTGCACTTGATGTCTCTGTGCAAGAAGTTCTTCCGGTGGCAGTAGGCGAGCCCGTCTAACAGTTGCCGCATGATGGACGCGTTGTGGGACTCGGTGAAGTCCACCATTTTGGATTCTAGGAGACCCATGAGATCGTGGTCCATGTACTCGAACACTAGGTAGAACGAGCCTTTGTCCTATGAACAAAAGTATTTAAGATAATTATCGACATTGCAGAAATCCAGATCCAAATAAATGAAAATAATGACAGGAAATGTGGCATGAGATACAAACTGCTAAGAGGCCATCGAGAAAGCTCATCCTATACATTTTGTCTTTCGACTATACCCTTTTCAAGATAAGAAGAAACTTATGACACATCACGTGACTTTCCTGTTGACACAAATAGTGATGTGCCCTAACAAAATCCAACTGATTCTTTTTGAAAAAGAAAATTTACAAAGAAAGTTTAATCGTTTTTTTTTTTCAAATGAACTTATTTAAAAAAAATGTTTTTCCTTTTTTTGGCATTTTACTAAATAAAAGCAAAACAATAACGAAAACTTTACAAAAACTGTAACAAAAGTCAAAATAGGAACTTTGCGAAAAATAACGATAACACAAATGACATACATAAATATAACACCATAATCTTTTTATTTAAAGAGTTCGTTATTTTATACACTGGTATTTTTGTAAAAAGACATGCCAAGATTGTTTAAGATATTAACCAATGCCTAAATGAACAGACTTCAAAGTAGGTTATTTATAGTTCTAACTAAATCTATAATAGCCAAGTTAAGTCTACTAATAAGATTACTTTTAACACAGTTAGTAGCTTATATTAAAAATTGTTTATTTAACTAACCTTTCTAAAGTCCAAAGCGTCTTGTTTATCCGTGACGATCTCCCTCAGATTAACAATGTTTTTGTGGTTCAACTGCCTCAAGATCTTGATCTCTCTGACAGCTGTGATGGGGAAGCCTTCCTTCTCGTTCTCGAGACGAACCTTTTTTAGCGCGACCAGCTGGCCGGTGTTCTTGTCTCTAGCTTTGTACACTTGCCCGTAGGTACCTTCGCCGATTTGGGTTATTACCTAGAAAAAAATTCTTTATTTGTTCTTCTTATTGGTTATCAGAAATTAGGGGATCAGATCCGTAAACAAACAAAAGTCGCTGATATAGCCCAACGGATTAGCAAGCTGTAGTGGAAGTGGGCAGGGCACAGTGCGCAGAACTGACGGCCGATGGGGTGGAAAGGTTTTGGAATGGAGATCACATACCGGCAAGCGCAGCATAGGACGTCCGCCCACAAGGTGGACAGATTACCTAGTAAAGGTTGCAGGAAGCCAATGTAAGCAGTACTTAGCAGCTAGGCTAGCTGTCACTGTTAGCGCCAACTCCCAGCATGACATTGTGGGGTTTTGGTACCGTTGTTGTTTCTGATTTCTATAAACAAGTGGTTTAGCTACTTACCTTAGGATCAGAGCAATGTATGTGATGTTGTGTGTTTAGTATGAATATTTGTGTAGTGTATACCTGAAACCCGTCGACGCACTTCTCGCCCCAGTCCTTGGCGTGGTGCGTGGGCGTGGCCACCGCCACCACCTTGGACCCGCGCCGCTTCAGGATGCGCGGCCGCTTCAGCTTGCAGCCCGCCTAGAATACCACAAATAATTACATTCTCCTTCTTCTTCTCGTGTCGATGGCAATAGGATGTATGAAACTAATATATTGTTTTTACTATAATTATAAGAAATTATAGTGATAATAGTGAAAACACAATTGATTTGAGGTAAAATATAACCGCAATATCGTAATTAGAAATTGAGATATACCTGTCTCTTTCTAAAACAACTTTTACAATGAAAAATGTATGGCGGAGATGTACTGTGATGTCACCTAACATGTCGGATCTCCTTGTCTATCACGCGACTTTAATGGGTTGTAAGTCAGATATTTATCAATATTTTTCGAAAATTATTTAAGGTTTACCAATTATAATGAAGTGCCATTAATAAATTGTAAAAACAAATAAAAGTGCATATTCCCCATTCTCTTAATTTTTAATGACTATTATTCCGCCACCGAACCGCATATCAGTGGCGGTTAACAGGTCTTCGCGAGTGCAGTTGTCTAAACACGCGGGTCATGATAGAAGGTGGCCCAAGGTGCGGGGGGAGCACCGCAGACACACTTGCTGTTGGTGCCGTCAATGTAGCCGCGCTTTATTAGATTTTCCGTACAACGGCCGACCTGTGTTCGCAGCCTATTCAAGGCTTTCCAGGTCGGCCACAGAAGGTCTTTGTCTGGTGGAAGGCTCTCTGACAATGGGAGCAGCGGTACAGGGTACCTCTCTTTCTACCTCTGTGACCCTGGATTAGGGAGCATTCTCGGTGAATTAACATTAATAACATACTTACTTGGTCGATGTAGTGGCGTGCTACGGGCTATGAGCTATGAGCTATGGGGGCACGGTAATGCGAGTAGAGTATAGAGTATGTAACACAGAAGGTGCACTCACGTTGGCCTCGCGCCGCTTCTGCGAGAACATGTGGTCGATGTGGTCGCGGCGCGCGGGCGGCGGCGTGCTGCCTCCCAGCTCGTCGCCGCTCAGCTCCTCCGACCCGGGGATCACTGACCATAGACAACACGCATTATTATCTATGACCACATCTAGGACTTTCCGTCGTGGCATAAGCGCGGGACAAATTCACATGTCTTGCTTGGGGTAAGATCCATAAATGTATGTTTGTAATAACCCAACAATATTTTTAATTACTTGAAACACTTCCTGGGACGGGGGAAGATCTCATTTCTTTATTTTCTACTAGACGTTATTAACTTACCTCCTTAAAACATTTCCCGGAACTGTTTTTTGTTGCGCATCCACGTCAACATCATCATCATCATTTCAGCCATAGGCCTCCCCCATTGACTTCTAGATTGGCCGGTTGGAAGCGGCCTGCATCCAGCGTCTTCCTGCGACCCTTACCAGGTCGTCTGACCACCTTGTGAGTGGACGTCCTACGCTGCGCTTGCCGGTACGCGGCCTCCATTCTAGAACCTTTCTGCCCCATCGGCCGTCAGTTCTACGAGCTATGTGCCCCGCCCACTGCCACTTCAGCTTGCTAATCCGTTCGGCTATGTCAGCGTCTTTTGTTCGTTTACGGATCTCCTCATTCCTGATTCGATCTCGCAAGGAAACACCAAGCATAGCCCTTTCCATAGCACGCTGTGCGACCTTGAGCTTTCTTATGAGGCCCATAGTGAGAGGCCACGTTTCAGTTCCATATGTCATCACTGGTAACACACACTGGTTGTAGACTTTCGTCTTGAGGCACTGAGGTATTTTGGACGAGAAGACGTTGTGTAGTTTCCCGAACGCTGCCCAGCCGAGTTGATTCGAAGATTGACCTCTTTCTCAAAATTGGATCTACGCACAACGTGAAATCCACGTGAAATTCGTCAATTAGTGTTCTTGGGTGCTAACGTGAATTATAAAATGTTTATGAAAGGAGAACGGTTTAACTTCTTTTTTAGAAATCCGGACATCCGGACATCCGGACATCCGGACAATCCCAGGGACAATATTTCAGAATATAATAAAGTTTTTTAACATTTCTTTAGTTTTATCGACTTATTATCATTTCAATATTTACAATATTAATACAAAGAAGGTAACTAGTAGGTACAACATACTGTGATCTTTTTTTATTGATTAATGACTGCATGATTTTTAAATGATTTTTGAATACATTTCAGACACCTCGATAGCTACCGCTCTTACCTTTTCATCAAAAAGGAAAAGCCTTTTCTAGTTTTAATAGTACTTTGACAACTTCATTGAGATTAGACGGAATAAAGCATGAAATAATCAAAAAAATAAAGTTTTCATTAAAATAATACGACACATTTTATTAATGTTATTTATAAACCATAATAAGTGATAATTTAAAAAAGCTCTTCCAATTTCTCGAAAATGCTTCCGATCTTACCCCAAGTCACCCTAACTTAATCTCTGATACGGAACTGTCATGATGAAAAATCGCAAATGTGGAAATCACAGTAACAGCCTAAACACGAGGCGAGACGAGAGCAAAGCACACACACATAAATGAAGCATAAAAATATAGCCTTAAACACAAAATAGATAATCTAGTAGTACCTGGTACAGAAACAACGCTTCTCACTTTACGAGTGAAAGATTGTCGTGAAAAAAACAAGTACCTGAGACTTTAGACAAAAGAAGATAATACTTTACTTTCATATGATTTGCATTTATATCATTGCCAAATAAATCGACGGCGTATCATGTTCAATTCGATTTAATTAAGTATAATGGCATTGTTAACTGTAGTCACTTCTCTTTTACATTTTTGCATTGTTTGTCAGAAACATAAAATCCTATGCGATAAATTATAGCTCCAGTAAGACTAGTAGTGCGCCAACTTGAACATTGAAATGCAGCAATCGTATCAAAATCTAAAACCGAACTTCAGAAGAGGGCAAACGTCAAAAATGGTACCATAGAGTGAGCGATACCATAGAGTATATCATAATTTAAACTCCGCAGTCTAGCAGGTTTAGAAATTTGAATTATAAATAGAATTCGTCTTTTGAATCAATTGTTATTTTTAATTTGAATTACATTACTACAGTAGAATTATGTTGAATTTTAACCTAAATTTAAGATCGTTGTAACCATATTCTTGGAAATAAATAAAGAAAACTTACCAGGGGGCATAGGTAGGTTCATAATATTGCTTTTCTTAGGTCTATCTGGCTTCTTGACTGGACTAGGAGAGGGGGTGCTCAGCGGACTGTCGTTCGCTAGCGTTTTCAGATCTTCGACCTAGGACAATCATATAAAATAAAACAACACAAGTCACATTTACACTAAAGTCTAACATTTAATTTATCCGTTTTCTGATAGCACTAAGAATTTTAGGAGTGTAATTTATTAGTTTAATAATCTTTGCAGAAAAAGATCTTATGACAACTGATAATATCAAAAGTTGTTTCAAAAAATCCATATCTTCACGATTTTGATGTGGTTTCTTGTGTGATGAGCACGAGCATTTGTACCTTTTTGTTAGTTTGTTTATTCGTTATCTAGTCAAATACAAGCTTTGCTTAGTTTGGGGCTAGATAATTGCTGTTGAGAGAGGGAATATTCTCCGGAGTTTTTTTTAAAACGCTTATATTTACTTCACTTGTAACTAACTATATAGGTATAATCAAATCTTGGAAGTAGTTTTTAACCTTCTTCTGACGTATCGATTAAAAACTTTGCAAGTATTTGACATTTGGATGACAATATAGTAATTTGAAACTGTCATGCTGATCTGATGATAAAGTCAGGAGGTAGGTAGCAGAACTCTTCAATGACGACAAGTTAAATCTTTGTGTTTGGGCTAATTCAATTAGTTTTGACAAGTCCAGTACATATCAGTTATTTTATAGTTAAATTCAGCCTTGTTGTCACGTATGTGTATGACATAGTCACCTGAGTGTTAGGCGGCATGGGCAGCTTGGTCAAGCTCTTGGGTTTTGGCGGCGGCGGCTGACTGTTCTGGTTGTACACCGTGTCCACCACGCTGCCCCCCACCTTGGGCAGGGGGGGCGCGCACGCCGGCGAGGGGGGCGGCGGGGGGGTATCTACTGGCTTCTGGAACTATAAAATATAATATATTGCGTAAAATAAGCCTTGACTACTAAAAAAATACTGACCATAGGATACTTGGGCGCTAGGGATGACGACTGGGTAATTAAATTCTATTTAGTCCGTCAATTAGATTATCAAAAAATAACAGACATTTATTTTGTCTTTTGTCAATCAACCAAAAAATTTCAAAGCTATAGAGCGTCAAAGTTTGGGAGTGGGGTCTCGTGAGGTCACTTCGAAGTAAAAATAGTACCAACGAGTGACGTCAAGCGACATATTTTCAAATCAACATATCTCTGTAATATTTTGATTATGTAAGAAAAAAGAAAAAATACGTGTCCAATATTTTTTTATAATCTACCTTATAGATGAAGAAAACAAAGTTAGTTGTCATCCCTACTACCTAATCTCCGCAATTATTACAGAAAAAAAAAATACAGAATAAATGTTTTAATTTGTATGATTTTCATTCTGTTATTGCAGTAGACTTCCAAAGGCTGGTGATGATGAGTGTCATACCTCTGTGTCCATAGGAACAGGCGGAACGTCCTGCCCGTTGGCGGGCTGCGGCAGGGGCGGCTGGGAGGGGTGGGGCGGCAGGGACGGCAGGGAGGGCTGGGGGGGCTGGGGGGGCTGCGGCTGGGGGGGCTCGGGCGGGGCGCAGGGCGGGGCGGGCGAGGTGGCGTCGGGCACGGGCACCGGCATGGGGATATCCACGATGTCCTGCTGTTCTTTACTTATGCTACCCTCCTTGCCGCTCTCGCCGTTTTCTTTTGACGCCTGTGGAAGATTGAAGAAGTGTTTATAATTAGAAAAACGGGAGGTAGTCTTTTGATCGTTTGATTAGTTGTTTTGCTTATGGCTAGCTCTAAAAACGAGTTCCTTAATATTTGGACACTATCAAATCAAAGCGTTGTCGCAACTAAGACACATCAGCACAAAAGACGATCAAAATATTGTTTTCCATCTACATCGGATTTATTTGTAATTAGTACTAGCTGTTGCCCGCGAGTTTGTTCGCGTGGTCTTCAGTTTATTCATAAATATTTTATCTGCGCAATTTTCTTAATTTTTTCTTTTAAAAGAACCTTCACCTGACAGTGAAAAACACAAAAAAAAAAGATTAGCGAAATTGTTCCACCGGTTCACGCCTGATGCGATGACCAAGGGAAATAGATTCATTTTTATATACAGAAAAGGTGAAATAAAACTTTAAGGGGTTATTCTACGGCTAACTTACATCAACTTTTTCTATGGGACCAACATCGAAATCGCAAAAAAAAAAACACTTTCCCATACTAAAAACGCGACCAGCTGGCATCAGTTTGTATGGAAACGTCAAATTTTTTTTTGAGATTTTGATGTTGGTCCCATAGAAAAAGTTGATGTAATTTAGCCGTAGAATAACCCCTTAAAGTTTTATTTCACCTTTTCGTTACACCCTGTATATAGACATCAAGCCGAAATAGGTATGTGCTATTATATGAATATAAATATGGCAGACTGAAACTTAATTTTTTTTTTTCTCGTACTCAGGGTGCTCTTCCAAAAATTTTAATATTTTGTTAGAAAAAGTAAAAAAAAAACCTAGCCTGTAACTTTAAAAAAAATGCTAGTGCCATATTTTTTTATATAATTAGATGCTTTGTTAAAATATTTGCACTTATTAAAATGTGACAGCAGCAGTCAAATAACGAAGTTTTTGTTCCTATTAATAACACAGAACGATTGGTGTTTGTATGTGGTATCCGACCTGTGTGGAGCTATCGGCAGTGGCGTTCGACAGTTCGTCGATGGTGAGTATCTCGGGGTTGTTGATGGACGTCGAAGACATCGCGCTCTGAGACTCCTCTTCTTTCTGATTTAGGATTTCTTGCAGTTTCTAAAAGAAAATATAAAGCCTTAACCTTTTTTGAAGTAAAAAAAGTTACTTACTAACTTAAAAGAGGTAAATAATAATTTTTAGTGAACCCAAGGTAATGATGACGAACCTTGGAATTTATTTTTTTATTTGTGTTACGTGTTTTTATACTTGGGGCGGAGTACAAGTATAAGCCTGAATGCAAAATAGACCTTTTTTTAGATGTAGTCAGTTATATTCTGGTGTATATTTGTTTTTCACGTTTTTTTTTAATTAATATTATTAAGTTATTACAAGAAATCTACCTCTAACGAACTGCTGCTTGAAGTTAAATGAAATTTGAAGAGGACAAAAAATATTTAAATTGGACGACCCAAAAAGGTACATAACAATAAGAAATAAAAAAATAATACAGGATGTCCCGTAACCACATATCCATAACCTTCATAGTGAACAACTTTTGTTTTAGGACTTTTAAAAATAAGTAATTTTGTGTGGGAAGTCGTTAAATTTTTTATACAAATTTGCAAAAGTCATAGAACAAAAGTTGTTCACCATGATTGATAGAATATGTGGTTACAAGGTTATCCTTGAGTTAAAGAACAACCTACGCAACTGAAAACCTCGTCCTTGTAGGTATCACAAAATCGACTGAAAATAAATATAAATGGATAAATATTGGACAACATCTCATACATGATATTTAAGCACTTGTGTTACAGAAATCAAAAACAACGACGGCACCGCAACACCCAGACCCGAGACAATATAGAAAAAATATTTTTCTACATTGACCGACCGGGAATCGAACCCGGGACCTCAGAGATAGCGAAACAAAGTCCGGTATGCTCGCCTCTCGGCTACGGAGCTCGTCAAATGAAAAATTACTATACTCGGTCGGAAGTCTAGAAATGTCTCTTACACCAATTTACACTGAGTGAAATAGTGAGATAGCTGACAAGCGCGAAGTGCAACGATATTTATCAACTTTGTTACTGACATAGGTTAGCTATGTCAGATTTTTTTTGTAGTCTACCTTAGCTCTCTTGTGCTTGTCTTTGACGAGTTCAGCGAAAAGGCTGGTATCGCTGATCTTCTCCTTGAAGTCGATCCTGCGCTGTAGGAACGTGGTTGGCGGGCTCGGCGACTCGTGTTTACTCCTGCTGAGAAACACACGCTTTTATATCAGGTCATATTCTATTAGTAAACTTATTATTATTTTATTTATCTGATCGGCTATTTAGTATATCAACGTGATGCGTGGTGCGATTTTAATGTTGATCACAAAATTGTTTTTTGTTTGTTATTCGTCAAATCGATAATGCAATTTTAATCTTATTTGTCAAATAATGCAATTACATGTGACTATTCCAGACTAAGTTATCTAATAAAATAAGGGCTTATATTTCTAACGCTAGACATGTTTTAGAAATCTAGAAAGCTTTCCCAAATTCAGAGAAACATTCGAAACGCTTAATCTGTCTGATTCATCTGAAAAAAGTGCCGAGCAAATCAGAGTATGTGATGTGTACTACAAAATCGTACCTGTGTAAATCCGTGTCAATATGGTTCGTTGTTGGCATATCTCCCAGTACTGACTGCACGAATACTCGCTTTGTAACATGCTACATTACCCTCGCAATGTCGTTCAGCACCTCCAAGTCTCATCTACCAAACTACACCACAGAGAAGAGTGTGTACTAAACTACAGCACCTCTTGGTGTCTCACCTGTGCCTCTCATAGTTTCGACTGCACGAATACTCGCTTTTTAACATGCTACATTACCCTCGCAATGTCGTTCAGCACCTCGCAAGTCTCATCTACCAAACTACACCACAGAGAAGAGTGTGTACTAAACTACAGCATCTCTTGGTGTCTCACCTGTGCCTCTCATAGTTCCGACTGCACGAATACTCGCTTTTTAACATGCTACATTACCCTCGCAACATCGTTCAGCACCTCCAAGTCTCATCTACCAAACTACACCACAAAGAAGAGTGAGTACTAAACATCGAGTACATACCCTATAGAGCAGCAATACGAACTATCTTTCTCCGAAACAAGTAAGTGATTTTTCTCTTACATTTGAAATGACAAGCCCTGTCAACACTCGCCCATACAAAAAAGTACAAACAGATTAAAAAATGGCGGAAAATTTCGTCGAACAAATCATATGACATTTCTACTCTATAGGGTGCTCCATGGTACTAAACTACAGATGCTCTTCTCGACTCTTGTTGTCTCAGAATCAAAATATTTTAAATCTGGTACGGAGATGTTATAATTTATATAGTATTTCTGATCACACATTTTACCATAACATGGCATGCAAAATATATTATCAAATATATAATCATAAAATTTAATGCCAAACAATTTTAAATTAAGTGGGTCACAACATCCGGGTTTTAAATGTATCGAATCTCACCTGTGCCTCTCCCGCTCCGCGTCGCGGTGGCGCGGCCGGTGGCGCGGCGGCGACTGCGTGGAGCCGCGCCGCCGCCCGCGCGACGCCGAGCGCCGCCGCTTGAGCGAGCTGCGGCTGTGCGACCTGCCAAACGACAGCACCAGCCTTGGCAATGATCATAATAATAAACCCCGCGGGGCAGCTTTGTGGCGAGCTGTGGGGAGTAGCGACACCACGGGGTCAGTTGTTAATCCTAGTGCTCCAGAGAGTCGGCCAAGACACTGAGAGAGACCTAGACCCAACCCGAGGGGTTTGCAGGACTCTCACCTCTGGCTTGCTTTAAAAGGCTGAATGTTCAAAATTGAAAACAAAAGAAGGTGTGTAAAATTTATAGCTCATAAAATATCATTTTAAAAAGACAAGGCAATTATAATTGATCGTATTTCTGACCTAATGCTTGTTTCCAAAAAACTCACTCGTGAAAAACATAAATAAATTTGCCTCTACTTAAATTCAATTTTTTCTCACTTGTACTTATAGTTATGTTGATGATCTAATGCAAAATTATGACTTTTATATTACTAGAGCAAATGGTTACTTTTAATTTTTAATTAAGTGGTTATATTAATTAAAATCGTGTATTTTGTGGTTTGACACTTATGCCCTTTCATTCCAAGCAGCTAGAGATGGGTAGTGGGTTAAAACCCATTCCACCCGATTGGGTTAAAACTGGGTGATTTGGGTTATAACCCGGTTTTATTCCATTTTCACCCATTCTAGTGGGTGAAAATAAAAATAGTATTTTTTTAATAAAGAGAAGTTGTATTTGTTGCTAAAAGGTTGTAAAATGAAAGTCTGAATCCAAAATCACATAGGCCGGGTTCCCACTGTGGTGGTATCTTAATAGGAAGCTAAATAGAGTAAAAAGAAAAGATTGGATACATCCTATTTTACGGAAAAGGTTTTCACTTGGAATATTTGAATTGAAACATTAATAGGTGAATGTTTCTATGTTTATATCCATGCTACACGTCTTCTTTATTCAAAAGTTGAAGTTTCAAAAAAGTTTCAAATAATTCGAAGCAGAAATGACGGCACGGCGCTGCGCAGTGTAGTAAAAAATATGTTATTAATGCCGGACGTAGATGGCTGAGGACTAGCAGTGCGAGGTGGGCTGAAATTTGTTGGCGGTGACTCAGGCATGCAATCCTCAGGATTATCACTGAAATTTTCCACGTGCTTATTAATTAAATTCCAATTGTATGTCAAAAAGGTCCGTTTTTCTGCCTTTTCTGTTGTGAGCCTATTTCTTTTTTTGCTGTGAGCACTAAATGAACGCTCTACAGCCCCGGAAGTGCAAGGAGCTGTAAGTATTCGAACAGCAACTTTACTTAATGCAATCGATTCCAATATTCCTTCGACCAGGTAGTTGCCGCTACATTGGTAATACTGTCCCATAAGAAACTTCGACTCCAAAAACCATCTCTGGTTCGAAAAGATGCCATTACATTCAATTTTACATTTAAGCCGATGATTTATCCCACTTCATAAATGAACTAATAAATGAGCAGCAAAATAGGATAGGCTTTAGGCACATTTTGATTCTCTCATCGTATTTCGATAAAATTCGTCTTTTTCCGTTTCATCTATAATCATTATGTCCGGTAAATTGAAAAGTAATTTTGATTTCATATTTTTAAGTGTCAATCACCTTCTGAATATGTTTTTCATTACCTTGTAGCTGGAATATTGCATCTGATATAGGTTCTAAAATCAGTTTGTATTGATGAAAAATTTTCCAAAAGTTTTCATCTATTATTGCTGATATTGCTTTCGAGGGTAGAAGTATAGCTCTTTCATGTACAGCTAAGCTAAAGCTCTGCAAGGCAACTATCGTGTTTTCTATACTTTTAAAACTTGTGTGATAACTACCCCATCGACTATTGCATGGTAACTTTAAAGTTTCACAAGCGTTTTTTTCCTTCACTGTTTGAGCAAGTAACGATGTTAAAACGACATTTAAAAAATGTTTTTAACCATATTGACTGCTATATTTTTGGAAGCGTCAATACTTCAATTTTGATAATACTTCTGCAGAGTAAATTTAAAGTATGAGCAGCACAGTTACTACAAATTATATTTGGATAAACAAGTCGTAAAGCTTTTTGCATGTAACTTGCGTTATCTTCAATCATCGTGGCGTTGATTTCTTCATACTCAGTTAGTCCATACATATATAATTACTTGTGTGTCGATTTTCTGCTTTTGCAATGCTTTTAATAAAAACTAGTTCTGGTTTTTCTATTATAAATCATCTAAAATGAGGAAGGCGAAACTGAAAGCACTGCGTGTGCGCCCACCCCCTTCCGCAATTCCAACTGTAACTAGCTGCATTTTTTTTTAAAATCAAAAATTTCGTGGCCTCATTTTAGGTCGTTTTAGGATTTTTTGATTTTAGTGTTAATATTTGACTTACATAATAAATAATAAACTTAAATGTGAAAGTATGTGCAATAAAAGATACCAATTGATTAAATTATAAAATAATTTGTTATCACCCACTATAATCACCCCTGGGTGGAATGAAATGGGTTATTATTGGGTTATAACCCACATGTGGGTTTTAACCCGGGTGGAAACCCATCTCTACAAGCAGCACCTCTATCACCGAATGAATCGTGATATTGACACATGAATCTATCACACACGAAACTATCACATGAATTCGACAGTGATCGCTGAGACGCGACTTGACGGAGCTGTGTCGCTCGATTCGCACCCTCATTGGCTCTAGTCAGCGTCTACCATTGGGACTTTGGCAGTTGTAAGAATTTGTATGCAGCGCTTAGCAATCGCGGCTGTGTCGCGCTACAAGGGTTGTAGCCTTCTTGCCGCACAGCACGAAGCGCCGCGACCTGGTAACTGGGTCGCGGCTGCTGGATTGCGACCTCTGAGGTCCAAACAGTACCTTTATACCCGTAACAGACGCTCCGATTTGGTTGGAGCCGACCAAATCGAGCCAACCTTCCAACATTGCTACAGACGTTCCAACGGTCGGCTATCCAACCGTCAGTTGCCTTTTGCTACGGCAGAGTACGGACGTCATGCCGCCTGTTTTTTACACGACTGCCCAAATAGAAATGTAATATTTTTAGGACTCATGTATGCGTATGTGTAAGGTATTATTAGAATCCTGGATTACCTAGATAAAATGAGCTACACGCTTAATATACTTTTCGATGATGAATTATTGTTAACGAAATAACAATAATTATTTAGAAATTAAAAAACGCGGTCATCTTTACGTCTCTTGTCGGCGGCGTTGCGAATGCGACTGAGAAGCATTTGGTCGGAAAAAAGCTTCTACACGTTCCAATTTGGTTGGAGCCAACCAAATCGGAAGCCGACCACGTCCAACCAGTAATAATAATAATTATGTTGGGCCAACCGCCGTACACACGTTCCAATTTGGCTGTAGTCGGCTGGTTGGTTCCAACCAAATCGGAGCGTCTGTTACGGGTATTAGGATGTAGCATAGATGGGACACAATTGGACATCAGGACATGTTCGCAAGCGGTTAGAGAGTAGTTCACGTGCAAGCTATAATGTCTTCTCGCGGATACGAACAGTGCGGTTCGCGTGCATTTTTACGAACGTGGTATGGGCACCGATCGAGGCAAGCGCTCTTTATAGGAATGAAACGCAAACAAAGCAAATCTCAGATGGCGCCAGCGTGTCAACGTAAATGTCAATGTTTCGCGCCATCAATCAAAAGAAGTTTGGGCGTCCATAAATTACGTGAGGTGTTTAAGGGGGGGTCGAGTCAAATCTCATCTAATCTTACGTTGGGGAGAGGGGGGGTCTCGGCAAATATCCGCAATTTTTTTTCTGATTGAAACAAAAAAAATTATGCTATTTTGGTCCATTTAATCCAGATTGTACATGCTTAAGATTTAATCTTTATCCCGTTATTTGGCAAAATATTTGCGTGCCATTAAGGTAGTCATGGCGGAGGTGTCAAATAACACCTTGTTTATTACGTCAGCAGTTTCGGCGCGCGTTGCTTATCACATACTTATAACGGGTTAGCCGACACTGAGGGCATTGTATTGTATACCATTGAAATCCTTATGAAACAACCTATTTTATTATGTATAAGAAAATTTAAAAAAACACCTCACGTAATTTATGGACGCCCCCAATACAGGAAGATCTTTTGTGCTCAAACAATTCTGTGACTTAAAATACCAAAAACTGTATTAGCGCCACAGAATACCTAATAGTACTACCGTACAGAAGACTCACTTCCTAACAAAAGTCAGGTTTAGGTATAAAAATATACCTAGACTCGCCAGAGCCTTTGCCCGCAAGCAAAATTGAAACTTAAAACCGCGCGCGAACTACGAATTTTATTTGCGCGCCCAGTTTTATGACCGGGCTGTGAACGACGGCACGGGGTTGTCACTTGAGAAGTTTTTGTACCTAGTTAATTTATTAGTTTTACGATTTAAAAAAGTAGATTAAGCATTACAAACGTTGATTCTGTAAACATATAAATTCCATCTGAATGTCGTGTGTTCGATTCCTACGGGTGTAGGTATTCCTTTGTAAACATTATCCTATCCTATTCTTAATATTGTTTCTGGGCTAATATAACTAATTAAGGATTTTTGTTTTAACTATTACTACTTATTATGGACATGGAATTAAAGAAGAATAAATATTTCAATATGGTGTGAAATTTAACAAAATGTTAGCTCTGATTCACTATTCGTTTTATTCAGACAACCGGTAAACCAACAACATCTTTTATACGCGTTATTATATTGACGTTTAGGCTAAGTAGAAGACATGGCGGGTCAATTTGCAAAAGCAAAAAAAATATTATCAAGTATGCGCTCGTGCGACGTGACCGCGACTGTCGTGCGAGCCGAGCGACAGCCCACTGGCATACGCCGCTTCGGGCGGCGCGCTGGCCGAATATACCTAAACTGCGGAGTGACACCCCCCTGTTAGCGCTACGCACAGGCATCGTTTTGAACAGAGATACTAATCAATATGTTTAAGTTGGATGTGTTTGATGAAAGATTGCCAGCATTTTAACGTAGTAATTACATGTTTAGTAGACAACATAGAAAAACCGATGATCAAATATTCTCTATGAGCAAAGTAACACAATGCGTCACCTTTGGAATAAATGTTGCTTCCCCATTTCGCAGGTGTGGAGTAGATCCGTTCGCGACACGCGTAATGTCACGGGTTAATAGCTTTCGAGGCGCGTAACGTGCACGGTTTGTGCGCGTGCACAGGTGTGGACCCGGCTTAAAACAATATTGTGTAGTCTAGCCAGTGAAATTTGAGCGTGACGTTAACTAAGAATTTGTAATTTGTCATACAGTTCTCTGCTAATCAATCTATTTAACGCTTTTAGCACCATACCAGCTCTCAATCAAAGTTTGCCGTCAACAGGCACTCACGTCTGCGGTAATGTCAACTAGCAAAACCGATATCGATATTTAGTAACAAATCTAAAATATACTTGATGCTACACAGTTTAAATCTGTTTTTAACCAACTTTTCTTCTAAATCTTTGTTTTTTTTATGTATGTTCAGCGATCATTCGTTACCACGTTGACCGCTTCCATGGCAATGGTCCATTTTTTTTCAAATATTGGAAATTGACCATTTAAATTTGGTCAAGTTCTGATGATGGGACCTATAAGAAAATCATCAAACATTGCATGAACTCCATACGACGCTAACTGATTTTTGTATCTTTGTTACCCAATATCTTTGGCAATTATTTATCAATTATTAGACAAATGCATTTTATTTACAAAATTAGTTACCATTTTAATTGTATAATATTTTTTTATAAACATCCTGATTCCTGTAATAGCACCAAAACTATCCTATTTTAATAAATTTAAATAGTAGAGCTTTATCCACTTAAATAGTTTAACTATGTTGTCCCAAGTATAGACAACGTTTGCGATTGTGTGTAGCGTGTACCTGTGCGGCTGCCTGGCGTCGCGGTGGCGGTCGCGGTCGCGGCTGCGGTGGCGGCGGCTGCGGCTGCGGCGGCGGTGCGCGCGCCGCGGGCTGTACTCGCGCCCGCGCACCGGGTCGTGGATGGGGGAGTCTGCGGAACAGTGCGGACTGCAGATACAACTGCTTGCTACCTGCCAAACTAAGCAGGTAGCAAGCAATATTTTGCAGCAGGTCGTTGATGGGAGTCTGCGAAACAGTGAGGATATAACTGATTGCTATCTGCTTAGTTGGAAATGAAATGAAATGAAATGAAAATGAAATGAAATGAAATGAAATATTTATTCGTCATCATAGGTATAAAAGTCAGTTGTTACAATTAAATTGGGCTTGGGACTTAAGCCTCATCATCATTATTTCAGCCATCGGACGTCCACTGCTGAACATAGACCTCCCCCAATGACTTCCAGATTGGCTAGTTGGAAGCGGCTTGCATCCAGCGTCTCCCTGCAACCTTTATCAGGTCGTCTGTCACCTTGTGGGTGGATGTCCAACGCTGCGCTTGCCAGTACGTGGTCTCCATTCTAGAACCTTTCTGCCCCATCAGCCGTCAGTTCTACGTGCTATGTGCCCTGGCCAATGTCACTTCAGTTTGCTAATCCGTTGGGCTATGTCAGCGACTTTTGTTCGTTTACGTTCTCCTCGTTTCTGATTTGATCTTGCAAGGAAACACAGAGCATAGCCCTTTCTATAGAACGCTGTGCGACTTTAAGTTTTCTTATGAGGCCCATAGTAAGAGGCCAAGTTTCAGCTCCATGTCATCAGTTATCACGGAATTGCATGTTTCGCACCGGATCGTGGATGGGAGTCTGCGGAACAGTGCGGAGACAACTGCTTGCTACCTACTTACTATTACGCTAACTTTCTCGAAAGAGCATGAAAAAACAGACAGATAAGACTCATAATCCCTTATGCTGTCTTTAGTTTTCAGTAAACTACATAGAGCATTTAAAATACAAATTGTTAACAGTCTGTCAACCTTACATTTGCTGTAATCAATAAAGCTTTTTTCCATTCTATTGACGTATTAAGTTACATGAGCAACAACTTATTTAGCCTGCTTCTGTTTATCCGTCTTACATCACGCCCGCTGTAGGAGCTAGGAAACTGAATGACATACCTGGCACCATGATAGGAGACTGCAGTTAGTTGGGGTACAAGAATAGCATGGGCGCCGGCAGGGGGTGCCAGGTGGTGCACTTACACTCCTGGGAATCTCAAATGAAATCAAAATTACCCAGAGCTGAGAGTATTTAACAAAACCCTTTTATTAATGCCACATGAAAAATTAACGGGTCGAGCAACCCCCTAGGTTTTTTTGACAATACTTCATAATTTTATTGCATTCCATAGGTTACAAAGTGTTATAGCTTTATGGTATCTCTATGGACCCTGTACAACAATTTCTGTCGGCGCCAATGGGTACAAGAGTAATATCTTACTATGCATATTTCGATTCGAGCTCTCTGTGGCAACTTTAAGGATCTAAACGGCATACCTGGCACCATGATGGGCGACTGTAGCCGGCGCTTATAGACTGGCTCATCAACGACTGTGAGGGCGTAAGGTACAAAAGCAACATCTAACAACCTGCTTCCGTATCCGCGTACACGCCCTCTGTAACAGTTTTAAAAATCTTATGGACATACCTGGCACCATAATAGGGGACTGCAGTCTGTGGTCGGGCCAGTACTCGCGGCGCCCGCGCTCGTACTCCGGTTCATCCGAGTCAATCGTGACAGTGTCATGGTACGGGGGCGCGGAGGGCGTGTGTGGCGTTGTCGACTTCTGTCTTCGCCTGAGACAAATTAAACATATAGTTTTTAAAGAAGCTAGGTGTAACCCTAAAATCATAGGAAGGTCAAAAATAAAGTGACAAAACATGTTATTCGTCTGCACTAAGTTTTAGATTATCTGTCTCTCACAGCAAAAGTGAATAATTGCGTTTGAACAAGTGAGAAAAATTAGTATCGACAGCAAGATATATTAAAGTACAACTTGTATAATTACTTTGCTTACAAGGAAATTCTAACACAAAAATAGAAAACACCACAAAAACAAGTTTATACTAAATCCCATTTACCTCATTTCACTAATGTCCGCATGAAAAAGTAAATAACATTTTATTGCTAATTAGTGTAATATATTAATTAGTTATTCTTCTTTAACAGTAATGAGGTAAATAAATATTAACAAATAATACATTTCTATACCCGTTTATTTATAACGCATTCCTTTTATATATTTAATTATACAGATATGTAGTCGCTTATTATTTTTAACTTGTAGCTTGTTCTGAAAACGGAATTCAATTTATTTTACCAAATAAATGATTACGTGTACTTCGAGATGCTGCATACAAATGAAACGAGCGATTGACGATGGATATCAATTCGGAATGCGATTGTTAGACTTGTTAGTGTGTTATGGAACGGCTATGCATCCATAATCCATTATCGACCAAACAACTTTGCTAAAGGTCTCGTCTCACTAGACGCGTTTTTTGGACGTTCGTGTTTCCCTATCAAATTACAGTAGCGATAAGTCCCTGAATTATACGTTTTTCTGTAAAAAAAACATGTTTAATTCACTTTGTATGGTGCGCAATAAAGAGTATCTATCTATCTACAGTGTATCTTACATTGTATTTGACACAGACAGTCATGTTTTTCAAAATAAGGTGGTATCACTGTTTGTGACGGATGTCGTAATGCCACGGGTTTGCTTATTCATAAGTTAGGTTATTGGGTCGAAAAACATACCCCCGTCAAAAAAGGGGTGTAATTTAATAAGTTTTCGGCTTTAGAAATTAAGATTGCGTCACTGTTCAAAATCCGTAGTCTGCTAAGTCATCAGAGCAAAGTTTATTAGCTCATTGTTAAAGCAGTTTTCTATAAAAGAACATTTCACACTCATAAAACGCAAGCTACACCAATGTGATAACGACCTATTCCATTCATTTTTTACATCCAATGCTTGCATTGATAAAACATAGACTTCACACTAATACAGCTAGTATGGCACTCATGCTAACTGCTCCAACCGGTAACGAACCTCAAACAATGTTTCCTGAGAAATCGTTATTTTTAATTGCTATTCGATAACAGATGCCAAAATATAGTGTAACGAAATAATTTCATGTCGTTTAACGATACAATAAATATAGATCGATGTGACGTTTGTTGAAAGTTTTTTTTTGTTTGTCCCCTAGAAAACGTTGTATTTAAGCAGTGGATCATCTCAAAATTGAAGAGAGGCAAAATGCAGGGAGAGAAGAAAAATACGCCACCGACAAGAGCAAAGCTTCTATAAAGGCTAGAGAGAATACAAAAAAGATTTTTGTGGCAATTGGCTGGCACACCTTCCTGGCAGCACAAGATGTCATACGAAACAACATTGAAACGATTTCATATGGTCAGTCTCGAAAAAAAGCGAAACAAATTGGACCTTATGTTTCTATACAAATTGCTAATAGGTCTTACAGATTCTCCACTGTTACTTAACAAAATTAAATTTAGAGTACCTTTAAGATATCAAAGACTTAGTATTAAGCCACTTACTATGCCTAAGCGCCGAACAAAGTTGGGAACTAACTCACCCCTGTACCGACTGTCCAACATGTATAATGGAATTTGTGACGATACACACACCATACATACACCATGACTCGAAATTACTGTTTCCAAACGTGCTATTGCTTATAATAAACATAAGTGAACAGCAGCTGTCGTTTAAAATAATGTCTGTACCATTGTTTTTTCTTTTTTATAATAAGCATGCTGTGTTTACCTATAAGTAGTTGTGCAATAAGCTTGTATTATAGTGATAAACAACTTTGTATTTGAAAGATTGTAACAATAGGCTAGTTTCCTGGGTCAACAAAAGATTATGCTATGTAGTCCGTCAGTTAGATTATTATCAAAAAAGATTAGACCTATATTTTGTCTTTTGTCAATCAAACAAAAAATGACGAAGATAAAGCACATCAAAATGAGCACGTGACGTCACGCCTAGCTAAAAAGTGTCGCAAGGCGTGACGTTACGCGGAACTTTAACGGGCTATATCTTTATTATTTTTTGTTTGATTGAGAAAAGAAAAAATACGTGTCCAATATTTTCTGTTAATATAACTGCCGGACTAATTCGATTTTTTTAGGAAACTAGCCCATTGTTGGTAAACCTAATAAATAAATCAAATCAAAGCTCTTAAATAGCGATAGATCATCTCATGAACGCAGCGTAGTGCGCCCTCCGATAAGGTGGAGCGATGTTATACGCAAAGCTGCTGGCAGCGGGTAAAAAAGATAAACTAATAAAAAGGACATTGTATAGTAATCAAAAGCTTATCAGCCCGCCACATAATATCAAATCTAAATCTCACAAATCTCAGCAGATTTTTGATTTAAAGTTCAACATATGGAATTCATTATTATTTTAGATAGTTCTAGGTTTTGTTGTAGATGGACATGTTGACAGTACTAGACTAGCGACCCGCCCTCACTTCGCACGAATAATACATGTACAGTGCCCGGCGGTAAATATTACACATCGACCTTTGGAAAGAGACAATCGGCTATTTTTTTTTTTTTTTTTTTTTTTTTTTTATTAGGTCTACCGACAACTGTGACATTATGTAATAACTCTTAAACAGGGGTAATTTCTAAGCTAAATGCACAGCTAATTACTGGTAAACACCACATGCACAATTGGTAAGAGATCAAAAAAAAATACACTACACAAAAAGACAAAAAAAAAACAAAATCTACCAATAGCTAGACAACTATTTAAAAAAATAATACAAATAGAGTTGAGCTACTCGTATTCGTATAATTTTCGAATACAGGCAACCTCCTTACGAAAGGTGGCTAGTGAGCTAAGGAAGACGTCAGTTCTGTCGCTGCACTCATTGTAAAGCCGACTAATACGGACTAGGGGGGAGTTTCTGCCATACATTTCGGCTTCGTATAGCGTATAATAATTGCAAACAAACTAGTGATTATAATTTAAGAACTTCTGGACTGAGTTGAATACACGTGCGATTAGCCATTGAATTTATAATTTTTTTGCAGTGCTACCTTGAAACCAGTAAAAGGAATGTGTTTTATAATTTGAGGTATCTTATTGTAAATTTGGATACACATTTATAAGCGCTGCGCAAACGTAGACACTTTTTTTGCCGACACGGCACACCATCACAGGGAACTGTAGTTGCTGTGTCCTGGTAGCGGTGATCGGACACAGTCGCCCGTAGCTAATACTGGTCACTGGTAACCGTAGTTGCTGAGTCCGGTGGCGGCAATCGGACACAGTCACCGGTCGCTACTTCTGGCCACAATTCGTTCGGCTCGCCCCGCTCGTGCCCCTGCATCACCCGCGCTCGTGAGCTACCCTTTCAGTGTGCGTGGCTTGTGTCGCACACAGGATACGGACATCAAATGTAACTCCTCCGTTTGCGCAGCTCAGTACAATTGTAAGGAAATTTATTATTGTTGCTTGTGTCTTCAACTGACGACTTTCAGTTTCCAGTTACCGACACCGAACACTTTTTGATAAGACGTCGTCATGAGTATGTGTTAAATGGTGCTTCCATTTAACACATACTCATGACGACGTCTGAACTGAACACAAAAAATGTTTACGTATGAACAGGAAGTCGATGATTTCATACTGGTTCAATAGAAATCAAATATTCATCGGTTAGGTAGCTTGTATCTGACACAAGACACAAAAGTGTCCACGTTTGCGCCTTCGCATATACCTAGTAGCAGAACTATTAGTTAAAACCGTATCAAAATCCAAGAAAACAAGAGACGTAATACACACGACGAGAAACTTGAGTCCGAAATGTAGTGATGCAAATTCCACGGAAATTGGTATTTGGATGCTACATGACATAACGCACTCAAATAATTAAAGGCATATTACATTAAGCACAATTCTTGATACATCACAATGCTCTGTTGTGTCCCTAAAAAGTCGTGAAAATACATTTTTAAGACTATCACTAAATTTCAATGCTTTTAAATTTTTTTGAATTGTATGGCATTGATTGACGTAACGCCAACACAGAATAATTACTTCAAAAGAAATGACCATAAATAATATAAATAAGTCATTGTATGAAGTGATTAGAAAATCAACGTCATTCATTGTGTTATAATATAATGTATAATCATAATCATACATGATCGTAATCGAATAATATGCCTAATAGTAACGTCATAATATATTCGACGCCATTTATTTTTATGAAGATTATTTATCTTCAGCAAGCATTGAAACAATTTTTTAAACTTTATGCATGCAGAACAAAATGGATAGTACCTACTTATTAAGAATTAACTTGTGGTTATGACAGACTAAGATATTCAGTGGCGGTCGAAGTCTATCGACGCCGCATCGATAAAATTGTGTTGTCTGTGTTTTCTACTTTTCTAAATAGTATTATGAGTTATGACGTAACTCGATGAGTTAATTTCTTATCAATTTTAGTAAATCTTTTAGTGTTATCTTCTGAAACCATTAATTTTAATGGTTAAGTTAATAAGGTCTAAGATCCTGATAAATATGTTTAAGTTTTATTGACTAAGTGTTAGGATAACTTTAAAAGCGAATTTAGTACTATTCTTTTATTAAGCATTAAGGCCTTAATTGTAATGTAAGCAGTAATAGTCTCACCTTACTATTGGAGATCTATCCCGATGCGGGGAGAACGGTATCACGTGATGCAGTGACGGTTCGCGGTGCAGTGGCGCTCTATGCCTGGGCGACAGCTCGCGATGCCTTGGCGACAGCTCGCGGTGTCTGGGCGACAAGTCGCGGTGCCTGGGCGATAGCTCGCGGTGCCTGGGCGACAGCTCACGGTGCCGGGGCGACAGCTCGTGCCGCTCACGCAGCAGAGGCGGTGTGGTTGGCGACACGGGGGAACACGACCCGTTCCGCAGTGGGGAAGAACCCTTCTCCCACTCGCTAATCGGCACCTTGTCGTACCGCGGCGGACTCGTAATCCTCGCCGGCGGCTCCGTCACCACATTGTCGTCCGGCGACAAACTCTCTAGACTCGCCGACCGAGACTGATGCTTTGACTTCTTCTTCTTCTTTTTCTTATCCTTCTTCCGTTTTTCCTTTTTCTTCTTATATCTTTGCTCGTCGAATTCCGGCTCGTCTACATATTCGAGCCCGCGGCGCTTCCTCGACGCTGCCGAAGAAGAATCATGCGTGAGATTGTAATCGTCTCGACGGCTCGACGTGGTCACCGATATAGTCTTGTTGTCGACAAATGTGCGTATAGGATGCGATTTCCTCGTACGGTCGAGGTCGTCGGCGATGTGCCGACTGATCGAGCTAGCCTCGCTCTCGATCTCGCCAGCTTCAGGGGCCGAGAGCTCCTCGGAGCTAACATCGGAATACTCCACTAGGGGTTTAAAAGAGTTGACAGTAGCGTAAGATTGTTCATGAGTACCATGGATCCTGTATTTCTTGTGCAAGCGTTTCTTATGCTTCTCTTTGTGGTGCTTGCTGTGGCGTTTTTCATATGCTCGCTCCATGACGATAGGGGGCGGCGGGCCCGCCCTGTGCCGACTCCTTACATTACATCAACTGTAACAAATTGAAATGCTATCTACATTTTAAGTTCTGCTGGACTAGTTGTGCTAATGAAAAAAAGGCCCTACCATAGGCTAAGATTTTGAATCATTTAAAAAAAAGTAAAACCTTTTTAAAAATGTTGTTGCGGAAATTGCGGAATGGAGGACAAATTTATCAAAAACCTTGTCTTGTAAGGGCATCAGGCTTATCTCTGGTTGACTAGAGTCTAAAATAAACCAGTTCCTGTAGGCCTACTACACAATGTTTCGCTTTTCGAATAAGAATATGATAAGGTGTAAACCTTAGAAATGAAAATTACCATCTACTTGTCTCAATCCTTTGATAAAATTTGAACAACTGAAAAACTAGCCATGTAAAAAATACGACCATTTTCAATTGTCCAGAAATTGTCAAAGGATTGACAGAAGTAGACGGTAATTTTAATTTATTTTATACGTCCGAAAGAACGAAATATTTTAACAGTAGGCCTTCTAAAGCATCGCCCAGTGCGGGCTGTCTATCTATATGTCTATATGTCTATCTGAATTTGTTGCATCACTTCTTCTCATCACCAGTTAATTTGTAGTCGTAAATAGAGTCGAGTTCTAAAGAAGACTAGAATGGGTCAGTGGACAAGAAATATGTTAAGCACAATAGGTATACTAATAGCACCCAAAATACTTGAACAAGTAATGAATCTTAGCATTTTTATCATGCACTATACCAATAACATTTCAAAGATAAATATTATAGGATATGAGATAAAGATATACCCCCTCCAAATGTGGTGAAGAACAAAAACCTATTAGTTGTTCGGAAACAGCAGAAGAGTAAAATATTGGGACGTGTAAAAGTTCCTCAGCATGTCTATTTACAGTTAAGGTAAATTAAGGTTATTCTGTAATGATGAAGCTAATACTCCACGATGAACTAACAAACTTAAACATGGGTCCACTCTTAAAACATTTACATCCAATAAATTTACTAACAAAAACTATGCTTTTGTTTGCCTAGTTGGGTATCTAATTCCAGCGAGACAAGTACTATACAGATAATGACTGTATGCTTGTCTTGTGTACATTTTTTTCATCATCCGATTCCGATGAAACTTTAGTGAGTTGATATGTGCATAAAGCTCCGCATAAAACAACCAAATTATTATAAATAACCATTAAATATTCGATAGATTTCTACGAACCAAACCTACACTAGGCCCTCAGAAGTTCAGAACGGAATTGATGACTATGCGTTATCACGGGCCAACAGTTAGTAAACAAATATTAAATATACTTACAGAAACAAAAATAAAGTAGCTTTAAGCTTTAGCACGATCAAGAAGCTTTTCTTATCAAGTCAACCAGAAATAATAATAATTCATAAATAAAAATTTAAATAAACCATAAATGTATTAATTCTGACATACATGCAAAACAAACTTGGTACATTGGACATTTACAAATCAGCTGATCACAATTACCCTTTATTATAGAAAAGAGACTCCTACAGGATTTCTTCTAAAAGGTCACTGAACACAACATGACATTCACATTAACTACGTCCACCATTTGCAACTAACTTTAGTGAAACGATAATCATGCAAATAACTTTCATTGATTTTTATGCCGACTGTACAACTTACTTGAGAAACGACCAAAAATACAACTTTTTATAACAGCTGTCTTTCTATAATAAAATAACAATTGAGTACACCTAAAAACTATTAAAAAACAATGGAAAATATTTAAAAAATAATCACACGAAAATCACTTGCAAAAATTGTACACCATTTTGGCAGGTAAAGCAAGAATGCAATTGACTTACGAAATTAGCACACAATAACAATAAATAGGTGATAAGGACTTACCAGATGAATAAACGGGCGTGCGTCCAACACAAACACGATAAAATATTTTTGCAATGTCCTACTGAATTGTGTAAGCTATGACTCGGGTTTTATTTTACAATTTTTACAGGTTTAGCAAGCTTTTTGCTGTCAATATATCGGTATTAATGTTCTTTGTGATCTTAACAGACTTATTTTGCTAATCATTATCATAAAGAGCGCATAATTCATGTAATTACATCGGATTCTTTTTATTAGGAATTTGAGAACGTAGATTTAGAGGCAGCCATTTGCTTTTTCTTTCATCATCCACTAGTGCTGTAAAACGTTCCAATGGTCGATAATTATACATTATATGTATCGATAATTCTTAGATGTTTCTGTCAATCAAGTCGATGATTTTATAACTATTTAGCAACCTACCCCAACTTTGCTTAAGTAGTGTAACATTAAATGTATTTTCAGTTACAAATTAATTATACAACCCTTCTACTACTACGTAAAGTAGTATTGTTAAAACCGTATCAATATCAATAACCCTACAATAGTTGCAGAGGTTAGCCTATACAAGATCTTTTAATTTGTTTATACAATTAGAGATACATACAACCAAGACGATCAAGAGATAAATTATAATACCTATTAGTAATATCGACTTACCCACGCAAAGTTCATGACTTCTATATCTGCAAGAATACTATTAATTGGCCTCTCACTGTTGTCAAACAAACACCTAAGTGGTGAATGTTTAGAACAATGTTTGATGTAATTAATTTTTCCATCGCTGTTGCATTTTGTAGTTGCAATTGCAATAATTCTAATATAAAAAAAAACAAATTACCCTTGAAAAGTAAGTATATTTCAATTACAGGTTGACTTACTTACAGATGGTGATCAAGGTCTGATGATTGAGCTTGAAGGGCATCACTGGCTCATCACTGACATTAGCTAACAATTCACCTAAACCAAGTTGAGTTCGTCAAACTATGGGTAGATCTAAAGATCAGCTAAAGCTGATAATGGCGATCAAGGACTAATTTAGGACCATGAGATCATCACAAGTTCTCAATAAATCTAGTCCCGCCCCTCTGAAATGTCAGCTGACATCTCCTAAAATGCACCCCTAAACATGATACTCAATAAGTCTATACTTCGAAGTGATTTGATGATCTTTAGGCTACGAGTATATAATCAGTACAGCTTATAACAAAGACCAGACCCATTCACCATAGTAATTATGGCAAACAACTGTTAGCATCGGAGCCTGTCAAATGAGCATAAACTTCGCCAATCTACGGCTACTAATATAAAAATCCGATGGTGATCTTGACTTAAAGGTCCATCAATTTCAATCAAGATTAGAAACTGATCACCATCAGTTAGTCAGTATACTTACTTACTTACGTACCTACTAACTTACTAATCAAAACACGATGATTCTACGTTAATTAGAGCGCAAATCCGTTGATCATCATCATCATCATTTCAGCCATAGGACGTCTACTCCTGAACATAGGCCTCCGCTGTGATTTCCAGATTGACCAGATGGAAGCGGCCTGCATCCAGCGACTTTCTGCAACCTTTCTTTACCAGGTTATCTGTGTACATTGTGGGTGGACGTCCTATGCAACGCTTCCTGGTACGTGGCCTCCATTCCAAAACCTTTCTGCCCCATCGGACGTCAGTTACCTTAATAGGGCTCCGTAAATATAATCTACAACATAGCTCCACCCTCTAATCTGACCTTGATCACCACATTGACTATCTATCAGCACATTCATTCTAATTAGCCTGTGCAACCATAAATTTTGTACGAAATAGCATCTTTTCTTATTATTACAGAACTTTCGACGTTGTGTGAACCTGTCCTTGAACTTGCTAATTTAAAGAGTAAATGACACCTTTTTATGATATTATTTTTATTAAACAAAAAAAACTTCGGTGATTAACGTAACGTAATAAATTTTATCATTATTTACGATGTTAACAAAATGAATTAATTATTTGAAAGTATCGACAACTTTTTCAATCATTGGTTTCACTATGAATTGCGTTTGTACCGGAAACACCTAAACGTCAAAATACGCTCTTCGCAGCGCGAAACTTAAAATATTTTTCTACTACACATTTTTGATAATTACTATACTGAAGATTTATATAATTCTTAAAGAGTTTATAGTATTACTTATATATACTTTGCTTGCTATCTTTTTATTACATAGGATCGCAATAATATCCTTTTATTTTTTTAGTTGTACTTTGATTTGCAACGACGAAAGGTGTTACAAGAAGTTAAAATAAAAGCGATAGTAGTTTTCAATTACAAGGATATACATATCCTTTAAGAAAATATTAATTAAATTACAATAAAATTAAAAAATAGATATACATTAATCAAAAAAGACTTCAAAAGGACGAGCTTTTTCAATACGAATGTAAAATTTTTTAGTGTCGCCATTATTTTTTATTGTATAGAGATTAACTATTGGTCCCATAAAATTACTAGTGGTCCCATAAAATTCGGAAAGTCCTATCAGCATGAAACCGGTGGACAGCAGAATTAAGTGTCTTTTGTTCGGGCTTAAATAATTCTAGTATTAGGAATGGGGTCCTGCACAAGAATATACAAATAAAATACCATAAAAAAACAAAATGATTTATTCTATAAATTAATAATTTATAAACTTTTGTTGTGGTGTAATGAAGGTTGTATGATTCTAAAAAAATTCATGTAGGTAATTTATATCGAACATACTAATGTTAAACTATGGCGCGCGATTAAAAGCCAGGACATTCTGGAACCAGTTTGTATGAATACAGGAGTGATGGATAAAAAAGAAAACTAAAGAGTGAGAGTACCCTCTACTTCGGGTAAATAACCTGATGAAAACGGGTGTTTTCTCATTTTCGGTAAATTACTGCCCATCACTAATAGTAATCTTTATACACTGCTGTGTCGTTTGAGATCGTTCGTGTTTGATTTAAGAACATGAATATCAATAGGCTTTTTTTTTAGGTTACTTATATTATCTCTTCAACATCATGACATGAGCTAGCAAGGCTAGATAGTCAGTTTTACGATTCGGTAGAAAACGAGTCATTGTTATTTTTTTAATTTATACTCTGGTAACCCTAACAGTCTGCGTGCAATTTGCGTCCTCCGACAGTTGCACTTATTTTGCTAAAATTAATTAAATAAAACAGTAAATTACTCTTTCCAAAGTGACTCATTTTAAGTGAAATGATATGTACTCTCTGAAATATTTTTTAATGTTCTCATTCTAACGGAATACCTCACAATGACCCTTGAGTTCACGGCTGCAGTTGCTTGCGCATCGTGATATTACCCAATTTGGAGAAGAAATTCCAAACATTCTGGCCTTTTGTTTTGTTTATTTTCGGCATATAATTTTCACATGAACGGCTGGAGTGTGTACTCAGTCCGTATCAGTTGCAAATGTTCCGATATGGTTATGATGGTCACTTTCGAGTCATTGAACCTACTTGCGGCGTGGTGACACTGTGCTGTGGTTTGTGAGTCGTAAATATGTAAATAAACATGAACGATATCAGCGTGAAAATAGCGGAATCTGTGAAGGAGCAGCCGGTGGCTGATGAGACGCCCTCGGCGCTGACAGTATCTGAGAATGAGTTGGATCCGTTGGCGATAGAGAGCACCGAAGTTGGTGGAACAAAAGACCCTTTGACCGAGGAGGTTACGCCCGCGAAATTAGAAAAGGCGGGAATCTGTGATGAAAATGCCAAAGAAGACGAGTTAAGTGAAAATGATAAGGTAGAATGTGATAAGTTAGTTGCTTTGCAGGCAGAGAGAATTAAAGGTAAACCTGAATTTTGTAGCTATCCAAGTAAATCTTATGGGTTTTTTAAAAATAAATTATAACTTAGCCCAACCATGATACAATTTATGTAGACAGTGCATGCTTATTTTTACAATATTATTAAAATGTAGGTAGTTTTATGCTGTTGAATTATTTATTACAAAAAAATGAAATAATGTGATTATTATTATGATTAATGACAATTGGTTTGTTTTCCTATTTAATTCCACACCAATCTTGGTTCAAGTGACATGAATTATTTGTGATTGTGTGGGTAGGTATCATTGTTAATACTGCAACTTTTAATTTCGTCTGGTTAGCATCAAATAATATCTAAAACTATTGTGTCCTTTCATTCCATTCCTCCATGCATTAACTCATCAAGGTATGATTGCGTGCAGGATGCGTAATGTGGTCTCATGAAATTGCTTGGATGTTCACGGGTTAACATCACTTGAAGTAATGTGGTCAGTCTAATTGAAAATGCTAAGAGCTACTGTATTCATTCATGGTCAAGTAGTTGATTAGAAGTAATCAAAAATGATATAAAATTTTATTTTAACAAATAAAAAGAAGAAATTGTATTTCATTAGAATGCCATATTTACACATTTTAACTTTTCAGAGGAATTGTTGAAAGAAGATAGCAACTCCCCATATTGTGTTGAGCAGACCGAAGTCCCTGATAGTGAGGAGGCACTGTTACATGATGCAGAGACCGCCGTTGAGCCTGCGGAAAAGGATCCGGTTTCAGAACCTGCAGTGGCTGAATCGGAACCTATGACTGTTGATGAGGCTGCCAAGGAACCTGAACATTTAGCTGAAGCACCTAAAGTAATCAAAGTTATATTATCTAGCTTTTGTTTGCGGTATCATATGCGTTGACATAAAAAGTATCCTATGTGTTAATCCAGGCCATGGTCTATTTGTATGCTAAATTTCATCAAAATCTGTTCAGTAGTTTTTGCGTGAAAGAGTAACAACATCCAGTAACCAGATCCATACATCCATACATACAAACTTTTGCAGTTATAATATTAGTAAGGATCTAAATGCTAGCTGCATTTAATTTTTTTGACATTATATCAAGGTAATAAGGCTCAAAGTATAGTTTTCTCTGTCTAATATGAAGACAAAGCTCTATGGGTTTAACAAACATAAAATACTAGCTGTACTCACGTGAAATACAGCTTGTCACCTCTCTATATTCCTCCTTTTAAAAGTGAATTGAAAAATAGTAGCCTATGCTTCCCTAGTAATCACTTACTTCCATAGTATTTGGTAATCACTAACAAAGCGGCACCACTAAGCTACAAGCACCTCTGTTGTCTATGTTATCTTTTTGCTTCACAGCCCGTTTCTCCCGTAGCAACTCAATTCAGTGAACCGAGTTCCTCCAAAGAAGTAGAGCCCGTTGAGAAACATATTCTTATGAAGGTTGAGGCTGATGTCGAAATGAACGAAGCACCCCGGGTCGAGGACAAACCTGAACCAAAGGATCCAAAGCCTAAAACGCAGTCGGTGAATGGTGACATCCCTATGGTTAATCATAAGGTAAGGGTAAAGATAAAATACCGTGCTGATAAGATGCCGTGTGGGGACGGCTGCAAAGAATACACATCCCCACCGCCAACAGGAGGCGTGTCGTAAGAGGTGACTAATTCCTGTAGCATGAGATGGGAGCAGCGTCTATGCGCGAAATCTTATAAAAAACTGCGCTCGCCAACCCGCCTGCCAAGCGTAGCGAGTATTGGCAATACCCCCAATAATAGGTAATTGGGGTACAGTCAATCGGTCAACCTACCCAAAAAGAAACTAAAAACCTGGTTGATACATAACTGTTTCTACTCAGTGGAGGAATATTTTGATTTTTTCAAACGAATATGATGTTAAAATTAGTGATTATTGTATATGATAAAATTGTTTGCATGCCAGATTCTGGTAAAATGTGTGAAACGCTGTTAAAATTTAAGATCTGTATGTACCACATTTTGAGCAAAATAAAATATTATCTTATCTTATCTTATCTAAAAAGTTCAAGGTCGTTGAACCGATTTTCAACTTTAAGTCCGACATGTAGAGAACTAGAGATCAATATCGATTAATAAAATTTTACGTTTTGTGGTAGGTTGACGATGTTGTCTGTACTTAACAGATAAAGAAAAGTTAATTGGGGAACAAAAAAAAACGGCCGGGTGCGAATCAGATTGCACACGATTTTATATTTGGTTAACTGTGTAAAATATAACATTAAAATAAAATAATATGTATTTACCTAATACGGTTTAAAGTATATGCCCCTATGTCGGACAAATCGGACGGACAGGCAGCATCCTTTAAGTATGAAGCTCTAAAATGTCTTTAAAAGTCATGGTCCAAAATTAAATCCATAATCTGTTAAATGATTCAACAGACTCCTATATCTCTAAACATTTATTTATTTATTAAATAAGATACACCATAACTTATCTTACTTACAATAACAAACTATAAATAATGTTCAAAAACTTCAAGCTGTGATAAGACAGATTTTTTTGGCCTTCATAAAGTAAAGCGGTATTCTCATAGCGGTCGACGAGAGAAGAACACACATTATGCAGTTAGGCCGCGTTCACACGTTAAGTATTGTGTTGTAGCACAGAATAAATAATATAGTTGTAGTGACCCGCTGACTGAGAGCGGGCGTTACGCAGTTAACAGTTTTTCCATATACCAGAGCTGCATGGCAAGGTACAACTCTAAGGTTTCTCTAATGGTTTTCCTCTACCTAAAGGTTGTCTGGAAGAGATTATTTGTCGCTATTACCGCCTAATGGGCTAGTTTCCTAAAAAAATCATATTAGTCCGTCAGTTGGAATAACAGAAAGTATTGGACATGTATTTTTTCTTTTCTCAATCAAACAAAGTTCCGCGTAACGTCACGCCTTGCGACACTTTTTAGCGAGGCTCTTTGTAATTTTTTGTTTGGTTGACAAAAGACAAAATATGGGTCCAATATTTTTTGATAATCTAACTGACGGACTAAATAGAATAATCATTTTTTGACCTAGGAAACTAGCCCATTGTACGTATTTCTGTAAAAATCATGTGTAATTTACTTGTATGGTGTACAATAAAGAGTATCTATCTATCTACAGCGAATTTTTTTAAATAACGTCTAAAAACAATGTATAAAAACTAACTACTTTATCATAATTAATTTTAAACTTCGTTATTTTATCAACAAAAAAAAAAGGAAAACGCGAGGTGCGCGATCATTGCGTTCATCGTTCCGCTTCCGTTGGAAATAAATTATTTGTCATTATCATATCGCGTCGACGCGACGAGCAGAGAGGCGAGAACGCCGGACTTTGCGTTGCCATCTCTGAGATCCCGGGTTCGATTCCTGGGCGGGTCAGTGTAGAAAACAAACTATTCTACATTGCATTGGGTCCTTGTGTTCCACTACACCGTAACTGTCCATGTATCTGATCTCTATAACACGAGTGCTTTGGATAATTACCTTATTATCAGATCGATGTAAGTGATGTAGTCCAAAAGTTATTTCATCATTCATCATTATTTCAGCCATAGGACGTCCACTGCTGAAAATAGGCCTCCCCCATTGACTTCCAGATTGGCCGGTTGGAAGCGGCCTGCATCCAGCGTCTTCCTGCGACCCTTACCACTACCCCGCCCACTGCCACTTCAGGTTGCTAATCCGTTGGGCTATGTCAGCGACTTTTGTTCGTTTACAGATCTCCTCATTTCTGATTCGATCTCGCAAGGAAACACCAAGCATAGCCCTTTCCATAGCACGCAAAAGTTATTTAATGATTTGTATTTACTTACACCAATCCCCCGATTCAGAACCTTTCGACACCAAATTGTCGACTGGAAAACCACATCATCATTATCATCATTTCAGCCATAGGACGTCCACTGCTGAACGTAGGCCTCCCTCAATGACCTATCATTGGGGAG
Organism: Anania hortulata; assembly: GCA_963576865.1. Taxonomy (NCBI): domain Eukaryota; kingdom Metazoa; phylum Arthropoda; class Insecta; order Lepidoptera; family Crambidae; genus Anania; species Anania hortulata. The sequence continues at coordinate 18,428,196 of OY756398.1, read as the reverse complement.
GATTCCCAATACTCGCCACGCTTGGCAGGCGGGTTGGCGAGCGCAGTTTTTTATAAGATTTCGCACGTAGACGCTGCTGCCCGTCTCGTGCTACAGGAATAAGTCGCCTCTTACGACATGCCTGTTGGCAGTGGGGAAGTGTATTCTTTACGGCCGTCCCCACACAGCACGGAAAACCACGTCACTATATTAACATTACGTGCCACGTGATGTATCGTTTGTCGATTCGTTTTCGAAGGGTTCTAAATCGGAGGCCAGCTCTCCGAAGTAGCCACGATTTCACGAACGCAGCCAAGTAGTAGTTTATCATAATTATTTCGTCAACGACATTAAAATACATAAATACGTTGCCTGTCAATCATTCATGTCATGCTGTAGATAAGACATTTAACCTTTTTTGAAAAAATCCTGCGAAATTATGACTGAATATTAGTGATAGATTACAGCATACATTGTTTAAAAGTAAATGCTTATAAAATTTTATTGATTGTGTTGTAAGTGGTATACAAAACCCCTCCCTATAAATGCCTTGTTCCAAACAACACCGTGACTAGTTAGACAACTGATACAGGGTGTTCTACTTATTTAAACTGGAGAAAAAGAGGTCGACGTATAGTAATATTCATAAGTATGTATTTAAGAACTACCTGTTGCCCGCGACTTCGCTGGCGTGGTCTTTAGTCTCTTTGACTAACTATGATTTTGCAATGCCCAAGAGAACGAAGTCGCAGGCAGCAGCGAGTGTTACATATTTGTCACATACATTTTTTTTTCAAACTGAGCACCGAAATCTGTCGGTAAGAAGCACTATTTATAATGTCAGTTATCTTGCATTGCATAATTCGGGAACCGTACAGTTTTCTGGGACAAAAGTATCCTATCTGCTATTCCAGGCTATAATCTGTTTATGTGCCTAATTTCATCTAGATCCGTTCAGCCGTTCTGGCGTGATTGAGTAACAAACATTCATCTATTCAAACTTTCTCTATAATATTAGAAAGAAGATTTACTTACCCTAACTAATGATGTTAGTTTATTTATTATTTTATTTTATTTTATTCGGAAAACATACAGTGATACATTTCTTACAAAACTAATTGCATACACAACTGAACACCAATTACATGTTCTTACTTGTAATTATCTAAGATACTTGTTAAAAAACTTGTACATAATTTGGCTGTTTGGATTCTAAATTAAACAAAGAAAAGAGAAAAAAAAATCAAGACAATAATAAATCATAACTGCCACAATCAAAAAACCAATTCGAACCAGTTATTCGCCAATGCTTGACCTTTAATGGTTTAGAGCCAAACAGATCTAGTTCTTGGTCATCAAAAAGCTTATTTACATGTACCTTTTTTTATATGGCTGAAAAAGGCTGTGGACTTGCAAAGGCCATACACATAATTTTTATAACCTACTGGTTGTTGGCTGCGACTTATTTCACATCAAAAACCTTTTTGGCGGCGGCATACAAAAACTGTCCAAATTCATCACATTCGGATGAATGGTTTTAGGAACGCATTTAGGATAAACATGTCCTGTAACTCAAGAATAATAACCTTGTAATTGTTTGTAACTGTATTTTAAATAGTGGCTTTAAAAAAAACATCAACGGGGAACCACACTTCACATATCCCGATCATCATTTCAGCCATAGGACGTCCACTGTATTTTCCACGTTTCACGCCCACGGGATTGCCAATACTCGCCATGCTTGGCAGCGGGTTGGCGAGCGCAGTTTTTTATAAGATTTGGCACGCAGACGCTGCTGCTCATCTCGTGCTACAGGAATTAGTCGTCTCTTACGACTCGCCTCCTCCTGCCCACACGGCACGTCCATATCCCGATAGGTGTCGCATTGTGTTTGGTTTTGCCCGTATTGATTATTTGATCAATGGTCCGGTCACTGCTGCCACTGATCAAATAATCACTACGATAATGGTTATGACAAGTTGTCAAACTTGCGACATACTAGCGGGCACAGAAAAAAAAACAACCCTTGACATTTGCGTGGACCAAACACGCTGGCGCCATCTAAGATTACCTTTGCCTGTGCTTCCCCATTGTTGCAGCCGCCTTAGAATCATAATAACATGTACGTCTTTCTTTGTTCAAGGACGACCAATCGTCAAAGCGACGCGCGAGCGAAGAAGTCGAAACAGAATCTCCCCTGAAGAAACTATGTCAAGAAGTGGAAAAGACATTCCCTCAACACGATAGCATGATAAACGACTACATACAAACGGCTACAAAGAACAACATAGATGAGATACAGAGGCATACAGAACAACTGCTAGCAGAAATACAGACGTTGAGAGAACTAGCTCAGAAGAAGGAACAGGAATGGAATAATATATTGCATCTCAAGAAAGTGAAAGAGGAAATATTACTTAGGTTGTTGCGGCGGAAACAGGTTTTGTCTTTTGAAAAGGCAGCTGAAGTAAATGGGTCAGGTCAAAACGATCCATTTGACTATTTGAATCAAGCGAAGAATTTAGCTATAGATAAGAGTGATGAGATCTCGGGGCTTGCAATCAAGCAGCCTGGATCCAGCTTAAACCCTATGATGCAGCCAATCATGCCAGTGACTTCCCACTTCAACCCAATGGCAGGGCTACCCCCACCGTATGACAAGGCAGCCCATATGCAGAGTATGCCAAAGCCAGTATTCCCCCAGCCTATGATGATGCCAGGGCCGATGCCAGGGTTTCCCCGAGACATGAACGGGCAGCTGCCGGGGGGGTATAACATGACAATGGGTCGGCAGGGCCCTATTAAGGATGTAAAGTCGATAATTGCGGATTACAGACAGAGAAATCCGGAGGTGACCCCGCGAAGGGGTAGAAGGATGAAGTCGATTTTAAATCCTAATATGATGGGTGCCCCGCGGCCCATCGCCCCGAAGATGGATAGCCTAAACAATCTGAACAACTTGAACATGCTCTTCAATAATTTGGATATGGTAAGTTTCAACAAACTAAGGATGGGCGATGGAGGGTATATACCCGACTTCTACCCATTTTTTCGTCGCCCATTCCTAAACGTAATTTATCATTTGTAAAAGTACACTTTTAACTGCTTATCAACCAGCCACAAAACGCAATTTTATTTTCAATCGATAATTACGTATGAGACTTTAAGTTGAAAATCGATTTAATAATTTTTAATATTTGGGGTATATTAACTTGCCGTTGACTATACATCTTCCATTTGCTTACTCCCACAAAATGTTTCCTTAATATGGTATCAAAACTTATTAATGGTTTTGTTTTTTTTGAAATTATTGAAAAAATCTATGGATATTACTTCTATAGTATGACAATAGACCTAAATGATCATACAGCTATTTCCATATTCATATATACATATATACATGTATATTTCATATATATATGAATCTATACAGCTATTTCCTTAATCTACAAATAACGCTAATCAATTTGACCACTCCTTGCTGACTGTCGGAACCATAGATAAGGGAAAATGGTCTTTACTCAATGGTGTTAAGGCCATACAGACTGTTTGCTCTCTAGAAGCCCGTAGAGAGCAGTGGCTTTAATTCGCGTTCGCGATCCTTGACCCCATTGCGCATGAGTGTTTTGGTGCATCGTAGGATTCGTAGGCATCCAATGCTGGCTTTGGTCGACTGTTCATAAACAATTGACTAAAGAAAATTTGTATGTGATAATTGTACATATTATTTTAACATTTACAGTGTTGTAAGTATTCGATGCTAGTTTTGTTACAAATTTTGGGAAAACATTGCAAAACATGGCGTAGGGCGCATGTTTCCCAAATAAAGACTAACTTGGACATTTTATATTTTTATTTTTATTTCAAGTAAGCAATTAATTAGGCTTCTGGTCTTAATTAATCATTATTGCTATGATGAAGTTACTTTTATAACCGCAATTTACAAAATTATATCTAGAGTAAATCGGATAGATAAATTAACTAGTTGTCTAAAACTTATTTTTAGTTATTATTTTTTACAATTCCTATTCGCTGTGTGCGCGATGACAGCGCCCCTAGTGACCATAATTATTGTGGACTTAAGATCTCTCAAATTATGGTAACTGAATAGTTTGAGATTGATTTTCGGATTGTTTTTCTTCGAAATTAGATAAAAATATCTAAAAAGTTTGTGTATATTTTAATAAGTGATTTCTTACTTGAACTAAAATATGAAAAATGATACTTGGTATTTGAATCGATACAACAAGATATAACTTTCCAACCTCAAACTGTGCAAAAAGGGAAAAAAATAGTATTAGCACAGCATGTGAGAGACGTTAAAGAGCTTAGAACCAACAGACAAAGCTACTTAATAAGAGCTGTGGCTATAAGACAAACGTCTGTGACACAAACCCCCTACAAACTTTTTTCTTTTCACAGCAGCTATCCATTTATTTCTTTGCTCCAATTTCCATTTTGATGTTGGAAACAAATAAAACATGCACGAACTGTTTTTCCCATTGTTTCTACACTTAACACAACACGTACTGTGACCCATATCGCGAATTTTAACGTTTTTACTTAAAAATACTTAATAACGTTAGTAGGGAATTCTATGGAAATATAGCAATTTGACACATGACAGTCCAGAGTTATTTCACATTTCTGTCACATTGCGTGCTGCGATCGATTTGACGGCCCCCACCACCCGCTTTGCACATAGCGAATAACTCACCAACATGCTTGAGCTTTACTCGTGGTTAAACGTATACATGCACTGTGTTGCCGTGTGCGTTGCTGGCACACACTAATGTGTGTAACGAAACGTCACAGACCTTTATTCAAGTAGACGCCGCAACTACTTCAATCTATTTAAAAAGAAAGCGTGTCAAAATTTTCGTACTTAATATCACAGTCACACACATATGTAAAGAAATATATCAATTTGTTAGCAAGAAAAGAAACAGCGTGACCACAAGACTCCTAAAAATTTATTAATTATAATGTAGGTAATTACAACAGATAATATAATTTTACAATTCAGACTGGAAAATTAGTACTTCAAACTTAGGTGTCCGACAGCGTAATCGCTCGTCGACGACTGGGTAGCAAGTTTAATTAAATCGTCCCGGTGCACGGTAGCGCCATCTTTTTCGAATTACGCCGACTTCAGGCAGCGTTTCGACTTCCGGTGGCACTGACGTCACTAGCCACCGATACACCAGCCATAAAATTATCGCGATTGCCAACACATTCAATTGCCAACTGTATTTGTGTTATTAAGTATAGCACAACTAGCTTCCGCCCGCGGCTTTGCCCCCGTAGAGTTCAGTCTGTCACTTAAAGTCTTTAACAACGACCAAAAAATGCATTATCTTAGAACAAATGTAATTACTATAAAAGAAGTTATAGTGAGTCAACCTTAAAAGATAGACATAATCTGTTATGGACTATTTTTTAAAACTAGGAACAATTATGTCATACATGATTTTAGTGTAACTTTAACTGTTTAAGCTGTGCACGCAACGGAAGCTCTCAAAAGGAATGTTTTTTCCTATTTTTGCAACATTTTTCATTAATGCTCCGCTCCTATTAGTCGTAGCGTGATTTTATATTATAACCTATAACCCTCCTCAATAAATAAACTACAGATCTTTTTCAATTCGAACCAGTAGTTCCTGAGATTAGCGCGTTCAACCAAACCAAACAAACAAATTCTTCAGCTTTATAATATTAGTATAGATTATAGTATTTATATCTATTTTTAAAAGAGTAAAGTAAAGTACTTATCTCGGTTAGTTTTGCCCAACTAACTGCAATTGTTTTGCATTAACTGCAATAAGTTTGCAAACTAAATGTATTAAAGCAAATTGGTTGGGCTAAAGACTTGACAAATCAAGGCTCAAGGCTTGACGAATCAGTACTTTTTAACATTTGACAAATTAAAACTATTAACAGGCTTGACGAAATAGTACTTTTTGTAGACTTGTCCAATCAGAACCTTTACATGCTTTGGCAAAACGAAACCTAATTTTTATTTGACGAATAGAAAATAAAAATAATGTAAAAAACCGCTTGACGAATCGAAACAATTTTTAGGCTTGGCCAATAATACCCTAAATCTAAATTTTGTGTCCCACTGGCACGTGTTGCCGCGGCAATCGCTCGAAGCCTCGCTTTAAACAGACTCCGTCCAAAAATCGGGGTTGTGACACGAAGAATTAACTACAGAAGGTAGAATCTTCTAAAATACTCTGCGTAACGTAACCACAACTTTAAAAGTAAACGTTTGACTTGTTCGGGGACTACAAGAACTACTTAGGCTATGGCCGCAATGGGGTAGGCGAATAGCCAAGCCGCGGCCTTAGGGCGTATTTCCCGGTCCCCTTGACCCGCCACTAGTCGGGTCTCAAAACGCGGGTCGCGGGTGCAAAGTCGAATTTCTTATCGATCGTGGACACTTGGTTAGGCAATAAATAATTGCGTAAGTTCCTTGATTATTAATTATTTTTGTTTAACTGAAAATAACTGCTACTGAAAGTGTTATATAATGGATCAATTATTACTTTCTTCTACAAATACACACTTACAAATACATATCTTTACAGGCACACACGCACCCAGCCACTGTTCATTCACCAACTTCATACACAACAACGCTATTTATGTTTTGTGTACGTAGCACAAATTAATGTACTAGCAGCACAGATAACTTTACTAGTACAGATTGCACTCTCTTCGAAACATTTAAACAAAAAATAATTCTTGTAACGCTAGAATAAAGTGCTGTAGCTCGCATGTGTAAATTATATTAGCTTAGAGCCCGAACGCGTACACGAAAATGTACCAAATTGCTACGTGCAAAAGTTCGTCTGACACTGACCATCTTAATACCAAGAGGATTAGTGCCATTAACAGTGTTTCTATTGTTATTTTTGGTCACCACGAGCGTACCGGGCGTGCGTGCGGCAGCCACTGAAATAGGCCCGCTTTGTACCAAAATGCGGAGTGCGCAAGGCCTGGTGCAACTAGCGGCACGGATCTTAAGTGTTGGGCGAAAGATGCGCAAAAGACCATTACGATTACCAGCGACTAGCTTAACCAATATGTCTGTATCATCGCTGCAATTTACACGATGAGCTGGTTCCTATTATAGACACCACATCGTTACGTCGGCTGTTTACGTTTGACATTTCTTTAATGGTTGTCCTCTACCTAAAGGTTATCTGGAAGAGATCGCTATTAGCGATTAGACCGCCTAATTGTACATCTTTCTGTAAAAATCATGTGTATTTTACTTGTATGATGTGCAATAAAGAGTATCTATCTATCTATTATTTTTTAAATTGGGCTCTATGTTGCAAAGTAGCCCTGCATATATATCTTTTTCTCTACTAGCGCACAAATGAATTGAAAAACCTTGTTCCCAGAACCAAAAAGCGATGCTAGAACGTCTCCAACAGATCCAAGCGGGTGGGCTACCCAACGGACTGTCGTTCAAAGACGTGCTAGTTCAGTTCGCCAACATGCAGCAGAGCAGTTCCGGGCTGATCCCGAGCCGCGCGCCCGAGCCTCGCCCCGAGCCGCGTGCCGAGCCGCGCCCCGAGCCGCGCGCCGAGCGCCGCCGGCCCGAGCCGCGCCACGAGGAGATGCACCCGCCGAAGCAGGTACACTATCACTCGTAATCGTCTTCAGCCTACACTATTCTTTCTCAACCTGTTTCTAGGGCTTTTTCTAGATATTTGGCGTAATCGTAGGGGTAAATCGTAATCGTACCCCTACGATTACCTCTTACAATCCCCGGACCCAATAAACGCCTGACCGCCTTAACTCCAGGCAGCGCGACACAGCCGCCGACCTCAAAAAATGCTGCATACAAATCCATAGTGACGAATAGGCAGCGATTGCCAAGATCCGAATCCTACAACTAGCGGCACGGATCTTGAGCGCTGGGCGAAAGATGCGCAGAAGACCATTACGATTACGTGATTGGCCAGTCGCATGACGCGCCCGCACCACCGGCCGGGATTGGTCGCTTGCTCTGCGCACACACGTCTCTGATACGATGATCGTCTCGTAAGATGCGCAAAGCGATCTCCACTCTTTCCTCCAGCACTCAAGATCCGTGCCGGGGATTGTACCTGTAGTGTAACGGAGATCTAATAGCAATCGCTCCAATTTCAACTACTAGACTTGCCGCATGGATCATGGTCACGGTTTTCGTGGACAGTAGAAAGAAGTTTAGAAAATAGTTTAGATAAGCGCTCAAATATCACTAGTCGTCACCCCTAAGTCGTATTAGTGAGATAAATAATAACAGAATTGTGTCCTGTGAACCTGGTTCGATAGCAAATAAATAGAGATGTGCCGACTATTCGGTAAAACCGACTAACCGGCCACTGTTGCAGTCGGCGATTAATCGGCAAAAAGCGCCGACTATTTTTGATACGATTATATTTTTCATTGTAGTATTTCACTTAAATAAACAAAACATGTTTCGATATGATTGATGACCTCCATAGCCAAGAGGCGAGCATACCGGACTTGGTGTCGCTATCTCTGAGGTCCCGGGTTCGATTCCCTATCGGTCAATGTAGAAACATAACGTTTTTATATTGTCTCGGGTCTGGTTGTTGTGGTACCGTCGTTGTTTCTGATTTCTGTAACACAAGTGCTTAAACTACTTATCATAGGATCAGAGCAATGCATGTGCTGTTGTCCAATATTTTTATTTATTTATATTTTATACGCTCGCAAGCTTCGGTTGCGACTTCCGCGCAAATTGGCTGTAAACGAAGCGTCACAAAATTGTTGAATGCCTTCGAAACCGTGATCGACTTGACTTGACGTAGTCGGCCTTTTGACAGCCGACTAATCGGCTAGTCGGCCAAAGTCATAGTCGGCACATCTACAAAATAAATGATCCCGTAGGGGGCAAATGTTTGTGTGATGAGCACGAGCATTTGTATCGTCATGTCATGTCATGTCAGTCATGGATGTTTATAAAAGTATTTAAGTATGTTTATCCGTTAACTAGTCGCCATAATACAAGCTTTGCTTAGTTTGGGGCTAGAATATAGCCGCTAGATTATTCGTGTGATTGTGAAAAAAAAAACACTTATTTTATTATCCTTGTTTCAGGTGGAAAGACTGGCATCCCCTAGCCCACGACTCCCCCCACCCCCTCCCTACCCCGAGATCTCGCTCTTACCTGTAACCTCTGCGCAGGAGTGTCAGGCGTCACAACAAAACTCCTTGCTGCACGGAATCCTGACTAAGGTAGCGTATACTTTGTTTTATATGACATGAGTACTTTGAAAGCTTGTAGTCATATTTCGGCTTTATTAGTTTTAATGGACGACTTTAAGCGTTCAAAAGCGATAAATTTATATCGAAAAAGATTTTTTAGTGATATAATCAAGTTAATTATTTTATCAATTAGATGTTAGGACTGATTTAGTTTTTTTGCTATCTCTGAACTAAAGGCCAGTACATCTCTTTTCTTATTTGCATATAAAAAAATAGCAAACCTACATAGATCTGGTCAGGAGGATCTGTAATACAACGTGTTCTTTTTGTTTTCTGGAAATTTAAAACCAAAATGTAATTTAAAAAAATATTTTGTTCAAAAAAACTTTTTTTTTAGTCGATAATGACCAGGGATCGAAATAGGTAGATTGATTTCGGGTTAATGATCTCAAACATTGATGTTAATATGGACATGCCTCCCGGATTTCGGATTTTCTTATCAGTTTTAAAAAAAAAGATCCATATTATGCTAGCACTACAAAAGTACATCAAATCTACCTATTCCGATCACTGATAATGATAATGACTAATTGAGTCATAAGTTTAAAAAAAGTTGAATAAGTCTACATTTCCTTTTGCTGTAAGTACAGAAAGCGAATTAAACCTTAAAACACATTGTCACATATTAAACTATAATTATTGTCAAACTTAGATATTGCCCTTTTTCGGTAGACACCAAGTGCATCGCAAAGATGTTATGTAACAGCAAAAAATAAAAAATGAGATTTCGAGTATGACTCACAAGTATTTTCTGCAAAATTAAAGAGAACACGTTAATAAATATCGATCCGTTAAAATGTGACGAATAAATAAATAAATAAACACAACTTATTTACCCGAAAGAAAAAATATGTCTATCTCTTCTCTTCTCTGTACCTTAATTAAGTTGTAAAATGTGTTCCCAGAATCGAGCCTTAATCATACAGTTTTTTGGCACTTTAAACTAGAAATGAAAGATACAATTGAGACGTTCTTAGAGTGTTATCTTTCTCCCCTTTAATTTGTGAATAAAATCTATTCCCCCATAGTGACAACCTCGTTACCTTCTCTGGTTGAGTGGAAACGGATGCATTTCGCTTTTGTATGACTAAACCTTCGTCCATATTTCACAGTTGCGATTGATATTTTGTCGATGACATTGCGTGGGTTGAAGCTTTGGCGCTGTCTGTCCTACGTGGGCGACCCGGGCGAGATTCTGAGATATTTAACTAATTTATAAATCAAATTCTTTGGTTAAAATATAATTATAATCAGATAAAACTCAATAATAGTTGAAAAATATATTGAGTTGGGAAGATTTGTTGCCGCGTGAGCGAAAGGGACAAAGCTTTATGACCTCAGTTTTGTAGAGAGTTATCTCTTTCACACATACACAAATAAATCTGCCATAAACAACTCAACAACTAGTAGTAGTAATTATAAGATCCCAATAGAGTTATAATAAAGCCTTTTTATTGCTAGAAATCTTCAATAAAAGATTAAAATATTTAAAAAAAACATTAATTGAGAAAGATCTCATTAGAACGTCACGGGTCCGGATCGGCTTCCGTAAAGCACAATATCATAACACAGTCTATTAAGTATAGTTTTATATGAACTATTATATGCGAGGCCACGCCCCTCGCCGGCCGATCGGGACGCACGGCCGAGAGAAAATAACCTTTAGAGCCTTGTGTCATAAGAACATCATTCTAACACGAACACGGCATTGACTAGTGTACTATCGAATGAACAGCAATAATGTCGATAGTATGAGTATGAGAGTATGAGAATGGACTCCCTTTTCCGCACTTAGACTCAAATTCGGTCCTTTGTGCGTAGGGGTATGATGGTTACGGATATAACCAGCCTAGCTCCGCCCAGAAGCGCAGAAGTTTCCTGGGTTTTTCACAGACTTCGCGGAGCGACCTTGGGTTGTCGATAGTATTGCTCACTGTCTGTAGTATTGTAAGTTTGGAACGTTTCAAGCTATCGATATTGATCGTTTTCTGTTTTAAGCTTCGATAGTATCGAGACTATAAATCGGAGAGTCGCCTACGCTGGTACGGCCATGTTTTGTGGAAACCGGCAAGCTACGTAGAAAACAAATGTCTGGCCATGCCGCCACCGCCAGGTCCTGGCAAAAGGGTAGACCCAAGAAATGCTGGCTTGACGTTGTGAGGGCTGACATGCGTGCCAATATCTCACAACTAGAGACGCTCAAGACCGCGCGAAGTGGAGGAGTAAATCAAGGAAAGCGGACCCTGGGCTCCAAAGCAATGGCTTTGGACGCAACCGGGATTGACCGTATAGATGAAGAAGAAGAGTATCGATACTATAAATAGTTTATAATCATCGAGCACATACCCTATAGAGCAGTAAAACGGACCATCTATCTCCGAAACTTGTCAGTGATTTTTAACTTAGTATGAAATAACAAGTCTTGTCAACTCTCGCTCATACCAAAACGTAGTGTTTTAGTATGGACGAAAGTCACGGAATAAATAATTGTAAATTTTTTGTCGAACAAAGTTAGTGACTTTTCTACTCTTTACAGAGTATGTGCTCCATGTTTATAATTTATGAAAAGCAATACTATCGATAGTATTGATAGAATTAGGGTTCTATTTCACCGGTACACCATGATGGCGCCACAGTTTAGAGACGTTTTGTTGATGGCTGGGACTGGTTGCGCCGCCATGGTGGCCTGGTGAAATAGAGCCCTTGCTCACGGTCAATCGTATTGTTTAGTTCATAGCTACCAATACTATCGATACTACAATATATAGTCCTACTATTAGTCACTATCAGTTTAATATTCGATTATCTAACTACAACGCTAGTTCGGACCCGTGACGTTTTAATGCGAGCCACCCTCACCGTAAGCCTCGCGTCGGCCACGTAGCGTCGCTTGCACGCTTGCGTTCCGCCCGGTCGCCAAGTGACCCAGTCGCTGGGTGGCCCGGTCGCTGGGAGATCCAGTCGCTGGGTTACTCGTTCGCTAGGTGACCCAGTCGCTGGGTGGCCCGGTCGCTGGGTGACCCAGTCGCTGGGTGATCCAGTCGCTGGGTTACTCGTTCGCTAGGTGACCCAGTCGCTGGGTGGCCCGGTCGCTGGGTGACCCAGTCGCTGGGTGATCCAGTCGCTGGGTTACTCGGTCGCTAGGTGGCCCGGTCGCCGGGTGCCCGCCCGCCGGTCGCCCGCGCCTGACTCAGCATTACGGGTGCCGTCTGCCCACAGGCGCCCGCCTCTCAGACTTACTCGCCGACGTTGGCTAAACTGCTCACGTCGCCGGAGCGGACACAGGCCGCGGCGTTGCCAACTTTCGGTCAGGCCAAGGTACCACCTCAATGTGTATAAACGATTGGTGTTGATTGGCCTGGATCTTCCAAATTCAAAATTTAGTTTTTAAGAATTTTTAAGCTTTGTAAACGGCTGAAGATCATAGTTAAAAGTTTGACAGCAGATTTCTTCAAAACTTTCAGTATCATTACATCGTTGGTCAATAGTAACAACCAATCGGTTTTGTTTAGTCGCTTAATACAAGTTTCGCAAGATAATTGGTGTGGTTGTTAAAATAATTTCTTTATTAACTTTCGCCCGCCTAATGCGATCGACAACCGACTCTGTTCTCATTGAGTCGTTTGCCGAATAAGCTTAAACGGATTTACATGACATCGAGTTCATTTGGATGTTTTCATTGGCTTCAGCTGTTTACAAAGCAATTATAATGATCCCAAATTTGAAACAAAATTTATAACGAAAATGGCAATGCTCATTTTAAGCCACTTCATGATCATACTTCCATTTATTTACTAGTGTCATATAAAATTTATAAATAAGTAAATTGTAATGATATTACAATTGTATAAATGTACTATCCACATCGAATCATTTTTAATGATGATAATGGATAAGAAGAAGCAGTAGTCTTTTTGAGCTAATATTTGTTGATTTTCTCTTATATTACCTAATTCCTATTGCGACTGTTCATCAAGCTATGATTCCCCTTGTTTTTCATTTAAGCTCTAAATGCTACGAACTTAATCGAATAACTGATTTTGGCTAGTCGCTATTCTGTATATAAAATCTATTTTAAAAAATTCGTACTAGTGTTCTTTACAAAATAGGGGCGTGACCCGTCTATTTAGATGTCAGTCATTGATTAAACAATGTCTGGTTAGATTGCCCTAAGACATTTAATGCTAGTTTTTCGCAAGAGTAAAGACATTAAGGTAATATGTACTATTCTGGGGGGGCTTGGATGTATCGCACCGTACACTTCTCGTGATCGTTTCGGGAATGTTTGCAGAACTGCGGCGAGATCACTATCACGCCGGTGCAGCCCACGCCGCCGCCGGCGCCCGACCCGCAGCCGGAGAAGACTGAGGAAGTCGTTCAGCTGGTGAGAACACAGTTCTTCTTTCGTGTCGAAGGGAACTGAATATTTCTGTGTGACCAATACTCCACCGCGCAGATAGCGTTTTTAGTGGCGTTAAGTACGTCCTTGCGTGAGCAGGTGTGTTGCTTCGCACTTGCATCTGTTACAGTATAGGATCCGATTAGAAACGACTTTCACCCATCTATTTAATGTATGAAAATGGAAGTACTTTGTTTTATATCAAATTAAATATTTAAAAATATTTGCCCGCAAACATTTCCGTTTGCTTACATACTGAATGATCCACCAGATGTTTAAATTAAACTAGTAGATGGCGCTGAGAAACAGTACGCTGCGTTACGTTTCGCATTGCGGTGGTGTGGCGCGGAGAGCGCACCGTACAACGAATCCGTTCGGCCGCACCAAATTCGATCATGTATTTATACCGTAAGTCTGCCTCCCCCAGTGTCTTCTAGATTGGCCGGTTAGAAGCGGCCTGCATCCAGCGGCTTCCAGCAATCTTTACCAGATCGTCCACTCTGTGTGTGGACGTCCTACGCTGCTTATTACAAGGCGTTAGTCTGCTACACCTGTGTGTGCCCCCCTATAGCAGGACGACGAGGAGAGCCTCGGGTAGCAACCTTTACCAGGTTGTCTGTCCTCACGTTTAGACACACGTCTCACGGGTGGTCGTCTTTCGCTGCCTATTATAAGGTGCACCCTCAGACCGTAAGTCTGCTACACCTGTGTGTACCCCGTGCCCCTGCAGCAGGACGACGAGGAGAGCCCCGGGTCGCCGGGCTCGGGCGCGGGCTCGCCGGCGGGCTCGGGCTCGGGCGCGGGCTCGGGCTCGGGCTCGGGCCGGCTGGTGATCGACGAGGCGGCCCCGGCGGCCGACGACGCGCCGCTGTGCCAGGGCTGCCGCCGCCGCGACGCGCAGTTCGTCTGCGCCGGCTGCGCCAACCAGTGGTACTGCAGCAGGGACTGTCAGGTACCGTTGTGTTGTGTACGCTGCACAGGGTACACTCAACACTAAACTAGATTGTATCACCAGGGACCGAAATACATCCTCATAAATTGGTCTTGAAGGTAGATCTAAAGTGTAAAAAAACAGCTATGGCTAGATTTGTGAGAGACTGGTGCCTGAAGTAGATTTCAGTTAAAAAAACCTGTGTTACAGTTACCGGACCATCACAGATTGAATTAAATTTTAGTGAGACATACAAATACAAATGCAAATACGAAAACAATGATGAGAGTAGATTGCAATATTATATATTTGTTTCAACGGAAGGTGCAGGAGGTATACATTTTGCGACTGAATGATACAGTCTACTTTTTATCAATCTCTATATTTCAGTCGTTTGGTTCGATAAAAAAAAGTTACCTAAAATGTTTTCTGGGAGTTTAAAAAGTAGGTAATTTTATAGATTCCGGTGTGCTATTTCCGAATTTCAACTATGATACCTCGTATCTTTGCCACTCACGATGCCATTTTCGTAAAATTAATTTACTTTTATATGCTGATTTTTGAGGTATTTAAGAATAAACGTGATAAAAATAATATCATTACCAGTGATCGGAGTTTGAAATTGATTTGGGGTCAATGATGTAAAACATTGTTGTTAGTATGGACATGCCTCCAGGATTACGAATTTCTTTGTATCAGTTTTTGAAAAAAAAAGGCATATCCATATTATGCTAGCACTACCAAAGTACTTACTCCGATCACTGATCATTACGCTATAAAGTTCCAAACACATTTCCGTTGCATTCGGATTGCACGTTGCAAGTTGTATGCGTATTAGTTACCTGCCGCGTTGCTAAAGTACGTTATACTCCATACAAAATCGTATAAAGAATAGTGCGGTCCGAATTCAAAGCGCTTGCTAAAATGAGGACGGATTCCTCTTTACATTGCTCAACTTTGCGCCCACTCTGCTTTCCTTGACGTCAAACGCCCGCTGCTATTGGAAGATCCTCCGTCCACTTCCGTCAGCCCGCCAACCAGACCCCGCCCCTTTCTTGTATAGAAACCATTCCGAAATAGGCCATAGTCGATATTAGTGTTTTCAAACTTGGTTTGAGTTTATATTCGCCTACACCACTCGAGTTTCAGTAAGCTAAAATCGATGTGTACTCAATCCGGAACAAGAAGCCAAGAGTCGATGAATGCGATACCGGAAGTTGATGCTGGCATCCATGTGTCATACCTATCGCAACATGCATCGCCGATTTCCTATATAAAATAAAAATTCGCCAACGGTCAAGAACCTTTTCTAAACATTGGATCGTCCGCATATTTATGTTCCGCAAATTCAAATCGATCAAGTATTTAAGTTGACATGTTCGTTTTCAGGTCGCAGCGTGGGACGAACACTCAGAAATGTGTTCCGGATAATGAATACCAACACTACACTTTAATAATGTAAGCGAACGACGACATGTAGCATACAAGGTCGCCCCGCGACTCGCCTCGATGTTTGCGTATGTAGTAGTGTCATTTGCCTTATAAAATAATAATGTTATGTGAAACTTAAGAATCCGTGAGAATCTCGATTAAGGCGCTTTTTTGCGTACTTTTTACATGAGGGTATGTTGACGGTTTTTTTACATTCGATTCGAACAAAGATTTAAAGTTGATTTTTAAAATTGCAATATAGACCTCATCCACAGTATAATCAATCAAAAAATGTAATAAACCTTTACGCAAAAGTAATCGTAGATGGCGCCAACGTGCTATAACGTAAACCACAGGTTACTGTTGAATAGAATACACAAAATTAATCATGAAATAGTATACTTTTATAAATCATTAAGACGCAACTCTGTCTAATCTCTGGTTTACACTGTTACACATTGGTCCTCTAGCGGGATTTCGGCAGTAAAGTATATCGGTAATTAGAAATTCTCTCGACACATAATTATTAGTTATTACATTATTGAATTGTAGACGTTACCCCGTACTCTTGCGGAAGGATCTGTCCCCCTACCCCTTCCTCTTTTGTTTTAATTTGAGGCCGTTTATTATTATGCATCCGTTTTCGGAAACTAGCTTATTGCTCTCAAATTGTTCTGTTTGTACTGTATTGTGTGTATTTCATCACATACAATGCCGTTGGCTTAGTAAATTATTGTGGATGATGTCGCAAAAAGTTTTTAATTCGCAATACCCCGCCAAGACTATGTAATAGTGATGCAACACAAAATATTTAGTAGTGTAAGTCAACCGATTGTGTTTCAGTGAGTACTTCAGTATCTTCCTAGTTGCTGTGTCATATGCATAAACAACACCCACGATTTTTAATACAATGATCAAATAAACGATTGCTGTGATTGGAGCGTGTCCGTCATTTAATATAACTATGTGACTTTTTGGCCGCCAATTCAGAAACCTTCGATAACGAATTTACAACCGGTAAATCAGGTGACATTGATATTAAATCATATACTGTCACGTGGTTTTCCGGTCGACAATTTGTTATCGAAAGATTCTGACTCGGGGATTCGGTTGTTCGGATGTAGAAAAATCATAATAATCTTTTACTTGCATCAAACCTTTGACAATATATGAACAACTGTAAAAAACACAACTGTTTTCAATTGTTGTGAGACGACACAAGTAGATAGTAGTTTTAATTGATTAGGTTAATACGTCCGAATGAACGAAGCCTTCTGATCCTTTGTTCGATTAGTAGCAGAATGATTGCAGTAAATCCATAACTTGGACGTCATCTCCCATCCAGTAGTTAGTTGGAAAGGAAATCGGACGTGTACTTAAGGACTACGCGACTATGTTAATCACAACATTTGATAAATAATTTGATCATCGTGTAAGAAACTGGGGTTTTTGTTTGATTTATGCTACTATCACTATAGTTGTAAGCATAGGGAATTATCGACTTTATAGATATACCCAGATTTATATCGATTACCAATTACAATGTGTAATATTGAACAAAATAGTCATTTAAATTTCTTTTGGAAAATTGCTACATAATAAAATTTGTTTTGTTTGAATAATAAGATAATATACATAAGTCATTACACGCAGTATTTGTTTTAAAAAATGACTGTTTGTATGAGTTTTATTATCATGTTCCTAAATTGTGGGGTATAATACTTTCTTGGTAAGATTGATTATGGCGTAATAGTTAGACTTGGGGTAATAAAATGTTGGTTGTGTTTTATAGCTGAGTTTGTAACGGTTTGCTGTTAGCGATGTACTTTAAAAGTTTCAAATTATTTTTGAACGGGATCAAATCACGGAAACCATGTAAAAATACGGAAATAGACTGACGGGGAAGTACAGTACATAGGTAGATATAAATACACGTTAGTTAGAAAGAAAGCTAAATTTCGGGTATCTTCGGTGTTCCAAAAAGTTATCTGCCATTGATATGCGTCGCTGTGTGGTCTGATAGTGAGAGGCTACGCTTTATGAAACAGAAGTTAGCTGTCTCACTTTAAACATGAAAGAGATAACGCTTTACAATTCTGAAGCTAGCCATCAGCTAAGTAGGTCATCAACCGAGGTTCATCCTTGCTAATATTATAAACGCGAATGTTGTATATATTTGTTACACTTTCACGCGAAAACTACTAAACATACTTTGATGAAATTTAGCATACAGATAGACCATGACCTGGATTAAAAATTACTTTTTATCCGGGTAAGGTGAACGCAGACGAAGTCGCGGGCAAAAGCTGATTCTAAATATGACAAAGCTGACGCTTTACAATACCGAAGTTAACCGATCATAAGCCGAGTGACAACGCTCGCAGAACCGAAGTCAGTCGATTGTTCGAATCAGTAAGAAAGTGTATGTTTTAATGTACTGTAATTCTTCAGTTACACGTTCAAAAATAATTCCGTTGTCATTTCTTCAAAAATCAAAAGTTCACTCGACTGTCGAAACTTGCTAACACAAACAGTTACATGGATTCAGTCTTTGTGTCTCAAATTTTCCATGCAATAATTATACAACAACGACTTCCTATTTTCCACATTATTTTTTGGAATTTTTCCTTTTTGTGAAATTCCTTTTACCAACCTTAATATAATTAGGTCATTCCTTTAAATATTGGATGCTATATGTATAATAAATAAGCTATTTAGTAGCTGCAAGTGTTAGAGTAACGATTTATTATGTATTAAATGAGTGGAAATCTAAATAAGTATGTGAGTTCTGAATTATGCCAATACATAAGAGGTTTTGTTGATTCTATTAGCACTCATAATTAATTTATCTATAGATCAAACCCCGTATTTATTGTATTGTAAATACGTTAAAATACTGAATTGAATTGTGTGTAAGAAGTATAGTTGGGTGCTAAAAATTTACATTATTACGAGTCCTTTAAACAGATATAATGAAAATGATGATGGAATATCTTTTGCACCCGAGTGTATTTTAATACCTACTTAATTTTTAGGAATAGGAGTTGGTTTTAAGTATTCATCAGTTTTTATTGACTGTATATTTATGTATTTACATTTAAGAATCATCCGCGTTTTTGCGCTTATTTAGTTCGTGATAAATCATTTAGAATCCCAAATATTTTGTGCCTTTCCTAATTTGTAAGTTGGTATTATTTAACGAGGTGTAATTCAGAACGTAGTGTGCCTGTCCGCGTGTATAATAAAATGGAGAATACTATAAGTTAGTACATAGTATGATATAGTGACGCTATAATATATAATTATGAGGAGATCATTTTCGACAGATCTGTAAACCGAAATCAATTTATTTTGTAATAATGAAACTGACCGCTGGGCTACGCTTATTTCGTACAGAACTGCATACTTTAAAAATAATATTAAATCATTTCAATATATTAAAAAAAATGTTACCTAGCAAGTTACACTAAGTGCTTTTATATAGGCAATTTTTGTAACATAATTATACTTTTCGATAAACACTTATTTGTAAGATAAACCTAAATGCCTCTTAAAATGGTAAGCCATACGAAATAAGCGTGGCCAGTTTATTATTAAGCGAGAAATGATGATCACGCATGGAAATATAATTGACCACGATCAAATAAAAGTAATAATTACATATTGTACCCACTCTAATAATAAGCAAATTTTATTGAATCATACTAGGCAAAATACTTTAAATCACGTCTGTGCGTGATCGCCATTGAAAATAAATAGGATTATTTATTTTTTACAATCCTAACGGTAACTATAGTATTATATTTATGAAGCGTTCTACTTTTATACACGCCGTGCCAAAATCACAAATACTGACGTCTCAACCCGAATACAAACAGTGTAGTAGTCTGAAATAACTTTTTGATTTAGCACATAAAATAAAATAATATTTAGTCAGATTTTTAGTTCGATATCAAAAATGTTAACGTGTGACATCTTAAAATAAAGACAAAATTATTACCCATGAAATACAGAGAACTGCCATTGCATATATAAAACTACTCAACTAAAACATAAATTAAGTTTTTGTGTAATGGCAACATTTTGTAAATTATAATTATAACCATAAACAAAACGTGTCCTGTAAACGGACGTATCTAGGAGGTAGCATAGTCCAAGTCCAATTAGATGAAGCAAACAGGTGAAACAACAAATTTTACAGTTTCTGTTTTAATTATAGTACCAAATAATAGTTATTTTTGATAAAGTATAGACAGCAAAAACACAAGGCAAGGTATCTTGTCAAGTTTCTAACCTCCCTAGGAACTAATTCACCAGTTTTGAGCTGAAATAATTTACCAACAAAACGTTTTGTTTCAACAACATAGTTCAGATTAATTTAAAAACAAAACTTAAAGTGACAGTTCTGCTTAAGTTTTTGGGCTCGAACTAAAAATCAAACGACTCATTCATTTAAAAATTGATTGACAAACTAAATTTTATTTAATCGATTACAAATCATGACGTTTCAAGGACACAAAGTCGACAAGTTGCCATAGCGCATGCGAACCAGATGAGCAAGTAGTCCGAATATCAAGCAGCTGTATTTTGTCTCCATAACGCTAGTCAAGTGTTCCGTTACCTATATAACTGTTTATGTATTTTGTAACTTATATCATGTTATGTAAGAATGTATTAAAAGCAACTACTGTCTTTGAAACCTGAATTTTGCGTTTTATTTTATGGATACACAATAATTAAATTAATGGCTTATTAAATGTGGTCTATTCACATGCTATGTTTCTTTTTGCGAATACCTGTTAGAGCTACGTTTATATGATAATTCTGTTGTCATAGATTGCATCAATGCTGTTGGTGGTCTGAATAAAATAATAAATGGTGTACAAGAAAATAGTCTCATTCAAACCACGATCGGCTGGTCATATACAACAACTTTTACTATGAAAGCAACATCAAAAATAGAGAGTTTTAACTAACAATAAAACTTACCTATTATTTTTCCAACAATATCCGGAATCCATCTTGAGTCAAGCCCCTGTCTTTTTAGTGTTTTTTGGTCCTAGCAACTTCCTCCCTTCGACTTCCGGCGCCACTATCGCACGATTTTGGTGGGGGTGATAGCGGCAGCCGGAGTATGGTTCGGTTTTTTAATCATTATACTTACTCACGATGTACCAGGTAGCCATTACCTGGATTCCGGATATTGTTGGAAAAATAATAGGTAAGTTTTATTGTTAGTTAAAACTCTCTATTATTTGTTCCGTACTAATATCCGGAATCCATCTTGAGTGATGTGTTTGTTATCTCCTGGTAGTTAAAATACGATGATGCTATAATGTGTTATGAAAATTAAAAACAGGTTATAGGTAAATTTAATCTTTATAATCATGATAATAAATACAGAATAATAAATCATAAATCACATAAAATAATCAAGTAAAATATATCCTACTTTTAGTTACTAATTTGTAATATCGATTATTGCACCGGTTCAAAGAAATTGGATAGAGAAACCGAATTGCATAAATCAGGATCAGGTGTTAAATTGATTATTTCTTTTTGATAATAGGTTTTAAATGTATGCTCTTGTCTCCAGTTACCAGTTGCGAGAATTTGATCAACTGGAAAATGTTCTAGCCAATTTAGAGAGGCTACCGCGGAGCGCACGGAGCCCGGCGGCGCCTCCACACCAGCGTCCCGCAGCACGGACTTAATCCAGCCGCCGAGAACTGTTCTAGATGCGGGTTTTGGGTCTCCCCTCGCAGTAATAAAAAGTTGTTTATTGTTACCTTGTTTCCGGCGGTCTTCTGATATTTTAATCAACTTTCGAATCCAATGCACACAGTCAAGGTTTTGGTTTGGGTGCTTTCTAAGCTTCCATCCTGATTGCCTGTAACTACAGCTGTCGGTCTTCGATCCGAACCTAGGCCACAGAAGTATCGAATCGCCCTCGTCCACACACGATTCTGGATCGATCCCCAGTAGGGTAAGGTCGTGTACCCTGCGTCCCGACGCTAATAGTAGTAAAATCGCAGTACGGCGGGATACTTGATATATATTACTGGGATCCGGTGTACTACTTTCCAAATGTCTTAACAGCTCCTTCACATTCCAGATAGGTGGTTTGGGTTTCTTCTCTTTTGCCACTGAAACAGCTTTAAGAATATGCTTGACGAAAAAATTAGATGATAGATTAGTGTTTGTAAATGTCGCTATCACAGATTTGTGAACCAAAATTGTCCGATAAGCCAAACCTTCCTTGTTATGCAAGTGTGCCAGATAACGAGCGACTTGCTCCGGGGTAGGGTTGCTGTAGGAGATAGAGTTTACGCCGCACCAGGCTTTCCATTTATTCCACGCCGGTCTATAGGTATTCAAAGTTGATTTCCGCCAGCTCGACATTAAAAGGGATGTTTCTTCTTGCGACCAACCTTTTATCTCATCAAACCACCCGATACCAGCCATGCCTCCAAATATATTTCGTGGATCTGGGGCGGATGCCTCTCGGTTCTCGTGTCGATGAGTACTCGTGCCAGGTTCGGTATGCGGTATGGTCCCCGAATGGCGCGGGTTCGAAGGTCCGCTCCCCAAAAGACCATGTTCCACTTCGGAGCGATCAAAATATACAGACCTTTCGCCGTGTTGAGATACGACAGAACTTGGGGAATCAAATTTGGCGGAGGGAACAGCCACGCCAGGTTGTAATCCCACTGCTGCAGGAAGGCGTTGTGAAAAATCGCTCTGTCGTCCTGCGTGTCTGTCGACACATACCTCCGGACCACGTGAGCTGTTTTCGATGCGAACAGGTCCACCTCTGGCGTGCCCCACATCTGGAATATCACATTCGTGGCTTCCTCGGTTAAGGTCCATTCCGGGCAGGCCCGGCCCCGGGATAATGCGTCCACTTCGCAGTTGAATCTGCCCGGGAAGTACTGTGCCGTCAGATGTATATTGAGCCGGTCCATTATTGTCAACAGTTGCCGAGTAAGGTCTAAAAGCTTCTTCGATCTGGTTCCGCCTTCCTTGTTGACGTACGCCACCACTGTACGGTTGTCTGTTTGTAACAATATGTGAGAATTCTGTAGTGACTCGCTCCGTTGTATCGCTGCGAAAACTGCATAGAGCTCTTTGAGGTTGATATGCCATGCGAGTTGTCGTTTTGTCCACTGACCTGACATGTTCACATCTCCCAGTTGAGCTGCCCAGCCGTAGTCGGACGCGTCCGTGGTTAGCAGGTGAGATATCGGGGCTGTATTTATCGGTGACGAGTCCCGTGTGGCTTTCATCCACCACCTCATCTCGGTAAGAACAGCTTCTGGTACACTTACTCGCATGTAGGGGTGCGCTTTGGGAGCTGTCGGCTGTAGTACTGTATAGTCCGACAGTGTAATCTCCCTCTGCGTACGACAAATGAGGCAAAGCTGAGTCTCCCCAGAAGTGACTGGGCTTGTCGGAGAGACCAGCTGCCCCTGGACATCTGACTCTGAAGGGCCATGCGTAGCGTTAGGCGCTTCGGTTCCGACAGGGACTTCGTGTTGAGTTTGGTGTCCCATGTAACTCCCAGGAATTCCAGGCGTTGAGTCGGAACCAGTACAGATTTGTCCACGTTGATCGTCCATCCGAGACGTTGCATTAGATTCACCATAAAAACGATGTGCTCGTGTAGAATATGGCGAGACTGATTGACCAGCAAGAAATCGTCCAAATAAACCACACACCTGATATTGTGACTTCTCATGTATTCTGCGATCCAATTCGTCAGGGAGGTGAAGGTTCTCGGTGCTGATGACAGGCCAAACGGAAGGCAGGTCATCTGGAGCAGCTCGCCGTTGTAACTCAGTCTCAGGAACCTTCGATGCTGATCGGCTATAGGTAGATGAAAGTATGCTTGGCTGAGATCTACCTTCACCATCCAATCTTCGCTCTGTAAGAAACTTGGCACGCGAAAATGACTGAATAGTTGAAACTTTTTCAGTTTGACGAACTTGTTCAATTGTTTCAGATTGAAAATAGGACGGAATGAACCGTCGATTTTCGGCACAAGAAAAAACTTTGACAGGTAACTGGGATTCATCTGTGCCCTCTCTAGTACATGTGTGTCTAACATTTGATTTATTTGTTGAGACATGTGATGACTTCTTTTTGTTTCGAACATTTTGATGATTAATTGATTGGGCATTATCAGGGGTGGCTTCATTTTGAACGGGATACGTACACCTCTCAGTAGTTTGCATATATGATCGGGAGCTCCCAGATCTTTCCAAATATGTAAATATTGCCGCAGACAACCACCCCGAAAGCTCTTGGAGTCATGCACGATTATTTCTGGTACGGGAGTTAGATCTTGGTTTCTTACCCTTGTAGACTCGCTTGTTCTTGTTGTTAGATGCCCTGTTGTCGGAAGACTTCGTATGACCTTCATTTTTTCCCTTGGAGCCTGACGAGTTCCCTCGAAAAAAGTTGCCGCTAGTTTGTTTGCTCGTAGAGGGTTTCGGCGTTCGATCGTTGCAACGATTTTGGCTTGAAACTGCTCCAGCATGGTGCATAGCCTGTGATGAAGGTGTTAGTTTTTCGGCCCCCCCAATTTTTTGAAGGTATGTTGCTAATAAATCGCCATCAAACAAATTTTCTTCACTTGGTGGAATTTTTTGTAAGGCTCCGCAATGATATTCCTCTGGAATTTGCTTTAAAATACACTCCCTACGCATGTGGATACAGTCGGCCCTCCTGCCGCAACATATTTGTAAAATATCATCAGTTACTTTAGTATAATTACAATCTTTACCAAATAATTGCTCAATTTTATCAAAGAGAGACTTGGGCGTGAGTGTGGTATTTTTATCATTAGACCAATCTACTAGGTTTTGTAAGGTTAACAGCAATTCGTCTTTCTGGGTCAGAATAGCGTTCGATAATGCAGCATAGGTTCTTTCCAATAAGTACAAACGATCTTCATTGCCACCAGACTCTTTGAAACGTCTTAATTCATCATTAATGTTCAATTCTGTAAAACCCGGGGTAGCTAGATATTTTTTCTGTGCATCAGAAAAACGAATCGCATACCAATCATTGCATTTAAATCTTTGTAACTGAGATATTTTAGCTAAATGAGTCTCGTTAGCTTTGGGGAAAGGTGGATCCTTCAGCGAAGTCGACAACTCAGATAGTTTTAATTGCTGGCTATCCGTAACAACTGTGTCAGGCGGTGGGCGTACGCCCGGGTCGCCATTTGGACAGCGGACGGGTTCACCAACTTCTTGGATCGCCGGTGCCACACATGCTTGCGGCTCTAATTGTTTTTGAGTAATTAAATTAGTCAAAAAAGCTACTTGTTGCGACAGAAATTCAAATCTTATATCACTCACGCTTTCCTTTCTAGATCGTTTCGGTCTTCTTTCTGGACTTGATTCCTCCGATGATGATGCACTGCTTATACTTGGAGAACGACTTCTTCTTCGCGACCAACGCTCATCAGAATTGTCACTTGGTTGCACATTTTCAATATTTTCGTTTTCCATAATGAAGGGAGGATTCACTTATTTTATTCAATATTCAATTTAAAATAAAATAATGCTTTATTTTAAAAAATATCAAAGGTTTTGCTAAGACGTGTTACCACTACGAAAGACGACGCTATAATGATTAAAAAACCGAACCATACTCCGGCTGCCGCTATCACCCCCATCAAAATCGTGCGATAGTGGCGCCGGAAGTCGAAGGGAGGAAGTTGCTAGGACCAAAAAACACTAAAAAGACAGGGGCTTGACTCAAGATGGATTCCGGATATTGGTACGGAACAAATAATAGTTTAATTTGTTATAGATAATTAAGGTAACGAATTACTTTGTATTATAGACAAATTTTTCTTTCTCTATGATTTGTATGGAGCTGAAAAAATAATTAAGTACAATTTTAATGTTGCTCCCATCCCATGGTCAAAGCACAGAATAATTATTAGCTGTGGGTACTTAATAGATATATAGAAGGTAAGCTTCGTATGCGCGCTCGAGCAATGCACACACAGACATCGGTAACGGACACGAAGAACTGTGTCAGCGTGGTCAGAGATTTGTCTGTTGTGTGATTATGTGTGCGTTGCTCGAGCGCGCATTGCATGAAGCTTGATTTCTGTTACTCTGTTTTGTGGTTAAATTTATTGTTTACTAGCTGTGCCTGCGGCTTCGCTCGCGTCGATTATGGTTTGTTACACCCTATTTTACACTTAGGAAATGAAATAAAAATAGTAGCCTGTCTATGGGTCCCTAGAGTTCAAGCTTTTTTCCGTACAAAATGTCATCAAAATCGGTTCAGCCAGCTTCCACTACAAAAAGTAGTACATGTCCTTTTCTAAGCTTAGCCTATCTCTGTACCAAATTCCATCAAAATCAGTTCAGTAGTTTAGGCGTGAAAGCGTAACAGACTGAGCAGTTTATAACATGTAAGGACTGTCCAGATCTTTTGTATCAATCATCATCATTTCAGCCATAGGAGGTTAACTGCTAAACATAGGCCTCAACCAAAATGTCTTCCAGATTCAGAAGCCTGTAAACAATAGCAATGAATTCATAAGACTATGAAGACAAGTTGAAGCAAATAAAATGGAGGTTCATTTCAATATGTACTTTAATAAGTCCCTTAAACATGAAATAACATTGACATAATATTATAACATCCATAAAATTAATACATGTATCAAAATTTTAACAAAATTGAGTCTCATGAACAAAATATTTTGATGATATTATTATAATGAAGACAAAATGGTTAAGAAATAATTTCTCAAATCTTGTAAAAGCCGCTTTTTAAGCAAATATTTTTTGTGCTTATTATTAGTGTCAAGAAATAATAAGTTATATAATTTCTGTTTGGTAGAGCGTCATCTCTGTCGTACAACTAAGTGTGAGAGAGATGGCGCTCTACATAACTGAAACTAGACATTCACTTGCTAAATATCCCTCTAAATCGATTTATTTCTTTCACAGCGGTTAGTTTAGATCATTATATGACTGGAAGACGAAAATATTTCTGAATAATGAGTAAAATAAAATCCTTAAAGGTAAAATATCTCCTGACTAGTAAGTGATAAAATTAAGAACTTAAATAGACTATACAACATACGTCCCTATTTACAAAACATGTTCCATTAATTTAGTCTAGGCCGCAAGAGGAATTTCGTTTCTAAAACATGAGATCCGCGGCTTGATTTCAGGTTTGTATTTTTAAAGGTCACAAAGATGTATAGTTTTGACGTTGCTGTAAAGTTATGTGGCATCGTTTAAGGTTCTGAATATAAAAGGTCTATGAGCAGAATCTGAAAATACAGTATGTTAACTAACGAAAGGCGTTGCCGTTAAACTATAGCGTCCATACATAAAAAAAAAATTCCCATTTCAATTAAATTGATCTTAATTTTACAATTTCTTAAAAAGTAATGAACGTCCGAGCGTTTCCTCAACGTGCGAACAAGATAGAAACGACGCAGCCAGTTTGCGCATTGTAATTACGCTAGTTACTATTCCGCGTTACGATTTTGGTTTTAAATACTAGGCGTTGCGATGTTTTTTTTATTTTTAGGATTTTGAATTTTTTTATATTTATTTTTGTAATTTTATATTTTAAAAAATCTATTAATGATGTTGATAAACTAACTGAAAGGAATGCTGTCTGTTATTTTACATATTGTATATTATTACATCATTAACTTGCAGTAACTTGTTTTATTTGAAAGACAAATAAGGCGAATTGCCAGCCTCGTAGGTAGGAACTGGCTAGGCGGGCTCTTGCCAGGGCCGCAGCGTTGCGCACTTTGCAGCCAGCGGACTGCTCAGAATACTTAAGTCTTGGGGGGCGCAAAATTCGAAACCTGTCAGGGGCGCTTACGCCCCTAGCTACGATGCCGCAAACTGCGGTCCTCGTGTCATATTAACGACACTCCTTGCGGCCTGATCTAACTACACAGTCGACTATAAAGAACACCTAAACATAAACACGACTAGAGTTAACTAGAAGTGAAAAATTTTAAAGGCCTGTCCACACTAGGGGGTAAACTTATGCATTGCACCGCTTAATGAGTTTCGTTGTTTAAATATTGTTCTGTATCTGTCAATTTACAAATGATTGGCAAAAACAGAAGAAAATTGTTCTAAACCTAATGTTAGTTAAACTAAGTTTAAATAAAATTACACCTAATGTGGACACCCAAAATATATTAACAGTAGATAATTGTACTAACATAAAGTTCTCGTGGCTTCTTTTATTTTCGGTGGGACTTCTCGGTCATTCAAAGTTTAAAAATCTTATAGCACCTTTTAGGATATTTATGTACAGTTTAGTATGATTGATTATAAAAATATTCTACAACTAATAAGACAATTGAACAGTATTTGAACGTATCAGGTAATAGCGGTGAACGGAAAGAGCACAGAAGTGTAACACACATTTAGCTGGAAGTATTACGCTTTCTTAACTTAACATGGGTTACGGCGATTACTTTTTCTCACAAGTTTAAAAAAAAAAGATAAACTAAAATGCAAACCTGTCGCACTACTGTTTGTGTTTTTGTAATTTTAACGGCGATATAATATGTAAATTCACCGCACCGCACTGGGCCCGCGTGGTGGAATGTAGCCCGAACCACCTCATCATAGTTGAGGTGAGGCCTGTGCCCTGCAATAGGACGAAGAGGAGAGAATGCTGCAAGAATAAAGTATATATAGGCATACTTGATTTTACTTTATGTAAATTATCTATGGGTGTTTAATAGATATTTACAAAGAAGAGATAGATCTGTAACTGATTTAGCATTATATCTGATATACATTTTGATGAGTGATTGACAAGTGCTTAGTGCTGACGCCGCGCGAACCGGCAGTAACACGTGCAAGTGAATTGCTCTTGTCGAAATGTAAATCGGTCATTAGAATTCTCATTTATTTATTTTTTCATTCGGTATAAAGCCCTTATGAAATTGTTAACTCTTCGAGCCAGTGACTCGCCTGAAATGAATTTAAAAAACAATTTCTATGCTTTTTCCGTTTGCCGTGTAATAAAGGTATAAAATGGCTTAAAAGTTATGGTCCAAAATTACATATTGATACATCTTATTTCTCATCAAGACAACATCATTCGAAAAATATAAAATCTTTAGCGTACTATACGTGTAACTGTGCTGTAGTCGATACATAACTTAGCGCTCGTGTGTCAGCTAAGACAACCGATGTTTTGTATTAAACTTATTTCAAAACTGGCCTGTTTTTCTCTGTTTAGGTCGTTCTTGTTTTTTATCGACAATGACAAGTTCCCTCCGAGAAAAAATGGTAAATCTTTTTAATATTCAGTTTCACAATTCTTTTTTTCACATACTAATACATTCATCTCAAACACTAGTTTTTACTATTGCTGCTTTTTATAAAATAATTGTGACATAGTATCCGAAAAGTGTGACAGAAGTATTGTCGGTAAAAAATAAAAACGTCTAATTTACATTGGACATGTAGGCCAAATAATAGCAAACACCTGCGGAAGGGAGGCTGGCACATGTGGCACCATTACTTACACATTATAAATGCTCTCTACAAAACTCTATTGGACAGAGATCGGTCATAAACAGGGTTATTTTTAAAACATCAACAACCCCCTAGGGTCTGATTCTGGTGCTCAAGTACAAGAATTATTTCTATGGGACCAACAACGAAATCACAAAAAAAACACTTCCCCATACTAAGCCGCCGACCGGCTGACATCAGTTTGTTTGAAGCAGTAAATTTTTTTTTTAGATTACAATGTTGGTCCCATAGTAATAGTTGATGTATTTAAGCACCAGAATCAGCCCCTAGGAGGTTGTTGATATTTTGAAATAACCCTGTATTAATTCACAAGCTTTCGCTGCGAAAACGATTACAAAATTTGAATAAAAATAAAAAACCTATCTAAAGTCAAAATTTGCAACATTGCTACCATAGTGTACAATAACAAAATATAAAACATTATAATTTACATACCTCTGCCCCCCAGCATGACCAACATAATACAATATGATATGATATATCGACACGAACTGTAGAAACATGATAGATATAGCCGCAGATTTAATTTTTTATCGTAACAGCGATCATAATATGTGATGTCACCGGCACGGCGATTCAACATGGCGGCTATATCCACCATATTTTTACAGTTGTTGTCGATATATCGCTTTATCATATCATATCGTGTTTTGGTGCTTATGCTAGGGAGACTGGTTTAATAATAAACAATATTATATACAATGATTAAGCAACATTGATTTTATTTATTAAATACAGCTCTTGTTGGCCCAAGGATTAGGCAACTTTAGTATAGATTTCAGACTGGCATCAATACCTATTTAGTGAGACAAATGCGACCAGTCGCTTCGCTTTAAGTTGTTATTATATTGACAACTAGTAGACGCCAAAATGTTAATTAAAGTGACGCTGAAACCTGTAATTTAATTTCCAACGACAAGCCCAAGTAGATATCTCGACGACCAAAAGTCACGTCAGGAGGAAAACTAAAAGGGACGAATACAATACAACAACTTTTTCTATGGGAACAACATCGAAATCTCAATAAAAAACTACTTTTCCAAACAAACTATTGTTAGCTGGTCCGCTCTGCTGCTAAGTATGAGGTCTTAAAGAAGCAGTTGCAGTATTTGATTAGTAGAATAAGTACAAATAAAGTTAACTAATAAATTAGATCCTTACAAGGGTGTTAGTGAAGAAGACGCAACCTCACATCATAAGCGAGACAGGGCGTTGGTCAAAAATAGTAAAGACAAATCAATCTCCTCGCAAAATAGGCTGAATATTTTTTATGGAAGCCTTAGGTTGAATGACGTTGTTTAATAAAAGGGCTAGCCGTGCAATTTAACGGCTATTTTAACCAGTTGGCTGCGACATATATATAGATTAAAGTTAGCTAAAATAAATTTTTGATTTAAAACCAAACTGGATAATTACGTCGGGGTCGTGTGGAGCAAGAGTTAGGCCGCTGTCTCATTTGGCGATAAAGACGACGTCGCTAGGTAGTCAGCGACGTCGCGTGGAGCAAGCGTTAGGGAGCATCTCATTTGACGATGAAGACGACGTTGCTGTCCCGCTCCAGCTGGTCCTCCATCTGCGCGGCGCAGAGCCCGGCCTGGCCGCACAGCTCGTCCAGGCACACCAGCCCGCTGTACGTGCGCGCCAGCGGCTGGCTGTGCCCGCTGTTCGAGCTGTGCACTGACGCGTCATCGTTGTTTAGCGTTATGGGGTACTGGAAGAATTCAATAATCCAGTTTATGTGCAAATACTCTTTTACAAATTCAAATTAATTTTTACCCGAATTTAAAACTAAGGGCTAAGAACTTTGCGGTTGCTGCAAACGCGCGACTAGCGTTCTGCTCAAAACGTGTTTTAATCGAAAGAGCGCGTATTAATGTTAAATTAACGAACTACTAAATAAATCACAAACGCCTGGTAACCTTGTCAACTGATTGACGTTTCAAAAAGTTTATAGGAACACTACAATTTGTCATCTCCATACATTTTGCCCTACTGTCACCTGTGTGCCCAACACGTGCTTCAGAATGCAAGAACGTGGCAGATCAACGGTCACGGATTCTCCAATCTCCAGCATCGCTCCCTGAAGCCTGCAGCAGTCTAAAAAGGCCACTAACCTTCTAAGATGACTAGGAGTTTTGGAGTAAAAAGAATATGTGACAAGCACGTTAGTCCAATCAAGAAACAGCCCAGATGAACTAACTAACCATCGAGCTTATTTGATAATGAAGCAAGGAGGAAAGAAACGTCGTAACTTATTATAATCAACATCATTTCAGCCACAGAACGTCCACTGCTGGACATAGGCCTCCCCTAGTGATTTCCAGATTGGCCGTTTGGAAGCGGCCTGCATCCAGGGGCTTCCTGAGACCTTTACCAGGTTGTCTGTCCACCTTGTGGGTGGACGTCCTACGCTGCGCTTGCCGGAACGTGGCCTCCATTCCAAAACCTTCCTGCCTCATCGGCCGTCATTTCTGCGTACTGTGCCCCGCCCACTGCCACTTCAGCTTGCTAATCCTTACCTTATAAATCCTCCTAATGAGTCCCTCGAGGACCCCGAACAGCACCAGCTTGCGCTCGTTGATGTGCAGCTCCTGGGGCCGCAGGCGCCGGCACAGGTCGCGCACCGTGCTGCCGTACGTCATCCCGGCATACATTCGGAACAGGTCGCTCACTTTCGGCAGTTGTCGCGCTGGAAGATTACTTAAAATTTTGGTTACCGTTTAGGCGCTGCGCGTGCTGCGTTATGTTTAAAAGACAAGTAGACACAAACTACAAGAAACAATAAAAAGAAAAAAAACAAGCAAGAAAATTGGGATAATGGTAAAAGAGAATGACTTTTGGTCAATATCCCTTTAAGGGCCGATTTTTCAACAGTCAGATAACTTATAACCGACGAATAAATTAACGATTTGACATATTTCCTATACGAAAACTGTTAACATGTCAAACTTATTCGTCATATAAAAGTTTTCTGGCTGTTGAAAAATCGGCCCTTAGAAATACAGAGTTGTTGTTGTCTATGAAATTCAGACCAAGGCAAGAGAAGATTCTGAAACTTTTAATGATTTCAATTCATAAACGATTACAATCAGAAAGTTTGTACTCATTTAAAATATTGTTTTTGTGCTTTGAAAATAAGTTAGAAATAAGTATTAAGTAGCTAAAGTTAGCTAGTGAAAGATTTACAGTCAATATTGGATGTCGTTGCTAGGTATATGGGCTTGTTTCCTAAAAAAATCTAATTAGTCCGTCAGTTGGATTAACAGAAAATATTGGACACGTAATTTTTCTTTTCTCAATCAAGCAAAAAATGATGAAGATATAGCCTGTTAAAGTTCCGCGTAAATCACGCCGTGCGACACGACACTTTTAGCAAGGCGTGACGTCACGTGCTTACTTTGATGCGCTTTATCTTCGTATTTTTTTGTTTGATTGACAAAAGACAAAATATGTGTCCAATATTTTTTGATAATCTAACTGACGGACTAAATATAATAATCTTTTTTTGACCCAGGAAACTAGACTTCAGTCAGGGCTCTGGCGCGTATTAATTTGTTTATACAGGGTTTTTTTAAAACAATAATGACCTCAGAGTCTGATTCAGGTGTGGTGCTCAAATACAACAACTTTTTCTATGTGACCATCTTCTTGAAAAAATCTTTATCTCATATTATTAGCCAATCCGTAATTTTAGTAACGAAATTGGGTCTTATAGAGAAGGTTTTATTTATGCACTAGATGCAAACTTCTTCGCAGCCGAGAAGCGGCTACGCCGGACCCTTCTTTTTATTTGTACACTACAGGGTTACATTGCAAAGAGGTGCCAAATTTAAAAAATAAGATATTGGGAACAATATAAAGAAGCGTCTTAATCGTTTTTATTTTTAATAATCGTATGTTACGAAAAAAAAACTTTAAATTATCCGAAAATAAAGTCAATAGATAGATTACGAAAAAGGCGCGGCAAAAATATCATTCATCAGAGGCGTAGATACGGCGAGCCTACAAGGACCCTATGCAGTG
The DNA here is from genome assembly GCA_963576865.1 of Anania hortulata. Taxonomy (NCBI): domain Eukaryota; kingdom Metazoa; phylum Arthropoda; class Insecta; order Lepidoptera; family Crambidae; genus Anania; species Anania hortulata. The sequence goes on along the minus strand of OY756398.1, from coordinate 18,394,577 downwards.
CTCATACGGTGTTATTTATTCATGAATGAATTTAATTATGTGGATAATTCAATGAATAATTTAATTATGCGCCCAAGCGTACGATTTTTAACAGCGGGTAGGAATAATTAAATGTGAAAAAAAATATCTTTGCGTATTTCGATTAAGTTACTTATTCTGAGCCACTCCTAAAGATTTGGCACCCCTTTGCAATGTAGCCCTGTATATTTAAAAAAATCCGTGATAAAAGTAAGAACTGTCCAGTACCAGTACCTGATCTCGCGCAGAACTCGACGCACTGTCGCTGCAGGCCGGCGCAGCGAGTGAGCTGCCGCAGCTTCGGCGTTGCGCTGTACACCTGCAAAACGATTTCATTTGCCAATAAGGACTGCCTCCTGGGTTGGTGTGCTGCTAACAAGCGCCTATACACGACTAGCGTTGCGGGCAGCCGGCGGGTGGCACAATTGTAGTGTGTGACGCACCTCATCCGATTACATATCATTAGGCTTAGTATATAAAATAGATGTAAAGCCTGATTACATCTTTTCTCCCTGGTCCCAACATAGCATGGCGACCCAGTGCTGTCTTTTGGGCAGCGCTAAGCCAGATGCTGCACGCAAGCCGGGAGGGCACCGCTTGGAACGCTAATATCAGTCGGTGAATGCTATTAAAACTTCACGTGGTAAATGCTGAACAGTACTAGAAGATGGGTTCAAGAGCAACCTCACCGTAGTAAGCCAGACTCTAAACGCAGGCGCGTACAATCCCCGGCACGGATCTTGAGCGCCGAAGGAAAGATTGGGGATCGCTTTGCGCATCTTACAGACGATCATCGTATCAGCGCACGCTCAGCAAGCAACCAATCCCGGCCGGCAGTGCAGGCGCGTCACGCGACTGGCCAAACACGTAATCGTAATGATCTTCTGCGCATGATTCGCCCAGCGCACAAGATCCATGCCGCCAAGCAGCGGTCGGTGAGCAGTGCTAGCAAACCAAACTGTACTGGCCTCTGGAGTAATTGGAACTTACTGCACAGTACTGGAAGATAGGTACCAAGGTGACCACGCCGTAGTAGACCAGATTCTGGACGCAGGCGCGCACCAGGCTGATTTCCACGTCAGTGAGCGCTGCTATCTTGGACACGTGGTTAAAACCGTCGATGTATGGCAGGATCTGTAACAAGAGACGCGCATCTTAATAAAAGCAAGTCTGAGTATCTTAGGAGTTAAGCCGCTCTTACTGGAATAGGGTCTTACAAGGAATGATGTACACAACTTTGCAGATTTTCTTTTAGTAAATAAACATCATTTTAATGGGACTAACAGTAAAATCAAATATCCAATTGGCATACCTACATTTTACTTACACCTGAGTCCTAAGGGTAAAGTAGTGCTACTATAATTATCTTATCAAAATTGTAGTTTTATTACAAGAAGTTATATTTCTGTGCACAAAGTAAGTAAGTTCAAGTTCCGTGGTGGCAGCCGGACAACAATTATTATTTGTTAGTTTACACACAACTCACTTCACTATACCATAGTTAACATAACACAAGTAGGTAACATAATTGTTACCTTCTTTACTCTTACCCCTCTACCTATTAATAAAATAAATATAGCCTAAATAATTCAAAATGTTGATAAAAATTGACGTTTCGTTTGATTTGTTTGACGATAATTTCCAAATTGCATTTTTTGCACTGCACGAGCCGGGCAGCAGCGTCGGCGTGCGAAATGTTATAAAAAACTGCGCCAACCCGCCTGACAAGCGTGGCGAGTATTGGCAATCCCCCTCAATGAACGTCATTGGGGAAGGCCTGTGTTCAGCAGTGAACGTCCATAGCTGAAATGATGAATTTCCAAATATTATTCGGGGTGACAGCAATTTTGATCGATGGAAGTTCTCAAGGTTTTAAGTGTTAGTAGAACAATGCCACATTTGGCGAGTTAGCTGCGTTGCAAGGAACACTGCGGTTTTATTTGACAGACCATAAGTAAGTCCGACCGTTAAGTTGAAATAATTTAAAGAAATACCTTTTCAACCGGACGGGAGTTAAGACTAGAGCTGCAGCTATAATTGTAATAAGTCTGGCAGCCATGCCGACTAGCCGCCTAGTATAACAATGATGTAGAAACATATTTGAATATCTTTATTTAGGAACTAGCTGTTGCCCGCGACTTTGTTCACGTGGTTTTTAAATCAAAGAAACCTTCCTCGACGTTACGCTCTAACTCACAAGTTATTTATTTATTTAAACTTTATTGCACAGACATTTTAAAAAAAGTTGTACAAATGGGGACTTAATGCCAAAAGCATTCTCTACCAGTCAACCATGGGGCCATACAGAGATGGTATAGGCGGTGCAACAAAAAAACAAATTGTGTTAAATTAATTTATACAAAACTAAAACAAACCTGATGAATATATACAGTTGTACACACTAGATACATACATAGATAGCTATATACGGTATATACATACATAAAATATATACAAACATACTTATACATAATATAATTATATACAAGTTACAAGTTAGTGGTTAGCAATTGTCGTCCATAACCACTGGCCTCTACTTTATATAAAACTTTGTAGAGAAAGAGTTCATGCGGTATCTGAAGTCGTACTAAACCAATTACTATTTAATGTACAGACAACAGCTCGTCAACCTACCACAAAACGTCAAATTTTCTCAATTAATATTGATCTCTACGTGCTGGACTTAAAGTTGAAAATCAATTCAATAATAATAATAATAATAATATTGGACAACATCACATACATTGCTCTGATCCTATGATAAGTAGCTTATGCACTTGTGTTACAGAAATCAGAAACAACGACGGTACCACAACACCCAACCCGAGACAATATAGAAAAGTTATTTTTCCACATTGACCGACCGGGAATCGAACCCGGAACCTCAGAGATAGCGACACCAAGTCCAGTATACTCGCCTCTCGGCTACGGTGGTCGGCAATTCAATGACCTTTAACTAGGTTGACCTGCCATTGTCTGTACCCTAGATTTTAAGTCAGGAGATCCTTTTTCTTTTCAACTTCAAATGATGCTCTAAGAATCAACACAGTTAAGAGGGAGATTGGACTAGTAGCTGAAAGATACAAAAGTCGTCTTACAAGGCATCCAAACAGACTGGCTGGTCAACTGCCCAATATAAGCTACTGCAAACGCCTGAAACGGCATGACATCCAGAATCTAGATGCTAGGTTCCCAAATGAGTGAACGCTCCCGCTGGGGAGTCCTCACGGCACGTCAAATACACGCAACAGACCTGCTTATAGTCAAGACGACTGATTGCAGATAAAAACCAGGAAAAAAAAAAAAAACTTCAAATCAATGTACAGAAAAATTTTGTTTACATTGTTATTGTATGTAAGATAAAAGTTATACAGACATGTTGAACTGTTAAATTATTTTGTTTTTCCAACTGGGCCAGTGGTCAAGGCGGTCTCTATGCAATTATCGTTTTCCCCACGAGGTCGGAATCACACTTACACGATAATTAGAATATTAACGTTTCACTAGCGATTTGGGATGCCATACCATCCACTTGGAATGGACATTCGATTACAATTTGGACATTGGTAGAGTGAACAAAGAGATGTGGCGTGATTTGCCTGGGACGTCCCGATTTGGTGGACGTCTATGCTGTTTGATAATTACGAAAAATTTTCTTTAATAAATGGCTGTTAAGACACAATTACTGACTTAAGTATACTACGAACTCAAAACATGGTACCTGCATAGTTTAGACGCTAAAAAGCAGCTTTGTATCCAACTATAAGTTGTGTTAAAAACAAGTAAATGTTTATAAATGAAAACCGAAAACAAACCTTTAGCTTACTAAAAATCATATTTACTCAAACATATCAGTTATTTTTTGAGTCGGTGTGAATGAAAACATCTAAATTAAATACTCTATTATCTCTCTCAAGTTCTCTGTAAATTCAACGTGATACCACAGAATACATAATAGGATAAATCTTACGAGACAAGGCTAGCATAGTGTGGGAATCACTGGTAATCTGTATTATTTAGGTACTTGTTAATTTGGCAAACAGATATTTCTATTTCTATTTCCATAGCTGGCATTGTCTCCAAACATGACTGAACTGAATACCGTTATTTTTCATATTTGTATTTAAAAAAATACACTACAATACAGTTTTTAACTACACCGAAATTTAAGAACCATTCGCATCGTTATCTCATTAATAAAAGTATATCATCTCCATTAATGGTTGCCTAATATTTCGTGTCTAAACTCATTAAACTAATTGAAAGGTAGCGTTCATACTTATTTCCATGAATTAAAGACAGACAGCATTAAGTTCGAGCTACCGATTTAGGATAATTACTATAACACAAGTTTATGTTGGAAGTAGGTATTGCCTACTATTACACTTTGCGTGGTAAATGCTTCAATCAAGAATACAGTAAGTAGACAAACGTTAAATTAGGGAAAACAGATACTTAGGGTAAAAGCTAATCGAAAATGAAGTTTGGTCATAACGCGAAGTAGTTATTTTGCACATAAGGTATTCCGCGCGAAAAGGAGGTAAATGATTTGTTTCGCTTAGTACTATTATAGTATTTTTTTCAATAATAACCTTAATCTTATAAAACATATTTTAAAATTTAGAGTTAAGTCTTTTAAGGACATATTATATAATGGGACATTACTTTTTTTTGGAACTTATAGAGTCAATGTAAAGGTAGGTGTAATTTACTTACTTATTGAAAAAAAAACTTATTTGGAACACAGTAGATGTAAGATGCCTACATTGATAATTAATATTGTAGTAACGGACACCCATAGCCAACAATTACAGTTCCGAGCACAAATTATTCGAATCTTGCTTGGATGTAATCTAAAAACTCAAGTTTGATCAACTAGTGATGCGCTTTCTATTTTACCTTATTCGATTTGTCTATCGCAGGTCGAATTCTTGCTCTGATTGAAACGTTAATAGCAAAAGAAATCTAAGAACAAACCGGTGGAGGCAATTAGCGTAGAATAAATTAAAAACTAATACACGCATTAACTGCGCGCGCGCATAGCAACAGCGTATCGTGGCTGAACTGAATTCGTCGATGTAGGCTAAGCAAATAATAAATTCTTTTGGTAACGTAAAAGTAATACTTTTATTACGACCCAAGGTGTAGTGGCGCTGTGTTGTGCCTTGAACGAAAAGGGTTCCGGGTTCGATCCCCGATTCGGGTTAATTTAGAAAACGACTATAATTTGTCTCGTGTTTGAATGTGCTGGGAGATTCCTTTAGCAAAAACATAATTGTCTGGTACCTCGCAACACAAGGATGTTTTGACTTCTCGAGAGAAAAAGAAAGACGATCGACGACTGATGAAAATAAATTAAAATAAGAATACGCACTCCAATGATATAAATAATGGGGTCTTTAGTCGTTTCGCACCACGAGTTATTCGCCCCGCGGTGCGAATCGCCCAAGACCTTTTTTAAATGGGTCCTTTCGCACCGCAGTTTCACTTAATCCACTTAACGATTCCAATTATTTATTTGTACAGAACTGTTTTGTTCCCCACTGCGGTCCCAATCGACCCATTACAAAAAGTTCTTAGGCGATTCGCCCCGTGGTGCGAAAGGACCCATTTAAAAAAGGTCTTAGGCGATTCGCACTGCGGGGCGAATAACTCGTGGTGCGAAACGACTAGACCCAAATAATGAGGAGTTTGAACAAGTTTAATAATACCTAATAAGTAATACTTGTCTAGACAGAATTAGATAATACTTGTCTATATAGTGGATGTATATCGACTGTATTTATTCAACTTTGACTATGTAAGTAACTAAGATATCATTTGGTCTTTATCAACACAGTTTGTGTTCCATTTTATCTTAGATTTTTAATTTTAATGGTTAAGGCGGTTCTATTTTTATCTCAGACTTAGTTTTTATAGTAATAAATATACGAGAGTAGTAAATACCATTTTTTGGTCATACCCAGTTTATTTTGCAGATAGTTATTATGGCCTGTTTGAGAAGTTAGTTACGCTATTTCATTTTAATTTATTAGATTTACAGTATCTTTAATATTTCGTGCGACCATGTGAAGTTTTCACCTTGTATAGTAAGAACAACGAAATACACCCCTAGAATGTCGACCAGACATAAAAGAGATTTAACCTACAAGTTTTTGTGTTTCTACGTGAAGTGGGCGCAAGGCCGCAAACAAAACGTTATACTGATTGATTGCCCAACAATCCTAACATGATTGTCCTAAAACACAAGTTTGGCCACAAATACGCACCCTTGTTTATATATTAGATGGTATTTTACCGCTTTTGTTTGAACGGTAAACAGTCCTTCACGTGAATTATAATACCCAGTTTCTTAAGCCTTTGCCTGTGTGGATTCAATTATTTCAATTTGTTCATCCATCCGCCATACTAAATTGATGAGTTGACTGGGCGGTTTGTAAGGGAGGGCTAATTTTGTTTTGCGTATTCTGTCCCATGTTTCTTTGGAAATCTTTGTTCAATTTCGTAGGCACAGTACAGCTATATCCTGAAACATATCTAGAAAATTATGTTACACCTTACACAGGCGAATATATTATATAATATAACTCTAGACACACCTGAAAGTATTCTAGTAGGTTTACTTAACAGATATAAATATTATATTTCATTTTGTTGTAATTAAAAGTAAACGATATAATAAATTTTTCAGCCAGGCATCAAAGCGTGCATTTCAGCGGTTAAGCTCTAAGGGTATTTCAGACTGGATGTCTCCCAAAGGAATAGCTTTATAGGCCGGACAGGGGCCGGCCAAGCGAAAGTGGGACATGTTTCTTGGCATTTCGGGAATTACTTGTAAAGGACACGAACTTATTCATAGATTGAAAATCTATATTAAAAATCAATTATACACTTGCAAACACTGATAGGCTCCGAGAAAAAAAGACTGTGCCATAGAGACAAACTGTAACTGTATAAGGGTTCTTGCCACGGAATCTATTGAAGTGATTTACTTCTAACTATCATCATTAGATCAGCTCGATTGATGATATAAAATTTTCGTATTGTCATCCAGATTCACAATCATTAGTTACAAATCGGTACCACAATGAGAAATAGGTTAAAATAGACTTTTAAGATTTGATTACATGGATTTACTTATCTCCAAGTGAAAATATCAAAACCGTGTTATAAAAGAGGTTGCAATGTGTAAGCAAAAACTATTTTATTTTGTAGAGAACTTATAATTAGGAAAATGGCACCAAACTTGTAAACTACAGACAAATAAACGTTTGAATATCTAGGTAGGTACCTCGAATTGCGTTCCCAACTAATCCAATTCAACGTACGGAAAAAACATGTGCTATCAAAACAATTTGATAGATATATCAATAGGATTATATTATATTATAAACATAGGTAAACATTATTCACAAAACATGAACTTCGTGGAATATTATATCAGGCGACCATTTCCGAGATAGGTTTATTCTTAAAATAAACATGATTTCTTAAAAAACACGGCTGCCGGTCGAGCGAGCTCTTATTTGGGCAAGTATTTAATTTTATTTGTGCCCCACCCCTACAAGTTTTCCCATTTAAGGAGCTAGCCCACGTACTAGTTTTATAGCTCTGATTTAATTTAGGAGCTATTTTTAGTAGCACGTCGGCGTTTTAGTATTTTTCTATATATTTGGCGACATAATAATCGCTCAGCGATTGTCACGCTCCGATAATTGCAGCAAGTATTTCGGTGACTTTAGTCAGCGATTTTGTTAGCGATTTAACGTCCACGTCGGTCAAATTGTCGCTGGCTTCTTCTTAAGGTAACTTAACTTTCTTAAAAACGTGCACCAAAGTCGATAAAAGCAAAAACAATATACTTAATACTAGGTTAACTACGTTCATATGAGTGTATTTATCACAGCGAAGAAAACTAAAGGCACGCACTTCAGGGCTGGCCGCATCGCAACGCATCGGAAAAACCAAGTCTATTTCTCTATTTAGAAAAAAAATTGTGCGATGTAGTGTGGCCTAATATACGCGAGGCATAAAGCAGCCTAGAGACGGGATCTATGTTATTTTTTTAAGGAAAAATTTTCTTAAAATTTTAAACCCTTAAGGTAAAATGCGATTCCACTGAGTTAGATCATAGTGATGAAACCTCGAAGTGTTCACCGTAAGATTCTGAGTTTACGGGGTTTGGAATAGTAGGTATCCATTAAAGGTGCTATTACATCCTTAATACTAGTTTAAGCGTCGCCGTAGATAAACTCATAGTAGGCTCAATGTAAGTGTTTAAACGTGGTGATAGTAAACAGATAATGATGTATAGTGGTAATTAATTATGTCGTAATGCAGCAACGGGTTTGCATCCACATGTAAGATAAGTAGCGATAAATTTGACGCAATCGAGATGACGGCCTGCGGCCCGAGCACGGCGCAAGAAACAAGCGGAATGGAAGAAACATTTCGATTTATGAATTCCGTTTTTCCTGGCCTACGAAAGACAGGCTATGTTCTATAATAACTTAGTTTTTAAATAAATAAATAAAGGCTTTGTTTATGTATCGATATAGATATGTAATATAGCGCCCAAGATATCATTTCTTTAGTAATTCTGCGAACCGCGGATGCTAGGTCCGCTAATATTGGCCAGGCTGTATTCTAGGGTACCTACCGATCCTCATAAAGAAAAAATGGAACTCTTATTGGATAACTTTCGTAACTAAAGCAGTGCCCCTAAATTAGCGACTCGACGAATGTTACTACAAATATCGCACGAAAACTCATTGAAAAACGGTTTATAACAGCGCGCAATGAAACGTGGCTTACGAAAAATCGTTACGAAAGTCGCTGCGTCTTTAGGTAGTGAAAATTGAGGAAAATAATACTTTTCGCATGGACGCAATTGTTCCAATAAAACATCCAATGCTCAGTTTGTAACTATTATGTTTCCCTATCAATTGACGTAAAAACGAATTAAATCGGTCAAGCGGTTAAAAAGAAGAAAGAGAAATAGCATCTTTTTTGTTGGTTTTTTTTATGATTTCATTTTTTTCCCCCTAAAGTATAAGTACTAGAAACAAATGCTATGCTCAGAATGTTGTGTAGATTTAAAAATTCTTAGCATATTTTTAAAATATTTCTCTGACACACTGGGCTCAAGTAGGAGGCTTTTGAAACTGCCACGCCAACTCTTACACCTTGGACCACAACAATACACGTGTCTCTAACAAGAATATTGTGCCCGCGGCGCGTAGCATGCACATAATGTTAGATTGTTTACCGTAACCTAAACTAAATGAATTGAGTATGTAAACAATATTGAGATTTCTTTGGTTCTGTTTAAGAAGAACTTCGTGACAGGTTTCTAGTTATTTAAGCATCTGACTTAATTTTCAAAAGTATAAAGTGGTTGAATTAGGTACTACAATCTCTTTCAGTTTTTCTTTCTTGTTGAATTGTTGATTCCATTTTACACAAAAAATATTTAAATACTGTTTTTAAGATTCGAATCGAGCGAGAGTCGAGATAGTAGTTTTTTACCTTTATTGAATGTTAATGGTAAAGTCTCTTTTACTCATCCCACGATACGACTGAATTGAGACAGAATGGGCGACGAAAATCTTTGCTGGACGCAGTACGCACTTTAACCATCCATTAGAAATATTCCTAATACATTTTATAAATACAATATTTGCAAATTCATCTAAATTACCGACTCGAATCATACTAATTTATCTTAAACATTCACATCTTACTTTATTCTGCAGACTGGAAATAATTACATAATTTTGCATATTATATTTCATTTTAACAAAGCTGCTTATTGACCGGCCTGTCTCAGCCAAAAGTTGCTGTGCCCTTTTGGGTCCATAATACGTAACTGAAATATTATTTATATGACAATATAATAAATGATAAAGTTTTGAGTTTGAGTACTTCGAGTCCTTTTACACTAACGGCTGTTAATTCGTGATTAGATGACGATTTTTGTTTACTTTTCAAGACACCTGAATACCCATTTCCATTATACAGGGTGGCCAGAAAAGTGACGTCCTAAATTTTTTTTTACGAATAATCGTAGAATATATAATAATACATAGGGGTGATTCAGATACCTCTCAACACGAGGAACCTAAAAAAAATTTTTGGACATGACTTTTTGGCCACCCTGTATTAATACGTAATCCATTTTACTGTAGTATGAACTTATTTGTAAATAACTAAACCTGATTTATATCAAATCGATTTAGACACGTCTCAATAAATTGAAGTTGGTTTAGGTCGATTAAAAAGTAGGTGAGTTTTATTCAAATATTAAAAAGTGTCGTACATTATTATAATACTAGCTAAACTAAAATATTAAATAAATATGCGCCAACAAAGAAACGATAGCGTGACCATTTCGCGCGTCACATGGTCGTAAAAAAAAGAAATTAACATCTCTGTGCACAGTGTAACAGCTGTGTTACGTACGACGTACCTAACAATAAATTTTGCAAGGGGCGTCTCCCAGCAAACCCGGACTCCGAGCCAATTTAAAAAAAATCGTTTTCTGAACTGACTCAAACCGGGAATCGAACCAAAGACCCTTTGAGTTCAAAACGAATCACCGCAATACCCGCCAATAATAAGTACCTACTTATTATTGTCCACCTGGACATATGAAGGTGATAACTCTCAAAATATGTAGGTATAATGTAAATTGCATATTCAAAGCCTCGCAGCACAACTGACTGACACATAACACCAATGTGATAATGTAATTTCGCGCATTATATGTAGTTTCACGTTACACATTTCATTAAACATGTGTTATACTTCAGTGATGTATACTGTCGATGCAAAATTGTCGATATTATACACACGTACGGTATACACACGGTCTCGTACTTATAACTTATACTTTTTCCACAAAAAAAAAACTTCTCTATAATAGATGTCCCATCACCTGTTACGATACGGGGAAAATGTAATTTTGAATATCAACATAAGTCAATTTAAGTAAAATTTTTGCTAATACATTTTGTGTATAATTAGTAACAGAGCTTATTTCAAGAGGGGAAAACCGTAAACTGTGTTGGGGGTTAATAGTTCATCATCATCATCATCATCATTTCAGCCATAGGACGTCCACTGCTGAACATAGGCCTCCCCCATTGACTTCCAGATTGGCCGGTTGGAAGCGGCCTGCATCCAGCGTCTTCCTGCGACCTTTAGTTCACAGTTTCACAAATATTTTCTTTTACAACACTTAATCACAACACACACAACTAATTAATACATTCGCAATTTTAACAGATTGATATTATTGTAGGACGCAATTAATATCTTACAAAAAAAGAATCCTGATATCTGCAAAGATGTCCGAGATAGGTGTAAAGTTAGCTTTTTTAATTTACTACAATTTTTATCTTGGAAATTACAGATTATTTATTTACTACATTGCGAGTTGCGACCACCGACTGTGGCATTTCAATTCATTAATTTTTATCTTTCATTTTTGGTTTGGGAGCTTAAATTTACTAGCCTGGACCACTACAATAATACGGAAGACTTGCTGCTATACGAGTACTACTTACTAATAAGAAGGTAATGCGAAGTCTGGTTTGGTTTGGGAGATTAAAAATATAAAAATTCTTATAGAGGGCTACATTAAAATAATTTTATCGATAGCATTATTAACAAGTCTCGTCTCTAATATAGCGCATACATACAGAGATGCATTTCAGCTATCTACTACAACATGTCCATCACGTACAGTAATTGTTTTGTTTGTGTTTCGCAGGACATAACATTTGCAAACTATTAAACCTAACTGCATATTTATGGCCAATATTATTGTTCTAGGATGAACGGAAGTTTATCCGAACAGATATTGAATTTGTGTTTAACAAAGAAACAAGCACATTCAGACACGTGTAGGAATGCATGCATCAGTTCAAGCAAAACATGAGAATGCTAGATAGATTTTACAGCTGTAATAAATTCTGCGAACCTGCGAGTATAGCCCAGGCAACAAAAATCAATGATTGAAGATGGACAAGGCCTCCCCCATTTATAATATTAGTGGACCTAACGTACAGGGTGTATCCAATAAAAGGAAAGTTATGAAATGAAGGAAATTAATAGGCGCGTATGGTGAATTACGAAAATGACGAGTTGCGAGAACGACGAGTTGCGAAAATGACGAGACGCAAAAATGACGAGTTGCGAAAATGACGATAGTCGCGTTTATGACGAGTTGCGCTAGCGTGACGACTTTGCGTTCAGCGGGCAGTTCTGCACCGTTTGCATCCAGCGGTTTTCCGCAACTTTGACTTGGTCGTCAGTCTACCGGGTTCGGTACCGGCAGCCTGCCCAAGCTGCGGCATCCAGTTCAGTCGCCACTCGAGAACCTACCATCTTCAACGGCTTTGCAATCATTCATCATCATCATCATTTCAGTCATAGGACGTCCACTGCTGAACATAGGCCTCCCCCAGTGACTTCCAGATTGGCCGGTTGGAAACGGCCCGCATCCAGCGGCTTCCTGCAACCTTTACCAGGTCGTCTGTCCACCTTTTAGGTGGACGTCCTACGTTGCGCTTGCCGGTACGTGGCCTCCATTCCAGAACCTTTCTGCCCCATCGGCCGTCAGTTTTACGTGCTATGTGCCCCGCCCATTGCCACTTCAGCTTGCTTATCCGTTGGGCTATGTCAGCGACTTTTGTTCGTTCTCCTCATTCCTGAGTCGATCTCGCAAAGAAACACCGAGCATAGCCCTTTCCATAGCACGCTGTGCAACCTTGAGCTTTCTTATGAGGCCCATAGCAAACATTGCTGCATAATATTACTGATAGCTCGATCTCAATTTCGGATTTAACGGAACCACTGAGCCGTTGTTGATTGCAACGTGATATCGAAGCGCAGCCTTAGAGCGAACGGATTACATTTTTCAATCTAACCCTTCGGATCGCTACCGTGACTCGGCGGTTGTTGACTCGTTGAGAGATTTAAACGGCCCTACAAAGCCAGAGACCCCATAGAGACCGGTTGCAATCAGTATTATCGTGCATCTAATATATTTTTTTAGCTCCTGTTTATCTGTTACTTTATGTGTCTGGACCAATTTTGATGAATTTAGGTTGGTAAAAAATCATGAATCATGGAAAAATTATAAAAAACCGTTAAGTATCACGTTAGCATTTTAGCCACTATTTTATTTGTTTTTTAAACAGTTTTCTTTTTTTGTTGGATAATATTGAATGGTGTTCATCTCATTTTAAGTAGCATCAATTTAGAACCATCTAGATCGACTTCTCGTGATACAAGCTTTATTTATTTGTTAAAAAGGGCATAATAACGGCACAGATCTCAAATAGACAACAATGTGAAAGGGCCTGATTTCGCTTCAAATTATCTTTCTTCGGTACTTTCGAAACTGCCATTACGAAGGGTCGATAATTTCTTATTGGGCCCTTGATGAAAAGTACTCTAAACGATGTAGCAAACCACTGAAATTATTGAATTTTTTAAAGTCTTTGAACCGACACAAATGCAAAAAATTTGACAGCTTGTAATTGTACCATGTCAAGCAGTCAATATTATGAATCGAATGATTCAATTAACATTTTAAAAGCTCTAAGTGCAGTGCTGGCATAATATGCCTCTAGTAAAATGCATTGTCTGTTAACTCATAACACGAGGGATATGTTAATTCCATACTTTGCGTCCGTGACTACTGGTGTGTTGTTTATCTGGTGCATTTTTTTTAACCTATTAAATCCCACTGCTGGGCAAAGGTCTCCCCCAGACTTTTCCATCTATCTCTATCTATCGCAAATGACTCCCAATCCCTCGTCATGTTAACCAAATCGTCACACCATCTTTTCTTGGGTCTACCTCTTCGGCGACACCGTCTGTAGGTACCTATCGAGTGACGATTTGGGCCCACCTATCCGGATGCATTCTACACACGTGTCCTGCCCACTCCCACTTCAGCTTTGCAGTTTTCTCGCCCACATCTGCGACACCGGTTTTTAAGCGGAGGGAGGTATTTATTAAACATTTAATAGTTACCTTCGGTAGCCGAATATCTAAGTTCTGTAAGTGACTTATTCTTATAATTCTGTTTACGAATATTTTTATTTTTTTTGAATTTGCTAACACAACAGATGGCGCCAGCTCGTATGATAAAACAAAATAAAATAATGATCCATTAAAACATCACTCCTCAACCACAACCAAGTGGCAACAGCTAAGAATACGCCGGAATTTGGCTCAGTCAATAGTTCAAGTTGATTCGGTGTAAAAACAAACCCGACCATTATAAGACGGCACGGTGTTGTTTGCACAAGTGTTTTTAATGGGTTTCTTGATATGATGGTCGGTCAGATGCGCATGAGTCATGTTTGTTTTCGACTATAAAATACTTTTTCCACTTGTCTTGTTACCAAGGTAACGCCAAAAAGATGTCTTTTTTCTCCATGGACGATGGCTACTCGTCTAGTGATTGCATTATTATATATTATACTTATCTTAAGTGAAATTACAATTTCTTACATAAAGGCGAAGTCAGACGTCACGTCGTATCAGAGAAGAGCGTAGAGCAGAAAGAAGTAGATGCAACACTTTCGACAAGAGCGAGGCTTTTAATTTGATCATCATGATCATGTCAGCCTATTAGAGCCCAGAAGAGCGCCAAACAGAACAGCACGATCTCCCGTTTTTTTTCATCCCACCATCTTCCTAAGGTCGTCGGTCCATCGAGCTCACTAACCCGCTCTCCCAGAGTGGTGAATATGGCATATACCCACCAATTATTAGTCCTTAAATTTGATGATTGCATCATATCATCATTTATACGAGGTGTAATAGTGGTACAGCCCGTCAAGTACGTAAGTGATACTCATGTGGGGCGACAGACGCTGACGGGAATGAAGTAGCTAGTAGCTAGGCATGAGTAGCGGTGAAGAGGAAAAGTTAAGCACTTTCCTACTTAAAAAGTAGTGTGCGGTGCGGTGAAGGGGTGTTGACTAAACCTTACTGTCTGATGTAATCAAGCCGCTTTGAGGCCTCTGACTAGGATTTATGACTAATTAAGCTATATTAGCGGCGACCAACTTTTAACGTGCCCTCCGAAGCACGGAGATGCTTGTAATAAATGTCACTAAAATGGTCAGAATGGTCATACACTCACAACTCTGCGTCTGGATTTATCCTATTATATATTCTGTGGTAGGGTGTCGCTTCGCAGGGGGATCGCACTAGATCTTTACGAGCTATAATAGTTGGTATTCTTTTTTAAAACAACTGAAATTACCTTTGCAGAGACTGAAGAAAACCAAAAAATGTGTTTCGTCTGTCTCGAAATACCTTTAAAGTGTAATCAGCCCGGTATAAAATTTAACGTAAAACAACATTTTACTGGTTTAAATAATATTCCTTCTCGATCGAATTGGAGACGATAAGCTCTACATCGGAAAGAGTGAAGTTTATTTTTGTACAGTTTCTTATCCAGGGCGACCAGAGCATAAACAAACGATCAGTTTTAATATTTTTATATTCGCTGAGATCAGATACTATAAAACAAATAGCCGCTTTCATTATACACACTTCACGACGAAACTTTGGTTCCATATTTTTTGTCGGAGGAACTAAATCTATACATATAATAAAACTATAAAAAGTCAATTCCTGTACATTGACTAGAAAAAATTAAAAAGAAAAACAGTCCTCATGCTTTCTTTATGATCAGTGGAGTCCAAAATGCGTTTTTAGAATTCTTGTTAGTAATAAAATTTTACAATTTAGATATTATTTATTTCCTATACGACACAGAAGTATTTTTATATGGTCATCATACTCATCTTCAATCTTATGCAGAATCATCGTGTTCCTAACTTCTTTACTAAATTATCAGTCTATGAAAAACAGTGCGATGATTCTGCACTCGCAAATTGGGTTCTGTTCTATCTGAAGGATAACATAGTAAACAAAAAAATAAATTCACTGCTCCATTATTAACTAATGTCCTCTGGTCGGCGGCTTAGCATAGGGAAGTGTTTTTTTTGCAATTTCAATGTTGGTCTAATAGAAAAAGTTGTTGTATTTGAGCACCAGAATCAGCCCCTAGGGTTTTTTTGAAGTTTTTATAATAACCATGTATATATTTATTATCATAAAAAAATTTAATGATTGCAGGATTCAGTGCTTTTAAATGTCAATTATAAAGAATTGGTCCATTTCCCCTTAACACCTACCTCTATACATACACATACATCGATATAAACTTGTTAAGATAATTATAACGACCCAAAGCATTATCAGTTTATCACTCTCGCAACATCCTCGTAATTAATACCCGTTGTATAAAAACATGGTAAGTGGGTCATCGAGTGCGCTACGCTCGGCCAACGATGCCTCACTATTTTCAGATACGGAAGAGTGCCATTGTATTCAAAACTATGTTTGTGTATCGTATCTAATCTAAATTAAATTGTTTGACCCTTTAGAAATAGGATAGCTATTCTTTTTCAAATATTAAAACCTAAATTGAAGTTTGTATAAATATGGTTAAGTATTTCACTTAGAGTTGCCAAGTTTTTGTATTAGAATTTTTTTTTTAGATTACCACCAAAAATTTTTTTTTTGCTTTTTAAATTAAGATAAATGAGACGCTTATTTTTTAATTAATTGATTATAGTTTTATTAGAGGAAAACAGTGTATTGTATACTTAATTTTTATTGAATATTTAACGTAGTTGAAATAAACTATAATACTGTTTTGGACAGTTTGGCTGACAACATTAATTTTACCTAATGTTTCTATATTATAAGTTTATGTGGGGCAAGTTATCAGTCGCATCGCATAGTCCCTGCTGCTGACACGCTTTTGGTAGTTTTGGTGTGCGTAGGGCCTTAAACTTTTATGGAAGAATGCCAGTATCCACACTATGTTATGTTAGATATTAAGTTTATTAGCCTCATACGTCAAATTATCAACGTTATTTATTTAATTAATTATTTATAGCTTCATTTTTCCACACATCTGTCTATTGATTAGCAAGTAACTATAACATTAATCATCATTATGTTTATTCGTAGTGTGGTCCCCAGCGGGTAAAAGCTTCCTACATCTCTCTCCATGTTTGCTTATTTGTGGCAACATCCATCCAATTCTTTTCTGCTACATTCACTATGTCTTCAGCCCATCTTTTCCTTGGTTTTCCAATGTTTCTTTTGCCTGTCGGGCCCTGCCATTCTGCATTTGATGAGTCCACCTCTTGTCTTTATAATTATCAACGTTATCTAATAAAAAAATAAAGTCTTAACTGGTTGTTAAAATATTTGCAATAATATTTCTTTCGGATGTTTGTGGGTATAAGATCCAAGACATTGATGAAACAACCCTAGCTTAATAACAGCTACAAATACTTGAAGAAATTCACCAATTAAACTTTTCCTATGTAGCTTAGTTTTTAAGAACAGTCGCCCGGATAGCGAGTCGTGGGTTCCCACTAGAGGCAGTAGAAAAATAATTCAAGTGAAAATATTATCCTTGATAAAATTAAAGTAACTGTGGCAAACCAAACTCTTTGTTAAACTTGTAATATGTTTTTACTTTGTCTTTTCCATTTTGTTTTTACTTGTCTTCACGCTCTCTGTCATAGAACAAATCCTACTAAAGTTTCAAGATTATACTGAAATCGCGTTTAATTCCTTTTATCCTCTTCCCGATCTTTGTCCTCCTCGCGTGTCGCGTATAGTAACAACAGTCATTTTGATTTATCTGATAAAAAATAATCCGCATAAGATTACGTCTGTCAGACTTAGCAACGATATTGCTATCAGTCTATTTCTGCCAAGGCAAACATAATATATGAAAATTTGACACTTACCTACATACTTATCGCAGTTTATTTTCGAGTCAACTTATCCTTGATACTTATTAGTCCTGCTCAATATTTCAATGCCGAATATAATCGTTTTTATTTTGTGACCAAATCGAATGCGGTTCAATAAGAGCAAGTTGCGAACCGGTTGAGCTTCCCTGTAGTAAACAGGAAACTTGCATCTCTGCATAAGGGTGCGTCCTCATGCACAGCGGGTACGCTGAAAGTGCTATTTTTGTCACGCATTTATTGGCTTCACTTGGAACTAACCAACAGCTATCTATGTAATCAAATCTTGGGGGTCGATTTTATTCATAACCTACTTCTACTTGTCGTATTAGTTTGAAATTTTGTAAATATGTGACATCCAGGCGACAATACAATAATTTGATAACAAGAGTTATTGTTTTTACAGCCGATTTATTGATTCAATAGCGACCTTGAGTTTGGGCTCATTTAATTCGGCTTGACGATTATACAGCGTTATCTAAAATATATTTAAAAAATATTTATGATGTGATTATTAATTATTAACGTAAACATAATTCATATGGGATGATATCGAAGTCATCAGAGACCTTTTGGATTTTGCACAGGATATTGTATGAGGTCAACAAGGCTCCATGGTGCTGGTGACTTCGGTATAAAATTTAAGTTTCATGCTTAATATTGTAAGTTTCCATTAACACTACTGTGGTTTACCAGTGTATGTTCTCAACAATAACTATTTTATAAAAATCATGTGGACAATGTTGTTGGTCGTACAATAGCTGATAATGTGTAAACATATTTTGTACTAAGAACTATTATAAGACTGTTTTTTGTCCTAAATAAATTGAAAAAAAAAAATTATTAATTCAACTTTTTGTAATTACAGCTTTTTACAGATTTCCAGTAAATAAACAAGTTTTCGCTGTACCTGAGACCCCTCCTCGTTTTTAAGACACAAAACGAGTGCGATCAAGTGTCATATATCAATACATACTAAATAAATGTATTGAATTCCATACATGGTTATTGTGATGTCGAATTCGTTATTAAATAGTTATAAAAAAGTATTATTTCGTTAGCACCTAAACAACACTTAAAATCAAAAATTTGATATGTCCATACTTCATGGTAGATAGAGGTATTCAACCTCTGACCCTCTGTACCAGGTATTAGAGGTAAAATATAGCAAGCTAAAGTATCAGTGGGCCGGCCATGAAAGTTGGACTAATCGGGTTCTCGAGTGGAGACCACGTATAAGTAAATGTAGTGTATGACGCCCCCCTGGTCGTACGAACGAACGAACAACGACCTTAAATGAAATGAAATATTTATTAGGAATTTACTTAGGAAGATGGCTGGCGGTGGATGGATGAGAAAAGCGGGAAATCGTGATCTTTGGCGGTCTTTGGGGGAGGCTTACGTCCAGCAATAGACTGCAATAGGAAATGTCGACCATATTAGTCCTATTTTATCAGAATACTTCTTCTCGTGTCAAAGGAAACTAAATATTTTTATACATATAGGGAGTGCCTCCGCTGCCGGCGCCGGTTGCCGAATTGGCTGCCAGCGCCGGTTGCCGAGTTGGCTGCCGGCGCCGGTTGCCATATTGGTTGCCGGCGCAAGTTGCTGAATTGGTTACCGGCACAGGCCGTCTATCATTATACAAAAGCGAGTAGGAACAATAAACTACTAGGACTAGATTAAAAAAAGTTTATAAAGAGTCACTTTTTAGGCTTTAATAACACAAAATTTTTAGGCTTTAATATAAAAGTATTGGCTAACCTCTTTAGTCGGCCCTTTTTTCTCATTTTTTTAAGAATTTTAATATTATTGAGATTTATTTGTTCAAATATTTAACTCTTCGTAAGACGAATATTCGTCACCGACTTGAATTTTTAACTCTAAAAGGTCTTAAAAAGGGTGTACCAGCGGGCGCCTGGTGTTAGAGGACACTATTATCTATCGATTTAACTCCCATGTATGTTCACCGTTCTCGAAATCTCGGAACATCCTGGTTCCGAGATCGTGTAAAATGTATCAATGTATACATTTTTCTGTGTCTACTATACCTACTCATGGAGCTCGATGACTATACTAAACGTCCGAACAGCTGATATCAGTTTGTATGGAGGAGATTTTTTTTTTCTAGGTTTAGATGATGGTTCCAAAAAAAGTTGTATTTGTGAATTAGTATCTTTTTTGTTTGTTTACGAGTACTGCAATTCAGCTTTTTGCGCATTACAATTAAGTCACCGGCTGCCATTTTGAGTGCCGGCACCGGCAGCCGTTGTTTTAAATCTCGGCTGCCGGCAGTATAGCTACCGCCGGTTCCCAATACCCATATTTTTGGGAGCCGGCGCCGGCAGCGGAGGCACTCCCTTTTATACAGTGTGTAACAAAAAGGTGAAATAAAACTTTAAGGGGTTATTCTACGGCTAAATTACATCAACTTTTTCTATGGGACCAACATCGAAATCGCAAAAAAAAAAAACACTTTCCCATACTATAACGCGACCAACTGGCATCAGTTTGTATGGAAACGTCAATTTTTTTTTGAGATTTCGATGTTGGTCCCATAGAAAAAGTTGATGTAATTTAGCCGTAGAATAACCCCTTAAAGTTTTATTTCACCTTTTCGTTACACACTGTATAACCTACTCCGCCGCGAACTTTCTTTTAGGAGAATATAAATATAAATTTAAAATAAATGTGCACCAGACATCATACAAACTGTCACGCGCAGGACGTCCACCCAGAAGGTTGTCAGACGACCTGGTGAAGGTTGCAGGAAGCCGATCGATGCAGGCCGCTTCCAATCAACCAATCAGAAAGTCACTGGGGAGGACTATGTTCAGCAGCGGACGTCCTATGGCTGAAATGATGAAGATGATGCCAATCAGCTGTTAAGGGCTGATGAGTATGTTTGTTTTAGATGTCGATGTTGGTCCTATAGTGAAAGTTGTTGTACAAGGATCGGAAACCGGTTATTTTACTATGGAACCTTAACCGGAATAATAAAGGTTTTCGCTAAATTAATTACCATTATACTCCAACTACCTACTTAAAAGCTATTATTTTTATGGTCAAATCTTTATAACTATTATCAAATATTTGAAATGGGTATTATACATTCTGAAATAAATATTAACCGGTTTCGATCCTTGGTTGTACTTAAGCAGATAAATCACCAACTAATAGGAAAAAATATAAATATTTGACAAAATCACATACATTGCTCTGATCCTATGGTATAGCACAACACCCAGACCCGAGACATTATAGAAAAGTTATTTTTCTACATTGACCGACCGGGAATCGAACACACACACAGAGATAGCGACACCAAGTCCGGTATGCTCGCCTCTCGGCTACGTAGGTCGTCGGAGGAAGTTAGTTAATAAAATAGGACCAGGTATGATTGATGATGATTAGGATACAACCAATAAAGCCGAAAAAGATTTGTGCTAATATATGCATAATAAATGCTACGGTGAAGTCAGAAATTCAATATAATCATTTAGAAAAAAAAAATGCTTAATAAACTCAATAACTTACTTAAGAAGGACCAGTAAAGAAGGAAAATGATATAAAATTTCTGACCTCGCCATAGTATTAAATATGCATAAGTTAGCCTTACACATTCCCTTTTGGCTTTATAGGGTCATCAAAACCTAACACCATGTATTTAGGTATATTTTTTACAGAAAGTGCATAAAATTCATTTGGACAATGGAAAGAGTTTGAAATACCCGTTTATCAGTATCACTTTGTCGCCTTATCATTAACATGATAGGAAATGGAATTATTTAAACATTTATCTATGTGCTTGGTATTACGTGAATGTCTACATCGCTAGACTTCTTGACGGTAAGATATGATTAAAGATATAGTATCAATTCAAGATAGTACAGTGTAGTTTTAGATTGAGGTTTTTGGAACAGTCAAATCAGTCAATAACCTTAACATCCGCTAAGGATCATGCACTTTAAAAGTTGCAACAGCTACCTACTTATTTTTTGTTAAACGGATACAGGGACGTAGGCAATGGTTAAATTTATTTTTAAATTAGTAAGTGAGAATTTTAAACAACATTCAAAAAATCCGAGTCGCTACGGTTATATTTATTCGAAAATTTCGACAAAAATCCGGTTAATCCGACTGTATTATATTTGGGGATTAAACGTAAAGCACGTGTTAAAAATCTAACTCCTACATGCTAATACTGACAGCTGATCGAAAACTTACATAAATGGCAGACTTGTCAACATTAAACCGGACTAAACCCTTAATATCCGGGTAAAGCCGGACGCGTGGCAACCCTAAATGCAGCTAGGGCTGCATACGTCGTACATCCTGCTGCCTAATAAGGAACAAGGGTAAGTAAAACTTTACGCGATGTAGGTATCATCAGGTTCTACCATCGTTATTTTCATTTCTACTGCCAAACAGCTTTGCTATGTTCCAGATTGATAGAGAGAGATGGTACCGTCTTTGTTTCTTATTTCTGTAACACAAGTGTTTTGGCTACTTACCACAGGATCAGAGCAATGAATGTTATAACGTCCAATATTTATTTATTTATTTAGATAGAAGAGCATATAATAAGCAGCGTTTCGACTACTACTTAGTTAGCGTGCTCGAAATAATTGCATCATCACTTACTTACCATCTGGTAAGATGAAGTTAAACTCTGATTCCGACGCAAAACAAAACCAAATTAAAAAGATCGCAAAGTTTAAGAAGTAATGAATAGAATAGAATAAGAATTTATTTGCATAAAACATGGTATATACAATGGTGACATTTAATAAAAGCTCAACATGTTTTGTCCAGTTAAGACGTGCAAATATTTTAAATATTATCAATTCAATTAATTAATATTCGAACATTAAAATTTAACTACCTACATTTTATTCGTTACAATTATTATTATTAAATCAGTTACATTAGGGTAATATTAAAAAAAATTTTTGAAAACATACATGGTCAAATTAATTTATTTGTCAAAGAACTCCTTAATACTATAATAAGCCCTGTCCACCAACCAAATAAAAAGTTTGCTTTTGAATTTATTTAAAGGCAGTGACTTTATGTCGCTGGGCAGTTTGTTGAACACCTTTACTGTCATCGAGTAACGACTCTTATGAGGGGTTGCTTTCTTTCTAAATGGAAGAACTAGCTTATCTCGATATCTCGTGTGAAAATTGACAGCATCGCTATTTTTTGTAAAAAGGTCGGAATGTTTTTTAACAAAGACACTCAATTCGAAAATGTAAATGCTAGGCAGTGTTAGAATGGGCTTGGATGAAAAAAAACCAAGCTACTCAATTTAGTCGTACTTATTACTCGGTATTGTTTATTAAAGACCCAAGATTTGTTGATAGTATAATAAGCTTTTTAGTGCAACAATAAAAACACCTTCGCCTTATTATTTCGCTCATGCTAATGAGTCAATTTGTATTCCAAAGAGCTCAAGTAGTCCACTGATGCAACACGAGGCGACGCGGATTTAGTATGCCGGCCGGCAACTCGCGGGTCCATAAATCCTAATAAAACTGACAGTTTGTCTGTCTGCACTCTGCACCTAACGTAAGGTCTTAATGTCTCTAGGGCTGTATCTACAAATTTTAAATGTAGCAGAACGAGGTATCTTGTTTAAAGGATACAAAATAATAAGCCGAAAATCAGCGTCATGATTGGCTGCCACGACAAATGCAGAACCTTTTTGACACAATATCAATTTTTTTTCATTCTGTTTTTTTTGTGTCAATTAAACATATTGTTATTTTTAAATTGGCAAACGTAGTTGCCCAACATGATTGGTCTTCGTGTCGAAGAGCCCTACCTCTACCTACACATACACACACACCAGAAAAAGACTGAAGACAATGTCGGTAAACAGATTGGTACGGTCGGCCATGAAAGTGGTCTACCATTTCTACCAGTTTTGACAAAATGTAATGTGTAAGTTAATGTTCAACCTTATTGCTGTTTTAAGCAATAAGGTTGAACTCATGGACTTTTACCTTTTTAACAATGAAAGAGATGCACAATTATGACGTATTATTCATTTGTTTTTGACCTAATATGATAAAGAGAGCATTAGTAGCTGTCAGAATATTTTTGCATAGGAAAATCAACCCTGTTGTTCTATGACGCGCGAATGATTTTCAACCTTAGGGTGATAGACCACTTTCTTGGCCTACTGTACAGCGATTTTGCTGGGAGATAGAACGGCGTATGCAATGTACTCTTTTTTCCATTCTGGAGGATTCCAGTGTTGGCAACCCTAGTAGAATCGCGTCGATTCACACGTGTTGGGATCATTAAACACACCATTTAGTGTGTGCTTGATTAGGTGACCGCGTCCGAGTGGCGCTAAAAGGGTCTGTTTATACACACAAACGGCAGGCTTTTACTGTATGTACTGTTAGCTTAAAAGATTATGTATTTGGTGATGTCAATAAGATTTGTGTGTATTGAATTATTTAAGTTATACTGCACGATACTCAGATAAGTAACTATTGATCTTGATATAATATATCATGTAGAAAACAGTTTAAAATTATTATATACAGGGTGGCCAGAAAAGTGAAGTCCGAAAATGTTTTCTAGGTGCCTCGTTTTGAGAGGTATCTGAATCACGAAGTCACTTTTCTGGTTATAATAATGTTATAATAATAATTTATTAAACATAAAAACATTTCACTCACGAAGTAAAGAGGAGACCATGTTGGCGCCGCAATCAATATAATAGTTATTCGGATCCACCTTGGTATTATTATACACTAAATTAACGTGGATTTTTTCAAATGTATTTTTTGTAAAAATGTTCTGGTCAGGTACAGTCAAAATATAATACTTACCTACCGTTTTATTTAGGTTGACAAAAGTGATTTCTTTTCATCCTTTTTTAATGTGGAAACAAACACACATTTTAAAAAAACTGTTCAAAAAGCTTACGTAAATATGTTTGTTATAACATTATAATAATATTTAAGTTATAATTATAAAATTAAAAAATGAAGTTTCTTTTGAGATTAGTAATAAATTTCCTTTTTTTAACCTAAAGTATAAAAAGATACTGCTTATTCCGAATTTATCAATCAGCAAAGAGCGTTGAATTTTCAATTAGAGTTTCGACACTACAGGAATCTTAACGAGCCTTAATTCTATTTGATATTTTACAGTCACCTACACCATTTAGATGCTAATCACACTATTACGAGAGTAAATAACGACTTAAAATTAAATACTCAACACACGTCAAGGATTCTTTTTAGAATATTACATAAACATGTTTGCAATCTGACTGAAATAAATGGGACAAAAAATTTATAAACACGTATCTTGTGCTTGTTCCGTCAAATTAATGATGTGGGGAATAAATGTAACATCTTTTTTCGTGATTGACAAGGTTCGCTTGTTATAGTAATTTTATTTTTGTAACTATTTTTCGTCTGTATATTCCGGTCAAAGTACGTGAATGATAAGGAATGAGTAAAACTACTTCAAAGGGTTGTATAGCTTCCTTACTTCCTTGGGTGGCAGTTCTAGGTTCTAGACGTTTTGAAACGAGTTGCTAACGCGCGTTTTCCGACCGCACACGGAAAATTGAGTTGTATCAATAACTGCGTTAGATTTTTTTTTACTATCGACAGTAAGTGTACGGCAATGCAAACGCACGGCTTACGTCCAGCTCAAATCTTCTCATTCAAAGCCTAATAACGTACGTCTGCATGACGATGCCTGGCCAGTCCGAATCAAATGTTGACTGGTCAATGCTCTGTTGAATATTATGTGAAACACAAATTTACAACACGTAAGGATAATGCTCTATTAAACTACCAGTCTCGTCGGTATGTAAATAAGCCAATACATTTTTATAAATTAATGCATATTCATGAAGCATTCTTGTCTCTAGACCGTATGTTGCTGTTGTTCGTTTGTTAAACATTAAAATAGCTCCAAACAAGCAGAGTGACAAAATATTGTGACTAAACAACAAAAAAAAAATACTTCGGTTGTCTGTATTTATTTGAATCAATTAGTTGGACTAAGTAGGTAGATAATAAACTCCAGTGTTCTAACTTTAGAAAATAGTTTAAAGAACGAGCTAAAGCGGAGAAAAGAGAATACGTTTTTGAGGGCTAGGGAAAACCACTTTTCCCTGAATTTTCACTAAAGGTTGTAAATATACTAAGTGACTTTTAGTGAATTCAGACGAATAGAGTGTTTGCGTACAAAATGCATCAAACCAATTTTGTTGGGTATCGGTGTCGTCTCTATCTTGTACCAAAGAAATAAATCTGGCACAGTTAACATATTTTTTGTCGAGTCGCGAACGATAACGAATTAAATACAGTTAAAACTCGTACGGCACCAAACAGACCAAGGTCATCTTGGGCGCTATTACGTCATGTTGTTTGTTTTCCAGCAGTCAGAGCTGATGATACTCTTTTTTTTAAAGATAGCGTTAAAACAGGCAACTTTCAAGAAGATTGAAATTAATACCTACACGTGTATTGAATCTTTGTAGAAGATAAAACATTGGTGATAGATCATTGTAGATTTTTTTTAGGAAATAAAAACAATGACTGTGCCATTTATATTATACTACAATGTCATACCTAAAAATATATATTTAAAATAGAACTCTCGCGTCGTAATAGAAACTAAAAGTAGCGAAACTATTTATTTACAAATTCAATTTATTTGCCCATGTCCACCCGTGTTGTTTATCATATTAAAACTATTTAACAATGGCTCGTAAATATTGGAGTAGCAAAAAATTGTTTACGACGTACGTTTCCGTAATAAAAATCGATTTTAGATATTCAAGGACACCTGATTTTGATAAGTGTAAATATTTAAAATTATAGTAAAGGGCCCCTAGTTTTTTCAGTACAGCAGACTGATTGAGTGTTTGTCAGGGTCGGTTTTTATAATAATAAGTAGTTTTAACTTAAATTTTGAAAAACTTTTAATTTTGACAAAATGTTGCAGCACAATTTAGTGGGTTAACATTATTTGTCGGTAGCCTTCGGCTGTCTAAGTAAGATAATAATATCCCCGAGGGAGAGACGAGATAATAATTAAGATATAACGTTTCATTTAAACCTAATCTAGTCAGTAAACAACAACAGAACAATTAGCGCTATCAAACTGTCAACAAAGTTAGGGTTTAATTTTACCTACATCAATATAAAATAGAAAAAAACCTAGACGCATTTCGGCGAAATCCATTATTGTAATGTAGCAGAAAAGATACACGATTATAATATAACACACCTTGGTGTAATGTAAGGTAAGTGTTTTTAAACTATGAGTGTGATATTTGTTCTTTAAAACAAACAAACCTGGAAACCTTATAGTTGTAGAGAATGCTTTTGGCATTAAGTCCGCCATTTGTACAACTTTTTTTTTAAATGTCTGTGCAATAAATTTTAAATAAATAAATAAACCTCGTAGGTGTCTATAATTTAATGCCAATGCCAAAATAGGCAAGGTAACGATAAGTCAATGGCTATCGTTGTGAATAACACCGAATACATTAAGACCAACTCTACTTATTATAGTATAAGTGGCAATATGAAATCCGTGGAAGGTTATTAAGGCGGACCGTATCCGATAGCCGACAACCGTTTACGGAATGGAAAATAACTGTCGGAAATAACGAGTAAGTTTCCGATTTTGGGGAACTTTTTGGTAGAGACTATCGAAACTCATGTAATTTTTTCCCTAAAACTCAATTTTCATACTTTGTTCTGCGATAGGGTTTTTATAAAGCATTCTTGTCTGATTAGGTTAAATTAAATTTCGATTTCGAGAGAAAATTGTTAGTTAAATTTTGTTTTTATAGAAAATGTATACTACATTTTGGAAAGAATGGATGGAAGGAATTATAGCATCGAGTTAGGTCAAAAATTATAAACCCGAATTTGAGTCAGATTTTAAAACAAACACATTTTTAATATTTAGTTTATACAAGGTGTTAATGAAATAACGCAAAACCTGTTAAAAGCTGATTCTGTGCTCAAATACAATAAATTTTACCATGAGACAAACATCGAAATTCTCAACAAAGAAAAAATACGTTTCCATACAACCTGATTTCAGCTGATCGCGGCTTAGTCAGGAAAAGTGATTTTTTTGCGATTTCGTTATTGGGCATTGACATTTCCGTTTAGCCTAGAGTTGACTGGCTGAGAATGCCATTAAGTGGCATCAAGTCCACTTTTCCACCTACAAGGTGGACAGACAACCTGGTAAAGGCTGCAGGAAGCCGCTGGATGCGGGCCGCTTCCAACCGGCCAATCTGGAAGACACAGGGGGAGGCCTATGTTCAGCAGTGGACGTTCTATGGCTGAAATGATGATGATGATGGAGTCCACTTTTTGTGCGAATTTAATCTGTGCAATAAAGTTTGAATAGGGTCCATAACGATCTGTACAGCTTTAAGCCTTACCTACTACCTCATGTAACATTATGGCATGGAGGCTGGAGCATATACCCTATATAAGGTGCTTCATAAATATCTGCAACGGCTGAAATGGGTAAAAGTATTGCCTATATAGATTACGATAGTAAAGGAATTACGTGCCCCGGATCGGTAATTAATTATTTGCGAAAAGACAGTAAATAAATGGTTACTTGCTTCAATTTGCATAACACACTTCGTCATCCGCCCTTGACACTGCGCGGGAGCGGTATAATGTGAAACGTTAGCATTTTTGGACAGATGTGGACGGTTTGAGACAGAATAAAGCCTAATCTTTATTTAAAATAATTTTTTTAATGAAAAAAATTATGATGTTCTGGACATACAATTTCTTTACTATCGTATTCTATATCAGCAATACTTTTACCGATTTCAGCCGTTGCAGATATTTATCAAGCACCTTATATAGTAGAAAATGTCATATGATTTGTTCGACAAAATTTCCGCCGTTTTTTAAACTGTATCTGTGCTGTTTTTGTATGGACGAGCGTTAACAGGAGTTGTCATTTCATACTAAATGTAAGTGAAAAATCACTCACTAGTTTCGGAGAACGATGGTTTTTATTGCTGCTCTATAGGGTATGTACCCGATGCATTATGGTTATGCAAAATAAAGAATTAAATCGAATATTTTTTTTTTTTTCACGTAGTGTAAAAACATTTTCACATTCAATTATCACGCGAAGACGAGGTATGTTAAATGAGTTAAATCAAAACGTACGTTACGGGCACGGCAGAGCAACTCCGATAAACGCGCGGCCGCGCTCTTAGCAACAGCGGACTCAGCTCACGCTGATAATGTATTCACATCGGTACTATTTAAGTATTTATCATTATCATAATAACGAATCCGGTCGTGACTGGTCCCAATAAACAGGCTAAATTAAGAAGGACATCGTTTGGCGTAAATGATAATTACACAAGTTAACTATTAATTATGACTAGCAAGTAGTTTTGTTTTGGCAACGCTGCAACAGAAGGTCCTAATTTACAATTTTTATTTTTTATAATTACTTGTGCGCGAGAATACACACTAAATTGTTATAGTATACATACCTACAGAAGGAATTAACATCCTTGTGTTACGATTTCATCATCATCATCATCATTTCAGCTGTAAGCCGTCCACTGCTGAACATAGGCCTCCCCGAAAAGGGGGGATTGCCAATACTAGCCAAGCTTGGCAGACGGGTTGGCGAGTGCGTTTTTTCGCACGCAGACGCTGCTGCCCGCCTCGTGCTACAGGAGTTAGTCGCCTCTTACGACACGCTTCCTGTTGGCGGTGAGGAAGTGTATTCTTTACGGCCGTCCCTACACGGCACAGTTACGACTTACTAGGTACCAACCAGACAATGGTTTTTTGACAGGGTCCTCTTTTAAGACTGCAGCATGCTGCAATGAAAATGAACTTTTCTGGACCTACTCGGGTTTTGGTTTTGTCATGACAAAACCCAAGTAAGTCCAGAAAAGTTCATTTTCGCCTTATGAATTAGAATAAAGGGCTAACTGACAGTAGTTACGAATAAGTTCTTTGTTTGACCTATCAAAATCTATTGCCAGATAGTACTCGATTTGTTACGCACTTGTCCCACGATTGATGTACGTTAGTAAAGTGTTTATCTAACAAACAGATAAAGAGAACACATGTAAAGTGGCCAAATATAACTCTACTGACAATAAATATCACCTCTTTTCGGGTATGTTTTTGTATGTACAGCTAGAAGCAGAAGTATGTTGGCACTGGATACATTGTTGTTTTGGGTGGATCGAAAATATGTTTGCGTTAAGACTTCCACACCCGTAAGCTGTGATGTCCTCATTTCTTTGTTCGGTAATTATGTTAATATGTATTTCGGTAAGAGCCTTTCACAGTAAGCTGTTATCCATATAAAAATTAGTGTGATGTGTAATGCAACATGGCGACTGTGCAGCGCGGCTGCCATGCGGCTAAAACGCCTAGCCTATTATATAGGGTGTTAGGTAAATGATATATCAAGCCGAAACTAGCCTATGTTAACATATGCTTATAAATACCATGGTGAAGTCTGAAATCTGAAGAAGTACTATGATGATATCAAATTTCTGACTTCATCATAGCATTTATATGCATATGTTAACATGGGCTAGTTTCGGCTTGATATACCATTTACCTAACAGCCTGTATATTTTGTGGCCTAGTGTAAATGGGCTCTAACTGGCTCTAACACTCAGTTGCACTCTAGAGCTCATCATCATTCATCACTGACTGTCACATTTGTCAGTCACGCACGTGCCATGTGCATGCCACATTCAGTGACCGTTGTATTTATTTTTTGTTGACTGGGCAGTGTATTTACTGTTGCGTTAGAAAACAAACTTTTGAGTCAGGCATTTTAATGTATCATTCATAAAAAACATTAAATTATTTTTAAATATATGCTAACGTGTAGATGTACTTAGCTTATTTTTTGCGATCATTGAGTGAGGCGAATTTAAGCTAAGTCGAAGCCCTAGTGCAGTGGTTCTAAACGGCGCGGTGGTCCCTGGGAAGCACCAGAAGTGGACCGCGAAGCCATCCTAAAGTTGTTAAAGTTCTTTCTTCATTTACATTTACTTTATATTACTTTCAAACAGTTGGTGGTCCTTGGCAAGAAACATTTTGTCAACCAAAAATCACTAAAAGGTTAAAAAGCACTGCCCTAGTGGCTGCACGTCCGCCCCGCTCAACTTCGCCGCAATGGATTCTCACCCTAATTTGCAACGCGATGCCGAAGTGCCTTCACGAAATGCACGACAGTATCGCTACAGAAAGTCGTCAAGGGCAAAGGGCCTTTTGCCTTCTTCTTAACGTTTTATCAGGACAAAACGCTAAGAAGTAGTAGCAGGCTTCTAGTCGAGGACATATAGAGCCGTTGCCATAAGCACTCCGTAACCCTAGAGCCTAATACTCCAAATCCAAATCCAGACATACAACACGGAAATTTATTAATGTCCCTTACTAGCATTATACATAAATTGTTTCCACCATCACACCAATTATCTAGTCCCAAACTAAGCAAAGCTTGTACTATGGTGACTATATAATGGATAAACATACTTAAATACATTAATAAACACCCATGACTTAGGTACAAACCCTCGTGCTCATCACACAAACATTACACCAGACGGTCGTGATGATGTGCATGATTCTTTGCTCTTGTTTCGTATGTACACTATTACACCGACCTCGTCGCGGGCGCAGAGCTATAAATTTGACAAGATATCTCTCCAAGGCTGTTTGTAATAGTTATAATGTACCAGTTTGCCCTCATTTGCATGGGGGCTTAATTATGGTTGCCCATATAAAGTATACGTAGTAAACTTGCAGTGCCAGAGCCGAGCAGTGGACTGGTGACACGTTTTTTGCCCGATCGTTGTAACATTGGGCGGTTTGGGCACCTTCCCAATGGACGACAGGAGACGGCGATTGCCGTTGCCGCCGTGTTATGGAAAAACACCAAATACCCTGCCTTTAAAAAATTAGGTCACTTCAAAAATGGCATTCATATTACCTACCTAAGGTGACTACGACAATATGGAAAGAATAGTCGAGTAATACTCATTAATTAACGTGAGCTGAAGACTTTGGTATAAACAGTCATCATCATGATTTGATGCAGAGTAATCATCATGATTGTCAGCCTATTGTAGTCCACAGCTGGACGTAAGCCTCCCCCAAAGACGTAATATGATCAGCTTTGAACGCAAAGGGTTTCCCGGTGCGGGTCAGTTAGTTTAAGATACGAATTTAGATGGAAACGGATTTTTCTAAACGGGCTCGGGTTTGGGCTGGGAGACGCCCGTGGCAAAACTTACATCCTACGCTGCGCTGCTAGTATGTGACCTCAATTCTAGAACTTTTATACTTTATCGGTTATCAAGTTCTACGTGCTATGTGCTCGCCCACTGCTACTACAGCTGGCTAATCCGTTGGACAATGTCAGCCACTTTTGTTCGTTGCAACCTTGAGCTTTCTTATGAGGCCCATAATAAGAGGCCACGAAACAGAAGATTATGAGATGATTTAAGATTTTGAGAATCATTGATTTGCAGCCCTAATTATGAATAGACGTAACATAGGAGTAGTTGAAATTGATGGTGACATAAAGAGGCTAAAACGTGCATTTAGTTATTGATATTGGATGCAAAGTAGATTGTGACACGCTTAGATAGCACGCGACACTTCAGAAAGGTATTGATATACCTCTTTTTAATAAGTGAATAAATGTCATACATGCAATGATGGAATCTAATTTATAAAATGTTTAAAAATAAACATTGGTGGTTCTCCAAAGCACTAAATTTATTTATGAGGCAATTACATTTAGTATGTGTAGTTTATATGAATGAAATGATGAAGCTTTACCTAACAATAAATTATTCCTTTCTTACGAGTAGATAGAGAGGCAATTAATATGGACTTATAGTAACTATCTTGATCTCATCGCCTGAGATCCCTGGTTCGATTCCAGTTATTATAGGAACTACTAACTAACTAACTAGGAAGTTAGGATGAATTTGGAAAAATATATTTTCGATAAATCGCGGGTTCATTGATACGAGTCCGAGTTTTTTGCTGGTATCGGATCAGAATTGATATCCAATAAAGAAGGTACCTGCTCAAATTAGCCGGTCAAGGTGCCGTACGTCACAATAAAACCTGCGATAAATCTCTCTAATGTTCTGCAGATCCGCATACGTAGTAACTTTAACTTCTGATAAAAGTAGCAGGGTAAGCTAGACCATAATTTTTTCCTGTATGTTCCTTACTTCGAAATTATGCAATATCTGAAGCATATTTATGGACCATATATAATATATCGTAATACGTGTTCTCTACATCTTTAGAGATAAGGAAATTATTCAAAACACTAGAGTGATGTAACCCGTAATGTTTACTAAGATAACAACGATAACATACAAATAAACACATTATTAGCATAATTAATAGACAGTGAATATGGATGTTAACATTGTAAAATTATAAATGTCATTCATTGTAAAAGTTTTTGAAAGACGCACTAACTGTCTACCGCAGAAAAGTGCGAATAAAAACATTAAAACTCTCCAATGGCTAGTATCAATTCAGGTAGGTAGTTTTTTTTAGGGTTCCGTAGCGAAATGGCAAAAAACGGAACCTTTATGGATTCGTCATGTCTCTCTGTCTGTCTGTCTGTCCGTCCGTATGTCACAGCCACTTTTTTCCGAAACTATAAGAACTATTGTTCACACTTGGTAAGTAGATGTATTCTGTGAACCGCATTAAGGTTGTCACACAAAAATAGAAAAAAAACATAAATTTTGGGGGATCCCCATACTTGAACTTGAACTTGGAACTGAAACTCAAAAAAAATTTTTTATCAAACCTATACGTGTGGGGTATTTATGGATAGGTCTTGAAAAATGATATGGAGGTTTCTAGTATCATTTTTTTCTAAACTGGATAGTTTGCGCGAGAGACACTTTCAAAGTGGTAATAACTTCTAAAATAAGAAGATGCAAACTTCCACCGAAAATTGATTTGAACGAGATCTAGTAAGAAGTTTTTTTTTAATACGTCATAAATCCTAAACCGCAATTTACCTTCGTAATGTTATGGATTTCATTTTGCAATAAAAATACCATAACTATGACTCGATTGTCGTGATGGGTGAACTTTTACTTATATAGGTACCTACAGGTTTGTACGGAACCCTCGGTGCGCGGGTCCGACTCGCACTTGGCCGGTTTATAAAATACAATTTACTTAGGTTCTTTAAAAATTTGTTAATTTGCAGTGTTGTGTCCATCATTTGAAACAAAAGACATCTGCTCTAGACCATAGACATAGAAAACGCCACGCTCATAAATCTATCCTCTAGAAGCTCAAAAAGTCTAGACCGAATTTATCGTCTATTCTATCGTTCTATCCTTATAGGTTAAATATTGTCTTATATTTTAATGGGACCACGCCTAAAGTACTGAATTTAAAAAATGGTTGACATTTGGGCAAGAAGCCATCGCGTAATATAAACATAAAACGAATTCAGAACCTCCTGCAGTCCTGCATAATGAAGCAGGTTGAAGACACAGTTGCGTTGCAAACACACAGCACGTAAGCGCAAAACATTCATAATAAAGAAAAAAACCGGACAAGTGCAAGTCGGACTCGCCCACCGAGGGTTCCGTACAATGTAGGTAAGTACATATTATAAATAGTTCAGGAATCGAGTTTCGCAGTTTAATTACAAATTATTTACAACGTTTAATTACAAATGTTTATTTTTCAGTTTTTGTGTGTGTAGTGGACGAATTTTCTTGCCCATAGTTCTATGTCAACGGAAAATACCTTTTATAGATTTTGATTCCATCGAGTGTCGAAACATACGTTTTTTGTGGCATAGACGGGTATCTTTTTTTTACGTACACTTAGAAGTTTGAGTTTATATGGTATGAATTTCAACTTGATACCTCCACGCGTTCCCAAGATAAAGCGTCTTCTTGACAGACAGACGGACAGACGGAAAACAAAGTGATCCTATAAGGGTTCCGTTTGTTCCTTTTGAGGTATGGAACCCTAAAAATCGTAATTATTTATTTTCTATAAATATCGATTATTCACAATTTTATTTCACAACGGTTTATTCAATGCAATGTGTCTGCAACTGTGCAAATGACACTATTCATTAAGTGTAATTTATTGCTGCATGTTGCCATAGTTCTCTAATAGTAATAAATACCACCATTGGAAATGTAGTCTGTTTAGTGTCCATTTTGGTTTATAGCCGTTATCATGGACGCATATGGGTTCACGGCGACAATAAATTAAATTAATATTAGACAATAATGATACATAATTGATGAGCTGTCAGCTGAATATAGTTTCTGATATCTACGAGTAGATGTGTGGGAAGACAAAAGAGAACTATTTGATCAACATAATAAATTAATGTTTATTCATAATTTTGTAAATGTCTTGCATTTACAAATAAATTTGTGTGTTTCGTCCTTATAAGTTTACCAGCCCCCTAGCATGACGACTAAAACACGATACGATATAGCGATTTATCGACACCAACTGCAAAAATTTTATAGATATATCCGCCATGTTGAATCGCCGTGCTGGTGACGTCACATGTTATAATCGCTGTTTCGATAAAAATTCAACATGGCGTCTATATCTCTCATATTTTTGTAGTTGGTGTCGATAAATCGCTATATCATGTCATATCTTATCGTGTTTTCATGGTCATGCTAGGGGAGCTGAGACTTATTTTACATTAGCTTACAGCTATCCTCCACCAATCCGCGCCAGCGTGGTGGGGTAGAGTATGGCCCAAACCACCTCATAGTTAAGGTGAGGCCTGTGCCCAGTAGTGGGACGTATGAGGCATAGGTACTTTACTTTTACTTACAGACAAAAACACTTGAAAAAATTCGCCAACTTAACTATGTCCTCCGTAGCTCAGTTGGTAAGAGCAGTCGCTCGGATAACGAAAGGTCGTGGGTTCAAATCAAGTAGGTAATTGAAAAATGTTTGGCAAGCGAAAATATAATCCTTGATTTTACATGCCATTCATTACATTCTTGTTCAAAGTAGGACTTGTATTGTTACTGTTTTTGCGAAAACACTAGATTAGTGTCGCAAGAATCAGTAAGATCGCGAAAATGGTTAAAACGCCTTTATGCGATAGTCAGATTTTTCACAAAAACACACACACTCACTCACGCACGGTGTACGTGAGATAACTCAGATAACCTATCTTACTTTCGAAACCCTTCTGTTCGAATTTCAATAGTTCGAAAACGGTTTAACGCAGTTTTAATTACCAAGAAGTTTTTTTTACATAATATTGTAAGTAATAAATTTATTTTACCGATGTTTCATTTTTCAGAAAAACAGATACCCGATTATAAAAACAATTTTTTTTATTAACCGTTGTTTTACTTACAATAATTTTTATTTCAAACTGATTCGTAAATACTGCGTATATAATAAGACTAAATTGGTTAGGTTAGGTTAGAACAGTGACCACACACAGCGCGAAGGCGAGCGAACAGAGCGAGCGCGCCGCGGTAGCGGCAGCCGAGCGCTTCAAAACTAAGGATAAGGATGAAAGATTAACTATTATAAAAAAAAAAAATCTTTATTTCGGACAAATTAGAAATCCATAGACGGGTTAGTAGGTTATTATAATATTGGAAGCATTTTTCTGGAAACTAAATCATCTAACATTAATAGCTTTGGCAAATGTTGAGAAAAATTTCAAAACATAGAATTTATAAAAAATAACATCCGAAAATCTGAATATCAGCAATATGTCAATTGTGTTTTCGGTATAATAAAAATATGGGAATGAAAAAAGGACAAAACGTTTTCGGAAAAATAAAATTCGTACTAAAGCAATTCGGATTTAAAATAGATAACCTTTACGTGATCCTGCGCCGACATAAAATTACTTACTCTACACTTTCACATTATACAAAATTTAATAAATCGTTTTCTAATTTGAAATTATTGTTGTTTTACACTTAAGAACAAAGTGCAGTTCACATAAAAATAATAACAGTATTAAAATAGAATGCACTATTATCTGCATGCAGGGTAGTGACCTGTTGTATGCTTTAGTTTTTCCTTGTTTATCACATTCATGTTACATTACATTATTTTATTGTTTAGTTTAAATGATAACATGCAAGAATCGATTTCACCGGGTCAAAGTTCTTCGATTGTCAGCCTCGTTACTATAAATAAAATGCAGATAATATTATTGTTGTTCCGGGACACAATGCTATACGGGACACGGGACAAAATAGATGTTTTATGGCTACGTATATACAAGGCGTAACAGAATTAATGCACATCCTCTTAGGGGTTGATTCAGGTTTTGTTACACCTTGTATAATATAGGCACAGATCATTCTATATCTGACATTATAGGCGTGTTAAAATGTAGATAGACATTAATGTAATAATAAATACATATTATTTGATTTATTTTATTTAAATTTAATTAATAATAATAAATAATCTGCGCCAGAAAAGTCATTAAAGTGGCCAGCAATTGAATCCGGGGCCCATGCACATGCGTTAAAGGTGATTTACTACGCCAACAAGGTTCGTCTAGCATGTGTTAAATAATGTGTTATTAAAAACAAACAATTTCTTTTTTATAGTTTTTGACACTAAAGACCCTCTAAGAGTCCATAAAGCAGGTGTCTGTTTTTGAGGCACCTGCGTTGTAAATTGTAATCAGCCCTAATGCAATATTGTCCCGAAGCAGTGGTAGGGTAAAAAAATATAATTAGGACGTGTAATTTATTTCATAAATTAGTTTTATTGGTCATTAAGTTGTGTACTGCTGCTGCTACTGACCCATCAAAATGAAAGCCAAATACAAATGTTAAGCACGCTACATAAACACAATAAAACATTTAAAAATAGAAATTGCGTATAAAAACAAATAAATTAAGATATACATAAAGTAATAGCTTTCGTTCTGTAGGTAGGCAATAAAAATATATCTGTCGGTCTGTACATACTGAAAGAAGATACAGTAGGCTTACTTGAAGATTCGGTTGGCGGGTTTAATTAAGAAAATGCTTCAGTCCTCTGATTCTGAACCGTCAGATAACGAATAACAAAATTTGTTTACTAAATGTGGTAACAAGGTTATCCTTGAGTTACGGGTTACGGGACACCCTGTGTATGTACGAGTATACATACCTACACTAGAAAAAAAAAACAATTGACTCAATTTTTTTAAGTGAAGTTAAGTTTTTAGTATTTGTTTTATAGCGAAAACAGAAATACATCGTCTGTGTAAATTTCAACTGTCTAGCTATCACGGTTCATGAGATACAGTCTGGTGACAGACAGACCAACAGTAGTAATAGGGTCCCGTTTTTACCCTTTGGGTACGGAACCCTAAAAAAATATCTGTATTAAGATGATAGAGTGAGTCTACTGAATTTAGGCTTCACTGTGTCCGTATCTCGAAATACTTAGTACCGGCGGTGAACGCTCGTTTTATCGCCCCGATTCGCTCTCCGCACATACTGACAGAACGATTTTATAGTCACCTTAACACTTCGATATGCAAAGTAATGCAAATGTTATGCTTTCAACTAATTAGGAATTTTTCTCCAGGGACTACCAGAGCATCGTTGGTTATCGTGTTTCATTAATCGTCATCATTTCAGCCATTTTATTTATTTTGATCACATTCACCAACAAGGTACGCCAACAAATGCTCATTTGACGACCTCCGTCGCCGATAGGCGAGGATACCGGACCTGGTGTCGCTATTTCTGAGGTCTTGGGATTGATTCCTAGACGGTCAATGTATAAAAATACAATTTCGATATTGTCTCGGATCTGGGTGTTGTGGTACCAGCGTTGTTTCTGATTCCTGTCACAGAAGTGCTTGAATCTACTATCATAAAATCAGAGCAATGGAAGTCACTGGGAGAGGCATGAGCCTCCCCCAGTGACTTCTACTGAACATAGGTTCAGCAGTGGACGTCCTATGGCTGAAATGATGATGATGATGATGATGAAATGATGATGATGATGATGATGATGATGATGAATGTATGTGATGTTGTTCAATATTTATTTATTATTATATTTATTTAGAATGCTTAAACAGAACGTAGAACTGACGGCCGATAGGGCAGAAAGGTTCTAGAATAAAGGCCACGTACTGCAAGCGCAGCGTAGGACGTCCACCCACAAGGTGGACACACGACCGGGTAGAGGTTGCAGGAAGCAGTGGCTTCCAACTGGCCAATCTGAAAGTCACTGGGGCAGGCCTATGTTCAGCAGTGGATATGGCTGAAATGATAATGACGATGAGAATGCTTATAATAATATTTGTGTCAGTGCAAACTATTAAACTAAATTATTAGATAAGTCAATTTTGTTACAAGGCAAATAGCCTATTATAGGGAACAAAACATGCGCTGGAGACACCGCAATATTGAATCAAAACTGCATGTTAAAAAAACAAAAGAGACTCAAAACAAAGCTAATCCAACACGAGTTATACAGGTTGTAACGAAAAGATGAAATAAAACTTTAAGGGGTTATTCTACGGCTAGAATAACCCCTTAAAGTTTTATTTCACCTTTTCGTTACACCCTGTATATTTTAATTCCACTTCAGGGCTTAATTTATCTTAGGCCATCGTGCTTTCTTTCGTACTTAGTCTTTCTTACTCCAACCATCCTAGGTCATCCCAGAAGGTCCCTAAAAAGGACAAAACGAAGCCCATTTAGGATCACTTTGTTGTTCGTCTGTCTGCCAAGACCCTTTATCTCGGGAACGCGTGGAGGTATCGAGTTGAAATTAAAACCATATATTCAGGTCTACAGTCTCTTGAAGCAATGGAAAAATACACTTCTAAATTAGCGTAAAAAAAGATACGGCCGTTTTTGCCGCAAAAAACGTACATTTAGACACTCTTAAGGGAATCAAAATTTATAGGGTACTTTCCGTTGGTGTAGAACTATAAAAGGCAAGTAATATTGTCTTATACTACAAGTACAGGAAACAATCTAAAAACTATATATTCGTAATTAATTTGTAATTAAACTGC
The DNA here is from genome assembly GCA_963576865.1 of Anania hortulata. Lineage (NCBI taxonomy): Eukaryota > Metazoa > Arthropoda > Insecta > Lepidoptera > Crambidae > Anania > Anania hortulata. The sequence goes on along the minus strand of OY756398.1, from coordinate 18,354,606 downwards.
GAGACTCGATTCCTTAACTATTTTTAATATGTACCCACAAATTCGTATTCGTATTCGTACGGAACCCTTGCTGGGCGAGTCCGACTCGTACTTGTCCGTTTTTTTTTATCTCAAGTGAAATTCATGTGGATAGGTCAAAATCAGAATAAAGTTAATGGAAGATTCGGTATGATGTAGGTTTTCAAACGACTTCAAAAAAGGAGGAGGTTCTCAATTCGTCGGAACCTTTTTTTTTTTCAATGCATGTTCACCGATTATTTGTTGTTCGTTCACCGATTTCGATAATTATTTTTTTGTTCGAAAGGTAATACTTTCAGAATGGTCCCATATAAATTTCGTTAAATTCTGATCATGGGGTCTATAAGAAAATTATCAAACATTGCATGAACTCTGTACCAAGCCAACTGATTTTAGTATCATGTTACCCAATATCTTCGGCAAATGTGAACCGATTTAGATGATTCGTTTTTTATTGAATAGCTTATACTTCAAAGACACTATAATAAAAATTTGCGGAAAAAAATTAACCCCTAAGGGTGGAAAAATAGGAAATGAAATCTGTGTTCAACAGTTAAATTTTGTTTGCACTCGTAAGATTTGTTTTGATTAGGATTAACACTAAAATAAATGAAATAAGTTAATTTTATTAAAATAATAAAACCGACTTCATAAATTATGGATTCATTTCACCGTCAACTGATCGAATATTTATATCGTGTCTCAACTCTCAGGTCTAAATTGTTGCCTCGTAAAGTTTTTATTTATGCAGTTCATACATAATGGATGAGTCTAGGCTGGTGCGAGACTGACTAAACTGTCACTTGGGATATTTTACATTTTCACGCCACAATAAACATTGTGTTCTATATTGGTCAAGCGGAAAGCGGCGAAAATAGGCTATTTTCTGATCTTCACTCTTTTAGTTGGTATCTTTGTAGAACACACCTTTTCATTTTAAGTTCACGAATACTTTTTTGTGTAGTTGGAGGTTATAATGTAACGATTAACTATTTGTAACGTATATGTATTTATATCATTAATACTGCTGTTACATTATAAAGATAATAAATCATCAACGATGATTATGAATATGAAGATGATTCATCATCATCATCTTCATATCAGCCTATTGCAGTGCACTGCTGAACGTAAGCGCCAAAGAGAACGATCCCGCCTTTTTCATCCATCTACTGCCAGTCATCTTCCTAAGGTCGTCGGTCCATCGAGCTGGTGGGCGTCTTACACTACGTTTACCAAGACGTGGTCTTTACTCGAGAACTCGTTTACTCCATCTTACATCGGATCTGCGACAGATATGTGGCCGGCCCACTGCCACTTTAGCTTGTTACATTTTAGGACTATGTCCATTATTTTAGTTTGCTGCCGAATAACCTCATTTCGGATTTAAAGAGAAGAAAGGAATATAAATAAATATCAACAAAAACAAAGTGGTCTTTAACGCATCGCCATGAGCTTAACAGCATTACAGATTAGGATACAGAACAAAAAACACTATTGTCTAAGTTGTCTGACATAGTGAGTCCTGCCTAGACTCGGACAACTATGTTGCATGTATTTGAGGTGTTTGAGAAAAGATTTACACTACGATGGACGGCAAGCCGAATATAGCTGTGTATATTTTGTAATATTATGTAAAACACGTAGTATACTGCTTTATCGTGTCCGAACGGAAGGGCCAACGGAACTTAAAATCCACATCCTTTCACCGGAAAGGTTACGAAATTAGAAAACTATTAATATTCTCGTTTCGTTGTACTTACATTTCTAAAGATGTCCTTTGAAACTCGAATATGATAAGATACATACCGGGGCAAACTAAGATAAATAAACTACTCAGAATTCAACCAAGCGACCTCGCTAGTCTACATTTAGTCCCGTGCATTTCAATCATACCACTAAGCTACATATAGTTAGGCTTTGATTAATATACCGATCTTAACTACAATTACAACAACTACATTATATTTTTGCTGGTGTTGGTGTCAAAATCCTTCACCAACTCACATACAACTAATTAACATTTTTACAGCAACTAAATCAAATTAAAAAAACCCTTTCCCATATTTCGATGTTGGTCCCTTAAGACAAGTGGTTGTTATTAAGCATGAGAATGTAACGTTTACGAGTACGTTATAATCGTAATAAGCGAGTGAGCAAAAATGCACAAAGTTAATACTAAGACAGAAGCGATCTGCTTTAAGTTAGCTCTTTACCAGCTCAGACCAGCTATCTATCTAAGCATCTATCCGATCAGACTATCCCTGATCGTATTAGTGGCGCATACACTTCCAATTTGTTTTAAACATCCTACTCTTAACTGATTTCATAGACACATTTAGATGACGCTACGTAGAATATTGCTCTTCTTATATTAATTCAGACAGTTCTAATTCGATTAAAATTGGACACTCGTCCAATTTACTCAAGAAAGTGCCTGCTACCAATAGTTCCTCAAATTTGAGGTCGGTATATTAGTTTGGGCGATGGATCAGACTCTGCCGTGGTGTCTATCTGTTTATCTCTCGTGTCTACTCCGCCAGGTTTATTTATGAAGCAAATAAATACATGCACATAGTAATGGGCCACAACACAATGTTTACTCGTGGTACAATGTAAGCTGGTGTAAGACTTAAGGTATTCTATCTTTTTAATTAAACGATATTTAATGTCAAATAACACAAAAATGAGGAATGAGGAGATTCGTAAACGAACAAAAGTTGCTGACATAGCCCAACGGATAAGCAAGCTGAAGTGGCAATGGGCGGGGCACATAGCACGTAGAACTGACGGCCGATGGGGCAGAAAGGTTCTGGAATGGAGGCCACGTACCGGCAAGCGCAGCGTAGGACGTCCACCTACAAGGTGGACAGACGACCTGGTAAAGGTTGCAGGAAGCCGCTGGATGCGAGCCGCTTTCAACCGGCCAATCTGGAAGTCACTGGGGGAGGCCTATGTTCAGCAGTGGACGTCCTGTGGCTGAAATGATGATGATGATGATGACGAACACAAAAACCCTTAGCATGATCACCACAACACGATATGATGTAGCGATATATCGACACCAACTGCCTTTTTTATTTTAAATATGATAGATATAGCCGCCATGTTGATTTTTTATTTAAACAGCGATCATATCATGTTACGTCACCGGCACGGCGATTCAACATGGTGGCAATATCTATCATATTTTTACAGTTGGTGTCGATATATCGCTATATCATATCGTATTTTTGTGGTCATGCTAGGGGTGCAGATCAAAGAGCTTGTTTTAGGCAAAAAAGTATTGGTAAGCTCAATTTTTTAAACATATTCTACCTTATAAAACTAACTAGTACCATAAAGACGTTAATCATAATAGACGGCCAAGTAACAACTTTTAAATATTTCAAGTATTTGAGAATTAAGTATTTTCATATATTAGAGGCCATCAATTTTATTTACTTAAATATTTAATTTAATCACACTAAAAGTAAAATTGACAGCGAAATCGATGTTTACATTAAGTGTGAAGAACAAAAAACAAGCTTTATATTTACTTAAATACAGCATCTAAATGGTTATAAATTAGGTTTCTTTCAGATCAGAAATAGTGCATCGGAAATAGATAAATAAGAAACGCAAAAGGACTGTTTATCGATCAATCACGTCACGGCGTGACGGGACGCTGCGCAGGCGATTGGCGTTCCATAATGTCTAAGGGGTTCTACGTAGGGTGACCATGAGTTTTTTGTTTTTTTCCTCTTTACGTACAAGGAAAGGTCGTTGTTAATGACATAATTTATTCAAATTATTATAAGTACAATTTAAAATCTGTTATTTTATTCTTTTTACAATGACCACTCACAAGTAGGTATATTTTATTTATCCGCTAGTGGGTTTTTACATTTTTAGGTCAACAATCAACATTCTAAATGTCATTATTTTAATTACGAGTTTGTAGTTCATTCTTTGAGATTTTCGAGCTAGAAGATTTTGACACATGTACAAACGAACAAAGATTGTGATTGGACAGACACGACACAACATGGTTTTCGTTTTACCCTTTAGACCACGAGGTACGGAAACCAAAATAATAGCGTAACTATAGTCATTGATTGAAAGCGCACTTACATGTTATTATAATACATTTTTTTTATTTGTGTCTCACTCAGAAGAAAGTAAACTAAGAATGTAGGTAAATCCCACTAAATCCTATACCTTAGGGTTACACTCGATTCTATGGGTGGGTATCAAACACGGCAACATTTTTCATTAAGTTTGAGCGTGGGTGAAAACATCACCAAGAGCAAAATTGCGCTACGCTTCGCCGCTCTTCGCAACTAATCGGATTGACACGATAAATAAACAGGATATATTTAGCGACATTAACTCATTCAACTAATATCCTACGGGGATCTATGAGAGGGACATTCTACTCATTAATGCGTGGGTAACGACAGCACCAAGCGCAACAATACGCTACGCCTCGGTGCTCTTCGCGTCTAATCGGAATGGCACGCTAAATGAAGACGGCTCCTGAGGGTACTTGCTTAGTAATCAGGCCAACTTCCTTGCAAGATTACTAGAAGATAATTTAAATAATGATGTTTTAGACTATATTCAGAGAAGAATTGTTTTCTTATATTTATGAGTAAATTCTTTTACATGTTAGAATACAAATAGTATTATTTATTATTCTAAATAAAACATTATACATAGGAGACGTTGGGACAATAAGATGATGTAAATAATTTTAAATAAATAAATGTTCCAACAATCACATTGATTATCTAGCCCTAAACAAAACAAACGATGGCGATGGTGACTATATAACGGATAGTTAATCCGTAAGTAGTTATGTTTACCTAAACACATTTACACAACATCCGTGACTTAGAAATGCTCCTGGTCATCACACAAACAACAGGATTCGAAGCCGCAAACCCCTGTCTTTTTAATCCGGACCGCGTACCACTAGACTACGTAGTATGTAATTTATCAGAGGTAATAATATAATAACGAAGTAAATAATAACAGCAACGTTAACAAGCTTTTTTCATCAAACTGTTGGGAACTTGATACAAAATAACATAAGGAAAATAGAGATTAATAACTATCCGTTATACCTATTTTATGACTAGTTGCCCATTGAATAGAATTGATTACCCACACCCTGCCAACTATTAGATTATTAAAAGCAAGAAGTGGAGCAATTGGTTTAAACTGGGTATTAAGTCACGCCATTTATTTACACTGTATAGTGTTTCGGGTCGATTTAACAAAGCGGATTTACGTCAAGAGTGGAAAATTTTAGTTTACTTCGCAGTGGGAATTATGGACTTTAATAATGGAAACAAAATGTCATAAATGTATGTTAATATTTAACTAAAACACTTTTGTAATTAATTTTTGTAATATGAAAAGCCAACAACTCATTAAACGTCAAATGATACAGGAGAAAGGAGAAGAAAGAAGTAAAAAGAATCTTTGATAGAATTAATACAAGAAGAAATACATAAAAAATATTTTTTGTGACAAAAGTTAATACAATTACATTAATGGGCTAGTTTCCTGGGTCAAAAAAAGATTATTCTATTTAGTCCGTCAATTAGATTATAAAAAAATATTGGACCCATATTTTGTCTTTTGTCAATCAAACAAATGACGAAGATAAAGCGCATCAAAGTGAGCACGTGACGTCATGACTTGCTAAGAAGTGTCGCAAGGCGTAACGTTACGCGGAACTTTAACGGGCTATATCTTTATAATTTTTTGTTTGATTGAGAAAAGAAAAAATACGTGTTTAATATTTTCTGTTAATCTAACTGACGGACTAATTAGAATTTTTTAGGAAACTAGCCCATTGTATTAAATTACATAATCACCGTCATTTCAAATGCACAGTAGGTTGAAACAAACCAATTAATGAATGGATGGAATGGATGGATGACCGAATGGATTTCTAAATAAGACCGGTTTATTGGTTATTTAATGCATTGGCGTTGATAACTAAACAAACTTGGAAGCTGATTTTTATATCTTTCACTAGCTGTTGCCCGCGAATTCGTTCCCGTGGTCTTTATTAATTCATAAATAATTTTGTGCGCAACTTTCATATTTCAAAAGAACCTTCTCCTGACATTAAATAACAAAACAAAAAATTAATTAGCAAAATTGTTCGATCCGTTCACGCGTGATGCGATGACCAAGGGAAATAGAGATTCATTTTTATATTTATAAGATATCCCAGACTGGAAAATTTCTAACTACGAGATATTATTGAATTAATCAACGTAAAAATATGAAGAAAGCAAGGTAAATCACTATAATCTCGTTTTTCTTTTCTTTGTTGCCCTAATATAATAACAAAAATAGATTTTTTTTTAAAGATAAATTATAGTAAGTAACATTAATGTTTTTTTTTTAATTTTACAGCTATTATTTTGAAAAAAGAGGCAGATTCATATAAAAACATTTAAAAATAATTCTAAAACTTCACTTTTTTCAAATAACACATTACAGCAAGACATTCGGTCATTTATTTTCAATTATTTAGAACAAAAAAGTTATAATAGCTCTGAAAACATTAAATAGTTAGTCAGTTAAGATGGTAAGTTGGTAAGGTGTGTTATTTTTAAAACATCAACAACCTTATAGGGGCTGATTCTGGTGCTCAAATACAACAACTTTTTCTATAGGATCACCATAGTAATCTAAAAAAAAAACATTCACTGCTTCCTACAAACTGATGTTCGCTGGTCGGCGGCTTAGTATGGGGAAGTGATTTTTTTTACGATTTTGATGTTGGTCCTATAGAAAAATTTGTTGTATTTGAGCATCAGAATCTCCTCATATGGGGTTGTTGGTGTTATTAAAATAACCGTGTATAGTCAATTATGTAGTTCAAAACCTGGGGCTCAAGTTTACTGTTCGTCGCCCTATTTGAGTCTTCCTTTGCGCAAAGAGAGAACAAAGGGCAAGCAAGCAAGTGTAGGTATTTAAATTGATTGCAATAAATAAAGTCAGAATGAATAATATCGTATGTCGTATGAGTACTTAAAATTATACATTATATAGCCTTATTTAGCCTTTAAAATTATCTAAAAAGTAAGTTTTGCAGATATTCTAATATTTAAAAAAATAGATTTTTCCCGGCTATTATGTATTGTTTAATCGATGAAAAATATTTATGATCGAAACTTACACTCGAAATTGATCTTAAATGTTATTCGTGCTATAAAGTATATACAGAGTGTAACGAAAAGGTGAAATAAAACTTTAAGGCTATATTTATGCTACGGCTAAATTACATCAACTTTTTCTATGGGACCAACATCGAATTCGCAAAAAAAAAACACTTTTCCATACTAAAACGCGACCAGCTGGCATCAGTTTGTATGGAAACGTCAATTTTTTTTTTGAGACTGGTTTAAATCTTTTTAATATTTTTGTTAATAAGATCGTAAGTCAATAACTTCGTTCATTCCTTTCAACATTCAGCCCCCTTAGCATGACCACCCAAACACGATATGATATGATATAATATGATATAGCGAAATATCGACACCAACAGTAAAAATATGATAGACATAGCCGCTATTTCGAATGTTTATCGAAAAAGCGATCATAACATGAGTCGTCACCGGCACGGCGATTCAACATGGCGGCTATATCTATCATATTTTATATATATCGCTATTTTATATCATATCATATCGTACCCTAGCATGAGCACCAACTCATGCTAGGGAGGCAGTTCGCCTTATGTAATTTTTTTGTGCATGTTGCATCAAAGATGAAATAAATAAAACTCGAAGCTCAAAACAACAGGTAGCGTGGAATATAAAAAAAAGAAGGGGTGTGCCGCGGACCATTACTGACTACTGACTCAATCAGTGAGTTTGCGCATCAATTAAAATAAAACCGATAAATAAATCATTCCGTATACGTTTACAACAGCATTAAACTTTTATTCATTTATTACTTAAAGCTTCTTTGTTTCTGCAGTCATTCAATGGTTATTAAGTTATTTATCAGTGTACATATTTACGGAATAATTTAATGGTGTGATTATAAATGCTTAGGATGTATTAATGATGTTACGCCTACTAATTTTATATCTACTACAAGTTAATTATGAAGACATCTAACTTTTTAGACTGCGGTACTAATACTTATTATTATAGCAGTAGTAAAACTTGAGAATTATTTAACGAGTATTAGATTAACGCCAACACAACTATGCGTAGTGTAACCAAACTTCGGTATTTTAATTGGGAAATAAAAAGTTTTGAAAACACTGGATTCAGGGATACAAAGATCCTACTGCCTGCCAGGGGCAATTTTTTCAGGTGTATCTTATACTAGCATGTAATTGAAAAAAAAAAAGTTTTAACAAAAATTGCTTTATAAATGTATAGTATTGTTTAACTTAGCGACTGTACACTATTTTTTTATCATTAAGATAAAAAATACTAAAACCCATGTTGAATTTTATGATATAAAATATTTTATTAGAATTTTATCTTTTACTTATCTAAATAATGATTTTAAAGTTCTAACTTGTATTGTTCAGGTAAACCATTAAAGTTAAATTACAGCGGAAGATGTGTCACGTAATGTTTTATGTCTCTCTTCTAAATTAGAATCAGAATCATGTTTTTTTATTGTTATCTCAATAACTATCTATAAATCTGGACGTCCCGCACTATTCAGAGCGTTTGGTTACACAACTGCGCGTGAGATTTTCTACTGAAAAACAAACGCAAGACTCGTCTATTTTCGTGTATTGTCGGCATGAGAAAGTGCAAAGAAAATGCGTTGCTAGCCGAGCAACAATGACGGTTCATTGACCTCGCAGTGGAAACATAATGTGCATATTGCGTCCGTGGCCGGTGCGTTTTCCGGGAAAACGCCTACACGTTACACGTGCTGTTTACTATAAGTGATGTGTTAGAAAGCGTTTGCCATATTGTTTGTTTATTTACTACGTGACGTACGTGTCGCATGTCAGTCTATTTGCAGCATGTCATTTATTAAAGTAAACATGCTTTTAAAATACTGACCGCAGATTATATAGCAGAGTTTTTACAATCAACGCGAAAAGTTAACAGAAATTGCAGACCATACATTTAAATTCCGTACATTATTGTTTAATAATGTTTATACATTGTGTAGTTCCGTATGTGTTATTGGCACAAGTGTTGAATATAAATTACAAACAAAAGAACGATTTTTAGTACTCCTGACAGACCTGTTACCCATTCAGAACCGAACGATAACGAATCGAAAACCGGTAAATCATGGACACTAATGATTGTCATAAAGGTTCACGTGGTTTTCCGGTCGACAATTCGTTACTGAACAGTTCTGAATCGGGGGCCCGGTCTTTTAACCCAAGCCCAACTTGCATGAGACCGCGTTATGACGCGGTACATTTCCATTTCATATAATTACCATTACCTCGTTTCGGTGGGCTGAGGTGTTAAAAAATTTTCATTTGCTTCAAGCTGTAGACAATGTTTTAACACTAACCTGATTGGTGGTGAGGTCCCACTGGTCAGCGACGAACGAGTGCCTGCTGTATAGGAAGACAGGCACTTGGTGGTCCTTCACCGGTGTCGGGTCGCTGTTGACCCGGACTACTGTTAGGTGGGTCGTGGTTGTCCCAACTGTTGACAACGAAAGTTTCGGGTTACACGGACACTTTTCTAATATATAATCTTGATTTTTTCATCATTTTTACCTCTTGTTCGGGGCTGTGGGAGGTAACCTAGACATCCAAAAATAGTCTGGTTTCTATTATCAAATAAGGAGGTCTGATGGCAATATCATCATCATCATCATCATTTCAGCAATAGGACGTCCACTGCTGAACATAGGCCTCCCCCAGTGACTTCCAGATTAGCCGGTTGGAAGCGACTTTCCGCAACCTTTAGAAGGTCGTTTTTCCACCTTGTGGTTAGACGTCCTACGCTGCGCTTGCCGGTACGTGGCCTTCATTCTAGAACCTTTCTGCCCCATCGGCCGTCAGTTCGACGGGCTATGTGCCCCGCCCACTGCCACTTCAGCTTGCTAATCCGTTCACTGGGATGGGCTATGCCATCCAGCGACTTTTGTTTGTTTACGGAACTCCTTATGGCAATAGCTTCAAATGTAATACCCAGACTAATGGCAGCTAGGATCATGGTCCAAGCGTATCCCGACTCGGAACAAGATAAAGCGAAGGATAGAAAAGTTTTGATTATTCTCTTTTACACCCATGCAGAATAAAATGAAGTTAAATTAAAAAAAAAACAATGTTTTAAATACCGCAACATAGTTAAAACGATCGTAAAATAATTTTAAAGTTCGTTGAACTTGCTTTAAGCCATAATGTTGTAGAGAAAAATACCTATACATATTTTTGTTTCTTTGAAAAAATGTTTTCGATTGTAGTTTGTTTATGCCCCGTCGTGTCGTGACCTTCATACACTGATGGAGCCAGTGGGGGTTCAATGAAACTAACAAACAACACGTTTCCATTTATTTATCTTAACAGTCCGTGGTATTTCTTAGATTATTTCTACGACAACATAAGCAGAAAACACTTGTTGTAAACTTTTAAAGATTGCAAAACTCTAGCTCCATTTGCTGCTTATAATTTGTCTTGTAGTAAAATAGGTTAGGTAAATCTTTTCGTTATCATAACTAGACAAACAAGAACCATACAATATCGCTATACCAATTAGCAAAATAAACGCAAAGAGTAGCGATAAACCGTCGCAAGCGCATGCTGGCGCGACGCCAGCCACTCAATCAACGTCGGGAAAAGTTGCTTGCTTTATATTAAAATCTTGGGAAGCATTCAGTTGGATCGTTTATAAGGCGAGGATTTTTTTTTTCTTTCAATCATCCACCAACCATACTAATTATGCAAAAAGGTCTAAATTAAGCTCTTTATCACGATCAAATTTTTCTTTACCTTACCCTATCTTCATTTCGGGTATTAAAATTATAATTGTCACTTTTTTAGTTATTTATTTCCTTGCTTAGTTATTTATTTTAACAGTTCTTTTAACGAATCTTGGGGTCTAATTTACAATCAATACAAAGGTTATATTAAATTTTTTGGTTGTAAATTATATGAAAAATTATCTGTTTAAAACATGGTACCGTCGTTGTTTATTTTCTGATTTCTGCAACACAAGTGCTTAAGCTACTTATCATAGGATCAGAGCAATGTACGAGTATGTGATGTTGTCTAATATTTATTTATTTATGTATTATACCTACACATGTATTACTGTATTTTTCAGAGCCTAGGTGTGTTTTTTAAAGTAATATGTATTTTACTAAAAACACTCAGTTACGAAAAAATTAAAAAATGTATCCTTCGCCATTTTTAACCCTTCATGAAGCTGAAAAAAATTTACTAGACAAACGTAAGTGGAAATAAAGATAACAATTTTGCTCTTATACCTTTCCTGGTCAACGGATCAATTTAGTCTGTGGGTCTAAAATGCTAAAAGCTAAGCACGGGAGAAGAGATGAAATAATTGAAAATTTCAAATAAGTTCATATCTACGGTACGTAACACGAGTAACAATTACTCGATCAGTGTCTTAAATTCTGTACAGCCTGCAAATAATAAAAATAATAAATATTGGACATCACATACATTTCTCTGATCCAAAAATAAGCAATAATAATGCACGTGTTATACAGGGTTACATTGCAAAGGGGTGCCAAATAAAAAAAACAAGATCTATGGAACAATATAAAGAAGCGTCTTAATCGTTATTATTTTTAGGTAATAATCGTATGTTACGAAAAAAATACTTTAAAATATCCGAAAATAAAGAGAATACGAAAGCCGCGCGGTCATTCATCAGAGGCGTAGGTACAGACAACAGCACGTTAACCTACCACAAAAAGTTTTTTCAATTGACATTGATCTCTACGTGTCAGACATACGAGTAAAGTTTAAATTTGATTCAAAAAACCTTTAACTTTTTGGGTAGGTTGACCTGCCGTTGACTGTACAGCGAGCCTTGCAGTGCACAAACGGTGCATTTTTTTTATGAATGAGTTAAACTATCCACGCGTACGATTTTTAAAAGCGTATAGAGAATAATTAAATGTAAAAAAAAAATTTTTTTTTCTCTGCATAGTTCGATTAAGTTACTGATTCTGAGCCACTCCTAAAGATTTGGCACCCCTTTGCAATGTAACCCTGTATAAATCAGAAACAACGACTGTACCACAACAAAAGTTTTTAACTTTGTCAGGCAAGTTTTGAAACTGGCTTTAGTGAACAACTGGCTTTAATTGCGGATACCTACTTTATGTTTTCCATTACGCTTATAATGTTTACTTTATTAAAATGAGGCTTCATAAATCGCAGTCCATTTACTTGGAGTATATTTACTTGAGTGGAGTTTAAACACTTTATACGGGGATTAACTTAATCACGGTAAACCTGATAGAGTCTAGATAATAGGCTATTTGCCTTGTACCAAAATTTACTTATCTAATAATTTAGTTCAATAGTTTGCACCATATGGAACCGAAACATATCAATAGTAATTAAAAATAATAAATGATTACTGTAAAAAAATCATTTTCAAATGTTATATTTTTGTCGGTATTGTCAAAAACGCCGGTAACAATGACAGGCACGTCACCATTAAGTAACTTTGTACTAGAACTGACATCCCAAAGCAAGATTTTGCGCTATGCTTGCACAATGTATGAGTAGTGTGACCGTCGACAAAGGTTTTTAAAATGCCTGTTCTAGTATTTTATAACTCAATAGATATTTAAAGGTTCGTGACGTCACGAACAAGTACATCATGGCCGACGGCGTTTTCACAGGCTTTTAAAAACGTAAAGAATAAAATGCAATTTTTTATTATTCTCGAGGTTTTATAAAATGAAATAAAATTGTTGACGCTTTATTTGAATATTACCAACAATAATATCTCTATTTCAGAAAACAGTCAAATAGCCTATTACAGTAGCTTTACTCTGGATTAAAAGTGAATACTTACTTACTTTTATTGTATCTAGGTAGGTATGTCTATACACGGATCACGAATGCACGGAGTACGGACCCTATAAGGTAACCCTAAAAGGTAAATAAGACCTTTTACCTGTGATTGACAAAAAGTAAATAAGAAATATGCTTAACTTATTAGCAGTGACGACATAAAAATGAAATTTGGATTATGTATCACCGCGACTTGGCAGACGCAATGTAAGAATCTAAAGGAACCCTCCGACGAGATGGAGCTGTGATATACGCAAGGCTGCAGGCAGTGGGTGGAAAAGAATAGCCGAGGATCGGGCGCAGTGGCGTGCTGCGGGAGAGGACGCCGTCCAGTGAACTGTCGTAAGCTCATTAGAATGATTTTGACGGAGGATTTTTGAATTTCGTTTTGAAGGGTTACACATGTTTTTTTACATTATACTACTACTAAAATATCGAAATCACAAAAAATACATTCCCATAATAAACCCCGACCAGCTGACATCAGTTTGAACATGGAAACGTCACAAACGTTCACGTTTTTGAGAATTCGATCTTGATTCCATAGAAAAAGTTGCTGTAAATTTGAGCAGCAGAATCACCCCCTAATTTAGGTTATTTTATTAATACCTTTCATCAATAATACACAAATTAATAACAAGACAATATTATTATTATAAAGAAAACTCATTTTTAAGGGTAACACTCGTACGTCGACACTTCATTTAGGTGATTTTTCATCAATGGAAAACGACCGCAATTTTTTTATTTTTTTTATGTATTATAGTAATTGGTGCCACAGAACTTGCGGTGTTCGATCAAATTACATCTACCACGGCTTGTCCCAAGACAGAGGCCTCCTCCAAGAGCTTCCACTCCTTTCTGTCTCCCGCCTTTCTGGTCCAAAGCATTCCTGCTATTCTTCTTATGTCGTCCCATCTCTTTGCTTGCTTTATATAAAAAATATATAGTTTTTAAAATATGTACAGCTCTATCTTTACGTATCGGACTTTAAGTTGAAAATCAGTTCAATGACCTTTATCATTTTGGGGAGGTTGACCTGCCATTGACTGTACTAGGGGTGTTGCGGAGTTAAGTTCGCGCGGGCACCGATAGATGGCGTTGGGTGTCGCTTACCTCGCGCAATGTTTTAGATTTTTTGGGTCCCTATGGCCATTTGATTTACTTAGCTTCATTAAGTAATTTTGTATGGAGATTGTGTTCAATAAAGAGTAGTGAAATATAACAGTGGTGTGTGTGTTCTTCGTAGTGAAATTTGTGCCCCGAACAAGGGGGTTCTACTAAATGTTTGGCCTACAGGACCTTCAACTGTGCAGTTACTGGCACGAACTTGGCTGGTTTTTTCATTATTAGCTCATATCATAACAAGACGTTATCGTGTGTTGGATCAGTCATTATTGTTAACTATAATGTACCTATCTTTATTGATGAACGTTCTTATCTGCTGATAATGTTCCTAAACTGAAATAATAATAATTAAGAATATGATTTATTTAATATCTGTGGACGTTATATAAACCAAAATATGTAATGACGATTTGGAAAGCTAGGTACACTAAGTATTAACTGACTTTGGCCTAAATAGAACATTTTATTTTATTTATTATTAATAATACTCAATAATACTCATTTATTTTGTACACCACCGACTTCCATCAAGGTCTCCAATCTGGACTGATAATAGCCTCAAAACCGACTTCAGTTTGAAAACAGCGTGGCGGTTATCCTGGGAAACCTTTGAAGACCCACAAAAGGATTTAGTTCTGGACCCGACATCAAAGCCCGCTGGTTTCAACACTACACGTCAAGTATGGGTAAGGCTAAACAGGTTCAGGACAGGATACGGCCGTTCCAATCACCACCTTTATAAGTGGGGGCTAAGGGAGTCACCGGCCTGTGATTGTGGTGTCACAGACCAGACCCTGGCGCATATTGCCAACGATTGCCAGCTGTACTGTTTTCCTGGTGGCCTGCGGGAACTTAATCTTTTTACCCCAGCCGCTGAGGACTGGTTACGCCAACTAGCACTCGACATTTAAATTAGGATTCAAGCAGCTATAAATGCCATACGATATGATGATGATAATTTTGTACATAGGCCCTCTTCCGGCACTTATACACGTCCCAAAATATAGATTAGTCCTACCACCGCTTCCGGACTACATATTGGCTGGTGATGAGAAGAAACGGCGCAACAAACTCAGTCACCAGTCAAACAAAATCAGTCTCAGTTAATATTGATCTCTACGTGTTGGACTTAAAGTTGAAAATCAATTTAATGACCTTTAACATTTTGGGTTGGTTGACCTGCCGTTGTCTGTACAGGTAATTCAACATTGGGACGCCATAGGTTTAAGTTGCGCCTGAGTTGACTGAGTTTGTTGCGCCGTTTCTTCTCATCACCAGCCGATATGCATATACGTACGGCAAAGCTAATAACTTGTACGAATATGTGCCCGGAAAAGGCACCTCTAAGCCCTCTTCATTGCAGTAAGTGTCATTTAAATAAGACATTGTATACAACGAAAGGGAAGCGTACCACTATCAATAAGTTGTAATAAATAAAATTATTTTAAGTAATGTAGGTAAGTTTATAAAATTATATTGTGTAGTTATAATTATATTGTGTTGAGGGCATTGCCCAGAAGTGGGAAGAAATGACTGATTAAAAAAAAGTGTAGTTAAATTTCTTATAGAGGGTAACCCTGTGGAATTTAACTAATAAATCAGGACTTTATATTGTTAAATAAGTTAGCTCGTTATGAAAAAAAGTTTTAATTAAGCATAAATAAATGGTTTTAAACCTACTTAACACGCAAACAAAGTAATGTGTTTTATTCATTATGTAAAACATTTGAAAGTCAACAAAGTCCGCCATCATGGAGGTCGCTGAATGTTTGACAACCGGTCTAGAATGGACATAATCTTGAAGACAAGCCGACTAGAATAAACAAACAAGTACTTACAAACTTAGTTAGCTCAGTGATAAATATCAGTAATCATAATAAAGCCGTTAATAACATTGGTTATCTTATATAAAATGAGGCTGACAACAGTAACCGAGTTTTTGCACTGCTTCTTTTCGGCGTCAGCCCAAAATATTATAAGCAGAGGTAGGGAAAAAAAAACGTGTAAAAAAGTTAAGTGCTTGATTCAAGTCTATTTTATTGGTTATAGTCAAACTTAACTGTAGCCCTTTGGATCTTTTAAAACATGACATGTGTTACCGTGTTTTAAGCAAATAAATATATTGAATTTAAATTGTTTGTACAGCACCAAATGTCCAACACAAATAAAGTAGTTATTCGGCGTATTCCGAACGAAACTGGAAAAATTAGAAAGTTGCCTTACAGAGACCGAAGGGCCACTCGGACATTCTTTCCTTTTTTATACATGCCATCACGAGCCAGAAAAAAGGCAAGTAAGAAAGATTTGAGTGGATTGGACTTTGTGAAAATAACAAATAATATTCTTCCAACAATCGCAAAAATCATTTAGCCATAAAACTAAGCACAGCTTGTATTATGGCAGTCGCCATAGGTCGCCATATGGCAGTAGCTAGTCAGCTAACTAACATATAACTATATTGAATACATTTATAAAATAGATACTAATTTTCGGATTTATTGCGGCATTCGAATCAGCAACCTTTGTAGTCCGGAACGCGAACCACTAGACTAGGAGACGTATTCCCATGTGATATCCAATCCGAATACGAATTGGCAAGATTTGCATGCGAATAGCTAAAATCACTGTTTTATAGAATTAATTTTGTTAATTCTGCTACGAGTAGTCCTACAATATTTCGATCTAACTTCTTCGTTTTCTACTTAATAGAGAAATGACTTTGACAAGTAAACATATGTTTGACGTAATACCGGTTTTTAAAATCAATGAGTTTTACATTTAGATTTATAATATTTTCTGCGTCAAACGAACATTGTTTCAACATTTTGATTTAATAGTAACACTTCATTCGAGTGATTCGAAAAATCACGCAGAAATTAATTTCGTACACGAATTGTTTTCCTGTTCGAATTCAAGATTTATTTCTAATGCTTCAAAAATACGTCTCCAGATGGTCCTCTGTGAGATAAAGCACACCTTGGCCCTTGCCCTTCGCCTCTGACTTATGGTCAGTAGTTATACTAGTAATTCACGGCACAAGGCCGACGTTACCAAAGTTATAAAGGGCCCAATTTAGGAAGTGTTGTTGCGGACGCCAACTGTGTTTGTCGGTCGGCTCATTGAATTGAATTAACAGAGACCGCATTAGGCCATTCCCTACTTGAACTAAACTAAAATAAATTGCCAAATAAAGTGGTGAGACATGCTTAGATGAGGATAGCCTTATTTGTTGACACTATTTGACTGTCTGCTTATCTAAGCAGATTGACGACAGTCAAAATAACGTTGTGAGCAGTTCCGTCTTTACCATAAGGGCACACGGGGCCTGTACCCCGGCCTCATGGGGCCCCAAAGCACTAAAACATGTTTGTAAACTAAGAAACACTGTTAACTAAAAAGAAAGAAAAGAGGGTCAAGAGGGAAAATTTAAAACTATACTTTTAATGGATATATGAAAAAATTTTTTGGAAGTCATGAATTCAGTATTTTATTTTTACTTTGCAATAGGGCCCCCGATTTTTTGTGTGCCCCAGAGCCCCGGGATATATCAAGACGGCCCTGTAGATGACAAGACAACAAGTAGATGGTGCAAATACGCTCTTCGACCCGTGAGACCGACAATCCAGCTAATGATTGTGGCAAGGCTGGATGCAGTGGCGCTATGTTCAGTTTCTGCGTGAACTGCGAACTGCAGAACCTACTGAGGCGGTAAGCGGTCCGGTAGCGGGAAGCAATTGTATGGTACCCCGCGGGCGGTTGCTCTGTGACATGCTGCATAGCAACACGGACATTACAAAAAAATGCACTCCCGGAACGCTTCCGGTACCGCCACTGTGGGTTCTGCGCCTTATTCAAGTAGAAGTTTTACTTTTAGAAGAGAATAGAATAGAAAACATTTATTTGACACACACGAATAAAAAAAAAAATTCATAACAATAAAACAATGACGGATATCCTGGTGTGTCAAAAAGGTTCTCGCTTAGCATTTGTCGTGACAGTCACAGACTTATCACGACGCTGATTTTCGACGGGAACCTCCGACGCTGGGACGTGCAGCGAGTGACGCAGCGGTTTAACGGACCACCAGAAAGCCCCAAATCCCTTCAACGGATCCCGAACCCTTGGGAGCTGTTAAGTCTTTTCTGTCCTTGCTTATATCTAACTTCTCTACATAATTAGGGTACATAATATCTTCTGATTCTGGCAAATTTATTCGATGCGATGTCAAACCCTGGACTTTCGTGAAATATTTAACGCCGGCAATTTTTAGTAGATCTTAGAATCCTACAAATATTGGTAAGTCATAAAACACATCACAAACAGGAGGTGCTCACACCCACTGGTGATAATTGCCTCTAACACGTAAGTCAAGGCTGGCTCGAGAGCGTATGCTAATTCTTACACCTGTAATGGCAGCACTGACTATTTCTCGGCCAGTAACACTACCAGCATTCATAAATAAAATAGATTCTAACAATCACACCAATTATCATCCAAACTAAGCAAAGATTGTAAAAAAGCCTAGATAACGGATAAACATACCTCAAAACACACACATACATACATACAAAAAATCGTCGTATTTATTGAACTGTTCTCATTTAAAAATAAATTATTAGATTACTTTTCCCATCCGGATCTGGTTAATATGGCATGCTTTGTAACATTGACGTCGCAAGAATGTTAAATATTTTTGTTGTGCTGTCTATAAAAAACTTGCTTTGATTTTATTTACCTCATTTTAGTTGAAGTCGGACTATTGCTTTTGTATAAAAAAAATATTTTTAGTGTGGTAAGGTCGTCAATTTATCGCAAGAAATAAATCTATTTATAAAAAATCTGCCTAATCAAACTGTATACAATTTAAATTTGACTAAACTCAATAATAGAGCTCTATCCAATAAAAAAAAACATTAAATTTGGAAGTACCTACTAATAAAATATACGCATTGTTTTAATACATATAGGTACATAAAAATATAAGTCATGCATTAAGGTCTTCTCGTTTTTAGGGTTCCGTAGCCAAATGGCAAAAAATGGAACCCTTATAGATTCGTCATGTCTGTCTGTCCGTCTGTTCGTCCGTCCGTATGTCACAGCCACTTTTTTCCGAAACTATATGAACTATACTGTTGAAACTTGGTAAGTAGGTGCATTCTGTGAACCGCATTAAGATTTTTACAAAAAAATAGAAAAATAATAATAAATTTTGGGGGCTCCCCATACTTAGAGCTAAAACTCGAAATTTTTTTTTCGTCAAACCCATACGTGTGGGATGGTATCAATGGATAGGTCTTTAAAAATGATATTGAGGTTTCTAATATCATTTTTTTCTAAACTGAATAGTTTGCGTGTGAGACGCTTCCAAAGTGGTAAAATGTGTCCCCCCCCCCCCCTGTAACTTCTAAAATAAGAGAATGATAAATCTAAAAAAAATATATAATGTACATTACCATAAAAACTACCAGCGAAAATTGGTTTGAAAGAGATCAAGTAATTAGTTTTTTAATACGTCATAAATTGTAAACCGCAATTTAACTTTCGTAATGTTATGGATTTCATTTTGCAATAAAAATACCATAACTATGACTCGATTGTCGTGATGGGTGAACTTTTACTCATAACGGTACCTACAGGTTTGTACGGAACCCTCGGTGCGCGAGTCGCACTTGGCCGGTTTTTTTTAACTTGGATGAAAACTAGTACCTAATGTAACTCAACTTTTATAAACAAAATAAAATAAAATTACATTGCACATTAGCAAATATATTATTCTGAATGAATTCATTGTCAAGAAGCAAGTTAGTAGAATTAATAGTAAAAATATATATTTAAATAGCTCAGGAACTCGAATGACAGCCTTTAAGCCTAATGAGCATTCTTTTAAATCTAATAAAAGACTATACATATGAAAGACATTGTTTTCATTTAGATTGATAATGTTAATAAAAAATTCACACACCTATGAGGCAAGCGCGAAATTACATTCGATAACGAACGACTAGTGCCATAGCAACAATGAGCCACTCTCAGCCGGCTGCGCGCGAATTCTTTACGCAAAGTCAACAAAATAGATTGTTCCAACATGAATTTAATCAGAAATGCGTAAAAATACTTTAGAAGTATGAAGTTTACATAGCACTAATTCAAGTCCAGCCCCCCTAGCATGACAAGTAAAACACGAAATGATATAATATGATATGGCGATATATCGACACCAACTGTAAAAATATGATAAATATATCCGCAATTTTGATTTTTTATCGAAACAGCGATAATAATAATATGTGACGACACAACATGGCGGCTATATCTATCATATTTTTACAGTTTTTGTCATTATATCGCTATATCATATCATATCATATCGTGTTTTGGTGCTCATGCTGCGGAGGCAAGTTATTATTACAAGTGTTGCCAGATCCATTTTTGAGAGAAATATAAGGACAGGGACACAAAGATTGGGACGGTCTTACTCCGTCTCTACCCGTGCGCTTGTACGTTCGCTGCCTGATAACTTTTTTATTGTGTCAACTTTTGCTACTAAACTAAAAAGCAGGATTTTAGGCGCAGGGTGTTAGCGGGACGAGTTCTGAGAGCTGAAAAATGGGTAGTCCCGCTAAAAAAGGAACATCTGGCAACAGTACAGTAGTCTGTGCGGAGTTTGCGCTACGCTATCGCATGGCAACAATACGCGCTGAATAGGAGCAGACGCCCAGATGGCTGGTCTCTATCACCAGTCCAATAACGAGGTTATTTCCCTCAGTATTTTGTACCTACTTAATGAAGCAATATGTTGATCATTATAGTAGACAATTTGGTAATTATGTTGTAACAGCTTTGGAACTTATAAAGATAACAACAGCCTCATAAGCAGTAACAATCATTAAGACTTGTTTGTTTTTTTAAAAGAATATAAAAGAAAACAGAAGGAGCTCAATGGTGACAACAAACTAGAGGTACTTATTCGTATCTATCATCATCATCATCATTTCAGCCATAGGACGTCCACTGCTGAACATAGGCCTTCCCCATTGACTTCCAGATTGGCCGATTGGAAGCGGCCTGCATCCAGCGTCTTCCTGCGACCCTTACCAGGTCGTCTGACCACCTTGTGAGTGGACGTCCTACGCTGCGCTTGCCGGTACGCAGCGTCCATTCTAGAACCTTTCTGCCCCATCGGCCGTCAGTTCTACGTGCTCTACGTACTATCGTTATTCGTATCTGAAGAGTTTGTTTGTTTGTTGGTTGAACGCGATAATCTCAGGAACTACTGACTCGGATTAAAAAATATATTTTTGTGTTTGATAGTCCTTTTATTGAGGAAGGGTACGCTTCGAGCCTACGACTAATGATTATGCAAGCTAGAAATATGCAACTCTTCAATGGAGGCTACATAATCTTTAATTAAATAAAACAGGTTACATTTTTTTTAATAGGGCGTTTTTTCAAGCAACAAAAATGTTGAAAAAACGGGAAAAAATATTCCTTTTGAGTTTCCTTAAAAAAAATATTAAAAAATTGGACAACATCACATACATTGCTCTGATCCTATGGTAAGTAGCTTAAAAGCACTTGTGTTACAGAAATCAACGGTACCACAACGCCCAGACCTGAGACAATAATAGAAAATTTATTTTTTCTACATTGACCGACCGGTAATCGAACCCGGGACCTCAGAGATAACGACACCAAGTCTGGTATTCCTCTCGGCTACGGAGGTCGCCTAAGAAATATATTAAGACCCACCAAAACAATATTATTGTAAGCATGACCTGAGTAAAAGTAACCCTGTGGTAGCAAAGTAATTTAAACCTAAAAACTTAGAATATTTGTGAGATTATATTTGGTAAGGTAATATAAACAAAAATAAACTTGTTATTTACCTAATAAAGTCAACGATACGTAAAATAATAAAGCACCTATTGTATTCACAATTTATTTCTTACTTTTTAGTTTGCTTTTAACTACTAACGGTCGTGTTTTTTATTTTTGTTATTTTTAAATTCCTTTTTTTAACAATTCGTAATCGATAAGTACTTTGAAGCATATATTTTTTAATCACCTTTTAAATGCCCTCATACCCGACTTTTTTTTAAACCGCACATTATTGAGTATACAACGTGTAACGAAAAGGTGAAATAAAACTTTAAGGGGTTATTATTTAAAAATTGACGTTTCCATACAAACTGATGCCAGCTGGTCGCGTTTTAGTATGGGAAAGTGTTTTTTTTTTGCGATTTCGATGTTGGTCCCATAGAAAAAGTTGATGTAATTTAGCCATAGAATAACCCCTTAGTTTTATTTCACCTTTTCGTTACACCCTGTATAATTAGCCATATTGTTTTTATTATTGCATTACATAGCCTATGTCACCCGGGAGAACGTCAGGATTTTAACGATATCTCATTCAAAATCGGTTAGGGCGTGTAGTAGTTATGTTGGAATAAAGAATCTCACTCACATACACCCTTAAAAGTATATCCCTAAAAGCATTACACTCTTTTTTGGGCAGCCCTATAAATATGAAATAATCTAAAATCGTCATGGCGACGAAAGCTTTTGATCTTTTTGATTAAATCTCGCTTTTCTGTTGAATAAGAAACCCACTCAAACGCTCACTTTGAGAATATTTTTTATTAGGTTCAACACGAAATACCAAGCTATCAAATGATATTTTATTTACAAAAGAAAATATGTTTATTCCTGACAAACAATTACTTCTTTAAAAACTCTGTTATTTAGGTTTATTAGAAGATTAAATATATTGTGATAACAAAAATCAAACAACCTATAAATGCGAGTAGCTGCAATGGAGGTAGGTAGTCGCAAGCAATTACTGAAATACTGAAAGAAAGTAATGTTTGTTTTGTGATTTTGTTTTTACTAAAGAAGGCAGAGAACGAGTTTTCGTCTGTCTCCACCAGTTATCTGCTCCTCCGTACATACGACAGGTGTTTATCCTTGGTTGTGATTGGTAGTACCTGGTCTCTATTCGGCAAGCCTTCTGCCCAAGCGATGGTGTTGATTCTTCACGCTACCTTGACGACCTCCGTAGCCGAGAGGCGAGCATACAGGACTTGGTCTCTCTGAGGTCCCAGTATCGATAACCGATCAGTCAGTGTAGAAATTACTTGTCTATATTGTCTCGGGTCTGGGTGTTGTGGCACCGTCGTTGTTTCTGATTTCTGTAACACAAGTGCTTTGGCTACTTACCATAGAATCAGAGCGTTGTATGCGATGTTGTCCGATATATATATTTGTCGTCCAATCACTTCAGCATATTAATCTAATAACGACGACCTTATTTCTTCCCTAGCATTAGTATCTCATGCCATTTTGAGAAAATAAGTAAACCTTAAGTATCTCGAGGCTAGACTTGTTTAGATGTAATCTTAGTTTTACTGACCTGTGAGTGTGCACATCCGTCTGCTGTTGATGTCTTGCATCACCTGCCTCATCAGCCCACAGAGGGCCTTCGCCTCGCCTGTTGTTGACTGCTTCGACAGCCACTCGCTTTCCAACTCCATGGATAGCTGCAACAAAGATCACAAATCCATAAATTAAGGCGAGTGTTGTCGTCAAATGTAAACTAGGTAGCGTGTGATTTCAAAGCCAACTACTTAAACCCAAATGGTCAGATAAATATATTTTTTAAATGCTATGAATTGTCAAAAGCGACACAACATTTTTTCTAGTTTTGTTTTTAGTAGTAGTACATGGGGCACACTAAAAGTTTTGCACGTCTAGCTAATCGGAACTATTTGAATTTCGAATGTTATATTTTTTGTTAACGTTGCAACCTTCTTAGTAATAAAAAAAAACAATGGGCGGGAAATGATTTGTCAATTGTTTTTTTCACACATCAAAGTTCTACGTACGCAATGAAAATGGAATTGAGTCGAAAAGATTTTAGAGCAATGATTTTTTATGATTTTAAACATTCTCTCTCTCCGCAAGACTGTGCCGCTCGTCTTGAAAATGCTTTTGGCAGAGAAGCACCTTGTTTGAGCACCGTGAGTCGATGGTTTGCTGAATTTGAGAGAGGTCGAGCTTCTTTACATGACGAATTTGGTGAAGGGCGGCCTTTAACTGCCGTCAACGAAAATAATGTGGCTACTGTTAAGCGGTTAATTGAAGAAAACCCGCGGATTACCTATGAGACAATTCGAGGACTATTGGGGATTGGTATGAGCCAAATTCAGAAAATTTTACACGAAAAATTGAAAGTTCGGAAACTTTGCTGTCGTTGGATCCCTCATGAACTGACAGCGGAGCAGAAGCGGGCTCGCGTGAAATGGTGCTCACAGATGCTACTGAAGTACGACCACGGACATTCTAATGCTGTTTATGACATTGTCACAGGAGACGAAACGTGGATTTATTGTTTTGAACCCGAAAAAAACAGCAATCTTGTGAATGAGTGTTTGAAAATCAGGCCAACAAAAGCGAGGCAGGCGAGAAACGTTGGTAAAAAAATGATCGCGTTTTTTTTCTCAGCTACGGGTCCCATCTGTACAATTCCACTTGAAGAAATCAAAAGAGTATTAATGCCGAGTGGTATTCTACCATTTGTTTGCCCAGGGTGTTAGAAAAAGTTCGCGAAAGACGACCCAAAAGCTGCCTTCTCCTACATCATGACAACGCTTCTTCACACACGGCCAACAAAACAAAGTCATTTTTAGCTTCCGAAAAAGTACAACTCGTCACCCATCCTGCGCATAGCCCCAACCTAGCACCCTGTGATTTCTGTATTTTCCCCAAAATCAAAGATTTGATGAGAGGTTTTACTTTTACCAACTCCGAAGAGGCAGTGATAGCGTTCAATCAGCACGTAGAAAACATGCCTTCAGATCTGTGATCCTCCTGTTTTAAAAAATGATCCGATTGCATGAAAAAATGTTTAAAATGTAAAGGAGAGTATTTTGAAAAGCAATAAACATAATATTTTGGTTATAACATGTTGTTTTTTTTAATTACGCAAAACTTATAGTGTGACCTACGTACTACTAGTAGTTCAGCATTTGTTTCTAGTACTTACTTATACTTCAGAAGAAAATAAATATTTAAATCATTGAAAAAGATGCTAATTCTCCTTCTTCTTTTTGACCGATTTGATTAATAAATAATTATACGTCGATTGATAGGCCAACTTGATGGCTACAAACTGAGCATAGGATTTTTTAATCGAACAATAATTGTGTACATGCGTAAATTATTCTTTTCCCCAATATTCGCTATCTATACCAATAAACGCAGCCAATGTCGTAACAGCCACATTTCATAGCGCGCTGTTATGAACCGTATTTTTATGAGATTTCGTGCGATATTCGACACGCGTCGAGTCGCCAATTTAGAGGCACTACTTGCCTTAAATATATATAAATAGTAGCTATCGTCGTATTTTCCCAAATTGTACTGTGTTAATGTCATAGCTAAGGAGCTATGACTGAGAAGGCCCAGTCCTCGTCAGTCTACATCAGGCATCAACTTAAAATCGTCAGTCCATCCGGCCTTGGACTTCTAACATGGATAATTCTAGGCGACTTTAAATCAACTTTAAAGAGGTAAAAAGAATCTTGAAGGTCTCAGAATCCGGCATTGTTTCATCATCATCATCATCATTTCAGCCATAGGACGTCCACTGCTGAATATTAGGCCTCGTCCAATGACTTCTAGATTTATTGCCTGGTTAGAAGCGGAAACTATTTCTTATTCTCATTATTTGTTTCCACAAAAATTGTAGTCAATTAGGTACTAACCACACGTTAAGTATAGTTAATTACTAGATTAATATTACTATTAAAACGACGGGTTTTCTTTAAATATGCCTGTACCTATGAGTACCCACGCGTAGTTTTATTTTAAAGCCAAAATCGAATTAAAATTTGGAAATTAGAATGAACATTAATATCGAGCCCATTTCTCTTATCTTAAATTATATCAAAGTTTCCAAGGTATTAATACCAAAGATATTCATTTCACTAAGCGAGCTGTAAACTTCCAAGCCAGTCAAACTCATTCTAAACAAAAACAATTACTGAAATCCATAGCTATTTATTTCAATGCTGAAATGAAATTAATCAAGACCTTAACCCTAAAAGTATACAAATTTAGTCTACTAGAGCTAGTCAGAAAAAGGTATTTAATATGGCTGGCTTCTTGTTAGATCATTAAAACTTGTTTACTGTTTATTATTAATGTATTATAAAGCGATAAAGTAATTTGTAACTGCCTGGTAGGTATTCATATCACAATAACAGCAACATACGCAACGCAGCAGGTAACGCTATTAAGCTAGTTAGTCATAGTTTTCCTTAAGTATTAGAAAACAATTTAGGAGAGCTACATACGAGTACCTATATCACAACTTATTGCACTCCTAAATTAAAAGACATTGTGACCGTTTTTTAAAAGTTTTTGACACAAAACTACTTTTGTTACGATAGTGGTAACCCGACATGTCAGTTCAGTATGTTATGCAAGCGTGACCGTAGAACCGATAACTAATGGTGTAGAGCGACCGCCACTTGGCAAACGCAGGCAGGCCCTACGCTGCCCTCCGACTTGGTTGAACTATGATATAAGCAAAGCTGTTGGCTGGCAGTGGTGGAAAAATAGCCGAAGATCGAGTTCAGTGGCGTGCGTTGGGAGAGGCCTATGTCCAGCGGTAAATTTCATCATTATAATAGGTACTCGAAATAAAAACAAACTTGCCATTCCGAGCTTCAGACAACACAATATTATTTTTTAACTTATTTTTAAAGTACCACATACTCTTGTTGAACTACCTGTTCATGAGTTCAAAATTCACATTTAAAAAATCCTTATGAAAAAGGATCTTGTACTAGTAATAGTGCATGGACTTAACCTCCCTAGCTCGCACTTACTACATGTCTTGAACTGTATTTCCATAAAAAGGCTAACAACGGTGACAAACTTTGTTGCTCCGTTTCTTCTCATCTCCAACCGATAGTAAAGGCAAAGCTATAGTGTCCGGAAGAGGGCCTAAGTATATCTATAAATTTAAAAATAAGTCCCTATTTCCCTTGGGTACGACAAAACTTGAAAACGAATTTATCGATTTCATAATTTTTTTTTTGTAGAAAAACTTTATATAATTTTTTTACGGATTTTTTAAAGAGAGTTCCGCAGAAAGTCCTTTATGGATAAACTAAAGACCACGCGAACAAAGTCGCGGGAAAAAGCTATTCTGAATAAATTAGTAAAATTGAATATAACGCTGCACTTGCCGGTACGGACGTGGCCTTCATTCTAGAACCTTTCTGCCCCATCGGCCGTCAGTTCTACGTGCTATGTGCCCCACCCACTGCCACTTCAGCTTGCTAATCTATTGGGCTATGTCAGCGACTTTTGTTCGTTTACGGATCTCCTCATTTCACTTCGACTTGGTAACGGTTGCAGGAAGCCGCTGGATGCAGATCCAACAGGCCAATCTGGACGTCACTGCTGTAAGCCTATGTTCAGAAGTGGACGTCCTATGGCTGAAATGAAGATGATGATGATTGAGTATTACTAGCGTGGGCTGATTATGATGAACATATAATATATTTTAGACGGATTATTAATAGGTGATTGAATGATACAGAAAAGTATTAGGTGCATTTTATTGCGTCGTGTTCCAACTAAAAACTAAGAATATTACTACGAGTGTATCATTAATATTGCCCCTGCAAATCAATCAACTTACGATCTTATAATATTTATGTTACGCGGTTACGACACTACACCGCTCGTCCAATTCTTTTGTAGCGTTCGGTTTATACATTGTATCGGGACAGATAAAATTACAATCAAAACGAGATAAGAAATTAATAAGTTTACTACTTGTAGGTACAAATTGGACCGCATTATGATG
Organism: Anania hortulata; assembly: GCA_963576865.1. NCBI lineage: Eukaryota > Metazoa > Arthropoda > Insecta > Lepidoptera > Crambidae > Anania > Anania hortulata. Next base: position 18,326,569 of record OY756398.1, on the reverse strand, counting down.
AAAGAAATGGACAACAAGCATTTTTTTAACGTAAATTCAATTTTATATCATCAAAATAAATTGACACTACACTATATAAAACTGAAGTTCCTCTGTTTTCTAATTTAAAAAAGATAATATTATCAGGTCACTAAATTCAAATTACCGATTTTTTGTCTGTTTGTTTATTTAAGCATCACGCAAAAACTGGAGCCTAGACCGATTTTGATTAAACTTAGTGTTTATTTAAGCTTACGACTAGGCTTACTAACTGATAATTGTATTGTACTAGCTGTCCCGGCGAACTTCTTACCGCCTCTTCGTATATTTTTTGACGTAAATTTTCCGATTTCTTAATAGTTAAGTATATGCTGTTCGGGACGGATACAAATCCAACAAACCACAGATCATAAAAATCGGTCCAGCCGTTCTTGATTTTTATATGGTGTTACTAACCCGACTTTGTTTTATATAAATAGATATAGAAGATAGATTTGTCTCGCTATGGTGACGGGAGCCTGTGATATAATCATCGAGTATGGATATGTACTCGATGGATATAATGTAGTCCTCGTCATATAATCGTTCTTTCACGTGGATGTAATAAGATATTTTAATAATTTACTAAATAACGTCAGAGTTTTTTGACAATTTTCAACTGAGTATTTCAACGGCAACCATGAATACCAGGATAATTACAATTTATGAGATCCCGAAAACGGAAGTTTTGATTAACGAGTAAGTTGGTACGTGTACTAATAAGGGGACAGTTATAAAAGTTTTATCAACCATTTCATTGCCACAAACGTAACGGCGTCTTTTACTGTTCTTTCAAGGATATATGTTATCAATCAAAACCCTAACGTTTCCAATAACATTCAGGGTTCCTATTTGAAATATGTGTAGAACAAACACAAGAGTTTACCTGGTTTAATGAACTTTTATCAACAGCATGTCAGTGTTACGAAGCATGATTTAATTTTAGTATGTTTGTGGTGTACCTATGTTATATTTACAGCTGAGGTTGTGTTAAATAGTTGTCATCATAATAATCATTGGCCATTAAACAGTTTCTTGAATTATTTTGTTTTGTAAAGTAGGTATAACATACATAAAGTTAATATTTCACAGTTTAATTAGCAATTATGTAAGCATGGTTCTGAAAGTTATATTATTATATTCTATTTAATATAAGATTCAGTAGAACATGACAGTGAAGCTGGCCCACTGACTTCACAGCGAGCTATGGAAAGGGCGATGCTTGGGATTTCGTTGAGGAAAAAATCCGAAACGAAGTTATCCGGCAGAAGACCGAAGTAATGGACATAGTCCTAAAATGTAGCAAGCTTAAGTGGCAGTGGACTGGTCACATCTGTCGCAGAACCGATGAAACAGGTTATCGAGCAGAGACCGCGCCTTGGCATCCGTAGTGTAGGACGCCCCCCAGCTCGACGGACCGACGACCTTTAGAAGATGGCTGGCAATGGCTAGATGAAAAAAGCAGGCGAAGGTGCTTTTTGACGCTCTTTGGGGGATTTGGGGGCGCCTTACGTCCAGCAATGTACTGCCATAGGCTGACATGATGAAAGTATCACTAGGTTGTTGAATATTTAAAATTAAACCCATCATTGTTAGTTGGTTGGATGATGAAGAAAACATAGAGATGTCACAGGAGTATCACATATTTTTCCAATATCAGTGGCTACTGGTACTACTGGGCTGTGGGGTTGTCCTTTAAGACAACATCCTAAAAGTGAATATGTATAGTACCTACATAGCACATTGGTAATAATAATACTGGCTTATCTGCAGTCAAGTTTAAATTAAATATTTTATTTTATTTTTTAATATAATATAATATTAAACACATATATTTATATACATATATTACACACATATCATTATGTTTATAAAAGCCTTAAAACAAAATACTCTATATTTCTAAATAAAATAATTTTTCTGCCATTTTTTTTTCCATTTAAGTGTGACTTACAAGGTATTCAGTGAGTTTCTTGACCAGGGGCTCGAGGTGTACCGTGCGGGCCCACGCGTCGCAGACGAAGCACAGGTTGAAGTAGAATGCGTTCCGGGCATACTTCTTGTTGTCTATCCTCACTGGGAAGCCCAGGATCTTGGAGCCCAGGAGAGTGCTGGAGAAAAATAATTAACATTAAATAGATGATTTTGATAGTTATTCCTATTTTGTTCCTTGGCCATATACCATTGTTTGGGGGGGCCACATATATACTAGATTTGTAGTAGTCCAACCTAACAATACTGTGTTCATAGCATTGATACGCTAAGCAATTGATACAACTGATGATTTACTCCAACAGCTGAGTTAAGTATGGAGTGTACCATACTTAAAGCTATTTAAAAAAAAAATGCTATAAGATGGTTAAAATATAACTGGAAAGTTTTAGTTATAGAGAATTTAAACATTTTATTTTATCACACTTTTGTGTCTTTTTAATTTATTACTGCCTAAATGTTGTAAAATAAATTAATTTTGCATCAATCTATCTATCTACATAATAATATTAGGTACCAAATGAAAGTTCAAAGGTAGGTAGGTAAGAGAAATAGCTACTTACACTGTCAAAGTGCACCTCTGTAATTGCACCTTCGGAATTATGTAGTGGCTAACCGTATCGAAGATATCTTTAGAAATATAGTTTTCGGGCACTTGGCATGTGATCTTAGGTCCAGCAGTTGGGTGGAATTCACACAGAAATATGCAGCGAATAGGCCCTTCCTGGCCACAGCCCTCGTAATACCTCGCATTCGCATCCATTGTAAACAACTAATTTTATAAACTAACAAACAACACTATCACTAGCACATTGCACGTTTTACACAGTTACGACTGTACATCAGCACATAAAAAACTATTGCTAAGTTTCACGTACTAACACGAACGGCAAAACGTAAATAAAAGCTAATCCGAAACAAATTGCACAACCTACCCCACGCACATGAAATATTCGACTGATTTTTTTTAAATTTTAGACAAAACGTTTGACATTTCATTTCGGTATTGCCATATAATGACTGATCATTTTCTACCAATGGGTAGAAATATTTCTAATAAGGATGAGCCTGTATAATGGAGGAGCTGAGTTAAGGTAATTGAAATATCGATTCACTGAATCGATTCATAAGAATACTACAATTCGATTTAAATAATTAATTTTTATTTGAGGCAAGATATTGATTCTTCAATTAATCGATCCTAGATCGCCATCCTTGTTGTCACTACGGTGTCATTACTTCAGAACAAATAACACAATTTTAAGTATATTAATTTAAGAAGGCAAGCACGTAGCAGCTGACACTACATTTCTTTTGTGGTTATATTATATTTACTCGGATTATAACTTCAGTGGCGTGAATCATCACTAGATGGTAATTTTTGGCAACTGCAATTTTCTTTATTTCCGTTTTGAAAAAATTGCGTTCGCCGCTTTATTAATTTACAATTTAAGCAGCTGACATTCTCCAGGGGCCAACTGTAAAGGTGATAACTGTGATTAACTTATTTATTTATAATTGGTGCAAGGACACCGATAAAATATTAAATGGGTCCAGAACTTATATTACTTGTTAACAATAAAACTAAAAATGGATGTAAAAAAAACTACTACTATTTATTTAAAATCTGTGAAATATTACCAGCTGGTTGAAAACACAAATACTTACTATTAAAGAATAACCATGAGCATCGGGAGCGCTTGACACCGCTGCAGCACAGTCACCGCACTAGGGCTGCTTCGAGCGGCAAGTACGTTGTACCCAGGGTTCAAAACTATTACGGAGACCGTACATTAGACGTAAACGTTTACCCTATCTGGTCAACGCGCTGCCGCTCGTAATAGCAAAATTGACACATAAAAAAGAATTTGGCATGAAGCTTAAACGACACTTCTTAAGCGTAACACACACAGAAGGCGTGAGCGGAACGGGTCGTTTCTCCGACGTGAGTTGCGCGGTTCGTCGTCTTCACACAGAGAACGGGTCGTGCGCGAAGCGGTTCGGCGGCGGTTTTGGAGCGATTCGAAGGCGCGGCTCGGGTTTGTGCTATGGTCAATAACGCATATAAAATATGAAGCTTCATTAACACGATAACTTTTACATTTAGTCACTAAATGTTGATTTGCCACGGTCACCCATTCAATGGTCAGGTCAAAACCACGGTCCCATCACTCCCATCCTAGTTATCCACTCCCATCCTATCCATACTTAAGGCTCTTTAACCACGGTCCACTTTTATGACATTGATATTTTGGGTGACGATTGTTAAGCAACCTCAAATTTGGACACTAAATGGATGGGTGACCGTGAATAAGCAACCTCAAGTTTGGTCAATAAATGGATGGGTGACCCTGGATAAGCAACCTCAAGTTTGGCCACCAAATGGATGGGTGACCGTGGTTAAGCAACCTCAAGTTTGGCCTTTAAATGGATGGGTGACCGTGGTTAAGCAGCCTTAGGTATAGCCCCAAAATGGATGGGTGACCGTAGTTAAGCAGCCTCAAGCTTGGACACTAAATGGATGGGCGACCGTAGTTAAGCAACCATAAGTTTGGACACAAAATGGATGGGTTACCGTGGTTAAGCAACCTCAAGTTTGGTCCCAAAACGGATGGGCGACCGTGGTTAAGCAACCTCAAGTTTGGTCCCAAAATGGATGGGTGACCGAGGGTTACGTAACCTCAAATTTAAACACTAAATGGATGGGCGACCGTGATAAGCAACCTCAAGTTTGGCCTTTAAATGGATGGGTGACCGTGGTTAAGCAACCTCAACCTTGGACTAAATGGATGGGTGACCGTGGCTAAGCAGCCTCAGGTATAGCCCAAAAATGGATGGGTGACCGTAGTTAAGCAACCTCAAGCTTGGACACTAAATGGATGGGTGACCGTAGTTAAGCAACCATAAGTTTGGACACAAAATGGATGGGTTACCGTGGTTAAGCAACCTCAAGTTTGGTCCCAAAATGGATGGGTGACCGTGGTTAAGCAACCTTAAGTTTGGTCCCAAAATGGATGGGTGACCGAGGGTTACGTAACCTCAAATTTGAACACTAAATGGATGGGCGACCGTGGATAAGCAACGTCAAGTTTGGTCAATAAATGGATGGGTGACCCTGGTTAAGCAACCTCAAGTTTGGCCACCAAATGGATGGGTGACCGTGGTTAAGCAACCTCAAGTTTGGCCTTTAAATGGATGGGTGACTGTGGTTAAGCAACCTCAACCTTGGACTAAATGGATGGGTGACCGTGGCTAAGCAGCCTCAGGTATAGCCCCAAAATGGATGGGTGACCGTAGTTAAGCAACCATAAGTTTAGACACAAAATGGATAGGTTACCGTGGTTAAGCAACCTCAAGTTTGGTCCCAAAATGGATGGGTGACCGTGGTTAAGCAACCTCAAGTTTGGTCCCAAAATGGATGGGTGACCGAGGGTTACGTAACCTCAAATTTGAACACTAAATGGATGGGTGACCGTGAATAAGCAACGTCAAGTTTGGTCAATAAATGGATGGGTGACCGTGGTTAAGCAACCTCAAGTGTGGACACTAAATGGATGGGTGACCGTAGTACAGCAACCTTGAGTTTAGTAGATTATTACCTAGTTCGTACAAACATTTTATTTCCTCACATATTTAATTACTTTTTTCATTCAAATCCATAGCGAAAAATGATAATGTTTTGTAAAATAACACAACAGTCGTAGTATACGCGCGGCACCCGTTCCGCGCACGACCCGCGCACGCTCTCTGTGTGAGCGCTTTGGTCTGAATGCGTGTATCACGACGAATGTAACGAACGCCGCACCCGCGCACCACCCGTCCGCCCGCCGCCTATCTGTGACGGCGGAAGGGCCGCGCGGGACCCGTTCCGCGCACGACCCGCTGCCGTTCCGCGCACGCTCGCTGTCTGTGGGCGCCCATTTAAACCTATGTTAATAGACCCGCCGTACTGCCGTCGTGACCCGTCGCCGTCCCGCGCACGCTCTCTGTGTGTGTTACGCTTTAAATAAAGTATAGTATGTAGTAACTCAGAGTTTGTAATTAACTAAATAATAAGCCAAGGTTCGCACTCGCAGTCAACCACGAAAGTAGTTTGCGAGGCTTAAAGCCGGTGACGGATGCGGCTCCGGACTCGTCTTGACATTGTAAGGTCAAACGCTGCCATTGGTAGATCCTTGGGCTGGCGGAAGTTGACTAAACGATAGACCAATGGCAACGCTTGACATTACAATGTCAAGACGAGTCCGGAGCCGCGTCCGTCGACATCTGTCAGGTCTGTCAATTTATATGTATTTTTTTTACCAGCGTTGTAATCATCATGAATAAATAATAACTGATTATGATTCTGCTGATGCAATAAAAATATCAGCATATATATGTATATTATTATTGTGAAGATATTTAAAAAATAAATTACTTTCTTTTTATTTGTAATTTTATTTAGCCGCTGTAAATCTGATGTTAATTTAACATTTGATGTAATTTAACAGTAAATAACATTTGTAATAGTACTTATTTGGAAATCGAAGGTTATACCTGTGATACCCAAATAAGTACTATTTCAAAATCTCAATAGCTTGCTGTCTAGTATTGAGCTAAAAAAAAACGCGAAAAAGTTGCGTAGATCTAATTTCTTTGACTGCTGTCTTGTCTTCCAATAAACAAATGTACTCTATGGTTGTCTGTTGTCTGTCACTCTAATGTCATAATAATACGGTTTTTCCTGTCGCAAATATTCAAAATAAAATTTATTTTGAATTTGTATTTAGAAAAATGGAAAACAAAAGGTGCAAATTATTGATAGCGGCAACAGGAAGCGTAGCTGCTTTGAAAATACCTATTCTAGTAAAATCTGTTTCTGAATTAGCCTTGTATCTTAAAGCAATTTTTGAGGTTAGTTCATTGGGTTAGTTTAGCTAATATAGATTATTTTACTTTATTCTTAAAATAATGTTTACATCCTTGAGTTAACTTTTAAAAATATTAACATCTATTTCAGGTTCGTGTCATAGTAACAGAACATGCGAAACACTTTTTCGATCCATCTGAACTTCCTCCCCAAGTGTTGTTGTATGACGACAAAGCAGAGTGGGATACGTGGAAGAACAGGGGAGACCCGGTATTGCATATAGAATTAGCCAAATGGGCCGATATAATAGTCATTGCCCCTTTAGACGCCAACACACTTGCAAAGATGGCACAGGTAAACTTTTTATTCTTTAAGAATTTTAATAAATTAAAATTATCTTTTGTTTAACGACCGTCTGGTGTAGTGGTTCCCGCTCCGGATTACAAAGCCAGACGGTTGCGGGTTTAAAACATTAATCAGAGAGCACCATTTCTATCCATCACCAGCTAGTAAGAGACCTATATCTGTATTTCTTTCTACATATTATTTTATTGATTAACAAAAACGTTTTAATCTTTTTAGGGTATCTGTGACAACCTTCTAACATGCACGACGCGAGCCTGGGACATGAGCAAACCCTTGTTATTCTGTCCCGCAATGAACACTAAGATGTGGAAACATCCAATTACTTCACAGCAGATTGCTCTTTTGAAAACATGGGGCCACACCGAGATTCCACCAATAAGTAAAACACTTATTTGTGGGGACACTGGCATGGGAGCTATGGCCGAGGTTTCTACTATTGTCAATGTGATAAAAAATGTGCTTAATTTATGAAAGTGGAGTGGTGTTAGTATGAGCAACTTTTAACTACTAGCAGATATTATATTATTATGCGACTGTAATTTAGCCTGTGATATTTAGGATATGAATGTTAATATATTTGTTATTATAACTATTGTTTATTTTATTTACCGTAAAAATAAAACCAAGTCTTAGAATGTAAATGTATTTTGTTTATTGCATCACTGAATACTGGTACTAATGCTAGCATACATGCAATACGAACAAAACTATTAAAACCATTTAAAAACTCTCATATTGTATACATACAAATAACTATACAGAAAACATTATAAACTTCTACTAAACTTAAAAAACTTGATCTTAACTACAGACCAGTGAAGATAAAGCAATATTGTGTAAAAATGAATATTTATAATTACTACAAAATTAAGTTCCGTGGTGAAAGATAGCAACACAGAATTATAAAATTTTTAGAACTAAAATGCACCTGTTGTCAGATTTAAAAAATGATGTTAACTTTAACATTATAACCTCCTTGTGATCATTAATAATATTAATTACACAACATACATTTAAGAAAATTTATGTTTTTACTTTTAAGTCTTTGTTCATATTTGCTTGATATAAAACCCTGTAATAATACAATTTAAACAAAGATTTTCTTTTTGAGTAGAATATATGTCATGACTTAGTAAACCATATAAATAAAATATAAGAATTAAAAATTACACAAGCGAAATATATGTAGAGTGTGCGATGAAGCACCCATAAGTTTACTTAAGCCCTCTGTATGTAATTACATCAACACAACAATTTGTATGTTACAATAAATAAATTTAATTAGTATTTTAAAATTCAAATTGAATATTAATTAAATAATTTCAAACTGTGTTTAATGTAGTAATGTCATTATGCCAAAAAATAATACCAGTTATAAATTATAATTTTTTTGACTGAGTTAAAAAGTTATTGAATTGATATAATTACTGATTTGGGATAATAACTAAAGTGCTTAAGCAATGAATATATTAAATTACTTATTATTAACATAATAATTAATTACCCAAAATTTATTTATTTGTAATAGTACCGATTTCAGACGAATTTATGTAATAATAATATTATATAATAATAATATCCTACACAAGTTTATTGCATGCTTTACTCTCAAGTACCTTGAGTGAATACATATAAAAATACTATATTTACAATTTGTGCATTTTTTTTCTGAAATTGGAACTTTCACAATTAAGAAATTAATATTTACAAATAAACAAAAAAATATTCGAGTTTCATACAGATCACATCAGATTAAAAATTCGTTCAAGATAATTTTCAAACATATTACTTATATGTAGAATTTCAGGCTGTCGGATAAGTTATTACAAAAATTATCCTTAACGTAGGCAAATAATCGAGCTTAAACAATAGTGGAATTTAATTTAGCATAAAAAAGTCATGCTTTTAATAAATGCTACAAACTACAATCACTTTAACATTGCCAGATTAAAAAATGCAAATATAGAGAGAACAATTTGAACTATCACAATATTGGTACAAAATGCTGTAAATGCATATACATATTATTCTATACGATTCGTTAATTGGTTCATATATGTGTATACACGAGTATAAATATCGTAAGGACACTGTTACATTATTATATTAGCCATATAACTGTAGTTATTATAAATATTTGTAAAAATTAGGTCGGATTTAAAATGCATGGGTAAAAAACTGTGCGTATATTTGAGTAGGCTATTATCTAGCGGGACTACGAGGCCCGCCGCTATTAGGCTACTTTGTGGACGCTCCCGTACAGTAATACTATACTAAACTTAGTACTATAACGGGCTGATATAAAACATTTTCATGTAAACGAAAAAAGCATAGACGTGCAACAAGGGTTGCGCTTTGCGTGTTTGGCAAAAATAAGTATATTGATCAAAAATATTTGTTTGATGTTTTTTTAAAAGGCAGAAAATTGCTGTCAACCCTGACATATGGTCTACATGACGTAATCACAAATACATTTACTAGTTTGACAGTTATACGCTACACAACATCACATACATTGCTCCGATCTTATGATAAGTAGCACTTATGTTACAGAAATCAGAAACAACGACGGTACCACATCACCCAGACCCAATATATGATGATATACTGGTCTTTGCAAAATATTTATCTATTTATACATTTTGTTTTGGTGTGATTTCGCGTAAGCAGGTTTTGTCCGAAGGCCTAAATCTATGCTTTTCTCGTTTGCCGCATTTACTCAAGTCCCCGACTTTGTATTTTCTCGACAATCGATAAGTCAGAATCCAGTCCTAACTCGTGGCGGAGCACCTTACTACGTGTCGCGGCGGACGCTCAAATAAAACTATCAAAAGCTAAGCTTTCGTCTCACAAATTAGAAAATATTTGTAAAGTGTTCGTAGCAAAATACTGCGTTCGCTGTTACACGTGGAATGGAATGAATCGTAGGCGTATCAAATTATTTATTTTCGTATATTACAAATAATATTTTCCAGACCAGTTCTATATTATGTGTAATACACAACAAGTCTTAGACAAATAGGCACATCGTTTATACGACGGTTTCGTTTTGCTTGTCGAACATCGCTCGCGTGTACTTCGAGATCACCTCGTAGGTTGATTTGATTAGTTCGCAGCGCTCGTCGACCTCGCACTCGGTGGGGGCGACTCGGTAATTCGAAGTTTTCGGCCGACGAGTAGTGTTGCCAGGGTGGAAATCTCCCGAATCGGGGGTAATCGGAGCATCTTCGATGTTATAGATGGAGATGGTGTGTTTGTTGTGGACCATTTCGAGGTCTTTGCGCTTCTTGTGTGCGCAGCGCGCGTTAATGGAGTCGACGGCGTGCTGGACAGGGCCGGCGGGAGGGGCGGGGTCTTCGGGGGCGTGGGGCGGGGCCCCGCGGGGCTCGGATCATAGGTCGAGGTCGTCGAGCCCCTTAGAGAGGCGGTGCGAGTTGATGCGGCGGCGGTGCGAGCGCCGCACGGCGTCCGCGCGGCGGTAGGGCTCGGAGCGGAGCCCGTGCAGGATATCCTCGAGCGCCCCGTTGTACACCTCGTCCTGGTGAAGCAGCTTCTTTTCGCCGACGGCCTGCGACTTCGTCTTTAGCTCGTTGATCACAGCCTCCTGGTGGATTGGACATTTTGTTGTTGTAATACGTAATGATCTACCGAAATGTCAAAAAGGGTGAAATCTCTAAGGGTCTACACATAGCTACGAAATTGTAACTCATTATTTAATCAAGACAATGCTTACAAAAACATAAGGAAATATTACAACGTAGTACATAACATGCAATCTACTTTACTTGTAATAGATAGATAAGCAAATCAATTTTAGGGGGATATTTATGAAGGCTTAAAGATCAAGCCAAATAAACACAAATTAACCCTTTTATTCTGCAAACAAATTAGGAACTTGACCACCAAGCACTTTAGATACACAGAGCACAAAAAATAAAAAAAAGTTAAAATATTAGTTATTTATAAAGACATTCCCTGTTTTTCCATGCAAGTGTGCCGCATAGGAGAGAAATATATTTACATTTTATATTATTTACATACAATATATTATATACACATCTTTAAATATAATACATCAGTCGTAATAAAAGCAAAACAGAAAGATAAACCTTATTTCAATTATGTATAAGTATAAATCCTAATTCTCGGAATCATCAAAATGTCGTGTGATCAAAGTTCTTAACAATTATGTTATACGTTCTTCACACACTAATCTAAATTATGTACTGTGAAATCTTAGGATCTCTACTGGATGAAGGGACTTGTGTTCTGAAAATCTATATGAACTCTGGGGCCTATTTCTACACACTCGTAATCATGCCTGGTGTTAGGACTAGGAAGCGAGTCTTCCAGGGATGCCAACTTTTGTAAAAAAAATCCCCATACGTAAGAACTAGCCAAAATACTATACATTTTTAGGACCTGAAAACAGTTCTATTGTAGTACAGTACAGTATTTCAACTTGCTTGACCTTGCTTCTAAGGCTTGGACTAAAAGAATCCGGATATTTTTAGAACTTGCTAAAAAAACTGCTTTGGATTGGCAAGCCCGTACGGCTTCAATTCGACAGTCCGATATTCGCTGTGTGCGCGATGACAGCGCCTCTAGTGACCACAATTATTGTGGACTAGATCTCTCAAATTACGGATCTTTCTCTCAAATGGATGGTTTGAGAATTATTTTCGGATTGTTTTTCTTCGAAATTAGATAAAAACATCTAAAAAGTTTGTGCATATTATAATAAGTGATTTTCTTACTTAAACTAAATTAAAAATGTTATAATACGTACGGGATTTGAATCGATACAACATGATATAACTTTCTAACCTCAAACTGGTGCAAAAAGTATGGAATTCTTTGGAAATATAGCAATTTGACACATGACAGTCCAGAGTTATTCCACATTTCTGCCAAATAGCGTGCTGCGATCGATTTGACGTCCCCCACTTTGCACATAGTCGCTCGAGCGAACATTTAAAAAAATTCCTGCATCGACTACATACATTAACCCGAAGCCCGGCACCGTTTTTGACCGGATGCTTGTAATCCGAGAATAGTTTTTGTTAAATTTTATCCAACCTCTCGAATCTTGGCTCCGTTTTAAAATGAAGTCAACCTTATTTTAAAGCGCTAACATTTAAAAACCATTACCAAAATACTCGGTTTAGAACAGTCGTGTACGGACCGGACCGGACGCAGTAAGATTCGCGGGCAATTTTCTGACAGACAATATTCGGTATTGCCAAAAAAAAAAAACTTTTTTATTGCCATATTTTGAATAGGAAACTAATCTACACATTTTAAAAAATATAGCCATATTTTAAATTACCTACGTTGAGAGTTGGCTACCCTAGGTTTTTCAAACGGAGTTCTATCCTTGAGTCTAGTCGTTGAATTGTGTTGGATTTGGTGAAAATGGCGATCAGTGCACATGCTTACAGTCCGCGTGTAAGGGTTATTGTAGCAGCCCTAATTGTTATTATATAATCTTTGACAGTATAATTAGGTATTGAGATATAAGAAAAAAATAGTTTAAAATGTGGGATGATTATAATAAACAGGCTTATTCATATATCTGCTATAATAAAGCATCTGATATTTTGATATCAGAGGAAAAATGGAAAATATATTTATACAAAACTATCGTGTTTAAATTCTCGACCAATATTTTTGTATGTCGTAGTAAACGGTCGTTATATTATTATGACGCGCTACTGTAACCATGCGACATTGCAAATCTCTTCTTATTCTATAGTTACGACTTTACACGATTTCGATGTTGCTAGTGTTAATAATCTAGTGAAAGTTGTCCTATCAACAGCTGATCCCATATTTTCATACAAATACGAGATTTTATATTCAACCTGTATTTTTCAAAACTGCAAGATAACTGATACTGATAAGTATCAGTTCATGTTGATTTATATTTATCTCAATATCTAATTAAATGTGAATTTTCTTTCTCGTATTTGATATCCCATTACGTTTTTTCTCCACAAAACATGCTTCCACGTAGACTCTTTTTGTTGCTCCGTGTTAGTCACTTCATGAAGCTAATAATTTTAAACGAAATTCTCCCAATTTATATCTTTTGTAAGTACTCGTTTCCCCCTTTTTTATAAACGTCATTTAGATTAGAAAATAAATAATTCTTAAACTACAAATCATTTTTCATTGATTTTTACTACATTAATTTTCTAAATCGCTAATAAAGAAAAATACAGAAAACTTTAAAATCAATTTAGGATAAAATCTAGTCTATTATTCTAATTATTGTTATCAAATTCTAGTTTTGAACAGAAATAAAAAGTATTAATAAAATCAAGGTCAATTAGGGTCATGTAAAATAACCAGTGTTCCACACTGAGATAAATCGACCCCAATTTTTTTTCAAGAAGTACTAAACAACGTTTATAACGACTTCACTCCACACACACAACCCATGTTAGTACGGTAAACACACACAAGTGAATAGGCCCCGCTCTGTAACATTGCCGACTTACTCCGGTCGTGGCCTAGGACGACCATTCGGCCTAGGCCGGGCCTACACCGGCTCTATACTGTGCCGCAACTGAGACAACTGTTGCTGCAATAGGCCTGCGCTGACGGCCGCGTAGTTAAACCTCTGTGAGAAATTTTATGGTGTTACCATCACCGCTACTGTACTTACAGCGAGGAATGTGGCAACATTATTACTATTCTTAAAATTTTTTCACTTCAGCTGAATTGGTGTAACCAAAACTTTACAACTGACGACTGCTGGCGATGTTTTGGATATAATGGATGGATATAATTCCAGCCAGTATTATGACATTTGAATACAAGAATAGTCGAAATGTTATTATTACTTAGGCTGATTTTTAAAACGCCAGATAAGTTTTATCCAGCGAACAAAATTGACGTTTTGACACAATCTTTATACGAAAACTGTCAACATGTCAAACTTATTCATAAAAGTTATCCAGTTATCGAAAAAACCCTTAGAAGAATCGTAAAAAGTGACTGTTCAAATGTCAAATTACTGACTAAAATGAAAAATTTAAGAAATGTTAACCTCATTATCTCTCTCACTTGTACTTACACCTCTGCTTATACAAGGAAGAGGCACATAGCCATGAGTTCAGTGTAACAAAATAATAAAGTAATGAAGATCACTTATAACAGATCTGTCATAGGTTGCAGGAAGCCGCTGGACGCAGGCCGCTTCCAACCAGCAAATCAGGAAGTCATTGGGGGAGGCCTATGTTCAGCAGTGGACGTTCTATGGCTGAAATGATTACATTACATTCTTAAATAATTCAAGTCATGGTAAAGCATGACGTAATCACTTCCTATTGTAATTCAAAATCTATGGAAGATTAGCGTTTTGACAGCTCACAAAAAGTATGTCGTATTATGTAATGTGTATTTGATTTTTAGAACTTTTAAAACAAATAACTTTACTTGCTTAAAAGCTACAAACTACTTTTGTTTAGAGTTTTTTAAACGAACTTAATTCATAGATAACATATAAGTAATGTTGCCATATTCATCACTTAGGGAAAAAAAATACCATCACCACACCATGTTATATTAGGTATTCGACTAATCATGTAAACATCCTGACCTTCACCTCAACAGTTATATGAAAATAAAAGTAAATATGAAATATTTCACTCGATACATAGAAATATTTTGTATGTAATATATATTCAGGAAATTCTATAGAAAGAGTGAAATACGAAGTCGAGAAAAAAAACATTACCTTGACGTAATAGTTACGAAATGTAAAATGAATTGGTAACTTAGGTGCTCAAGTTAAAGAAGGTCAAGAAACCAGAAAATAACTCTTTCCCTGGTTGTTCATTTTAAGTAATTTTTACTCAGACCGATGTTCGCTCTAAAGTTAAATTTGTTGATTTTGAGCACAAGATTCACGCATTAAAAGGTGTTGCGTTAACAAAAAATTACATTTTATATTCAAAAAAAGTTTGATCAAAACCAAGTACGACAAGGTAGTGTTACTAAAATTATAATTATCAACGCATAAAAACAAAACATTAGTAGAAAATTAATTTCAATATTCAAGTCGCGTCACTGGCTACAGATTATTAAATTAAATAGAAATGCAGCAAGAAATCTACGTCTCCATTCACCATCGAAGCGTTATACACAGAGCCAGACTAAGCAAAACTCAAAGTTCTAAACGCCTACCGTTTAACTGAGTCGGTTCCTGAGATAGATGTGCAGAGGGGGTGTGGTCATAGAGTAAGAATAATAAATAAACCAGTCAACAGTTTGGTGTTGCCAGATGCTGACGTAAAGCGTTTATGTAGAGTGAAAGCTAGAGCACTTTTCTTTTTTACCTTTGTGGCTTACTTGAGTTTAAGGCACTTTATCGGACGACCGTTTTGATGTTGATATAAAAAAAATACTTTTTAAATATTTTATAAAAGAGTTCCCGTTTTTTATGATGTAATAATTCTTATGGTGTTTCAAATAATGTTAAATTTAAATTATCAGTTTTATCACGATTGCTGGCTGCCGGAATAATTTGCGATAAAGGACTGCGGACGGGTCGTCATACGATTTATCTATGGGTGTTTATTGTATAGCATGGCTGTTGGTACCCACATTCCTATAGATCAATACGGAGCATCTTTTTCCGAAGCACGTTAGTCATTTTCAACCGACTTCAAAAAAGGAGGAGGTTCTCAATTCGACTGTATGTTTTATTTTATTTTTTGTATGTTTGTTACGCGATTACTCCGCCAATTATGAATCGATTTTAATGATTCTTTTTTTGTTTGGTAGATCATACTTCAGAGGTGGTCCCATATAAATTTTATCGAAATTGATTTAGAACTTTTTGAGAAAATCAACAAATATATACCCAGATAATATTTTGGTTGTGGTTCTTGTTACCTATCTTCGACAAATATGAGCCGATTTTGATGATTTTTGTTTTATTGAATAGCTTATACTTCAAAGATGCTATGATAAAAGTTTGCAAAATAAAAATCACCCCTAAGGGTAGGAAAATAGGGGATGAAATCGGTGTTCAGCAGTTAGATTAGGATTTATCACAAAAAAATTATGAAATAAGTAAATTTTATTTAAAAAAATAAAACCGACTTCAAAACACTAAAATGCTAAAAATAATCCTAACACTTAAGTACCTAATCAGTTACTTTTGGAGTCGGTGCAAACAAACACATTGAATCTCTCATCGGCTGGCACCGACTCCAAAAGTAACTGATTAGGTACTTAAGTGTTAGGATTATTTTTAGCATTTTAGTGTTTTGAAGTCGGTTTTATTTTTTTTCATAAAATTTACTTATTTACTATCATTTAGTATGGAATGACAAGTCCTGTCAACTCTGTCAAAACAGTACAGTCACAGATTAAATAAGCGAAATTTTAGTAGAACAAAATAAATGACATTTCTACACTAAGGTATGCTACCATAGCAGAAGTCTAAAATTTCAGTGTACTGCCCTATGGCGACCGCTGAGTGTTACCACTATTATTATTTCTTTCACTAAACTGTAGTGTTGCTATTACCCTTGCTCCCCACATCACGCAGTAAGTAGCTATTCAGTAATAACAGACTCAGTTAAACCGTAGAACTAAAAATATCTGCCCTAATGTATGCAACACTGATATTTTCATTATTTACACGGTTTTGAATACCTTGAATTTTGAAAAATAAATGAGTGATGTTTGCCAATTGTAATGAAAATGAATGAATGAAAAACCAATGGCTGACTAAATAAAGTTAGAAAGAATGATTTTTATATTACCCTGAAAGATGAAAGATGCCTGATCTGATGTAACATCAAAAGGATATGACAACGTTCAACTTCAAGTGGTCTACTACGCAAAACGAAATCGATATGTTGTTTTTAAGGGCTCTATTTCACCGGGACACCATGGCAGCGCAACCAGTCGCCGCCATCAACAAAACGTATACAAATTGGTTGCGCAACCAAGCGGACACCGGGTGAGATACTCTCTATAGAGCTGATATAGAGGTATTTTGTTGGTAGCGGCGACTGGTGCCGTCACCATGGTGTCCCGTTGAAATATAACCCTAATCATTTATCTGACTGACTCTTAGCTGAGTAAATTCGATCCCCAGATATTTATGACTACAAGACACCACTGTCACTTAAAGTTGCCACAGTTGTGTCCGAAAGACATCGGGTACATCTATAACGCAGATTTCTTCCATGTTTTTCACATTAGCATCATTCTTTCTAACTTTCCCCGCCCCTCTTGCAAGGTCCACCCCTCACCCCTTACTCCGCACCACCCCCCGACTCACCTGTTGCTTCTTCTGCGCGATCTTGGCCTTGTTCGGGTCGACAGTGTCGGCGTGCGCGGCGGCTTGCTCTAGCCGCCGCCTCTGCTCGTTTTCTGCGTCTGCTTGCTATAGGTGATCAGTTAAAGAATATGTTAACATCAGGTTTTACTAGTTGAGGAGTAGCTATTTAGATAGATATAGTGATATAGTTAAAAAAAATACAGCATCATTTATAACAGATTTTGCTATGGTGTTTAGGGTGTGATATCGCTTTGAAACTGTTGATCATAATTGTGGGCTAAGTTTTTGGAGGAAACGACAAGTGACAGATACTGCAGTATCGCATTTTTGTTATGTTTAAAATGTATATCTCTTCGTTTATTAAATCACAACACATCATCATCAATTCAGCCACAGGTCCACTGCTGTACATAGGCCTCCCCCAGGGACTTCCTGCATCCTTTACCAGGTCGTTTGTCCACCTTGTAGGTGGACGTCCTACGCTGAGCTTGCTGGACAACAACACACACAAACACAACACAACGTATAAATAAATACAATGTTACCTTGAACGCCCTCGTGAACCGCACGAGCAGCGAGAAGAAAGCGTTCGCGTCGCATCCACGCGGCGCCTCGCCGAAGTACTCCACGCACGTCGCGAACGAGTCCTGCAACGATACCGTTCATTCATTCACTTGTACTCACACTAGGAGCAGACTACACAGTTTTTATCGGTCGATAGTTTGATCAAATACTATTAATAAACATGTCACAACGATTTGTAGCCAGTAAGAGCCTGCGAACACAGAGACTTTAAATCGGCCGATAAATGGATCAGTCTTCGAATCACTGTAAATATCAACCGATTACAAATCGTTTCAGCGTGCGCACTCGCTTGCGTGTTCATAGTTATTCAAGACCGATCAAACTATCGGTCGATTAAGACGTCTGTAGTGTGCGGGGGATTCTTATGAATCTTCTTTTCTTGTCGAAGGCAACTAAATATTTTCATGTGACCAATACTTCGCCACGCGGATAGCGTTTTCAGTGGCGTGAAGTAGGTCTTCATGGGTTGCAAGGGGTAAGCTTGCACTAGCATCTGTTATTGAGATTGTCAGGGAAAACCCACCCACACAAGTTGTCCTTGCATCGCATTGTTCATGTTGGCCACGGCAAATCCCTTTCAGGAGGGTGACACTCTGATGGCGGAAATAAAGAGACGGGATGTTTCTCCTTCCATTGTGAGAACCGTTGGCCAGGAAGTCGCGCAGCACGTGGTCGTGTAGGACTGTAGGGCGGTACCTGCGCGTGCTTGGTCTCGGTGCGCAGCCGGCGGCCCTTGTCGGCGGCGTTGGCCAGGAAGTCGCGCAGCACGTGGTCGTGTAGGACTGTAGGGCGGTACCTGCGCGTGCTTGGTCTCGGTGCGCAGCCGGCGGCCCTTGTCGGCGGCGTTGGCCAGGAAGTCGCGCAGCACGTGGTCGTGTAGGACTGTAGGGCGGTACCTGCGCGTGCTTGGTCTCGGTGCGCAGCCGGCGGCCCTTGTCGGCGGCGTTGGCCAGGAAGTCGCGCAGCACGTGGTCGTGTAGGACTGTAGGGCGGTACCTGCGCGTGCTTGGTCTCGGTGCGCAGCCGGCGGCCCTTGTCGGCGGCGTTGGCCAGGAAGTCGCGCAGCACGTGGTCGTGTAGGACTGTAGGGCGGTACCTGCGCGTGCTTGGTCTCGGTGCGCAGCCGGCGGCCCTTGTCGGCGGCGTTGGCCAGGAAGTCGCGCAGCACGTGGTCGTGTAGGACTGTAGGGCGGTACCTGCGCGTGCTTGGTCTCGGTGCGCAGCCGGCGGCCCTTGTCGGCGGCGTTGGCCAGGAAGTCGCGCAGCACGTGGTCGTGTAGGACTGTAGGGCGGTACCTGCGCGTGCTTGGTCTCGGTGCGCAGCCGGCGGCCCTTGTCGGCGGCGTTGGCCAGGAAGTCGCGCAGCACGTGGTCGTGTAGGACTGTAGGGCGGTACCTGCGCGTGCTTGGTCTCGGTGCGCAGCCGGCGGCCCTTGTCGGCGGCGTTGGCCAGGAAGTCGCGCAGCACGTGGTCGTGTAGGACTGTAGGGCGGTACCTGCGCGTGCTTGGTCTCGGTGCGCAGCCGGCGGCCCTTGTCGGCGGCGTTGGCCAGGAAGTCGCGCAGCACGTGGTCGTGTAGGACTGTAGGGCGGTACCTGCGCGTGCTTGGTCTCGGTGCGCAGCCGGCGGCCCTTGTCGGCGGCGTTGGCCAGGAAGTCGCGCAGCACGTGGTCGTGTAGGACTGTAGGGCGGTACCTGCGCGTGCTTGGTCTCGGTGCGCAGCCGGCGGCCCTTGTCGGCGGCGTTGGCCAGGAAGTCGCGCAGCACGTGGTTGTGCGGCGCGCGCATTGAGTCGCGCGCCTCCAGCTCGCGCCGCACCGCCTCCATACCGCGCTCCAGCTCGCACACGTCCGACACCACGTTCTCGAGTGACACTATCGGCGGAGATATACCGAGTTTACGTGGATGACATGATAGTACACGGTGTTAAGCTAGTAGCACTTTAAACGCGATGTACGAATTTGATTCGTGCGGTACCAGGGTATAGAGTCACGATTTAGAAAGCTCACAGACACGGAATTACGCGACACTTTGGAGACGGACCGGGGACTAATAATTTTTCTGAACGATGCCATCAATATTATAAGAGAACTTGGGTTATGTTTTTAAAAAAGGTATAAAACCACCATGAGTTTATTCTAATTAGTAAAAACACGTTTTTTGGAAAAGGCGAACTTTCGTGGTGGAGCCGAGATGTAAACTACTTGAACGGAGCGGTGACTGGGCTGCAAGAATTCTGACAAGCACTTTCTACAGCAGTTTTACTAGCATTTTCCATATACAGAGTTACATTGCAAACAAATAAATGACATGTAAAAGATGGAAGTAGGCAGTCCGTTCATCGCGTGAAAATTTTCAGGCTACATGAAAAAAATACATACCTTGAGCAGCTTTATCGATATACAGCAACTCTGTGTCGAAGTTCATCAGTTCAGGGAAGTTCTGTCGGATCGTGGCAACGATATAATGCAGCAGCGATATCCTCTTATCCGTCGACTTCGTATCCATGAGCGTGTCCAATGACTGCAGCTTAAACCCGTAGGCTGGACCACGTTTGCTACTGTTCAAATAGTTTCCGAAAGCTAGAATGATCTCTAGAACGTTCCGTAACTTCTGCGACGACTTGACGGACGACGATCCGGATATGATGGCGTGGATCTGTGGCGTTATCAGATGGATATTATCGAAGAAATTGCCCATGTAGCTCATTATGGATAATTTCGCTGATATTCTTTCTACTTTCGCAAGCTGCATGAGGAACTTGTCTTCTTCCGTGAGCTGGTTAACGTTTTTCTTTTCTGCTAAGTATTCTTTGTAGGCTTTCTGTTCGGCTTCCGTCGGGACCATTCGTTGAAGGATCTCGACGCTTTCGAGAGGCAATTGTTTGAGGTCTAGGTTGTTGATCGCTGCGATCACCTTCTCGACTGGCGTGTCGAGCTTTCTTCTTGAGATTGCTGTAACGAAGATTGTGGTTAATTAAGTGGACAGTACGTAGACCGGGGTTTTGATAGGTTTGCAAGACAACGTGCGACTACGTTTATTAAACTTTAATCGGTTGACTTACAGCTACGCATAAGGGAGAAAGAGGTAGACTGAAAACGATGTGAATGACGAAATAATGTCGAGAAAGACAAAGTTTTTGGGTCTGTAAGACGATTCTTATCAGTAAAGTGAGTAGCGCCTCAAGATTAGGAAAGCCGACCCTGTGTAAAACAAAAAGGCGGGGATGAAGAAGAAGAAGGTTGAATGTAGAGCAAAGAGTATATATGTCGTGGCCAGATCGTAAAATTGACCACTTCGTGATGTGACCGATCTGACCGATATAATCACCCATATTCGACCATTTCATGAAGTAGTCGCGTGTTTACCTGTTCATTTCGTCAAACGCTAAGTATTTATTGATTTGGCCAGACCACATCATGATTGTTATTGGGGTTTCTATATCATGAAACGCCACCATTTTATGAAATGATCGGCCACATCATGAAATTATCACTTTTACGATCTGGCTACGACATATAAAATATCTGTAGATGCCCTAGTGCGAGAGGTAGATAAAGGTACTAGTGTGGGTGTAGATGTAATAGTGAGGGGGGTTGGTGTACTCTTGAGGCAAAAACATGTAATAGTGCGACAACAGTGCGATGCACTTGTACGGGATATGAAGGGTATAGGTAAGGAGTACTATCTTCGCTGTGAAAAAGTGTTCGTCAAACTGCGTTTAATTAGGTGACGCCACAGTAGCAACAGGGTAAATTACAAAGAAAGCGCCAAAAGTTCTTAGACAGAACAATAAGCAAGGACAGAAGAACTTCCTCTCCGTCATGGCGCACTTTTCACAATAAGAATTATCATCATCATCATTTCAGCCATAGCAAGTCGACTGCTGAACATATAGGCCTTCCCCAATCCTATCATCGGCGGGTATTGCCAATCCTCGTCACGCTTGGCAGGCGGTTTGGCGTAGTTTTTTTATAAGATTTCGCACGCAGACGCTACTGCCCGTCTTGTGCTACAGGAATTAGTCGCCTCTTACGGCACGCCTCCTGTTGGCGGTGGGCAATAAGAATTAAAGATACATAATTGCTAATCATTTCTTAACGCCTGATGAATTTTTATTTTAAAAATAAATATTATAAAATGAGGGAATTGTTGAAATATTTTTAAAAGTTTTATAAAAGTCACTGAAATGTTCTCACTCAGCATTACTCGGCTTACTTCAATCCGTCAACAACTGCTACATTCATACCATATCCATTGCCTACGCTAGCGCCATTTTTGAGGGTTTAACTGTTATTTACTACTTTGCTGGACACTTTTTTAAGTTTCCGCCCATGAGATAGTACTCCTTACCTCTAGCCTCCATACTGCAATCACAAAATATAACCTCAAAACGCCACATCTTTCTAAAATTCGTCGAAAACCTTTATTTTTATTTCAAAAATATTTTTGTATAATCTTTTGCGCCATTTATAAATCTGTATCTGTACTGTTTTTGTATGGGCGAGTGTTGACAGGAGTTATCATTTCATACTCTAACAGGTAGATTATTAAAAGTAATTTTTATTTTCACAATGGACCGACTTGTTGGACTACGCTTTCCAGAAGTGCTACTACTCGTCATCGGGGATCTTCTTAAGCATGTCAGCGCCTTGCGCACGAGCTTCTTCACTAGTTTCGGAGAGAGATGTTCGTATTGCTGCTCTCTGGGTAAGTGCTCGATGGCTACAATAAACTCACCAATGTTCCTGAGCCTGGTGTGTTCCAGCAGGGACACGGTGTCGGGCTTGCGGAACCGCTTGGAGGGGAAGGAGGCGAGCGAGTCCGCGTCGCAAGCGTCCACGCAGGCCGCGACGCCGCCGATGCGGAACTTCTCCTCGAACTCCGCGAAGTTTATCCGCCGCCGGGGCCGCTCCTCGTCTAGCTCGTTGAATATCGTGCCGCGGACCTGCGGAATTGAGTAAAGGCAGATAGATAGATACTCTTTATTGCACACCATACAAGTAAACTACACATGATACTTACAGAAAGACGTACAATTTAGGCGGTCTTATCGCTAATAGCAATCTCTTCCAGAGAACCCTCAGGTAGAGGACAACCATTACAGAAAGGGGAAGTTCTTATAATTCTTAAATTTATCTGCTACAAATAGGATTGCAAAAATAGGTATAATAGGTACTGACAGACATGCTCATTAGAGCATGCTTATTACTGGCATGCTAAGCCACTCTTCACATTTGCTAGTAATAATCATGCAATAATAATAACAGGTGACCTGGTAAAGGTTGCAGGAAGCTGTTAGATGCAGGCCGCTTCCAACCGGCCAATCTGGAAATCACTAGGGGTCTATGTATGTGGACGTCCTGTGGCTGAAATGATGATGATGATGAGCAAGCTTAGTTTTGAGCATGCTCACGCGAACCACCTAAAGACCACGCGAACGACCGCGACTTCGGTACAGCTAGTTTTTTAAATATATATATTGGATATTTTTGACGTATGAACAGCGACATCTAACAGTAAGAAGTTCAGATTCATCACGCGACTAGCCAATCACGTAATCGTAACGGCCTTCTGCGCATCTTTCGTCTAGCGCACAAGATCCGTGCCGCCAGTTGTAAGATTATAGTAAAAAGTAAGATTTACCTGATTGGGTTTCAGCGCGATCCAATTGAGCGTGGGCAGCTTGTATTTAGTGTCGACCTTCCTCTTGATGGTCATGGCGTCGTGCTGGTGCGGCGGGTGCATGAGGCCGGGCGCGGGCGGGGCGGGCGGGGGCGCGGGGGGCGGCGGGGCGCCGGCCAGCAGGGGCGGCGGGGGCGGCGGGGGAGGAGGCAGCGCGGGCGCGGGCGCGGGCGGGGGCGGGGGCGCGGGCGCGGGGGGCGGCGGCGGCGAGGGGGCGATGCCGTTGGTGAGGGGCGCGTGTCCGTTCGCTGTGCCGTTGCATAGCGCGTGAGACGATATCGCGCCCACTGAAATCAAGTCGTTTAAAAAACATGTCCCAGAATGCCAGGTCTACTTACAGTGCCAAAAACTAGGTAATGATGCGAGGGTCAGTTTTTAAGTATCAAATTTATCTAAAATTGCTTAGTTTTTTGGAAGGAAAAATACTTTAACAATTATATTGCAACAAACAACAAATGAATGCAACATGGCGGATGAAGACATTAATGACATTTAGATGACGTTTATCTTGTCAATCGGGTCAATTCAATTCAAAACTTGAACACAAGGAACCAACCAAAAAGTATCCAACAAAAATGACTCGGAATGTCATTAACAGTTGTTTTGTTTTTCTTTTTTTATTAATTAAACTTAAGTTGCCATCTTGCCCGCCTTTAAAAGGAAAAAACTGCCTTGTTTTTATTTTAAAACCATTATTTTTTTAATAAAAATTATATATTTTTTCCCAGAATCAATATATATTTTTTCATTTTTTGGGATAGTGTA
Organism: Anania hortulata; assembly: GCA_963576865.1. Taxonomy (NCBI): domain Eukaryota; kingdom Metazoa; phylum Arthropoda; class Insecta; order Lepidoptera; family Crambidae; genus Anania; species Anania hortulata. The sequence goes on along the minus strand of OY756398.1, from coordinate 18,302,002 downwards.
CATACGACCTAACCCAGTATTAGTACATGTCCTTTCATTGTCTACCTTGGTAAACGTGGCTTGCTGGCAAGCTAAACGCTTTGTTTGTTACTCATTTTAGTTCCAATTTAACTAATAATCAAAACCAAGTGTAAATGATCAGGCTCCCGATTCAGAATCTTTCGACAACAATTTGACAACTGGTAAGACACGTGACACTAATGCTAAATCTGATATAGTGTCACATGGTTTATCAGTTGACAATTCACTGTCGAAGGGTTCTGAATCGGAATCCTAATCTGATTCAGGTAACACTAAACCCTTAGCATAAAAAAAACGAAAAAGGAAATGATTATTCATAGATAAAAACAAACGGTACTAATTAAATTTTTAGATTTTAGTAGTTGTAGGAGACTGCCGTCAACCAATTTTTGTAATAAACTAATTTTGTAAGTTATAACATTTATAACTCACTCGAAGCTCCCCTAGGTAACGACTTCGTGAGCGACTCCAACTCTTGCACCTTGGACTCGAGCATCGACTGCCGATTTCTTGAGTCTTGCTGCGCTCGTCTCAACGTTGAGACCTACAAAATGTACAAAATATGTTATTTATTTTGTTATTTTCAAAAATAATAACTATGTTTGGAAACCAGTCCTCTTTTTTCTAGATGTTGCCATTGCCAGAGATTTTCTACCAATCAAAATGAAAATATTGACAGGTCTTTGTTTACGTATCTTGAATTAAAGAATCCAAGGAAGGATGCGTTTCTACCAAAACGGAGAAAAGAAAAAAAATTTTAGAATTTAAAAGGCGGCGAGGCAAATTGCACAACCAGATATCACTGGACGTGTAGCCATGATCCATGCGGCCAGTTCCAATGTCTGAGCCTTATGGAAGTCAGATGGCAATCGCTCCAAATGTAATAACCAGAATTGCGGAATCTACAGGGTGTAACGAAAAGGTGAAATAAAACTTTAAGGAGTTATTCTACGGCTAAATTACATCAACTTTTTCTATGGGACCAACATCGAAATCGCAAAAAAAAAAAAAACACTTTCCCATACTTAAAACGCGACCAGCTGGCATCAGTTTGTATGGAAACGTCAATTTTTTTTTTGTGATTTTGATGTTGGTCCCATAGTTGATGTAATTTAGCCGTAGAATAACCCCTTAAAGTTTTATTTCACCTTTTCGTTACACACTGTAGAATCATGCCCAAATCGTACCCGATAGATTGACCAAGCCCCTGATTCAAACATTTCTGTTCGATAAAAAATTGCAGACCAAAAAACCACGTGACACTATAGGATTTAACATTTGTGTCACGTGATATACCGGTTGTAAATTCGTTATCGAAGGGTTCTTAATCAGGGGCCAGAACAGAATAAAGCGCTAATAGGAAATTTTGCTGACATATTGATTGAGGCACTAGCCCAACTAATTTCCTCTAAGCAGCGGTAAAGTGGAACGTGTTAAAGTGTGTATAAATAAATTCTAAGACTTTACTTATTTAGTTCGATGGACCGACGCCAAAAAAAAAACACAAGGCAGTTACAATAGATCGTATTTCTGACCTAATGCTCATTTACAAAACACAATTCCACCAACTTCACTCGATGGAAAACATACATAAATTTTCCTTTGAAAATACCTACATATAAATTTTTCTTACTTGTACTTATAGTAATGTTGATTATCTTAAGCAAAATTATAGCTTTTTATTACTAAAGCAATTGGCTGCTTTCGATTTTCAATAAAGTGGTTATTTATATTAAAATCGTGTATTTTGTGAATTGGCGCTTAGGCCCTTTCATTCCAAGCAGCACCTTCTCTGTCACTCCTACTGAATTCGACAGCGTTCGCTGAGGCCCTCTGCTTGACGGACCTGGCCAGGACGTTTTGATAACGAGTTGTCAACCGGTGAATCACGTGACTGTAATGTTAAATCCTAGTGTCACGTGGTTTTTCGGTCGCCAATTTGTTATCGAAGGGTTATGAATCGGGTGCCTGTGTCTATTGCCTTAAGTTTGTAAGCAGAGCTCACCTCCTCGACGACCTGCCGCCTCGCCTCGGCCAGCTGGTCCCGCTCCTGCCGCACTTGCGCCAGCTCCGCCTCCAGCGTCGCCAGCTTCCCTATCGCTTCCCGCTCTAGCGCCGCTAGCCTCTCGTGAGCCTACGGCACAAATAAACATATTTTGTAACAATAAAAAAAAAATATGTGTCTTTGGAGTTCATGTAGTTAATGTAGTATGAGATCTAATTAAAGAGTAGCATGTCTCGAGTACACGGGTGTCTTTGGGGTTAATGTAGATTCCAGATACATTCCGACCATCGCAATAATTTGCCTATTGTATTATTTCGAGTTGTGATACTCTTTAAGTCTTTATCTAGGTGAGCGATATATAAGGTGCTTTAAAAATATCTGCCACGGCTGAAATGGGTGAAAGTATTCCGTGTATAGATTACGATGGTAAAGAAATTTTATGTCTAGAACATAATTAGATTTTTACATTAAAAATTGTATTAATTAATGACTAGGCTTTATTTAGTCTCAAACCGTCCACACTCATCTAACCAGCCCGCTTGTACTACGTCTCACGCGCTGCGGTTACGAATTTATATCATGTTACCGCCAAAATGCTAACGTTGCTGTCTTTTACTGTCTTTTCTCAAACAACTATAACCGATCCGGGGCACGTAATTCCTTCACTATCGTAATCTACATAAGCAATACTTTCACCCATTTCAGCCAGCTATTTCAGATATTTTTAAAGCACCTTATATAAAAATGTATTGGCGTTTGTTAGTCTCACAAAAACTCGAGAACGGCTGGACCGATTTGGCTTATTTTGGTTTTGAAATATTTGTAGAAGTCCAAGGAAGGTTTAAAAGGTAAGAATATATAAAAAAAGACAACTTTAACTAGCGGTACGGGTCAGCTAGTAATCATTAAATCTAATATAAAATAGTGGAGACAAGAGATACCACCACAACCATATGGGTTATATGGCCAGGAAGAGAAAGATAGAATCAATAAATAAATAATATTAATAACGAAAACAAAACCCATGGCGTGATGAGTTGGACATTTTTTTAAAGTTTGGTAAGTCCTAACCACCAATAGGGATAAGTGGGGATTTTTGGAGGAAGCCTTTGCCAGGCCCCACGCCCACTGCTGGCAGTGGGACTGAAACGGCTGATAGAAAATAATGATAAAAAAGACACACAAAAGACATCACATCACAACACCTACAAACGAATGAAAACCTTCATTTAGATTAATGTGTACTGGGATTTCACTTTGCTTAAGTTCGTTATTTGCCTAAGGTACTAAGTAAGGTATAAAAGTAAATAATATACTATAGTATTATTATATAGTTTTTATTAAGATGTTCAATAGCACTTACATGCCCCAACTCATCCTCGAGTTCGTTGACCTTCTCTAGCGCGGCCGTTTTCGTTTCGCTGTCCTCCATGAGAGCAGCCACGTCGAAAACATTATCGAGGTACGCTGAGATTTGCACCTACGAACAAATAAAAACTATAGCAACATTTTAAAAATAAATTTTATAAATGCGAAAGTAACTCTGTCTGTCTGTTACGTTTTCACGCCTAAGCCACTAAACCATTTTTTATTATTTTTTGTCTACTTTTGCTACTTTTTGTGGCAAAAACTGATCCGATTTTGATGAAATTTAGTACGAAAAAAGCTTGAACCTTAAGGAAGAACGTAGGCTCCTATTTTTCGATCCACCTTCTAAAGAAGTAAAATAGGGGGTGCGATGTCGGTCACGGCTAGCTAAAAATAATATATTCCAACGATATTAACAATCAAGATGAGAATATAATATTGTGAGAAATAAAAACAATAAAAATTAAAATCTTCGAGTATTTTTTTCGCTACAAAACGCTACAAGCGAGTGTACAAATTTTGACGTATTTTGAATATGACTGCCTATTTTGCGGCCATTACTGATTGAGTATCATGTACACTATCGCCAGAATGGCGATAATCAAATAGGCACGAATTTTAATTGACAGCAGTCTAGTCCAGTTTAATACAGGTCAGTAGTGACTACCCGATGCGGGCCGATGCGGGCAAAATCTGGTAATCTGGTACAACGAAAACGAGTTAATTACCTGAAGATCCTCACTCTCACAATGCCTTAACCTCTCCAAGTAGTCGTCCAGCTTGAGCGCCGTGAACTCGTACTGCAGGTGCACCCTAAAGTTCATGTCCTCTACGGAGTGCACGATGATATTCACGAACTGCATGCAGGCCACCTGTGAGGCACAGAAAATTTTATTGAAAATATTCCGAACGTCCCCAGACATCAAAGAACTAACGGACGAATATATCGAAAATTATTGGTCAACATCCTTATTTTTAATCTATGAAATCTACCCCCACCCTACCTTTTAAAATCTGAGTCCACACTTTTCTTCTATCATTTTAAGTGGAGCTATTGGTATTACATAGGTTTGTATCTTCTTCAGACTATGCTTAGACAACACTGAATCAGAAGTGGGACTACGCTATCCTCATATCAATTAGAGCTAATGGCATTAGTATAACATATAAGCTTGTTTTGCTCTGGTGTAAACTTGAATAAGATACAAAGACAACATAGTGATTCTCCACTTATGATTTTGCTTGGACAATAAAGTAACAGAAGTGGGATTAAGTCACTCACCATAAACTCGATGTGGAATGTATCGTAATTCATGAAGTACTCCATGAGGGTATGAAACCTCCTCGGCTCTCCGACTACTTCTTTGAAGTTGTCGAACGCCGACAGGATGATCTGATGGCCTCCTTTGACCAGGCAGATCGCCGCTAACAACTCTAGAACTAAGGCTTTCGTGCGGAGTGAATGGTGGACTAAAGAGAGAGCTATGCTGTTGATGGCTTCTCGATGCTGGATCACCATGTTGAAACCGTACTGCAATCAGAAACAAATACACTTTAGAATTTATATGTGTAGATGGCATAAAATTGGAGATGTCAAAGATTTTCTTGATGTATCGTGAACTAGCGTACACGCACATGTGCGTCTTCGTTATTGGTAATATTACGGTTTTACAAATATTTTGACTTTTTTTTTTTGAGACAAGCTGCAAAAGTTTTGATTGCTTTTTAATAATCTATATTTCTATTTCTTATTAACAAAATAATGGTCCAATAATGGTCTGGAAAATAGACCATTATTGGGACCCTTTTGTTTCGTCTCCAAATAAAAGTTATAAGCAGATCAGACCTAGCGGTTTTCTGACCTTATTGTTCATAATAGCGCGCATACACATGATGCACACGTGTATATCGTCTGTGGAGGCGCCCATGTTCAGTCGTGCCGCGTGCCTCGTCCGCCTCCGGGCCACGGCGGGGCTGCCAGCCGCTTCCAGCTCGGCGTCCGTGCTGCGCGCGCGCCGCCGCCACGACGCGTTCAGTGTCGAGCTCGCGTCCGCCGGGGTTGTGCAGTCTGATGAGGTTGTGTTGGCGCCTGGAGCCAAAGGTAGCCAATCAGTTTGATGTACAGCCTTCAATAGTGCCTTGAAGCAGGGGTAGGGTAAAAAAAGATTGGGATTTGTCAAGGAGATTAATTTGGACGTATTTGCAGAAATAAATTCGTTTTATTGGTTTTTATAGATATTCGACCAACCGTTTTCTCAATTATTATTGGCCTCAACATCTCAAAATTTAAGTTTAAAATCAGTCGAGGAAGTTTGTCATTTTGTTGATATATGCTGTTGACTTTACGAGTTATTGACGTTTACCTGGCTATATTATCGCGTCGCTTAATACTCAAATTAAAGGTCTACTCTGCCAAACGATTATGATATATTCGACTCCAGTCGTCTTACGTACGTCTCCAGTCGTTACGTATGACTCACGCTACAGCCTTGAGATGAGTGAATTAATATAGGTTATGAGGCAGACAGTCTTTTGTACTACACAGTACGATTATTATACGGCTTAGATTGGTGGATCATCAACAAGCCAGTCTCTGATTAAGTTAAAGCTATTTATTGGTTTGCTTTCAATGGAGAACTTAATGTCATAGTATATTTAGATCGATCATACAGGTGTTAAGATAGGATTAAGTACCCTGGTTGATCCCGTCGCTGGACTGGCTCCTAGCGAGCGCTATCCGCTGCTCGTGCCGCATCATGCTCAACCTGAAGCTCAGGTAGTCGATCAGCACGTCCAGCCCTTGGTTTTGTTCGTTGAGGAACTCGCGAACCCATCTGATACACAAAAAATGCATTAATCTTTTAGGGTAGATTTAAACTATACGTTACGAGACAGACAGGGGAGCGCGAAAACTCCATCCGCTGGGTATGCAATTAATTGGGATGTTGACACCATTCATAAATAATTCCGAGACACTTCTTTTTTTAAATAACACCTTATTTAATTAATTAGTTCAGTCATAATTATTAATTGTTTCTTGAAATAGATTTTTAATTGCTTTAAAACTAATAAATCGATAGTCAGTTGAGTTTGGTAAACAGTGACGTCACTCTCCGCTATTGCCATACAAATTCTAAGGAAGAGGTAAGTTTTGACAGCTCATAAAAAGTATGTCAAATGATTGGTAGTGTCAACTACCCTATTGTATGGAGTGTATGAGCATTCTGCTTGCGACCGAGACGAGACACATTTATCGTGTTTCATGTGTCGCCGTCTTTTGTGTCTCCATTCGCGCAGCACAAAACCTACCTTCAGTCAGACACTGTAGTCATAGGCGCGGAATATTCCCTGTTTGGGGACATTCCCATGGAATGGAACGGAACGTATCTAATACAGAGAGACTAAATAAGGGAATCAATTTAACAGAATAAAATGAACAACTTTCACTATTGACCATTATCAAAATCGGTAAAAAAACACATTTCTGTGATGAAAATAGTCTACCTCTAATGTATAGAGTATATAATGTTATAGATTTTTTCGGCGCTAGCCCAAAATCCCGAGGCAGTGATTACGAAAAAACTTGGGACGTGTCATCATCATCATCATTTCAGCCATAGGACGTCTAATACTGAACCAGATTGGCCGATTGGAAGTGGTCTGCATCCAGCGGCTTCCTGCAACCTCTGGGACCGGACGTGTAAAAGAGCTTCATATAAGGCCTATTTGTAAAAACAAATTAGTTTTATTACGCATCAGTTATTTTTTTCTTTTCGCGACGTTGGCCCCATGTTAAAAGTTACCTACTCAAATGGACATGTAAAAAAGATATCGTTTAGCCTGTCACCCTGTATTGTAAAAATATGTAATAAAAATATGAATCTGCAAATACAGGTACTCACTCTATGTGATTGGTCCGAAGTGATATCTCCAAATCTCTGAGAACTTGCGTCGATGTCGAATCTCCAACCATTTTTCTTTTCTGGAAAGAAGAAATATACAATCGTTACTAAGACTATCGATCACCAAAGCACTGTTAAACGGAGTTGTTAATAATTTTATTAGACTATTCAGCCTTTAAAAATTATTATCTGAAGTTACCACGGAGTTAAGTTCGAGTTAAAATAAAATCTAATTTAGTGAAGAAGGAAGAAAAACATTGATTAAGTATCAATTTAGTCAGGACTGAAGATGACAGACAATATTTCTCATTAATACAATTTGCTGCACAGAAACGTTATTGTAGAGTCAACGGCAGGTCAAGTTACTCAAAAAGTTAAAGGCTATTGAACTGATTTTTAATTTTAAGTCCGAGACTTAGAGATCAATATCAATTGAGATAATTTTACGTTTTTTGTGGTAGGTTGACGAGCTGTTGTCTATATATTCTCTAATTAGAAAGTCCTGCAGTTCAAAATCCCTGCAAATCCCCATCGGTATCTTAACAACGGAGTTTACTATGCAGTTTTCATGTTCGCTATGTAGGCTGTGTGTACAAAGGTGATCACGAACGACGATATTTCCCCAAGATAATGAGACCGATGCTCATATCTGATTAGTCTGTGTCCTTATTTGTGGTAGGCGAGCAAACATTCCTTCGTCTCTGGACGCCCACCTAGCCGTTTGCGGACCAAGTGATAGGATAACAACTACTACGTTGGACGTTAATTATAAATCATAACTTCCTTCAATTCGTCTGTCAACTTTAATTGAACTGTCCTCTACAAGAGACCGCTTCTAGCGATAAGACCGCCTAAATTGTGCTGTACGTACATATCCCTGTATTGTTTGTTTTGTGTGGTGTGAAATAAAGTGTAATTTTAGGGCCGATTTTTCGTCAGGATTTTTTTTTCTAAAGAATAAGTTTGACATTTGACAGTTTTCGTATAGAAAGAGTCAACACGTCTATTCGTCGAATAAAGTTATCTGGCGATTAAAAAAATCGGCCCTTAAATGCAAGAACAAGCGAGGGCTTTACTTGTAGTATACACTTGTAATTTTAACGACTAGATTGACGTAGTGGAGTGGTGATTCGCTTTGGAATGCTTAAGGGTCTCGGGATCGGTTAACGGTTCTGGTCTATTCAGAAAACTTTATTCAAGTAGTATAGATAATACTGGATTTCATTTTTAAATTTGTACTCTTAGATTATTATAGATTTAGATAGATAGATTGTTGCACACTGGACAAAAGAAACGAAGTAATAGGAAAAGTACATGAAGATTAGCAAAATTTAGGCGGTCAGTCAATTTAGGCATTAGATCAGCGATAATCAATATTTTCGGAACGTATAAATGTGTCGTAGTCATTGTGAAAATCCCGCAAAACGTAATTTGTGACGAATTTATGACGTTTCAAAGTCGCCCTATGTATAACTCATAGTAACTACTCGTATATGAGTATTCCATGCGTCAACTACTTGTGGTTTGGGCCGAGGGCTCTCCAAGACACGACATCTCATGAGTCAGGCTGTCCCAGTGTGACCTAACCTTTGCGACCCGCGGGCTGTATGGCCTGAATTAATGTAATATGAGTATACACATAACTAGAAGGTTTATGTTATGTATTACAATACAAATTTTAAATTTTATTTATTTAAATTATGTATTTGATTTATATTGACAAATATTTTCCAGACAACTTAGATGAATATAATAATCCACTACGCGGCATGTTTTTATACTGTGCATTACATACCTCACAAAATAATTTTCTTTCCATAAATACAGACTGTTCCAAAAAAAAGTTATATAACAATAGAGGTATCCGAATCAGCATTAGTTTTATTCGACCTCCGTAGCAGAGAGGCGAGCATAACGGACTTGGTGTTGCTATCTATGTCCCGGGTTCGTTTCCCGGTCGGTCAATGTAGAAAAATAACTTTTCTATATTGTCTCGGGTCTGGGTGTTGTGGTACCGCCGTTGTTTCTGATTTCTGTAACACAAGTGCAGGATCAGAGCAATGTATGTGATGTTGTCCAATATTTTTTATTTATTTAATTCCAACTAACTTTTAGGGCGCAATGGTTTAGGTCGACCTACATTCTTTTGTAAATGTAATGTATACTACACCACTCACCTATGTCGGGAAATTAATCAAGCATGTGTCCTAATGTCTCTTAAGTCAAGGTTACAAAAAAAAATACGCAAAATCTAAAACTACAAAAAATAGCAAATATACATAGGAGAGATTCAGATCTATCTTTGAACTTCCGCTTAACAATATTTTTGAACTGTATAACGAAGATTTATTGATAAGCTTTCAAGATTTTTTAAAATTATAATAAATCATTAATAAAGCCAGAGATAAGTGAGTACAAGGGCCATCAATGCCGAGGGAGGAACGCTTTTAATAAATTTAAAGATCGCAGGTCATCGCGAGTGACGGGTCAAGTAGTCGAAAGAGTAGTCTGTCCTCATTATTTCTTGTATCTAATCAATACACGCTCTCAGTTACAGCATATATCATATTTTTCTACATTACATTTAATACATGCTTCAATGAATGTTGTGAATTTCAACGCGGTAATTATTTTTTTTGTGATATTTGTAACCATGTTACATGCGGGGAAAATTCCAAATGAGGGATGATCCCAAGAACGGCACATCTCTTCTTACGATTAAGTGATTTTAGTATTTATTTAAAGAATGTGCAAGAATTTAAGGAAACTAAAAATAGGTATATTTGTGATCGTAACGCTGATTACAGGTTAACGTCATTTCTCTATGACACTATCCTACAGTCTGTCTGTACCAACATTACCAAGCGACCAATCGTGAATACGTAGGTAAGTATGAGGTCAGACGCACATACATACCAGCGTACAATAGTTGTGATGTAACTCGTCTTCAATAAGTTCAGTCACACCTGTGCTGTGACTCATCTCTACCAATAAAACGATAGGTTTTATTGAACCGAAGATAAATTGCGAGATATTTGTTTTGGAACTTGAGGTTTGAGGTCTGCTGATTTATTGTACCAGTTTGTCGTGATGATAAAGCATATTTGTACAAATAGATTCCTCACACGATAGATGTAGCTATGTTGTAATTGTAGATGATCGAGCAAGACGGTTTATGTAACAGATTAAACATATGTATTGATAAGTTTTTAAAAAAATATATAAACCTGAACTTCAGACCGATTACTTAACATGACATTTACTGATAGTAACCGAATGGGTACCATAGTTTTTATAGACCATAATACTCGATAATACTGATTTATTTTGTACATAGGCCCTCTTCCAAGCACTTAAACACGTCCCAAAATATAGCTTAGTCCTGCCACCGCTTCGGGACTACATATTGGCTGGTGATGAGAAGAAACGGCGCAACAAACTCAGTCACCTTTGTCAGCCTTTTTTATAGGAAATACTGTCACAAGACATGTAGTAAGTGTGAGCTAAGCAGGTTAAGTCCATGCACTCTTGTCATTTAAATAATCGTCTATTTTGTATAATATCCTTTTTTCATAAGGATTTTTTAAATGTTAATTTTGAATTCATGTTACAGGTAATTCAACTAGAGTCTGTTGTATTAAAAATTTAATACATTTCCCCAAGAATTTATTACTAACTTTGTGTATTCTGAAGCTCTGAACGGCAAGTTTATTTTTATTTCGAGTATTATATTGATGAAAATCACTTTTTAGGCTAAACATATTATAATTACCATAGATCCTTGGTGTTTATGTATTTATTTTAAGCATTGCTATAGTTAAGTAAAAGTTGACGTGAGGTGTGGAATTTGAGATGTTAATTGACAATGGGATAGGGTACTTATTTATTAATAATACTGATCATTTATAATCTGATAGTTTATGAGACTAAGGGACACTTTTACCACTTGCTGATAAGTTCCGAATAACCTATCTGGCTCTTGTTTTGACAGATAACCCATACAATTAGATGTCAAAAAAGTGCTAGATAGGTTATCTGCCCTAAGTTTGCTCCATCGTAGTAAATAAATAAATAAGTATTGGACATCACATAAATTGCTCTGATCCTATGGTAAGTAGCTAATAAATGCACTTGTGTTATATAAATCAGAAACAACGACGACGGTACCACAACACCCAGACCCAAGACAATATAGAAAACTAGACTAATTGAACTGACTGTAGTTAAATGCAAATTCAAAGACACCGGATCTTTGATATTTTTGGTTTGCCCAAGATTAAAACTATTTGTGTGATATTGATGTCATAAATCAAAGGTCGCTACTATCAAATAGATAGTGCTGAGGCGGCTGAGGTGTCGATTCGATCTACTCCACTATATATTGAATCTAACAAAAACAAAGTAGTAACGCTACCCGTTTGTCGTAAATCTCGAAGATAACTTTAGCCAGGTCAAGGGGATATATCCTCGCGTGACCGCAATGTCGTGGTTTGTTTTACGCTTATAAAGAGATGTGCAGATTGTAATACAAGTTTTGATAATACTCGTCGTATCGTTTTAGAAAACTCTAACCAATTTTCATACTATTTTCCATTTTGGTTCCTTCTTAAAATATTGTCTATTAACGAAGCCTGTCCACTGGGTGGAAGGCCTGCCCATGCTGCGTCTTCCCATGCTGCGACTACTTCAGTTCGGTTGCTTAAATATTCTTTAATATCATCCCGATTCCCGGTCTTTGGAATCCGGCAGATAAATATTCTTCTATGGGCAGCTATTCTGCCATTCCGATTGTTTTTGTGAGCCGCTTCGGCGCGTTGTTATGAACCAACTTAAATTACTCTCGGGATGTTTTGCGATGCCCTCAACTTGTGTTTGGCAATGAAAACATCCGACGAATGTTGGCAGCCGAATTCTTTTTGTATTAGTTATGACGAGAACGGCCTTTGCTTAGCACTTAGGTTTTATTAGTCAGAAATAGAACGTTATTTATTACAGAAACGCAGCCTTAGCTATTCTGCAATTAGTTACAATTAGTGGACATGTCTAGGACCACCGCTAACAAAAGTGAGAAAAGAATTATAACACTAATGAATATTAAGTGAATATCACCAAGTTGTACATCATTAGCATTGATTAGAATTGCCGCATATACAATGCAAATCGTTTATGTTTTCAAAAATAACCTCCAATAACGAAATATCAGCTACCAGTCTACCATTACAGTTTTGTAATTCCCCATACAATGTAACATAAGTTAAAAACGACCGTATTATCATAATTACCTTAGACGTCGCTTATTACCGATTGTCTGCACAAATTGCGGGCGAGCTACATCGATAGCAGGTGATGTATGGTACATTGTCTCCACTCCTAACGGTACTGGAAATACTATCGCAGTAGAGGTAGATAGATTCAGTTGGGTTACTCTTAGTGCACCGTTCCACGATCAGTATTATATCAGTCCGGTCCATCAGTCTTGACTGACGCCTTCATATAAACGGGATTTTTAACCATGGTTACCGTCGTGTACGGTCGGAATCAATTTGAATGAGTATAATATTGATTGTTAGCTGTAGACTACGTAACAGAGGGGTTCAATAATGTAAAACACTTAAAACGCAGCTCTACCTAAGTCTGGAATTTGCTGGGTAATATCAATTTATATCTATCAGTATTCCGTCAGACAGTGGGTTACTTACCTACACGTGTAATCTTTGACTTACTTATTTACTCCCCAAAGTAACGCACTCACGTTCATGTGATAAGTCATTTAAATTATTCAGTTGTAATACTCATTAATACTCATTTATTCAGTATATAGGCCCTCTTCCGGGCACTTATACACGTCCCAAAATATAGCTTTACCCTACCACCGCTTCGGGACTACATATCGGCCGGTGGGAGAAGAAACGGCGCAACAAACTCAGTCACTACTAATAAGTAACATAGTGTATAACGCGTAGCGGAGCGTACCTAGTGTGTCATTTCTGTTTTGTGGTGTACAACATAACATATTAAACTTTCTTGTTGCATTTTTAACTAACATAACGTCGGGAAAATTAATACCTTAAAATTAGGTATGTGTTGCATAATACCCGAGTAGTGTATCGTGTACAACATCGACATCGGTGTATTATGTCACTCACGACACAGCCTCACAGGTGATCTTAAAGAATCTTATCAATGTCGAGTTTCAATGAACAACGAAAATAGTCGGTGACAGCTAGCGTCTCTTTTTCCCATTTTTATCCTATTTATATTCTGTGTATTTTAGTTACAAAGAGATAATTAATCGTCCGCTTGCTATCACTGCCAACGTATCTAGAGCGCCTTCTGTTTTACTACCTCTATTGTGGTCCTGGTACAATACCAGCGTGTACCATAGGTTATGGAGATTAGAGCCAAGATGGTCTTGTACCGCAGCGATGCAACAGTGTTGCTATCGTTTTAGTGTGCGCATAACGTGCGCATAATGGCGATGTCGATTTTCCGCAAAGAAACGGCTAGATACACTACACTAGGTAAATATTTTTCTAACGGGATGGAAGTAGTATGGTATAATCTCCTAAATTGTGTAGTTTTAAAACCGGCAAGTCCAGTCGTAGCACAAATCAAGCCGTTTGGAAATGTTTGGGGTCTTCCAGTTTGCAGATAGTGCCGTGTTGCGGAACATCTTATACCTCAGTACTTTATCACCTGATAGGAAACCGAAATCACCTGTGAATTCTGTCTATTAATGATGAGTTAGGTTGGGAGTGGCTCCAGCGGCTAGTCGCCGCTTTCTTTGGTTTAAAAAATATGCTCTCGAAGGAAGAAATTAAGCTTGAATTACGAGGCACCAGACCCAAGCCATATCAGAAAAAAAATGTTAAATTGAATTAAACCGAACCAAGAACCAATCTCGGGACCTATTTCATTCAAGGCAACGAATTGTAGGTCCACACACCTATTGGATCGTCGGTACCGGTACGGTCAGAGCGTAAACTATTCTACGCCAGGTCGCTATTTGGCGGATTTTGGCGACGAGATAAACACAGGCTATTCCCTCGGGTTATATCGGGTTTTTGGGTAATATAATATGTAGAAGACAAATATTAGGTACTCACTCGATGACTCCGCGAGGCCTACACATAGATAATATGTAGAAGATAATTATTAGGTACTCACTCGATGACTCCGCGAGGCCTTCGGGTCGAGGTATGTCCGCAGCTTGTTGAGGTAATGCGTCGGGGAGTCCTTGGCCTGCACCATGTCCTGGTCGCAGATGATTTCCCACTTCTTCTCCAGATCATAGTTGCGTAGTAACTTCACTTTATCGGGAGGCAGGTCCATGGACGTCTGTAATAGAAAAATATTCCTTTAGAAAAAGTTTAAAAACTTAAATTACCAATTAGGGAAGCAGGGCGCGGGATGTGTTCTGACCTGCCGTGTTTAGTTTTATTCTGAAAGTCTATTAAATCGTAAAAATGTGAAATTGCAGTGACGTTAATAAGGTGCCACAGTATAATTCGAATCTATAAATAGATATAAACCAGAAGGTAGTTCAAAAATAAAAAGGTAGTATAATATCTCGCTCGATAAAATTATGTACATTTGTTATAATAAATCAACTTACATAATTATTAGATGTACACTTATTTAAATACTGGTCTAATAACAAGTCTCTAGATAACGCTTATTATCCCTTATTACAAATTCCCGATTGAATTTTTATCGGCGATCTTCATTGAGGAGAGGCATAACAGAGTCATATGAACAAATTCCCTCATTTCCATAATGACGTGTTTTATTCAAGAGCGACCAGTCCCGAGAGGCATATCTAAACAAGAATCGGCTAGCAATGAACCAGTTTCCAACATATTGGTTTATACCGAGCTAGAGGTAACGGTACAGCAACAGTAGAGGTATGTTGATGCAGTAGGATCGCTTATAAGTTCCCAAGCCAAACAAGTCTCGCACACGATACGCAGGACAGGGTTTGTTACGTCAGTATATTAATATGACATGCCGTAGTGCCGTTCCGGGAAAACAAACTGGTAATGCGGGACACAAATCACCTACAAAACCTATTTTTCCGCAGAGAAACTGCGATACGCATACCTACTGCCGTGGTGCCAGCAGCAAGTTATGTGAGACTTATTGTTATTGACGAGTGGTGGCATTTCTCACCGTCAATCGCCAAGTCTACCTACTAAATCATAATTATGCGTGTTCCATGAGGTCGCTTTTAGTGGTATGACATGTACGCTTTAAGAATTCAGTTTTTGCTATCTACGCGGCCCGACAAGATTGTTGCATGCTGACAATTCCTATGAATGCTGAGCCTTTTATATTGGAACTTTGGCCACGGGCTAGCAAGATTTCCGAAAAAAAAACTACTTCTCAGGATCGGTGCAGTCAACGCGCTGTATACCTAGCTTTACATCTCAGCTAACCCAAGTAGAGAATGAGCCTACTGTGTATATCTTTACTGAGGTACAGCAATCCAACTTGCATTAGGGTTCCCTCGCCTAAGAGCGCCACAAATGTGGTAATCTAGAAGCAAACAAACATGACTGAGGTTTGCACTTAGTCTTGGGAGCAGCTATAGTTCTAATAGATAACGTGAGATGCGATGGCTTACAGTAGTTAGAAATACTTTACCTTAGATAGGTCCAAAGCCAAATTAGGCGTTGCACGTATTCGAGGCAGTGATTAATATGCGAAAATGTCAGATGAATTGATCATAGGATTTCCTTATTAATTCATCGTAGTCTTACAGGCATTTTTCAGACATTTCCTACGTCTTTTAGGTATAATTAAACTAGTCAGAGTGGTGTATAAGTGCCGTCTAAGGATTTCCATGAAAGGCAGTAATGTAAGGATTTCGCAATGTAGGTAGGAGGATGGGGTACAAGTCTATGATGAATGGCAACGGGTCTGTACAAATAGAAACTTGGACATTTCGCACTTAACGGTAAATAAATTGAACTTATGTGTGTGTTGGTATAACTGGACGTGAAAATGATACACTGGGTTTGTTTGTTATTGTTACGCGGAAAATCTATGACTGTTGACTATGATTGAATTTTCCTTGAACCACTGACTGAACTATAATATTCATGGTACTCAAGTGTGACTGCGGCTATGAAACGAGGGGCTCTTATTCGCTATTACGAATATAATCACAAAATGCTTCGCAAGTATGTAAAATGATAGTCGAGTTTGAAAACTATATCTTATGTCACCACAGCATAAGGCATATATTTCTATGCCTATAATTTAAGGTAATGGCGTAGGCTTGAATAGCAACTGATTAAAATCCGATATCATCTCAAGCTACCACGTTCATTTGTTGCTCGCAAAGTCCATTACCGTTTCATTACCAGGCTCCTTTATCAACACTATTAAATATGGAGTACTTCGTGATTCAGCGCATGAGTTAGCTTACACCTCGTCAAGACTAAAGTACAAGGTCTTATTTTTGTGAGAATAGGGGCTGTATTCGAAGGACTCTTCAGTTTTTGTTTATAAATGTTTTGTAATGGTCTCGCCCGCATTAGCATAGATCGGCATAGATGGCGCGTTCAATTATGATGCTAAGGCGTGATCCCACGCGCGCGCAGCTTTGGGCGTGGTACCATTTATTAAAGATTGCGACAGCGGATATCAAAATATCTAATAGTTTTATTACAGGTTACTAAACTGGTAAGTTGGTTTTGATTATTCCCATGCAATTTTGTTAGTAAACCAGTTCTGGAGGACTTTCTTTATAATCATTGACAAGTAAAATAAAGTTGTCGTGTGAGAACTTAGAAACGCCTCTTTGAACAAACGGAAAAAATGGAAATCTATCAAACAAATTAAAGAAAAAGAAAATGATTTAAAAATAAGTTATGGAAATTATAGTGTGTTTGTCCTTTATGCGTTTCATCAAATCATTCATCTGATTGCGATAATACTTTGGTGAATTGTTGTGAGCACGCCGGGAAAAGTTTCTAACTGAATTTATCGAAGACCACGCGAACGAATCAGCGGGAAAAAGATAGTAAAGAATATAAAACAATAGGCAATTTCGCTACTGATATGAGCAACTTAAATTGCCGGCCCAAGAAGATCGCAACAGCCAATAAATTACACCACAGTTGATGCGTTTAGTAAAAACTGCTCATCATTAGGTGAACGACCGTGCATGCACACTAACTGCAAATATTGGTTGGTCGGCAATAAGCCTACGAATGTTGGCCTAGTTTGTGAATAGGCTACGTTTGTATTAATGTAATCACTGTTGTATGTCGTACAATATTGGAAATATGTAATTAAAACTTTGTCCCAACAGAGAGATCACATAAGTATCCTAATTATACAGGTAAATAGTAATATGTAAATACGTTCTTTTTTAACCTTTTCTAAAAGATTAAAACACTATAACTGAACCTCTATCTCCATCCATACTATGGACGATAAACAGCGCCTAAGCAATTTAATATTATTATGTATTTAAAGAACTTCGTACCGCTTTCTTTTTTTATCCTGAATTTTCTGATGCTGTAATTGTTATTCTGCTATTCGGGGCGAATACAAATCCAACAGACCAAAGATTAAAATCGATTCAGCCGCTCGTTCTATAAATGGTGTAACTAGCCCGACTTTCTTTTAAAGATAAAGAAGAAGAAGACTGATTTTAAAGATATAAAGAAAAGACCAAACAAGGTTAAATGCAGCTTTATATATAGATAAGAGTAACTAAGGATGTGCCGTTCCCGTGAAAATTTCCCATTCGGGGAATATTCCATGCATGGGGAATGTCCCCGGAAACGGCACATCTCTTGGAGTAACCCCTGCACTATCTTGGTAGGTGGTATAACGTTGAAGAGACTGCATAGGTTTGATAGCATATTTTCATAATACCATCTGCATTTTGCATGTTTGAAAATCCACTTTCATATTACTTGCCTGATACATTATTCAAATTGTTTATGCGCTGAGTAGACACATTTATTCAAGTTCAATTTTGCAATACAATATCAGTAACTGCATAATGGAAGAAACCAATACACTTGAATGACATAAAACCTATCGCAGGAATAAACTTAAATAGCTGCAAGTGATCGTCGCAAACTAGAGGGTACATACATACACACAGTATGATGCCTATCAAGCTACTACAACATCGACCGATTTTCAACTTAAAATTGAACGTTTAGAGTTCAATTTAAGGTAAATTTAGGGGAAAAAACTAGGGAGAGCACAAACCTAACATTAGTTCCATTCGATACAGACTAATACTTGAATGAATTGACGATGACTTGATTGACATGACGAGATCGATACAAGCTGATAATAAACCCATTGGCGTAGTGGCGCGGCGATTTAGCTAACCCCTTTTAAGATTTTTTTCTTAATTTGTTTGGATTATTGGGAGAAGCGCCTCGCAAAAAATCATTATTAAAAAAAAAATAAGATCGTTAATTCCTTACTAGACCTTGTCTGGACATATTTATTTTATTTAACATACTATCTGTGCCCGCGGCTTTGCTCCCGTGGAATATGGCATGTTACCCCCTATTTTACTGCCTTAGGAGGTGGATTAAAAATAGTAGCCTATACCCTTCCCTAGGGTTCAACCTTTTATCGTACTAAATTTCATTAAAATCGGTTCAGTTTTCGCGACAAAAATTAGTCTATCCTTATCCAAGATCCAATCTATCTTTTTATCAAAAATCATCAGAGTTCCTTTAGCGGCTTAGGCGTAAAGACGTAACAGACAAATAGATAGAGTAACATTCGCATTTATAATATTAGTATAGATGTAGAGATAATCTCTTCTTCATGGATTCTCTTCATGACCTTTGTGTGGTATACAAAGGATGTTTCTGCCAAAATAAACGAACGTCTTCATCGCTAGAGCTTTATTCTCACGTTCTCTTTATGTCTTTCTTTATATTCCCTTCAAACTGCGACATTAATGTCAACTGTTATTAATTTTACCATTGATATTGTCGTACGTATCACATTAGTAACTATTGTGAAGGTGTGAAGAGCCATTTTCCATTGCGCATTGGCCCGAATTAATATCATTAACGGCATCCCCGGTAACGGTTTTGGTCACACTAGAGTAAACACTGTCCTTCTATAGTAACAATATAAGGAAAAGTCAAATAAATTGATCTGGGTAACAAAATAGTACCTATTTTGAAAATATATAAAACTTCAGAGATGAATAAGTTCCCTTGTTAAATAATTTTTTTCTACGTTATGGACTTTTTATTAACTTTTTTGTTGTTGGTTTCAATCCCCCCCCCCCCTCCTCTTTATAAAAGTCGGTTAAAATATGTATGTACTTCTAAAATATGCTAAAAATACATAAACTAATCGAACATTTCCGCATAAGGTGCGATCGTTTTCAAACTAAATGAGGGGGAAAAGGAGATATGAAAGTCAGACTGTGTGGCGAAGTATAAGTAATGGAAGCGTTAATATGCCCGTTATGCCCGCACCCGTGAATAATTAGATTTTCTACTTTCTAATTAGATATTTATCGAGCCAACAGTACTTCCCGGTCGCTAACACCTGATTATTGATACGCAAATAGCATGCGGCGAGCACGGGCCTCAAGAGTTAAATCCCTCGACGCAAATCTGTTACCCTTAACCAGGCAGCGCAAAATAGGGACCACATTACTTTGGACCTTATTCACTTGTCATATGGGCGAAAACCAATCAAAAAATTTAATAGTTAGGCATGGTTAAGGGCAAAATTTTGACTCCAAAACTCATACTACTACTACAAATGTGAATTTACCATAATATTATTCAGTAGAAACCCAGACCAGCTTAGTACAGTTTAATAAAATACAGGATGTTCCAGAAAATTTAATCAAGCGGAAGTCCAGAGATAGAGCTTAGAGCACTCTTAGAGGTATCCTACCTATCACCTAGAATTCAAAGTTAACTGACTTTGGGATTCAACTTTTTTAAGGCGCAATGCTAATCAGATCGGGTCTTTAGTCGTTTCGCACCACGAGTTATTCGCCCCGCGGGGCGAATCGCCCAAGACCTTTTTTAAATGGGTCATGTACATGTACAT
Source organism: Anania hortulata (assembly GCA_963576865.1). NCBI lineage: Eukaryota > Metazoa > Arthropoda > Insecta > Lepidoptera > Crambidae > Anania > Anania hortulata. The sequence continues at coordinate 18,281,638 of OY756398.1, read as the reverse complement.
GACTATTTTAGTTAAGTTTAGTTGGTTAAGTTAATGCTAGAAAAGAAATTGAATGCAATGATCTATCAAACTCTATAGTCGAGTCAAAGGGTAAATATTTACGTCGACGATATAATAGTTGTTATTCAGTACAAAACCATCTGTTATAAGTTGCACAAACAAGTTCTAAAAGCCATTTTGCGTGAGCTAGACAACGTTAAAAGCGGGTTAACCACTCTAAAACTTTTAGTTTGGTCAGAAAAGTTATATCACGGTAAAACGGTTTCAAAATAAACGGTTCAACTTGAACTTGGCGAAAACCGCATTCAGTTATAATAGGTACGAGTAAACATGTTCTAATTGTTTATGAATTCAGTAGTTGTAGAATAAACAAGTAGGTAATATTAAAAATAAATTCTTTCGACAATCACACCAAATACCAATTATCTAGCCCGAATTAAGCAAAGATTGTGCTATGGCGACTAGATGATGAATAGACTTACATAAATACCATTATAAACATCCATGACTTAGGTACAAATGCTCGTGCTCATTACACAAACATATTTTGCCCCTTGTGGGATTCGAAACTGCAACTGCCAGGCTTTGTAGCCCGGAGCGCCAACCACTAGACCAGACGGACGTTAAGTGATAATACAATACATCTATACCTCAAAAAGTCACTGGGGGAGGCCTTTGTTCAGCAGTGGACGTCCTATGGCTGAAATGATGTTGATGCATCAGTATTTGATCGAAGTGACTAAAGACATCCTACAGCTGCAAATATCTTGAAATTCACAACGTGGTCCACTGGCACCAACCAACCATCGTTACCAATTCTTCCATATTTACATATTCGTGACAAGATTCAACACACATATACAGTTGCATATAACAGTTTTAAGTCCTATAAAGTAAATCAACATTTAGTAAACCCTATGAGGACATACCAATTCTTCATCTTCTCATGATCATCGCCCGCTACTGACCCAATGTCTACGCGTCCCAAATTATGGAGACGCGTCATTGAAGTAACTTAAAACTATCATTAATCAGTTTTCTATTATCTGCATCAGGTTTAAGGCTACCATTCGATAGAGAAATCCATCAGATAAATGCACACGTCGTCAGGTTTTTATTACTACTGCCGATCTAGACACGGAGATAAATCTGAAGAAACATTAATCGGTAAGTAATCATGGTTGTTTCCATTAACTAAATAAAAATCGGCGAACCTCATTACATATCCAGCGCCATAAACAAAAATGACGTCGTCCTCGATGGGTGATCAAAGGCGACGGCGACACCTGTGGGTGGCCACCATAAACACAGTTTACGAGCAACTGCCCAGCTTTACGGCTCTGGAAGCCATTAGTTGAGATTGCTACTGATTATAACAGCAAGAGCGAAAACCACCTCAAAATGTTAAGGTGCGTTTAATTTTGTAGAGACATTGTCAATCATAATCAATCAAAATTTTGCATTAGCCGAGTTCTGCTGACGGATTCAACAACAGACAGATTTGAAAAACAATCTTTAAAGTTAAAACTATCAAAACGATATATTCTAGTTTGTTCCGGCGTTTCTTCTCAGCACTTGCCAGATTGTCTATGTCTTGTCTTGAAGCGCTAGTAGGGCCCAAAAATAAGGAGACATGTTCTAGGCTTCTGGCTCCATTGGGCCAATAATGTTATTTTATTGACGTTCATAAGTGGCAATTTTCTGTCCTAAATTGAAATAATGATTTTTGGCTTTGACTTGAGTTTGACTCTAGGGTTTAAACAGTACCCAAGCAGTGTTGTTGTTATTACGTCGAACAAAAGGAAACGAGCGAAACGACGCCGCGCATTTTTCCTTTCCATCACCTGGGCCCCGATCGCGCTAATAAAATCGAATCATTACCACACCACATCCACACCACTTCCGTTACGTTTGAGACATTTGGTATCGCGCTAAAAAAGTTCGTGCCATTTCCAAACCACTAGCCAACCGTTACCGCTGTCAGATGTCTATGAATAAAAGGTTTGAAAAAAGGAACTTTTTATCAACTAAAGTTCAAACGTTTGAGTAAATTTACCTAATTCTGATCAAAAAAACACCTCATTCACGTCCATTTTTGGAAATATTTGACTAATTAGACGTGTATATGCCTTACAAACTGCATAAACTAGTGTAAATAAAAAGTGTAAGGTTGTGTTGTGTGTGACGCCGATAACACTCCCATGGGATTCTTGGATAACTCTTTCACCACCTTTTTACTTTGAAGTGGTCTCACTCAAGAAAATAGTGTTCACTCAGTGATTACAGTGATAAACATTGTAAATAAACAGTAAATATTAGATAATTTAAGAATACAATAATCAGTTGTTTTTATTCCAAAATATTTCTTCTTAACATATCTTAAAATCTAAATCCAAGCTATCTACTCAGAAAACTGGAATACATCATAATCTATAACACCAAAAATATTTACAAGATATAGTCATTTAAAGATGTAAATACCTATGTAATTATCCTAAAATAGTTATTTTAGAAAGTTTTCCGTTCCCTTATTCACCACTCTTAACTAGGTACCTATTTTAGTTCCAACAGAATAATCAAAAGTAGCTCTGTTTCTGTAATGTTAATGTAAAATTAATTAGAACCACCAGTCATTAATAAGATTTTTGTTGTGATGAAAAGATGAGATGATTATAACTTTTTTCTGTGAAATTATAGAGACAGTCATGTATTATGTAGTGTTAATATTATATTAATTAATGATGTAATATCTCAATGAAATACATACTACTAATGAAGAATTCAGTAATATATCTAGCTGCGGCAGGAATGTTAAACAATTATTAAGATTTCAGATGTGTAGTTGTATTATTGCAATAAATTGTTGAGAAATATAGATAGATGCCAATACAGGTTATACTAAATGGAACATACAATGAAAAGAGTCACTCTTGAAGTTTGTTAACTAGTGTACGCTGAAACTGGTTTGTCATTTGGGATTTTGTGTTATGTATCTTATTAATTTATTTTTTTACTAATACTATGTAGTAACAATAGATAATACTTATTTAATCCACTAGTCGAAAATATGCAGTAAAAATAATGTTTTAAAATGTCAATCAAAAAGTTTTAGTTTATTCGGCACACTAAAATTAAACTTGCTTGTAAAACAAAAAACCTATAATATCTAGATAGAGTTAAGACTAGAGTTGAAATAGCATTCAATATAAAGCTTATAACTTGTTATGCTTACTTACTATTATAGCATCATTAAAAAGTTGGGGAATTACACCTACAATTACAATGATTTAAAATTAAAATAGGCAAGTAAACTGAGAACATAAGGAAATAAACAGTATAGATGTATAAATAATTTCATTTCAAGTTTCTATGGAAAACAAAGAACTTTATTAAACCTTTGCTTTATACATAAGTTAACTTTCATAAACTAACCAAAGATTAAAGCTTCTTTGCTCTGTGTGCTCACACTAAGTAGGTACACTATGTGACACATTTTTACTTCTTGAATTAAGGGAGTCTCCAGAGTATGAGTTTTCTTCAGATAAGTAAGGTTTTTTTAGTATAGCAATAGAAGCTAAATCCTTTTATTATTGTTCTTCTACTTTTCTTAAGGGGCGATAAACATATGTTTTACCGCCGGGGTAACACTGTCCGACCAGTATCTTGTGAGCAGCATTTGCATTTGCAAGTTGTAAATAATGTAACTTAAAATAGTTATTTTAGAAAGTCTTCCGTTAACTCACCACTACCCATCTTAACTACCTGTTTTAGTTCCTACAGAATAGTCAAAAGTAGCTTGGTTCCTGTAATGTTAATGTAAAATGTTCAATTAGAACCACCGGTAAATACTTACATTATTATATTAATTAGTGATGTAATATCTTCCTTAAATGCATACTAGCATTGAAGAATTCAGAAATTTATCGGCACACTAAAATTAAACTTGCTTGTAAAATAAAAAACCTGAATTATCTAGATAGAGTTAAAATAGCATTCAAGATAAAGCTTGTAACTTGTTATGATTACATAGTTCATAGCATCATTAAATAGTTTGGGAATAACCCCTACAAAAACAATGATTTAAAATTAAAATAGGCAAGTAAAATGAGAACATAAGGAAATAAACAGTACAGATATATAAATAATAACAAGTTTCTATGGAAAACAAAGAGCTTTATTTTATTAAACCTATGCTTTACACATAATTTAACTTTCTTAAACTAACCAAAGATTAAAGCATCTTTGCTCTGTTTGCTCACACTAAGTAGGTACACTATTACACATTTTTACTTCTTGAATTAAGGGAGTCTCCTGAGTCCTGCTGGCTGATGAGTTTTCTTCAGATAAGTAAGGTTTTTTTAATATAGCTAGGTCAGCAATGAAAGCTAAATCCAAATTATTGTTCTTCTACTTTTCTTAAGGGGCGATAAACATATGTTTTACCGCCGTGGTAACATTGTCCTGCCAGTATCTCGTGAGCAGCATTTGCATCATGTTTTATGTTTTAAATAATGTTTTATACTATAAAACAAACAGCTGACTGAAAGCTGCACAGATTATTAATTTCCTCTTTGCGACAGAGTATGTCCAAGGAAAGCTGTCATTAAATGACATTTAGTTTTTTTTGCGTCACAAGACTAGTGCGGCTAGTAACAAATTGCTTAATCGAGTGTCGATTATACACAAATCACTGATATTACTCAAAAATACTAGGTGTGCCGTCCCTACAGAAACAAAGTTTTATCGAATGGTAACGATTCAACTAATGACATTTAGCACAATACGGATTTTGCTTCCAGCTGCATTGTTATTGAATCGTAGCCATGTTCGAATTGGATACGTTTCACGTTCGAACCGCTTACGTAAAAGTTAGTGCGATCGGGGCCCTGGTCCATGAATGATGTCAGATGAAATCAGATGAACATCTAGGTCTTTCTCTTTTTTTCCTTCCTCTCCCTTATTAAGATCGTTTTTAGGCTTCCGTAACCAAAGAGTACGCCCAGAACCCCATAAGTAAGTACTAAGTTTACGCTGTCTGTCCTTACGTCAGTACGCCTACATTGCTCTCATCCTAAGTAAGGTCGGTATATAGCCGCACTTATGTTACAGAAATCAAAAAACAACGACGGTACCACAACACCCAGACTCGAGATAATATAGAACAGTTATTTTCTACACTGACCGACTGGGAAACGAACCCGGGTTCTTAGAGGTAGCGACACCAAGTCTGGAAAATTATGGCATGCTCGCCTCTCCGCTACGGAGATCGTCAAAAAATGCTCTTGATGTGTACACAGCTTTACAGTATTAACCCGAATGTGCTAAAACCACATAACACAACATTATTGGTAATTTAATCAAGTTGATAGGTGCTTTGTGTGTCATTATTTGTGGTAATAGGCTATTATGAGAGCAGTGTGCGATACTGGCCATTATATTTTGACAAAACACTAAACCGCGTAGTAAATGTTGAACGTAAGGTGCTAGCATTCCAAGGTCCAATTACGTAAGAACAGGCTATCTTTTGGTATATATTTGATTTATTAGAATAATGATCAGAGACACTTGTAATTTTTACAACTTTTTCTTGTGAAAACAGCATGTGGTTTGCAAGGGTTACACATCTATCGAACTATCGATCAAACAAATTAATATTGTTGTAAGTATAAATAGATGACGTAAATGTGTATTATTACAGCTCAATGTAAAAACAATTGACGACAAGACAATTAAGTATACCCGTCATGCTCTTGTCTATCGTTCAATAAAATGTACAGCATTTTTTATTTGCATAAGCACTTTTTATTGACATCGCATGTCGAATACTAAACGAAACTATAAGGCGACTATCTAAGTTTCGTTTATGTAGACCAGCCAGTATGACTACCAAAACACGATATGATATGATATGCATTTTTTTTAAATATGATAGATATAAACACCGTGTTGTATTTTTATCGAAACAGCGATCATAACATGTGCCGTCACCGGCAAGGCGATTCAGAATGGCGGCAATATTTGTCATATTTATGCAGTTGGTGTTGATAAATCGCTATACCCTATCGTGTTTTGGTGGTCGTGCTAGGGGGGCAGGTAAGTAAGAATTATAAAAGAACTTTAGCAAAAACAATATAAATAATGGCATCAAAGCGTTGTGATCGTGAGTCACCGCGGTTTTTATATTCGGCTTCACTATCGTGAATGAGTTCTCGTGCAAAATAAACTCGTACTATATTTAACTTGATGATAGTGATGTGGTTTAGTCATTTCATTATGTAAGATATCGACAACTGAGAATAATTAAACCAGTGACATAGACAAAATCAATTAAAAATTAGATATTAGTGTGACCATCACTAAAGAGCGTCGTTTTGACTTTGTTCAAAATTGCCATTTACTAGAAAGTAATTAGTATTCTGCTTGCTATAAAACCTGTAGCAGCAATGCTAAGACAATACTCTGTTACCATAAGAAGTACTTTATCACTTTCAACAAACTACATTGAGTCGATGTCCTACGAGTGATTCACAAGCGCACACAATGAGGAAACAAGATGCGATTAGAATGACAATACGCCGCGAACATCGCATTTTCAATGTCAGTGTGACACGCGAAGTGATGACATAGCCTTTGTATTCTGGTGTTGTGCCACGCGAAATGACCGTACGAGTGTCGCCCATTCAAACGCTTCCTGTGGTCGCTCAATGGGCGTCCTCGATTAGTTAAGGCTACCGAATTATCAAAACAGGGAAAAACTAAAAAAACATTTATTCATTTAAAATTACAGAACGAATCAGTATCAAATTCCAGTTCCGCTTGAATGAAAGAATTTGTGATAGATAGACTGCACCCACAACAAAAGATCTGTTCGATTCGAATCCTGAATCAAATGAAGTCTAAAAGGAGATATATATTTCCATCGACATCAAAATAATAACTCTTCGTGAAATGAATCAACTAACTTTCTTAGTGATTTAATGTTATGTTTATCACAACACAATTATAAATAAGAATTAATTCTTTTTTAAATTGCTAGAAGCAAAGTTAACGGTCTCCTTAAATAAACAACTAAACTGTATGAGAAATGTCAACATACTACGTTGTTCAAGAAGGCGTAGCGGAAGCAATTATTGTACTATTCGATCTCTACAATACAAATATTAGCTGGCACTACTAACGTTCTAGTAATAGCCAGTTAATGTCATGATAAGTAATTATTTTTAGTATTGAATATTGATGGATGATAGTCCCATCACACAAAAATTAGATAAAGGGTAGAGTAACCGATTGCATGTTGTGGGCAGAAAACTCCCTGCCAGTTATAAATAAACTCATGCACCATTCACAAATTGCATAAATGATACATTTAATCATTGAGCGAGTGAGTCAAACATTCAATAGAAATATGTAGTATGTCTGTATAATCATTACTTCTTCTTTACCCAGACCAACAATACTGGTTCGACTCAAGACTAGAACTTATATTTTTATTTACTTGAAAATATCTATAGTAAAAATAGTGCCCATCACTTCAACGTTAAATGATTCGATCCAAAAAAATCTCTAAAATCGGCCTTGGACGGAGTCAATGCTGAGACCGCGGAAACTTCACTTCTGAGTGTTTATTAATAGTGAATCAAATGCTTTATTTAAAAACCTACTATTATTTTTACGTAAAGGTACTGACTACTATGGAAGGAGGAGGATAATAGGGAAGAACTACATTAAAGAAACCAGATACTAAATGTACGTAGGCCTTAGAAGACATATAATGTAGAAATTATTACCATTAATAGTATGGTTCAGACAGTAAGATAAATGAAGTAAGACTGCGTACATAATGAAGTAGATACTAATCTGGTTCATTCCTGAGAAAGTGATCTTTGTCAACAGAAACTATATTTCCTAGGAAGTGGTATAAGTTATTGCGTGGTTTGACGGCGTCATGTCATGAATACAAGTAGATTTTGACAAATATTAACGGCATCCGTCTAATAGAATCATTACGTAGAAAATTTATGGTTTTCTCTGCTTTCGCAAGCATGATCAAAAAGTCTGTAATTTTCTTTGAGGCCTTTGACGAAGTGTTTGCAACAAGCGGTTTCGACGGCGCATGAAGACTGTTTAGCGTAGCGCAAGAGGTACTGGGTTCATAGAAAACTAAACATGTTCAAGTTGACTCAGATTTGGGACTCCAATTAGTTACAATTTCTTAAATCAATAACGAGCTGTCCCGGCGAACTTCGTACCGCCCCTTCATCTTTTTTTTTTTGTGATAATTTCTGTGTTTTATGGTTATTCTGCTATTCAGGGTACAGACAAATTCAACAAAACAAAGATCATAAAAATCGGTCCAGCCGTTCTTGAGTTATAAATAGTGTAACTAACACTTTGTTTGATATATATAGATAGATAACAATAATGATTGGTGTTCACGGGGACAGGAACTTAGGAAGACAGTCATACCATGAAATATTTGCCTTGCCTTAAAGATACCTATACCATTCGTCCATAGCATATCCATGCAACTTGTGTTTTACTGATCCCGAGATTTTCTACTTTAACACGAACGAAAAGTAACTGCTAATTATGAATTCCAAATTTTTTCTATGAATGTGCATTCATAGAAAAAAGTTTTGAAAATGTGCCACCGAAGTGGCGCGCCAGTCTAAATGCCACACGAATTCGTGTTTTCTTTTCATGGCGTAATGCGTAATTATATTTCCATGTATTTATCGTATATAGTAAAAAATTGCATTTATTTATCATCTTAATCAACACGAGTGCTAAATACAGTTATAGCCGTGACTCATCAATTAGATGAAAACAATAAGGCTTTTCAGATGACAATTATAATAAAGACGACCAGACAACCTTGGGCTCATCTTGATTAGCATGCTACCAGTTATTAACGTAATGATATAATTACTTCTCAAACAATGTCCATTACAAAGACAATAAAACGTTTTAGGGTCCGGTATAGGAAGGACAAAAACTCGAAAGTAGTTTTATCTTGAAAACCTTATACCTGGTCGACGACTGCTGAGTGCTGACTGTCTAGTCTAATGGTTTGCGATCCCGACTACAAAGCCAGCGGTCATCATCATCATCATCATCATTTCAGCCATAGGACGTCCACTGCTCAACATAGGCCTCCCCCAGTGATTTCCAGATTGGCCGGTTGGAAGCGGCCAGCAGTCACCCACATCCAATTCCGCAAGGTGCAAGTTTTTGCGTGATGAGCAGAAACAATTCTAAATTGAATCTTGAATGTCATATATTATCATAATATAAATATTAAACAACATCACATAAGTACATTGCTCTGATCCTATGGTAAGTAGCTAAAGCACTTGTTACAGAAATCAGAAGCAACGATGGTACCACAACACCCAGACCCAAAACTATATAGAAGTGATTTTTCTACATTGACCGACCAGGAATCGAACCCGGGAGATAGCGACACCAAGTCCGGTATGCTCGCCTCTCGACTACGGAGGTCATAAAAAGCACAAACTATGCTCAGTTTTGGGTTAGATAATTGGTGTTTTTTTTACCTTCAACATTTCATAAATATAAGTGCCTATTCAGCGTATTTATTTTCTCCGAAATAACAGAAATCATCTTTGTTTTTATAGCAAATGAGCAAGCATGGAAGCAAGTCTCAATAATATCAAGGGTGTATAATAAAATGTGTTTTGGGGTGCTTGCCCAGAAAAAGCTTTCAATCCGGCTTTTCAAAATAATGGTTAGCAAATACTGTAACATTGTGACTTAATTTAGTCGCGTGATTAACTAAATGTATGGTTTAAACAAACGCCATTGTTTTTTTATCGATTGAATTTTTAAATAAGAAACTTGCCTTAATATAATTAATAATCAAATGATTATTTATTGAATCCATTTATTTTTAAGAGAAAATATTTTCTATGCCATTCATGTGCAAAGTGTTCTTTAATGTATCAAATCCAACTAATTAATAGAATAAATGCCTATCAAGTGACTCTGTAAAACGCATGGCTCTAAATTCAGGAAATATTTTCCTCCTAGCGCTGCCCCGCCCATTTCGAAGTAGGTACTAGCCTGGACCACGATCTTATACAGCGTGTGGCCTGGAACCGGGGATAATATTAAAAACAGAGACTCTATGGGTCATTAGTAATTGAATCATTATGGTCCCAACTAATTAAAATTAAAACTTAACTTTTAGATTTTTTCTAACAAACTTAATCGTAAATTCAATGTAATGCAAATATTGCAATAGTTCCGCTCAACTTGATCGATTGAGTTCATCTCATGGAGAACATACCCTATAGAGTAGAAATGTAATACGATTAATTTTCCGCCATTTTTTAATCTGTATCTGTGCTGTTTTTGTAAGGGCGAGCGTTGACAGGAGTTGTCATTTCATACTAAATGTAAGTGAAAAATCACTTACTAGTCTCGGAGAAAGATGGTTTGTATTGCTGCTCTATAGGGTATGTACTCGATGGTTCATCTGCATCGTACTTATTTGGAGCTACTCGGAACGTCTCTGTGACATGACATTGACAACGTTAGCGATATCGTTTTGTAATAATACACTGATTATGAATCGTAACTTAAAATTCTTATTGCGTGTAATGCATGGGTTTTGGTTGACTGAAATCTTTTCAGAAAAAATACTAACAGTATTGGTTATTGAGAGAGCTATAAAGAGTATTGGTTTTGAATATTATTGCAAGTTCTAAGCGACACACTGTATATCGATATTTTTCCTCACCACTGAGCTAGTAGTATACACATCCGTAAAATGATTCGTGCTGGGACACACGATCCCATGATACAGGGTTATAAGACCATGAAAACTTGAGCTACAGTAACATCGTACAGGAAATATCCCCTCCATAAAAAGATTTCAAGCTCCAATTTGTGACTCTTTGTAGTAAATGCTGACTGTGGGTTATGGTAGCGCCGACTCACAGTGACTCATGAGGTGGGTCCGAAAATAACTCAAAACATCGCCGTAACTTAGGGCGGCCGTATTTATAGACCGGCCAGATGACTCGCCTGTCTATTAAAGATCACAATAACAGCGGATATGTGCTCTTATTGTACGAGTGGACTACCTTTTCTTTATTTCTAAGAATACACTATGGTCCGATAAGCAATTAGTTTGTTTATCTTTATGAAATCTTAACAACTTTATTAGTATAAGCATCGTTTTAATGTTGATAAAGTTACAATTATGTTTATGATTAACTTTTTCAAAGACAACTTTGCCAATTGTATTTTAAATAATATAATTTTTAAATTAAATTCCTCGTGGATATACGATTAGTGTCTCATAATATTTAAGAATGTCTTTACCAATGGTAATTAAGATAAAGTTCTTGAGAACAGAACATCAAATAACTTTCCCAAAACAATAAAACAAACGTATTCAAACATCTGCGATGTGTGAACTCGTCTTCGTTCGAAACGCAGTATGAGCTTACACATCGGATCACATGTTTCATTCATCTGTCATTCTCATACATTTATTATCAGCATCTACGTTTAAACTTCATTCAAAGGTTTGTGTACTCAATTGAGTTGTTAGTTTAAGTTGAGTAAACATTTTAGTACATTACAGTCTTAGAGCTAGCTATAGGGCATGGGCCTTTCTCACAACATTTATCTTTATGTGATATTAGCCTTGCAAATCCATGCCCATCTTTGCAGAAACGTGCATCTACAGCATAAGCAAGATTTGGAATGCTTATCTCTCCAACAGATATTCCATGCCATATTTCGGCACGACAACGTTCCTATTCAAGAGACAATGTGATCTATAGGGTCATGGTGCAAAGTTGCATACCAGGCTCGCATGACGCCGCGGGTGGCCGCGACATCGGAACCTCGTGACTGTGCCCACCCAGCACAGAGGTGACACAGACTCTTACATTGAAACACGACCTTAACACAAGGAGGAAAGACTTTAAATCGAACGGAAACATGGTAATGCTCCTCACGATTAAGGTTACGTAAAGCATGGATCCACAAACGATGGTTGAAACGAGAACCATGATGTCTTACGTTATGGTAACGCTAATGATAACAAATGCCAACTGCTTTACTACGAGTACTAATGACTCTACGTCAACACGAGATTAACATGTGCAGAGATCACAGGCCGTGGTAAATAATGAACATGTTGATTCGCGGATACCAATTTGTACTGTAAGTGATTCTAATCGCTAATTGCTCAAAATGTGGTTATCGGATAATCGCAAGCATCTCTAAAACAAGTCCGAAATTGTGCGAACTGAAAACACAAAAGAATGAGTCTCACGGATATTTTAGATCCTAGTAGTTGATAAGCCACCATAGGTTTGTAGCGCGTTTTATTCAGTAAATCAGTTGTCGCACCAGCGAAATTTACGGCAGTGGCACGTTAAATGTATGGAAAAACGCGTCGTATAATTCCATAAACTTTTACGTCCTTCACTTTAATAATGCAACAAATATTGCTTAAAGATTACTTGAAAACAGGACTGACTTGTCCGCGTAACAATGTCAGTTTCCATTGTGTCTTCTTGTTTGCGTGTGAGTTGACGGGTTTAAGTCCTGTCTTTGAATTAATACTTATATTTTATAGTAGCAAGGTTCCTAAGAATTTAAACTGCCACCAACTCCTTTCATACATTTTACGCGCATGACGTAAAAATTTAGTTGCCTTGGTGATCCAAATATGTTTTAAGCTTTGAGTCATTTAACCGAATAGGAAACGTAACCTACTTCTTCCAATTTGTGGGGTCAATAAAGAGGGCAGTGTGAAGGTTAATTTATCGGAGGGCAGACAACAATGCGCGTCGTCGTCCGCAGTGACGTCACCCTGCGGTTTTTAAGAATGCATGCAAAATCGCGCAGGTATTCTGCGGGCTCAGATAACCTTCGATGCGTGCGATGAAAACGACACCGGTTTTTACGCAACGCTTGTAAGGCACCTGGCTTAAGGGTCATTTACACAGAGTCGGCTACCGGCACCAGCTCCATTGGAAGCCAGCTGATGCTGATTCCAATTTGTGACCTCGGCAAAAGGACAATTTACATAGAGTCTGATACCCGCACCAGTTCCATTGGAAGTCAGCTGACGTCTATTGCTAATTGTGACGTCACATAATTATTCTTTAAATAATTTTGATTAGGTTATCGACGCTAATTTTAAATGATGTAGTATGAAAGCAATATTCAAGAAATTAAATAGTAGGCGAAGCCAAAATTCACTTCGGAACCAATACAGAATGCTTTATTATTCAACATTCCGGAAACTATAATAGTAAATGAAGCCTAATGCAAAGCAAATAAGGAAAATAATACGAGTACACTTCCATGATTAATTCATTGAATACATAGTCTAGTATCAATCTATTTGAGTTACGAACTCGTGGTAAAAGTATTTTGTTTGTAGATTTTATATCCTTATCCTCTCTTTGGTAGTTTTTAGGGTTCCGTAGCCAAATAGCAAAAACCGGAACCCTTATGAATTCGTCATGTCTGTCTGTCTGTCCGTCCGTATGTCACAGCCACTTTTTTCCGAAACTATAAGAACTATACTGTTGAAACTTGGTAAGTAGATGTATTATGTGAACCGCATTAAGATTTTCACCAAAAAATTGAAAAAAAAAACAATAAATTTTGGGGGTTCCCCAAACTTAGAACTGAAACTCATATTTTTTTTTCATCAAACCCATGCCTGTGTGTGGGGTATCTATGGATAGGTCTTCAAAAATGATATTGAGGTTTCTAATATATATTTTTTCTAAACTGAATAGTACGCGCGAGAAACACTTCCAAAGTGCTAAAATGTGTCCCCCCCCCCTGTAACTTATAAAATAAGAGAATGATAAATCTAAAAAAATATAGTATATGAAATTACCATGCAAACTTCCACCGAAAATTGGTTCGAACGAGATCTACTAAGTAGTTTTTTTAATACGTCATAAATCGTAAACTTCAATTTACACTACTATTAAAACATCGATCAAAGTTACCACGAACTACTTACAAGAACTTTTATATTAGGTTACTTGCTGCTACGGAACCCTTCATGAGCAAGTCCGACTCGCACTTGGCCGCTTTTTTCCATTATTCATGAAACAAAACAAATCTAACGTAGTGGCAGCGATTCGTCCGGTTGGCCGACTTTCCACCGGAATCGTGGTCATTTAGCTTTTGAGGCCTTCACGCAGACATGTCGCGTGGGGCGCGGATGCAACGGCCTTTTATCTGCGAAGGTTGGGAAATAATCAGCTTTATTTGATCTATTGATCAATTATTATTGTATTCAGACCATTACCATATTTTCAGCAAGGTTTCCATCGAGATTCGATCAGCAGATACAAAAACAGGACTCGTTTTGTCGATTCGTTAAAGAATAATATAAACGTCTGAAACAAAAGGTAATAGAATTCTAAAAAATAAATATGCAATAGCCTCAATTTGTTACGCTTGTCGGCAGTCTAAAATTCTCAGCAGGAAACTTAAAGCAACCTTTGTTTTAAGTTTACTGCAGATAATTGGTATAATTTCAGTCATTTTATCTGTTTTTCTGTTATTTTTTAAAATATTTTTTTATTTATTGATTTCTTTAAAGTCAAAAGTCAAAGTCAAAAATCATTTATTCAGTTTAGGACAGAAAACTGCCACTTATGAACGTCAATAATAACATTATTGGCCCATACGAATTGGCCCACCAAACCCTAGGTACATAACAATATAGGTATACCTGGCTTCTGTGCTAGGTTTTACACCTATGTTATACAAGCCAGTTATATTACGTTAACGTGGTTATGATGATGGAAAAAAAAAACGTAATTATACATATTACTGATATTATAATTATTTTCCAATTTACAACAGATTTAGATCTTGGTGGTCATAAAAATTAAAACACACAAACTTAATCTGTCGCCCCCTTCTCACAAGATCACATTTTCCCGTATTCTTTAATCATAAATTGTCACAGAACAATAAGTAATCAACGAAACTAGTGGAGCTGAAAACATGATACACATTGAACGGAAGTATGGGAGACTTGTATAGTCAGAGCAAAATATGTGTATAACATCTACTCTTTTGACAACTCGGCAACCCTTAATTTTTTTGTAATAAGGTTCAAAATCAGCCGCATAATTAACTCTATTCGAGTTATAAAATTGGTTTTTATTTCTAGCTTTATTAGGTAACCTACTTTTAAAAATCTATAATTGCCACTGTCTTCTAAAATTAGTTCTCCTATATTTAAAGTTAGTTTAATCTACCCTGTATTTTTACTGTCGACTGTACACACGCGGTCGCAAGTTCGACGCCCGACGCGCATGCGCACAAAAACTAAATAGTCGTTTGTTTGCTGCGCTGCGACTGCGTGTGTACGACTGTACCAATCAATCACTGTTATTGATACTATTAACAGCACATTGGCAACGCGGAGCTCATGAGACGACTCTGAACTAATACGTAAAGACAAAATATTATACAACGTGAATGCTAGGCCGATACTGGTGCTCAAATACAACAACTTCTTCTATGGGACCAACATAAAAAAAAGCTTTTTCCTTATTAACTTCTTGGTCACGTGAAATCATTTGTAGTATAATGTTTTTTTTATGTAGTTTCCATATAAAAAGATGTTGTATTTGAGTCTCTGAATCATCCCATTTTTGCGTATTTAGAATATACGTTGTATAAAAAATGCAGACCACAAAAACGTGAAACAAATTTCTTTCGATAAAATTTCTACGCAATTAATGTGATTACGATATTTTTTACCGAAATCAAAAAAGGAGGTGTTTTCAATTCGTCGAGATCTTTTTTTTTACTAAAAGGATTCCGTTTATAACATGATCAGATAAATCTGGCTCGATTTTGATTTGCAACTCATAGCAAAACGTCCTATTTTTTTAACCAACTTCCATTTCGGGGGTATTTCTACTGCTTATTTATGAACAACAACTTTTACTTTGGGACTGACATCGAAATCACAAGAAGTTGAATTTACCCACACCGACTTTTAGTCTGGGGAGGTTTTTTTTTTACTTTAACTACTAGTAAAAGTTATATTGAGGAGAAGAAGTAGAATCGACTTTTAAAATTAATAAAAATCTAAACTAAAAAAAAAAGAGACATTCTGTAAAAAGCACATTACAATTTTACGTGTATTAAAAAGAAAATAAGGTTTAATAAGATTCAAACAGGATCGACTACAAACGGGTCTGAGAATCGAAATACATTTTATTATATGCCAGAATGAAGCACTTAAACCCCAAACATTAATTGACTGGTATGGCAGGGCAAGGCATACAAGTCTGATTTTGGTATAAATAACACTTTCACTTCAGACCTTGAAATATAATAGCCGAAACTGGATTTTTGTTGATTAATTTGATGATGTCTCTTCTCGTCATATCACGTCGTAAACAAAATCGTTTACGGTATTTATATTTTATAGTATGTAGAAAATATGAGCGTGAAATCACACTTTGGATCGATGAATAGCATAAAACAGGATTATAAACAATTAGGCGACTGATCGCGAAATCTAAATGGTCAAAAGCAAATCTAAAATATGGGGGTCATTGCTTTAATAAGAGAGTCTGTCACCAGACAATGACATGCCTTGGCCGACCTGGTAAGCCTTGAACATGCTTGCCATTGTTAGAGACAAAGAAATATTGTTTGGATGTGAGAGGTAATCTTCAGAACTATTCATCTTTAAACATTTATTAAAAATTAATCTCTTTTTAATTCTCTTTTCTTTTTGCGATGTGCGTAAGAATATATAATAAGATCCCAAATGAATTTAAAGTGCTAAATAATTTCTTATTTAAAAAAAGATTAACTGAATGGCTTAATGACAAAAATTTCTATAGTGTTAAGGAATTTATTGACAACTAGCTCGATTTTACTGACATATATTTACTATTGAAATTTTGATTCCAGACATTTTTAATTATTGCAATTCATGTAGGTAATAACATACAATTTGCATGCTATTTTTATTAGCGAAACATGAGCTCTTTTTATTGTTTAATGTTACCATTTATACCGTGTTTTGTGCAAATAAACGATTTATTTATTTATTTATTTATAATTCCTTTGGTCACGCCATAACTTGAAAACAACTTTACTGATTTCATCGAACTTTTTTTAAAGTTTTCAAATACTTTGTAGAAGATTTTTAGAAAAATGTTTAGAAAAAAATGTTGCGCAGAAAATTCTTTATGAATAAACTAGACAACGCGAACGAAGTCGCGGGCAACAGATAGTCTCATATAAATATATTTTTACCATTATTCAGAATAGCTCCTTAGGATAAAACCTATATTTTGTTGTCTAAATATTAGCGGCAGTTCACAAACCTACACGAAAAGATTGCATAATTATGCGAAAGACTCCTTAGATTTTCCACATTTCTGTAGACTCAGTTGTGTTTACAAATATGGCTAGTGCATACTAAAATGATCTTTATAATCACGGAGACGGGAGATCTCTCACCACCGTTAGCAGTGGTAATCACAACCATGTGGGTGCGGGTTCGATGCCCGGGCAGGCCGGGTATGGGCATAATGGCGCGATTGTCCAGACGCCCACCTCAGGCAGATGTCGTTGAAATATCACTCTCATTCCTGGCCGAACTGGCAGCCTAGAGGCTAGACTAAAATGGCACGGTTAACGACCTGACGAAGCAATGCAATCAAAATAATAAAGCACAAACTGCGGAACTTAACGCTGCTTTGTATCAATCAACCTATTTCGCTTTTGATAGATGATTTAAATAATTAACAATGCCATAAAGTCATCTACATAAACAGCTCTCTATACAGCTTACTAAAGAGTTGTTAACTTTTAGAAAAAAAAACTGTTTAGACAGACTTCAGACAAAATTTCAACTTCTTACAAAATTTTCATAGAACACTTCGTACATAAATAGGTGATCAAATCTTGATTTATATACATAATCCAAAATTATCTCTGCATACTACAATTAAAACCAACTTATTTCTGCAAATAGGCCTAAATTAAGCTCTTTTACACGTCCCAATTATTTTTTTACCCTACCACTGCTTCGGGACAATATTGTAGGGTAGTGCCGAGAAGAAGCAGCGCAAGAAACTCGGTCACTATTGTCAGCCATTCAAATAGTGTGTTTACATTACAAGATAAAATGTACCTGTGCGAGCATGGCAGTATTTAATTCCATCATTTTTATCATTTAAATAGTAATTTACAGTGTAATAACCTTTTTTCATTAAAATAATCTTGACATGCGATTTAAATACATAGGCAGTTCAGCAATGGTCAGTGTTAATTTGTTAAAAAAGCGAATACATTTTCCCATAAACGAATTATCTACTTTATGCAGTCTGAAATTTGGAATTAAAATTAGGCAGCCCATTTAGACACTTGGTACGCGTTTAGTTAGCCAGGTAGTCGTAATCCCGCAAAGAGCAAGTGTTTGTGCGATATGCGAACAAGCATTTTGTACTTAAGTCAAGTTATTAATGTATTTCTAGTTACCATTGTAGAAGCTCTGCTTAGTGATTGCTGGTAGTTTGTAAATTAAAATGACTGAATAAAAAGCACACTGAAGGTCGGACTCGGAAAGCATCGATCGCCGTAAACCAGGTTAGGCTTTTAATTCCTAATGAGGCACTGCGGTGGACTGTTTCTTCGAAGTCACAGAATAAACAATAGAATTGTTACCACAAGGTTCTATTTTTTGTTCTGCATTTTTTTTCAACCGACTTCAATAAAGGAGGAGGTTCTCAATTCAAATGTATGTTGTTTTTTTTAGTTATTGACAAGAAAATATCACTGGCCAACGAGTTGCCTGCAAGTAGTTACAAGGCAGAACTGACTCATTCAGACGTTTTGTTTTGATCAGTCAAGTCAGTCAGATTTTTGATGATTCTCGTGTCAATGGCAATGCTAGATGGAATTCGATTAAACCAGGCAACTTCTACGGCTTTTGTGTCGCTCTTTTAGGTTCATCCCTGGTGCAGTACACCTACAGGGGGCAGGATATAGGTGAGCCATAGTTTGTGGGTCACGCAACACAGTCTCATCCACTCCGCAACTCGCTCCTCACCCTCACTACTAAAATTTTCATAATAATACTTAATATTTCAGCATTTTCAGCAGTGCTTACCTGAAACAACAAAGAATCAATTAATTACCTATCTTCTAGACTTACAAATACGACGAAAATCGTAAAAAGGACCTTTGTTCATCGTGATAGATTACATATAGCAATATTTTGTCTTGCTCCACATCTGGTGAAAAGGGTCTAACTAAATTACAACATTATTTTATCTTGCTCCAGCTTAAAAACCAGAGTCTAGGTAATAAAGGCAAGATTATTTGGCTATACGATAATATTGTTGGTCTAGTTTACAGTATTTTGGATCCATCAATGACTGGACTGTATCAAAATGCCTACTGAGAACTGGTTGGAACTTAATATCGACAATGACAGTGGTTGTTTTAATTCAATCGTAACTCAAACAATTTAAGCTTACGTAATAGCTTTGGAATTACGTTTAGTATAAACGTTATTGATTTCATGGTGGTATTTTGTAATTAAACACGCAAATAACCCGATTGTAACTATTATTGACTCGAATGGGTTGTTTTTTACTGATCGCTAAACTGCGATTGTTTCTAATGTAGTGTAATTGACCGAGCTACTCATGCAAAGTGTTCTTCTACTATTACTTAAATATATTGTATGCCACTTGCAAGTAATTAATTATTTAGAATTATTTGTTTAAGTACATACATTTAATAATACTTTTTACATACTTATTATCACAGCTTAAAATACCCATGCCACTTATACTTTAAATGTATATTGTTTTAAACAATCTAGAAATCACTGGGGAAAGCCTATAGGCCTTGGCAGTGGACGTGTTATGGCTGAAATGATTACTTTGAATACATTATTTTGAATGCGTTCAAAAGGTCATAAACTAAGTATTTAATATTTAATATATTACAACATAATAATTTAATAATATTATACATCACATTATTCTAATCGTAATTTTTTAAATAGGTTATTTACCAGTAGTTTGGGATATGGTTATATTTAGATCACAATTAGGTATGATTTTATTTAATCCGTTTTCTAATTGAATAATATTCTTACTAGGTACTCTCTTGCAGGATTTTGTAATCTATTCATCATCATCATCATTTCAGCCATAGGACGTCCACTGCTGAACATAGGCCTTCCCCATTGACTTCCAGATTGGCCGGTTGGAAGCGGCCTGCATCCAGCGTCTTCCTGCGACCTTTACCAGGTCGTCTGACCACCTTGTGAGTGGACGTCCTACGCTGCGCTTGCCGGTACGCGGCCTCCATACTCTTGTAATCTATTAACATTGTGCAATAAATAACCAAAAATAGATCTCTACAAGTTGTACGTTTAATTTTAAGATTGTAGGCTCATACATTCTGTAACCAACAAAAAATTGGATTACAATCGTTAAAACCCGTGTGTTCTTCTCCGAATGAAAAGTTGTGAAACCCAATATCCTAGTAAACACACGAGATAGATCGACTTACTATGTGACCAATCGCCGTGAGAATGGTAAAATAGTTCACGTTCCGACGCGTCGTATCATTTGTCTAGTATCATTATAATAATAGTACATAAAGTATATAAAAACTAATCGCTTTGTTCTAGTTGCTTGAGGTGAGGAAATATGTGTTACGTTAATAATAGAATAGAGTACTACTGGCAGGTGGAAAACATTGGTGTTGATTTTACTGACATAGTTTCATAAAACACAGGAATTCCATCGGTGCTAACAATAAGGAAAACGTATATTAGAATGACACACTATTCACAATTACGTTCATAAATTTAAAAGGTACACATTGTATAATTTAATACTATTTAAACACCTTATTAAGTATGTGAATAATAAGTACGTAAGCAAATATGAGTAGTGTCCAGTCATTAAAAAAAATCGCAATCTATCCATCCCTGACTTCATCATCAGATGAGCTCGGTGGTATTATATTATTGTATTGTCATTAGTATGATACACATATTATGTATGACAAAGATTCCAATTAGAAGTATTAGGTAAAACTAAAATTTTAAGATTTGATTAAGTACATAGTTAGTTCCAAGTGAGGTTAACAAAAGTGTGTTAAAACATCAAATCACAAAAAACATCGGTTTTTTCGATAAATTTACTTTGTTCTAAAAAGTTGATTTATTTGTTCTTGTCAACATTAACCGATAAGTGAGGTAGATAGAGGGTGTTAATTCGATACACTGCACTATGCGGTACGACGCACTGCATATGTATTGGCTTGGTAAATGTATATATATAAATGTATACATTATATGGTAAATATATATTAACCGTGTCTAGCGTTTTCTAACATGAAACGGGAAGGTGGAAGAAATAATACTAAAACTACGAGATAAAGCACTACAAAGCATTAAAAACAACAATAATACACAAACAATTCTCTATTAGTGTAAATTTCTAATAATTGGGAAACCACACTGCATGTTAATCAAAAAGCTCAGAACAGTTCAAGCAAAATTTTCCAAAAATGTTTTTACCGTTGTAATAAGTGATGGTTATAAACCCCAAGTGCATTGTAATGACTAATGACTATGAATAGGGTTTCAGGAATGGTTCAGTTTCCGAGAAGTGGTTGAAAGCCATCGTTAAAATTTAACAAAGACCACCCACCCGCACCCGACCACCGTACACCTCGCAATAATGAATTGGAACGAGAAAAACACGTACGTTTAGTTTGATCGAACTGTTTATTTGTAGAGGCAAAACATATATCAAATATAGTAAGCTATAAATACCGAACGCATTTTGGAAGAAACGCCCACATTCTATCAATAGCGAGCAGGAAACATCGTGTTTGTATACTATACTATACTATAGACAACTATGACTATAGACTCTATAGTTTCATTACAATTTACATTACATTAGTAGCTGACGGCCCACTAAGCTACAGTTAACTGCACAGTGCTTTACTTTTTTTAAAATTTTTGTTTAATTTTGCCTTCTTTTTCAATAGACCTGTAACATAATGATGTTACATAATCCTTGTTTCAACAATTTCAAGACCATTCAAATTCAAATACAAACCAATTGACATTAGCGTTGGATGTCCGGCGCATACTTCCTGTATATGTTGAGACGAAACTGATAATGTATATACAAACAAAGTGAAGCTATCAATTCTCCCAAAAGTACCCGCGCCCTAAGCGCCCGGTAGCCTGAAACAATTGATTTGTCAGCAGGACGACTGCAACTGCGGCACAGGTTATGAGCGGTCAGCGGATTCAGTATCGAACTGCAAGATTTAGTGAACCACAAAATTAGTCCGAAGATAATCTTCACCGCGTAGTCAAATTTCCACTTCGGATTCCGAATTTAGAAAACAATACTTTCAAGATTGGATTCCGTCTCGAGTGTGCTAGAAGACTCCCTTGGCTAAAATATACGCGGCACGCAAGCGGTTAAGCCTTTACTTTGCATGTCATTATTGCAGAGGCATGGCTAAACTAATGGTTGAACTTTGTCTAGGCGCACACAAAATAGCACTGCTCTATTCGCTGGTCACTCATGCCCTGCGCGAAGTCTACAAGGCAACCCTTCGAGGTCGTCGCCCCTTGGAGTGGGCACGGCACCGCGGCAGCTGAAGCTTTCAGCGTGACGCAGTCACTTGGCCCGCAGTATGCCACAACATAATAGGCACAAAAAGCAACATGTCATAGCCATAGACGACGAATACAAAACGCGCACATTTGTCTAGTGTAAAATTTGGCTTTACCTCTTCTAACTAGATCCTAGCTAGGCACGCTAGGCAAATACAGTTAAATAAGGTGCTATATGATGATAGTCGTAGGTTATACAGAGTGGTTACGCAACGACCGACTCTCATAGTCTGTTTTTCTATTTCACCCGGTATGAAGCAGCAGCATAATAAAACGTCAAATTAAATACTTATCATTTTTAAGAAATTATGAATATAAATATATTATAGTCAAATAAAATGTAGACTGATACAGATCTATCTTCAAATAGCAAGGGTAACAAGACCCCAATGAGACACTTAAAAACAAAATCTGTTAAAAGTGATAGGTAAACCAAGCAATTGCTAAAGTCAATATTTTTAAGAAAATTTATTTTTTAAACAATCGTTTCAAAATAACATAACAAGTATAAACAACATGTTTGGTAGAGGTTTTGCATCAAAAGGATAAATTTAATGACTCGTTATGCACTTCCAGTAATAACTTCAATTAAAACAAGGTTAATGACGCAATTGCTGCATATTTATTAATGTTTCCTTTTGCTCATTACAAGTCTGAATATTTATAATGGAATTCCATGATTTGTTTAACCATTGATTTTAAAGTAATGTTTTATATCTCTCAGTTCTATTGAAATATCATAGTTCTGGCAATAGGTGCCATAGTAGAGTTTTATTTTTCATAATCCATAAAAACTGCAAATGAGAAAGACTTAACATTCGTATTATTGCACTTTTCGAGCCAAATTTGGTATAAATTAATGATCTATCTCACCCTCCTCAAGGTTACATTAATATACGGCAAGTGAGTCATATCTCTCACATTATCGCAATTAACGATTAACACATCCAGCGCAATAAAAGGAGAAATAATGATAATAAAAGTGTTTTGCGAGAAAGTAGGTCAGATCCAAATGGCAATGTTTATTGAGGCGCCCCCCCTGTAGGTACCATTTGCATTTCGTGCTATTACGGCTAAAGTTGCATTTTATGTGTCTAGCTTCGACTGCTAGTTTAGCAATTGTTTGGATTTAGAAGGCAATAATTCTTCTTTCAAATGTGGCGCATTACAGTATTTTTATTTGCTTTCGAATGTTGTTAATACATCTATTTACAAAAGTTGCCAAAATGATCAAAGATAATTTATGTACGATTATAAAGCGTCCGTCAAGGTGGAGCGATGACATTATGTTCTACGCAAAACTGTTGGCAGCTGATGAAAAAGAACAGCCGAGGCTCGGTCTCAGTGGCTTGCGTTGGGAGAGGGTGCCTTTCGGCACGCCTAAACTTTTTAGTTCTAATCGAACATGGCCGACCCGTATTGGCTTATAACGTAAAATTATTGGTTAGTCTAACAGTTGTTTTGCCACTATTATAGTTTGGTCTGAGAATTGAAAGCCCTAATTTTGGTGCATCTAATTTTAAATGCACTTAATTATAATGGCATAACTTTCTTTCGGCATTACGACGATTTCACTTCAATAATAAAAGCTCCAATTTTAGAATTTCTAATATGAAATAGCTAATGTAAAAAAATGTATTGGTCTAAGAAACAAATTGCCACAAAACCGACACCAAGCAGAACCGACTCCAAGCAGTCTTGTCTGCCCTACCTCTAGAGTAATTCAGAAGTGCGTAGGCACGGAGGCGCGAGGAGGCCCGCGGGCTGAGGAGCAGGGGGCTTTAACGCACGCCGCCGCGGCTAAAGGCTGACCGGCAGAGCCGGCCAGCAAGCGGAAGCTGCGGTGGTGGGCGAAAGCCATCTGCGACGATAAGCTCGCGTGGAACCGCCGGAGACCCGCAGTGCCGGAGCCGTGACAGAATCTGTGCATGCTGCATGTTGCATGCTTGCTTGCATGCTGCATGCTTGCGCATGCTGCTTGCTTGTTTGCATGCATGCATGCATTGCTTGCTTGTTTGCATCTTTGCATGCACATATTATATTAAATTGTTTTATACTTTGTGCGTTTTAATTTAATGCGAATTACTATTTAGTAATTGTAAGTAGTAGGGATTATAAATTGTTACGCCTTATGTCACATTTGGCAAGTTACAGTATGGCGATAATAAGTTAGGTGAAGTGAATTTAGACTAAACACAATTAGGAAAAGTGAAATTGTGCGGAAAAAAAATTAGGCTGCCTGTTTGTGTGCCATTGCCAATTAGAAGAACAAAAAATTAGGCGACCCAATATATACCCGTTGGGAGAGGCCTATGTCCAGCAGTGGGCTAACGTGGGCTGATTATGAAGATAATTTATATCCTAACACGTGCTCATCTCAACCAAAACAAAAAATACCAAAGCGTTGTAATTCATCAATGATAAAAAAAAACGTCACTCACGCACAGTGGCTCCGTCGATCGTGAAGTTTTAAATACCGTAAGAATTTACAAAGTTACTCATCGTTGGAGAACGATAAGCAACGCTAAGTTCAATGACACGGATAATTAACGCTAACCCAAATACGTAAACGGCTTTTGCCGAAGTTTATCTTAACGCTCGGAAACACAAAACATTGAAGATAACAACTTACATTCCAAAGATCATGTTAATGTTAATTTTGAAGTTAGATTAACAATTTAATGTTTTACATGTAATAAACGTCATGCTACACACTGTTAGGAAGACATTAAGTAAAACAACAAGGAAGTAAACATTATAGTGAATTAGATTTATACTAGGCGTGAGATAAGAGTGAAATCAGTTGAATTTTAAATTCAGAAAAATTAAGACTAGTTTATTTTTCCTTGCATATACAATTAAAATCGCATAGAGGACGTAAATGATGCTTACTTCTAAAGGTCATTTCCAAATTAAATGCATTTCTATATTATTATTATCCATCAGTATTTCCGACATCCTTTCTCACTCACAGTTCAGCGTTTATGTTTTTATTTAACGAAGCTCACAGTCTGAAACATTGCTGGAGAATGCTTGCTCGAGGTAAAATCGTAGACATCTAAAAAGGATGATCTCGTCGGCCACTCAAGCACGCCTTGGCTCTTTATGTCTGCGAGGAGTGGATGCCGTTATGTGATCGTGGGCGGCTTACCTAGTTCGTCAGGAGTAGGCATTATTTGAATTTCTTTAAGGAGAAAGCGAAACGCTTGGTGTCAAATAAGGCAGCGCTGCCAAAAGCGTGATGATTAGGAATAATTTGTAAATATATGCTGTGCGAACGTGTCACTGTTTAGTATTATTTTCTTTATTTAGTATCTTTGTTCTTTTTAAAACAAAGCCGTGAGGTCACAGGTGACCCTCTTGCCATTCAAGGTTTCATTGATATATGTATAGTATAATCTGAGGTTTCGCGTCTGAACGTAACATTTACTTTAACTTAACACTAAGTTATGGTTATGGCACTGGTATGGTCAGTGTTCTAAAGCATCTTGGGACACACATTCGAACAAAGCCCGACGTCAACCCATATTTTTCGTATTTGACATCCCTTTTCTTTCAAGCCAATATAACATCCTTTTGTTCATGTTAATGTGTAACTGGACCCCTTGTTTTGTCTTTTGTAAAAATAGTTTGTAACCGACCCGATCCCCGCGATCCATCAGCCGTGATTCTTTAGGGCACAAATAGCCCACCTCATCGGAAAGAAAAAAATTAAAATAACATCCTTCATCACTCCATTTCATGCGGTACGATAGATGTATGTAGACACAGTAGGCTCACTTTCCGTGTGGTAGGTAAGTTATTACTTTGTCGTGTGGTTCGGGGCGTTAGATGTTAGAATACGGCCGAGCTATTTTACTGCCACAAGAAGCAAATAAAACAGGTCTTTGGCTGCATGCTATTGGATCTGCCTGCGAAGGAAGAGAATAAGAGAGAAGGAAGTACGGAATAGATTCGTTGTCATGGCACTACGTGCGAGTGTGGTGAAGACAGTACAACACCAGTTTTAAAAAGAAGGTTGCATCCTGGGATTCTCGGTGGTCTTTGTATTGGTTAATTGCTGCTGTGGTTTTAGAGAGTTCATCTCCCTTTTTAGGGTTGAGAATCCAACATCCTTTCAACTACCCTCTCGGTCGAAGAATATTATTTCCTACACGTTGCTACTCCGCAACGTGTAATTATAATCGCGCCTTGCGCCTATGTACACCTCGAAGTCACAAGTTCACGATCACGACCGATAATGTTAGTGATTCTAAAGGATCATGTGGTGAGTATATGAGATATATATGGCCCTTTTATATCTTCATCTAATGTGCATGCGGTGTTTACGAAAATAACGTTGCATCTGGCGCCGCTGACGCACACTTCATTTGCGTAATTCGTGCCTTTGGTCATGAACTGAGCGATAAGAAATAGCGGGTAATAGTAAATATTAATATTATAATGAAAACACGCTCAATAATTTAAGAATAAGAATCTCAATTATATGTGAATT
Source organism: Anania hortulata (assembly GCA_963576865.1). Lineage (NCBI taxonomy): Eukaryota > Metazoa > Arthropoda > Insecta > Lepidoptera > Crambidae > Anania > Anania hortulata. Next base: position 18,254,414 of record OY756398.1, on the reverse strand, counting down.
TTTCGGTCTTAATGCCTTTTGTAACCTGTGCTAAAACGATTAGTTAATATGGTTAAGTAGACAGCCCTAAATGTATTTAATATGTCTATCACATTTGCATTATGGTAATGATTACATTAAGTCAATTATCAATCTCAAGCATTTGTCTCACTCATCAGGTAAGTAAGAGGATTATCAATCTTTGTGAAACCAAAACCACTGTAAAATCCAGAGGCGTATTTACCCTAGGGTCAACTGGGCCATGGCCCGAGGCGCCAATCCGCCAGGGGCGGCATAGCCGCGAAATTGTTTTTTTTTTTGTTTTGGCGCCATCGCGCCATTCACCCAACTTTTGCTTCTCACCTTTTTATTTTTGTTTGTCAATATTAATTTAAAATTAACATTGTTCGAAAACACGTCGCTTGTAAGTTAAGTTTCGTCAATACTTACGGAGTGCGTCTATAAGTAGGTACTTTTGGGGCAAACTTATTGGCCCGGGGCGTCAAATTACATAATACGCCCCTGGTAAAATCCATGAAAACATTATTTCAGCTAACTTTAATTAACGCGAACATCTGACTTACAATGATAATATGAGTGTAGGCAACAATTGCCGTTTCCTTTTCGTTTAAATAACGTTAGTAAAAAATGTAGAGCGGTTACACATATGTAATAAATGCATCACACTTCAGTTTTGTCAATGAGCCGGCACCTTTAGATGCAAGCCGCATTGTCCAGTCACAGCACGCAGCGCGTTTCCTTCCGTCCTCCTCCTGGGAATCGAACCGAGGCACACCGCCGCGTTTGTTTTGGACGGGAAATTATTAGAAAAGTTGGTGTCTTGGGATTTTACGTTTGAATGTGCAAGAGTAATGATGAGTTGTCAAAGCAGACTTAAAATCGGTAACACGTTTTATTGTCATTAATTGCCTAACTAAACCTGATTAGTATACTACTAGTGAGTTTTACTTTATATTCCAAAAGAAGTATCTGACAGAAAATACTCTCTAATGCCAAAACGTCCAGCCCAGGTTTGTTTATGTACCCAGTACCCACCCAGTAAATTTCATGAAAATAAAACTTCAAGTCGTGCAAATATAAATTCACTGCCTATTTTCTAATTTAACAGTCCCGATAATAAATAGCGACTATTAATACTATCAAAGGAAACGCAACCGCAGCCGGCGCCCGGCAGCTATACGTCTGTCATAGATATTGCATCGGCAAAGAGAGCAAGCATAAAGGCGCCAGATAGCGATCGCAAGACAATGCACTAGTGTTGTGAGAAAAACGTCTATCGATACTATTGCACTAGCTAGCCCTTATGTCAATACCTCTACTCTAACGATACCTACTGTCTCATGATTGCGTCTCATGAATCTACATATGTAGTACGGTGGTGACTGTCGATAGAGCTAAATTAATTGTGATATTGACAATTGCAGCCATAATTGTAACCATTCGTTGAAATCTAGCATTAACAACCGTCAACGGGACCGTAATAAGACGCAATAGATAGGATAAAGGCTCTAGATAGCGTTTGCAAGACAACACGTAGTGCTGCGGGAAACTAGTTTATTCACACCACTTGAAAACCAAACCACTTGAATATCGACACAATACAAATATGTATACCTAGTATAGGTACCTAATGCATTAATTCGGGAAGTTGTAATTACGAAAATACTTCGAATAGCGCCAAAAATATTAATATTATAAGTTTGTATTCACAATTAAACAATTGCCAATAACTACCAATTATAGACATTTCTAATCTTTCTATACATCGATAGTTTGACAACAATTCTATGCAATTTTGCAACACAGCTGACTCAGTGTATGTCATGTTGATACAGGGTTATTGTTACGAGACAAAGGACTCCGATTAAAATAGACATGGAAGCGCGAACAGAGGACAGTAATAGAAATACTATTAGAACAGTAAAGCATAATCGGAAGGCAAAATAAAACAGAGGAAATGTAATTACATTTCAGAGCATATTCTATACGTATTACGGTGTTATAAATAAGTATGCATTAGAATAGTCTCATCATTATAAATAAATAAATACATAAATCTTTATTTACCAAAAAGTACAATTACAACAAGCAATTACATTTAGGTACCTATGTCACATGTTTGCATAGATAATTTGAAATTTTGCTTGGGAAAAATAAAAATACCTCTCACACTAGGCTATGCCTGTCCTGTGAGAAGTTTTAACACGATTCCCATTAGAGATAATCATCATCATTAGAGCCATAGGAAGTCCACTGCTAAACATTGGCCTCCCACATTGACTTCCAGATTGGCCGGTTGGAAGCAGCCTGCATCCAGCATCTCCCTACAATCTTTACCAGGTCATCTGTCTACCTTGTTAGTGGATGTCCTATACGCTGCACACATAGCACGTAGAACTGGACGGCCGGTAGGGCAGAAAGGTTCTACAATGGAGACCACGTACCAGCAAAAGGCAGAATAGTCTCGATGTTAGGAATTAACATCCGTGGTACGATGTATCATATATTTGGTTTCGCACAGTGCGTCCCCTATCACACACGGACCAGTGTTAAGAAAAATCGTATTCTTAATTGAACATGAATCGAATGGGATGAACGATTCCCATTCAATAATCTCAGTTCAGTTCAATTATCAGGAATCAAGAAAAAAGGGGATGAAATGCCATTTAGTGGTAGCGTACGGTACTGGAGACCAGAACTATTTCTGCATCATTGCAAAAATGAATCTCTAGCAGATTTTCTAATAAGCATTATAGAATATGGCTATAAAATATTGTAATTAAAATAAGCAGAAGAGCAGACATACAATGATGAAATTACTTCAAAGAAAATGCATCAAGTTTAAAGCTTTAATAAACATAATGCAACATAACGAGTACGAGTATTTACGACAATGTAAAATTATCATGATAATGTAATTTCAGGTAGCTAGAAATCAGTATTTTCTCTTTGAGGTATTCAATTCTAATAATAACACAAGTCGCAAACTCTTTTGTAAAACTTATTTATCATGAGGACTTGGAACTAGTGAAAATAAAATTATCATACGAGTAGTTCTACTTGGGATCGGGTAACGTCGCACATCCATGAGGATGTAATAGGTTCGAATTCCAATACGTACCAATACCTTTATACCTTAGGATGTTTTATGAACAGATTTATACCACTTGGTCGGAGGTGGAGGAAAACATCATTAGGAAACCTGCGCATTCAGATAACACTGGATGTGTAGCCATGGTTGTGCCCATGGTCCATGGCAGTCGTTTTAAATATTATGACTGGACTTGCCGCATTATGATCATGGTCAAGGGTACTCCGCTTAGCCTCCCGAGTACCCGATTAGGTACGCGACAAAGCGCTGTAGAAGGAAGACTTAGCTTAAGTTAGCTTTACCAAGTTATAGTTATGCGCCGGGAGCGGTTTTAAAACACAGTCAAACTAAACCTTCGCATAATTTCATCTTTTTATTGTTTGTTTCTTGTATGAATCGTTACAATGTTATCTTTGACTCTATCTATATTTACGCATTATTCAGAGTTCGTTCTATTGAAGTGATAGAGTTATTAACCCGCCCAAATGATAATTCATTCTTCTAGGAACACTTGTGTTTTTCGGATTAGCATTATTGACTCAGATGCCTATGGTATTGGTGACTCACGTTAGTTTCGCGTGTATGTGCTAATAATTATCAAGTGGATATTTTTGATGATATCAAGTTTATTTTCTATCTCAGCTGATTAAATAAATTATGCTTTTAAATTAGACGGACGCAAATCTAACGTCATGTTGTATACAAAATTTACAAACTTCATAAAATCCAAAAATAACAAAGTTTTAACTTTCAGTTTAACTTTTTTTTAAATATAACTAGGTAGGTAACACTAGACTGATATGAATGAATTTATACAGATTTTATCACCCCACCGACATTAGGTACTCTTGAAAAATTACACACACGGGAAACTTAATTGCCTATGTAATCAAGCACTCAAATATACTCTGTAACAAAATTACACGTTACATAGTCGTCTGATATTACTACCAGTTGATCATTTACTACGGCATAATAACAAGGAAGTTACATACACCATCATCATAATCAACAAGATACCATATTAAATTTTTGACGACTGTCTAGTGGTTTGAGCTTCGGATCTCAAAGTCAAGCGGTTGTGGATTCGAATCGCGCAAAAGGTAAACGTGATGTGATGAGATTAAGCACTAGCATTTGTACCCGAGTCATGAATGTGTTTTATATGTATCTAGTCGCCATAGTACAAGCATTTGTTAGTTTGGGAGTAAGACGATTGGTATGGTTTATGAAAAACAATATGAATATTTTGTGTAGACAAAGGTACATAATTGTCTGCAACTAATTCAACTAAATGTAACCAATATCTTTAGTTGTACAACTTCCTGTTTATTCCAAAAAAGTAATATTTTGTTTGGCTCGGCTATTTTTCAGTCCTGGTTAAAACCTTGTCTATTTTCTTATAAGAAGACTTGAGTTGAAGTTCGGATAGTCCAGGAGAAAGCCGTTTTGGGTTTGGACACACAAAGAAATTAATCAGATAGTCATTTGATAATACCCGAGTTGATTTTGGGCTTCTCAAAGCAAAGACAAACTTTGCATAGACAGAAGTTGTATTGTATCCAATACTAGCAGTTGGAACGTTTGGTACCTTGTCATAGCGAACCTCGACCCACTGTAACGACATCCTACTTAGTTCCAATCAACGAGAAAGCAAAGTTGCTGCCATTTGCAAATAGGCAATCTGCGAACTAATACATGGATCGGTTTATTAGCTACCACTCCAACTAGAATTAATGAGTATGAGACTATTAATAGAATAGAAAAACATTATAGGGGGTATCCGGACACAGTTTAATATGCAATTAGTTAAAATTTTTAACTGAAATGTGGTTAAGACGCATAATATCAATATCCTAAGTCCGAAACTGGTTTTCACCGGATAGGTTATTTATTTATTGCGATTACCAATACCATTGTTGACGACCGTCTGGTGTAGTGGTTCGCGTTCCGGACTACAAAGCCACTGCGGTTGCGGGTTCGAATCCCGCAAGGGTCAAATGTTTGTGTGATGAGCATGAGCGTTTGTATCTAAGTCATGGATGTTTTAAGTATTTAAGTATGTTTATCCCCTATCTATTCGCCATAGTACACGCTTTGCTTAGTTTGAAGGTAGATAATTGGTGTGATTGTGAGAACAAATTATTGTCTTATTATTTATCTTATAGCTATAGTATTAAGAATGTCACGACAATTCCTAAATCGAAATAGGGTGCTTTGCTTACTATGAGCGCCAAAATACATGCCTGCAGAGTCTCCAAAGACTGAGTTTAAATTAATACAAGAACTATTTAGCCATAAAACAGTTTGAGGAAATCGACTATGTTATTTTCCCTTTTAATCAAGTTGATGCTACTTCGTTTGCTGATAACAGTTTCAGTCGGAAAACACTGTATATATTTAATATTATTTACGTCGCGCATACGTGATCGCGAATCGCAATTCAGTGAGTTACGGTTACGCGTATGATAAATCATTGTTTTGTCTAACTCAGACAAGACAATAAAGAACGAAAGCGTAACAAACACAATATTACATAAATAACAGCAAAATAATGACATTTGAAGGCGCAGTGTCATCAGAATGATCACGCTAATGTCATTAAACTGTCGCAATGTATTTGGCAACATTACGTAACTTGCGTGTTGATAAAATCTGTGACATAGAAGAGGTAATTTGGGTCAAAAGTCTGGTTCAAATTGTACTGCCAATTCTATTGTAAGGGTTCGGAAGTGGTTAGTGTCTCTTACAGAAGTGTTGCACAATTTGAATCCATTTGAGAAACAGTGAAAAGCTTGACATCATTTCTACCGCATTGCTGCTATACTTAAAAAGTATAACAGTAGCTTTAGGTCCGAATGGATAAAACCTCGGGAATTTGGCGAATAGTGTTCATAAAAATAACATACGTCTCTGTCGACTGCACACCGTATTCCGTCCGAAGCAAGCTAGTACCGAGTCAAAAACGTTTCAAATAAACGAAAAATGCTATCTAAACGAAAAGCAAAACGAAGAATACGTCATTTAAGGTTTGATGGCAGGGTTGCCAGTTGCCGGACACTTCTGAAATTCCTCGGAGAGATTTGATACTTATTAAGGATTTTCTACAATAAAATGTGCTAGAAAAATATTTAGAAAATACCTAATTAAAACACGCTCTGATAAGGTAATAAACTTTTTAATAAAGGTCTCTTAAATGGGATTTTTTTAAATTTCAAATGGATCTAATTCTTGGTCTGATTTTGTCTGTTTTGAATTCTTGGTCTGAGCCCTATTTATTGGGGGACGCCTGTGACAGACGACTTTCAATTGAGTTGAGTGAGCTTCGGATTAAGAAAATACAATTATTGTAGACATGGAAGGGATGAGTTCGTTGACGACTGGATTGTGTCTGCGATAGGAAGTCGCGGGGTTGCAATCTATAGCCAGAAATTGGTTTATCGGAAAATTGAAAAGTTCATTTGACTTTTCGATATATTTTAGAAGAAATGTCTAACTAAACACAAGTTGACTAAGATTACATTTTAGATTAATATGATTGATAGTAAAACTCCATTTGTGTCATCTGATTTAAATGTCTTATTTTTTTTTTATTGTTTTTTTTAAAAATGCAATTTGTAATAACAGTACAACTTAGTACTTTAGTTACTACTAAATGATACAAAATAAATAAAACACCTATAGAACTGAATACTTTAATAAGTTAGTTTGAGGAACTTATTTTCTGACATCTATAAAAACCGTACCGTTTTGAAACGCATTAAGGCTATCAATCAAGGCCAAATCAATTGAGACGAATTCTTAGGGATTATATTTTGAAATTGCTACCATTTGTGCTTCATGCATGATCATGTTAGTCGTGCGTGAATAAAACAAGATACAACAGTACACGATTTCCTTATTTGCGATTTGAGTACACAACAAATGGGGAAGTCGAGTAAACGATTTCTCTCTAGACCGATTAGGCATCTAACCTTTGTTGCGTAGTCGGTCGGGTAATCTAGGAAGTCATTAAGGGACGTTGCATACCGACTCCATCAAAATTCCATATGAACATCGTCTACAAAGTGTAAAGCTGTTTAGAGCGACAAGTTCCCAGCTTGGAAATAGCGGGTCTTTAAGCAACAAAGAAAGGGAAATAAAATGAAAAGGTCGCGGGACCTGTGTGAACTTGGCACCCGACTTTGGAAAAATTGAACTTACTTTGGTTTATTTGGAAGAATTAGGTAGGTAGTTGATTGTAGTGAAGCTAATTTCGTTTGTAGTAATTCCAAAAAAAAATTAAAAATTACGAAAAAAAATGCGTCCCCCGAGATTGCGAAAACTAACTTTTTCCGATTGTATCTTATAGAGGAACGTTTGTAGTGGATTGTAGTGAAATTCATTTCGTTTGTAGTAGAACAGAAAAATTATAAAAAAATATGAAAGATTCAGATACGTTGTTTTTAGTAAGTCGATTTTAAATGCTTATGAGTCTACTACAAACGCTTAAAATGATTGCAAAACGTTCCTAGAGGTTGGCAGAGGATTGTAGTGAAAGAACTTTCGTTTGTAGTAGAACAGAAAAATTATAAAAAAATATCAAAGATCGAGTATTTTTCAGACACGTTGTTTTTTTTGTAAGTCGATTTTAAATGCTTATAGGTCTACTACAAACGCTAAAAATGATTAAAAAACGTTCCTCGAGGCTGGCAGTGGATTGTAGTGAAAGAATTTTCGTTTGTAGTAGAACAGAAAATTTAAAAAAAAATATCAAAGATCGAGTATTTTTCAGATACGTTTTTTTAGTAAGTCGATTTAAAATGCTTATAAATCTACTACGAACGCTAAAAATGATTGCAATAAGTTCCTAGAGGTTGGCAGAGGATTGTAGTGAAAGAATTTTCTGTTGTAGTAGAACAGAAAAATTATAAAAAAATATCAAAGATCTAGTATTTTTCAGATACGTTTTTTTTAGTAAGTCGATTTAAAATGCTTATAAGTCTACTACGAACGCTAAAAATGATTGCAATACGTTCCTAGAGGTTGGCAGAGGATTGTAGTGAAAGAATTTTCGTTTGTAGTAGAACAGAAAAATTTAAAAAAAATATCAAAGATCTAGTATTTTTCAGATACGTTTTTTTAGTAAGTCGATTTTAAATGCTTATAAGTCTACTACAAACGCTAAAAATGATTGCAATACGTTCCTAGAGGTTAGCAGAGGATTGTAGTGAAAGAATTTTCGTTTGTAGTAGAACAGAAAAATTATAAAAAAATATCAAAGATCGAGTATTTTTCAGATACGTTTTTTTTAGTAAGTCGATTTTAAATGCTTATAAGTCTACTACGAACGCTTAAAATGATTGCAAAACGTTCCTAGAGGTTGGCAGAGGATTGTAGTGAAAGAATTTTCGTTTGTAGTAGAACAGAAAAATTATAAAAAAATATCAAAGATCTAGTATTTTTCAGATACGTTTTTTTTAGTAAGTCGATTTAAAATGCTTATAAGTCTACTACGAACGCTAAAAATGATTGCAATACGTTCCTAGAGGTTGGCAGAGGATTGTAGTAAAAGAATTTTCGTTTGTAGTAGAACAGAAAAATTATAAAAAAATATCAAAGATCTAGTATTTTTCAGATACGTTGTTTTTAGTAAGTCGATTTTAAATGCTTATGAGTCTACTACAAACGCTAAAAATGATTAAAAAACGTTCCTCGAGGCTGGCAGTGGATTGTAGTGAAAGAATTTTCGTTTGTAGTAGAACAGAAAATTTATAAAAAAATATCAAAGATCGAGTATTTTTCAGATACGTTTTTTTAGTAAGTCGATTTAAAATGCTTATAAATCTACTACGAACGCTAAAAATGATTGCAATAAGTTCCTAGAGGTTGGCAGAGGATTGTAGTGAAAGAATTTTCTGTTGTAGTAGAACAGAAAAATTATAAAAAAATATCAAATATCTAGTATTTTTCAGATACGTTTTTTTTAGTAAGTCGATTTAAAATGCTTATAAGTCTACTACGAACGCTAAAAATGATTGCAATACGTTCCTAGAGGTTGGCAGAGGATTGTAGTGAAAGAATTTTCGTTTGTAGTAGAACAGAAAAATTTAAAAAAAATATCAAAGATCTAGTATTTTTCAGATACGTTTTTTTAGTAAGTCGATTTTAAATGCTTATAAGTCTACTACAAACGCTAAAAATGATTGCAATACGTTCCTAGAGGTTAGCAGAGGATTGTAGTGAAAGAATTTTCGTTTGTAGTAGAACAGAAAAATTATAAAAAAATATCAAAGATCGAGTATTTTTCAGATACGTTTTTTTTAGTAAGTCGATTTAAAATGCTGATAAGTCTACTACTAACGCTAAAAATGATTGCAATACGTTCCTGGAGGTTGGCAGAGGATTGTAGTGAAAGAATTTTCGTTTGTAGTAGAACAGAAAAATTACAAAAAAATATCAAAGATCGAGTATTTTTCAGATACGTTTTTTTTAGTAAGTCGATTTAAAATGCTTATAAGTCTACTACTAACGCTTAAAATGATTGCAATACGTTCCTAGAGGTTGGCAGAGGATTGTAGTGAAAGAATTTTCGTTTGTAGTAGAACAGAAAAATTATAAAAAAATATCAAAGATCTAGTATTTTTCAGATACGTTTTTTTTAGTAAGTCGATTTAAAATGCTTATAAGTCTACTACGAACGCTAAAAATGATTGCAATACGTTCCTAGAGGTTGGCAGAGGATTGTAGTGAAAGAATTTTCGTTTGTAGTAGAACAGAAAAATTTTAAAAAAATATCAAAGATCGAGTATTTTTCAGATACGTTTTTTTTAGTAAGTCGATCTAAAATGCTTATAAGTCTACTACGAACGCTAAAAATGATTGCAATACGTTCCTAGAGGTTGGCAGAGGATTGTAGTAAAATAATTTTCGTTTGTAGTAGAACAGAAAAAAATTATATTATAAATTATTTTACAGACACGATATTTCTTCACAATAACACAGAGGCAAGAGCTGATTTTACTTAAAATAACCTAAATCCTGAAAATTGGATTTACCCAACTGGATAACTTGTCCTATGTAGACATATTTGTCAACAATTTCGAGAGTAGAGCTTCCAACGGATACTGGGTAGGGCGCAACATGGGCATTCGACATGAGCTTGGTTTTGTCCATGTTCATTCGCAGGCCTACTTGTTGGGAGACTCGAGTAAGGTCATCGAGCATTGTGCTGAGGTCTTCAAGCGATTCTGCCATGACCACAAAATCGTCGGCAAACCGAAGATGAGTGATGTATTCGCCGTTGATGTTGATTCCAAATCCTTTCCATTCCAAGAGCTTGAAAGCGTCTTCCAATGCAGCGGTGAACAGTTTCGGAGATATAACATCTCCCTGTCTTACGCCTCGCTGCAGAGAAATCGCCTTCGTGCTCTGCTCCTGTTCTCGGACCGACATGGTGGCGTTTTTGTATAAACACTTCAACACCTCGATGTACCGATAGTCAATATGGCACCGCTGGAGAGACTGTAGCACTGCCCAGGAATTTTGAGAAGGAGGTCAATCGTCGAATCCAACTCGGCTGGGCAGCGTTCGGGAAACTACACCACGTCTTCTCGTCCAAAATACCTCAGTGCCTCAAGACGAAAGTCTACAACCAGTGTGTGTTACCAGTGATGACATATGGAACTGAAACGTGGCCTCTCACTATGGGCCTCATAAGAAAGCTCAAGGTCGCACAGCGTGCTATGGAAAGGGCTATGCTTGGTGTTTCCTTGCGAGATCAAATCAGAAATGAAGAGATCCGTAAACGAACAAAAGTCGCTGACATAGCCCAACGGATTAGCAAGCTGAAGTGGCAGTGGGCGGGGCACATAGCACGTAGAACTGATGGCCGATGGGGCAGAAAGGTTCTAGAATGGAGGCCGCGTACCGGCAAGCGCAGCGTAGGACATCCACTCACAAGGTGGTCAGACGACCTGGTAAAGGTCGCAGGAAGACGCTGGATGCAGGCCGCTTCCAACCGTTCAATCTGGAAGTCAATGGGGGAGGCCTATGTTCAGCAGTGGACGTCCTATGGCTGAAATGATGATGATGATGATGAACCTAAATCCTTGTTACGAACTTACTTAAGGCGTACAACTTCTTCCGAAGGTATGTTAGCCGAAATAGCCTCCCCGTCGAACTCCATCAACCTTTTCTTCTTATCACCTCGCCAAGCGTAAGTTGATTTGCCTTGTAACTCTTTTGCCTATTTGCAATCGTCTTTCTCCACTTAGTTAATTTTTTTGGTGCGATACTCCACGAGGATCAAGTTTATGTGTGTAAAATATCGTTACCAATATTTGTTTTATATTTAATTGTCAAAAACGTTTAATAATTTTAGATGAGTCCACGAAATATCGTAGAGTGCACCCGCTTAACCGATAACGAGGACTACGTATTTGAATTCCTTATATCCAACAACATGCGACTTCAGAGCAGATCATTCACTCACATTGCTATTGCGTAAAGCAGGCAACAAGTTGTTTGTTTTGCCAATCGACCAATTTGGATCCTGCCCTGAATCGTCAGCCTTGTCGTCAACATAGCTGTCACATTGCAGTCACTGAAATTGCAATTTTATTTTTGTTTTTATACTAGCAAAAAGCACCGCTTTGCGAGGACTCGCGAACATTGCTTACTTACTAATAATTTTGAGGACCGTGTTTTAAACAGGATTAACTTTTAATGTATGGATTATTAATATTATTTTATAAATAATTAACACGATTATTTTTTTATTTTATTTTATCATATTGCTAAATTCCTCATACGGATTTTTTCTCGTTTCCTACAATGTAACATGCATGAGTTTTTAATACCGCTTTAATCTATCTTAGGGAAATCTATTGTTTAAAGCTTAAGTTTTTACTCCTGAAAGACTGATTGATGTAGAAACCTGCTAGTATTTTTTGCTTTTCTAAGTACTTAGTCTCCGTTCTTTTCTAAGCACCGTCACATGCGATGGAACTATTGTCTGAGGCAGTGGGCCCACTTTTCTTTAGTATGTCTTCCAGGCCTTTTTCAAACGCTGCCACGGCATTTTCAGGGTTTTAAAACGAATCCCTCAACGTTTATCTTTTATTTTTGTAACTAAATATAAGTCACAAGGTGCCAGTTGGGTCTGTAAGGAGAATGACTCACTAACTCGACACCTTCGATAGACAAATATTCGATACTCGGTCTGGCGAAGTGAGCTGGAGCGTTGTTGTGGTGGAGGAGGATCTCGCTTCTTGGGCGCTGCTGTCTTAACATTTTTTAAGAGCACTGGTAAACAATAACTGACATAGGTACTAATCTGCTGTAACAGTATTTTTATCGTCTAAGACAATTGTTCCGAAATGCCCCGTCTGTCCATAGAATGAGGTGAGAACGCCATACTTTATAATTTTTGAGTGGCACCAATCCATGGCATGTAAGACTTTTTGTACTTGACTCATATCAATACCTAATGTTGCCCGAATCTGATGATATGTCACTCTTCTATCAGCGTCTATCATTAGCCACGTGTATGCGGTACACGTTTGACGTCCGACAGGTTCTCGGGAATAGTCAGTGAGTTTGCTTCGACCACGTTTAAACTCATTAAACCAGAAGCCAATTCCCGTAACTTAATAGTAGTCGCATTTCATATCGATCCGTTCCCAGCAACATTACCTACTATCTAAAACGGTATTATAATTATCAACACTATCCCAATAGGACTGAAAATAGAACAAAACATTATTTTGTTTTTTTTCCATTTTTTGTCGCATAACCAACTGTTACAATAATTAAATTTTTTTGGTTTACGAGAATACTGTTTTAGATAGTAATGTTACTGGGAGCGGATTAAATCTGAATTGCGACTACTGTTAAATTACGGGGCTTTGTCATGGAATGCTAGTTCGTAGCAGATTGCCGTCAATTCGCAAAAACAAACATAAGAGTTAAAACATCAACACATTTCTAACGTGCTCCATAATCGAAATTATCATACCTATTTTTTTTTTACTCGCTTATTCTAAAAATTTTCAGTGTGATCCACTTATTAAACGTAAAGATGGTGTTGGTAGTAACCTAACGGTCATTATCAGAAGGCGTTAGTAGTTCAGTAACATTTTAGTTGATACGAATTAATATTATATTTTATATATTTGTTCATAAAATTCTAATTTAAAAATGTTAAACACATCTAGACATAAAATTAAATTACTATGTTAAAGTTCAACCCTAAAGGTGTGGCCGTTTTTTTGTAAAGTGTACCACAAGAATGTATGAGTTGTGGAAAATAGATAGGGCTCGCTTCGCTCGCCCAATAATATTAGTATTTATTTAACAATTTACAAGTAAGTATGCATACAGAATACTCGTAATCCAAAGCGCACACAAGATAATTAAATAATATTATGGCAAATTGAATTAATTTCAAATGGCTATGCCCATAATAACTATATAAATAAACATCAGAATAATTTAAATAAAAAATGCTATAGTGTAATGAAATAAGAACATGAATTAAACAAAAGATAAATACATATCCAATTGTTCGTAGTAGACTTATAAGCATTTAAAATTGACTTACTAAAAAAAACGTATCTGAAAAATACTAGATCTGATTTTTTTTATAATTTTTCTGTTCTACTACAAACGAAAATTCTTTCACTACAATCCTCTGCCAACCTCTAGGAACGTTTTGCAATCATTTTAAGCGTTTGTAGTAGACTTATAAGCATTTTAAATCGACTTACTAAAAAAACGTATCTGAAAAATACTCGATCTTTGATATTTTTTTATAATTTTTCTGTTCTACTACAAACGAAAATTCTTTCACTACAATCCTCTGCCAACCTCTAGGAACGTTTTGCAATCATTTTAAGCGTTTTTAGTATACTTATAAGCATTTAAAATCGACTTACAAAAAAACAACGTGTCTGAAAAATACTCGATCTTTGATTTTTTTTTATAATTTTTCTGTTTCACTACAAACGAAAAATCTTTCACTACAATCCTCTGCCAACCTCTAGGAACGTTTTGCAGTCATTTTTAACGTTTGTAGTAGACATAAAAGCATTTAGAATCGACTTACTAAAACAACGTATCTGAAAAATACTCGATCTTTGATATTTTTTTATAATTTTTCTGTTCTACTACAAACGAAAATTCTTTCACTACAATCCTCTGCCAACCTCTAGGAACGTATTGCAATCATTTTTAGCGTTCGTAGTAGGCTTGTAAGCATTTTAAATCGACTTACTAAAAAAAACGTATCTGAAAAATACTCGATCTTTGATATTTTTTTATAATTTTTCTGTTCTACTACAAACGAAAATTCTTTCACTACAATTCTCTGCCAACCTCTAGGAACGTATTGCAATCATTTTTAGCGTTAGTAGTCTTATAAGCATTTTAAATCGACTTACTAAAAGAAACGTATCTTAAAAATACTCGATCTTTGATATTTTTTTATAATTTTTCTGTTCTACTACAAACGAAAATTCTTTTACTACAATCCACTGCCAGCCTCGAGGAACGTATCGCAATCATTTTTAGCGTTTGTAGTAGACTTATAAGCATTTAAAATCGACTTACAAAAAAAACAACGTGTCTGAAAAATACTAGATCTTTGATATTTTTTTGTAATTTTTCTGTTCTACTACAAACGAAAATTCTTTCACTACAATCCTCTGCCAACTTCTAGGAACGTATCGCAATCATTTTTAGCGTTCGTAGTAGACTTATAAGCATTTTAAATCGACTTACTAAAAAAAACGTATCTGAAAAATACTCGATCTTTGATATTTTTTTGTAATTTTTCTGTTCTACTACAAACGAAAATTCTTTCACTACAATCCTCTGCCAACTTCTAGGAACGTATCGCAATCATTTTTAGCGTTCGTAGTAGACTTATAAGCATTTTAAATCGACTTACTAAAAAAAACGTATCTGAAAAATACTCGATCTTTGATATTTTTTTATAATTTTTCTGTTCTACTACAAACGAAAATTCTTTCACTACAATCCTCTGCCAACCTCTAGGAATGTATTGCAATCATTTTTAGCGTTCGTAGTAGACTTATAAGCATTTTAAATCGACTTCCTAAAAAAAACGTATCTGAAAAATACTCGATCTTTGATATTTTTTTATAATTTTTCTGTTCTACTACAAACGAAAATTCTCTCACTACAATCCTCTGCCAACCTCTGGGAACGTTTTGCAATCATTTTTAACGTTTGTAGTAGACATAAAAGCATTTAGAATCGACTTACTAAAAACAACGTATCTGAAAAATACTAGATCTTTGATATTTTTTTATAATTTTTCTGTTTCACTACAAACGAAAATTCTTTCACTACAATCCTCTGCCAACCTCTAGGAACGTTTTGCAATCATTTTTAGCGTTTGTAGTAGACTTATAAGCATTTAAAATCGACTTACTAAAAAAAACGTATCTGAAAAATACTAGATCTTTGATATTTTTTTATAATTTTTCTGTTCTACTACAAACGAAAATTCTTTCACTACAATCCTCTGCCAACCTCTAGGAACGTATTGCAATCATTTTTAGCGTTCGTAGTAGACTTATAAGCATTTTAAATCGACTTACTAAAAAAAACGTATCTGAAAAATACTAGATCTTTGATATTTTTTTATAATTTTTCTGTTCTACTACAAACGAAAATTCTTTCACTACAATCCTCTGCCAACCTCCAGGAACGTATTGCAATCATTTTTAGCGTTCGTAGTAGACTTATAAGCATTTTAAATCGACTTACTAAAAAAAAAACGTATCTGAAAAATACTAGATCTTTGATATTTTTTTATAATTTTTCTGTTCTACTACAACAGAAAATTCTTTTACTACAATCCTCTGCCAACCTCTAGGAACGTATTGCAATCATTTTTAGCGTTCGTAGTAGATTTATAAGCATTTTAAATCGACTTACTAAAAAAACGTATCTGAAAAATACTCGATCTTTGATATTTTTTTATAATTTTTCTGTTCTACTACAAACGAAAATTCTTTCACTACAATCCACTGCCAGCCTCGAGGAACGTTTTTTAATCATTTTTAGCGTTTGTAGTAGACCTATAAGCATTTAAAATCGACTTACAAAAAAAACAACGTGTCTGAAAAATACTCGATCTTTGATATTTTTTTATAATTTTTCTGTTCTACTACAAACGAAAATTCTTTCACTACAAACCTCTGCCAACCTCTGGGAACGTTTTGCAATCATTTTTAGCGTTTGTAGTAGACTTATAAGCATTTAAAATCGACTTACAAAAAACAACGTATCTGAATCTTTCATATTTTTTTATAATTTTTCTGTTCTACTACAAACGAAATGAATTTCACTACAATCCACTACAAACGTTCCTCTATAAGATACAATCGGAAAAAGTTAGTTTTCGCAATCTCGGGGGACGCATTTTTTTTCGTAATTTTTAATTTTTTTTTGGAATTACTACAAACGAAATTAGCTTCACTACAATCAACTACCTACCTAATTCTTCCAAATAAACCAAAGTAAGTTAAATTTTTCCAAAGTCGGGTGCCAAGTTCACACAGGTGGTCGCGGGCTGGCAGCCACATGTGGGCGTGACGTCACCCGCCAGTCAGCTGGTCGCTCTCAGCACATCACTAAGTAATACGAGCACTTGGCAACGGTACGATCGCGGGTGCAACTTGTTCAAATGCTATTCGTTTATCTGATCGTGTTGCACTCACTTATGGAGTCAAATGACGTCAGATCTAAGGGAATTAGTTCGTACTCATTGACAAATGGTTTGCTGTAGCATTTACTGGGTGAAAATCATTAATGTGCTCATAGCGTATAGTGATTCTGATATGACTGCTAATTTAAAATTAATGAAATTGCAATTAGTAGTCGATGCAGATGCACAAAGACTTAAACAAGCGCAGCAGTTTATTTTGATCAGTCAACCAAAATCAGATACCATACTAGAAAGAAACTGAGGTTGAGTAAGTAGCTGTTGGCTTTAATTCAAATGAGACACAAAGCAATTTTTATTGTTACACGCACAAATCTGTCTTGTTCCAGAGCTGAATTGTTAAAAAAACTGGTTAAGTACGTGTCGAAATAGCTACAGTACTAAGTTAATACTCAATTATTTAAAGAAAAAGTTAGTAGCAGTAAAGTAGGACCCCAAGTCGATTATTTGAAGGTCCTAACGAAACCCTAACGAATTAGCAAGCGTGCACATAATACATAAGAGCACATACCCTATAGAGTAGACATGTAGTTTATTTTGTTTGACAAATAATATATGTTTTAGAGTTTACAGGACTTGTCATTTCATACTAAATGTAAGTAAAAAATCACTAACTACTTTTGGAGAAAGACTTTTCGTATTGCTGTTCTATATGCCTATGTGCTCCATGACTAGCAAGCGTGCACATTACATGACCTATATTGTCCTATTTTTCCGACAAAAAGGAACCACCTGACATTCGGAATATGAATTATGGACTGACATACTTGAGCATTCACCATAAAATGGCAGAACACGAAAAATGCACGTTAACTCCCTTGTCCTTTAAATGTCGCCGAATAAGGTGGTTTTAAGTAATATATTTACTACATTTCTAGGATTCGAAAAAGAAATGAAGTTAAAAGACGTCACACGAGCATCTTTGAGATAAGCTATAGATATAGTCTTTATTGCACACCATACAAGTAAATTACACATGATTGTTACAGAAAGACGTACAATTTAGGCGGTCTTATCGCTAATAGCGATCTCTTCCAGACAACCAGCCCAGGTAGAGGACAACCATTATTATTATTTAATATTAGCTATTTTAATCAAGTGAATTTACTTATTTGATTTTATTTAGTTTATGACGTCGTGTGATGACATGCTGTTTTTAAAAAGTGGTGTTCTTTAACAACCATGAAATCCATAAATTAATTTGTGTACTTCACAGATTTCACACATCAAAAAATTCACTTGCATTCACAACTTGTCGCGCAAATGAATAACGTCGTTATAAAACGGACATTTGTCATTTATGAACCAGTTTCCGCCGACTATTATTCACCCATGTCATAAGAAAAAGTCCCACATAAATTATGTAGTTGTTCTTATGTGTGACACGTGTATGCGTGTGCTCTGGCCTAGGGCAGGGCGAGGGCATGCTAGACAGATTGTCTTTCCACGATTTTACATTTTTATGGTAACTAAAAATCCTTTTTCTACTTTCCGTTCTAGTCAAATATCTAGATATATCTATCTATCTAGTTTATGTAGGTATAAGGTACTTCAAATCAAGCCTGTCGATTTGAATGAGAATGACACTCCTGAAGAAATGTCAATTACTATTGTTTGTTTACGCTAGAAGCATTTTCTCACTTCATGTATTTAGATTCCAGCCAGATGTTTTAGTAAATGGACTGACAGACAAGTTGGCCAAAGCGGCCCTCAGTATAATGACCAATAAGCAAGAACAGTCAACAGATGAGACAACATCATTCCGGAATCTCATGCCGCGTTACAGACCTGACCTCTACAATGTAATATGCTGCTGCTAGCGTGAGTTGTATAAAAAGCGTAATATTATAGAATGTGTGTAAAAACAAGTGCGCACGCGCGTGAGACAGTTAACAACTGACAATGCACCGTGACGGCCAAGACCGCTCGAAGGCCGGCGCTGCCTCACTGCGCGTAACGAGGGAGCTTCGAATAGGCCTATAAATTGATAGTACTTTACTGACACAAAAAATATAAGTAAATAAGACTGCGTAAATAAATAAAAAACGTAATGCAACGTTTATTATAGGGGCAACATTTAAATCTCAAAAGAAAAATACAAATTTACCTAAAAAGATTTCCACGATACTCATCATCTAAGTATGATCTGTTGGTTTAGTTAAAGTCCATTATATTGAAAATACTGATATACTGGTGCTTTCTTTTAAACAATTGAGGAGGATACACATGTAATATACTACTTGTAAGTACTTAATATAATAATCATAAATTCTTCTAATTATGTAACACCAATTGTCTAGCCCCGAACTAAGCAAAGCTTGTACTATCTTTTTTTTATAAACATCCATGACTCAGGTACAAATGTTCATGCTCATCAAACAAACATTTGCCCATTGCAGGATTCGAACCCGTAACCGCCAGTCTATGTAGCCCGGAGCGCTAACCACTAAACCAGACGGTCGTCCAAATATAATATGATAAGGTACATAAATAACAATAAAATAAATATTGGACAACATCACATACATTGCTCTGATCCTATGAAAACACAAAACCAATTGGTTCCTGAATACGAAGGAAAATATAATATTGTTTTTCTTGATTCCCTGTTGTGTCAGCGACTGAGTGATTACTTCACACATTGTACACAATAATAACGTCGAAATCAAAATCTGTTTTTTAAAGTTCTTTACACTGTTTTAAAATGTCTACAGTGAATTGTTATTTTGTTACGTGTTTGTTATTATAGTGGCCACGGGAGCGTGAAATTATGAAAATGTTCACGGCAGGTAGCTGTTATATCAATATTAATGTTTTTCTTTTTACTGAGAAAAAACTGACAATGATAATGCAGCGTGAAATAAAAAACTTAATTTTAACGATTGCAGCAGTAGCAGTGATTCACCATAATCCCGCCATTATTTCCAAAAATGACTTGGTTCTGGGTGTGCAAGGAGAGGCCTTCTGCTCAATTCATTGTATCTTGAGTATGAGAATGGACTCCCTTTTCCGCACTTAGACTCAAATTCGGTCCTTTGTGCGTAGGGGTATGATGGTTACGGATATAACCAGCCTAGCTCCGCCCAGAAGCGCAGAAGTTTCCTGGGTTTTTCACAGGCTTCGCGGAGCGACCTTGGGTTGTCAAGGATTTCATTACGTTGTGACGCAACCGCCTCACATTCCAGGACTACGTGGTTGGCAGTTTCGTCTGTAGTGAGACATGCCCTACAGAGAGGGCTGTCTGTGTTACCTATAGTGTAGAGGTGTTTGTTTAGGAGACAGTGACCGGTCACTGTGCCCACGATTATTCGCCGGTTTTGTCTTTCGAGGCTGAGTATACGTCGAGTCAATCTGGGCGTGACCTCTGGAAGAGTTAGCTTTGATTGCCTGCATTCATTGTATCTTATAACACAAGGACCTTAGTTAGATGACCTCCGTACCCGAGAGGCGAGTGACCCGGACTTGGCGTGGCCATATCTGAGGACCCGGGTTCGATTCCTGGTCGGGTCAATGTAGAAAACGAACTTTTCTAATAGTCTCGGGTAGTGTTTTGGTACCGTCATTGATTCTGATTTCTATAACACAAGTGGTATGGCTTTATCTTAGGATCAGCCCAATTTATGTGATGTTAGTCCAATATTATATTATTAATATATTATTTTAACTCCTTGCTTTAAGACGGTGACAATTGGTGTAATGTCTACCTATTTATTTCGTTTTTAAAATAAAAGTAGGTATTTATGATAATATTGAACAGTGTAATAAGCAATTATTTTCCTCCACGTGACATGTGACAAAAAGGTCAACCATTAAACAAAACCGAATATGGTGGGTGTTTCACTTGATATTTAATCCGATAGCAAAAATATGCTTTTTCGCAATTAATGAATCAGTAAAAAAAATCATGCTGCAGCCTTGCTAAATAAGGTTTTCTGAAATGAATTAAAAAGTACAACTATGTAATGTCAAAATACTCATACAAAAAGAAAATATCGCCTGTCTTCACTACATAATATCATCAATTTAACTAGTAGGATATTGTAATCGACACAAAGTCTAAATATTTTACGCCTACATTGATATTATGTCGTGATGAGCGACAATAAAATACATTTATTTATTTAAAACCTTATGGGCCTTATGGCATAAACTTTATATAAAAATTATACAAAGGGTGGATTAAATGCTATGCATTCTGTCAGTCAACCTTTATAAAGCCCATTTTTCCTAACATGTCATGTTAAATATTGTAAACAGTCTTGGCATGTCTTTTTACAAAAATATCAGAATAAAAATTCATCAAACTGTTAGAATAAAAAGGACTTTGTGTTAAATGAATAACTACACTATGTACTTGATAGGTTATTATTTTTGTCTTTCCGATTTTTCAATAAATGATTTCGTTAAAAAGGAATGTCAATTATTGTTTACAATATTCGACAAGCTAAGATTACCGGACTGTAGGCCATACAGAACCTAGTCTGAAATAAATTTACTAGGTGCGGGGATGACTACAATGATTCACATTAACTTGAGCAAACGCGATGTTAGCACCAATCACGATCCTAGAGTACTTAATGACCTTAGCATGACAAACGCTGATTACCGACAACCTCATTCGCGCTGTCCAAAGTCAACTGCTAAGTACACATAATCAAGTAATTGATTGCATCCAGCAGACGCATTAGCGCGCGATGTACCGTTGGACATTTAGTTAGGTGGCCATAGCTGCGGCAGAACAAAAAGCTCACTAATACGATAGCGATACACGACTAATATGAATATGACGTAGTCATGATTCACAGAGTTGTTTTGAACAGTTCCCAAATGTGAAATGGAGGCGGATGTGTTCAGGAATACAAACAACATTTTCAACGTTTTAAAAATGTAATTACTGTAACAACAATGTATGGTGGGAAGTAAAGAATATCTATGTATCAAATTAATAAATACAATAAAAATTTATTCACCAAACCAAAAGTATTAGGTAAATTACCTATATAAAGTCTAGAATCAACAGAAAATTCTAAACGATTTTCATTCTTTTTCTTTAAAAATGTGATGGACACGAGAGGGAAATAATAATTAATGATGCAAAATTAATAAAGAGACTGATCTCTTGTGTAATGTGCCACAGTAGATCCTTTGAGCCAATCAATCAAGCGACAGTTGGCCGGACGCCATCATTGTTGCGTGCTCCTACGCACGCGGAAAGTGTTAGAGCCTGTATATGAGTTGGATAGGCTAAAATTATCTACAAAACTTTTAATGTTAATTAACTTTCTTACCGAGGTAAATATAAATAGTATTAAATGTCCATAAATATCTCAGTCTTGGATTTAACAGAATCTAGAACTTGTAATGCAAAGAATGACTAAAGACACGATTTAAAAAACAATTTATTAAAGGGTTTAACATTTGTCTAACCACGTAAGATCGTAATGTAGAGCCTTAATCAAATGCTTTTTGATGGCTAATCAGTCTATTTAAACAAAGACATTAAGCTCAATAGGCCTGCAGTTAGCTAAAAGGAGCAAAACAAACCCATCAAATGCGTCCAGCGCCATATGCAGTAAGGGCCGGCAGTATCGCTGCATACATAATGTAGCACGAAGCTATTTGAATGAACCTTGCCTACTTGGAAGTCAGCTGACAGAAAAAGTCGATAACATTAAATCACGTGTGTTACGGCGCGCTTTAAATAGCGCCAGGTCAGGTGGTGAGTTAACCTTGCCCAAGAAACATTGCCGCTACTAATTGGAAGACAATTAGAAGAAAAAGGAATAACTTAACCAGCATTTCTAGCTACTGCGAGTGCTTATAACAGTGAGGCGACAGAGACGACCTCCGTAGCCGAGAGGCGAGCATTTGAGCATCCGTAGCCGAGAGGATTTGGTGTCGAGGTCCCGGTTCGATTCCCGGTCAGTCACTGTGGAAAATAACTTTTCTATATTGTCTCAGGCCTGGGTGTTGTGGTACCCTTGTTGTTTCTGATTTCTTTCTGTAACACAAGTGCTTAAGCTACTTATCATAGGATCAAAGCAATGTATGTGATGCTGTCAATTATTTTATTTATTTATTTTATTAATCTAGATTCTCCTGCAAACACTTACAATAGTAAAACTTCATCACAGAAATCAAAAGGCAAGTGTTGAGACCAAGTCAAGTTATGAGCGCACAGATCTGGTCCTATGTCGAAGTATTGTTCGAATGTTTTACGCTGCAGGTAACCAGATTCAAAGGGGTGTTAAAGAGTTATTATTGCATTCTAAGCAATAAAATAAAGTATCAAATAGCCATCGCCGGTGCTAGGAATTGCTAAGGAAACAGCCACACTAGCCATTACGTTTACCTTCAAAGTCACCGCCTATCATTCCGTAGATAGGCTATGGCCAACGACTCAGCAATCCGCGTACGTTCATAAAACGCGATCTTAGAATAGCACATAAATCTCTATGAAACAAAACGTTTGATAGATAAACAAGCATGTAATTACTCCATTGGATATCAACGGCGTGCCTCGATTACTTTCTCGGATTATAATCTTGAGCCTGCTCTGCAATTATTCACTAATGAAACTTGACGAGTAAATTCCGCGGACATGGCGCGTGATTACTGCGAAAGTGATCTCAAATTCGCATTCAGTGAGCAATAAAAATATACGACTTGCTTGATGACTTGATGTCTTTATTTTGTCACGACTGTCGTAGACTAGGGTTGAACATCAATCGTATTTTTTGGAAGTACCAACATTGTCGACAGTCAACACTTGAAAACAATAATTAATTGCTAAATAGATATGGAGATTGGTGCTTAGCATCTGTTCAACAACATGTCACATGCAAATACTATCTAGACTTTCCTGAGTCCATTTCCAGGAAGGATGATGCTAACCTTTAATATGATCATACTTTTTGGCGAGGTTAAAAAAAGGTCATGCGTTAGCCAGATCAGATCTGCAGCACAAAACTTGACACATCCGTATAGGTAGTGTAACGGCGTAATAATCTCGTTTTAACCCTGACTGATTATAGTACGTTGGGCGTCGTAGTCGGATGTGTCAAGTTATCCGTTAGGAAGAGATTCATAAAAGGAGATAGTCCCAGACACGTCCCTCAAATCAAAGATAAGTAATAAAAATACGACCCGAGAACGACTTTTAAAATATTCCACAAAAAAAACCGAACACGAAAATCAATTCTTGAATGTTTGGAATTGTTGCGAAAAATGTGCTACCGAAGCGATTACTTCTACCTACCAAGAAACTTTTCTTTGCCAATATAGGTATGTACTTCCAAGCTCATTAATATACTGCAGCAAATTCTGTATAGGACAGAGAACTATCGATTCGTTCTGCATACCATGTTATGTCGGAAACAGGCTGATGGGAGTATGTGATACGCAATGGACGTGGTTCGTGCGCGCCATGGATAATGTTTGCATTGTTTTGTAGTTGTTTTACAAAAGGTTTGTACTTTAAATTAGTCACAACTTTCCTTTTTTTTGTTGCTAAATGTTTTGTATGCTGTCGTTTTCTTTTGAGATTTAGATTTTCCGTGGAAGAGTTACAAAACGCGCATTATCGCTGTACCCAATAATTATGTTTTTATTTAAATCATAGAACAAGTTCTAATTTATTTTAATTGAACGCGAAAGGTATCCCCCCGGTAACGAAGTTTTTCTTTGATTCACTGCAATTTGGTATGTCAACTTTAATTGAATAGACGAGTCGATAATCGCGTGCGGTGCACTCGCCCCATAGGTGTGTGGAATGCAGCCGAGACCAGTGCACACAGATGACTTAGCGGGATAGACGCGACTCGTATCTTACCATCTTTTTTGGGACGAATAAAGTATTACATTTTCATCATGGAGCGCATACCCTTTAGATGATTATGATGTGTTCAACAAAAATTTTCCGCCATTTTTAAATTTCTGTAGTGTTTTTTATGGGCGAGAGCTAGACAGATTTTGTCATTTCATTCTAAAAGTAAGTGCAAAATCACTGACTAGTTTGGGAGACAGATTTGGGCCGAAAAATATGAAGTAAATGTTACAACATAGTACCTACTTACTTATTTAGATGCCAGTTCAGTGATCAGAGTAATGTAAAAAAGAGTCATCATCATCATCATCATTTCAGCCATAGGACGTCTACTGCTGAACATAGGCCATTGACTTCCAGATTGGCCGGTTGGAAGCGGCCTGCATCCAGCGTCTTCCTGCGACCTTTACCAGGTCGTCTGACCACCTTGTGAGTGGACGTCCTACGCTGCGCTTGCCGGTACGCGGCCTCCATTCTAGAACCTTTCTGCCCCATCGGCCATCAGTTCTACGTGCTATGTGCCCCGCCCACTGCCACTTCAGCTGTGGGCTGACATAGCCCAACGGATTAGTAAAAAAGAGTACGTACATATATTAGTGTCGAAGATAAAAAGGACACTTACACGAAAAAGAGGATATTACTACAGCAGCTACGTCACTCTTTAAGCCACTCATCTCTGAGCCAATCGCTTCAAGGTGTTTTCTGCGATGGATTTAGGTCTCGAACCATCGGACTACTAAGCAATCTCCATGCCAGTGGCAATGGAGGATGATCATACAAAGTTTTGTATTCGCCTGTTTTTGATAAGCGGCTAAGGATTGGATAAGAGAACTTCTGGAGAAGAGAAAGTTTTTCTCGTACAATACACACAGGAATTGTGAATTGTGTGTCAAATAAAAAAATTACAAAAAGGTTGCCTTATTTTTGTCGATAATTTTGGGTCTAGTATCCGCACATTTCGTTTGATGAAGTATCGAAAATACACATTGTATATATACATTTTTTTTGGTTGGAGATTTCTATATTACTAAGGAGTCTATGGTCTCGTCCCTTAGCTGTCGGTGATTAATAGTAAACCAGTATCGGTGTGCGTGGTGGAATATTAATATTAGAGGAGCAATAGCATCTTTAATGTGTCTTGGGTTTATGGCGTGGCGCAGACTGCGGAAAATATGTACCTACTTGTAGTACATACGGCACCAAGACATAATATACATTTCCATTATAAGCTGATCTTTCATTGTGCAGTCGGTCCCTTTAGTGAGAGTTCAGCTTTAACGGAAATGTAAGTATACCTCGACTTGATGTCGTATCGAGGTACCTACGCAGTTTATGCTAAGTAATGTGTTAGTCATATTAAAATTAGGAGCGATTCTGAGAATAGGCTATTATTTTGATGTTTTTATTACGAAACAATTTTAAAATGAATGTCATGTCTCTATATATATAACAATGTGTAAACAACGGCATGAAATATTGTGTTTTTATGTACTAAATACATTGTAATCTACCTAAAGCTGTTTTCCTTGATTCCTTCACGCCTTTTTGGTGTCATTTTATGACTTAACAAAAACATTTTATGAGGTTACGACGCTAGACTATTTGCGAAGGGAATTTAATTGAAGCTAGTGACGTAACCCAATTATCACTAAGGTCTCACCGCTTTTTACGTCAGCTTGATTGACTACAAGTACATAGTCAAGGCCCTTATATGACCCTATTTTATAGGACCAAAAAGGTGAAGTATCGTGCGTGACTCAAGCATAAACCAATTTTGAGTAATTTACTTATTAAAATGTTGACGAGAATCAACCTTGAGCGAGATGACTTCTTCCTCTATTTGCGATAATGTCTTGGTAATACACGATGTGCGATACAAGCATTATTATGTGTTTTCTGCCGTAGATTCAATATTGATCTAAAATTAAGGCCAAGTTTTTATCTTAATTTACGTCAGTCTGTAATTTGCCTTTATTTTCAGGGATGAGGATAAGCATTTGCGTGGCTTATCAATAACGTCGTTGGGCGATCATAAAACTGATAAAAAAAACTCTACTTCTAAAACATTCGCGTCATAACTCATAACTAACGCATACGGCGCATACGCAACGCGTGCGTCTCCCAAACACTCTTGACGCATATAAAATGAAATCGGACTCAGCTGAGAATTAGACCTTAGCTAAGCCTATTAGCTGCATGCAGCTTTGTGTATATTCATCGCCCCACCTTGTTTGTAGGGCGCCATACGCTTTTGCAAAGTCGCGGTCTTCACATAAGAACACGTCTACAATCGGTTATCGGTGCTACGGCCCATTGCCATTTCAGTTTGCTATCCTTTGTCGAGCTATATCGATTACTTCTACTCTAAAATCATTTATTTTTATTATTAAACCATGATATTTCACGACTAGTATCAAGCGATATTAGCCGGGACCAACTTTTAACGTGCCTTGCGAAGCAAGAAGGTGCTTTTTTTTTTTTTTTATGGACGGACCTATCGCTGAGTGCCTTTGAGGAAGACATTCGCCAGCTTAACCCGGGCAGTTGTGGCGTGCGCTGAAGGCGCGCAGCCTAGGTCCGCCCCGCTAGCGGTCGCCGCGACCCGGCCGAGTGTCGAGACTCATACGTGTCGAGCCCCATACTAGCAGGCGTGATCGGGCCAATGTGGAGTGCAAAAGGCACCCTACCAAGCGGCGAACCCGCTAGTGGTGGCGCCGACGGGACCGGAACTGCCGAAACAGGCCGGACCGCTGCCGGGCTCCTTTCTAGCGGACCCGATCTGGGGGTGAGTCGGACTCTGGCCTCGAGGGCGCCTCTATAGGCTCGGACCTCGGCTTGGGCCGTCGTCCGTAGGGTGGGCAGGGGAAAAACGGCCAGGCACATGTCTGTGTCGGCCGAAATGAAATACGGGCAAGAAGGTGCTTGTGACACACTAAATAAATATTGTTAAAATAGTCACCCATCCAATCACAACCGCGGCGTAGTTGGCTTAACTTTGGTAATCACTACCAAAGCCCTGCCGCCACTAAGCTACAAGCACCTCATATATTATGTAAAAAAATAAAAATAATTTGTAATAAAATATTTATACAGGGTGTCCCGTAAAGAGCGTACCAAACGAAAACCATAGATAGAGCAAAAAAGGCTCGATCTCCTATCCGAAATTAGATTTCGTAAAAGTGGAACCATTTTTGCACAAATTGCGATTTCGAGTTGTTTTCCTAAGCAATTATTTTCAGAAAATCACAATTTGCTCAAAAACGATGCGTCTTTTACTAAGACTATTTTTGGACTGGAGATACAGCTTTTTACGCTCTATCTACAGTTTTCTTTTGGCACGCTCTTTATGGGGCATCCTGTATATTGTGTTTCCTGAAATCAGACAGTTTTACATACGACTTTGGAATGACTGCGACGAATGTTGAGATAACATGGAGCTCAGTCAACAAGTAGTTGATAACATTGTCAAAAAGAGCTGGCTCATCAATGGGGCTCTTTGACGCGATAAACGGCGCCGGCGCAACCCCACTCAACACATTTTATACAGTATTTATACTGGCCATGTTAGATGTAAATTGCTTTTGAATTTTGTACAGTGACCCGAGTTTCTTGCGTTGCTTTTTCTAGGAACTAATAGCCATACTATATTGTCCAAAAGAAGAAGTATGGAAAAAAGAATTGGGACGTGTTAAAGAGCTTAATTCTGGCCTCATCATCATCATCTATACGGTCAATCCCGGTTGCGTCCAAAGCCATTGCTTTGGAGCCCAGGGTCCGCTTTCCTTGATTTGCTCCTCCACTTCGCGCGGTCTTGAGCGTCTCTAGTTGTGAGATCATTGGCTCGCATGTCAGCCCTCACAACGTCAAGCCAGCATTTCTTGGGTCTACCCCTTTTGCCAGGACCTGGCGGTGGCGGCATGGCCAGACATTTGTTTCCTACGTAGCTTGCCGGTTTCCGCAAAACATGGCCGTACCAGCGTAGGCGACTCTCCTGCAGTTTATCTGCAATATCACGGACACGAAGGCTACCGCGGATGCGCGAGTTCCTCACGCGGTCCTTACGCGTGACTCCGCACATCCACCGCAGCATATTCATCTCCGTGACACGCAGCTCCTGCTTGTGTCGCTCAAGTAGCGGCCATGCTTCGCTGCCATATAAAAGAACAGGCCTAATGAGCTTAATTCTGGCCTATATGCAGAAATAAATTAGTTTTAATACCGTATGAAAGCACAGGACTTGACAAAAACACTGTTACAAAATAAAATTGAATTGGTTGGTTAATTTTACAAATTTACGTATTGTCTGTTATCAATAGTAATTAATAATTTGCTAATACCTAATTTATAAATTTAAGAACCAAATAACAAATAAAATTATGACAATGCCCTAAATCATGGAAGTAAAAATTTTTAAAAATGCTAAAGAAATATGATTAAAGGAAAACATGAAATCAATGAATAATGTAAAAATGTTAGCATTACAAATTTAATTTAAATGATATAATATGTTACACATACTTCTCATTATTATTAATCATTGGAACATAGTATTTTCAACAACATATACAGGGTTACATTTCAAGGTAGTGCCAAATTTAAAAAATAAGGTTTATAGAACAATATAAAAATACAAATTTATCGTAATTAATTTCAGTTGTCGTATTTCTGGAGTAAAATAAACTTTAAAAATTCTGAAAAATAATAGAAAACGCGAGTTGCGCCGTCATTCATCACTTTCATCAGAGATCACAGGCATACGCCGACGCCCGCTCCAACAAAAACCTCATGAAGTGCACATACAGTGCATTTTAGTAGTCTTTTTTTTCTCCGTATTCTATTTTTAAAACGCACAAAGTAAGAATTAAAAATGAAAAAAAAGAGTTTGTTTTTTATGTAGATCGATTTAGTTACTGATCCTGAGTGGTCTCTGAAAATTGGTACTACCGTGAAATTAAAATGTAACCCTGTATATAAATACTGTTATTAATTACACTAAGGGCCGATTTTTCAAACGCCAGATAACTTTTATCCGACGAACAAAATTAACGATTTGACAGATTTTCTATACAAAAACTGTCAACCTGCCAAAGTTATTCTTCATATAAAAGTTATCTGGCTATTAAAAAATCAGCCCTAAAATGAATAAAATTTAAATATTGCAAATGTTTCACATATTACTTGGTCATGTTTTTGACTTTCAACTTAGTCTGATTTTTATCTTACAATACTGCCACAGTACATGATCATTTTGATTTGTGGTCTCAATTTTGTATAACACATCATCAATTTTTAATCACCTGAAAAAATTTACAAACAAATTCATACCTCGCTTAACATCAAATTCCTTAAGAAAAATAAAGAATAATAAAAATATGAGCAACTCATGAAAATGTTAATTCAAATAGGCATCTTTGTCATTACAATATGAACTGCATCCAACCAAATTAGGTCGGGTAATCGTTCATGCATGATGATAATATATCTTTATAAAACTGCAGATATGATGTCAATCAATGTCTGAATAGGTTGGTAAATTTTCGCAGATAGGTATAAAGTCAAAGTTTATAATTCAGTTACATTTTAAAATCAAATAACATTGGACATTCGATTAGTGATCCCTTATTTTTCGGCTCTAGCATACCTATTATTCATTGTAAGTTTCAGTATTTTGATAAAACCTTTATTCAATTCAAGTAATTTCAATTCAATTTTTATTGTATTATTAACAGTAGTTTGATTTTTGTTTACAAAATCAGCTAGTTTATCAGCAATAGATACAAAGGAAGGAAATGTAACATTTTGTCAGTGTTATCAAGCTCATTGCACAAGTTTACTCAGAATTATGTTGCTGATAATGAGCAGGATAGCATGTTGCAACAGGAGGGAAGTGCACCGAATTTTGAATTATAAAATTTGTGCAATAATTAAAACCTATAGAAAATTATAAGTAAAAAAAACATCTGCAAAAAAATATATGTAAAAAAACCTTTGCTCTGGCCATTGGCCCTTCTCCATATTTTATTTTAAATTTATTTGTAAAAACTGTTAATCATAAAATTTATTTATTTGTAATTATTATACATT
Source organism: Anania hortulata (assembly GCA_963576865.1). Classification (NCBI taxonomy): domain Eukaryota; kingdom Metazoa; phylum Arthropoda; class Insecta; order Lepidoptera; family Crambidae; genus Anania; species Anania hortulata. Next base: position 18,223,679 of record OY756398.1, on the reverse strand, counting down.
TACCTTGTTGGATGTTATTCAATAGGATAAAAACAGGAAACAAAAACATGTAAAATATGCAAGATTCACTTATTTTGTTCAATGACTGAATAATGTTAGTTAGTTAATGTGAATAAACATATTCCAAAAACAAAGAAATGTACACTTTGGTAAGAGTAAAGTTATATTAATTCATACAAAAATAAGCAAAAGTATTGCAAATTATTGTTTAACGGATAAATCGAAAGACAAAGATTTATCAAATACGTTTATATCAAAATTAAATCAAGTGTAATTTAACGCACATCCAATGGGTGATGTATTGCGTACAATGTGTTCCTACTTCCTAACTAGTCCTTTAACTATTAGTAGCACTAGGAATATCTTGTATCACATTTGTAGAGCCAGAAAAAAAACATAATGCAATTATTACTTAGTGTACCTACAAAATCCGCGTGTTTGTAAACAAACAGGCCGGCGATATCGACATTATCACTTACCAGGACTTTGATGAATCTACTCTCCAACTCATCCCGGTCTGGCATCGGAGGCTTCGTCCGGTTCCTGGTTGAAGGCTGGCGAACATGGTTACTCTTGGTCGACGCGACCGGTCCGTCCAACATTGTCGGCTCCCTCGACGTTATCAGACCCATTTTACACAAATAACTGGCACCACTATTTCAACCACATAATTAGATCATTTTATCACAGATAACAGCACGCTTACACTGCAACTAATTATTTTCTCAACGAATCACATCACGGTTCACGGCGGAGGCGCTTCACAACGAGTTAAACAACAAATCACGAGCGCAACAATAATAACGAGGTAAACGACGACCCAAGCAATGACGACCGCGCGAGCGAACGAAACCGATTACCGAAGTGAAGTCAACGCCAAACTAAACTAGTGGTGGCCGAATTTGTAATACAGTTGTGACATATATCGATTTAGATAAAGATTTGACTCAACTCGATTATCACAATACAGTAAATACAAGATTTATCCAATTCTTTGTTCGCGTGTCAGCGAAAAAGACTGCAATGAGGCATAAATAAAACTAGCGCCATCGACCAATATCTCTGACCTTCTACCTCAGTCTAACACCGTATCTAAAATTAGCTTGAATTAATTACTTTCCTACTAAATCCGAGAGTATTAATGATCCAGGATTAAGTGATGCAAATTACTAACGGTATTCGATAGTGAAAATATGCATTTACTAAATTCAAAACCGATTAGATTAACAGTGTCTCGATTGTGACAATTGGTGACAGACATTCAATCGTGTTTGTCCACCACTACAGCTGACAGTTCTTCCTACAGTAAGACTAGACCATGAACTAGGAAGAGTTCCACTGTGAAGATAGCGGGAAAGTAAAATTGACAACTTACAACACAAACGCTGCATGGTTTATTGAAAGACTTGCTTACACCACTAGATGGCGTTTATCGATGTTTTTACTTGATCAGTGGGTTGGGTACCGTTGGATGTTTCTACTTGTCTTCGTCTTGACGTAAGTCCTCACCTCAACGGAGCCCTCGCTCGCTCATTCCGATAATATTACTTGATCAGTGAACCTTCCATAATAAACATAAGAATCCGAAAGCATTAATAAGTTTGAATCCTAAAATATTTTTTAATGTTATGGTAGGCCCCTGAGCCCGTCGCGACGATTTCGCAATTGTCTCTGTACAAGCAAATTGTACTACGGTTATCTACCTACTTACCTACATAACAAGTTGACTTGTAATTTTGTAGTAAGTAAGTTATTTAAGTTTATTTATTTATAGTTAAGTACTATAAAACTTTTGCGTTGCATTATTAACACACTGAAACGGGAATTAATGCGATCAATGATCATTATTATGTACTTATTTTAATTTTTAGTTGCCTGACGATTCGGTGTAAGCCGGTCGAACGTCAGGCAAAAAAAGGCAAAACAAAAATTATGTTGGTACTTACTTATGAATGATCGCGTTATTTTCCGTTTTAGTGTGTATTATTTATTTATAACACAATTTTCACAGATTCAAAAACTAAGAACAATAAGTGGCCTTAATGAGATGTGGTGTGTGGATGTGAAATTCTCCGCCAGTCGACCATAAGGCTAAACAGAAATGAAATGGTTTTGTGGGTGAACGTGGTGGACAAAGGAATGTTTTGATAAGTAACAAAACTTATTTAACTGGCAAAAAGCACTGCTTTGCAAGGGCTCGCGAACATTGTTTACCTAGTAATAATTTTGAGGACCGTGTTTTTAATTTATCTTTTAATATATGGATTATTTATATTATTTTATAAATAATTCAGGGTTTTAAAACGAGTCCTACATTTATCTTTTATTTTTGTAACTAAATAAAAGTCACAAGGTGCCGGTTCGGGTCTGTAAGGAGGATGACTCACTAACTCGACACCTTTAATAGACAAATATTCGATAGTCAGTCTGGCGAAGTGAGCTGGAGCGTTGTCGTGGTGACATCATCATCAATCAACAGATTTCTAACGTGCCTCACAAGATGAGGCTACATAATCAAAATTTGAATACCTATTTTTTTAATTGGCTGCTTTTCTTACTGGCCTATTCTAAAAATGTTTAGTGTGATCCACCTAATAAACCTAAAGACGGCGTTAGTAGTAACCTAACGACGGTCATTATCATAATGACATGCTAAATAACCTGTGGCTGACCAGTGCAATTCTTCTTCTTCTTCATCTGTAGGGACAATCCCGGTTGCGTCCAAAGCAGTTGATTTGGAGCCCAGGGTCCGCTTTCCTTGATTTATTCCTTCAGTTAGCATGGTCTTGAGCATCTCTAGTCGTGAGATCATTGGCACGCATGTCAGCCCTCACGACGTCAAGCCAGCATTTCTTGGGTCTACCTCTTTTGCCAGGACCTGGCGGTGGCGGCATGGCCAGATATTTGTTTCCTACATAGCTTGCCGGTTTCCACAAAGCATGGCCGTACCAGCGTAGGCGACTCTCCTGCAGTTTGTCTACAATATCACGGACACGAAGGCTACCGCGGATGCGCGAGTTCCTCTCGCGGTCCTTCCGCGTGACTCCGCACATCCACCGCAGCATATTCATCTCCGTGACACGCAGCTCCTGCTTGTGTCGCTCAAGTAGTGGCCGCGCTTCGCTGCCATATGAAAGGGCAGGCCTAATGATGGACTTATAGATCTGTCATTTCTGCTTAACCAGCATTATGGGGTCACAAATGACACCAGTCACCTCTCGCTATTTGGCCCACGCAGCAGTAATGCGTGCTTTGACGTCGCAATCGATGTCTCCCAAAGCATGAAATACAGATCTGAGGTTTTTAAACTGATCCGTACGCTCGACTTTGTCTCCGCCTATGCGGACGGACGTTGGATCTGTAGAGTTGCAGGCCAGGCACTCGGTCTTCGCCACATTGAGTTTCAGACCACCGCTCTCAAGCGACTGCTTCCACTCGTTCACCCGACTCACCAGCCTGCTTACAAAATGCACCTTGGTGCAAAATGAAAAGTATATTCGGTTTCCTATGTTAGCCCGCGTCATCTCTTTGAGTTCCCCCCGTGCGTCGTCCGTCAGTCAGTAGTAAGCTTTGTGGGTGCGCGTTTTTTCACATAACTTTTTAAGTCCTATTATCGGAAGTCCGAAAATGTTTCTCATACCATTTTACATCATAATGATTCTTACACTCTTCATAAAAATATTTAACACTGATGATCGAAACTCATGACCATTAGAATTCATCATGGAAGATAATTAATTTAATTTATGTACACATTACAACACGCCTCATGTTGGCGGTGGGAAGTGAATTACTTACGGCCGTCCCCACACGGCACCGAACACGAGCACCTGTATCACGAGACGGGCAGCATCATTTGCGTGCGAAATCCTATAAAAAAACTGCAATCACCAACCCGCCTGCCAAGCGTGGTGAGTATTGGCAAATCCCCCAATGATAGAAGTCATTGGGGGAGGCCTATGTTCAGCAGTGGACGATCGATGGCTGTTATGATGATGATGATGATGTACACATTTAGTTGCATTCAAATACCATGAAATAATAAAATAACATGTTAAGCATTTGATAGCTGTTCTTTTGGCTATTATTCATTATTTAGTTTAAAAACGCAGAAATACATATTTTATCTTGAAATTACTTATTACCTACACTCTAATTTCGAAATTTGCGTTAAATAGAAATAAAAATGTTAAAGAGTATTTATCCACCTTTTTGGATAAATACTCGAGTAAAAATGGATATTTATGAGTACTTATCCATTTTTAGTATTTATCCGGATAAAAACCCATCACTATTCTCATCACATTCATCGCACTATCTCAAGAGCCCGATTTACACTAATACTATAAGTGCGAAAGTTTGTATGTCCCTCCACAACGTCTATGACATAGACGTTTGCCCCCCTGTGATGAATAAATTTAATGTTATTAATAATAATTAAACATCTGGACAGGTATAATAGCCTAGTGCGAGACCGCCATTAATCGTGCCTACAACCTAAATGTATTTTATCCAACTTTGTCAACCTATCTTTGTAAACAAATCTTATGCGTAATAAACATTATCTTATCTTATCTTATCTCGAGGTATAGTTAAAGGGTCTACGCATTGAAATAAAACAATGTCTTTGTAGATATAATTTTTATTGGTTTACGTAGGTACAAAATTACAGCGGTAACGAGACCAATGTTATTGCCCGTATCCGATTAAAATAATATACAATACACCAATGTTGTTAGCACCATTTTTTTGTATTTTTCATTAATTTTATAAAAACATACCATTACCTTAACCGCTACGAATGCAATAAGTAATAATAACGAAAAGTTCATGGTCTTTTTCTTCAATATTATGTAACTAACAATTATGATACATTAGGTTCTGATACATTGATAACACAACAGTCTATAACTAGTCGAACATTATGTTCACAGATCAATTACGTTTCAAATTCCGTTAAGTTTCAATTTGACGAGAATTTGAAACGTAACGAACACAAGAAAATTTGGTCCAGCTTCAACAAAATGAATTTCTTTGTTAATAATAAAAGTAAAATCTCCATGACAGAACAGTCTTTGGTTAGGACAGAAAAGATATCAGAAACGAAATAACTTAAATTTAATATAATATCACAAGCATTAACATTGATACGGCTCATTTTTGCTAAAATTTCAGTCAAACTTTTGATTGTGAAAATAAGCATCAATTAAATTATTTAATATAAATTATTACTGTTATTATGTACTGCAATATATTAATTTCCTTATAACTGAATGGTGTTTACTCACAAAAACTAATATCCAGAGTGCAGTAATATAACATCATTATTGTGCTTAGTGTTAAACTATGAAACAAAGCTAAATATTAAAATATTGGTACCCTAGGGCTGGGCCAACGATATGACAAGCGTTATATCAGCGCTACCTATCAAGATGGCAAATAACTATAGTTACACATAATTCGACAAAGGCTTACAATGCACGAAATACTATGCGAAGGTCGTACAGTAGTGTACATCGTTTATTTGTCAAAACTACTTATGATACACGTACTTGTTTAATACTTTAAAGGCATTATATCCCTCGTCTATATTAAATCCACCTTAAGCTAAATTTCTAATACCTTATTTAAACATTAAACTTACATTCTCACACTTTCAAGAATCATTATTAACGTTTAATTTTATTATTTATAAAAATATTGTCAGATGTTAGTTAACTCGAACTAACAAATCTACGGAAACCTAATTCAAACTTGAAAGTGCTGAGGTTGTAAATAATTCCCTAAAAATCATCAAAGGCACGATAAAATGAGCTTATGGCAGTTTCATGCCTAAATACACACAAGGGACGATACCACTAAGGACCTCCTGTACCTTAACTAATCCACAATATTGTAGTACAGATACTAAAACACTCGATTAAAAATGCTTGTAACCTTTGTTTAGCTATAATAAAAAAACTATTTTATTCACCACGAGATCTGACTCCAACAGGCTGGCAACGCAAATCTTTACCTGCGCATATTATCATGTCGCGTTTATATAGCCATTGTAAAATAATTTTTGTGATGTGTGTTGTATAACAACTATTAATATACTATTTAAATAAATTTTGGCCTAAAATGTGCCCCAAATAATGATTAACAAATTACGCGGAACTTATTGCATAAATATAATTTATGATTACGGACGGCTTATCTGGATGATATGTTGTTCACGTCTGCTGAAATTAAACGCACATCTCAAAGAAATATGCCGTTTCACAAAATAACAAGATTTGCGACAGCCTACCGTATATGTCCGCAGAAATAAACGTCAGATTGCGATGACCTTTAGGCACAGAGAGACGGCAGAACACTCATTGTCCATTCAATGGAGGTAAGGTTACCTGAAAAAAAAATGAAAAAAAAGGTTATTTCGATTTAATTTACCCATTTAACCGTTACAGCGCCAGGATGTTGAATTCGGTTGTTTTTTGTTTAAGTTACTAAAAAAGAGCTGCAGCAGCGTGCGGCGGATGGAGGGCGCGGCGGCGGGGTCGAGGAAGGCGTCGCAGTGGGGCAAGTAGTATGTGCTGGGTACGTACTCTCCGCTCGCTACTTGGAGGAGGGGTAGTAGTAGAGCACGGCGCAGCCCGGCAGCTGCCAGCGCGACGCGTGCAGCTCGATGAGCTGCAGCAGCGTGCGGCGGATGGAGGGCGCGGCGGCGGGGTTGAGGAAGGCGTCGCGCACGCCCGTCAGCAGCCGCTCCAGGTCGCCCGGCAGCTGCGACTCCAGGTCCCGCCCGATGTACGTCAGCACGAAGAACAGGTTCTCCGTCTGAAAGTTACATCATTCATATCTTTATGAGTTTATTTGAAAGTATTGTTTGATGAGAGATTCGATTACGAAACCACGTATTTGAAACCAGAATGTTTGTTTTTTCCCCGTACTGAAAAGCACCGGTTAACCGGTTAAATGCAGTCCTCGTAGCACTTCTAGATAAGCGTGGTGTATATGGTACAGTAGAGGCACACTCACGTCGCTGCGTCGCTGGCGGAGGGCACGGGGTGGCAGATGCAGTCCTCGCAGCACTTGCAGGGGAGCGTGGTGTGTATGGTACAGTAGAGGCACACTCACGTCGCTGGCGGAGGGCACGGGCTGGCGGATGCAGTCCTCGCAGCAATTGCAGGAGAGCGTGGTGTGTATGGTACAGTAGAGGCACACTCACGTCGCTGGCGGAGGGCACGGGCTGGCGGATGCAGTCCTCGCAGCACTTGCAGATGAGCGTGGTGTGTATGGTACAGTAGAGGCACACTCACGTCGCTGCGTCGCTGGCGGAGGGCACGGGGTGGCAGATGCAGTCCTCGCAGCACTTGCAGGGGAGCGTGGTGTGTATGGTACAGTAGAGGCACACTCACGTCGCTGGCGGAGGGCACGGGCTGGCGGATGCAGTCCTCGCAGCAATTGCAGGAGAGCGTGGTGTGTATGGTACAGTAGAGGCACACTCACGTCGCTGGCGGAGGGCACGGGCTGGCGGATGCAGTCCTCGCAGCACTTGCAGATGAGCGTGGTGTGTATGGTACAGTAGAGGCACACTCACGTCGCTGGCGGAGGGCACGAGCTGGCGGATGCAGTCCTCGCAGCACTTGCAGATGAGCGTGGTGTGTATGGTACAGTAGAGGCACACTCTCGTCGCTGGCGGAGGGCACGGGCTGGCGGATGCAGTCCTCGCAGCACTTGCAGATGAGCGTGGTGTGTATGGTACAGTAGAGGAACACTCACGTCGCTGGCGAAGGGCACGAGCTGGCGGATGCAGTCCTCGCAGCACTTGCAGATGAGCGTAGTGTGTACGGTACAGTAGAGGCACACTCACGTCGCTGGCGGAGGGCACGAGCTGGCGGATGCAGTCCTCGCAGCACTTGCAGATAAGCGTGGTGTGTATGGTACAGTAGAGGCACACTCACGTCACTGGCGGAGGGCACGGGCTGGCGGATGCAGTCCTCGCAGCACTTGCAGGGGAGCGTGGTGTGTATGGTACAGTAGAGGCATACTCACGTCGCTGGCGGAGGGCACGGGATGGCGGATGCAAGCCTCGCAGCACTTGCAGATGAGCGTGGTGTGTATGGTACAGTAGAGGCACACTCACGTCGCTGGCGGAGGGCACGAGCTGGCGGATGCAGTCCTCGCAGCACTTGCAGATGAGCGTGGTGTGTATGGTACAGTAGAGGCACACTCTCGTCGCTGGCGGAGGGCACGGGCTGGCGGATGCAGTCCTCGCAGCACTTGCAGATGAGCGTGGTGTGTATGGTACAGTAGAGGAACACTCACGTCGCTGGCGAAGGGCACGAGCTGGCGGATGCAGTCCTCGCAGCACTTGCAGATGAGCGTAGTGTGTACGGTACAGTAGAGGCACACTCACGTCGCTGGCGGAGGGCACGAGCTGGCGGATGCAGTCCTCGCAGCACTTGCAGATGAGCGTGGTGTGTATGGTACAGTAGAGGCACACTCTCGTCGCTGGCGGAGGGCACGGGCTGGCGGATGCAGTCCTCGCAGCACTTGCAGATGAGCGTGGTGTGTATGGTACAGTAGAGGAACACTCACGTCGCTGGCGAAGGGCACGAGCTGGCGGATGCAGTCCTCGCAGCACTTGCAGATGAGCGTAGTGTGTACGGTACAGTAGAGGCACACTCACGTCGCTGGCGGAGGGCACGAGCTGGCGGATGCAGTCCTCGCAGCACTTGCAGATGAGCGTGGTGTGTATGGTACAGTAGAGGCACACTCACGTCACTGGCGGAGGGCACGGGCTGGCGGATGCAGTCCTCGCAGCACTTGCAGGGGAGCGTGGTGTGTATGGTACAGTAGAGGCATACTCACGTCGCTGGCGGAGGGCACGGGATGGCGGATGCAAGCCTCGCAGCACTTGCAGATGAGCGTGGTGTGTATGGTACAGTAGAGGAACACTCACGTCGCTGGCGAAGGGCACGAGCTGGCGGATGCAGTCCTCGCAGCACTTGCAGATGAGCGTAGTTTGTACGGTACAGTAGAGGCACACTCACGTCGCTGGCGGAGGGCACGAGCTGGCGGATGCAGTCCTCGCAGCACTTGCAGATGAGCGTGGTGTGTATGGTACAGTAGAGGCACACTCACGTCACTGGCGGAGGGCACGGGCTGGCGGATGCAGTCCTCGCAGCACTTGCAGGGGAGCGTGGTGTGTATGGTACAGTAGAGGCATACTCACGTCGCTGGCGGAGGGCACGGGATGGCGGATGCAAGCCTCGCAGCACTTGCAGATGAGCGTGGTGTGTATGGTACAGTAGAGGCACACTCACGTCGCTGGCGGAGGGCACGGGCTGGCGGATGCAGTCCTCGCAGCACTTGCAGATGAGCGTGGTGTGTATGGTACAGTAGAGGCACACGCACGTCACTGGCGGAGGGCACGGGCTGGCGGATGCAGTCCTCGCAGCACTTGCAGGGGAGCGTGGTGTGTATGGTACAGTAGAGGCACACTCACGTCGCTGGCGGAGGGCACGGGCTGGCGGATGCAGTCCTCGCAGCACTTGCAGGGGAGCGTGGTGTGTATGGTACAGTAGAGGCACACTCACGTCGCTGGCGGAGGGCACGGGCTGGCGGATGCAGTCCTCGCAGCACTTGCAGATGAGCGTGAGCAGCACTTGCCCGGGCTGTGCGCTGGCGCCGCGGCGCTGGATGGCGCGCCGCCGCAGCTGGCAGTACATCTCCAGCAGGAACGATAGGAACGCCATGAGTCGCGGCCGTCCGCCGCCCACCATCGTCCCCAGTAACTGGATATTAAACATTTTTAGGTTACACATGAAGAAATCTAACAGCTCAACGGACCGACTGAGGGCGTTTGTTTAACACTGTCAAAACAGCCATAATGCCACAAATACCTAGAATAAGTTTTAAATAAACCTGTACTGACCTTATCACGATCGTGATACCATTGCTGACAGGTGTTGAGGAGCGACTCCAGGAAGGTCTCGCCGGTTTCTCTTTCGACTACAGCGATACACCGCCTTGCGGCAGGCAGGGCGTATCTTGGAGATTCAACCGCACGTGATACGAGGTGCCCTACAGCGTCCATCAACGTGCGCGCCATTACTGCGTTTGGATCTGTAACAGACAAATTATTATTACAATTACAGACAATCTGTAAGTAGAGCAGTATATGTAGCCAATTCCACAGAAGAATGCGATCCAATGGGTAGTGAAGAGAAGATTCTACCAGCAAAAATAAAAATCGAATAACCTTCAAGAGCCTTATCGATGCACTCTTGTATCTCTGGAGGGAATGTTCCTAGGTCTCCTGCATCAGCAGCGAGGCCTAGGGCCGCCATTCCACTGGCTAAAGCATCTGCTGATGTCAACGACTTGGACCGTTTAAGGCCCGGCGTGAAAGACTGGGGTCTGACGCTCTTGCCGTTGCCATTAGTCAGCGACGATGGGGGGGACTTCTTCTTTTCTGTGACAATTTGTTGTGGCTGAAGCTTGAAGTGCACACGAGGTCCAACCTAGAATAATAAGAACAATTTCAGTAAGGGCTTTTAAATAATAAATGCGATGCTATAGAAAGTACCTAGATAAGTTGTATAATGTAACATGCTGGTGTTGCCGTACCTGTCCGTGAGTAGTGTTGTTGTCTGCGTTGTTGAGCAACGCGTGCGGCGGCATCACGGGCCGGTAGTGCGGCGGCACCTGCGCGTGCAGCACCGCCGACCGGGAGTGCTGCAGGCCCACGCTCGCGTACCCTAGGCCCATCGCCGACCTGTTATGTATCAAATCATTACACTCGTGGTAGTTAAGCTCATGTGAGGTACGTGAATCAGATAGGATTAAGGTGTGATTCCACAAGAGGACCTGTGTTTCCATAAAAATGACAACCCCAGCAGACAGTCCAAAGTGAGCTATGCGCGAGTGCGATACAATCAATTGTTTAGTAGTATGTATTTATGTATTTTGTGTTTATGTGTAAGTATGCCATACATTTTGCAATCTTATTAGTAGCAGGTAAATTTAAGGAACTATATTAGCGATAAAACCGCCTAAATTGTACGTCTTTCTATAAAAATCATATTGTGTAATTTTCTTGTATGGTGTACAATAAAGTGTATTTATCTATATATCTAATCACAAGTAGAGATTCCCTTATTTCCACATACAGGAAATATTCCCCGCACGGGGAATGTCCCCGGGAACAGCACATCTCTAATCACAACACAGGGATACCGAGACTCTTCCGTCCGCTTGGTATTCTGACATAAACTTTTTATTGTAAATATGTCGTAAGACCGTAAACTAGCGCCATTATTCGGTGAAAATTACAAATATGATTCCCTATTTGTAATTTTCACGAAAAATCATGCATGAAAAAAATATAGTTTTTACTGTATTTAAAAGAAAAAATATACAATTATAGTGCTAATAGTGAAAACATAATTGATTTTAGGTAAAAAATAACTGTAATATGGTAAATCTCTTTCTAAAACAACTTTTACTATGAAAAATGTATGGCGCACGTGTAATGTGACGTCACGGTACATATCGGATCTCCTTGTCTAACACGCGACTTTAATGGCCTGTAAGTCAGGCAGATAGTGAAATTAGGACTACTGGTAGCATTGTACTACCTAACTCGAAGAAACCCAAAAGTAAGCGAAGTATAAGAATTGGAACTTGGAATGTAAAAGGACTTTGACTAGTAACACAACCAGGCAAACTCGATATAATAGAAAGTGAGATGCAAAGTCGAAATATTGATATCCTAGGTCTCAGTGAAGTTCATTGGAAGGGAAGTGGTCATTTTGTCACTGAGAATGATAGTACCGTCTACTACTCGGGCTCGAATGAGAAAAGCGAGAATGGAGTAGCTTTTATAGTACCCAAACGCTGGCAGGGACTAGTAAAGGGATACCGGGGACGCTCTGACAGAATGATGCTTTTGAAATTGGACACCAGACCAGTGACCCTGAATATTATACAGGTGTACGCTCCAACTGTTGCAGCTTCTGAAGACGAAATCGAGCACTTTTACTCGGACTTGAGAGAATTGTTGCGGGCCATACCATCCCAGGAGATAGCTGTTGTAAAAGGAGACCTAAATGCTAAAGTCGGCGAAACGAGAAAGGACCCTTTGAATGGGACCATCGTTGGTAACTATGGTCTATGTAAACGTAATGACCGTGGCGAGATGCTAATGCACTTCTGTACTGAGAGCCAAATGTCCATTATGAATACTTAGTTTCAGCACCACCCTAGAAGGCTTTACACATGGACGGCGCCGGGTAGAAAATACAAGAATCAGATAGATTACGTATTAATAAAATCTAGATGGAGGTCATGCATCACCAACTCCAAAACACTGCCAGGTGCCGACTGCGGTAGCGACCATGAACTTCTCATGGCTGATTTCAAGCTTCGTCTAAGAAGCATTATAAAACGCGTTAATAAACCTGCGTCCTTGAATGGGCCAGCGTTACAACAATTTGAAGAGGAGATAAGACCAAAACTCCGGTCCCTAGAGCTTGACCCATTTGATTCAAGTGACGTTGACTGGATAAGATCGAAAGACGTTATTCTCACAACTGCTAAAGAAGTTTTATTTTATTTTTATTTATTTATACTTTATTGCACATTTAAAAATAATTGTACAAATGGCGGACTTAATGCCAAGAAGCATTCTCTACCAGTCAACCAGTGATCAAACAGAGAAATACAGGCGGTGCAGCAAGAAAAAAAAAAAACATTTATATATATATATACACACCAACATTACATACTTAATAAATAGGTATAAATATATATGATTATCAATTATATACATATACATACACATACATAATATAGTACACAGAGCAAATGAAAGATAAATTATTAGGTCAGCGATTTTTTATGTAACGCACAGTTTAAGAGTGTCCGTCATAATAAGAATTGGATCAGTGATAATACTTGGGACTTGATTGAGAGGAGGAGAACTGTGAAAAACGAAGGTTCTGTAACGGCTTACAACAAGCTTCATAAAGAGGTGCAAACTGCTTTAAGATGGGAAAAGGACAAACAAATTTCTGATATCTGTGAGGCAATAGAACAACATGCTGTGAAGGTACAAACCAAAGACCTCTTCGATAAGGTAAAACTGTTAACGAAGCCACCAAAACCAAAATCGTGGGTAGTTGACGACAAGCAGGGTAACCCTCTCTCCGACCTCAGTGAGGTTTTAAACAGATGGCGAGAGTACTGCTACGATCTTTACAGTCAAAACACGCATGAAGAAGTCGAAAGATCGTGGGATGATTACGAAGCTGAACCCAACATACTACGCAGCGAAGTGGAGGACGCCATCAAGAAGCTCAAACACAAGGCAGTGGGTCCTGATGGCATATCAGCTGCCATGATCAAACATCTAGGCCCCGAAGGTACCGAAACCCTCTACCAGATTTGTAGCAAGATTTGGTACACTGGTACTTGGCCTCAGGACTGGGCACAATCTGCTGTCATCCCCTTACACAAAAAAGGTTCCACAAAGAAATGCGAACAATACCGCACTATTTCCCTCATGCCTCACGCTAGTAAGATCATGCTCCAGATTCTGAATAAGAGATTGGCTGCCTACATAGATAGACAGATTCCTCCGGAACAGTCAGGGTTTGTGCAAGGAAAAGGAACACGAGAGCAAATACTGAACGTACGCCTACTCATTCAAAAATGCCGCGAATTCAATAAACCTCTTGTGTTGTGCTTTATAGACTATGCCAAAGCATTTGACTGCGTAAGATGGAACTCCATGTTCAGGATGATGTCGGAAATGGGCGTGCCATCACACCTTATCTTCCTTGTCCAGAGGCTATACCTTGACGGGTCGAGTTTTGTAAAATTGGATGAATCACAATCTGAAACATTCCGTACAGAACGAGGGGTCCGTCAGGGATGCATACTTTCTCCGAAGCTGTTTAACCTCTACGGCGAGTATATTATGAGGAAGGCGCTTGATGGCTGGGACGGCGGCGTTACGGTGGGCGGTACGAAGATCACGAACCTAAGATATGCCGATGACACAACAATCCTTGCAGCCAGTGAGTCCGAGATGGCTGTGATCTTGGAGCGTATAGAGAGAGTGAGTCTTGAATTTGGTCTGCACATAAACCACTCTAAGACCAAAGTGATGGTGGTGGACAGAGCTCAAGTTTGAAGTCCATCAAATGCGCTCAAGGATTATGAAAAAGTGGAGGAATTTATATACTTGGGGTCGCTGATCTCTAACAGTGGTAACTGCGAGAAAGAAATCGGACGCCGTATCGGGATGGCTAAAAGTGCCATGACTAGCCTCGATAAAATCTGAAAGGACCGTAATATTCGCCGAGTAACTAAGATGCGTTTGGTTCGTACGTTGGTCTTCTCTATCTTCCTGTACGGGGTGGAGACTTGGTGTCTCAAGAAAAAGGAACGCAACAAGATCCATGCCTTTGAAATGTGGTGCTGGAGAAAGCTATTGCGCATTCCTTGGACAGCTATGATAACCAATGTCTCCATCCTCGAAGAGCTAAAGGTCACCAAGCGCCTGCTGACTACGTGCCAGGAAAGGATCCGAAGTTTCTTTGGGCACATAATGCGATCCCCATTGCACAGCCTGGAGAAACTCATCATTCTCGGACAAATAGAGGGGAAGCGCGCTAGAGGAAGAGCGCCAGCTAGATGGGTGGACCAACTCAAAGAGGTGACTAGAGGCCAGATACGGGGAGCGGTAGATATGGCGCAGAACCGGACCGAGTGGAGAAGATTAACATACAGTCACGATCCTCAGCATTGAGGGAACGACCAGAAAGAGAAGTCAGGTATATAACAATATTTTTCGAAATTTCTTAAAGTTTTATTAATTATAATTAAATAGATACTTTTTATTTTACCAAATAAAAAAACATACAAATTCCCCATTCTTAATTTATTTTTAGAGTTGTTGCGATAAAAAATACATGTTCTTTATCACAACGATTAAGTACGTCGACAAAATTTTATGTCTGATATTTTGGCACTATTTTCAGCAATTATTTGAATTTAGTTGCTTGAAATTGACAAAGCAAACGATTTTCATGAATCGGGTAGCGGGATTAATAATTGTTTTTAATGAAAAATGGTTTTATTTGCAAATGTGGAATATTAAACGTCTAAACCAAAGATTGGGCTATGTTTTGCATTTATTGAACAATCCTAAAATCTTTCCTAAGGTCACAAATTAGGCGCTGGAAATATTAGTTTCCGCGCTGGAAATGTGGAATGGCTCTTAAGTTTTTAAAAACATGTTTTGCTAATATTCTTAGTTTTCTCCTAGTTTTAAAGTGCAAAGCGAGAGTTTTTTACATTTACAACAATAGCGATCTACTTAAACCATTATTATCTTTTTTTTACTTCTAGCACAGGCTAATAAATTGGTAATCAACACTGTATACAATCTAAATAGCTTTCGCATTTGTCCAAGCAAAAAATAATTGGACTAACAGCTAGAGAAATTAATTAAAGTGCTAATACGTTACTCTACGTTTTGTTTAGAAATTATAACAACGATGACTGTCCGAATAGCTTGAAAGAAATCTTCAAACAAATATATATCTTAATACAAAAAGGCATTGCATCGGTTACACGTTTTAGTTTGTGTATCGTAGACTTTATAATATTCTATTTTTGTTTTGTTTTCTATTAATTAACATGTTTTTAACTAACAATAAAGTGATGTAAAAAGCAATGTTGTCAACTTCATACCTATATATATTTGTTATGATAATAGAGATTAACATTGCTTAATAAATAATACGCCCACGATTTATTAATTTAATTCCGTAGAGTTAGACCAAGTTAGTTGCGTACCAGTAATCTTGACTCTCACTGAATAACTTAGACCCGTAAATCATAATATAATTTTGTCCAAAATTCTAAACAAAAAGTCAATTACGTAATGGCAAGACAAGTTATATTTGCGGTGGACATAAAATACACAAAAGCTTGTACACAGATTCGTAATCGTTAGATCGAATGCGAGCGAGCGCGGGAACGGCGCGGGTACGTAGTTTCAGTAAAACTACAGCCTGCCTAGCATGAGCACTAAAACACGATATGATATAACGAAATATCGACACCAACTGTAAAAATATGATAGATATAGCCGCCATGTTAAATGTTTCGATAAAATTTCAAAATGGCGGCTATATCTCTCATATTTTTAAACTTGGTGTCGATATATCGCTATATCATATCATATCATATCGTGTTTTGGTAGACATGCTAGGGGGGCAGGGCTTGACTCGACTGGTATAGTATAATACGACAATAAATACTCATTTTGAGATTTCATCCGGTGATAGCGAGCGGCGAGCGATACAAAACACAACAACGATCGGTCTTTGAATTACTATTAATGTCAAATTGTCGACTGATTACAAATCGTTACAGTGTGATTCGTATTTTTCAAAGTTATTAAAAGACCGATCGTATTATCGAGCTATGGACCGATTAAAACTCTGTAAATGTAGCTTTTCTCTCTACCTATCTACATGGGTATGCACTCCAAACGGAATTTTAAAAAAGATGCTTGTTCGAGTGTGCAGTCTAGAAATTTAAAACGAACAATAATTATGAATTAAGATTATTTCATAGTTTTTGCGGACGGAGTATCGCGCTCGCAGTATCGTCAGAATCACGCGCTGGGGTTGACGGTCAGCCAAAAGAGTGCATGAGTATGATAATGTTTGTCGTGTCACTATGTGACGGCTTTTTCTCTCTTCCCACGTTATACGTAACACAGCGACGGACCTCTTTGTTTTACATGCGAACCTCCGCAGACTGGCGGATTCTTGAGTTGCTAATTTGAAATAATGATTATGTAATTTAGTTACTGATTGTTTTACCTGCTTTACAGATTAGTTAATCTAAGTTGGTACCTATCTAAATGTAACTTTAGTAAAGTTTACGCAAGAATGACGATTATAGACAAGAACATAAAAATCAGTCTCTGGGTTAGGACATGGCTGTAATTAATTAACCTTTTACCTGGTATAGACATTTTTTATTTTCATTGGTTCTTAATCTTATCTCAAGACCTTAAAGTTCAAAATATGGTAGCATCTATATGGCCACCACAGGTTATAGGGTTAAATAATCTATGAAAACAATGCTAAACTAGGTAGCCTATGTTTTGCTATTAAACAATTTGAATGGCAGGACATTTGATGATGATGTAACTCATACTTCTGTATATAGAGCCAAATTAACCAATCCGCGGGCTGGTCGCTATTCACAAACGGATACAATGGCCCACGGCGCGTGAGTCAATCATAATTAATTATGTTAGAATGCAGTCCGCATAGCCTAAGGACCCGCTATGGAAGGACTGCGCAATTGTTATGGTGATGGGCAGACTTGAGCAGCTAGCGGAACTCGGTAGAGGTTGTTTTTTGGAAAGAATAAGAACACGGATAAGGTCCAATGACACGTGACGGACAGTATCTTAAAAAAATTAAAGTATTTCATTCTATGTATCTATGTAAAGACTACAAAGCCAGGTTCGAATCCCGCAATGGGCATATGTTTCTGTGAACATCAGTCTTATGTGTTTCAGAACATTTATCCGTTATCTAGTCGCCAATTTAACTTTGCTTAGTGTAAATGTGTGATTGTGGTTAGATTTTATTAATTATTTACTATAAAAAGAAACCTGTCTAAAATCATGTAGGTCATCATAAAATTTAATGTCCAAGATTGCTGTAGTGTAAAATTCTGATGTAAATTATTGATAGCTATAAACCTAAGTATTGCATATGCTAGTGTGAACTAGGTGCTCAGATAACTAGATAACATTAGTAACCGGTGGATCAGTGGACTATCTCCGCTCTGATCACTGAGTGGGGCGAACTGGCGACAAATCGCGTGACCGGGATAACAATGCGATGTCGCAACTGAACTGAGGGTCTACTACGAAAATGTTTCGTTCGTTCGAACGTTAGACATAACAAATTAAAATACCTACTCTAAGTACTTGTGTCAAACATTTGTTAATTTATAAACAATTGAAAACAGTCGTGTTTTTTGCCTGGATAAGTTTGTTATTCATAATTTGTTAAAGGATTGGCACAAATGAATAATTATGTGACGACCTGAGTAGCCGAGAGGCGAACATGAACTTGGTGTCGCTATCTCTGAGTTCTGGGTTCGATTTCAGGTCGGTCAATGTAGAAAAATAACTCTTATATTGTCTCGGGTCTGGGTGTTGTAGTACCGTCGTTGTTTCTGAGTTCTGTAACACAAGTGCTTAAGCTACTTATCATAGGATTAATGTATGGGATGTTGTCTAATATTTATGTATAAATATATTTACTAAAATTTATTACATTTATACGTTACGAACTTATGAACGAACGAAACATTTTCGTAGTAGGCCTACTGAGTACTGACGCTGCGCTGCGTGCATGCGAGTCGGCGGGAATTGGGTAAGTGGCGTGTCCTGCCTGGGAGCAAGAATACTGCACGGATTAGGCAATTGCCATCAATTTTTTTTATGTTGACATATCTGGGTGTTTTTATAATAGTCCTTGGATCGCTTGGTAACATATCCGGAATCAGCTCATTTATAATTTTTGCGAGATCTTTTAACGCTATTTGAGTAATATTCCTTTCAATAGCACAACTTCTTATATTTTCACGAAACAAAGACATTTTGGAATATTTATCAATGTCACTGTCACCTTCACTTTCCTTAGAGCTCTCAGGTCGTAAATTTTGAGCATCATATCCAGCATTATAAAACTGATTGCTAAATGAACAAGAATCGTTTTGTTGGATGACATTATTCACAGAGTCCACTTGGTCGTGGTAATGGCAATTATATTCAGTACCTACGGAACCTTCTCTGATATCACTACACCCCGCTTGGCATGAATCATTAAATTGTATGTTTTTGTCCTCATTCGAAGTCGACATAATTCTTTTATATTCCTTCGATATTTTTCGCCTGATTCCTCCGGTTCTTGCTTTCATTTTCCAAATTTTTTTAAACATTTTTATCAATGAAATAGGTAACAATAACCTATGTTCGACCGCAATGCAAAGACAAAAAATAGTTAGGCAATTAAATTTTAACGTTGTACGGTTTCACATTAAACAATTTGATTGAGAAAATCACTACTTCCACCATAAAAATTGCTTTTTTCAGTGTCGAATAATAGTGGTTTACAAATACCGTGAAGTATAGTATGTTCTTATCGCATTACTATTACCAACATGTATATGATAAAAGAACTGTTAGATGGATAATAGTACTCAGTTGATCTTTAAAAATGCCAGCATTACAATGATTTAAGTTTGTGCTGCTCAGCAACACTAAGCCTTTATTTACCATTTAAAAATGCTACTATACATCCAAAGGCACTGACAACATCTAAAAACCGTATAGTCAATTTACGGAGCATTATATTGGTTCAAGTGTTTGCCATTAAGAGGCATTAGGCACTAGTAACTTCTAAAATGCTTCTATAAAACCTAAGGGACTAAAAACTGCTAAAAGCTGTACAACGGTTTGACAGTGCATTATAATGGTCTAGGTTTGTGCTACTAAGATGCATTAGGCAATTCCTAACTACTTTAAAATGCTCTTGTTGGTCCAAAGCTGTACAGTGACATTGAGGCAAGCTAGACTAAAACTGAAGGTGTTATAAAAGAATTTTAAAAAAGAGTCATCCAACCGTTATGCAGTGTAAAGTATTACAATGGCTATGAGATGCCTATACAGAGCGACAGACCATTGGGTGAACTTTTCTGAGAGCCCAAAGAGACCTTAAGATTTGCATAAAGTCACCATTGATTAGTTAAAATGCTGAATGTGTTACTTGGGAAATATGTACATAAATAGGTCAAAGAGTTGCAGGTTTCTCATATACAGGCAACTCGGTTAGCTTCAAGACTTCAGCCGAATTCCGATTCAATTTTCTAGGAGTCCGTTTAAATTCGATTCGTGTATTGTGATTTCGTATGCGAATTGAAATTAAATGATTAAACAATACGTTTATATATTTTTATTTATGGTGTACGTGCTGCACTGTCATCCAATTACTGTCATTGTGTACATAATTCCATTTATTTTTCAGTATCTGTAGTAGGACCTACATAGATTAATAAATTAGAACTAAAACATGTAAATGTTACGCTATTTCTGTAATATCTTTAATACCTATTAACATGCAAACTGCCAAGTTATAGGTAAGGTAGAGTTAGTTTTCACCAAGCGCCCGCAAACGTGGACACTTTTGTGTCTTGTGTCAGACACAAGCTACCGATGAATATTTGATTTCTATAGAACCAGTATGAAATCATCCACTCTCTGCGCATACGTAAACATTTCTTGTGTCCAGTTGCTTCTACTTAACAGATATTCATGATGATCAAAAAGTGTTCGGTGTCGGCAACTGAAAACTAAGTGTCCACGTTTGCGCAGCGCCTAACTCTACCTTACCTGAAACTTAACAATTTGGGAAGATCGCGTTGTGAAAACTTCGTTATAATCAATTTGGGATCAAACATGATTTGGTAAATGACTTTTAATCGTATAATTTTGTGTGTTGTCTTGTTTCGCAAAACCTGACAGTCTCAGTTAAGTACTTTTACTAGACCAATATTAATATTATTTTTTATTGCATTAACTAACATTAAACAATTTGATATATATATTTTTATAGGCTTTGCCCACTAAATTTCAGATTTTGCAAAGTATCTTTTGGATGCACTATTATACAACTTGAGCTTGAGTCGTCACATTTCATACAAAAGCAGTAGGTAACACAAATAATAATTGCGAGACAAGGTCGCGGCCGACTGGAGTTTTATTTACATTCATACCGCCCATACATGTACTTATAGTACCGGAGATCTCGATTACCTACATATGTTGAGCCGGGACGGATTACATTTCATAACTACTAAATAACTTAGGCAGGGAGATAATATTACTGTAGGTATTTAGTACACAACGAATTGCGAGACACGAGTGAGCGAGGATAGATAGATAGATAGATAGATACTCTTTATTGCACACCACACAAAAAAACAGTACAGAGAAACAATAAATTTAGAATGGTACAATTTAATAGGATAGTGACTGAAAATTGTTTTTTTTTTTTAAACTGTTGATTCAAACTTTTCTACAGAATATTAAAACGAAAAGAAAAATAAATAACAAACAATTTAAAAATAGCAGACCGTGATATTTTATTCTTAAACATAACGACTACAATATTTCAGGAAATGTTTCTTAACCTACAGATGGCAGACTACTGTAAAGATAACCTTTAAATTGGACGCAATATTCATAAGGCACGTGGCCATTAAACCGAAACAGACCACCATTTGTCTACATGACCATACGCGTCTGGGGCCAGTGTTTATGTTCGAATGTCAGATGACTCAGCGGCCCTCCGCTGGCTGACAAACGCCGACAATTAGTGGAAATGCGAAACTATTCGAATGAAGTCACATTTATAAGTGTTTGGAACAAGTGACCTTCAGAAGTTTAATGGCGTACGAGACAATACACACAGCGTTCAATCGATGTAGGTACCTACAGTGACGCAAAGACAGGCCAGTGGCAGATAAGTCAACTCGTATTATACGTTTCTTCCGGCTGAAAGAGAGCTGATTATCTGCCTTATTCGACATAGCTTTTGCAGATATTAACCGATTTGAGCTGAATGGAGGACACTATTAAATGGAAGTTGTTTGTAGATAATTTTTTATGCCTGGCATTGTACCTGAAATTATTTAACTTGAAACAATCAGCTTAGCTCCTAGATGTTTTAGCGTTAAATTTTTCTAGGTGTAAAATTGTTACTTGTTGCAATTGTTATTGTAACTTCTGACACGGTAGATAGACACTATTAACATACAAGATAAGATTCTATAACTACTATTATACTATACCTAGGTCTTATCATTTTTACATCAATGCACATGTGCATGTGCTTTAGCTGTCAAGAGTCAACAAGACTTGTATATCGTCAAATTATGAACACAATGCACCTAAAATAAAGAAGCGATATTTAAACGAAAATAACATAACACGGGTACTGCGATTTGGAATAAGGAAAAAATATATTTTTTAAGAGAGCTCTGGTACTTATTAGGTACTGAGTGAATTGGAAAATAAAGTAAACAGAAATATCTTCAGGGTGACACTATGTTCTCAAAGTTGACCTTGATTGAAAACAAATCAGCCACCTGGTAACTACACTTACATATCAGAAGTAGAGAATCTTCCGCGAACCATTTTCACACACAAAATCCTTGGGTTTAGACTAGAATCACTAAAACTCCGCAGCGCGCGGTATCACAGTCGTCATCTCACTGTTTAATTGTATTTAGATAAATTGCTGTTTACACGCCCCACAATAAATTTTATCAACGTCTTACATAGAGACCGTGCCTCAAATCCTAGTGCAAACTTGGCAATGTTGCCGACCAATTACGTCTCATTTCTCTCATAGCATCGGCAACATTATTAATAGAATCCAGTATCCGCTATTCAAAGCTTCGCGGAAACTGGCTCAGCAGAAGGGATCGGAGGGATCAGTCGTGGAGCACTGTCGAGTCGTCCTCAAAAACACCGAGTGGTTATTGAGTTAGGTGTGAGTTTCGTTCGAAAGCGTTCGCGTCGTGGTTCGTTGTCGCGATAAAGCCGGGAACTCCACCGCGGCGTGTCCCGGCGCGCGGACTGCGCGGGGCGTGCGCGTGCGTCGCGTTCAGCCCGTTTTGGCGCGCGGCGTGCTCGCGTCACCGCAGCCGAGAACAAAGTGATAACAAAAACTATAATAATTGACAACACTCGTCTTCAGGGGCGCCTACGTCGCGGCGTCGGCTCTATCTCCGCGAGTTTTGTTGTGCCCCCGCTGGACGGTAGCCAACGACGTCGATTGCAGTTACGTTAGGTACTGCCGCTTTTGATGAAAAACAAACTTCCGCTCCAAGGTCAAAATTTGTGTTGATATAAATCCCAAAATAAACTGAACACGAACTGAAGGAGCGCGATATTGATAAAATTTTCTTTCGCTGAACCAAAGAAAACTTGCGTTGGTTCAATAAATAATCACTTTCAAGTGAACTTTCATGAATATAATAAAAAGTTTCGCTGTTGAGATGATCGTCGATTAAAAAAGATAAAAGACCGAAATTTATATTTTTGTTCATAGGAATTATCGGTTAAAGTTTCAATTCCGATAAGCAATAAAGTAAAAAATACATTGACTGTTAGTGTATAGTACATTAGCAATCAAAATATGCGACAGGACACTAGGTCGTCAAGCCACTACTAAAGTAGCATGTTAGACTCACTGCGACGCAAAGTCAAGGCTTCCTATTTGCAGCTTCGGCACATGCCAATATGACGACTACCGACGCAACGGCCCATTGACAGCATTACATCACAAAATATACTACCTAATTTGGTCTTGACAGTACAGATGTTGAGAGATCTAATTAAAACAATTTATTATAAAGAATTCAAAAGCTTAAAAGGGATATTTTTATTTATGATAACAGGTTATCTGTTAACCTAAAAGGACTGAAGTGTATAAATATGATTGATTGATCACAAATAAACAACAACACCAATGTCGAAAAGAAGATGGAAATTGCACTACACGATTGTTACTTTCTGACGCTTTCAGCTGGAAATCGGAAAAGGTCAATTTTTCTCCGTCATCAAGTGGAAAAAAACAGAGAAAAAATTGCCCTAAATTATAATTTGATTTATTCTGCGGGATCTTTCAGAGAAGTCGAAGCCCTAAGCTTATCAGAACGTTGAGAGAACAAGTAGATAAAGTGATCATTATTCGATCTAAAAGCCCTAGATAAATAGACCGTCCAGCCGGAAAGACTAGATAAGACTAAATTTGCGAAGATTGGCGAGAGAGAGCGGGACAGCGGTATTGTTGGTCACGGTTGTCGAAAAACGCAGCTCGATCGTTAATCAGTGAAACAGCACCCAAGAAATTTATACGGCTGCGCGTACGCACGACCCGGCGGGTTATGATTTATAATTGTTAGGTGTCATAAAAGCACCAGATGGACAAATTATTGCATTTAAGAATTTATTTTCGACGTAGAGATAAAAGATAAAACTGTAGAGATAAAAGAACACTATAAATAAAATACACATTATAGGTATCACAGAAACACACTTACATACGTAAACCCTCATATCGTGCGCCGTCAGAAGTTGTCATCTGTTTTTTGAGCAGTCGTGTAAAAATACCGGTTGTGTCAGTCTCATCCCAAGTCCCATCAACAGGACCCAAACTTGTGCGATAACAAAAGAAAGGTGGCTCACCTAGTTTGAAGGTCGCTGGGCTTGGCCATGGTGAACTCCTTGGCGTGGACGTTCAGCTTGTTGGTGGACCCCGGCGCGGCTCCGGGCGCGGCGTCTGTGCGGACACCTGTGCGTCAACGACGTCGTCAAGAGAAGAGGAGATAGGAAAGACAAAGTAGGTTAGTGGAATAGTGTGTTGTTAGTGTATGAAGCGTGATTGTACTTGGCTGGAGGTGTGAGTTGAAATGGTGGGATTGGAGATAGCTGTGCTAAATGGGGTATAACTTGCTTCGTATTAGGAACGGGCCGAAATAAGTTTTTATTCTGGTTTTTGATTTATTCTTTGATTTAATCTATTTTACACCTTACACTCAGACGGTGCTATCCATAGAGGAGAAGATACCTTTTGGAGCTCGCTCAAAAGTTATCTGTCTACCTACCTACTACAGGCTACACCATGACCTAAGTACGAGTAACAAGTATTGTACAGTCACGGGCTATTGAATGTACACTTGCTCGTGACTGTACATTAAGCTGGACGCTTGTTAAATTTTTCGCGCTTAGCGGAAAATCCAAGGATAAAAATTAAATGTATCACGAGTTAATGTGACTGTACTGCCAACGCATGTTGACCAGCCCGATGGTCCGCGGATGAAAGTAGCGCGTTTGACCGCCGAAGTCACGCACGACGATGGGCTACTTACAATGTTCGCGACTCGCTCGATTTGCGATCGATCTTCCACAACACTTACGTATGATGTTTAATTGAAAAACAGTCAATAATTGATACGTTGTTAGTGTCGTCCACTCTGTCACTAAATGCAAAGCGAATATGAGGGTATGTTATCATCATGATGTAGTTTCCTACTTTTTTAAACTAGGTACCTAACTTTCAGTGTTTGATAAATTTACCGTCACAGTGTAACGTTGATTTTTTGAACGAACTGACAGGTCGTCTCGTTTCAAAGGCTTTCGTCTTAAATTAAACCAATGAAATTTTGTTTGAAGTTGAAATATAAAATTATATAGTTGCTAGGAAATAGGGATACGCTTTTCGAACTTAAACTACTATATATAAGCTAACATATGAGACGAAAAGTTTATTGTTGACAAGTCATATACACAGACCTGACGCTTCCGTAGTCGTTGCGGCGGCCGTCACGCTTGTTACTACTATTGCGGCCGTGGTCACGGCTACAGGGGACGACGGTGCGGCAGGGGCTACCGGTGCCGCTGGGGCTACTGGAGCCACTGGTGTGACTTGAGCAACTTGTACCACTTGAGCGACTTGGACCACCGAGGCTACAGCCACCGACACCGGCACCACCGCTTGTGACGCTGGGGCCGCCGCCACCGGCTGTCCCAGCGACTGTTTCACGATACACCGAGACATCCTAACCTCAATTCACACAAAATTACGACAAAACACACGCATGACAAACACAATCCACCGCAACAAACATACGACTGTCGGCCCGTTCCAAATATGAAGTTTTGTTTATTTTTAATTTTGGCGCCAATTTGCGCAGCGACGTTTGCCAGCCAAGTACCTAGTTCTGAGCAGAGACAATAAATGATCATTTAATCGAGAAGGCATAATCATAATGTGAATCGATTTGTAGAAGCAGAAAATTAAAGTTTTATAATGTAATTTGAAAGATTGCCCTTTTAAGCAAAACTATTAAGTCAAGCTTTGGTGCCAATATTAAACTAATTTTAACCAATAGGAAAAATCTGATATTTTGATAAATTTTTATATTATTACTATTATTAAGTACGTAAGTATCGGCGCCAAACACGATCTACTTTCACAAACTCTCAAAATACTCACCTGGAGGTCTATAAATCTCAAGCGTAGGCTTCCCTTTAGCGTTGGTCAGAATCATACTTCGCCGCTTACCATTATTGGGAAACTGGAAGAAAGAAAAGGTTTACTAAAATACTCATATTAAAAAAATTGTTTAACGTAACTTCAGGCAAGTAGTCACAATTTATTTTGGTGGCTTATACACTGCCTGCATCATGCGAAGTAAAATAAGTAACATCATCAACGGATATATTCGGCTATGCGTAATAGGTCTTAAATGTGATATAACAGCATTCGGAATCGAAATGTGAGATTTGATATTTTATTAAATAATACTACTAGGTAGTACTTAAAATTTTAACATCTATTTACCAAATAGCATCAAGTTCACTTGGATAATTTTGAACAGCCCTGAGAGCAAGTTCATGAAAAACATTCCGTAGGTAAGTACATTAACCCTTTACCTAATTGAGTTTAATAAAGGGAACAAACATGTCGCTATGAGTAGGAACATATTCTGCCAACAACTGAGACTATTCTACCAAAATACTTAACTGTATTATGAAAACAGCTCTTTGGGATTTTCAGCTACTGAATAAGTGGAATGTCAATGTTAAAATGGTATTATTAAATAGGTTTTATGGTTTATCTCGACAAAACACAGAAATATTCCGTATGCTAGACTCTAGCTAAGTATCACAAGTCGTTTCAGCATAGCATTAGTAAGAACGATAAAACATTTTTGTTCCATACAGTAAGCTTTACTGGGAAAATGTCGACAAGATTAGCAATTTGATTGAATTTAAGTGGCAATAAGCTATCCACGTCTACCTTATAACCAATAGAAAAGACGAGTACTAGAGTGGAAACCGTGTACCGGCAAACGCGTTGGTAAGGGTAAGTGGGTTTCCACCACCAAAGCCGAGACGAGACGAGTTTTCTTCTGTCGCGTCAATGGCGACTCTAGACGGACTTCGACCACAACTTGGCAACTTCTACGGCGTTTTGTGTAGCTCTATTTAAGTAATTCCTCGTGCAGGTGTAGGAACACAAAAGGCAGGAGAGTATGTGAGCCATAGTTTGTGGGTCCACACCACAGTCACATTTGCTTTGCCGCTCGGTCCTCATACCCCACTTTACCAAATTCTGTGTACAGCGGCCAACCTCTGTACGAAGACGGTTTAAGGCCTTCCAGGTTGGCCAAGGCTGTTCATGCCCAGAAGGAAGGTGTTCAGACGGCGATATTAATTTAGAAGGCGAATGAATTTTTTCTTGTCCACTCGGGCGATCATTTAAAAACACAGCTCCTTTCTCTGTTTTGGGAAAACCCACTCAAGAAACCAATTTGAGATATTTTTTGTCCCATTTTCAGTTGCATTAATAACGTATTGATAATACTTAAGTATTACGTCAAATTAAAAGTTTACGAGAATACAGTTTTACATAGTTATGTTACTGGGACCAGATCGACACTGGATTGCGACCAGGGCAGTCTTAACATATCCCTGGGCCCTGGGGCACACGATCCTATTGCAAAGTAAAATGAAATACTGTTGGTATGAATTCATGAATTCCAAAAAGTAATTTCATATCTCCATTAGAAAAAAAATAAGGGAAAAGATTTAAACTATGCTTATTCGCTGTGTGCGCGATGACAGCGCCCCTACTGACCACAATTATTGTGGACTAAGATCTCTCAAATTACGGCAACTGGATGGTTTGAGAATGATTTTCGGATTGTTTTTGTTCGAAATTAGATGAAAATATTTAAAAAGTTTGTGCATATTATAATAAGTGATTTTCTTACTTGAACTAAAATATAAATGTTATAATATGTACAGGATTTAAATCAATACAATATGATATAACTTTCTAACTTCAAACTGTGCAAAAAGGGAAAGAATTAGTATTAGCACAGCATGTGAGAGACGTTAAAGAGCTTAGAACCAACGGACAAAGCTACTTATTAAGAGCTGTGATCATAAGATAAACGTCTGTGACACAAACCCCCTACAAACTTTTTTCTTTTCACAGCAGCTATCAATTTATTTCTATCCATCTTGATGTTGGAAACGAATAAAACATGAACGAACTGGGTTTTCCCATTGTTTCTACACTTTATAACACAACACGTACTGTGACCCATATAGCGAATTTTAACGTTTTTACTTTAAAATACTTAATTTCGTTAGTATGGAATTCTATGGAAATATAGCAATTTAACACATGACAGTCCAGAGTTATTTCACATTTCAAATAGCGTGCTGCGATCGATTTGACGTCCCCTACCACCCACTTTGCACATAGCAAATAGTTTAAAACTTTTCCCTTCTTTTTTCTAGGCTTTAACCGTATTTTCTTTCTTTTCAGCTAACAGTGTTTCTTAGTTTGCAAACATGTTTTGTGCCCCAGTGCTTTGGGGCCCCCGTGAGGCCGGAAGCCCTGGGCACGGGCCCCGTGTGCCCTTATGATAAAGAGAGAACTGATAGCTACTAAGCTGTTACATTACGGCCCGGGAATTGGGTTTCTGGCAAAGGCTGTTTGCGGTAGCTAGATGAGAAGGCGTGTGTTCGAACAGAACGGCGCGTGCGTTGAAAAAGATCTACGTTCAGATATTTACAGCAAACAGCTGTTAATTAATGTTTTCTTGACATAATTAGGTAATGCAAAAGAAAAGTAATATTCAAAACATTTATGACTTATGTTTCGACTCTCGCTACGCAAAACATTAGAACCGTGCAGAATCAAACATTTTACCAATTTTACTTGTAGTAATGAGTCCTGTTTGAACAGTTTTCTTATTTAATTATGTTATAAAAACACACAAAGGCCATTCATGTATTCTAAGATGTGTTAATTGATTTCGAAAGGGTATAATCCAAATTTAAAAGGCTATCTGGTACAGACAGACATCCAGTGGGTGTGAATTACATTATGATTCGCCCACATCCAACAGAGTTGAATTTAGACACTTATTATTTTACAATTATGATAGACTAGCTTTTGCTTGCGACTACGTCTGCGTTGACCTTAACCGGATAAAAAGTATCATGTGTTATTCCAGGCCATGCTATAATATTAGTAGGATTAAACTTTCTATTCATCATCATAAAGATATATTATAACGAGCAAAGAAAACTTCCTACTCTTAAATGAAAGGACTCCCGGATTCGAACAGACCGGCGGAGTCCGAATCTATGTACTTAGATTGTTTTTTTTTAGATACTTGTATACATGTAGCTATGTACTTTTAATAAAAGTATAAAAGAACACCTTCCTACCATTTATTGTATGAAAGGATTCCTGCACCAAACTTCAAGTGAGTTTTGAATAGAACGGAGTCCGGACCTGGACGGTCCAGACGAACTGTTTATTTTTAGTGATTGTTGAAATGGTTGAAATTGTAGTTAGTTACCTGATTATGATGTAAGTTGTGGTGCGACTGCGGGCGAATAAAACTGCGCTCCCGCATGATGACGCCAGGCGACGCGAAGTCCTGCATCCTGTAGCTTCGCTGCAGCTCGTTCCCTACCCCCACTTGCGTCTGCATCTTGATAATCTCTACCTATTATCACTAACTTCTTTTGTTTCACAGATTAACACGCGCCTTTTGTTTTTATTATCTTTGTCGCGTGAAAAAATACTCTTTGGTAAATTATTGCGCTCTGGCATTCAGCATTTAATGATTTTTTTTATAAATTTAAATTACTGTTTCAATAAATAGTTTGGATTAATCAATAGTTATTTTAAACTCTATCTAAAGAATACAAGACCCATTTAATAAAATAAATACACTAGATGAATGACTAGTATTATAGTTACCTTTACACAATGTCACAACTTTTTTTTAAATATTTTTGTTAAATATTTTATTCAACTATTTACAAAGTTTAATAAAAAAAATTGCTATAAAACTGCTATACACGTCAAAAATGCGAGTAGTAAACCAAGCTTTTAATATTAAAAGGTAAAAATCACAATGATAATTGTGACGTCACGTTAGAGATCACTTTTCTCCGATTTACATATGCATATATAAATTAGTTTTTTGGCTCCATCTGCCGTGGCCACAGAGAGATGGAGGCTTTTCGATTTTGTTCGTTTAGCGTACGACTTAGTACAGTACAAGAGCAGTGCAGGATTGTGTAGTGCCTGACGGTCACCGAGCGATCTTTACTGTGTTTCGAGGGGCCGAAGATAGTTCCAGCGCCAGACTCGAATCGTTTCGTGGGAGAGGCAGTAATCTAAAACAAAGAGAATTAATATAAAAATAATGTCTTTCAACAGTCACACCAACTATCTAGCCACAAACTAAGAAAAGCTAGTAGTATGGCGACTACATAACAAATAAACATACTTAAGGAAAAACATGTATAAACATCCATGACTTAGGTCAATGCTCATTGCTAGTGCTCATCACATAAACATTTACCCTTTGCAGGATTCGTCACTTGGTTTTCCGGTCGGCAATTTGTTATCGAATAGTTCTGAATCGAGAGCCAGATCATTATTTTATTAACTGCAGTTGCTGTACTTCTCTGTTTGGCCACTAGTTGACTAGTGGAGAATGCTTCTTGCAATGAAGTCCGCCATTTGCTTATTTTTTTAAATGTGCAATAGTTGATTTATTAAAAAAAAAATTTTTAGGGTTAGCTTTTAATTGATGATTGATGCTCAAACATTGATGTTAATATGGACATGCCTCCGTGATTCTGGAATTTCTTGGTATCAGTTTTTGAAAAAAAGGCGTATCCATATTATGCTAGCACTACCAAAGTACATCAAATCAATCTACCTACTCCGATCACTGCTTATAACTAGATGAATTTGGTGTGTGTGATGGGGGGTGATGCTTGGTGAATCTATTATACGTGAGTATATGTACATTTTCCTAAACGCAAAATTTATTGTTAATGAAAATACGGCTCTGAAACTTCGACAAAGTAAATATTGGGCGACTTGCCAACACTGGCAGCGCATTGAAGCGATAAAAAAGTATTTTACACAAATTCTGCCACTTCCTTTCCCATACGGGTTTCCTTAATTAGATCTGAGTAATAGATATTCAGTTTATGAATGTGTAAACGCCAACGGTGATTTTTCAAATTCTTTTCTAAACAGTTTATTAGAATACTGTACAAAGGAATAGGACGCTCCATATAACAACGGTATCAGCATTATACCATTTTAACTATGGAAGCAACAACGAAATCGTGAAAAAATTACTAGTTTCTTCTCCATACGGCAACCATTTTGACGAACTCCGTATCCGACAGGCGAGCATGTAGAGGTCAATGTAGAAAATGAACTTTTTTATATTGTCTCGGGTCTGGGTGTTGTGGTACCGTCGTTGTTTCTGATTTCTGCTTATAAGCTACTTATCATAGTATCAGAGCAATGTATGTGATGCTGTCCAATATTTATTTATTTATTTATAATTATCATCGAAGTAGCGCGTGAGTTTGTATGGAGCATCTATTCGAGAGCAGCTGATCACGTGGTTTTAAGGAGTGTCCTATTCTTTTGTACACCCTGTATACAGAAATGGCGTCAAACGAAAGTCGAGAGATGAAGCACCCATAAGGCTTAGGATTTAAAGGTCCATGTCCGATCACCCCCTGTACTCGTATAATTACAGTCTTTAAAAAAAAAAGGAGTTTTCGAGTTTTTAGTATTCAAACCTTAATGCAATCATATTATGTTGCTGTACTGTAATTAGCAGTTAGGTCTTGACTAAGAGAAATTATTCGTCACAGATACATATTAAGTAGGTACGTTACATGATTTTTTTCGAAATTGAATTGTAATTAGTATGCCGTATTTGCTGTGTGCGCGATGACAGCGCCCCTAGTGACCACAATTATTGTGGACCTCTCAAAATATGGCAACTGGATGGTTTGAGAATGATTTTCGGATTGTTTTTGTTTGAAATTAGATGAATGAATCTAAAAATTTTGGGCATTTTTTAAAATAAGTGATTTTCTTACTTGAACTAAAAATAAAATATAAATGTTCTAATTCGTACGGGTTTTGAATCAATACAACATGATAAAACTTTCTAACCTCAAACTGGTGCAAAAAGGGAAAGAATTAGTATTAGCACAGCATATGAGATACGTTAAAGAGCTTAGAACCAACGGACAAAGCTACTTAATAAGAGCTATGATCATAAAATAAACGTCTGTGACACAAAACCCCTAAAAACTTATTTCTTTTCACAGCAGCTATCCATTTATTTCTATCCATCTTGATGTTGGAAACTAATAAAACATGCACGAACTGGTTTTCCCATTGTTTCTACACTTTATAACACAGCACGTACTGTGACCCATATCGCTAATTTTTACGTTTTTACTTTAAAATACTTAATTTCGTTAGTTTAATTATAATTCTATGAAAATATAGCAATTTGACACATGACAGTCCAGAGTTATTTCACATTTCTGCCAACTAACATGCTGCGATCAATTTGACGTCCCCCACCACCCACTTTGCACATAGCGAATACAATCACCAAAACAATCGTATTTCGATCTGACACTATTACGTCAAATGTTATTGCAAAGTTACGTACCCGGGGCCAAAGGTTTACGTTTGGCTGACTGTTCAAAACCGTTTGATATCAAATTGTAAACCGATATACCACGCGGCACTATGTTTTAGCATTAGTGTCACGTGATTTGTCGGATGTCAATTCGATATGTCAGTGAGCTACAGAAGCGTAGGGGAGAACGGGGATAGTTGATAGGGGTAGGTTGCCTGTCAATTTTTTTTAGAAGTGTTGCATTAAGTAACTGGGTGCGAAAAGCCGTTTATTCTATGACGCGAATATGAATGACGCAACACTTTCAAATAAATTATATAGTTTCCAACAATTAGTCAACCTACCCAAATAGTCAATTATTTCCGGTCTACTGTCAGCATAGTTTAGACGAAAAATTCAGTCTTAAGTTATGGACTACTGGGACCGACAGTAAGTCGGCTTACAGTCGGCTACTGACAGACTAATTGACAATACGTTTGGTGTAAGCGCAGCCTAAACACTAACATGATGATGATAGGCATCAATGGTAATTTTCATCAGTTGAAAAACCTATGTTTGGAAGGATACCAATTAATTTTGCGTAAGGCTTGACGAAAGAGGTTGGCGTCATTCGGTTCGTTTTGAAACGGTATAATAGGTACGTGCCGGTAATGATCGTTTTATCAGCGTTACTATAATCAACATTTTTGCGACTGTTCATTATTGGTTATAGAGTCAATTAATACATTTTCTGAAACTAACAAGAATTTAAACCAGTTTTAGCTGGTGTAAAAATTGGAAGAGTCGCGTTCCGCGAGTTAGTTGACTTCTAAATTGAATTTCACTAAGCTCTGTGAGCCACTAGCAGAGGTTTAGTTCATTTGATAGACTGT
The DNA here is from genome assembly GCA_963576865.1 of Anania hortulata. Classification (NCBI taxonomy): domain Eukaryota; kingdom Metazoa; phylum Arthropoda; class Insecta; order Lepidoptera; family Crambidae; genus Anania; species Anania hortulata. The sequence continues at coordinate 18,190,125 of OY756398.1, read as the reverse complement.
TAGTACTACTTGAAATCCTCTGGCAAATATGTGATCCTAACAGGGGACAACTATAATGATTGTGAAAGGTTCGAAGGTAGATCAGATTATGATTCAATTTCATTGATTTTATGATTTGAATTGGATCATAATGCTCTACATTCGGACTAGTTTTACACATCATTATAGTTTACATAAACTTTTACATTAATTTTAAGCTTTTTTGCTGTTAAAAGCATCATGCACCTCTTTTGTGGCTGTGCTGGCCACTAAAACTCTAAAAGTTTTTTTAAAAGAGATTCTACCGTAGCTATGGGCGTCACGTGGTTGGTAGCTATCAAAAACTTTTTTAAACATGGATTATTCATTGCGGCCAGTAACAAAACGTAATGTTACAAAACGGATTGCACAGTGAAAAAAGGAACTAACCAATTACACGTACAGGCATCCGCGCGTGTGTGTGAGAGCCGCGCGCGCAGAGCGTTGAACTAGCCGAACGTAAATAAATAAAATACCGAAATTAGGTGATGTTGAAATATTACTTCTTACTTCATTAGCAGTGATCGAAATAGGTAAATTGATTTAGGGTTAATGATCTCAAACATTGATGTTAATATGGACGTGCTTCCCGAATTTCAGGATTTGTTTGTATCAGTTTAAAAAAAAAAAGACATCCATATTATGCTAGCACTACCAAAGTACATCAAATCAATCTACCTATTCCGGTCACTGTTCATTAGCTTTCTATATATGTGTTAGAGTATATAAAGATTTATTTAGGCCTAGAGTTTTTTGCAGATTTTTATTTGTGTACACTTTATATAGCACATGCAAAAGGTAGCCTTTATTGCCATTGTCGTGAGTCCAAACACAAGATATCTGCTGTACACCAACCACTCGATTTTTCACCCATAGGGGTTAATTTTTTGGGACATAAGACAACTCTAGAGGTAAACAAACTCCATTACTTATTTATAAAGAATCATCACAGAGAGGATACAGTTGAATTAAGAACCTTCTCCTTTGAAGTCGGTTGAAGATGATCTTTATAAAACTTAACTATCAAATTAGTACTTAAAGTAAATTGAATTGCGTAACTTTAATTTAATAAGTTATCAAATAGCTATCTGTACGAGTGCGAGGATAGAAGGAATTAAATTTTCAAATTTTCTTAATATTATCACAGACCTGTCAATTTCCCATGCTCCCAAAGATTTCCTTATTGATCTTTTAACCCAATTTCAAAAGCAATAAAGACTTTATTGATTTGTCAGTGGAATGCAAGTGCAAGTGACTCACCGCTCTCTCGTTGTGCACCGCCAGTCGTTCGTGCTCTGCACTCGATACTCGTTCACTTTGCTCGAAATATTTTCACTGAAACAAGAAAGTTTGTCGTTAATATAGTGACAAGAGGTACACAATTACTTAAAAAGTTTGCTTAAATTAGAAATATTAATATGTAAATGAACAAAAGTTACTGACATAGCCAAACGTGTGTGTGTGACTGGGCGGGGCACATAGCGCGTAGAATTGACGGCCGATGGGGCAGAAACGTGGTAGAATGGAGGCCATGTACCGGCCAGCGCAGCGTATAACGTCCACCCACAAGGTAGATAGACGACCTGGTAAAGGTTGCAGGAAACCGCTGGATGTAGGTCGCTTCTAACCGGCCAATGTAAAATTCACTAGGGGAGCCGTATGTTTAGCAGAGGACGTCCTATGGCTGAAATAATGATGATGATGATGATGAGATAAGACCAGTAAGATTCGGAATTTTCTAGATTGCTTCTTCGTCACTTCGTCATGGATGCTGTGTATAGTTCGGAATATTTCCTACACAGCTTCGTCATGGAATAAGTACCAACATAATTTTGAGTTCTGACTATTACTCGTATATCATAGTTATCAGCAAACTTATTATTGCGTCAGTTTTAAAAAAATACGCGCTACACTAGCGACAATCACAATTGTCACGCTACACTTAGCGTGTCTCGAATTTAAGGAAATAACATCCTTATGACGGTTACTGAGTACCAGACAGTGAAGTGCAGACCGTATTATTAAATTTGTTCGAAAATATAAACAATTCTATACAAAACGTTAAGATTTACCTTCCAAGTATACGTTACGGCATAAAAATAAATTATAGTACTTATTGCCAACTTCCCGGTTAAAACTAAATTCTTCAAGTACCTAAAGTTCTTCTATAAAAATATATAATAAATTACCTGACTTACTAAAAAACGAAAATAACGACGACATATTTACACAAAAAATAAAACAGTTCTTATTCAGTAAATGTTACTATAGCATAAATGAATATTTTATCGATAATACATACATAGGTTTTTTGTTTAGGGTATTTCTCTGTTTGATCACTGGTTGACTGGTAGAGAATGCTTCTTGGCATTAAGTCCGCTATTTGTACAATTATTTTTAAATGTGCAATAAAGTATAAATAAATAAATAAAAATAAATAGGTTATACCAAATAACTTAATTTTAATTATATTGTATTTTTATATAATAAACAAAATGTCAATAACACATAGATGAAAGCGCTTCCTCTCTCCTAGCCCCCAAGTTGCCTAACAGGGACCATAGCACTGGTTCTATAATTTGTAAAATCTTATGTACATTCTTGTACATTATGGTTTTGCAATAAATTATTAAGTGTTGAGTATTGAATTTTGCTAGTGGCGTCTCTCTGACGCACACCTAGATTCGAGTCAATTAACAATTTTAAAATGTTCGGTTTCTTATTTGATCCAAACCGGTAATCGAAATTATCGAACCCGAGACCCATTGCGTTCATTCACATAGGTAACGTTCTAATGTTAGTTAACTCAGGAGCTCTGGAAGACTCTCTCAAGTCAACCATTCAATTTACAGTTAAACAGTAAATTATGCATGCATGCACATTCCAACTCGCAGTATTGTCTTCTGTGCCTATAGTATACTATTATATTAGTATATCCTAAGCATTAGCAAAGACCGAACAATCATCGTCTGTTAATAATCCGTGGTGAACCATATAACACATCATAAATACTATGACTCTAATTTTGGACTCAACTTGCAACAACAATGCATTTAGAGATTGTATTTTCTTTGGCTACAGTCGTTGGCGAGAATTGAATAAGGTGCAATGCACTGCACACCAAATATTTCTCTTATCTCTTTCATCTAGGCTTTCCTTATCTTTACGCGGCTAGGCTAATTTAGTCTTCATTACAGACTAAGTACCTACCTACGTGATGTTTGCAGTTTCATATGTTTATGCTTTATTTAGACACCATTATAGATAATTTAATTTAAATTTAATATCTAAAAAGACCATGTAACATCTCGATTATTTGATTTATTAATTATCTTTGAAGACTGCACGATAAAGAGCCGTTAAAGCAGCATTTTAAAAAAAAAATACTTGCAAGAAAAATCAACTTTCAGAAAATATTGTCGAATTTTTATTTCAATTACCAATGATTCCCTTGTATTGTGATTAGTTATACTTACATGCCTACTATTGCCTACTAACTTTATCAAGTTATAAGTAGTTAGTTAGTTATTAGTAGTTAGTCTCGTCTAGATTCTGGTAGGTTTTTGTAGTAGTGTTGTGCTAACTAGATTTAACACCTTTATGCGAGATTAACATGAATACAAACAGTGTGGTGATACTTCTATTTAGAAGCTTGATTATATTATGTAAGTAGGTATAATGTTTAATAATTATTTAGGCATCAGGTACGTATATCACAAAATTAATAAGACCATAACAAAACCTAAGAGGTGAATTTCAGAAGCATGCAACGCATCAAGGATTTGTTTAAGGCAGTTTTTAGTAGTTAGGTCTTTGAATAAAATTAGGATTCGCCGCATAAATGTCTACTCTACGGCTTTTACATAAACGTAAAATATTGAATCAAAGGAGGTAAAAATCTCATAAGGATCGTGGGCGGAGCTCATGACATCAGCAGCGATTCACGCGTGTCTGAGCACACACACATTCGCAAAACAATCCATAATGCTTCTACGTTAAATTCAGACCGTTATAAACATTATCTCGAACACCAAAGGTTGGTTTTTCTATAGTAAACATGGCAGAGTTATGCGAATTTCGTTAGGAAGTAACGCATCTGTGTACATATTGAAGTCTGCGTAGTTCTAGGTCACTGGGCACGGCGGTTTTGTCTTTGCCATTATCGATCTATAAAGTTTATCGACGATACAATGTACTATGACATAATGATTATCTATTTTTACTTTTCTAATGTTGTAATAAAAGCTTAGTAATACTTTGACTTTAGCAAATGCGATTCCTTTCTGAATATGGAAGTTTGACATTGTAAAAACAATTTTTTATAAAAAAAAACCGACTTTAAAAACACAAAAGCTAAAAATTACTTTTAAACAGTCATACCAAACAGTTATTTTTATAGTCGGTGCAAACAAAAACATTCAAACACTCCAAGGCTGCCACCGACTCCAAAAATAACTGTTTGGTAGATTGTTTAAAAGTTATTTTTGCGATTAGCTTTTTAGTGTTTTTGAAGTCGGTAAAAAATAAAAAATAAAATTATTTGTCTGTTTTTTAATGTTTTTTTCCACTCTAAATGGCGATCTGTGATATAAGTAATTATTTTATTTTATTTATTGACTTTAGGAAGACTATCGACTATTAAAATCATAGTACACACGAGTTAAGACATAGAAAAGTCATTTATAATTATTTATTATTTATAGCTGATGTTTTATCACAGATTTCGGGTGCTTAAGTACTTTCCGTCTTCGTCATCAGATCAGTTTGATGGTACCATTTTCACCAGAATCATTTATTAAAATTGGATTTGTCGACTATGGCGAAACTTAACTGTCATAATGAAGATATCTTATCGCTACTCGTGGAAGACTATTGTGGCCAACTATGGTCTTCTTCATCAGTTCTACCTCAGCAAATGATACTTTCTGAATGCAAATGCTTGACTTGTTAAATATACTAAAATCGCTATATTATGTATATCTATAATATTTTCGGAGTTCTCTCAATTCCTTATGGATGGTGGGATCCATCAGAATAGAAGTTTGAAAAAAATGGGACCAATCTGGAGGTGTATACTCTTCCAATTAAGGAAAGAATTTTTCAAATCTTTTCATTAATGGCGGAGTTCTGAAGAAAAAACATACAACCAAATTGAGAACCTCCTCCTTTTTTTGAAGTCGGTTAAAAAACATTAACTAATTTAAATTTAATAAAAAATAATTTACTCGTATGATCTTATATCATTTCTTGAGCAGAGCTCTACAAACCAATTTTGAGCATAAATATCAGAAAACCTAAATTTATCTATCATAAATTAGTCATCATCAATAAATCTATTAATAAATCCATACTTGCTTAGGTTGACTGCCTTGTCTAGGCTATGCAAATAGAATGGACTACCTAGCTATTGCTTATTTCAGTTTTGAAGTCAGGGTTTTCGCCCACACTATTTATTGCGAATTTATAGACTTCTAAAACACTACAGCTTGAGAAACAATATTTCTTTTATGGACACCGATCAGAATTTGGCCACTACGTACGCCACTGCCATTGCTCTATTTAGATCCTATAGAATCGACAGACAGTAGAAATTTTCCTTTTGTCTGTCAGTACTTACTTATATCGGGCAGGACTGAAATGCGACATAGTCTGCAGCTCCACTCCATTTTTACACGTTTTTATTAGCTTTTCCCTTGTAAACAACTAACATCTAACTATTTAATCAAATCGTCGAAGTCGTTTTTAACTTCTTCGATTCGTATCAATTTGGAAATGTGTAAGTCAGCATCATTTCAGCAATAGGACGTTTGCAACTGAACATAGGCCTCCCCCAATGACTTTCAGATTGGCCGGTTGGAAGCGGTCTGCATCCAGCGTCTTTCTGCATGCTTTACCAGTTCGTCTGTCCACCTTGTGGGTGGACGTCCTACGCTGCGCTTGTCGATACGTTGCCTCCATTCTAGATCCTTTCTGCCCCATCGGCCTTCAATTCTAAGTGATATGTACCCCGCCCTCTGCCATTTTAGCTTGCTACTTCGTCAGGCTAGGTCTGTGTAAGTAATGACGTGAAATTTCGGCTAGGTACCGTTATTCGTTTCATTTTTCATGACATATTTAAATTTTATGCATGTTTTGTAAGGAGGAGCAGCTCAGAGCCCTCAGTTAGAAGGAGCATTCAGTGACTCATTGATTTGTTTCCCGACCCAACAAAAACTATTGACTCGGGTACCGTTTGCACAAAAAACTTGTTTGGCAAGAATGGCAAGTGCGCAAAAAGCCTGCGAATTCCGACTTCAATGCCTTCAGTAGTGGTTACTACGTGTTAAAATTATGTTAGTTGCTTAATAGTTTAAAATACACCGTAGATATTGAGGTTCTACGAGCTGTATTGTTTAAACAATTGGATGGTAGCATGTTTTACGTCCTACTCTGAAATATTTTGTCATAATTTTGATATGCGGGGGCATTGGATTGGAAAATCAAACGGTTCCGTAAGTATATCATAAGACTTGTTTCAAAGATGGTTCTTAATTAAAGAAGCCTTTGTTTAGATTAGAATAAATTTGATTTGAAAAATTACATCCTAAATTGGAAAATGTAGTCTAAAGTCTAAAGTGCCTACCTCCCTTGCCAAATGCGTAAATAAACTGTTATAAACTGTTCTGTAATTTGAAGTTGGGTAAATAGAAAGTCTTAGGTTATCTACAATTTTTACGATTTTCATGCATAATATACGTTCAGATGAAATCTCAGTCTACAAAGTCAGCGGTCGGGAACCAATTCGAATAAAATCCAGCAAGGGCCATGTATTTGTGAGTTAAGCTGAGGATTCGATCGGCATTTGAAAATTTGAGAATTGGCTAAATAATTGGTGCGACTGTTAGAACAGTTTATTTAATATTTATAGTACAAACTCTACTTAGAAAAATATTATATCTAGATAATTGGTGTAAATAATAGATATATAATTGGTGTTATTGTTGGAAAACCACTAATGCATTAGGACAGATTCGACAGAAATAACATGCAGATCAAGTTATACATGACAGCTTTGTACGTAATCCAAGATCAATAATTATTATGCTGATAAATTAAAATTAACCACATTCTTCTAACAGGACAGGTGGTTAACAGGTGATTTGTATTTATTAATTATTGCATTCATCCTAAGTAGTTGATAAAATCAAATGGCTTTTTTTTTTAACATCATCAAAATGTAAAAAAACACTTAGTAACAGCTAATCTGTTGGCCAAAATATATCTATCCACCCCTGAAAGGATTAAATTACCAATTACCTATATTTTCTTTTTATTATTTTACAAACGAACAGAAAAAAACGAAAATTAGAAAACCGTCCGGCGACCAGTGGCGGGCATTGGTTTTATTTCGAGGTAGGCAGTAGATACTTACCTAAGTGTTTTATTGATTAAAATTAGTGGTTTTCATTAACAACACACATTTATAAGTACCTACTGCCAATCTCATTTTATTTACCAGGTAGGCACTGCCTTATTGCCTATATGCACCGCACGCCCCTGCCGGCGACTGTATTTACTCGCATATGGCGTTAAGGTTTCGCCATTTAAAAAGGTTCGGAAAGCATCAGGCAGGACAAAAATGCGGAGGTCTACGCTGAACGCCCTGATTGGCCGCTGTCATGGCCGCCGTCAGAACTATTAGGTATTCTGTGCCGCCGTGCCTTCCACGCGTCCCACGCGACGCCCGCGCATGCCGTGCAGCTACTGTTACGAGCTACGTTGTTTACTTGTCCTTGTTAGTTTTTTTAGGGTTTCATACTACAAGTGCCTACCTAATTTAACTAAGCATAACCTGTCAAATTCTCGCGCGATACACATGCGGGCCGACACGCGTTCTGGGACGACATACGCTAGCTATTTTATCCTATTATATATTCTGTGCTATTCCTAAGTATTAGGTATTAGGAAGCAGAAAAAGTGGTGCTTGTAGCTTAGTGGCAGCAGCGCTTTGGTAGTGATTAGGTACCAAAGTTAAGCCTCCTACGCTACGGTTGTGATTGGATGGTTGACCATTCCATCCAACCATATTAGTGACATTTAACATAAGCATCTCCGTGCTTCGGAAGGCACGTTAAAAGTTGGTCCCGACTAATATCGCTTAAAACTATTCGTGAAGCCTAGTCAGAGGCCTTAATGCTTAATAACATCTGTCTGACAGTAGGTAAGGTTTAGTCACTGACTACAACACCCCTCTACCAATCCGCACTGGGCCCGCGTTTTGGAGTATGGATCAAGCCACGTAATTGTTGAGGTTAGGTCTGTGGCCAGAAGTGGAACTTATTTAGGCATCTTAAAGAAGAAGTCCTCTATCCCTCCGCTGAGGCCAGCTGCATCACGTCGTCCCCGACAGCGTCTCTCGCCTCTCATGAGTATCGCGCAAGAACTTGAAGGCTTTTAGGCATAGTAGGTTAGGCGCTTCAAATTTTCGTACGCCTCTAGCTCCAGCATAATAGCTGTGTTTACAATTCTACATGTAGCAATGAAATTCTGAGTTTAAGAAAACATCTATTGAGAAAACAAATTCTTAAACTATAAATTTTAATTTACTTAATTATGTTACTAGCTGATCCAAGAGATCTATCCTGACCAAGTTAAACTATCAGTTGTTGAACGAAATTTGCGCACGTAATAGCAAAAATCAGAAGAAAAAAAATCTATAAAATTTTTCAAATTTTCCAGGCCACTTTAAAATGCCAAATCGGCGTCAAGTGATGCGTCTACCAACAAATAAAACGAATACTTTGCATTTTCTACGGGTGTTTCAGCTAACATCACGATAATGTCATCGACGAAGCGAAGTATAATTCATTTCTTTGCTCCCATTTCAATGCCTTTACCTGCCCATAAACAGCCGAGGCCTTTGAACACTTCTTAAAGATTTACAAGACATTTGAGTGTCTAACATTGTTTAACTTATCTAAAGTATTAATTAACGTCCAAAATGCAGTAAACGCAGTGACGTTTATATGACTGTTCCATCCACTTTTAACAAGGTGTATACGAGTGCAGCTCATTTCGTCTAGGCCATGTCAAGGGAAACCGATTCTGTCTATCTAGGGATTTACTCTTCAGTTAAATAGAATTTGTGGTAGAAAGACATATTTTGTGGGACATGCGTTGAGGATTTATTAAAGAATATCTGTGGCCTAGCTGAAAACTGCTGTATTCGTCTACATGGGGCCGATCTGATTGCTGTGTCAGCACCACAAATTCACGTTAGAATTTGTTATAAAAAATCAGCGTATGTGGGCTTATGATGGCGACGTTATTAAAGGTTAAGCTTCAGTCAGCTGTTTCTGGCTAGGCCACGCCGATCTCGGTAAGGACATGACCTAGCTAAGATCTGATAACTGTTAATTTTAGTACGAACAAAGCTAAGCAACCATAAATAGAAATCAGATTGGAATCAGAATGATCAGATGGAAGAACAAGCAAATCCGGAATTTGTGGTGAAGCCGTGAAAGTTTCAGCAGTTGTGGTCTTTTTCCGGTAAAGTTATTTAGTATTTTGAATTTGAGGTTATGTTAGGTTAGGTAATTTTCTTTTCATAATGTACTATTAAATCATGCTCTTAATTGACCGCTAGTGTTTTAGGAATTGTCTGGGTGCTATTATCTAGAACCTTAGGCTCTATAGTTCATATAAACCATTAATATCATTTTTTTAAATAAAGTACAGTTACTTAGAAAAGTAAAATCATAAAATTATTTTTATAGCGCTGCCAACGTATCTGTGAGGCAGCAGAAGAGTAACTAAATGTATTATGATGTAATAAAATATACAAAACTAATTATAAATTAGAACAGTTAGTTCATATAATGAAAATAAATACTTACTTATCCTGTACAAAAACTATACGATGACAAGGGCGCTGCAGGCAGCCAGTCACTATCGACTATTATTTGGCTATTGTGTCGGTCGGAAGTTCGTTACAGATGGGGAATTACCCACAGTGGAAAAATGCTCAAAAATATTCCCAATGAACCCATGCATTGGAAATTTGTTCGGGTTAGGGAAGAAAGCGTCTCGAGTGGAGACCGTGAACTGAATGACGCAGCTAAAGCATATCTCCCACCCGGTGGACTGATAACAATCAGAATCATTTATTTGCCATTGAACAAGGTACATTGAAGATTACAAAATTATACAAATAAATACTTTTTAAGTAGGTATTAGTCATATAATATTGTGCGAATCAATTTACATTATACAATGCCAAATTTAAAAATTCTAAACAAAATAACAATAATAATAATTGCGAACAACAGACTACCTCCTATAATTTAAGAACTCGTGGACTGAATATACACGTTTGATTAGCCATATAAGCTACCTGGAAACCAGTAAAAGGCAATAAAAGGCTGCATAGACATAAAAATATTATATTATTTTATTTTATAAAATAAAAAGCGTTTTTTTTTATTTTCACAATATTTCAAATCAATTTCAATACTCAGATAAAAGTACTATAATTAATATTATCTTATTATAAATTCTATGTGTTAACACAACCGCAGGCTCCGCGGCGAGCGCGCGGGTCAAAGAAGCGGACGATATACATCTGCGCGCCGCCCCCGCGCTAAAGCTCTTGTATTTTACCATACCACAGTCGCGCACGCACATATGTCGGGCTATTTAAACTGCAACCATTTTCGGAGTTTTCGTAATAATTACCAGCAATTAACATTAACAGTCTAATCTTTTATTTATATGTATATTCCCTATAGGAACCATTTCTATTTAGTTTAGGCCTACGGGCACACTATGATAAGATGTCTATACACGACTGTACGTCTTCTTTGTTTATTAGTCTTAGAGCTAAAGTACAAACCACTGACGTTTAAATATTTCTGAATGAAGTAATTTTATTTATAGTACAAAATATAGTTTTATAAAGTACAACAATGGTTTTTGCTATTATAAATCAAAAAATATTATTTCAAATCAAATTACTACATTATGTTTAATAATTTATACTTTTAGCTTTTCATACAATTACAAACATTAATTACTGGTATCTCTTGGACTACTCCATAATTAAGTACTCAATACTCAATAATTTATTGCAAAACCATAATGTACATATAGATGTTACAAATTAAAGTACTTTAATATTTCTCGAACTAATAAGGCTCCAGAGGTTTTCAATAATTACACCTAGACAATTTCTCAAACACTAGCGGTCAATTTAAAACATGACTTTTAAAGTACATTTCAAAAAAGAAAATGACCTAACATAACATAACCTCAAATACCATACCTAAATACCTTTACCAAAATTGCTGAAACTTTCACGGCTTCACCACAAATTCCGGCTTTGCTTGTTCTTCTATTCCCAGCGATCAAATCGTGTGGATAACAATATAAATAGGAAACAGGTTTGCACTTTAGCAACTCATTGCTAACTACTGGTCAGCCCATAAATTCTGATTTATATTTATGGTTACTTAGCTTTTAAAATTATCAGTTATCAGATGTTAGCTAGGTCATGTACTTACCGAGATCAGCGGGGCCTAGACAAAAACAGCTGACTGAAACTTACCCTTTAATAACTTTGCCAGCTTAAGCCCACATACGCTGATTTTTATAACAAATTCTAACGTGAATTTGTGGTGCTGATACAGTAATCAGATCGGTGCTATGTAGAATACTTCCCGAGATCGGAGTGGCCTAGACGAAAACAGCTGTTTTCAGCTAGGCCACAGATATTCTTTAATAAATCCTCAACGCATGTACATATTATGACTTTCTACCACAAATTCTATTTCATTAAAGAGTAAATCCCTGGATAGGCAGAATCGGTTTCCTTTGACATGGTCTAGACGAAATGAACTGAACTGCGTACGAGACTTTGTGGAAGTACAGTCAGGTCCAAAAATATCTTCACACTTTTGTTCTATATTATGTCACCTCGGCAGGTTATCCGTATTTACGTTGATCTTCGTATCAAGCTGGTAAAATAATTATTGTTTATTAAAATGTTTGAAAATAACTCTGTCCTTTTTAATTAGTTGAATTTTCCCATTCAACCCGTAACCGTAGTTCACTCACTTAGTCAATCCTACTTACTTACTCTCTAAAGTAAACTACATTTCTTTTATGCTGCTTGGTGAAAAACAATAACAATTACATATTATAATAAAGTTTCCAGTTTTATTTTTGACTGCCTTTAGTTTAAGTTAAAGTATTATGACAACGCCGAATCAGCCGGCACTATTATTAGTGCATTTTGATTTTTAACAGGACTGTATATTTAATTTATAGCCGGCGTTAGAAGACACGAGATGACTCTATACAAGATGGAAAAAACACAAAAAAACTTTTTTTTTACCTGAAAACAACGACAAGTCCCAAAAACTTGGAAAAAATATCATAAATCGAAAACTATTATGAATTTTTCCTTTAAAAAAACTCAAAACTCAAGTAATAAGAAACTCAAAAACTACTAGTAATAAGAACATAAAAACTAGTAAATATATACTACCACACAATTTCTCCCCCAACAGCAAATCTTGATATCGCTGAACATACATGGGATGATTCGGATGGGTCTCGAAACCAGGAAAATCATTTTTAACGTTACTATTTGGGCCACCCTGTATGTACAGACAACAGCTCATCAACCATCACATTTTCTCAATTAATATTGATCTCTACATGTTGGACTTAAAGTTGAAAATCGATTCAATGACCATTATCTTTTAGGTTAACATGCCGTTGACTGTATGTACCTATTTATATTCATTCATCGCTCTTTGCAGCTTCATTTCTAGAATATTAATTGTTTCATACAGTGCTAAAACTCTTTAATTCCGTACAATTTAGTCATTACTTCATCATTACATGAAATATGTGATGATTTCGAAACGAAGACGAAAGTGAGTGTGCAAGTTTTAATTGTTTCTTTGAATAGTAATGTCGCCGTAGTCATAATTAAATTGAAAGATCAACCACCTTACGATACTTGTCAAATGCACTCTCTTTTAGGTATTTTGAACTAACAATGTTTTTTGTTTTTTATATTATTTAACAAGTTACTAAACAATATACAGGGTTATTGTGAAACATCAACCGCCTAGGGCCTGATTCTGGTGCTCAAATACAACAACTTTGTCTATGGGACCAACATAGTAATCTAAGAAAAAAATTCACTGCTTCATAAAAACTGATATCTGCTGATCGGCAGCTTAGATGGAGAAGTTTTTTTTTGTGATTTCGATGTTGGTCCCATAGAAGAAAGTTTTGTATTTGAAGACCAGAATCAGCCCCTAGGAGGTTGTTGATGTTTTTCAAATAACCCTGGATATTGTACAATAATATAAACTATTATCACCCCGTAAAGTGTTAAAACTTAAGTCGTTAATAGGTATGTCAGTCCTATCGTAACCTAATGTTACATTGACTACAACTAATACTTAATAGATTATTTAAATGCAATGGCTAAATAATATTCCCTGAAACGGATTAAATTTTGTAACTAAAAATGTTCGGGGAAAAACTTTTTATCTTTTTACTATCCATAGGTTCTATGCTACCAAATATGCTTCTATGAACCAGACTGGACCTAACCAAATTATTTAAGTCTTGCGCCATTACATCATTGGTTTACCACGTGCCTGTTCTGTTTTTTAATTATAGCAAATAGTCATAATTATCTACTCGTATACAGTTGATAACACCTATTTTTTTTCAACAATACGATAATTTAATTTTGCACGAATTCAACCCACGACCCGTAGACGTGACTGGACGTGACGTGAGTGAGTGAAAACAGACGATCAGTCACCTCACGGTCAGTCGTTGACATTAGGGCATATGATGCAACTACCGCCTAAATTATAGCCACAGTAAATATATCATCTAAGTAAGTATTTACCCTGCGTCATAATAATACCTAACCAAGAAATTGAACTGCAGAGCCTTAGGTGACAATGACAACGGCTGGGACATGAACGGTTTTTTTCTCCTAACTACCTACATTCAGTAATTAGCGTGAAAAATGCACTTCGGTACTTTTTGATATGAAGCGCAAAGTAAAAAATATATAGGTACGAAACCAATTTTCAGTTTCACAGCCCGAGTCGCAACTTGAATTTAGACACTTTCACAAGACGTCGGACCTAGTGGCTTCTAGATAATGCAACCTACATTGCAGCGCCTGAGAAGCTAAAAATGTTCAAGTAATGAAGCGTTTACTGCGTCGGATCTTAATTTCAGGGGTGACTGACCCCGCTCAATAGCAGTTGACTCGCTAGGTATCTTTGTTACCTAACACATCATACTTTTTTATTGCCGTTATCCAACTGTTATTGTTAACATTGACTTGAAAACGACGCTGTAATGAGAGGTTAAGAACAAAATGGTAACTTATTATGCAAAGTGCGTTGAAAATGAATGACAGAGAACTTAATCTATGATCTATGATTCATCGCACGTTACTACATCTGTATGATCATAAAAGTAGGCATGTAAACGAATCATTCAAAATAAACAGCAATGTTTTTTTACGCGTTTATCTTAGATATCTGTTAATTGTTGGGATTTAATTTAATTTGAGCTCAAGGTATTTGAATAATTATTTGTTTGTATGAATCACATAGAAGGCCGGGATCGCAAGAGCAATTATTATGGTTTGTTTTGGTGTCTCAAATGAGCCAGGCCTGCAGCAATAACATAGTTACCAAGACACGATGCGTGTTTTGTAACATCAAGCAAGCAAGACCAATCCAACGTTATTATCCGCTACTATCCGTCCGGCAAGCGCGGACGCATCTATACTTCGCAGCACAAATTATCGGTATTCAGGCCATCAGAGCGCGGGCTCTATTGAGATCACAAGCAAACACATGAAAATCTATTTTTTATCCTCGACAGTCATTAACGAACATCTTTCGACGGTGACGTATCCCAGCAAACAATATGCAGACAATGCACTTTCATTTTATACTTAGTCGTTTATTTTAGCGGGTGAAATTAGCGGCTTATGTACGTACATACGTTAGGTATTAAAGTATTATATCAGGACTGTGCCGCTTTCTACTCGCTAGTGAATATCGGAGCCGTCCGATTAAAGAACAATTAGAGTTTCAGTGAGTTATTTTCACGCGGGAAAAACTGGCTGGTGTGAAAAGGCAGAGCGCACTGATGTCTGAACACCCCCAATGCACGCGTCCGAAAATACCGTCTAATTATAGAGTAGGACACGTCTAATAGTAGAAGTTGTAGGAGTAAGTTTACAATGAAATTGACTTACCAGAATCGTGCGCTCGCATGTTACGGCGATCGTTGGCGAATGTGTTTATTTCACTGAAATTATTTTTGTTCGCGTTGTCGCTCGTCGCTCGCGCAGATTCCGGTCGTGTGGCGCCCGCCCGGGCGGTGTGCCGACTGACGCGGCGCTGGCCCATCGCCTGTCTCCGTCCCGCTGTGCGCGCAACACTGTGCGCGTGCGGCTCTTGCTGGCCACACATTGGATCCAAGATCGAATTGCCAATGGATCCAACAACTGCAGTGGCATTGGACCCATGTTAGCAGGCCACACCCTTCAATCCTTTTTCAAAAACAGGACGGTAGATTTTTACATGATATGCAAATTTGACTCTACCTAACCTGGACGGGTTCTTCGTTAGCGATCAAGCTGTTGATCCTGGTTACACGAGACGATATAGCAGGGTCATCCATAAATGTAAGTAAACAAGTTTGAATTATAAAAAAAAAACATATGGGATAAACAAGTACCTACTTACTAATTTCCTGGTTATCTGATGACATAATATAGACGGTCCGAAATATGGCCCCTGTCTTTTTAGTAAAGTTCTTTAGTTTCATGAGCACAACCATATTCTGAGCTGACCATTTATGTATACCTCCGCGAAGTCAGCCAGGCCCGTAAGACGTCTCCACTAGGTAAATTTATAAGGCGCAATGGGAATATCGAACTCTTGTCCAAGCCTAATTCATAAACATTGGCTCAAACACAGTTGGTGAAAACGGCCAACGTGTGGCCGCGAGCATGATTCACCAACACCAAACACCGGCGAGCACTGTGTGCGTTGCAGGAAAACGCCCGACGCTCGCCGGTGCAACCATTCATCCATTGAATCAGTGTTTGCCGTTCCATGTCTTGCGGCTAGGTGCTAATAGCGCATCAGACGGTGCGGTGTTAACATCACAATCGTTATGTTAAATGACATCATTGTATACATTTCGTGTGTCATTGTGTCACAGCTTAGGTATTTTGTTTGCCATAGTCGAATTCAAGTTTATCAGGAGTTGCATTGTATCGGTGGATCTAAAACAGACACAAATAATGTTATTCATTATCACACCGTCAATACTGTTTTTTTATTAGTATTATTTCACAGATAACAAAAGTACCTACTAATGTCGGAATTAATGCCAAAAGCATGATCTTCCATTCAGACAGGGCCATACAGATGGTACAGGCGATGATAGATGGTATGATTTGTATTTCGACGAATTCATTGCAGGAGGTGATTTAAAGAAACAAAATAAGTAACGTAAGTAAAGAAACAAAATAAATCTTTATTAGGCTCAAGAAAAATAAAACCTTAAACTTAAAAACCAGTAACTCTTATTTTATAATATTACAATGCATTTCATATCACTCCTGCAGGAATTCGACGATCTTTTATAATATAATATTCCGTAACCGCCAAACAAATTTTTGTTGTTGTTGACCAATTTATCCTGTAGGTAACACCAAGAAAGTTTGCCTACATGATAATTAGACTTACAGTACACTAGACGGACATTTCAAGACTATGTTCACGAATTTTCATTTAGTTCAAACCAATTTTCACCGTTAATGTGTTTATTAAGGCTATTTAATCTTCCTACAGTTTTACCACAAAACCCACGCATTGCGTCGGCATTAAAGGTCGAGGTGAAAGGAGTATCTGTTGACAGTGTTGAAACTAATCTGTGACAGTGTGTAGGCAACACAAATAGTCCTTGTGTGCTATATCCTAGGCATACAGTCAATTTATTTTTTGCCAAAAGGAAGGCCATTATTGCCACTTGTACGCGCTTTTACAGCATGACCACCAAAACAGACTATGATATACCAACTGAAAAATTTGATAGATATAGCCGCCATATAGAATCGCCGTGCTGACGTCACTTGTTGTGATCGCTGTTTCGATAAAAATTCAACATGGTGTCTATATCTATCATATTTTAAAAAAAACACGATTGATGTCGATAGCCGCTATATCATATCATATCGTGCTATAGCGGTCATGCTAGGGGGGCAGGCCAATTTGCGGGCTAGTGCAGAGAAGCAGCGCAAAAAAATTGGGACTAAATAAATATATTTACACGTTCTGGTGCGAGTAGAGTTGTAAAGTGTCCGTCACGTTATAAATGTCTGACCAATATGACATTAAAAAATGGAATACATTTGTTTTCATTCCTACTCATTAGGGTATCTGCTCCATGATCCTAATTCATTGTTACTTCCTTCTAGGGGTTTCTTCTGCTCAAATACCTACAACAACTTCTTCTATGGGACCAACATCAAAACCAACAACAAAAAAATAAAATAAAAATTGCTGGTGTCAGCTGGTCGGCGGTTTAGTATGGAGAAGTGTTTTTTTTTGCGATTTTAATGTCTGTCTATAGTATATAGTCAGACAGTCTATAGTCTATATATATATATATATATATATATATATATAATGTCTGTTTATAGAAAAAGTTGTTGTAAGATCACCCCCATAAGGAAGTTAACTAAAATTATGATCTTCTACGTTTCCATTAATAACTAGTTTTTATTGTCATTTAAATAAGAATTCAGCCCATAGTAAAAAAAATATTGGACATCACTTAAATTGCTGGTAAGTAGCTAAAACATTTGTTTTTTAAAAATCAGAAACAACTTCAGTACCAATAGTACCACCATAATAGAAATGTAAAGCATGATTTGTAGCCATGGGTCGTATTATCTAAAAGGCATTAGGTATTCCGTAGCGGAGGTGAATGCAACAATAATTAAATTAAAAATAAAACAACATAAAATTTTTTAGAATCGGAATGTCTATTCTAAATCATAACTAAAAAATTATTAACTAAAAATGAACTACTTAAAAAATAGGAAAATAACTAATTAATATTAAGAAAATATCAAATAAATAACTATTAAAAATAAGTTCTGCGGCTTTGGTGGTATATTATAGGACGACGACAAGGTTATTTGCGAGTTGTTTTGTTTTGCAAATAAAAATACTGTCACTGATTAAACTAAATGCAATTATTTACTAATAAATAATGTATTAAATGAAACATAAATTTACTAATTGGCAACACTATGTAAGGCAGTGTATGTAATTAATTATATTTAAAGACAAATTGCACACCATTTGAAGGTAGTCGGTGAAATATTTTAATGATACCCATAAAGAAAGAGACTTAGTTTATGATCAGCTAACTTCGGTTTTGTAACGCGCTGTCTCTATCTTACAGAGCACAACAATCCAGCGAAATAAAAAAGAAAGAGTCGGCGCTATACAAAATCATAGACAGACTCCGCCAACCATAGTATTAATGTTTTTTCCTGATGATAACGCGGAGACATCGCAGCGATAACGTTGCGATATTGAGGCGGTGCAGTCGCGTCATCGCCTACGTGATATCGCTTTTATTGTCTTCTCTTCTGTCGGTTATCGGTACTAGTTTTTTTCTATCCGGGGTGTTCAAACAAATTTTTAATAACTTTAAGAAAAAGAAAATGTAATTCTAAAGTATATGCTGTTTAAATTATGTTACGTACGAAGATAATTTTGTGTTTACTGATAAGTACTACGCATTATATTCTACAAACACTATCCAAATGTTAAACAGTTTTGAATTCATTAAATCATTTATTCTTCCTGTAAATGTTGTTGTAGTTTAACATTTATAAATATGTTACAAGATTCATTCGAAATCACTCTCGTGGTGAAGGCGTCCATATTAAATTATTCTATATTCATATCCACAGTAATTTCTTATCCTAACTAAATAAGGTGCGAGTTTTGAAACATTTTTGGAAGTTCTTAAGTAGTCGTCCTTTTCACACTTTTAAGGTTTGATAAGAACAGTAATGTTTTAAATGTGCAATATGGTTCAGAATCCACACCAATGCTGTCATCTAAGCGGAAATAGACACTAGTTATTTACAACTAAATTCGTAAAAGATAATATCAATTAATTTGCGGTATAATAATGGCAGATATTGTCGTAGAAGCCAGTCGCGTTGATTTAGTCCATCGAGCACATACATATATAGCAGCAACACGAACCATTTTTCTCTCCGAAACTAGTATGTGATTTTTCACTAACATTTAGTATGAAATGACATCATCATCATCATCATTTCAGCCATAGGACGTCCACTGCTGAACATAGGCCTCCCTCATTGACTGAAATGACATGACCTGACAATTCTCGCCGATACAAAAAAGTACAGATACAGATTAAAAATGGCGGAAAATTTTGTTGATCATATCATATGACATTCTACTCTATAGGGTATGTGCGCCATGATTTAGTCCTACCATTAAACTAAGTCGGTAACTGACGTGAAAGGTGTGTGGTGACGAGGCATTTGGACAATAGGTATCTTTTTTTTTAACTGCCTGCGTGATGTAGGGTTCTGTAGTTTCCCGTCACAATATGCGGTATTTGCTACCCATTTTACATAATTAACAACATCATCTAAGTAATTTTCTTCTCCAAGTACATTTTACAAGTGAATTCGGTATCTTAAAAAGAAATTGCACTTTAAAATTTTACGCAAACGGATATCTAAATCAAAAAGTAATTGTACACGTCCATTCTATAAAATGGGTCAGACATTTTACAGACAAATATACCCCCCCCTCCCACTCGTTCCGAAAGCTAGCTCACGAACCGACTCAGTTCAACGGTATTAAACGTCATATCATGTTATAGTAAATTCAGTGTATAAAGTAGTGTTGAATATAGAGCGGTCTTGTAGGTGGACGTCCTACGCTGCGCATGCCGGAACGTGGCCACCATTCCAGAACACTTCTTCCCATCGGCAGTCAGGGGCCCACTGCCACTTCAGCTTGCTAATCCGTTGGGCTATGTCAGCGACTTTTGTTCGTTTACGGATCTCCTCATTTCTGATTCGATCTCGCAAGGAAACACCGAGCATAGCCCTTTCTACAGCACGCTGTGCGACCTTGAGCTTTCTTATGAGGCCAATAGTGAGAGGCCACGTTTCAGTTCCATATGTCATCAACTGGTAACTCAAACACATGTCATAGTCATAAAAATGTATGTGACGAGCTGGTGTAGTTTATTTATGCCAGTATTTTTTATTTTTTGTAATGATGCATCTTATTTATGCTTGGTCTCTTTTAATTTGTATACTTACATATTGTATAAAATTTTTGCAACAATATCAAACGTCGCATAGTTAAGTAGAGTTTGCGCGTACAGAAACTATACAGAAGTTATTACACCCAAACAACTTAATATTATGTTTTTTCCTTTGCATTATTTTCATTTAATAATGCCATGTTCCGTTGTTGCACTTAAATCAGTCAATCCTATTACATTATTTGTGACAATGTACTGTTCAATGGATATTTGCTGAATGATTAATTAATATTTAAGAAATTCATTTATTAAATACTATAACTAATTTATCATAATATATTATACAAGCATCGTCAATATACACTAACATCTAATGTAGATACCATTTTTTACACTAAGCCCAGATTTTCCTTACCATATCAAATTCAACTTCAACCATAGTAGTGTTATAAAAATATCAATTATTTTCGCTATTTAATGCAGCATTATATTTATCAATTGGGAACCAGCAATCTATGTGCAATAATTATCTAATTCCTATGTCTTATATAAAAGCGCATTGACGATCTATTCGTAAGCTATATTTAGGTACATTTTATTATGTTGCTATGTCGTATCAAAACGATGGGTGTAATTTTTGACACAAACAAGTTAAATAACACAAGGAAATACATTTCTGTGTCAGTCACTTTACTACATTGCAATATACAATTGTTATGGTACATAAAAATTCGTCTAGGGTACCAAAATGTTTGATCATTTAAATTATCACTGTCGAAGCATAGATTTTATTGATAAGGTTTGTCAATCTGCAAAGATCAATATTATACAACAACAAATTTTCGTGGGTATTCTTAGCACTAAATTATTACTACTTTATATATCTCAATACAATATTCCTTCATTTAATATGAACCCATGTCTCACTGCAGGAGAAATGCCTGTCTATTCCACCATCTTTGCAGCTCTGGGTCATTCTAAAATGGATAGTCTTCCCAGCTACCCAAATTTAATACTCACTACATATTTTACTACCTCACAAATCGACAAACCCGTTTTGTACTAGCCACGCACTGTTATATATCACATCACTCCTTGTCACACCCGTTACGCACTAGTCACACTCGT
Organism: Anania hortulata; assembly: GCA_963576865.1. Classification (NCBI taxonomy): domain Eukaryota; kingdom Metazoa; phylum Arthropoda; class Insecta; order Lepidoptera; family Crambidae; genus Anania; species Anania hortulata. Next base: position 18,168,594 of record OY756398.1, on the reverse strand, counting down.
TACGCACTAGTCACACTCGTTACGCACTAGTCACACACGTCACGTAGTAGTCCTCCCCGTCGCACTAGTTGCTAGTGGCAACAGGTTCTGGGGCCAACAATCATTTACTGGGTGTGGTGAGGCCGAGCGCGGCGGATAGGAGACGGACTACGTTCTTCTGCTCGTTGCCATCGTTTTCTGAAAAGAAACATTGATTTGTTAACAATAACATAGTCAAGGTTATGTTAATATAAAGGAAGTATTCGAAGATTTTTCAGTGCGTGACAGTGAGACATTTTATCCTTTAAAAAGGCACAGTATGATGAAATGTTGCATTGGTTTTCGACCCGAAAACAAAGGATTAAAGTTAAAAGTTCAATAAGAGGGTTAAGAGGCTTAAGATTCACGTTTCGATGTGATATAATACAGTCAAGACACCTTACTTTATAAACTCTTTTAGTAATGTAAAAACGCATACCATAGATTTTCGGAAAATAAAACATTGTTTAATGGTAGACGTTTGAAAACCTGCAGATTCACTGTCCAAAGGTTACCTATATAGTTTAGATGGAAACTACACCAAGTGGAAATAATCAGGCTTGCCGCATCTCGTATCACGGTGAAGGGTGCCACAAATTTACGGGACAAATCGCTAGAAGTAACAAGTTAGTGTAGTAGCAATCCAAACATCAAATTTGTGGTTGAAGTCATATAAATCAGATTTCCGTGTCGCATTTGTGAATGGGTAAGCACAGGAAAGGCTAATCGCAGATGGCGCCACCGTGTTTGGTCATGTCAACCGTCGTTAACTAATTGCGGAGGGCCAATGGCAGGACAACTTTCGGCGCATAAGAGATAGTACTCCTTACCTCTATAAGGAGTACTATCTCTTATGGGCCAAAAGTTTAAAGTGTCCAGCTAAAGTAATAAATCCAGTCCAGCTAAAATATAAACAGTTCCAAAACCCCTTCAAAATAGCGCTAGCGTAGGCAAAGGGTATGGATGTAGCAGTTGTTGTCGGATTGAAGTAGTCCGAGTAATGCCGAGTTAGAACATTTTAGTGACTTTTAAAAACTTATTATAATTTATGTTTCTTTGTTTCATTATGAAAAGTGCGCCATAACGAAGTTGAAGTTCTTTTGTGGGTGGCCATGCTTAGGGGGCCGAAATAAAATGGTAGTGTTCTTACCATCGGCGCCAGTGACGTGCTTCTCCAGGTTGAGCTTCTCCTGCGCGACCTGGTAGATGCCCTCCTCGATGGTGCCCGCGCTCAGCAGCCGGTAGATGCTCACCGGCCGCGTCTGCCCCATCCGGTGGCACCTGGGGTACGTTCACCACTTTATTATATTGCATCTAGAATGCATTCCTGCCTGTAGCATTACCACCGAAATACGATATGATATAGCGATTTATCGACACCAACTGTCATGTTTTTATAAAAATATAATACCGCAATAATTATAATGTTTTTTTTTTATCGAAACAGTGATCATAACATGATACGTCACCGGCACGGAGATTCAAAATAGCGGCTTTAACTATCATATTTAAAATAAACATACAGTAAGTATAAATAGATCGCTATATCACGTCTTGTTTCAGTGGGCATGCTAGGGGAGCTGGTCTAAAACAAGTAGATGGTTTTGTGAAAGTCGAACAAATCTGATTGTATTCGTAATTTTCAATATACTATCTTCAATAGACTTCATAATCTTATTTAGCAGCCTTAAAATGTACTATCGAGAAAATGACCAATACATTTGTATGTAAAGTATGAACTAATAATGATTCAAGGAAGAAACTCCACAGCCTGATGGCAGGGCAATTTCCATTTCGTATGCATCTGTATTCTATATGAGCTAATGCATCATCATCATGTCAGCCTATTGCAGTCCACCGCTGGACGTAAGCCTCCCCCAGAGAGCGCCAAAGAGCGCTTTTTTCTTTTATCCATTGCCAGACATCTTTCTAAGGTCGGTCCATCAAGCTGAGGGGAGTTCAACACTACGTTTGCCAAGACGTGGTCTCCACTCGAGAACCCGTTTACTCCACCTTTCATCGGTTCTGCGACAGATGTGGCCGGCCCACTGCCACTTTACATTTTAGAACTATGTCCATTACTTTTTTTTGCCGGATAACCTCGTTTCGGATTTTATCTTTTAACGAAATAGTTCCGTTTTCACTATAAACACTACAATCTAATATATAAAAATGAATCTCCATTTCCCTTGGTCATCGCATCACGCGTGAACGGATGGAAATATTTTGGTTATTCTTTTTAGGGTTCCGTAGCCAAATGGCAAAAAACGGAACCCTTATAGATTCGTCATGTCTGTCTGTCTGTCTGTCTGTCTGTCCGTCTGTCCGTCCGTCCGTATGTCACAGCCACTTTTTTTCCGAAACTATAAGAACTATACTGTTGAAACTTGGTATGTAGATGCATTCTGTGAACCGCATTAAGATTTTCACAAAAAAATAGAAAAATAATAATAAATTTTGGGGGATCCCCATACTTAGAACTAAAACTCGAAATTTTTTTTTTTCGTCAAACCCATACTTGTGGGGTATCAATAGATAGGTCTTTAAAAATGATATTGAGGTTTCTAATATCATTTTTTTCTAAACTGAATAGTTTGCGTGTGAGACGCTTCCAAAGTGGTAAAATGTGTGTCCCCCCCCCTGTAACTTCTAAAATAAGAGAATGATAAATCTAAAAAAATATATAATGTACATTACCATAAAAACTACCAGCGAAAATTGGTTTGAACGAGATCAAGTAATTAGTTTTTTTTTAATACGTCATAAATCGTAAACCGCAATTCAATTTAACTTTCGTAATGTTATGGATTTCATTTTGCAATAAAAATACCATAACTATGACTCGATTGTCGTGATGGGTGAACTTTTACTCATAACGGTACCTACAGGTTTGTACGGAACCCTCGGTGCGCGAGTCCGACTCGCACTTGGCCGGTTTTTTGTTGTATTCATTATAAACAGGAGAAGGTTCTTATGAAAGAAAAAATTAAGAAAGTTGCAGTTTTTCTTTAATGAAGGACCACGCGAACGAGGTCGCTGGCAACAGCTAGTTTAATAAAAATATAGTAAAAATTTAATATTATTTTCGTGCATATTCCCTATTTCGATTTCGTATGCATCTGTATGAATCAATGCACATAGTTTTGTGGATTTCCATAGACAAATGAGTTATGTTACCTATCCTCGGCCTGCTTGTCGTTGTAGGGGTTGAAGTCGATGTCGTGGATGATGACGGTGTCGGCGGCCGTGAGGTTGATGCCGAGCCCGCCCGCGCGCGTCGACAGCAGGAACACGAAGATGTCCTCCGAGTTGTATTGGTCTATTAAGTCTTGTCTGCAAGATTAATTATATAAAAATACAGAGACCTAGCAATTGATATCAGAACACAGTGGCGAGTAACAACAGATAGATAGATAGACACTTTATTGCACAAAAACATTAAAGGTTAATTACAAACAAGACGCATTTATGTACAATCAGGCGGCATTATCGCCGAAAGCGATTTCTTCCAGATAACAGTTTTAGTAGTCCCAATAGTAATATCTCATCATCATTTCATCCATAGGACGTCCACTGCTGAACATAGGCCTCCCCCATTGACTTCCAGATTGGCCGGTTGGAAGCGGCCTTCATCCAGCGTCTTCCTGCGACCCTTACCAGGTCGTCTGACCGCCTTGTGAGTGGACGTCCTACGCTGCGCTTGCCGGTACGCGGCCTCCATTCTAGAACCTTTCTGCCCCATCGGCCGTCAGTTCTACGTGCTATGTGCCCCGCCCACTGCCACTTCAGCTTGCTAATCCGTTGGGCTATGTGTATGTATATAGTAATATCTATCACTGGAGTAATCGCTAGACAACTACACAGCAGCCTCTACAGACTCTCGATTTATTTCCATCTATTTATAAAATTTGACAAAAAGCGACCATTTTAAATATTACATGCAGGATAGTTAGGAAGTTTTTAAATTTTGTAAAGATTTAAATAGGATGCATTTGGCATTTGGCGGCTCGTGCTCCTAAATTTACCTATACGGAGAGAAAAAAATCAAAAACAAGTATAATAATAATAATAATAACCCCGCAGGGGCAGCTTGTGGCAAGCTGTAGGTGAGTGGCGACACCTCGGACCCCGATCCTCCGGAGGGCCCGTATTTATTTGGCCCTTGCCTCTTGTGCTTGCCTTAACTGGCCGGCCAAGAGTGGAGTTGCAAGAGCAGAACCTGTGCTCCAGGTTGGAAGTGTAAAATGTCATAACGCCGGGGGCTCGTTGACTGGTGCGTTTAGCACTGGGATCTTGCACTCACCGCAGACTCACCTCTCTACAACCTTAGCCGTTCACACCAATGTTGCTACCCTTGCTACCTTCTGGTGGCTTTAATAGGGCGGCCCATTTAGTGAGCGGCGAGTCACCGTCTGCCCTGATTATCGAGATGAGACATTTGATATGGCAGGCGTCCCGTTGTCTCATCAATATCCCGGCAACCAGTCCATCAAGTTCCTTTCCATAGATCCGGTATAGTTTCCATCTTTTCTGCAATAGTCCTTGCACCTAGCGGGTGCTGTCTTTGGCTGTACCTTCTCAATAGTACAGGCAGAGATAGTATCCGCTAGATGTACATATCCCAACTCATTATCGTATCTCAAAGGGGCCTCTTCGTGTTGGATCTGTATCCCCACGAACGCCTTCCAAAAGGACCGGCCTTTGTGCCGTGATTTCCCGTAGGAGAGATACAATAATAATAATAATAAACTTGTTTCCATTAACTAGCCTTTGTTTCTGAAGAAAGAGTTGACATTTTTATTACTTCTTTCATAAATATGCTCTAAAGAGCACAGCTCGCAATGAATCGCAAAATAAATCGCGAATAAAACCTTTAATGCGACGACGACCTCCAAGAGTGATGCGTATCGAAGCTTTAAGTGCGCGAATACTGTGCTTTTTTGTAGAAAAAAACAACGTATACAGTGTGTAACGAAAAGGTGAAATATAACTTTAAGGGGGTTATTCTACGGCTAAATTACATCAACTTTTTCTATGGGACCAACATCAAAATCTCAAAAAAAAAATGACGTTTCCATACAAACTGATGCGGCTTATCGCTAATAGCGATCTCTTCCAGACAACCTTTAGGTAGAGGACAACCATTAAAGAAAGGGGAAGGTGTTGCAGAGTTCTAATCAAGCCATATTGCCGCTGACGACGCGGTCAGATGACGACGACAGAAGAAGACGCCCGCTTTCGCATAACACAGGATAATAAAAGCTAAGTTTAGTGTAGGCTTACACGACTGAGTTACACAATGAGTATAAAATAGTACCATCCTGGATTTATTTTTCAGTTTTTTTTTTTAAATTTATTGAAAGAACCACAAACAAGTTTACAATAAGCTTATACTAAAACATATAGGTACTTATAACAAAGTCTTAAACAATTGTAAACTCAGCAGCGATGGTTACATTTTAAGTAAACATTAGAATTAACATGCGGGACTCAAGGTATACTTATAAAAATGAAATTGATTTATTTGTTGGTGATGTGTGTGTGGGTGAGTGTGCATAAGTAGGTAGAATAGATATAAAGAAGTGTGTGTAAGATAGAGTTTAGTTAGTGTGTGTATACGAATTAATATTAATTGTTATCTCTATCTCTGAGGTCCCGGGTTCGATTCCCGGTCGGTCAATGTAGAAAAATAACTTTTCTATATTGTCTCGGGTCTGGGTGTTGTGGTACCGTCGTTGTTTCTGATTTCTGTATCACAAGTGCTTAAGCTACTTATCACAGGATCAGAGCAATGTATGTGATGTTGTCCATATTTATTATTATTAAGTAATTTTACGATTTCTTTATTGTAAGATCTGGCACTGCATGTGACGATATCTACAGTACCCAAGAATCTACACACTGGAATATAGTCTAGTCAAAGACTATCCGTATAAAGGAACCATTGCTAAGCTAATAAATAAATGCTCTCTTCAAGTTATCTATCCCAAAACTAAACAGAGCCTGCACCATATCTACTAGATAACAAAAAATCGCGTTTAATTTACTTAATTGAAAATGTACACTAAGATCTTTACCTATCCGTGACTGCAGTCTGTCCATCGAGTCGCAGGTACCGGAACCCTTTGGCAGCCAGGTAAGGTTCAATGACGTCCAGCATCATGGTGAACTGGCTGAAGAGTAGCACTCTGTGCCCGTCCGCCTTGAGGCGCGGCAGCATCTCGTCTAGCTTCTCGAACTTGCCCGAGTCCAGGATTAAGTGTTCGGGGACGGAGAAGGAGCTAATACACTGGGAAAGAATGGAAAGAGGTCAAACATTTGGTTAATGACGTGATGAACACTGTAAATCAATAAATCAACATACAATCAATTATAGATCGATACCATATCTTCTTGCTTACTCTGTATATCTTTCTCTTCTCTATCTCCTACCTCTCTCTAAATTTCTCTATCATTCTTAACATTCTTCCAATCTATCTTTATTTTCTTTATTCCTCTGTTTATATCGAAATTCTCTTTCCCTATGTCGAACTCCTCTCTCCCTATCTTTAACATCTCTTTCCTTATCTTATCTCTCTCTCTTCTTGTTTCTTAACTTTTTGTCCTTATGTCTCTCTCACCATCTCTAACTTATTTATCTTTCTTTTTCTAACTTATCTCTCTATCCTATCTCTAACGTTATCTCTCTATCCTATCTTTAACGTATATCTTTCTCTCCTTATCTCTAGTTTATCCCTATCTCTAACTTATTTCTCTCTCCCTATCTCTAACTTATCTCGCTCTCCCTATTACTAATTTATCTCTCTTTCCTTATCTCTTTCTCTCTCCCTATCACTAACTTATCTCTCTCTCCCTATCTCTAACTTATCACGCTCTCCCTATCTCTAGGCTCACCTTGTGCTGCTTGGTGAGCTGGTGTATCTGGAAGTCGGAGAGGCACATGAGGTCGTCGTAAGCGTACTGCTCGTTCCGCTCCTTGTAGCCGGGGTCGCGCGCCAGCCGCGCCGCTATCTTGCGGACCTGTTCCGCCTGGTAGTGGTAGCGGAGAAGCAGGGGGTGGTTGGCCAGTTTGCGCATGTCCATCATCATCGACATGCCGCTCTGTTCTGTGGTTGCGTGTATCTGTCGAAGATGTTTTTATGAATTTTGATTGACATGTCGAAGGTAAAAAAAACAAGCACCTTTTTAACATAGGTGTGACAGACAGCCCCACATGCAGAGGATGTATGGAGGCAGAAGAAACGCCACAGCACGTGCTAATAGAATGTAGGAGCGTGGCAGATCAACGGCATCAAATTCTCTAATCACCAGGATCGCTCCCGAAAGCCTGCAGGAATCTGAAAAGGTTGCTGACCTTTTGGGATGACCTGGATTGGTTGGAGTAAGAAGGAAAAGGAAGCAAGCGCAATGGCCCAATCGAGAGGCTAAGTGCGGAAACCGCCCAGGAAAACTAGCTAAAGTACACTTTATGCGATTCTTGAAACAATTACAGTACAGCAAGTCTTAAAGGACGAGCCAACTGACTTACCGTTCCATCGTTAGCTGAGAACCCAGCGATGAGATTTTTGTATAAAGCCTCCTGCCTGTGGGACATGGGACACAGCTCCGTGTGATTCGTCTTCTGCGGCAGGTCTTGTAGTACGTCCCGCTTCAGTCTCCTCAGCACGAAAGGCTTCATGATTCGCTTCGCTTGAGTTATTTGGCTCTGCTCGAACGCTGGGACATCGTCTTCTTTGTTGCCTTCAACTTTCTTTGTGGTTTTCGATTTCTGGATTGAACAAACACAATTATTGTAACGGGTTGGTAAGTGTACAGTCAGTGTCAAGTGTATACACTTTAGATAACCGTTGTCACATACAAGGTATAACTCCATAACAATAGGTTTAAAAAACGACAAGTGTATACATATATTTGACGTTGACTTTACAGAGAATCTACGGTATTCGGGCCAAGGGGCATTTTAAGGACTAACACTAAATAACACATTCAGCCTTGGATAAAAAGGTCCAAACGCATTTGCACTGTACCAGGCGACCCGATTTGGCGCTGTGCGTACGTATTTTATAAAAGTTGCATTCCGAGTCGTACTGTCGCTCATCATCATGATCATCATTTCAGCCATAGGACGTCCACTGCTGAACACAGGCCTCCCCCAATGACTTTCATAGGGGGGAATGCCAATACTCGCCACGCTTGTCAGGCGGGTTGGCGAGCGCAGTTTTTTAAAACATTTCGCACGCAGACGCTGCTGCCCATCTCGTGCTACAGGAACTAGTCGCTTTTACGACACGCCTCTTGTTGGCGGTGGGGAAGTGTATTCTTTATGACCGTCCCCACACGACAAGTCGTCGCTCAAGAGCCTTGCTTTGCACAGAGCGAAGAAATAGTATGACTGCAGCATCGCACAGTGCAGCGCAAATATACATTGCTCTGATCTTATGGTAAGTATCCAAAGCACATGTGTTACAGATATGTACCACAACACCCAGACCGGGAATCGAACCCGGGACCTCAGAGATAGCCACACTAAGTCTGGTATACTAGCCTTTCGGCTACGGAGAGACTCGTCAGAGACTTAAGTAAGTTGTTGAAAAGGAAATCTTATGTAATGTAATCTTATGTTCCTTAGTTAGTTTTTGTCTTTTCCTTTTCAATTTAGTTTTAGTTATTTTGTACCTAGTATTGTAAACTTAAGCTACACATTGTGGTAAATGCTGTGTATACCTGTCATTGGCAAACATATTTGAACATATTGTAATCGTGTTGTGATTAATGTTTTATGTGTTTTGCTGTTGGTGTACCTTATGATTCTTATATATAAAATTCTCGTGTCACAATGTTCGTTCCCGTACTCCTCCGAAACGGCTTGACCGATTCTCATGAAATTTTGTGAGCATATCGAGTAGGTCTGAGAATCGGCCAACATCTATTTTTCATACCCCTAAAGACCACGCAGACGAAGTCGCGGGCAACAGCTAGTAAATAAATAAATAAATGTATCTTACCGTATTCTTTTGGAACAAACTCTTGAGATCGTCTGTCTTCCCGGAGAACATGTGCGGCATCACGAAGCAGAGCAGGGACATTAATTCTAATAGGTTGTTTTGTAGTGGCGTTCCCGTTAGCAGGAGACGGTGTTTTGACTGTGGACAATGACATATTTTTAATTTATAATAACATTTATTTCGGGTACCTTAAACCTAAAGCGATTATTGAAACTTGTGGTTTTAGATTATATTTTTGTATAGTGGGTCTTGAGTTCGAATCTCGACACGCACATCTGGCATTTTTGGAATTTATGTACGGATTCTGTTGAAGAACCAAAGTCACCGACATAGCTAAATTAGCTATGGGCAGGCCACATCCTTTGTAGAACTGAGGAACATTGCCGAAGAATTGTTCTCGAGCGGCAACAACGAACTGGAAGACGCAGCGTCGGCAGGGTTCCCACCCGATGGACTGACGACCTGGTCAATTTTGCAGGATGCCGCTGGATGCAAACCGCCCAAAGCCGCTTCCTGTGGCGTTCTATATGGGAGACCTCAGTAGTGGATTTCCAAACGCTGATGATGTGGATATACGGATTTGAACCACGTATTTAGTGGTGAGCAAAGATCATCATGAGGAACCAGCATTATCATAATTATTTCAGCCATAGGACGTAACATAGGCCTCTCCTATTGACCTTTTTTTTACTAAAATTATTTATTTATATCTTTATTGCACAAACCTAAAATTGTACAACAGGTGAACTTAATGCCAAGAGCATTCTCGGCCAGCCAACCTTCGGGTCATGCAGAAAGCAAGTGCGGTGCGGTAAAGGTCCAAAATAAAATGTAATAGATCCACTACTGAACATAGGCCTCCCCGAAAAGGGGGGGATTGCCAATACTCGCCTTACTAGCTTGGCAGGCGGCTTGGCGAGCGCATTTTTTACAATATTTAACGCAATAATATTACATAATAAATTTAATAAAACACGCATTTATTTAAATAAAATATAAATACAACAAGAAAACAAGATACTGAGAGTATTCTCGCAATCAGTATGATACCAAGAATATTCTCGCGACCAATATTTGCTAAAACACCCAGTTAGTTTAAATACTTACTTTGATCTTCAGCAGATTGTCGTACCGCAGCGTGGACATGTTTTTGAGCATGTGCGCCTCGTCATACACCACGTAGTGCATCGGAGTGATGCGGAACATCTTGCGCTCTTCCGGACAACTGCTCACCATTGTGTACCTGAATGAATGAATTTAAACTTTTTTATTTTCGCCCGGATAGCAAAAGTTCAAACCCCAGTTGAGAGGCAGTTGAATTTTTTTAAATAAAATTATTTTCCTTGAATGAATGAAGTTGAATAATGTTGTTGTAAACACAATGTACAAAAGAATAGGACACTGATGGACAAATTATAGAAGACCACAAAACCGATTTTAACTGATCTCAAATGACATTTCCTATGAAAACGTGTATACAGGGTTATTTGTAGAATTAGTGTTTTTTTTTGCGATTTCAATGTTGGTCCCATAGAAAATGTTGTTGTATTTTAGCACCAGAATCAGGCCCTAGGAGGTTGTTGATGTTTTACAAATATAGATACTCATTATTGCACACCACAGAAAACAGAGGAAAAAAATAAATTTTGAATAGTACAATTTAGGAGGTCAAATTGGTAGCGAACTCTTCCAGACAACTTTCAAAAAATGATAAATGTATCATGAAGTACAGACAAAGCAGCGCTACTCACGTAGTCAAGACGACGTCGAAGTTGTCCAGCCCCCTGGCGTACTCGATCCGGAGCAGCCGCCGCTCCTCGGGCGGCCCGTAGTACTTGCTCACGCGCAGCGACGGGCACCAGCGAGCTAGCTCGCCGCTCCAATTATCTGCCACCAAATACGACTTTTATTTGATTCCAGAGTCCCGAGTTCGATTCTCGGTCGAGTTGGTGTAGAAAACGAACTTTTCTATGTTGTGTCAGGCTTCATTTACAATTCCCGGTACGGATCTTGAACGCTGGAGGAAAGAGTGGAGATCGCTTTGCGCAACCAACAAGACGACCATCGTATCAGAGACGTGTGCGCGCGGAGCGAGCGACCAATCCGGGCCGGCGGTGCACGCGACGACGCGGCACGGATCTTGAGCGCTGGGCAAAAGATGCGCAGAAGACCATTAAGATTACGTGATTGGCCTGTCGCGTGAAGCGACTCAACCGCCAGCCAGGATTGGTTGATGATCGTCTCGTACGGAGTGGAAAGCGATCTCCTCTCTTTTCTCCAGCGCTCAAGATCCGTGCCGAAGGTTGTACTAGGTAGAGGTCATCTAAATATTACGTCACGGTTCCGGATGAGCGTGCGTGTTATAGAGATAGGAAAGTGACATAAGGGTAGAGGAGGTCCAAAATGTCGAAATTTTGAAGGATCGCTCGTACGTCGATCGCACGATCCAAATTCATACGAAAACGCGTCTAAAGTGCGGCTAGTTTATTGCTCAAAAACGGCACGATGGCTTGTGAGCAAGCCGAATTTACGAAATAGCCAGAACACCTCCGAAAAACAAGTATTACAATGATCGACGTTGCTGATTAGTCGGCAATTTAAAATTAAGTTAGGCGGACCATCTCTAACTACCACACTTACCTAATGTAGAAGCCGGTACGACCACCAAATGGGTGCCCCTAGCCTGGCCAGTCTCTTTCAAGTGGGCTAGGAACGCTATCACTTGCACCGTCTTCCCTAGGCCCATCTCATCCGCTAAGATACCAGAGACACCCTGCTTGTGAAGTACGGCTAGCCAGTTCAGGCCGACCAGTTGGTAAGGTGCTAGTTTAAGACTGTAACAAAAAATAAGCCGTGAGATTGGACTAAAGTAATCATCAGCTAAGTAACCTGCCATAAAATCTCATATTTTCTTAATTGATAATAAGTTCAACGTGTTGCAGTTACGGTTGAAAATCGGTTAAGCTTTGCATCGATTCAGACGCGATGCATCATCGACACAGTCGCTAATCATCTACCTTTCATAGACGCGCTACTTTTAGTAGCGCTGGCTGTCTAGCTGCAGCTTCTACGATCACGATACAAACGCAAAATTTTCGTTATATTTAGTCAGTTATTCGTAGATAGCCCACAGCGCGATGCGTCAAAAAGAAACGTTAATGAAGAGACAAGACAAACGTGCGGCTTCATCGATACACACAGAGTATGCATAGATAGAAACGCGCGTATGCATCGATGCAAACGCGCGTATGCACCGATAGAAACGCGCTTATGCACCGATAGAAACGCGCGCTGCAAAAAGTCGCAATATGTAACGGCTCTGTCAAATGATCAGGGTCTTCGACACTTATCATAATTACGGTTGACATTCAATTCAATTCAATTCAATTAAATAGATTTATTGCATTCTATAATGTTACACATACGATGCAAATCTATCAATTTTGATAAAAAAATTGTGAAAAAGTTTAAGTTGCTTCGCTAACCATCACAAAAATGTTTTACATCGGTGTTGCAATTGGAGCAACTTCATTAGTATTAAAATTGGTAGAATCTATCTGAGTTTATACATTTTTAAACATAATCCTTTCTTTTTATCCATAAATTATACTACAATTCGTCTGTCATTGTACTTTTATCTAATTTATTTGTGCGTCTGAAAAAAATATATATTTCTCTCTATTACCTTGATGGTTCAGTTGTTGAGCCTCTTACCTCGAGTCCAGTATACTGGGCTGCTTCAGCCTGGCCACCCCGGTGGCAACAGCGGCCTCCAGCTGCTGGGCCAGCCCCACGCACTTCTTCATCAGCCGCTGTATGTTGTTCCGCGTCGTGAGCAACTCCTGAGTCGAGTTTAGTAGCTCTGTGCTCAACATTTTGTTGTTATTAAATTTTTCTACCTGTAAAGGTTTTTAGATCTTAATTTCAATAATTGAAACACACCCTAATGGGACTTGTTTTAAGAATGAAGCGTGAGGAGAGTTCCAGATGTCATACAAAAATGAAAAAGTTTATTAAATCGTGTGGTATAGTTTACAGCAGTCATTCTCAAAGTAGGTAAGGGGCCCAAAAAAATTGAGGGTATTCTAGTGGTTTAGGGAGGCAATTTGTAATTTCATCAACTTAATATTTTAACATTCACTGAAATTAAAACCAAACATGGATTATTGATTTCATATTTCTGCCCTGTTGAGAAAACTAAAAATATTTGATTAGCCCATGAGCAACCAAGTTTTAACAAGTTTTTGTTAAATAACGTTATTTGTTCCTGTATTAATCGGCTGGTTCATCGACGCTGCTGCTTCTTAAGTGCTCAGTACAATGAAGCGTCGAATGACTAAATTAGTGGTTTCGCGCGCAATAGTTAGGAAAGTAATTAGGCTCAATAGTTTACTTGCGTATTTGTGAAAACCATGAAGGAAGTAAAAAAGAAGAGACGGCTAAACAATGCGACATATATTAAATACGGATTATATAATCCGGACACACGGAAATTAGTGAAAGTATTGTGGTACCCTTCCTCGCCTTTGTGCCTTCTTTGTCTAAAAACATTTTGGAATGAAGCGATAAAGCCTTTAAGATGAATAAAAATTGGGAGGCGTTGAAAAATAATTGATTTTCAAAGTGGGCGGTAGACAAAATAAGTTTGAGAACCTCTGGTTTTGACCTAAGAATAAAATACATACCATATCCAACCATCCCTTGAATGGTCTCTGTGCTATGATTGCCTCAGCCTTCTTCTGTGAACACCCGCTAAGCAGGGATAGCTCATTCATGTTGCTAGTGTTGAGGAAATTAAATACTTTCTTCTTGTCGCCCACTAGGTCATCCGTTATCTCGTTATCAGAGTCATCGCTAAAAGTGAACAAATTATGATTGAAAATCATTAATTAAGCCTTGGCCACGCAACCTAACGCGACGCCAGTGTTTGTAATGTACTGAAGTCTATAGAAGACGTCCCGCCGAGCGTGCCTACAAACGTGCGCGACGCGACGAGCTAAATATTTCACGCCCGCAGTGTGACGTGCACGCCGCGCTGCTGCCCAGTCACCGTAACGTTGCCGTCACGTCCCGCCGGCTGTGTGCCCAAAGCTTTAGACTAGCTGGTGCGAAAGGATTGTAGTCACTTGGACGGCAAAATTGTAAACAGTAAGGCCTAAAACCTCATGCAACATTATCGTATCCACTTAAGCACGTTCAGCCGAATAAGCGGCTCATTTGGATGAGGATTTTAGATGATAAGTAAGAAGGTCTTTATGAACTTATAAAAATAAATTGTAACTGAAAGTATCTAGGTCTGCAGTGCTTTAAAAACAAGTAGCATGTTGGTATTACATACATTACTCTGATCCTATGGTAAGTAGCCAAAGGACTTGTATTACAGACAGCAGAGACAACGACGGTACCACAACACCCGACCCGAGACATTTTAGAAAAGTTATTTTTCTGCATTGACGGAGCGGGAATCGAACCCGGGATCTCAGAGATAGCGACACCATGTCCAGTATGCTGCGCATTAACATCACATTTTATCAAAAACAAGAACAGAGACCTGACTTTAGACTTGTATAGTTATACTAGATTTACTACTAACCACACAATAAACTTGTATAATATCAGGCATCTACATGTCAGACACTAGTCAAAAGCAAAACAGGTATAAAAAACTTTGCAATCAGTTGACTTACCTGTCATAAACCCTATCATCCTTTCCTTTTCTAACTCCATAATCATCATCTTCACTACCACTGCTGCCCCTTCTCACCCTGACACTCTTAGCAACATATGGTCTTCTAGCTTCCATGCCACCATTCCCACTGTTCGAAGAAGGACCCCCACTTGTGACTCTGACAATTCCCATGTTTCCATTCACTGGACGAGCTGAATTAGACACTCCAGGTCTGTTTGCAGACGAGTACGATGAGGTACTCTTGTCATTACTTTCTGGATCAACTTTTAGGAGATCATCTCTGGAACGTTCTTCATTCCAGCCATGTTTAACTAGTGTGTTTTTTACCAACTGTAAGAAAAATTTTGTTTTTATTTTTGGAATGATTTAAATGACGAATTAATAGATAGATAAATACTGTTCATTACACACTATACACGTTAATTCAATTAGATTTTTAAAGCTATTAAATGGTTACATTATAGTCATGTTGTCTGTTGTGCAATATTAGTAACAAGTTCTGTTTGTGCTGTTTTTTTTTTTACTTTATATTGCTGATTAACAATAGTTTCAAGACTATAGTAAATAAAGTTTCATTGCATATGAAAGGTGCTTACTGTTGGTGGCAAATCAGGAAACATTTCCAGCATGTTTTTGAAACGTCGCTCTTTGACGGCTGTTGTTAGTTCTGCAACTGCAGGCTTCTTCTGAGGCGTTGGGGCATCATCAGAGTCCGAATTCTGGACTCGAATGCGTTTGTACACAATGGGACCATTTCTGACCACTGTGCTTGGTGCAACCATTCTAATCACTTGCTCTAAAAAAGGTAATTTTTAACAAAAAATATATATATAATATACCAAATAATCTTTTTACTGGTTGCTGGTACTAGCTGAAGTAGGTTCACATAGGTGGAAAATAGTAATTATTAATAAATGGTAATTCAGTAAACGATAAAAAAAAAATTTTTTTTTTTCATGTAAATATTTGATCTGACACCCACCAATTCTACCATGAAAATAGAATTATTTATTGCAGTAGAATTATAGTTGAATTGCTTGGGTTTAACAGTATTAGGATGGGCCAATCATCAGCATTACTACTCTACATCTCATTGTGGTACATACTTGCCTATTCAGTCTTGAAAGCATGAAGAGGGCCAAGTAATAGTTTTCAGGGAAGACTTTAGCACGTAGCGAGTTCCGATCCCTAGCTGTTAGTATCAGAACATGTATCTTGAGAAGTAGTTCATTATGATATCATGAGATCATCATATTGACATGTAGATATTCAAATTTCAGTCTAATTCATAGAGATATTAGGATAGTAGTTCTTAGTTGTCATTTTTTTTCTATACTACATCAATTTTGTATATAAATTTTATTGATTACATAAAACTAGTTTTAAGTCATGTTACTGCACTTTTAATAGTGAAAAATATTTATTTGTATCTCTAATTGTGGGGAATTTAATTAAAGTGAGAACATACTATTCGAAGAGGAAGAAATTTAGAAAACATAAATTCATTTAGAAAGACAGTTATGAATACCTACATTTATAGACAAATTTGGTCAAGATAAACATCAAGCTAGTTTACCTTTTTTCATGCTGCTAACTATATTTACATAAGGAAACAAAAGTATCAAAAATACCACTTGGACAAAAACCATATCACCAAAAAAAGTTGCCGTTAAAAGGGACACCATCTAGGGTACATACGTACGCATACCCTCGTGGTGGCAGAAAGAAAATGTCAAAAACACGTGATAAATTAATGCAGTAATAAGAATCAGAGTACTTACGGGAATTGGAAGACGATGCCACAACTCTTACCGAATCGTTAGACCCAGTCTCATTAGGTTTTCTTTGAAACCTGTACTGCCTCAAATAACTAATCATACTAGGGCTATTCCCGTCAGACATCTTGACACTGAGATTATGAAAACGCTATGTAACAGAACTGACAATAATATGAAAAAGTTCTTTGATAATTATTGGATAAGTTCTACGTGAAAAAATATCAATCTACGAGAGCAATGCACGAAGTCAACACTACGGCCATTTTTATCCGCGACACTGCATGTTGCTAATGAACCAATTAAATACAATCAACAATTTGACGTTTACAAAATCCACCAATGAAATTACGTGAATATTTTTAGGCCAATAAAAAACAAGCTATTCTCCAATTGACAATTTTTTTTTTCATGAGTAACATTATTTCAAAATTTAAGTTTTTCCTAAGTGTAATATTTTACTGTTTGTTCTAAGCTTTTACTTTTGTATGAAATACTACTTTTTGATTGTTGATAGTATTGTTTATGCTTGATTGTTTTTAATTTGTTAATACATAATATTAGGCTTAGTCAATGTGTAATTCTGTATTATATTGTTTTGTATCATTCTATGTTTTGGCTGATGGCCCTGCTGCCATGCCTTTAAATAAATATAAAAAAAAAAAAACATTATTTCAAGAAGTGGTGATGCACATCGATTAAAATCTCCGGTTTTATAAATTGAATAATCAATTCTCTCGACTAAAATTGTATTTCATTCATCATATTTTTTTGGTGGTTTATTTGTAGCAAACTTAAAAATTGAGAAATTAAATAAGATGGTGGTATGGTCTGTGGATAATTTAGTTTTGGCAAAATATTGTTATAGTTCTGCTGAGCTACTTGAGCTAAGTCGACTGTTAACGGTTTATTTATTAATTGGACTCTATAATTCAATGCTGCCACAATACCGCAAATATCTGTCAGATTAATAGGTGCGGCCATGTTGATCTGTCGCGAATAAAATTAAGTTAATTTGCTTTTAGGGAATAAAAATTGACACAATATGCCCAAATGCGACCTCAAAACGAGATACATCCCCGCGACATTCGCCTGGACGTTACTTTTGGGCACAACATCCTTATTTTTTTATTTTCCGTGAGTATACATTGTCGTTGATTGGGTACAAATTCTCATTTTTGGTTTGACAACTTTCACAGAAGATTGTAGGCTTGTTTCTATTAATATCTTGGGGCTGTACCTTTGCCCTATACTGTGTGTATCGTTTTTACTTCTTGTGTTAAACGTCGGAGCAAGGTCTAGTTATCAGCGCCCACTGGAACCATGATTGTCCATGCCAGATTTTGATAATGTCATTTAATAATTGTAATTTAAAAATGATCACTGATTTATCTATCACTGCACATGCCTCTGCTGGGTCTAGAATAGGTGCCTTATTACTATGTTTGAAACATATAAATGTACATAGCAGTATACAATATCAAGCAGTGTCCAGAATTGTATAAACAAACCATATCTGATGTGTGAAGTCTGGCATGACTCAGTAGCACACTGTTTTAACTCTACAGTACAGCCTATTGTTTGCTGATTATTGCTTAAAAATTGCATTAGTCAGGAGGATGGATGTGTCTGTCTCAAACTTTAGTATGAAAACATGAAGGATACAGGCAAAGGAGGATCATTGTCTAATTACTGCTGCTTTATTTCAGCGAGATATATTTTTAATAGTTTTCATTTTCCCTTTAATGAAGCATGAAGATCTATAAATAAATTGCTTCATAAAGTTAAACCTTTTTTAAAAATCTGAATCTAAATTATCTCAATAATGACATTTATTTTCCAGTACTTCTTATTAGTAATCACATGTTATCATTTGTCAGCAACAAAAGAAGGTGCAGTTGTATGCAGCCTATATCAAATAGGTTTTAACATGTTATCAAAGACAATGATCATGAAGACCATAATCTAATTCATACCAGTGCTTATTTGATTACCCAATGTTTAATGAGAACAACTGCTATCAGATAGTTGATGATATATAAATTCTAGGTATTCTATCTGTCCATGTTTTTATGAAAATTTAATTTTACTTATTTGATTGAATTTCATTTTACGAATGATTTATAAAATTTATAGAAATTCAATTTCAAACTTAAATCATTAAAAAATATTTCTTTATGGTTTTTTACTTTTATAATCTTTATTTGAACATAAATATTAAAATTTAATTTAAAAACTTATCACTAGCTATTAATCATCTGCTATCAGTGTTATGATTTGGGGGCAAAGAGTTGTAAGGCCTGGGGCCTAATTTTGCTAGGCAGCAAGCAAACATAACCATATCTTATGTTTTTATTTTACTTCACATAGTAAAATGTGAAATGTTACAAAATGGTTTACACTTCTAATAGAACAGTTTTGTCACCCTACTAAATGAATCAAGTATGATAAATTTTGTAATTAGAATATGTAATAATACAGAATATAGAGTATATAGGTACTAAGAAAATTCATTATTTCAGTAAAATTGTGTAATTTTTTTCAGTAGATTTTGCAGAATTTTTAGTTTTCTACATGAAATCTTAAACCTTTTAACATACATCTACATTAAAAAAAAATGGGAATTTTAGTAGAACTTAAGTTTAGGGGCTGTTTTATCAAATATTTTTACTGTATTTAAGACTTGATTCTGAACCAATGCCTCAAATTGACATGTAGGTTTTTAACCCGTTAACATCCAAGCGGTCTCATGAGACCACATAACAATAGAATTTCTGTTGTCTCGTTTACATATGCTTGATCAGTTAACATCCTGTATAAGAATTAAGGTGTACTTAAAAGTATCCATTGTATTGTTGACAGTTGCCAGTACTACCTCCACAAGCACCCATGGGTACCTGCATACCAAGGTGTCATAACGTTTTTTGTTTTGGCCAATTTTACACTGGCCACTTTCATGGACCCGGGAGTCATACCAAAAGGTAAGTGATATTTCAGCTTGTGATGTGATGTTATGACTGTGACTTACAGTTCGCTGATATTCTGAGTTGACACAAGTTATTCGCTGGAATAGTAGAATAAGTTATAATAATACATACATTGCTGTTAAAGCTCTTCATATTTTATTTTACTTTGTAATAAATATGTTATGATCAATGAACACTTAAATGAATTCTAAATGTTCTAAATCCGGTGTAAAAATCACTAAATAACAAACGTAAGTGTTTAACGTAAAATTAAGGAATCGAACCCACAACATTTAATGCCCTTGGCGAGTTTTTTTGCCACCGCGCCAATGAGGTCGTCGTTTATTCTCGTTGCTCACGATACCTCATTTGACTTTCATGAGAGCTTTTAATAGGTCGAATTGAATAAACAATGATTCTGTCCCGATTTGCTTGAGAACATGCAGAAATAGCTGTGAAACTGTTAAAAAACCGGTCATGTAAGAGTCGAGCTCGCGCTTAAAGGGATCTGTACTACATTTAGTTGGAGATCCTCGGCGCGAACCTACGCACCCAATAATGATGAGTTTGCGAATATGAGATTATTATTTTTATGGCCTAAGTTCAACAGTAAACGTCCTATGGCTGAAATAATGATGATGATGTGACATAAATATGGCCATATCTTTATATTGCGTTGACTTACGAAACTTGAATTTTTTACGCCTCCAAGAGACCGTAAACCTTAATATTTGTTATCAATATTAACTGACAGACACAACAAACCTCTTTTTAACTTTTGAGGCACGAAACTCACAATCACCAATTAGCTAGCCCCTAACTTAGCAAAGCTTGTTGCAACTAGGTAGCGGATGAACATACTTAACATCCAAGCGGTCTCATGAGACCGCATAACCATAGAATTTCTATTGTCTCATTTACGTATGCTTGACTGATCAATCATACGTAACGTATACGTACGTATAAACGTATTTAACTGATTAAATACGTTTACAAACGTCCATGACTTAGGTATAAATGCTCGTGCTCATCACACAAACATTTGCATTGCAATATTTGCATTATAGAACCCAGGATTCCTTGTCAGGGAGCTTGACCGTGATTTGATGTGGCAAGTCTTACATTTAGAGTGATTGCCATCAGACCTTAACCCAAAAACAGGGGTACTAGACCATTTTAGACCATGTCTCACAAACATTGTCATCAGAATGTGCAGTTTTCCTCACGATGTTTTCATCGCCAAGCAAGTACAGTCAAGGAACACTTTAAGTCAGACATGTAGAGATCAAATTTGACGTTTTGTGCTAGGTTGACGAGTTTTTTGTACAATAAATCCGTACATACATTTCGACAAATCCATGTACGTGCTGAGAATTAGGTACTATTCCTAGTAATCACAATTTTCGTGATAATATTATCAACAATAAATATTGCAGTGTGCTGTCTGGCATATATTTTTATTATTTGGTTGCCGATCACACCAGTCTACGTACGTACGTAAGTAGCTACTCTGAAATTGAGGCATAGTTGTTCAATCAAAACTGTAAGTTGAGTACAGTGCAACACTCGTCGTGCATTTGACCCTGCCTTTATTACACCAACACAATGTAAAATGGTCGTGGGAATTTCAACAGTTATAATAATCCAAGCAATGGCATTGATAATGCTTGTAGGTGCGTATCTAAACCGATCGTGTGTTGGAAACCAGGGAGACTTACGTACACGACCGACAGGCGACAGCGACTCGAGACGGGACCAAGACACGTCCGCGGTGGATTAGCACTTAGATTGGGAGACGAAGACAAGCGACACATACAATGTGGTCCTATCTTATGTCGCGTGTCGTGGTCTCCTGTCTTGGTTATTACCTTTAGCTTACGGCAAATGTCTGTCCCTGGACCACCCGAGGACCCGAATTATTTTAGTCTGTTGTCTGATCTGTCTGTCACACGCCTCATATTATTTTCATAAGTAGTTTAATATTAATTGGATTGTACACCCTAGTTTTCACAACCAGAAACCAAATTTATAAGTTTGGCGAAAGCGACTCATACGACGCGATTATCTGATTAGGCACATGTGTCATATGGGCCTTTACAATGTTTTAGGTTTTTCTAGGATCTAAAAGACTGCATTATGATTTTGTTTACATCTCTCTTTTCTGCCTTATACCCTATTGGTAGTTTAGGTATTCGATATTTGGCGGTTTTTACCCATAACACTCCTTTGTTTTTTTAATGTAGTTCTCCTTGAGGGCATTTCTCGCCCTGCGTTCTCGATTCCACCAATGCATTGCACCACGAGCCCTTCGTTTTAACGAGACGTGACCAGTCCATTTCGACTTTAGCTTCTCAATACTTTATGGTAGAACGAAAAATCAATGTAGTTTTCTTGTATTTGTATTTGATTTTTCCGCACCACAAAGATGTTGATTGACCCGTGTGTCAAATGAGTGAATGATGATTGACGTATTTCACTTCTCACTCGTAATTTACTTTGTATGGTGTGCGTATAGATTTTCTATCTATCTTAATTTCTATCTCTATCATTATTAATTGGTAATACCAGTGGTAATAAACTTTGCGCGAGTTTGCCTTTCTGTACCTTAGTCTTGCTGTTCTGCCGCTAAATAGCCTTGCTTTCGGAATGGAAGATCAATTATAAGATAAGCAGTTCAATCATTGACACCGAGACTTGACATCTAATAGGGTATCATAGGGTAGGCAAAACGCCAGTCGGTCACTTCAGTTGCCGTAACTATATTACGTGCTGAACCTCCGGAGTCCGGGCATTCTTCCAGTGGTACCAGTGGTTAGAGCTTTTAATAACCCTTGAGCCTACACTGTGGGTCTACGGGTCCATAGTCCCGCAAATCAAATTCGAACGAACTCGCGAAGGTTGCCGTGGGTATACTTAGATACTAGCTAAGCGGCTAGCGCCACTACCACCACCACCACCACATATCAAAGAAGGCCATCTCCACTTAACGTATCTGTCGTCCCCATGGCAGCGGATATGCGTAATGCAGTTCCTTTGCTTTTAAAATTCTTCATGGTCGAAATAAGGCGAGACTAATGCCTGCAGTTAGAGGCGTAAAGGTCAGAAGGTTTTAAAAGGAGGTAATAGACCTTCTTCTAAAGTTACTGAGCCCATTTCTACCATATTATGTAACTGCCAAAATTGTAAGACCTAACTGCTAATTATCTAGCCCTAAACTAACCATAGCTTGTATAGTACAAGTACAGGCGACCAGGTAACGGATCAACATACATAAATACGTTTCTCAACATCCATGACTTAGGTACAAATGCTCGTGCGCATCACACAAACATTTGCCCCTTGCGGGATTTGACCCGCAACAAGTTTTGTAGACCAGCCTACCTAGCATGAGCACTAAAATACGATATGATATGATATGATATGATATAGCGAAGTATCGACACCAACTATGAAAATATGATAATAAAGCCGCCATGTTAAATCGCCGTCACATACGAGGGCGGCACTGAAAATTTCGGAAATCCAGAAAGTGACACAACATTACTATTTAAAAATGTATTTATTGCTTTTCAATATTCCGCGAAATTTGACACATTTTTCCACTCGACGGAACCAATCATTGAAGCAACCATTCCATTCGGAAGTTTGGGTGTCCAAAATGGCCGTTTTGAAGGCGTCCACAGCTTCTTCAGGTGATGAAAATCTCTGACCACGCAATTTATTCTTTATTTTAGGTTTTAGGCTTAGGTCGGGGCTGTACGGCGGATGGTCTAATAATTCTATCTTTTCTTGCTCTAAAAACTCTTTTGTTCTGTGCGCGGTGTGAGAACTCGCATTGTCGTGATGGAGGATGATGCGGCGGTTGCAGTTCTTTTTACGGAGTTTAAAAACGACCTGTGGCAAACAAATGCTAGCATACCATTCTGCATTAACCGTTCTTTATCCCTCAAGAGGAATAGTCGCAACATGGTCGGTTTTGGAGACAAAAGTGGCCACCATTTTTTTTGCAACACTCCGTGAACGAACAATTTTTGTTGGCTTTAACTCATTTTCGAACACCCAAACTCGTGACTGGTTTTTTGTTTCGGGTTCGTACGCGTATATCCAGGATTCGTCACCTGATACGATGTTGTATACAGCATTTGAGGATCCTGCGTAAAATCTTTCTAGAGTTCTGACGCACCAAGTAACGCGAGCCGCTTTTTGCTCTTCACAGAGCGAATGCGGTATCCATCGGGAAAACAACTTTTTTACACCTAATTGTTCATGCAAGATTATTTGTATTTGACTCATGCCAATGTCTAAAGTTGCCTGAATTTCGCGGTATGTCATATGTCGATCTTCGTCAATCAGCTTACGCACAGCATCAACGTTTTCTTGGGTGACTGCAGTTTTTGGACGACCTTGACGGGGATCATCACTGAGCTTGACACGTCCACGTTTAAATTCAGCAAACCAGCGATAAATTGTGGTTTTGGATCGGGCTTCATTACCAAATGCAGAAATTATCCAGTCAACACTGTTTTTGTGTTAAACCATTTCAAAAGTCATAATAAATCATCGCTCTTGAGTTTTCTCGAGTCAATTCCATTTTCTCAACGACTAAACAAGTTTGACAAGACCTTGTGATAAGACCGAGAATCTTTTTTTAAATAAATAAATGGTATTCGATTTTTAAAACCAAGGAGTTTGCAATAAAAAGATTTTAATATGACAGGAACAGTGGAAATATTCCATTCCCGATACTTTTAGTGCAACCCTCGTATTATGATTGCTGTTACGATAAAAAATCAAATTGGCGGCTATATCTCTCATATTTTTAAAGTTAGTTATCCCTTAGCCTAATCACAAAGAACAGAGGCTAGATAAATACGTCTGAAACAGTATTACAATGTTAATTTATTATTAATTAGGTAACTAATTGGTATGTCGTTACACAAGGATGATAAGTCCTTATTTTGAGACCGTGACAACTGCTGTATTGTCTGTCTGGCGCATATTTATATTATACTAACTGTTTCCCGCGACTTCGTCCGCGTGGTCGTTCATAAAAAAAACTACGCAACTTACTTAATTTTTTCTTTCAAAAGAACCTTCTCCTGCCAATAATTAACACAACAAAAAAAGAATTAGCAAAATTGTTTCACCCGTTTACGCGTAATGCCATGACCAAGGGAAATAGAGATTAATTTTATATCTAGAGATATAGATTAATGATCTTGTCAATTTAATCCAATTATGTCAGTATGTTTCTTCGCGTTCAAGTGAAAACTCTAGACATAATTTTTTTCAATGTTTTTTACTTTTAATTACAGTACGTGCCTTTTTGTTCGATGGCTTTTTGCGATCTTGTAGGTAGTGACATTAATACGTTGCTGTAGAATTTCAGGGATTTCTGATCAAAAAACGCGCCAATAGTTTTGGCAGTCCTCTCTTAATGTTTAACCTGATACTGCCTAAAGAATTCTGAAGAGACCGAAACAGGTGATAATTTCAAGGTCCAAGGTCAGGGCTATATTTTGCTGAGTTGCTAAAGATGTGTGTAAAATGTACCGAATTCTTTCATTAGATTATCTCAATTAGACAGAAAGAAAAACAAATGAAAAATATCTGCAAACAACATTTTTCTAATTAGTTGCATTTTTTTTAAATGTTACCTTTTTAATAATTATCATCGAAACCAGCTAGATACAAATAATACAGTCAAAGAGATTTTGTTACAAGTCTATGCATACTCTATGCGAAATTACTTTTTCACCGACCAGTTATTTAAAGAAATAAATTGTTTTCACAATGTTATAAATAGGGCCTATGTAATGTGTGTAATGTAGGTAGGTAATGTATTTCAATAACAGCCCATGTACACTAGTGTCAACAGATGTACAAGTTAGGTTTGCCGGTTTTCGTTATCGTGGTTATCAGAAGATAACGATTTTGATGTTACTAATGCAGTGGGTGTGTTGAGTATATTTTTAGTTCATTGACAATATACTAAAGTTTGTCTTCTTTGATATGTGTAATATTGACCCGGTTGGCGTAATGGCGCGATGATCAAAGTTATACCCAAAATGTCCCAGGTTCGATTCCCGGTTGTGGTCAATTCAGTAAACAAACAAAATGCCTGGGTGCAAAAGGGTGTTAATTCAGGGGCGTGCATTGGTTTTAGATGGGGGTAGGCTGTGAGTGAAAATTGAGTAAGTTTGCGTGAAACAGTAGGCGATCTCGCGGCAGCCTAACATTGGTTAAATTGCACAGAAACGATTTAAATTGCGCGCTTTAGTAAGAAATAAGTACAGGTAGACGACAAAATGGTTACAGAATATTTATTGTTTATTGTTGAATAAGTAATTAATAATTATGGTTAGCTGTCGGTTTTTTATGAAGGTAGGCTCTGCATAATAGCCTATATGGAATGCACGCCCCTGGTTAATTCCATACTTCGAATTCGAAACCATAGCAATGACTCTTTTGTCTCGCGCATATTATTTATTTATGTATAAAAAGATTTTGCCCTTAGTAACTTGTTCACGTAACTAAATCATTTTTTAATGTTGGTAGGAACACGATAAATATATTCAAAACAAGTGATTCCCAAAGTGTTTTTGGTGACGGAACTCTTGGACAAGAAAATAATTAACAAAAGTCTAAAATAAGCCGAATCTCTACTGCTGTAAACTGAAGTTGTTTTTATCAAATTGGCGGTATGAGGGCCTTGTTAATTTTTTTGGGACAAGACACGATGTGCTTCGTTGTATAATTCGATATTGTTTCGGCGGAGCCCCAGTGCCTCGAGCACACTGGGAATGGCTGCTCCAGCCAATTGTCTTTAAAACCCAGATACTACCTCGACT
Source organism: Anania hortulata (assembly GCA_963576865.1). Lineage (NCBI taxonomy): Eukaryota > Metazoa > Arthropoda > Insecta > Lepidoptera > Crambidae > Anania > Anania hortulata. The sequence goes on along the minus strand of OY756398.1, from coordinate 18,142,290 downwards.
CCACAATATGACAAGCATTAATTATTGCGTCAATAAAGTTTAACCACTTATGGTTACTAATTGACATATAAAGTTAGTCACAGGATAATTAACAAATAAGTAATCATTTCCGCCTTTACCACAAACCACAAGATTAAACAATCAATAGTTACGTTTTGTAAAAGTCCTATAATTTATTAGTCTTATTAGGGTTTCGTGTCTCTAAAGGAAAAACAAAACACTAAAAGGATCACTTTATAGTCAGTCTGTATGTCTGTCAAGAACCTTCATCTCTTGGAATGTGTGGGAGGTATCGAGTTGAAATTAAAACCATAAAATACTCAGGTCTACTATTTAATATTTTTTCACAGTCCCTTGAAACTGTGAATACGACCGTTTATGCCGCAAAAAACGTATATATCGACACTCAAATCAAAATTTATAGGGTACTATCCGTTGACCTAGAACAGCCATACTCTAAGTGTGTTCCGCGGAACCCTAGGGTTCCGCGATACCCCTGTCGGGGTTCCGCAAGAAGTTAGAAAAAAAAATCAAAACACCTCTCTCTGGTCGACCGTTCTGTCGCGGCGTATCACGATTCACGAACAATTTTACTATGCCGCCACCGCCGATACCTACTTGTGACCGCGCAATCCCTTTGATAAAAGCCGCCTTTGAAATTAGACGCTATAATTGTGAACAAGCGACTTTCGGCTCTAACTTCAAAACGTAAAGTCGAGATTGCTTACACCACATTTTTTGAATTTCTATTTTTATATCGGCTTTTTATTTATCAAAGACGCCGACTCGAGTATTTTTGAGAATGTTCGAGATTGAGGCTAGGACTATAAAAGCGATGATCAAGCCTTGACACTAGTCAGTCGACGATTAGCGTTCGGAGCGATAAGTACCTACCTGCTAGAAAAAAATTGTGTATTGTTCTACTGCTGTTTTCTGATTGTATCAGTTTTGTACATTTCTTCTTTGGACTAAAGTGCTAAACTCTTCTACGCAGTAACGACCGTGCATTATTTTAACCTCACCATCCTGAAAGAATGGAACGTTGGCTTAAAGGCGTTAAACGTGTCGCAACAACATCTTCCAACGAAGCCGAATGTTCAAAAGCAGTCCGCGTGGAGTATACAGCAATTACCGATCCAGACGATGATGCAACGACGTCAAGTTCCACGGTTTCAAAGGCGAAAAAAAGGAAGTATGATGAATCATATATCAGTTTTGGATTTGTTGATTCCAACGGCTCACCTCTCTGCATGTTATGTAGTAAACTGCTTCCTAATAGTTCCATGGCACCTGCCAAGTTGCGCCGACATTTAGAAACTGTACACCCCGAGTCTAAAGACAAGAATAAAGAATTTTTTGTACGTAAAAAAGAACAGTTATTGGAAAGTCAAAAAACAATGATGCATGTAACCCAAACTATCAATGAAAAGGCCACGGAGGCATCATATTTAGTTAGCTATCGCATTGCACAAGCAGGAGAAGCGCACACTATCGCTGAGAATTTAATAAAACCATGTGTATTAGACATAACAAAATGCATGCTCGATGAAAAATCTGCAAAGCATCTTTCTACTGTGCCGCTATCTAACGATACTGTTTCACGGCGAATTCATGATCTAGCAAGCTACGTCAAACAAGAACTAGTTACACGTCTACAAAAAACACAATTCGTCTTGCAAATGGATGAGTCGACTGATGTCGCTGGTCTGGCTATCTTGCTGGTTATCGTGAGATATCCATGTGAAAGTTCTTTTGAAGAAGACATGCTTATGTGTTCACCTCTACCCACAAACACTACCGGAGAGGAAATTTTTAATAAAATAAATATATTTTTTGAGGAAAATAATCTCAGTTGGAACGATTGCATTGACATTTGTACAGATGGGGCCAAGGCGATGACGGGTAAAACAGCAGGAGGAGTGTCACGAATAAAAAATAAAGCGCCTAATTGTAGTTCCAGCCATTGTATCCTGCATAGACAAGCACTTGCGATGAAGCAAATGCCGTCCAATCTAAAATTAGTTATGGATGAAGCGGTAAAAATAATTAATTTTATCAAATCACGACCACTACAATCCCGATTGTTCTCATTATTGTGTGAAGATTATGGCAGCACACATAAAACACTGCTGCTCCATACAGAAGTGCGATGGCTGTCTCGGGGTAAAACTTTAACAAGGCTATTTGAACTTAGAGCCGAGTTACAAATGTTTCTTTCAGATACTTCTTTTAATTTGAAAGACCGTTTGTATGATAAAACTTGGTTGTTCCGACTGTCTTTTATGGCGGATATCTTTCAGAAACTGAACGAATTAAATTTATCATTGCAAGGTAAACAGACAACAGTGTTCCAGGCCTGTAACAAAATAACTGCCTTCAAAAGAAAATTAGATTTTTGGATTATTTGCGTTGGAAATAGAGAAATAGAAAGCTTTACGTCACTCAGTGAGTTTCTTGGCGATAACAACTCAGAAATATTTCAAGATGATGTATTTGAAGAATTGGTCCAATATCTCACTTCGATGCGCGCATCTTTTGAGCAGTATTTTCCTGAAGAACAGAATACAAAAATGAAACTGAATTCATGGATTCATAATCCTTTTTTACCCAACTTACAAAAGCCCGAAAGTATGTCAAACGAGATATATGAATCTCTTTTAGAAATGTCATCTGACACAAGTATGGAGTCACTGTTCAAAACGACGCCTCTCAACGATTTTTGGTGCAGAATCCGAAATGAATATCCAATGCTTGCCAAAATGGCTTTGAATATTCTTCTCCCGTTTCCAACAACATATTTGTGCGAAACAGGATTCTCAACCTATGCAGCCACGAAAACAAAATACCGCAATAGACTGGACGCCGAATGAGACTTCAACTGTCCTCTATGAAACCTGATATCAACCAATTGATGAAAAATAAAAAACAGTTTCATACATCCCATTAGTTAGATTTTTTTTCTTTTTCAATGTTATATTTATTATTATACTTGTTATGTAAGTAAGTAATAAGTAACTGTTACATGGTACTCTAATTATGCTTATTAATAAAAAATACACTTAAAAACCATTGTTTTATTGTAGGGTTCCATCAAATATTTTGCTATCCAAAAGGGTTCCGTCACCAAAAAAGATTGAGAACCGCTGACCTAGAACTATGAAAAGACTTCGAACTTTTTTGTATGGAGCCTGGCATACCTCAAGTTGCAAGTAACCTTAAATAACGTTATTTTGGTGTACACATATGAAACATACGTTAATCAAAAGAGAAAATAATTAAAAACAACAAATACTCGGTGATAAAATGTCGGTGTCGGTGACAATTTGATTATGTAAATAAAAATAAATATTACATGTTCAACCTGAAATTCTGAACAAAGGCTATGATATACGATATTTCGTCAAAGAGTATTTGTTGTTTGTAATTATTTTCTCTTAACCAAATAGGTTCGATGCCTTTTGGCAAGTAATATTGTCTTATACTACAAGTACAGGGAAAAATCTGATAACTATATATTTGCAATTAAAGTTTGTAATTAATTCGTAATTAAACTGCGAAGCTCGAATTGTGAACTATTAATAATATGTACCTACGTACGGAACCTTCGGTGGGCGAGACCGACTTGCACTTCGATTTTATTTAGTTCAAGACACGGTGGATGATACTTACGGTAATTTACGACGCCGCGACGTCTGGCTTCGTAGTCTGCATAAGCTTGTATTTTTATTAAAAGCGCTTCCATCCCAGGGTTCCACTATGAAAGTACTAACTTTGAAGTCTAAAATCTACGAAATGGAAAAACTGATCTAATATGCATAAGCACGGAACATAATTCTTTGATATTTCGTACTGGAATTCGAACTCACGTCTTAAGGACACTACGGATTAGAGGTGAAACCAATATGCTGCCTCCTCTCAATAGACTCGAAAGTCTATGATTTTTTATTTTAAAAGGTCATTATTTAGATAAATATTACATAAGTGCGTCTTAGGCCTAGTGTACATTAAATCCTAGGTCCAGAACATCGGTTTACAGTACACTGTATGAGGCTATTTGCCTATGTAAAATTCAAATACATATACTTGCCTACCTACCTTACATTTCTCAGTTTACGTACTCACTCATCTACGGGCACTTTGTTACAATAACCGTTTTGGTCATAAATGATAATGATATATGTGGTTGTATTTAACCATCCGCGAAAAATAAATTACATTTTACCTAAAAGCCTATGACGAGAGGGTAGGGAACATTGTAAAATAAGTCTTATAAAGATTTATTTTATTAACACCCATTAAAGTTTCACTTGTAACTGACTAACTACCTAAATAACTAGGTATGTAATGTAAATCATGTAGTTTTAAACCTACTTCTAAGTTCTAACTGACGTATCGATTTAAAACTTTGTAAGTATTTGACATTCGGAAGACAATACAATAATTTGTCACCTTCGTGCTGATCTGATGATGGAAACGGCAGGTGGGTAGTGAACTCTTCAATTATTACTAGTAAAACCTTCTTGTTTGGGCTCATTCGATTCTTTTTGACGAGTTCAGTACATATTCATGTGTGTTTTATAGTTTTTTAAACTATGATATCAATTATTTAACTCTGTAACCATGTAAAACTAAAAATCGCTGTAATTTTGTTGTTATGATCTTTTCCTACAAAGTTGTATACTAATTCTTTAGACTTATGTATTCTGCTTATGTCTATTAAATTTAGTTAGAATTGTTTGAGCCATCTTGAAGATTGACTTGAAATATAGTATGAAAGGCCCCGGGATGTAAACGGCATTAAGTCTATCCTATAACATTTGATTCTTCGAGAAAGTACTTACCTAACAAGTCGACAATATGCCTTAACTTTGAGCAGTATTTAATTCAGTATTCTACCGTTTAAGAAGATATTCTTACTTACGTAAAGAACTCGTTCAATACCAATCAATATCAATTCATATTCAAGCAGTTTTGAATTGTAAAACAAACCTTTTTAATGATTTAACGACTTATTCCGCGGGACCAAATCCATTTGCATCTCGATCGGGATTCCATTTAAACTTTAGTAGAAGTAAAGATCACCCCACTGTTTTAGGGTTCCGTAACGACGGGTCCGTTCTCTTTATTAAGCTGATATAGATAAAGCTATAATAATGGCTAAACAAAACTATAGCAGCCAGTTTAAATGCAATCATCTAAACCTAATCGCTTCCGTTCCTTACGTTAAACAGTACGTAAGAAATGTTTTTTCATGGCAAACTGTAAAGACAAATTCGTTCAAAAGCTTTATAAAAAATAAACCTAAGCGCTTAGGTAAAAGAGTTTAAGGTGTTACGAAAAACCTCTGTGAGACACTGTTATTTACGGATGATCCTTCAAATTCATTTTTAAAATCAAGAGGTAAAGATTCATTTTGAGGATGTACTTAAGCTCTCACGCAAGTAGTGCATTGGTTCATTACCAATATTCTGTCGGTACTTCCACCTTTTTAAAATTGAATACAATAAACGTTTTTTTTTTCTTGTGTTAAATAAAGCACGCGCTAACACCGCAATGATACTTTTTCTATGGTCTACTTACAAAACCTTTTTTTTATCTAGACACCCTAAATCTGTATTGAAATATTTTACTACTGCACCTTTTTATCTCTTAATACTTACAATACCTATTATAGTTAATAAAAACGTATATTTCAAGGGCACACAACGTTACCGTTTTATTATTATCGTATAATATTTTATAGCTTCCATTATGACATTGTGAGTTAAAGTTCAAAGAGCATCAGGATACCGATGCGATGCATTTGACAGAGAGTTGTCAAGTATATTGTCTTTTTCTATGCATCCAAAAAACAATTCGACTATTCGAGGGGTATTTTTCTATAGTTAAGAATGAAAAGCAAAATATGGATTAACCTACAATCAGATCCTTATTTTGAGTAGGTATGAGTATAAGAGTGGACTCCCTTTTCCGCACTTAAACTGAAATTTGATCCTTTGTGCGTGCGTGGATACTGTGCTGGTCACGGATGTAACCAGCCTAGCTCTGCCCAGAAGCTCAGAAATTTCCTGGGTTTTTCACAGGCTTCGCGGGGCGACCTTGGATTGTCATTGCGTTGTGATGCAACCGCCTCGCATTCCAGGAATACGGCTGGCAGTTTCATATGTAGAGAGTATATTTATTAGTAACTGTGTCCAGGTAACCTAAGTACGACCGACCCCCAGATCGGAGCCTCACACTCGGCCGGGTCGCGGCAACTGTAAGTGGCGTAGGTGAGCGCCTTTAGCGCTCGCCACAACTGCCTGATTTAGCCTGGAGTAGCTGAAAAAGGACATCAGCGATAGGTCTATCCGAAAAAAAAGGGAATAGCAGCAAAATAGTTCTTAAGTTATTTAATATACATCACAATACACACAAACCAAGTTATCATCATGTCATCCTATTGCAGTAAACTGCTGGACGTAAATCTTCCGCAAAAAGCGCCACAGAGCACGATCCACTCATCACGAGAGCATTTTTCATTCAGCCACTGCCAGCCATTTTCCTTCGTCGGTCCTACACTACGTTTGCCAAGGTGCTATCTCCATCCAAAAACCCGTTTACTCCACCTTTCATCGGTTTTGCGACGGATGATGTTACAAAATTCTCATCAACAACAACTTATTATTGCATAAGTTCGCAAAAGTAACTGACGGGAACATTTAAAATTAAATTTCATTAGAGATCTTGGCATCAGCCTTCGGAAGTCCACTGCTGGAGATAGGCCTCCTTCATAGAACGCCAGATTGAGCAGTTTCAGGCCGTTTGCAGCCAGCGGCTTCTCGCAATCTTAACTAGGTCGTCACTCAGTGGTGTCACCAGGTGGAAGGCAGCGACTTCCAGTTTGTATCACAAAAAGTAAATTATTTAAAGCAGAATAATCTTTATCTGTCAATAATTACGTATCTCAAATCATGCTGTAACTCGTATTACTTACTTAAAACTGTGTCATGTTTTAAGAATAACATGGAGATATGAGCAATATTTTATAAATATCCAGATTTTAATGAAAACAATCACGCTATTATTATATCATACCTACTGTTATTATGCTATAGTAGTCGTATATAGTAAAGCTAAATCCACACTAGGATTGATTTCGAGATTTTCTACAAGTCTAAATATTGACATCCGTGTATCGCGAGCGATCGCAGCCGCGCGCGTTTGATCGCATGCGATAGATGCGCGTGGGTTAACTTTATGCGACAATACTCGCAGACCGCAGTATGGCGCCGCTTAGACGCCGGCCGCGGGCGTCTGTCGCTCGGTCGCACACCTCTAAAGCGGGGCCATACATTTTCATACTGAGATTTATGTCGTATGCGATCGATTACGCGCGGCTGTAAATAATAATAGTAAATAATAATATTGGTTTCAAGTTCAACATAATTTGATAACCGAACTTTGACATCTAATAATTAACGCCATCTATATTGGCTTCTATCTCTCGCACCTCTAGATACCCTCAAGATATTTCATCTTTTCTAAATAGTAAATATCAATAAATATGAGACAACATCACATACATTGCTCTGATCCTATGGTAAGTAGCCTAAGCACTTGTGTTACAGAAATCAGAAACAACGACGGTACCACTGCACCCAGACCCGAGACAAATAATAATAATAGAAAGTATCCTATGTCTATTCCGATAGTTAAATTCAAATATTGGCCAAGAATTATTTAAATAGGATGAGTAGTAGCGGAAATTACTTCCTACATACAAACAAACTTACCTTTTTATAGTAAGTATAATTGAGCGCTATCCTATCCAATCCAGCATAATACCCAATAGAACAGCAATACGGACTATTTTTCTCCGAAACACGTTAGTGATTTTTCACTAACATTTACTGACAAGTTCGGTCAACTCTCGCCCATACAAAGAGAGTACAGTCACAGATTAAATAATGGCGACATTTTTGTGGAACAAAATAAATGACATTTTTAATCTATAGGGTATGTGTTCCGTGTTGAGAGCACACAGCTGTCAAATCTAGCGTCCACGTTTCAGACAAATTTTGTATCATTCGCCGTTAGTATAATTATGAGAAAAATATAGAGCAATTTAATACTGTTCTAAATTGTAAAGTCTTTCTCTTTTGTTTTACTCGAGTGAGAGAAAGAGATATGTGTCTGTCTATCTGCTTAAATATATGAGACTTGATTCCATGAAGCCACTCTTTCTGGAATCGGAGCCGATCTCAGTTGACTGGAATGATTTTAAAATAGAATATGACTTACATACAAAATTTCGTGCAATTCTTTGAGTTTGGGTGTGAAACCATCTCATGTAAAACCCTTGTCTTTTTCTAAAACCATTTAGTTATTATCAGTGGCCTGCGTAGATTCAGGCTTAAATACTTCGAAGTTGCTGAACTGATTTTGACTCCTTCGTTAAAATATTTACGAAAGAGTAAAAATGCGTACCTTGAAACATATTACTGCACATTTGTCCTATCATAATATTCTGTGGTAAAGTCTAAAAGGTCTATAGCAGGGGTTCCCAAAGTGTGTGCCGCGGCGCCCTGGTGCGCCATAGAAAGAGAAAAGGGGCGCCGTGAGTCGATCTTCTTTATACACAGCCATAAGTATTGGCGGGGTACCTTTACCTAAGAAGAAATGAGAGTAGCAGTGTCAAGCCTTAGAAAAACTCTGTTGAAATCACCTAGCTCACCCGTCACTGATTTGACTGAGTATCTATTTCAAGCTAGCTGGGCTGACAAAATACTAAACTTGTAAGTGCCGCGAACTAAAAAAGATTGGGAACCCCTGGTCTATAGAATGATATCAAAGGTGTTTTGTTGAAAAAGCCATTTTTTAAAATAAAACAACGTTGCTAATTTTCGACTTAAGAAATATGTTATTTTAACTCAAATGAAACTACTAACAAAGTTAAAAATTGTCTTCCGCAAAAAACAAACTATTATTACTTGCTTCATGTGTATAAGGTTGATGATTAGGCACACATACAAGAATCATAATAGAATACACTACTACAGTGACGAAAAAGCAAGCACTATTCAAAATATTGGCATATCCGATCCAGACATCGGCAGCTTTTACATCCACATCTTCTGATGTCAAGAGTTCAATTTTCGTCTTCCAGCGAGGCCAAATAAAATATTTTCCATAAGAATTGAACACAGTACTATACACTAAACTGACCAAAGGAGTTGGAGCCGACTCCTTATTCCTTAATTTTCCCAAAATCACAGTAGCAACTATTAAAAACAATGTCATGATTAAAGACGATCTGTAAAACAACAAAATGGTGGGAGGATATGTGATTTGCGATGGAATCTCCCATCCTATTTCTAGCAAAAAGAAACAATGGCATAACATGGAAAATAATATCATTAGCAAACGATTTCTGTTTTTAACGTCCAGAATAATAGAAGAAGCAGTTAAAATTGATAATGTGATTGACGGAAATACAATCATAGCCGCTAAAGATTTACCGTTGCGATCTAAAACAAATGTTATCCGAAGCTGAACTTCATCACTGATGTTTGTTTCTTGATGATAGCCGACGATCGTAAACTCAGGTCCATGACTTGCGTCTCCCCGCTTGGTCACAGATCTTGTTCCCCGAGGAAGCAGATACACATTCTTCTGTAATTTGGAAATTCTGAATTCTAAGGTACATTTCTGAGTGTCGTAAGGCCATTTGCTTATATTTGTGACACATTGAGCGGTATATTGGGTACTCAGCAAGCAAATAACATACCCACTGTTTGTTGTACTACACTGTTCGAAATACATCATGTATGAATATTCGTCATCTTGTCCGTTGCTCAACTCTACAAAAGGAACCCAGTAAGCTGATATCCTGAAATAACTTTTTTCCAGACCTCCGTAATCGCTCGCGTTCCATGTGAGCCTTTTATCAGTCCATGCCAAACCCATAGTACTGTGCATAGTAAAGAAGTCATTCTCGCTGTCCAAATCGAAGGAATTCATCAAGAAATCAACTTTGACTGTTGTAAAGTTGCAGGGATTTGGGTTCTCATACCATTTGTGGTCTCTATTTAAATCCTTGTGGAGTTTCTTCTCCCATGCTTCTTCGAGCGTCTGATGATTAATCACACAATCGCACTTAAATAGGTAAAGCAAACGCAGAAATATTAAATAAGTCAACCACGCCATGGTTGGTAACAGACTGATGTCTGATTAAAAAAATACAATCTGTGTATACGCCCCTTCGATAAGAGATAGTTTCAATTAGTATTATATTAAACAAATGGTGTTCCTGATTGATTTCAGAGCAGTTTCCGAATCATATCATTTTTAAGGTAACTTAATACTCTATTTACCTGTATTAGCCGAGTTTGTAAACTCTTGACATATTTTTTATAAGTATTTTAACAGTAAAACATCACTACGTCAAAGTAATATTTGCCTTTCGCAGTAAATAGCTCTTTTCCCTAGAGAAAACAGATGCACGTTCTTCTGTGATTTGGAAATTCTGTAGGTACAGTCAACGACAGGACAACCTACCCAAAGGTCATTCAACCGATTTTCAACTTTAGGTGTTGTGACATGTAGAGATCAATATCGATTGAGAAAATTTGACGTTTTGTGGTAGGTTGACGTGCTGTTGTCTGTACTAAATTCAAATTCAAATTTTTATTTGCGTCAAACATGGTATAAATAGTTATTAAATAGGTAGGTACATTTCTGAGTCACATGTTAGGCTACTTGGGTTAGCATACTAGGATCCTAGAATAAATTACAAATGTTTACACATTGATTTGACGATTACTTTTAATCGGAAAAGCTTTAGCAGAACCGGTAAAATTTCAATACGTGGGATACGTACATAAACACTAACACTCAGTTTCATTCGTTCCGATGGTCTTCTACAATTTGTCTGTGGCCCCAATGGAACTTGTGGAATCCGAACTCGTTTCGGGTAACAGTCAAACTTTTGACGGGTATCAGTCGGATCCAAACATTTAGATGTTACATTTCAGCTATTCCCCAAGGTTTTTTTGCTATGCCTATGTCCTAGTCCTGGCCGTTTCAACAACTGGAGGTGAAACTGCGTTTCTTCTGAGTGTTTTATGCAACAATATTTTACTACTATATTGGAATATGATGTCGTTAAAAAATTAAAAACTTTCTACCGCAGTTGTCATCTCATCGTTGCTTCCTGGCCAATTGGCTATCAGTCTGGCTATTCATAGAGATAAGCTGGCTTCAATACATTTGACGCGATTAAAGCAGAAACGTCAAACTTTCTATTACCCAGAAAAATACCTTCTTGATTTCCCCGAAACCCCTTTACACAGCTCCGAAAAGTTTATGTAATCAATAAGTAAGAGGCAACTGACATCTCCGTGTCGAACTCCCAGTAATCACGACGGGAACTTCTTCAATTAACAATCGGCCTTGCTACCAAGAGATAGGGTCAGATTTCCCCCAGGGACATTCGAGGTACGGTTACTTAGGTTCGTTAGAAGGTTGACGACAAAATAACTTGTAATTAAGTTATCGGATTCTGGTTTTAGTTTTGTTCAGGCGTTTAATGAGAACACGTGTTTTACCCGTTAATGACAGTAATATTCGCCTGAATACTTATCAAATTTAAGTTTAAATTGGATTTAGACGAATTTAAGGTTTAATCCACGTACTAAGTCGTTTCAATTAAATATATGTGGCCTTAGCGGTTCTTATTTGTAACTTTATTCACTTAAACGTGGCTTATCTATGCAGTGATATGCAAACTGCAAATAATACCTTCTTAACATAAATAAGGCATGAGGAAAAGACAAATTGGACGGCTGCTCAATATTGGTATCAATACCTATTTGGGCTAAATAACTTAATATTTATCTCAAACATTATACAATTGAGCTTCCTTCACATTGACAGACTCAAAGATACCACAAAGTCGTGGGGCCACACATCGCCTGCGGTCGCAACGTAACACCGCACGAGGAATTAGGTCACACCAACCACTACATATTACGTTTATTTCCTATTTTTTTCCCCTCACCTACTATTGGATGGCATTTAATGAAACAACACCATTTCTACCTGTCCGATCGAACCAATCATGACGCCTGATTGGATTTCTGTGTTTATTTCGAGCTGGCTTGATCAATATTGTATTTGGGCATGGTTAGTTTAGGACTTTGTGGAAGTTAAGAGTGTATACTACTAGAGCAATTAATAAGCAGCAAAAAATAATGTATTTTCTAACTACTTAACTATTTAAAGATCTCATTGGTTTAAAAGTTCAATCTTTTTTAGGTTTTTATCTTTTAAAATAAGATTTCATCCTATTTTTAAACGGTTTTATTTAGCTCACCCCGTTTGTTTTATTCTTGGGTCAAATTTAGTAATTCAAATTTCACCCTCTTCCTGTCAACCGATTAATCTGAAATTTTGTATACACTTTGGATTTTGGTGACAATACAATTATGTTTATTCATTATCATTATAAATTCAAGATGGCCGCCGCTACAAAATGGCGGATAATTTATGTTTTATTAATCCCATCAATATGGGTGTCAAATGAAAGGGCTCAACAAGCAGAATACAATATACTATAAAAAATTGAAATCCAAGATGGCGGCCGCTACAAAATGGCGGATAACGTAGGTTTTATCAATCCCATCAATATGGGTATCAAATGAAAGGGCTCAATAAGCAGAATACAATATACTATAAAAAATTGAAATCCAAGATGGCGGCCGCTACAAAATGGCGGATAACGTAGGTTTTATCAATCCCATCAATATGGGTATCAAATGAAAGGTCTCAACAAGTAGAATACAATTTATTATGATATATGAATACAATTTACTATACTATTTATTAAACAGAATGCGAAATAAAAACTAAAAACTAGAAAATAAAAATAGGTAAAAAAACTTTTTAAGTTAAACGGTTTTATGTTAAACATACATTGCAATGTTTAAGATAAATGTACTAAAAACCAAAAAATAATAAAATAGATACAGTCGTGGGAATTATAAACATATGCATAGACTAGACTAAAATAAAACCGTGGGGCACGTCAATTTCAATTTCATCCTATTTTTACTAAAAAAAACTCTATTTTTAGTGTTAAGATGCCTTTAGCAAACTTGTGACAGTTATGTAGTTACATAGTGATTAGTAGACATTTAAAAGATAAATCAAAGATAATATTCCGCTATGTTCTAAAATAAAGAAAACTATAAGTATCAGTATGTAAGTTATTTCATAAAATCATCATAACCTTTTAGAAAAAAGCAATAAAGTGATTTCCATATTTTTTGCACTTTTTTAAAAATGTACACTGCTTGTGCAATAATAACTCATTAATATGTTTGTTTGTTATTTTATAGTTAGCGGCTTCCGATTTTCGATTTGTCTTTTAAATTAAGCAATCACCAAATAACCGCATAACTGTCAACATTTTGTAACCTTTTGAGTCTAGAAAACCAAAGATATCTGCTGTACACTAACTTTATCTCCCATTTGCACCCTTAGGATTTTTTGAATGGGAACTACTCAATAAAAATATATTTTTTAAAATCGGTTCCCATTCGCCGAAGATATTGTATGTGTAAGTTGCACTGAATTTCAGAAAAACCACATAGATTAGACGTCTATTTGCCTTATGTTCCTCCATAAGTGACTCCATTATTTATGCTAGCCTTTGAGAGGGTAATGTGCGTTGCGAACTCGTAATGGTTTTTATTTTCGTCTAACGAGATTCATTATTGTACCATTTTGCAAGCTATTTTTTTTCCGTGTTCATAGAGCTAAATTTTTTAAAGAAATGAGAAGCCAAATTTACATCTTCTGGAGACAAGAGTTAGCCTTGTCAAATTTTTTTTTATAAACGATTAATAATATGACAATATAAATGTCCTGTTTTATTGTTTAACTTCTTTTTAGTAAAGTTATCGTACTCTTATACATAAAAAAGCCTAAAATACTAATTATAGCACCAACATAAAAATCTGAAAAAAAGTCAATTAATTTCCAATATACCTTTAACCCATGACAGCTGATTTGGTTAAGTCATTTTATTTTCTTGTTTTTAATATTGATGCCATAAATAATATAAAATAAAAAATAATTAATTAGATCGGATAGGTTTTATAGGTGGCTTTATTAGTTTATATTGGATAGATCTTTTTAAAGGTCCAGATGGACTGAAAAAATTAGGGAATCAATCAGAAAGTTATATCTCGGTCTTTGTCGTATATAGTGTTTGGCCGATTGACCTCTCTATCAGAAGCCAAGTCGCAAAACTAATTGTTTGATAACAAAGTATTACACTGAAGGTGACCAGAGGTCCTCTTTGATTGTGATTATTCATATAACCTAGTCATTTGAGCCACGAGTAAATAGGATTTCACGTTGACCACTTCCACTGTACCCATGGGTCAGATTGTGAATTAGATCGAGATTAAGCGGTTAAAAAATCTTACTTGACCTCAATTTGTTTGAAGCGAATCGTTCTTATCATAGCGGAGTATGTAGTTTTAACTTTTTAATATATCTATGGTTCAAATACACTTTTTCTGTCGATCTAATTTTTTTGCGTCCCCAACTTTTGCATTTGACTTTAACCTTGACTGTTACTTGTATTTAAGTTAATATATCTTTTACCTCAATATTTTAGCGTCATATTCAGCCCAATTAGTTACTGTCTGTTACACAACATTTGAGAGATTTCCATCTGACATCAAAACCCTTTACAAGGAAAGAAGACTATTTGAACTATAGCTACCCAGTGGTGTTATCTTTTAATGTACATACGTTTTCCTAAAAAAAAAACCACACCGTCGAGCAGTAAGCGTATTAGCGGTGGCGGCGTAGATACGAATATCGATATAAATAAATCCTTGATCTGTGGTAGTGGTATACATAAATCCCACAAAATCCAGAGGTACAAGCTTGTAATAAAGCGCTATGCACACGGAGCAACATTTATTTTCCTGTTGCGGCAATCCGCAACTAGCTATTATTTAAATTTTCACATAATTTTGAGCAACTGCGCACTCCTAGTGCAAACCAAAATTGCGAGATTCGGCATTCGCAACTATTTTTTGCAATTGGTGATTTAAATTGCCCAAACTAGCATCTGACTTTGTACCAGTTACGACGAGTGGCTGGTTTCCGCAACCGGTAACGTGTATCGTCGGCTACCGCACCCTTTGACGTATCAACTTACAGATTTCGAAAGCTGATTAAAAGTGGCAGCAACCGTAAACTAGGCCTTAATTACTGGATTTAGTCATCACAACCGGAAATTGCTTAAAAATTAATGTTGCTCCGTGTGCATAGCGCCTAAAATAACGACCTCTCGTTTGAGAGGCGATAGTTCAATCACTGAACTGCCAACTCTGGTTAACTATAACCGTTATTAACTAAGTGGGGCGCCCTCCGACAAGGTGGAGCAACTACATGCGCAAGGCTACGTACTCCAAGACTATATGTGGTGGATGAAAAAGAATAGCCGAGGATCGGGCGCAGTGGCGTGCAATGGAAGAGGCTTATGTCCAGCAGTGGACTGAAGTGGGCTGTTTATGAACCCATAAAGAGAGCCTGTAAATTTTTTTTATTGGTTTCCGTTCTTAAGACGAGGGAATAAATAAGGTTCAAAGATTGTGGGTAACTATTTTTCCACTGCCCTATTAAGGGTTAAATATTATAATTTATATTCCAGTGTGCATAGCGCCTAAAATTAACGACCTCTCGTACTATAACGATACTACAATCACTGAACTGGCAACTCCTCTGCTCTCCTAGCATGATCACCAAAACACGAAATGATATAGTATTTTTCTGGCTAGTTAACTGCATCATCATCATTTCAGCCATGGACATCCACTGCTGAACACAGGCCTCCCCCAATGACTTTTATTGGGGGGGATTGCCAATACTCGCCACGCTTGGCAGGCGGGTTGGCGAGCGCAGTTTTTTATAACATTTCGCACGCAGACGCTGCTGCCTGTCTCGTGCTACAGGAACTAGTCGCCTCTTACAACACGCCTTCTGCGGTGGGGAAGTGTACTATTTACGGCCGTCCCCACACGGCACTTAACTTAATAACTGATCGTTGTTAAAAATAATAATTTCTGTTCCAGCTCCACCTGACGAGGACCGCGAGGACGACTTCAGGGCGCCGCTGTACCGTAGCGTCGAAATAAACGGTATCACGGTGCGGATGAAGTGGTGTGTCACTTGCAAGTTCTACCGGCCGCCGCGGTGCTCGCACTGCTCCGTCTGCAACCACTGCATAGAGGTTAGTACTTACCTTTGAATAATAATGACACATAGAATTATAGTTCGGTACCTACGGCGATTACAAAATTGAAGCAACAAAAGACACAGGGAATGATAGTTCGGTACCATTTGAACATATAAAAAGACAATAAAATAATGAAATATTACTTTGTGGTAATTTCAGCAGAAAATATCAACGTCTAAAGCGGTAGTATTTGATAGAAGCATTAGTTTCAGCTGTATTCACGTTACGAGCCAACAACTTGTTAGCAGCAAATAATAAATGCTACAGCCATATAGCCCCTAGCATGACAACCAAAACACGATATTATAAAACGATTTATCGACACCCACTGCAAAAATATGATAGATATATCCGCCATGTTGAATCGCCGTGTCGGTGACGTCACATGTTATGATCGCTGTTTCGATAAAAATTCAACATTGCGTCTATATTTATCATAGCTATATCATATCATATCGTGTTTCACTCGTATTTCACTCGTCACACTCGGATCGTAACGTGAAGCAAATGATACAGCCATAGTTAGTCATACTCCGATCGTAGCGTAGAATAAATGCTACAGCTGTAGTTGAGATTAGCTCGTAGCGTGTTATCAATACTACGGCCGTAACTGCTACAGTCCGCTCGTAGCGTGGCGGTAAATACTAAAGATTTAAACTTTTTAAACCCAAGAGGCGATTGAAATTTTTTTTCAACTGAAAATATTGTCCTTGAAATACTAAAGATGTAGTCACAGTGGGCTTGTGACCCAATAGCATTTACCCCACGCTTCGATTCGACTAAGACTATAAAATTACAGTTACAGTTGACTCGTGGCGTATAGCAAATGATTTAGCCCTAGATTTAGTCAGCTCGTAGCATTTACTAAATTTAGTAATGCTATAGTGTTTGCGCCTGCCCGCATATTCAGCCAGGCCGCGCGACCACATTTTATAACTCAATTTACGCATTTGATAACCGCATCTAAGCGCAGTCTCTTAACTACGGTTGGCACTTTACTTTTACCTCGTTAGTAAATAGTTTTGTTGCGAAACTATCGTCACGTCAACGTCAAGTCTGCACAGTCGAAAAATAAATAATAATTGTTTTTAGCGCCAAACTAAGAAAAGTTTGTATTATGTCGACGAGATAACGGCTAAACGTATTTATATACTTTTATAGTCATCGATGACTTAGGTACAAACGCTCTTGCTCATCACACAAACGTGTCGCAACCGCTGGCTTTGTAGTACGGAGCGCGAACTACTACACCAGTCGAGTCTTGATAGAAATAAACTGCCGATGGGGCATAAAGGTTCTGGAATGGAGGCCACGTACCGGCAAACGCAGCGTAGGACGTCCACCTATAAGATGAACAGACGACCTGGTAAAGGTTGCAAGAAGCCGCTGGATGCGGGCCGCTTCCAACCAGACAATCTGGAAGACAATGGGGGAGGCCTACGTTCAGCAGTGGACGTCCTATGGCTGAATGATGAACTAAATTAGGACAATAAATGATTATATCCACAGACGTTCGACCACCATTGCCCGTGGGTGAACAACTGCATCGGGCGGCGGAACTACAGGTTCTTCTTCTTCTTCCTCATCTCTCTCTCGATCCACATGCTGAGCATATTCGGGCTCAGCCTCTACTACATCATGAACAACAACAAGACGCTCACGCAGGTCGAGCCAATTGTGTCGTATCCTTTTTTTAGAAAAAATATAATAGGTACCGAAAAATACGACCTAAAGGTATGAAAGTACAGTCAACGCCAGGTCAACCTACCCAAAAAGTTTAAGATCATTGAACCGAATTTAAACTTTAAAACCGACACGTAGAGATCAAAATCAATTGAGAATATTCTACGTTTTGTGGTAGGTTGACGAGTTGTCTATACCTACCATATAAATCCGACCAAATGCGTGTCGGGATACGCACAATGTATTCCGTTATCCGTAGTTTCCCGTCACAAATACCGCTTACCTATTTTACACAACATAACATAACAACATCTCAATAACCCTAAAACTCGGTAACTTGCAAAGCCTATCTAGTTATGGTAGTTTACCTTTTAACTTTGTTATATTTATTACTGTCGTAATTTTTTTTGCTTTTCTTTAGCGTAACATAACGCCCACGGCGCCCATTTAAACGTATTATAAGCAGTGATCGGAATAGGTAGATTGATTTGATGTACTTTGGTAGTACTAGCATAATATGGATATGTCTTTTTTAAAGAACTGATACAAAGAAATCCCGAAATCCGTGAGGCATGTCCATATTAACATCAATGTTTGAGATCATTAACCCCAAATCAATCTTACCTATTCCGATCACTGATGATAAGTAATAAACCCGCCGTACTCCTGACCCGACCCGTCGCTGTCCCGCTCACGTTTCTGTGTTGCGCTTTAACAATTTGCTTCTTAACTCTCAAACGCCAGAATGGTGATAATGGGCGTAATCGCATTACTAGCGATCCCGATATTCGGGCTGACAGGATTCCACATGGTCCTGGTCTCCCGGGGCCGCACCACCAACGAACAAGTGACCGGCAAGTTCACTGGGGGGTACAACCCCTTCTCGAAGGGTTGTTGGTACAACTGCTGTTATACGCAGTTCGGACCGCAGTATCCTAGGTGAGTTATCTGTTATTATCCACATATTTTATTTCAGACACATTCACGGTGACATTATAATGAGTATTTAAGTTTAATTAATGTGTTCTACTCATGAATTAAAATATCTACTGTTGTTTATTTAAAATCTTATTGCACAAACGTAAACGTGTTCAAAAGGAGGACTTAATCCTATAAAGTTTTTGTACCTGTTTCTCATCCTGTATTTTGTTGAAGTTATGTTGTTGTATTCATTTATTGGTATTCAATGTAACTTCTAAGTCGTGAGATATTTCGTTTTTTTTTTGATATACAGTAAACATATTTTATTAAAACTCATGATGGCAACATTATTGTATGTAGGTATTTAAACTTTTGATATTTTTAGTAGTTAAAATGATAGGCAGTATAGGAAGTTAGAAAAAAATTAATAGAACATAATAGCCACCGCTTCAGGATGAAATATGTCAGCTGACAGTATAAGAAACAGAAGCCGAAGATTTGCCGCTTCTAGACTCGCGGAGAAGAAAAGTATGTTTACATTAATTATTATACAAAAATCAAAACTCACCAGATAGTATACATTTGTAAAATTGTTCAGCCAAGATACAGCAATGGTCAAAGTTAATCATCTAGTTTCTATCGTCTAAGAAGTGATGAAAATCAAAGCAGGCTTAGTTACAGATATAAAAACACACAGTCACGTGGTCAAGGTGTCCAATATTGTCATCCTTAGCATACGTTAAACTGCGCATACGCGCATCAACGCATCTGTCATTGCATAATCGATACCTAAAAATCAAATCTAACCAGTCTTTATTGTATTTTTATTTACCACCTCATCAAATCGTGTTCCCCAGCCTAGTCCGACCCTCGAAATACACCTACAAAGGCGGCAAGAAGCGTCGCGAGGCGTTAGGCGGGCCGCACTCTGCCTCCGCCATCTCCACGATCGCGACCGACACGCAACACCAGGTAAAGACGTACACGGCGGACAACGGGACCGCGCACAGGGCGGCCGGCGCGCACGCACACTACAACAAGGTGAGAGCCAGACGCTTGCGCTGTCATGCCGGTATGGCGGGTTGGGGCGGTTGGTCGGGTCATTGTTCGAAGGCAAAAAAACAAAAAGCGATCGGGTCATATTTCGAAGGCGAAAAAACATAAAGCGACTGCCGTAATATCTCTCGCTTGTTTGGTATAGTGTGAGAACGAAGAATGCTGACAGCTGTCAAAATTTTCGATCCTATTCTTTATACATCAGTTGTAAAATAAACAGATTTTCTAATCTAGGTACAACAATCAAAAAGAATGTCCGTCAACCCAGGCTAAGATATGTATGATTTGATAAATCTTTGCAATAAAGTTTATAAATAAATAAATGTGTAAAAACTGTATGTGTTAGATTCTGTATCTCGTGAATTTTTGTACATACTTACGTACAATAAAAATCTTGTGACCTGATCAATCGTCCTACTCCAAACATGAGCTAGATATAAGCTAGGAGCTACTATAGCTATATACCTTTACTAAAACACATACAGCAATCCATAGTAATGTTTTACCAAATGAGTATGTACTTATAGAATATTTATTATGGATTCCTGAAATTCGGTATTAAACAGCCTACTGAGATAAATAATCGAGTAAGTAAAATTTCCATATTTCTCTGTGTAATAATGTATGTGGATTATTTCATAAAAGTCTTATTGCAAGGTTTTAATTCTAATTGGAATTATCGGATGTGTTATCATTACCCAGTTTAGTATAATTTTATTATTATTCACATTTTGGTTATTCAATTGAACAACAAATAACTGGTAAATTCGTAACGCTCATGTATTATTGCAAGGTTTTAATTCTAATAGGAATACCGGATGTGTTATCATTACCCAGTGAAGTATAATTTTAATATTTTTCACAATTTCGTTCTACAACAAAAAATAACTGGCAAATCGTATCGCTCATGATTTTTTTGTTGATTTAAGGACGTAGAACAACATAACCCCTTATAGCCAGATACTCATAGCACATAGTAATAGCAACATTTATCAATCATCCATAGCAACATATTATCAATCATCCATAGTAATAGTCTCCTTGAGAAGTTACCGATAAACAATATATAAGCATAGAATTAGCAAGGGTCATAAAACAACCTTCCCACGCTTCACTAGAGTTTAAAATCGCTTTCCATCAACCATTATAATGCAGTAAAGTCATATAGTTATCATGCTTGTAGAGCAAACGATTACATACCTTCAATTCACGATCATAAGTTCTATTCACCATTCGCACTTTTACGTTGATGATCTTATAGTGAGTGAATTGAAGACATGAGTATGTCTGGCTCTCTACTATACTATTAATAACATTTTTTAAAATTATTATTGTGATAACAGGTATTGGTTTTAATGGTCTGTATTATTTATTTTTAAAAAAGTCAAATACTATTCATACATTACTCAGCCACGCTTCTATCTAGTACAATATTTCGCTTCATTATTCTAAAATTAAACAAAATTTACTATCGAACATTACTCGACTTCATTAATTTATTATTCAATTATTTTTGTATCCATACTTAAAGAGAAAATGCTCTATAAAAGTTATAGGGCATTTAACGTTACTACTAGCTCGTCTCTACTAGCTGTGAGCCAGGTATAACTAAACACTCATCTATACAGGTTACAATTCACGGTAGTGCCTAGTTTTCGGATACCACTCAGAATCAGTAACTTAATCGATCTACGTGAAAAACACTCATTTTTTTGCCATTTTTAATTCTTCCATTCTGCATTTGAAAAATAGAATAAGTAGAAAATTTACGATTATTATTCGATACGTACGGGTGTGATCTCCGATGAATGACGGTGCATCTCGCGTTTTCTTTTTTTTGTCGGAATTTTTTAAGTATATTTTACTCCAGAAATACGATGACTGAAATTAATTACGATAAATTAGTATTTATATATTGTTCTATAGACCTTATTTTTAAAATTTGGCACTACCTTGAAATGTCACCCTGTATAATGATGTAGTTTGACAGTATGTACAACAAATCGTTTGATGATGAAAGAAAATTATGTACAACGGTTTGGTTGTCACACAGTTGGTGGCGCCACGGAACAATAGAAGTATAAATCCGTTGTGCGTCATGTAATCAAAGGAGCACATACCCTATAGAGCAGCAATACAAACCATCTTTCTCCGAAACTAGTTATTGATTTTTCACTTACATTTAGTATGGAATGACAAGGCAATTTTGTCGAACAATTCATATGACATTTCTACCCTATAAGTGTGCTCCATCACATTTGGCGTTAGTTCCAAAAACATCCACGCGCCTAACGAGTCGATATTCGATGCAAATAAGAAAATCTGGTACCGCATTACTCTAGGCTAGGTAGGTATACCGTTTCACAATTTAACGATCCGGGTTCCACTAGCTGTCACCCGGCCGAGAGGAGCACGAGGGTGAGATGGAGGGTCCCGGAGCGTCGCAGAGTGCGGACTGCGAACCCACGCCGCCGCAGCGGCGGACGTCCGCGGCGAACCTGTTCCCGCCGCCCGCGCCGCACGCACCACGCCCGATGCACTACCCGCGTCTTAGTCCATTGGCAAGGAATACTAGGTAAATTGGTATTCGATGTCTGTGTTGGAGCGGAATCATCACATCAAGTTTATGTAATTTGGAAATTAGAAAATATAAAGATTGTTCCAAACTTTAAGGTATCGTCCAGTCGCACTGAACAGAGCACAGCAAACTCGGAGTGTTGTCGCAAACTCGCTCATCCCAAATTCAGCTTATACCTTTTGACAATGTGACTATAGAGTATTCTGACTTGTCTCTTTGTCGTTTATTATTAGTTTTTTATACACAATAGCAGTAACTGAACAGTAGATTAAAATTTCATCGTTATTTACTGGATACTTGTAGTTGGTATTTACAAAGTAAGTCAGTTTGACTGGCATGACACTAGTGTCCATACGAGGTTAGCAGCAAGACAATGTCTAACTTGTATTGGCACGCTTCTCTAATTGTGTAAACGAACCATAAATCCTATGACCTATCGACCAATGGATGCTAGGTCGCAATAACAGACTATAACTTTGAGTCTGATCTTATCGAAAAATGTCTAAAACGTTTAAAAATCTATTCCAGTCACGGCGGCACCACGACATCCGGCTACCGGGTAGTTATGGAGCCTCTCAGATACGATACGGGGTCGAATGGCGGCGCTCGGCCTTCGCCCACCATGCAGCAGCGGATAAAAGCGCTGGGCGTACCTACGCCGCTTGCGGTTAACAGCCCAGTAAGGAGGTATGTAGTGGGGGGATAAGACGGGAGGGGCTAGCGGGATTGGGAAGATTGACTGGTGACTTTGTGAATTTAGAGGAAACGAAAATAAAAACATCATTGATTATTATGAATATCCTCAGGATCTTTTGATTTGTGAAAGTAACATTGATTCTAATTATCAGAATAATATTCTTGTAATTTTATTTTCTATATAGTGGGAACACAGTTAATGGGAGGGTAAGAGTAAAAAATCCGAAGAGACCCAATTAAACTTATGACATTATTTATAGTCAATCTTTCCAATACTCACTTAAAAATAAAAAAAATAATAAGATAATGAATTTCTGAAAATAAGTAAATGTTGGGTGTTCACACTTCTCAACTTTACACTGTCTGCTTACATGTTATTAGATCAAATTTTTTCTTATAAAATGGAAAATTGGCGCCTTTTTACCCAAGAAGACAGAATGTTCCCAATAAACATGGTATTTATGATTTCTCATTCAATCATGGCCTCTTCCCATCACATTAACCGACTAAAATGTTGCTGAACTTTAAAAAAAAAGTCCCGTATCCCATACTTATACTGCATCGCTTCTGTTTTTCTTTAAATTAAGTGTTTATTTGCATGTAAAATGGTTTGCGTACTCACAAAATATATAGTAAAAAAATTTTTTTTCAAACACTGTGTTAATATTAATCAGTGGTGTAAAGTTCGCTTCACTCGGTGTTTATAGATTTGCTTACATTTCCTAACTTAATGTTTTGGAAACCACATTACATACACATATTTTATGATCATTTTAATAATTTTTTCAAAATAAGTTTGTAATATACAACCTACTGCACAATGTAAGCAAATCCATTCATAAATAGAGGTGTATGGTCGTGTGCATAAAATCACCAAAAAAATGTCCGGTTTAACTAATTAATGAAAGCTGAGCACAAAATAAAACATCCACCGTTAAATATTGCACTAACAAACCCATCAATGCCTTTCTTTACATAATAAATTCAACCACATATCATTTGATTTGCTTTTGTTTTGCATTACTCAGTTTTAACTCTACAAAACAATAAATTCGCTGTAGCCTTAGAATTGTGTTCAACTATCATTCGATTAACAACAAAAAGTTTGATAAGTGTCGTAAAAATGTTATAAATAAAAGAAACTAACAAACCCTGCATGCGCGGCATCTATTGTCGGTAATAAGGTTATTTGCGCATTCCTTGTCTCTTTTTACAAAAAATATCAATTACAAGATACTTCCATACAACAAATTTCTTAACAAACAAATAGTATAAAGATAGGAAAAATTTACAAAACCACATTAGATGACCGACGACGGATGCAGTGTAATACAGTACGACTACAAAAAAACTAACATTACTCTACTTTACCGAAAACGCTTGTAAATCTCCTATATGAGTACTATCAAATAAAAATCTTATCAATTATGTTCAAGTGTTCATTTCCCGCTTTTAGAAATTAATTTTATGCATAAAAATTTACCATCAAATGGGTTAGCATAATATCCAAATTAAAAATAAGAATTAAAATAAGCATACTTTACTGAGATTAAATTAATAAGAAATATCGTTTATTTCGATGATATATTTATTAACGACGTAGTTTTTTCGTATCATAGTCAAATAGTTTTGATTATTTTAACGAAATAATAGTCGTTTTGTTTGATGTCGTCAGCTTATGTGTTGTCGTACTGTATGGAAATTATAAAATGTGACCGTTTACCGCTTACCGCGCGGCAGGTGGACCTAACGCATAGAGCCGACGTGTCGACGGTAACTCGTAATGACATTGTTGTGTTTCGTTTTTGTGTGTTTGTTATCACTTTGTTTGATGGGGTGAGATTTGAAAATTAAACAAGTCGCTTATCGTAATTTATAGAACAGTATTATTATATGAGTTTTCTTAGTTAATCTCTGTATTTCGTAAATTATCCAAGCTTTTCGTATTAAGTTTATTTATGAATCTCACCAAATCAAACCGTATTGATTGTAAATACAATTTTAGTCATGTGGCTGCACTGTTGGTTTGCTAAATTAAGTCGAGAAATGCCTTCTTGACCACACTTATTGGCCCGTAATAAAAATACGCATTTTGACAGCGACCACTTTTTTTTTCGTTAAATAACTAAAAATGCTTTGTTTATTTATTTATATGAACAATGCTTTTTGTGCTTTATTATTTAGAAAGTATGTTATTTAAGTCATAAATAGAAATAGAAAGTGTCACGTTGGCCGGATTATTTAATTAACAGAATATTTAATTTAATTCGTCGAACCTGTTAGCTAGTATTTGATGAGTGATGATCACCGTGTTTATTTGACAATAAAACTGTCAAATCATCAAATAAGTAAATATTTTGACAATGTTAAAAAATATTGTTATTATTAAACCCAGCCAACGATACGCAGAGAAATTTAACGTGCGACTACTCGGCATTAAGTTAACAATTGGTGACACTGTGTAATTCCTACTCCTGACATCTAAGTACAAACAGCATTATTTGAACCAGAGTTTAGTTTAACAGAAAATCTAACTTAGCATGTTTTAGTATTTCTAGTAAAAGACGAATATTTACTATTGGTGTAGTATAAGTTCTGTCGGAATATCGATGACATGGTATAAATGTGATGTGATTACACAACTTTGACAAAACTTATTCTAATCCGTGTGATAACTAAAAGTATTATATTTTTATTTGCAAGCTGTTGTGCCAAAGCGGACCGCGGGCGTAGCGCGACGCACTATACAATGGCTGGTCGGTACCAACGGTTGTCTATGGTCGAATTATGATCATAGACGACCTGAAATGTTTAATGGTAATCGAATTTCAGTTCTGTGTTTGTCTGTTCATCTCGTTGTCCCAGGCTTACGCGGATGTGTCGGCCATTTTTCTTTTTTTATACATTCCTGTTCTGATCTGTGTCTATCTCTTTTACGATTCCTTACATTTTTTGCTAGGATTAGTTGCAGTGGATGTTCGGTAATTTTAGTGTTTCTAGACGATAACAGTGAGTTTGCTTGGGATATCAAACACCGAAGCCGTTGCGGCCATTGTAAGCGTATCGCGCTATTGTTCTTGTTTCCATGTCTTACGTAGACAACGCATTGTACAATCGTAATGCAATTAAAATCAATTAATTAAAATAGTATAAAACATACATTTGCCTTAACTTGAAAGATGAAATTAAAAAAGCCTTTGGTAGTAATAAACTCGTTCTATAGTAAGAACTCTTACTTATCTTACGTATCAGTAATACTAATTAGATGGTTATTTATTGCAATGCGCTTTCTATGTTGGACAAGGCCGTTGGTTATCCTATTCTGATGATGAATTTCGTAATTGAACGGTCTTATATATTTTTTTACTTGTTTTATTTCTGTCCTATTTTCAATCAACCTACTTTTTTGCTTACTTTCATCAGGATAGGTTGCGCAGTAGCTTGTAGTATAGTAGTGTAGTATAGTGTAACATATGTACAGTTGAGGCATGTGGCGTTGGCATGCTCCCCGCAAGTAGAGGCAGACGCCGCCGCCGGACCTAGTCACACGTTCAGAACTAGGGTCTTAGTTGCTGTTCGCTTTTAGCGGGTATTGTGGTGGGGATAACTCTTACATTATTCCAAGTTACGAGTGACATCGATTAAATCCCACTTCTGATGTTCAAACTTAACCGCATCAAAGAAAAGTAAAGTGCGCACCATGAAAGATAAATGTTCTTGCAGTTTGTTATTTTTAATTTTGTATGGTCGTTTTGGTCAAATCGTTTTTAATGTGGTTAAGTCATAATTATACCTTATGAAACTATCTGAGGGACACAACATTGATTAGCTGTGATCTTGTAATTCAAGGAGCTAAGCTAGGATCGAAATTCTGAACGCGAAGTTTAGTTTTAGAATCCGTAAAAAAGTGCAATCAAGGAGACATAGTTTCGATTTCAAAAGAAAGCTGAATAATATCTGAACGAAACAAGAGTCCGAGGGCGACGTCGCCGGTCGCGCGATCGCACGTGCAAACGCTTCGCCCCGCAGCTCCCTTCTCCTTCTGTCCGTAGGCCGTACGATAACGATAGCGAGGGCTCGGACGAGCTCGCGCGATTAAACCCCTGACGTGAGCGCCGGCCGCAGGTCCAACCCCGGCACGCCGACGCAGCCGCGCCGCCCCGACTTCATCGGCGTCGCGCGCGCCTCGCCGCAGCGCCGCTTCCTCTCCGAGGGCGAGCTGCTGCGCGCCGCGCCCCCCGCCCCCGCCCCCGCCGGCCCCGCCCCCGCGCCCGCGCCCGCCCCCGCCCCCGGCGACATCCGCGAGCTCGCCGCCTCGCCGCAGCGCGGGAACTACCTGTGGGCGGAACGCGCGCCGCCCCCGCACCCGCACCCGCACGCGCACGCGCACGCGCACCTGCCCGCGTTCCCGCCGCAGCCCTCGCCGCTGTCGCGCCGCCGCGCGGGGGCGGGGGCGGGGGCGGGGGCGGGGGCGCGGCCCGCGCGGCCGCTCTCGTTCGTGCGCGCGCTGGAGGTGCAGGACCAGCTGGAGGCGCGCACGGCGCCCCCCGACCCGCCGGACCGCGCCTCGGTGTACGACTGCAACTACGAGATCTCCGTGTGAGACGCGGTCGCGGGCCGAGCCGGTGACCCGGCGCCTGTGACTCGTGACTCCCCGGCCGTGAGCTACGTTTTGTATCCCGTGTGGACGAGTGCGCGTGTTATACGGTAGCGTAGTGTCTCGGTTACCGCTAGTGAGGTGTAATTTTATATGTATGTATATTTGTGAGCGGCTCGTATCGTTGATTATGTTTAATTGTGAATTTGTAACGAGTGTACATAGTCCCCCCGGTGTTGTGATTCCGATATGACATAGTAATTGTTTATTATTGTGACGAAAGTATATCGAGCGTTTCGAACGCTTGTGAATGATCTTCGAACTGACTTTCGACTTGTTTCTTCTTCCGTTTGACGCGTCGGTCGGTAGATGGGATCGATTGAGTCGTTGAGTTGATATGCCTCGATTTTGATTTAGTTTGATTTGCAAGCACAGCGAGATTAAAGGTTTCGAGAGGTGTGAACGCGTAAAAATGTGCCAAATATTCAGTAGACGTGTTAGTTTTGTTAGTGCTCGGTCCAATTTGTTTCATATCCGTGTCTTGATTCGATGATTAATGCGATTTAACTAAGCTTCAAGACCCTTCCCAAGCCGAATTCCACTTACGCTGATCTGACACCAGCGTGCCTAGGCCATAAAATGCAGTTATAATTTATTCTATAGTGTAAATATATAAAAAAATACAAACCGTAAAAAACACCTTGTATTATTTGCAATGTTGACTCTTACTTGGCATCCGTCCTTCGTTACGCACCATTAGATAAGTAAACTCATTGAAGACGCCATGCGATATTGTAATATCAGTTTTGAGGTCGCTGTGTATATAGCTATATTATTTATTTTTATTTGTATGACGATCACTGGTCTTTGAATGATCTTACATGGAAGTCTCTGTTGGCGTAAAACATGAGATAACATTCTATAAACTGGTGAAGATTTAATAAATAAAACACTTGCGATTTTGAGACTGGCGTTTTTAAGGTTGTCCGTGCAAATTCCTGTGACTTTGTAAATCGTACAATGTTGCAAACTGTTGTAAGATCGTTTTTTTGGGTTGTGATATTGAAGGGCTAGGTGAAATCTCTAGAGATGCTGTCAGTGTTGCCAATTCTATGAGTACTTAATACTTATTTTATTAATATTTAACTTTTTTTTTACTAGGCAAGTTACTCTGCGAATTATTTGGTTTAGGATCAGTTATTTTGTCATGGCAATGTTGACAATAGCATATTATCGAATCGCATCCCTTTTTCATATCATGAAAAACTTTTTTTTTTTCTGCAATTTAGCTTAACCTGCGATGTTTCAGATCTACAGTCTGTGGTCTCGATTCCCAGCAGTCACTTTTAAAACCTTATTTTAAGTTAACCTGCCTTTTTCATTTCTTAGAGAAAAAAAAGAGACAGACTATAAAATCAAGATACGTCAAACTAAAATTTTACCAAATAACGAATCTATAAACATATTTAAATATAACATAGCATCAACAGACAATTACTTATCATAAGATTGCCAGTTCTAAAATAAATAGTCTGTCTCTTTCGCTTTACTAAACAGAGAGAGATACGTGAGTAAGCATAAATTAAGTGGAGATAGTGACGGCAAAGAATCCGGGCCAACATGTTGTTTTGTTTATATTTTTCGTTGTTACCTTAATTTTATGGAACAATTTTTGTCCTTAAAGTAAAGCTTGTTTGTGGAGTTATGCACAAAAACATATAAAAAGACTTTTTAAAAGTTGTGGCTTGTTGTATAAATAAATTTTATCTTAAAGATTTCAAAAATTGTTCCTAAGCCAGATCTCACCTCACCGTAATGTCTTGACAACTGTCTACGGTACTTAGGCTAATATATTCAGAGTTTAAACTATTGAAACTATTGTGAATTGAAAGTTAAATATGAAACACGTGGGTAGAATGTCACATGAGTATGAGATGAGATTATCGTTGTAAATAATATATTATTATTATGTATGTTCGTTATTTACACGTATTTGTATGTAACAGACACAATACTTATAGAACATATCAAGCGATGGATTTAGCAATGTAAATACTGAAATACCAAATATGTTTTGTCAAACCCATGTTATTCGAAGCAACAAATCTTTACTACATAAGCAGTAATCGGAGTAGATAGATTGATTTGATGTACTTTGGTAGTGCTAGCATAATATGGATATGCCTTTTTTTTTTTCAAAAACTGATACCAAGAAATTCCGAAATCCCGGAGGCATGTCCATTTTAACATCAATGTTTGGTATCGTTGACCCCAAATCAATCTACCTACTCCGATCACTGAACATAAGACTTGAATAGGATTGTAACATTGATTATTTATATTGCGGACTTGCAAGTCATAGACATTAGTAAGAAATACATTGAGCATTATTCAACCTTACTTCCATTTACTGTTACAACTGACGTTGGTTTTGTGATATACGTTTTTGTATTTCAGCAGTAGAAACTAGAATAACTAAAATAAATCAACCTATACCATATACCTAAATAAAATATGACCCTATAATATTATCTTCCAATGACACCACACTGCTAATTATTTCCGGTAGGTGTCGCATTATGTTCGGTCCTGCTGCCCGTAGTGATTATTTGATCAGGGTGTGATGAGGATGTTATAGGTTATGCCAAGTCGTTAAACTTATGTCGAACAAACACTATTTACTATACGCGGCTACGTAAGTCTTTTTACGAAATTGATTTTCCCGACGTTTCGACCTAATTGTCATTGGCCGTGGTCACGGGATGACTGGGGATGTGCGGCATCGACTGCCCAAGCGCGATTAAAAATATTCACCCACCCGCACTTTTCAATATTTTTGGCCGTGGTACAGTCAGTCCAACAAACTATAGTAACAGTGTCTGGGTTTGTTTTGGACGGCGTTACACGCGACTTACACTTCGTAATCACTGTATTCCATGCTGATGACAATTAAATCCGTCTTCCCGATTGATATTGTACTTTTTTATTTCAATGTCTTCTCGTACTAATCTTAAACAGTAATGCCGATTAGTAGAGGATTTCTGTAAACTAGCGAGCACAAAAAAAAATCAAACAATGACGCTTACAAGGACGTTGACAAGCCCAAACACGCTTGCGCCATCTGAGATAAGTTTTGGCTCCTTGAATAAATTAAAACATTATCATCTTCCATGTAATACATGACTATAATAAAGACTGCACTAATGGATCAGTGCCTTTAGACAAAGTATCATGGCTGCAAACGACGCGATAGTCTACCGTTCGTGTCTCTCATAGGCAATTGTAGTTGGCGCTACCATAAACGTATATTAATATAGATTTTAATACACATACGTTGCCCTAGATGGCTTGTAAGCTGCAAAGAATTGTGACTCCCACATATTTAGCAGCGTTGCGAATAGCGATTCGATAGTTGTTACTTCGTCAAGCTAGACTGTCAAATTTGGTTTTTTATGGCGTCGCATTATTAATTCGCCAGCTCT
The DNA here is from genome assembly GCA_963576865.1 of Anania hortulata. Taxonomy (NCBI): domain Eukaryota; kingdom Metazoa; phylum Arthropoda; class Insecta; order Lepidoptera; family Crambidae; genus Anania; species Anania hortulata. The sequence goes on along the minus strand of OY756398.1, from coordinate 18,110,977 downwards.
TCGGAGATACCTTATCAACCTACAACAAAATTGAGAAATTTACTTAACCAAGTTCTACGAGTAGAGTTCAATATAGATTGTCAAAATTTCAGATTTAGTGCTAGGTTCACGATCTGTACTAAGCTTAACAAAACAGAAGTCAGCATGACTCATTTCTCAAAGTACTATACAGCATGACATAAAAATTGCCATAGGATACTGACATGTTTTCGACAAAACCACCTAATATCTAATAAAATAGACTGTCCCAATCCATTTACTGTATATAATACACAAGCTTGATATGTTTTATTGTATAGTAACAATAACTGTCTTCTATTCATTAAGTTTAAGATTGTAAATATCCTGCAATGTAAACAGTACTAAGGATAATTTTATAAAGAATGTGTAATAGTGTTTTGTTGTGAATGTTGTAATATTTATGTATATTGATTAATATTTTGTTTCGAAACGTTTGTTTCCGGTGCCAGTACCTAGATAATCTACTGTTTGTTCCACAAATGGCATATCAAGAATGTTTCGTTGAACTGTCCATGCAAATTGTAAATATCAATGTTGAAATATCCTTTTGCATCTCTAAAATGTTCGACAGACTACATGGCTACAAGTAGATGTGGATATAATTTCATCAATTTCTTGGCTCGTGAACACGGAACTAGAAACGCGCTATAGAAAGTTGACATCGCTTTAAAAAGGTGACGTTTATTGTCGTCCAGCAAAGTCCTATCACATGTGTATCGACAAAGCCTGTTCTTCACCGTTAGTGTAACTTGGCGGTTCGAAACTATGCCTTATATCAGACAACTGAAGGTTTTTACGCTGTACATGACCAGAATAAAGAAAACTCTAACTTCAGCTTCACCACCAAGAAGTTAAAAGTTATTTTTAATTGAATAATTGTACCCGTCTGCTTGTAGGATATCGACCTCATTTTATTGTGTCAAACCGAGATTTGGTCAAATTATGCGGTGATTGATTGACGAATGGTCAGGTCAGTCGATTATGACGGCCTATTTGTTTGGAAATCACTGCCAAGGTGACTCGACCATCACACTGTCTATCTAGGCCGATAATAATTTGCAGTTACTTCACATTTCTCCTTCGAACCTTGTTAAAAAATACGTAATAATCGGACTAAAGAAGGTCAAGCTGTCAACTGCTAATACTGACCCCCAAAACCTGACTAGTCTAAGTACCTAGGTAAGTGATATATTTGTAAAAATTGAATTGATTGCATAATATCTTCTGCATAGAATTTTGACTTAGTTGCTTTAAGTGGTCTGGTTTTGGGCGCCAAGTGGTGTTTGAAAAACAGACCGAGTATAACATAATAAAACGTATGTTGTCGAATGTACATTATGTGTTTAGTTTCCCAGTGTTCATCACGGCCTATTGTTGAAGGAATTTGCCAATATTTATTGAACTTCAGTTTTATGTAGTCTTTCCATTTTATGAAACAGTTTTTCGTGTTTGCTGTAAGTTTTCAAGTACGAAATGACGCAGTCCCTAAAATGTAAAAACTACACTTGCTTACACATTCCGTTATAATAGAAGGTTAGATAATGTTAGTAGGTCTGAAGTTTATGGCACATGTGTTGTGGTATGGTGTGTACTTAAAACGTGTTTCTCGTTGGTGTGAATTTAACGAGGAATTCGAAATACAAGCTCGCCTAAATGTGTTGATTGACGGTTTGGAGTTGAGACAGCATGAAAAAACTCTTGAGTGATTATGTATTCTTATTCCTAGTTGAGCATGTATGTTTAATAAATGAATTATAAGTAACTAACACCGCCATCTTGGAAACCGTTATTTTTTGACAGTTCTCTATAGTCTACGTAGCGTTCTCATTTTGAGACTGCACAGTAGATCAATCCTAAGGATTGTCCGTACATTTAACAGTGGATGTATAAATATAGAGTATTGATAGGCTGATGTGATTGTTTAGTTAGTACCTACTTGACGTACCTATTTAATAATTGATGGGAGTGGTTGCAGAGAAAATGACAGGAGCTCTCAATTTCTGATTCCTCGTTAAAATAGTTTCTTTCGTCCTATATAATTCAAATTTTGTACCAAAGTAATACGCGAGCATGTTTGTAGGCAGCAAAACGCTGTCAATTTTAATGCACAGGTATTTTATGTCCATATTTATTGTCTGCCTGGTTTTGATCTACAATATATTTAAGCAACAAAGTTCAATTTTATTTGCCACGTAAAATACACCCACTAAGTTATTACTAAGATAAATAACTTAAGAGAATGATGCTCACAGAAAGTCGTATTTATTATGTAAAATTATAAATAAGCACGAACGATTAAAGGCTAACCAATTTGTATTTGTACAATGTTTTAAACAGCATTAGTTATACAGTCGCGTTGTTATGGCGAGAATGCAATATTTTTGTAACAAAATATTGTTATAATATTTCCGTATTTAAATAGTAAGTTGTACATTACAGTTTAAACATCAAACAAACCTTGGACGAATGATACGATATTAAAAGTAAAACATTTTTGTACACACAGCATTACTGTATCAAAATTTCGGTCTGTAATACAAAATATACACTTAAATGTTTCACAACTGAAAATTTCCGAAAAACTAAAATCTATACGTCAAATGTGTCGGTTAGTAAAACGATGGTCATTTTCAAAGTAACTGATGCTGTGTGTGTGAACTATCCGCAACGCACTAGAAAAGTCCAAAGATAATACAATTTCCCAAAAAGGAAATGTGGAAAATTAAAAAGCAGCTGTGCTGCTCCGGCAAACACCAACCTCGTTTGAAGTCGTTATTACCTGTATGTATGTGACAGTGTTTTATTTTTGTATTTTGATAAAATTTGTGTAAATAATTTTCTTATTTTATTGATATTAAACTCAATTAATCAATCATTTTGTTTTATTTACTAATACTAACTTTTATTAACTAACATTTACTGTGCAGGTGATGATTGTGTAATATACAAGGTCTAACAAAATCAACTGCGTTCCTTTAAAGGGGGGTATCTATACATCATACTGAATGCGATGACAAAAAATAAGGTATTGTTTTATAGTCATTTTTAAAAGTTATGTTTTCTAACAAAATAAATAAATTAAAACGCAGTCAAAAATGAAACACTCTGTATCTTTTCTTACTCATGCAAACTGTAGTTCACAGATGGTGTGTACGTACACAGCGCACACCAGCATTTTATTAACAAAGATCGTTGTGTACATCACCCTTGTCAAACCAGCTGATCTGCGATTGGTCGAGTGGCACAGCTAGGCTTTTTCGACCAATTACAGATCAATTGCAACGAAGAATAGCTTCATACACACATGTTAGTACACTAGTGTGTGTAGAATGCACTTTCATGATAATAATGTTTTCGATAACAAACAAAACAAACAATGTCAACTAAATTAATAACCAACATCGTTTTTTTGTTACTTCAAGGCTCTAAGGAAAGATAATTTCTATGTTTTATGAGTTAGATTAAATCTTAGTTGTAGGAACTAGGTAGGTATTTACTTACTTTCTTGTAATTGTTGTTGTACGTAATTCGTTATTTACCTCTCGAAGCTCTTTAGAATCACTCCTAGCAGAATGGCAAGGTGGATAGAAATAAAGGAAAATAAAGCGGTTTTAAAACATTTATTAATTTAATTCTGACTCTGACTGACTCTATCACATTTTCACAGGCTTTGGACTAACAAGTAGGTTAGCGTAGTAAATAATTTATCTGCCGGGTAAATAATTTATCTGACTAACAAAAAAATTAAACAAACAAATCAATCAAGTAGGTACCACTTACTCTCAATCTACGCTTACTTGGCGTGTTTAAGTTCATTAAGAGGTTTACAATCTTTACAACAAATTACATTGATCATAATCACATTACAAAAAAACATTGCACAGCAATGCGACGTGCACTTTTACGCGAAATAACAGTCTCTGTCACTTTTTATGTTTTATAGCACTTTTTATGTTTTAAAGCGTTCACACGGTTTGCAATAAAATTCGCTGTCGTAGTTGTGTCGCACTTTCAATGTTATAATCACCTTCACAATACACTAAGTCCTACACTCAGCCCCACACATGGAAGCCCAAGTGTTCAGGCTACTGCTACATCAAGTCTGAAAATGATCGGGCCGAACTAGGTGGGGGTTCTGTTCAGCCCAATAGTAGGCGCCGCGGCGTAGAGGTTAAACATCCAACCACTGGTGAAGCTTCTCTCGTCCGTCCAGAGAATGTTGCAGCTTCTGCGACTTCTGCAAAACTGGACTCGTAGTGTGAAGTCATGCGGCTTCAGCTCTTGAACTAGTGTAAAATGATACAGGCGCCTGCCCCTCGTCTTGTCTCGGCGAGACCGCCGCAGAATTCGCAATAATGACGCCTGCGCCCATGAGCGTTTGGCGAAGACGGACGCTGCATCAGTCGCGCTTGCGATTGGGTTGCCGATCAAAAATCTGCATCACACTGTCTTCTTATTGAACAGGCTGGCGTGGCCTTCCCTGGTCCCCGACGGACATAAACAATCTCACTCCAGTCCCTGAACCGCTCACGAAAACGCCCTTAATATCAGCGTAAAGGCGCGCTGCTTTAGCACAAATTAAAGTTGCGATCCTGGTAGCACATAACCCTGGACTGACACCGTTGCGGCGTCGCACACGCACGCCGCACGGAAGCGAATTAGAGACTGCGCGGCGCGGGGGCCCGGCGGGCGGTCGCAGCGTTGCCAACCTTTGTTGCCAAAATTACGTCAAATTTACCCTAAAATTACCGTATAATTACCGTACGCTCCATTAGAGTTTAATTTTGCAAACAAAAAAGAAAGAATATTTCTTTGCAGTTTTTAGGTAAAAGCAAACATGTTGTGGGTGATTTTTAGGGCTTACCATCAATTTGTTTAACCACTATTCAAAAATATTTTTATTAGATCAGTTTAAAATAAGACTTAATAGAATAGTTGACTCATATCAAAATTAATTAAACAGATGATTATTTCATTTAGTATTTGGCTATACGAACCTAATTTTATTGATTTCAATACATAAAAGTCCAAGGCTGTAATAAAGTTTAAAAATGAATTTTTTAAATATGTAATTTGAAAGGTCGAAAACGCTATCCGCCATGATCTCGACCCGACCGAGTGACGTTAGACAATTAGTACTTATATATATATATATACTAGTAAATATCATTCGCATGTTTCTCGTGGTCTTTTTCATAAACTACTTATTATCACATTACGTCACTTTTTAAAGTTTTGTGCAATAAAGTTTTTAAATAAATAAAAATAAATAAATTATCTTCCACATTCCAAAAAAGTTGTTATTTATTTGTTTATGATAATATTTAATAACGTCCATAATATTTAAACAATAACACACTATTTACTTTCACAAATCCGACGATTTGTGAAAGCAAATAGCACAAACCTGGCGATAGTAGACATGGTTTGCTATTCTGTGCATTGGACCAAGATTTTTGCTTTACCGAATTTGGGAACGTTAAAACTTCTATGTCAGCACAGTGCAATTAGTATTAAAATGTAATACTTACAAGACCTAAAACAAAGCATAGTTCGTAAGTAAGTATGTTTACAAGTGAGGGTACGTCATAGCACAGATCTTGGTGTTAAATGAAAATGACAACCCGTTGTGATAAGCAGAATTGCCTGCCGTAATCATGTGCGTCGAATTGAACAGAAAGAAAAGAAAAATTGTTTCTTATTACCGTACTTTTTGTAGATTATTAGCTCAGAGTCTTAAAATTACCGTACATTTGTCACACTATAATTACTACCGTACGGAGCATGAAATTACCGTATGAATACGGTAATTACCGTACGGTTGGCAACACTGGGCGGTCGTCCTGCAAAAGCCGAAAAGGCTCAAGCTAGGGATGCGCCTAAGATGGGATCATAATTTAAAGGATACTAAAAACTAAAACATACCGGATAACTGATCGTGAATTGGGAACTGACACCTCGCATTTAATTAAGTATTATGGCGAGGTAACCTACTACTTAAACGAAATCGTGAGTGCGACACAAGTTTTTTTTGTACCTTAGCTTTCAACTCGCCAATCTAGTTATGTGTAACTCTTGTTTTTAGAGTAAAATTATTTTGTCCAAACCGGTAATAAATGTTCTAAAGTGTCAGTTTAAGACAGACAAAGACTGATAAAACATACAACGACTGAATTTAAAAAGTCACTAAGAAATATTTTTAACGAACTAACTAGGCCATAGCATTTAAACTCGGACATATCGTACTTTATCGAGCAGTTATTTCTTAACTGACAGTCGCAAAATTACCAAAATGTATTTTTAAAATGCTTATTCACATAACTACTTACTTGAGTTACTGTAAGTGGCAAAAAGGAAACAACTTCCGAGAGAAATCAAAACACTAATAACATGTTTTACTTGCTTAATATGAAATATGCGCTGATAAGACTTTTTTTCGAAACTCATAAAACATTGTTATCGTCTCAATAACTTAGTTAAAATCAAATAAAATCAAATTTTAGTTTAAACAAAAATAAAATCTTAATTAGTAATGTAATGAATGAATGATCTGATCTCGTAAAAAACTATGAGCCTAGAAATCAGAACAAATGTGGCACATCCCTATCTATCCGCATGCACACTTTGATTTACCCCGACACGTGCCCGACACCGGCCTTTCGGCTCGAGCGGCATAGTCTGCAGTTTGCGAGTACGGTAGGGCTTCCACGTTAAATAAATATCTAGGACTAGGATTACGATTTTACACGAATGTTTGAGTAGGTTTATTAAAACAATCCATATCATTTTTTATTTAATTATTTTTAGCAAAACAATTATAATCGTGTTTAATTGAACCAAATATCACATTTTAATACTTTTCTCATTGTAATATTGCGACCGGTTAAGAGTTAAATTCTAGGTAACTTTTAAAGCATTTTTTGAAATGAGTTTGTCCCGTGGTTTGTCAAGTTAATATCAACTTTTACGGTGTCGATTTCATTATCTAGACGACTAGTCAAGAATTAATTACAAAATAGCAAAACCTTTTTATTCCAACAATTTTCCTTATAAGCAATAGTAATATCTCAAATGTTGAAACTTAAATAATAAGTAAAATGTATTTCAGTTCCTAAAATAGCAAAATGTTTTATTTCCTTACGAATACCTACGATCTTATCTTAGCTAAACAAAATGCTTGTCACCCTATCCAAGATACCGACAAACACGGCGGGGTACTTTTGTCGGGGCCACCTTTGAAACTTGGTCTTGCTAACTCCAAAATAATTTTTCCCCCAAAATTAATTAAAAAATAAAGTAGAATTAAAGAAGGCGAGAAATTAGACTTTAATGACCTTGTTATTTTCAGTTTAAACAACTCGATTGTAGTTTTGTTTGTAAAATTTAATTTAATAGCACATTACACGACGAGTTTACAGCCGTGGTGGGAAATTGGGAACGGTTAGACGTAACGTCGCACAGCCATTTTTATTGAAGCTGAATAGACGAGAGCATTGATCGAAATTGTCGTTGTCTCCGCGGTATCTTCGTTCTTTCAAAATGATATGTGAATACGGCCTTGGTTACTACGAAAACTAGTGAGTCGTTGAAGTTTTGTTACGTAAATTAGGTCACAACAACACAGTCACACTCTCCGGTCAGTTCGCGAACAACGCACTCTGCGGTCAGCTGTTCGTAGTATCTTGATCGATTATGAAGTACCGCCAACTTTTGATTCTCTCGATGTCGGTTCGGTTACGTGACCGCAAAAATCAACAACCAATTAAAACCCCTAATTCCTAATTCTCTAATTGCGAAACACATAATTCTACTCCAATCCTTAGTGAAAAAAGTCCTTATAAAAGAAAACCCACAAACTTTATTTTACCCTAAAATCAGGGTAATTCTTTCATGTTGGTATTTCTGAGTCACCGTCGCCGCACCGCCGGTAGTACTATTAGGTATTCTGTGGCACCGCGCTGTTATCTTGAGTGTGTGCATGTGTGGGTCACGTTTGCTTGTGTGCGTGCGTAGTGTGTCAATGTAGTAGTAAACAGCTGTAAAGGTGTAGATTTTCGTAGTTACGGAATGAGATTGTTAAGATCAATATCTCCGTAACTAGCCTGAATTTTTGGCTCAAATTTGGTGAGCCTGCTCAGCTCGATGTACAGATACCCCCATTAAAAGGAATGTAGTTGATTTTGTTAGACCTTATATAATAGAAAAGTAAACGACGGGATCATGGGTATGAGGCTAGATGTAGAAGATACCACTTCTTACCTTTACAGAAAAGGCGACAAGCGACGGATATTAAGTGTCTTTTAAAAATTGTAAATGGTAGCATTGATTGTCCTGCTTTATTAGAACAAGTTGACATCTGGGTACCACGCAAATTACCGACCAGACGTACTCAACCTCTGGCAATACCCAGGATAAACACGAATTATCGTCGTAATTCTTTCTTTATCCGAGCGAGCAACTTTTTTAACGACCTGTCAAAAAGCAACGGCGAGCTGGAATTATTTCGGACTAAACCGTTAACTATAAACAAATTGTTTAATTCTGAGTTTTTCGGGCCCCACTCCGAGGGTGCAGCAAACCCCTGATTTGTTTTTGTTTTGTTTTTTTCTCTACTATAATTAGTAGAGAAAAAAACAATATCTCTACTTATATTTTTGACTACTTTATAAATGGCTTATGTGGTCTATTTACATACTGTATTTATATATGCGAATGCCTGTTAATAGCTACGTTTATATGATAACTCTGTATTCATAGATTGTATCAATGCTGTTGGTGTTCCGAATAAAATAAAATAATAGCTGTTATCAGGATGGCTGGTTGCTTGTGGCTGCGGCACTGTAAGCTTATTCAAGAATTACTGTTTAAAATTATTGCTTGTATCTGCTTCAATTATTCAATAATTGCTACATTTGCCACATTAAGAGATATAACTTAAGAAAAAAAACCTTGGCCAGCTATTCGGGTATAAGAATAGCTTTTAGCAAGATGGCCTTGCTTTTTGTTCACCATGAGAAAGACGCTTAATTTCTGAAGATAACGAATTGAAGTTTTAGCTTTGTAGATACAGTAAAAAAATGTGCCTGAAAAATAGTATAGGCAACAATTTGTTTTTAAAACAGCGTCATAACAGTTTGCGCAGGCGTTTAGGTCATTTATTTGTCAGTTGGTCGAAAATATCATGTTTTAATCGACTACTCGACTTCTTAAACCGGTCTTTGGAGGGCATAGTGTGTTTTATAAAATAATTGCTTTCCATAAATCGATCAGAAAATAATAAAAAATCGGGTTTACTTTTAGATTTGCAGCAGCCCAATTTCCGTAATCCAAAAAGCAGTCGCAATCCAAAAAAAGGTATTCTCGTAAACTCGAAAAATTAAATTATACTTTGTAATGCAATTGAAATTGAAAGAAACAGAAGTGATATTAATTTCATCTTAATTTGTTTAATATTAAACGTAATATTCTTTCCACAAATCGATCGATTTGTCGCTAGAGGAATAAGGAGACATTTTTTTTTGGGCCCAGTTGCAACGGTTGCGTCTAATGATGACATTGCACCCTAAATTAATAGCTTATTTTTTTAGACAATTAGACGAAAGATAACGTTTAAATGAAACCGGAATCTCAAAATCAAACTAAAAAATGCGTTGTATTGACTATTTTTCATCACGCTATTCCTCCTTTTTAAAGTCAAGGCATAGATAACTATTGAGTATAGATCTTATGTTCAACAATACGTGTAAAGGAACGACGGGCTGGTTAATATAAAAACAATATAAATTATTTCAAAGACGAGATTTTGTTTAGATCACGTTTTATCTACTTTTATTTATTTTAAACAATTGGAATCTCCGAAAAAAATATTTTAATTAAATTTTTAAGATTTTTTGCATAAAATGGTTATATAATAAAGCCGTGGAACGGATAGCAACTCTGTCATGATTTTTGACAGTTATCACTGACATTGACAGGAGTGGTTGGAGTGTCATTTGTCATACCTTCCGTTTGTTTCGAATTGAGTGTTTGTGTTCTCCGGATTTTTCATTATTTTTAACGAAAAATAGAAGAAAATGGCATCAAGTACAGCCCCTATTCCATTAAACCGTTGTGTTAATTGTGCAGTGAGATTTCAACGGAACGTGCAAAGACAATTACTTTCAGAAACGACTGAAAATGTGCGTCGTCAACTTGTACGTGTGTGGATTTCTCGCGAGGTGAGGTTTTAAACCTTTTTATACTTTATTGAAACCCTACTACACCACGTATTATTCTTCTATCGTAGGTACATTTGGTTTTCACAGTAATTAAACTCCTATACGCTTTTATTTTTCAGTTATATCCACTTGATGCAGTTTGCTTGTACTGCTTGATTATATTACAAGAAAGTACTCCTCCTGATACAATAAGAAGATTTGGATATCGGAATATCTGAATTCCATGCGGTGCTTCTGTTTCAAGAGCACGGCAAACACAAAGTGTTTCCAATGACTGCAGAAAGGAACATTATTCTGCAGTGGATACCACCACACCAGGTAATTAAACTTTTTATTTACCTACCGAGTAATGGATGTAATAAAAATTCTATTGCTTGTTAGTCACATATTAAGTATAGAAAAAAAAAAAAAATTGCTGCATTGCATTCAATATGTTTACAAATAAGTAGGTACTTTTAAAATGACTTTCCCTTTTGTCTTATGGTTGGATAGCTTTGAATTAATTAAAGTAGATAATTGTATCATGATCTGCTGTTATAATTTTAATATTTTTCCAGGTGAATCGCTTGGAACAAGTCTGTAGGGCTTGCTGGTTGAAAACTTCTTGTGCTGTGAGCAGGCAAAGACAACAGGATAATAACAGAGCTGTGCTGGATACTATTGCAATTGTCTGGTAGGCAGACGCACTGTCGGTTGTTGTGCACATGTGATGTCCATTGTGTGGTTTTTATCTTGGGCACGCTACCAAGATCAGGTCGAACCACCTGCATCTTTCTTAGATGAGGTACTGTTACTGAGAGATGATTTCGAAAATGATGATCATTTACATGAATAAATGTATTTTGATTTGTTATTTATGCTATTTTGTTTTTTTTACTTCTCCTTCCACATTTAGATACATAATAGATATCCATGAATAATCAAATTAAATTATTCATTTGCATTACATGTGGTTAACATGTAGGTACCTACATAATATTATTGATAATAATCACAATGTTAACACCTTCTGAACTGTGTATATTATAGCTACTTATATTCTTTATAGCGAAGGAGTGTGACTTCGATTCCTAGCTTAGACAAGTGCAATCTACCTTTGCTCAGCTTTTAATATTTGTTTCTATGACTATATTATAATATCTTTGACATAAATAGCATTATGTATGCAAATAATGAAATAAAATGTATAAGAAGTTTTTAGGTTATGTCATTAATGTTTTGATGAATTTTCAAATATTTTCGTTAAATAAAGAAATACTAATATTGCTAATGTTTTTTAGACATTATAAGGAACAATTTGATATATGTTTCATTACTAGACGTCACAATTTTTGGTGGGCCCATCCTCCATACAAAAAAAAAATGTCTCCTTTATAGAAGTGAGGCGTATTTATCGAAACAGGTATTTAGAACAGATATTTTAAAGAAACCAGCAATACTTGTTATCTCATACGCTAAATACTTGTTACTGTCGGTAACAGCAGCAACAATAGTAACAATTGTTCCAACGTAACAGTTGTTACTCAAGTAACAGCAGTCCCAGAAGTAACAACTGCTCCAACGAAACAGTTGTTACTGAAGTAACATCAGTCCCAGTTGTTCCACTGGAACAAGTGTTACTCAAGTAACAGCAGTCACAACAGTAACAATTGTTACAGCTGTTACGTCCGAAGAACACATATTTCAACCTACTAACTTAAAATGTATCTAAATACAGTGTAATTAAAGGCTACTTTCCAACTTCGTAATTTAGAAAGGTGAAGGAACAGATATTTCAAGCTACTAAATTAAAATGAAATATAAAATCATAAGTGTATTATGCAACCATTGACTTCCTAATTTAGAAAGGTTGTGTATCTGTTATTTTATACGACTAGATTGAAATGTCAAGTTTTATGCAAGAGACTTCTAAATCTAGATGCATTAAATATCTGTTATTTTCTCATTCAGATTATTTCGGATACACATACCATAATACAGACAGACATTATTTGAGCTCAACATGAGCTTCAAAGACAAAATAATCAATCTGACAAACGAAAGGTAATTTTGACAATACCTATTCATTACTTTGAAATGCCTTATAAGAGGTTTACGTAAATTATTTTGATGTGAGCGTGTGAAAAGACTAATGGTATCTCTTATTTTTTTCATTCGGATACACACCAAACCGCACCTTAGGATATAGGATATAGATGAGCTCAAAGGAGCTCAGCTCACAAAAAAGACAGTTAATTCTGTTTTATTTTAAACAAATCTAAGATGAATGATATTAGTACCTATTTCTGTTTTATAAATTAACTGATTTATTAAAACCATGCTTCATTCAATTCTGTTTTTGCCAATTGCTTTTGTTTTCTGTATTGTAATCACTGACCTGTTTATACTAAACAAACCACTTCGAACAAATCGATCGAATAGTAAACGTTAATTTGTATTACTTTTCAATCGATTTAAGTAAAGTGCTTAATTTTTAGAACTCATACTAGGTCTCTATCTAGACTGGCAGTCCCGCCACACATACGAATGACAGCTAATTGTGTGGACCTTTTATAATGTCACAAAGTGAGAGTGCTGAGAACTAATTTTGGAGAATACTAAGACTGCCTATCTTGCGTCCTTTACTAAATTAGTTTCATGGTTCGCTCGCATCTGTTTAAACTGTAGCCTACGGCACTAAAATTGCGATCGTCTAGTAGGGATGACTTTATTTTGACAGCGGCTAGTCCAGGTTTTTACAGGTCAGTGATTCATTCATTGATGTTCTTTGTTCAAAAATGTTTTGACCTATTTTTTTCATTCTGAAGTTACAAACTCTGTCTAATCTATGTTACAAACTTTTGCGAATATTATCGAGTTTTGTCTGTAATCTTTCAGAGTAATTAAACTTGAACTAAAAATTGTTTTAGGAAGACAGTCTTGATCTGATTTATGAAACTATGAATATTTATATGGCTTGTGATAAAAATTAATATTTTTTTGAGATATTTGTGTTCCGATTTTCCTGTCTCAAGATAAAATGAAAAACAAGTTATTTCAATAGAAAAACATATGAAAAGATATTTTTATGTTGGTGTAGTTTTGTGGAGTATTCTGGTATATTCTGTAAGGCTTGCTATCAAACACTGCAGAAGATAGCCATATTTCAGCCACATTCTTCTTACAGTGAACCAAATATCATGCAATTTTTGCTTGTTATTTTGTAACACGTATTTGGAACTGTTATTTTTCTGCAATAGTAACAGTGATAACAGATATTGACTTTTACCTAGTATAACCCACCTCTACTCCTTTAGGTTATAAAAAATATTTTTATCTTAGAACCTCTTGTGTACATGGCACATGGAACTGTTATCGCATTCGTTCTCTCTTCAACTGGTGACAAACGGGGACCGGACGCGTCTTGACACTGCACTGCAGAAATCCATGCAGCCGACTCTACTTCTTGTTCCGGATTGAGCATACATCGATTTTAGCTTACTATAACTTGAGTAGTTTAAGTGAATATCATGGAGCACGTACCCTATAGAGTAGAAATGTCATAATTTAATTTGTTCGACAAAACTTTCTGCAATTTTTTAATCTGTATCTATGCTGTTATTGTATGGGTGAGCGTTGACAGGAGTTGTCATTTCATACTAAATGTATGTGAAAAATCACAAATAACTTCACTAGTTTCGGAGAAAGATGATTTGTATTGCTGCTCTATGGGGTATGTACTCGATGGTGAATATACAATCTTAGCATTCAGTCAACTTCCGCCAGCCCAAGGATCGACCAATGGCAGCGTTTGATCTCTCAATGTCAAGACGCGTTCAGAGCGTCCCCGCTTGTATCCAGTTTTAAGCTAGTGACTAACGAAAACGGACGCGTCTCTGGACGCGTGTTGACATTGTGAGGTCAGACGCTGCCATTGGTCGATCCTTTCGTCAACTTTCGCCAGCCCGCCAGCTAGACTCCGCCCCTTCCTGTTCCGAAACTGGCTATAATTGATATTAGTGTTTTCAAACTTAGTCCGATTGTATATATTTATCTTTGAGTATTTATCTTGGAGATGGCAAGCCGTCAAATCACCGAACAACATTTTTCGCCATTTTGTGCGGGGGACGAGGAAGACACGTATATCACACTACGAAAATTTGACGTGTTCACACAGGAACATACCTCTTTATTGTTAAAGACTTATTCTTGGAAAAAGTGAACAACAAACAAAGAAAACATACACACATTTGCAACTGTCATGTAATCTAAGAACCACGAGTTTTATACGACAACAAATGCAATATTTTAGTGATTTGACCTAGTCAAAGAATGAATGAGAGAACATTGTATATGTTCAATAATGAGTAAACGTAATAGTGTTAGATTTTGAGCCATTATTTATTTATTTTACTAAATGCATTTTGACTTACTCAGTTTGGTACACATCGTCATTATCATTTTAGCCATAGAACGTCTTCTGATGAACATAGTCCTCCCCAATGACTCCCAGATTAGCTGGTTGGAAGCGGCCTGCATCAAGCGGCTTTCTGCAACCTTAGTTAAAGTTTTTGTTACAGTTATGGAGCTCCCGAACATACCTGTTCAAACCTATCTATGCATGGTAGCCCACAAGGCAAGCCGAGTGACTTTTTGTCACCCATAACAGGACACAATTAATTTCAAATAGCACACATATCCGTAGAAAAAAAAACGACATTGTATTGGAAATATCGATTTATTTATCAATAAGAATTTAAACTTAATAATACTTATTATTACACATAATTCACTCACAATATCCCAGCACTATGACTTGTACTATGTAAAATCTACCTCCGTACCATGTTATTTTTCTATCATTTATTTGTCTGACTAAGACTAGGGGGGTGTCACTCCGCAGTTTAGGTATATTCGGGCAGCGCGCCGACCGAAGCGGCGTATGCCAGTGGGCTGTCGCTTGGCTCGCACGACAGTCGCGGTCACGCCGCGCGAGCGCATTCTTGATATTATTTTTTTTGATTTTGCAAATTGACCCGCAATGTCTTCTACTTAGCCTAAACGTCAATATAATAATGCGTATAAAAGATGTTGTTGGTTTACCGGTTGTCTGAATAAAACTAATAGTGAATCAGAGCTAACATTTTGTTAAATTTCACACCATATTTAAATATTTATTCTTCTTTAATTCCATGTCCTTAATAAGTAGTAATAGTTAAAATAAAAATCCTTAATTAGTTATATTAGCCCAGAAACAATATTAAGAATAGGATAGGATAATGTTTACAAAGGAATACCTACCCGTCGGAATCGAACACACGACATTCAGATGGAATTTATATGTTTACAGAATCAACGTTTGTAATGTATAATCTACTTATTTTAATCGTAAAACTAATAAATCAACTAGGTACAAAAACTTCTCAAGTGACAACCCCGTGCCGTCGTTCGCAGCTCGGTCATAAAACTGGGGCGTGCAAAAAAAATTCGTAGTTCGCGCGCGGTTTTAAGTTACAATTTTGCTTGCAGGCAGCTCTGGCGAGTCTAGGCATATTTTTATACCTAAACCTGACTTTTGTTAGGAAGTGAGTCTTCTGTACGGTAGTACTATTAGGTATTCTGTGCTAAGACAGGCCGCATATTATCAAATCAAATCAAATCAAAATTTATTTATTGCAAACTACATAGGTCCATGGGTTAGTACAAAAAGCATAAAAATAGGGGTTAGTAAAGACAAATTAATGTGTGATTAATTTAATTTAAGATTTAATTATTGTACCATGTACCTAAAGCTGGTGACAAACTGCGGCGGACGCAGCTCCGCACTCGTCTTGACATTGTGAGGTCAAGCACTGCTATTGGTCTATCCTTCAGACAACTTCCGCCAGCCTAAGGATCGACCAATGGCAGCGGTTGACCTTACAATGTCAAGACGAGTCCGGAGCCGCGTCCGTCGCCATCTGTCACCGGCTTAAAATCGATGTGTGTACGTTCTTGTGTCCGGATTGAGTACACATCGATTTTAGCTTACTGAAACTCGAGTGGTGTAGGCGAATAAAAACTCGGAAAATACTTCGGAATGGATAGGAATAGAAACAAGAACAAGATCGGTTGACAAGTATCGGTCTGGGGCAAAGTCGAGCAATGTTGTCAAGAGGGTCTGTAACTGTAACTTGAAACCAAACCTCAAAACTTGTTCTTTTATTATAGGCCATTTTATGCCTCTGAGTATTTTTTTGGGTACATGGTGATAGCTTTATTCTACCTATGTATTATATTTTTTAACGGAGAAGAATTAAAAAACGGCAAGTATAGAGCGTTACTCCGTACTTGTTAAAATATTGTGAAATTAAGGCTAAAATAAAAGGGTCCTAGGCTTAAGCAATAAAAAAAAGTTTGACAGACGTCAAATATCGAAATATTTTTTATGGCAATACAGTCTTTTTATTGTCGACAGCGAAAAGAGAATGTGAGTTTCGGGAATTTTAGTAAAAATATCCATGAAAATCTTGACTGAATGCTCAGAAATCTGATAAAAAGTTACACAGACGTATAAATCGGGAGCTACTCCTTCTGAAGATACACAGATTTTTTCGTCTCTACTTGAATAATTTTACGAAAACGAATGTTTCAAGTTTGTGATGTTATCCAGTTTACAGTGTTTTTCTGGCTAAATTGTGATAAAATTGTATTGAGTAAATACGACGAAGTGTAGGGAGTGAGATTTTCGATGCTGTACATAGTTTCATGGTGTTTTTGGGAGTTGTAGAATGGTCTGCTCAGGTTAGGTTTTGTTGTTTTCAGATCCATCAAAGATGGGTAAGATTATGAAACCTGGGAAGGTGGTGCTGGTGCTCAGCGGCCGGTACGCAGGTCGTAAGGCCATCGTAGTCAAAAACTACGATGAAGGCACGTCGGATAAACCCTACGGTCACGCGTTTGTCGCCGGCATCGACAGGTATCCCCGCAAAGTTCACAAGAGGATGGGCAAAAACAAAATTCACAAGCGCTCCAAAGTCAAGCCTTTCGTAAAGGTGAGTTTATAGTTATTGTTTCTTCTATATCAGCCTTGTAAACATTAAATATAACCTCAAAACAAAACAGCTTAAACAGACTCAATAGGTTGGTATAGGACACCTCCTAAAGTGGGTAAATATAAGCTGTTTGTATAGATAGAAGATTTCAAGGGTGTTAAATTCATTTCAATCCTTCGGTAGCCTGATTTTATCCATATTGACTGAATATATAAGACCTGGTAAAATTCTGTTCAGTTTTTTGGCTTTTCATTGCTTGAAATCCATACCTTGATGTAAAAGCAATTGCCCTTTTTGAGTTTATTACCACATAACATTCATGAGTCTCTAATATTGAAGTTTGATTTACTACTACTGCAAAATAAAAATAAATAAATTTGTAACATGCCTGGAAGTCAATGGGGGAGGTCTATGTTCGGCAGTGGATGTCATATGGCTAAAATTATGATGATGATGCCTTGAAGCTCCAAAAGTGCATCTTATTTTCTTTAAATTTCTTCTTTTAATCCTTTATTAAGTTAGATAGATTAATACACTTTTTTATTTAAGTATATTAAATGTATTAGAACTGCACATTCATTTTTCAAGAATGTAATTTATTATTTTCATTGTTTCAGCTTGTCAACTACAACCACCTAATGCCAACCCGGTACTCAGTTGACTTTAGCTTCGAGAAGTTCAGCGCAAAGGACTTGAAAGACCCTGCCAAGCGCAAGAAGCTCAGATTCAACACACGAGTGCGTTTCGAGGAGAGATACAAGAGCGGAAAGAACAAGTGGTTCTTCCAGAAGCTTAGGTTCTAAGGTGTACTTTTAAAATAAAAAGTTACTCGGGTAACACAGTTTGACTTTTATTTTAATCAATTTTGAAGCCCCAGTAGTCATCTCTCTAAGAGAATATTATGATGTTATTATAGCATTATTTCAATACACTAGCCTGGCAGACAAGATGGAGATCAATTGCCAATAAGTTATTGAAGTTTGTAAAAATATTTAAGAAAGCAATTTTTTCAACAACATGTTGGTCCCATAGACAAAGTAGCTGCAACTGGAGCTGTAGAATCATCCTCAGAACTTCATAAAGAATAAAATATTCTTGTTCAAAGCCTAGAAGCTAACTGATAAATTAAGATCTTATATTTCTATGTGAAATGTTTACCCAAAACTAATTCGAACATTTGCACACCTATTCGATTTTGTAAGCAACAAGATTTTATATACAGTGGATTTCATTTATCACGACCTTGGTTGTAGCGACCATTTGTCTTTGACGACGTTAAATCTAAGTCCCTTGAATTCAAAGCATACTATCGCTAAAGAGACTTTGGATGTAACGCCGAGTTCGGGTGTAGCGACTATTTTTAATGAATAATTTGTTGCAAATTCTTATAAATCCCATGCAGATATTGCGACCCGAGTTGGCCGCCAAAGACACAAAGAGCTTTCTTATTTTGGTTTACATCCACACAGATGGTTAGCGACTGTGGTGACCTTTTTGTTTATAGAAATTGGCTAGGTAGGTTGTAGGTAGTAGGTAAGCATGTACGTTACGTGTTTAGTAAACTTTTATAAGTATGACTTCTAGATGCACATTCATCTCTTTACCGTTGCCTGTAACGACTTTCGAATATACTGACGAAATTAGACTGGTCCCTTCATCTTCGTTATACCCGAAATCCACCATAGGTGTTTAAATAAAAGAAAATTATTCTTTATAGCTTTTATTATTGTTAATAAATTATTTATAAGCAGTCTAACTTACATTATTATGACATAATATAATGAAGCTTAGCTTTACATAAAGAAATTGTATAAAATCTTAACAATGAGATATATTTCAAGGTCCCTAGTCTTTTAACTGGTAGCTGTTAGATAACTCTGGCACTAGATGATACTTAAGTTCATAAATAAAATGATGCATAATTTATATAGCAACCAATAATTGTGATGTGCTGATCTATAACACATACAGGACCTGTAACGTTGCCAGATGTCCACTGCGGGACGCCCAAAATCCCGCTTTTTTTTATTTGCATCAAGAACAAAGACGTACACGAGGCAAGAGGGTCATCCCACGGGTTGAGACGAGAGAAGACCGTTTTACAAAGTCGATCTATTTGTCTATGTTCCGCTTTTATTTCTCTCAAGTTTTGAAAAACTAAATCTGGCAACACTACTACAGGCCATATTGACTGTACAGTAATGCGGGTAATAGTAGGGTGACACATCAATAAGGCCGCAACTACATTTATGTTCCTCGGACTGAAGTTTTATTGCAAAGTTGCATTATTCATCTCTAATTTTACCGATGAAAGAGACAGCATTAAATTTGTTTAAGGTCTAAACACAATAGGAGCCGATTCACTGGTGTTAACTAATTAGGTACCAAATCGATTGGCAACTGGCTACTATCAGGCTGCAATGCTTAATAGGACTTTAACAGCAATGTCTTAATCCCATAGTAAGATCAACCTGATATTACGAGATTGACTGCCGCACTCAGGACGCCAATTAACAGTAGTTTTGATTAACATTTTTGCTCATTCAATAATTTTCTTTATTCGTATTTACTTTAGTATTACATGTTTTTTTTAAGTGACGTCTCCGAGTGCGGCAGTGAGAAGCGCAAGTGGACCTCAACTAACACAGCATCAAACATTATAAAGCTGTCAGTTTGTGTGACAGACAAAAACAGTATTGTGTTTATCCCGTAATAAGCTACTCCAGTGGTGCGCAAGGTATTGAGAGCCATATCTGTAGTCAGTTTTTCTTTGCTTGCCGAATATTGTAAACAATCTTTACATGTTTTAACAAAAATATGTGTTTAAAATCAAAGACAAAAAAAGGATTTTTTATTTAAATGATTTATTACAATAAAAACGTTTTTATTTTTGTCTAGCTTTTTTTTATGGACTCAATCCCGCTATAAGCAAAGCAGTGATTCTGTCAATGTCGAGTGTTTCTTGATATAGTGTTCACAATATATAACGGGTGTTTAGTTTTTATTGCTTTTCTTGGATTCAGTGAAGGCTACTCTTCCCGTAGAAGCAGGTTTCAAGACGTTATCGGGTCTAAAGCAAGTTATCTATCTCGGTAGTCTATCTTATTTTTAAATTAATCGTTAAAAAGGAATGTCAACATTGTTTACAATATTCGACAATCAAAGAAAAACGAACTATACTCGTAATAACCAGTGATCGGAGTAGGTAGATTGATTTGGGGTTAATGATCTCAAACATTGATGTTAATATGGACATGCCTCCGGGATTCTGATATTTCTTGGTATCAGTTTTAGAAAAAAGGCATATCCATATTATGCTAGCACTACCAAAGTACATCAAATCAATCTTATAGGTACCTACTCCAATCACTCCTAATAACAAATAATCTGACGTGTCACCCTATCCGATAATAAAACGGCAACATTGAACTACGCGCACTGTCATCACGCCGCGGCTATCTTCGCGATCCGTTCGTCCAGTTTCTTTATCTCCTTGTGTAGACTGTCTACGTTGTGCGCGAACACCTCCTGGACACCCTGCAGTAGTTCCTTGTTGTTCTGGACTCCACTAGCGATCGTGCTTTGGAGTGTCTCGAGCTCGGTGAGCGATTTGCCGAAATTGCTCGCTGAAATTTGATTAAATAATGAACTGATTGCTAATACTCGTTGTTTTTAAATTGGCGAAAAATTTAAACAGCGTCTTTCAGTGATAATAATAAATAGTAGATATATTATAAATGCGAAAGTTTTGATGGCTGTTCGTAACGCCAGAACGGCTGAGCGGATCTAGATGAAATTTAATTTAAGAAAAAAAAACACCGAAATAGACAATAGTCTGGAATAAAACATAGGATACTTTTTATACCGGAAAATGTACAGTTCCCGAGAGATGCAAGATAACTGTCTTAAAAAGGTGTTTCTCCTAGTTTTACACAAACTACATGAAAATGATAATGAGAATGTACCTTGATTGTGTAATGCTTCTAACGCCTCCATACGCTCCAAGATCTCAGAATGGGATATACCGTCTATTTGCTTCAATAGCTTGTACAATTCATTGACCTGTAAAATAAAAGGGCAAATTAGGTAATGTTGTTAATAGACTTAACCTAATTATAAAAATGTATTTACATGCTATTCTGAGATGGCTGGAAAAGCTGAAATTCATGACAATAATTTTTCAAAGGCAAATATTCATTTCATTTCATTTACATAAGAAGAACAAAAAAAAAACATATAATAGGGTAGTACTATTTGGTATTATACAAATACAATACAAATTTATTTATTTAAAAAAGATATTGTAACAGTATGATTTATAGCGGCCCCCGGATTTCCCTAGTATTAGTACCCTGTATTCTGTGGTATAATCATAATAATGAACAACCGCAACATTTTATGACAAGTAAAAATAGTACACGTTCAACACACTACCTTGTAAATTGGCTCATAATGCTATATGTCTTAGGTTCATAATGTATCCTTAAAAATAGCCTAGTCAGAAAAAAAAACCGGACAAGTGAGAGTCGGACTCGCCCTCCGAGGGTTCCGTACAAATTTGTAGGTACATGGGTACATATTATAAATAGTTCAGGAATCGAGTCGAATCGAGAACAACCTTTTCTTATTCAAATCATCAAATACATGCGATTAAATTTTATACATAAACAGTTCAGCAATAGACTGGTAATTTGTTTAAGCGAATTAATTTTCCTATGAACGAATTACCCACTTTATGCAGTCTGAAAAATCAAATTAATTTATTTTTGCAAATAGAGTCCGACTCGCGCACTGGTTCGGTTTTATCCACTGCTTCGGGTCAAATTAACAGTACTTTTTACTTCGTCACTTTTGCATTATATTTTACCCTACCCCAGCTTAGGGGGAGTTCGCGGTAACGTTCTTCTGTACCCGTCCTCGACCTTAAACGTTACGTAACACCCATATGACCATTTTAACTTAAAAAGTCAAAATTATGTTGCGTAAAATACCTAGTTCCCAGTAAAAATGACGTACAACACAATCCAAAAACGAAAAGGGTTGCCAACTTAAGCATTATAATTCCTTTTTTTTTGTGTAACTTGTTTTTTGAACACATTCCGCCCTTGTAACGCATCGTAACGTGAAATTGCGTTACGTAATAAAAATTACAAATAAAATGAGTCGTACCTTAGCCTCGGCCTCCGGGTCGGCGGGCCTCACGGTGGCCTTGAGCGCGTCCACGTTGGCGAGCAGGTCGGCCACGCGCGCGTCGGCGGCCGCCAGCTCGGCCGGCCGCAGCAGCGTCGCCTGCGCCGCCAGCGCCGCCGCCGCCGCGCACAGCGTCGCCTGGGGGGGAGGGGGGGAGGGCGGCACAGCTCTACTATCATCGACACTTCAGGAGACGTATTTTTGAATCATGCGAATTCCAATCCGAATACGAAATCGCAAGATTCACATGCGAATTCCTAAAATCACTATTTTTGAAAATTCATTCCGTGAATTCTGCAACGACCACTCGTTTTTGTTTTCTACTAGTAGAAAGTACAGAAGAATTACATTGACGAGTAAACGTATCATGTTTGACAGAAATTTGACAATAAATTTTTATTTACGTTCGTTAATGAGTTTTTGCTTTATGGATTTTCTGCGTGAAACAAAAATCTAACTATTTTTATTTCAATTTAATAGTAACACCATTTTGAGTGATTAAAAATGCGTAAAATCATGAGCAATAGAAATGAATTTCATCCACGAATTGTTTTCGTGTTCGAATTCGAAATTCATTTCTAATGCTTCAAAAATACGTCTCCAGACTAGAGTTGTAAATTGACGGTCGTATGCTATAAGCGTCCGTCATTTATGATTCGGAGTAGGAAGATTGATTTGATGTACTTTGGTATTGCTAGCATAATATAGATATGCCTTTTTTTCAAAAACCGATACCAAGAAATTCCGGAATCCCGGAGGCATGTCCATGTTAACATTGATGTTTGAGATCATTGACCCCGAATCGATCTACCGATTCCGATCACTGTTTGTGATAAATGCTTGGTCACATTGGACATTTATTGTTACGTAGGTCACATATTTTTTTTAGTATAAATAAAAAAAAAGAAGAATTGCACTAAAGTAAGTCTTAAATGTTAAGTATTTGACAATAAAAACATACAATAAAACATGTAATTGGATCTGGATCGAACTAAAAAAAACGCACGCGTAACGATACGACACTTTTTAGATTGTTCGTGCAGAAAGATTTTAGAAATTCAATTTCGTTATAGATCATCACTACTAAAGCCTATCTCTTATAATAATGCACTTATTTGTGACCAAATATATTTTTTTTATAGTTTGTCAATAGAATTGAATGTGACGTTAGTGACAATAAATGTCCAAAATGTCCGGTCACATTGAGAAAATGTCCAATTTGCTCGGTCATATTGGTCAGACATTTATAACGTGACGGACACTTTACAACTCTACTTCAGACATAACTGCTGCGGTCGTCCACTGCTAATAGGCCTCCAGATAGGTGACTTCCAGATTGGGTGAAATCGGTAGTCGTTTTAAAATTATGGCGTGACCAAGGGAAATAGGGATTTATTTTTATATATCACTAGCTGTAGCCCGCGACGCTGTACACCTCGCGTGGTCTTCAGTTTATGCATAAATCATTTTCAGCGCAATTTTTTAATTATTTCTTTCAAAAGAACCATCTCCTCACAATAAATAACACGACAAAAAAAGAATCAGCGAAATTGTTCCATCCGTTCACGCGTGATGCGATAACTAAGAGAAATAAGGATTCATTTTTATATACAGTGTGTAACGAAAAGGTGAAATAAAACTTTAAGGGGTTATTCTACGGCTAAATTACATCAACTTTTTCTATGGGACCAACATCGAAATCGCAAAAAAAAACACGTTCCCATACTAAAACGCGACCAGCTGGCATCAGTTTGTATGGAAACGTCAATTTTTTTTTTGAGATTTTGATGTTGGTCCCATAGAAAAAGTTGATGTAATTTAGCCGTAGAATAACCCTTTAAAGTTTTATTTCACCTTTTCGTTACACTCTGTATACAATGTGTCCCGACACCAGTGTCGGAGACTTTAACGGTATAAAATATGGCATTTTTTATCGACAAATTGCTGTTTGAAATCCTAATAATATTAAATTACTTTTGTAAATATTTTTGCATTTTTTTTCAACTGCCCCGTAGATAAGCAATGAAAAGGGTCTTATTAAAAATTTTGTAACTTCTAAACTATCTCACTGGGAGCAAAGAAATTTGGTATTTTATTGAAGAAAACATTCTCTTCTATCGTTTTAAATTAAAAAATAAGCAGTTTAATGCACTAGATTTTACACAAAAAGCCAATTATTAAAAAATTACACAAAAAAAATCTAAATTTTTTAGTCTTAAATGATTTTTAATTTTTTTTTTCATAATAATTAAAAAATAATGGATATGTTATTATTGTCTACATGTTAAGCTATCAAATGAGACCTTTTTTATGAACATACGACATTAACACGACTAGTGGTGGTCGAATTAGTACGAGAGCCCGGTTCTTGGTAACTAAAAATCAAAATGGCGGCCAATTTACAACCGTGAGAGCAAAAACGATTTCAAACAGCAATTTGTCAATACAAATTGCCATATTTTATACCATTAAAGTCTCCGACACTAATGTCGGGACACATTGTATATATATAGATAAATGTCAAGGTGGCCTGTATATTAGGTATTCTGTGCTTATTGTATAGTGATGATTTTGTGCCTTCATTTTAAATTCTTAATTTAGAAAAGTTTGTTTTCTACATACACCCGACCGGGAATCGAACCCGGGACCTCAGAGATGGCGACGCCAAGTCCGGCGTGCTCGTCTCTCGGCTACCGAGGTCGTCAATAAGAGAAAAAAACCGAAGATAAAAGTAATTTCAATGATAAATATTTTATGATTTGGTTTTTAAACCGGTCTTTTTGGTGGAATATTTTACGAAACTACAATTTCTTTTTATTTATATAAAATAATATGATATCGTTGTAGGATCCTACCCTACTCTACCCTAGAAAACCCTGCTCCAGATAACTTCAGCTAGAAATCGATTGTAACCAAATTGCGATACAAATGACGATCCAAATATTTAAAAATTACTACTACTGCTCTTGATTTATAGCTCTGTTCGACCATACCTGTCCTGTTACTGCCTGAAGTCTTCTAAATGGCTCCTCATCTCTCACACCAGCAACTTGTTCTAACTTGTGAAGTCTGTAATAAAATAGTAAAAATGTAGTAATTCAAATAATAAAGCGCACTGGCAAAAACAAAATATTGACTCAAGCAGGCGAACTTATAATAAACAATAAAGTGGTCAAGACGACCGCGCCGCCCCGCGCCGCAACGCCGTGTGCGTTGCAGTATACGATTCTCTTTGTTCTATCGCTCGCGGCGAAATTCTACCGCCCGCGCCGCCCCGTCGTATGCGCAGCGCATTAAGCGAGTAAAATAGGGTGGGACAAACCGTATTCCGCACGAAGCCGCGGGCACAGCTAGTTTATTTATGATTTTTTATTGATGTACAGCTAGCGACACCGATCTTGAGCGCTGGGCGAAAGATGCGCAGAAGACCATTACGATTACGTGATAGGTCAGTCGTGAGGATTATTTGCTTGCTCCGCGCACACATGTTTTTGATACGATGATCGTCTCGTGAGATGCGGAAAGCGATACCCACTCTTTCCTCAAGCGCTCAAGATCCATGCCGGGGATTGTTCACAACAATAAAGTCACCTGTGTTCAAGCTGAGCTATCCTAGTGGTCTGTGCTAGATTCACCTCCGGCTTTAGCTTGAGGTGAGCTGTCACTTGTTCACCTTTCTTTTTCCCATTCACTGTCAGGTACTCTCTGTAAATAACATGTTTGAATTATAAATAGGTTCAAGACAGATTTTCAAGTGTTGTTAACTTCTAATATTTTAGATAAAGGTTAAAAACTAGTGCAGATAATATAGAGGTGGTCAATAGACAATCTGACAATTAAATTGGCTAACAAAGGTGACTGTGTTTGTTGAGCAGTTTCTCCGCATCACCAGCTGATATAAATATAAATTAAATATTGTCACATACATTGCTCTGATCCTATGGTAAGTAGCTAAGGCACTTGTGTTACAGAAATCAGAAACAACGACGGAACCACAACAACCAAACCCGAGACAATATAGAAAAGTCATTTTTCTACATTGCCCGACCGGGAATCGAACCCGGGACCTCAGAGATAACGACACCAAGTCCGGTATGCTCGCCTCTCGGCTACGGAGGACGTCAATGATATGTTGTCCCGAACCGGTGGTAGGGCATAATAGAGCCTATACTATTATTATTGGCAGGCAGGCTGGTGAAACAACTGATAGCAGTCTGTCACATGACGTCGCGTAACGTGACATACATTTTTTCATGATGTTAATTTCAAAATGGCAACACTGTGAGTGTTAAAAAAGTTCTGGTTCAGTTGGGCAAGTGTGCGAATCGCGCGCATAATAGTTCTCGTATTTTGTCGTAAAGTAGAAGCAACTAGAAACCATACAAGAAAAGAAAATTTAAGTTTATTGTGTGATTGCGTGACGGCCTTCTCCAGTCCAAATTTAGCAGTTAACAGGTGAGACCTATCTGGGCCCAGCGCTGGGGCAAACCGTTGCTCTGCTGCTCTTGGCTGACGCTGACACATTGGAGGAACCAGGAGAGCCAGAACGCAATCTAATTGTTTACATTTAAAAGCTCTAAAAAATCATGAAAATTATACAATAAATCACATTATTTTTCATAGTTAATTACAGTCCACTAATCGTTGGGCTGTTCGTTTTGCATTCAAAATGAAAGGGTTTTTGATAACTTACTATGAATAACAACTATTATAAAAAATATGGAACTGGAACAAAAACTTTATGAACTTTTTCTTTCTTTCTTCTGTTTCAGTTTCTTCTACTTAAATAAGCATATAATACAGCCAAAAATGTTAAAAATAAACAAACACCAGAGACTATTCCATTGTGTGTGTTATTTTAAATTGACGAATATATTATGGCTAACTTTTTTAAAAGGTTTTTTTTATATGTACAGTAAATGTTTATTATTTTAAATGATTGTGTTCTTACTTTAACTTCTCAGCCTTAGGGTCTGTCAGTTCGCCTTCTTCTAGTTTTAGTTCTTCTAAAAGTTTCTTGGTTGAATTGATTTGAGCTGCCAATTTGGAGAATTCATCCTGAAATATATTTAATGATTTATGTTCATCGTATGGTTTAACTCAAAGTGTTGATTAAATTACAAAGAGAGTTCATTTATTTTACTTTTTCGCTTTCAGTAGATTTATTCTGTTGTTCAGTGATTTGTTCTAGAAGTTCAGAGAATTCACAACGCAGTCTATTGTAGCGCTCAAGTGGTGACTCAGGTTCGCCTTCCGCTGCCAACTCCCATTCGCCAGCTCTGTAATTTAGTAAAGTACTTTAGTTTTCACTTGGAAATTTTAACTTTTATTTATAGGTAGTTTACTAATATTTCAAACTTTATTATGATTATAATAGGATATTATCACCACATTTGCGTTAGATAATCAAGTTTTAAATATTTACATGTATCCAATCCTTGTTTTACGGCTTAATCTGTCCGAAAAATCAACAGCACCAGTTAAGAATTTCCCTTTGAACTTATTGAAAGAATCCTTCACAGACAGGTGGAGTTGTTCTATACACTCGTTCTCCTCTTCCTCATTAGGCTCTGGTTGGTCTGCTTCAGGCAAATCACCAGTTTCATACAAATCAGGCTGGTCGTAAGCCTACAAATATAATTTAAAATCAAGTCACAACTCACTGCAAACAATCAATAATTCATACGAGAAATTAAATTATGAATACTTACTATACCAGGAA
Organism: Anania hortulata; assembly: GCA_963576865.1. Classification (NCBI taxonomy): domain Eukaryota; kingdom Metazoa; phylum Arthropoda; class Insecta; order Lepidoptera; family Crambidae; genus Anania; species Anania hortulata. The sequence continues at coordinate 18,082,814 of OY756398.1, read as the reverse complement.
GATTTTCATATTTTGGATCAGCCATTTTTATTTTATGATATTAGAGAAGAAATTAAACAGTATTTACAGTACGAAATCGACTATAAATTTTTTGGGAACTATTTTGTGATTTTTGGGCAAAAGAATGACGTCACTTAGGTACTTTTTTTTTTTTTTTTTTTCGTTCCAATTGGAACAGGCTAAGGTCTGAGACCATGCTGCCTAGTCATCAGTTTTTTTTTTTTTTTTTTTTTTTCCCTCGTTATGAAGTAAATCTAGTTAATGTCATCAGTTATAGTCATTTAATTTATTTATTTTATCAAGTCCGAGTTTAGTTTAGTTCAATTCAATAAACCTAAATGTCCAAATCAAACGTCTTTGCATGGACGTGATGATAGATAAGCCGATTGCATGGATTTAGCATTGTGCTAATCCATGGCCAAGTGTCAGTCAATGCCAGTGAGTGACATTATGTCATGTCATTTGTTTGTTCATTGTTGCTTGAATGAAAACAACAACCAAAACAAAACGTCTAAAACAAAGAGGAAATTAATTGGTCTAAAACCATCATATTTTACAACACATCATCAAACAATCACAAACAATTTTAGTTTGAAAACATACACAACCAAACAGTAAATTAAATATAAACAGTAAACAAGCAGAAATAAAATATATACACAAAGCTTTAAATAACTATTATTAATAAAATTATACAGAGGTATATAAGTTAAACTATTTACAAGAAGAGCCTGGATGGAGCGCGGTACCGAATCAGGACTATCATATATTTCCATAAGCTCATCCATCAGCACAAGGCGCTGAATGCCAAAGGATGAGCAGCTGAAAAATATGTGGGATAATGACTGCTCTGTTTGGATATTACAATAGTCGCAATGAGAACTGCTTACCATTTTCAGGCGGAAGAGATGGAAATTTAAATTACAGTGACCAAAACGAAGCCTTAAAATAGTTGAGTAAAATTTCCTGTTGATGTAAGTATTATTTTTGCAGAACCAGGGAGCAGTACCAATTGGTACATTAAAAGTGGCATACCATAAACCTTTATTTTGAGTTTGAATGGTGTAGTTCCAATGCCTTTTCCATATGTCAGTGGCCCTTTTTTTTAACAGAGGAATTATATCTGTACATGGAACAGAAATATTAAGGAGACTACTCGAGTCAGGGATAGAGGATGAAGAATTTGTAATTGTTCTGGCTAAAAAGTCTGCCCTTTCATTTCCTAATACACCTACATGTGAAGGAACCCACATAAATGAAACCTTGATATTGTGTACTATTAACAAGTCTAGCCAAAACTCTTTGATTAAAGGAATCAAATAATTTGTGTTAGCATGGAATTTGTTGTTTTCAAGGTTTTTAAGAACACTCATGCTATCACTAATTATTATCCAATCACAAAATCCATCATTTTTAAGTTTAATATGTTTCAAAGCAGCAAGAATAGCTACAGCCTCAGCTGTGAATATACTTATGTTAGAATTAATTTTATACCCAGTACCAGTGTTTAGAAACCTATCAAAAATAGCAAAAGAGACAGCAAAATCAGTTTTTGAGCCATCAGTGTACAGGAATCTATAGTCCCTGAACTCAGAAAATTTACTATAAACATCTTCTTTAGAGGATAACTTATCATCTATCATGATATTAATTGCAGGAAATTTACTGTTAAAGTCTCCCTGATAACATGGAAGAAGTGATGATCTATAGATTTGAAGAGTTTCAAGGAAATTTAAATATTGAGGAAAATCTTGAAGGATATAAGGAGGGTTACGAATGGATTGTAGGGAGTGTTTCATGTTTAAAAACAAATGATTGTTACTTTTATTATATAGTTTTAATATGAATCTTTCTTTCAAATATGAAAACCTTATACTTAATGGAGGAAGATTGCACTCAACTTGCATTGTATTGATGGGAGTACTTTTAAATGCTCCAGTAATGAGTCTTAAGCTTTTATTTTGAATTTTATCTAAGATATCAACCAGTCTGTTATCCCCAGCAAAACATAGAAAACCATATTCAAAGTCACTACGAATCAGAGATTTATACAGAAGCAACAATATTTTGGGATCAGCTCCCCAGGATGTACTACATAATGATTTTAAGATATTAAAAGCTTTATTAGCTCTTGAACTTATTAATTCGATATATTTTTTCCAAGAAACATTATGGGTAAAGGTAACACCTAAAAACTTAGCTTCATGAGAAGCAGGAATAGAAACTTTATCATAATACACAGGGGGAATGAAATTACTAGATTTACCAAATACTACCAATTTTGATTTTAGTGCATTTATGTCAAGATTCAAATAAGAAAAGTATGTACATAACCCTTCCAAAGACTTATTAAGAATGTTTGAAATATGTTTAATTTTTTTTCCAGTTGCATAAACTACCAAGTCATCGGCAAATTGAAGATTTTTTACTTTTGAACCTAAAATAAAATTCAAACGTCTGATATATAGAATAAAAATTAATGGAGAGAGTATGCCTCCTTGACAAACACCTGTAGACGCAAATCTTGGACCATATAACTTACCATTATACTTAACATAAACTTCCCTTTCAGATAAAAATTTTTGGACCCAGTGAACTATTTTGTTTGGAATTCCAACAGACAGTAATTCAGAACAAAGTACATCAATATTAACACTATTAAAAGCTCCAGCAACATCAAAGAATACTGACATTAAATAATTCTTATTTGTTAAGCTATTTTGTATATCAAGCTGTAGTTGACAAATGCTTTCACGAGCCGACGTTCCTCTTCGAAAACCAAATTGATTTGCAGGTAATATGTTATTTTTTTCTATATAAAAATCTAATCTTTGTTTTAGTAATTGCTCAAAAACCTTACCAACACAAGATGTTAGAGCAATAGGACGGTAGGAATCTGGATTTGATCGTATCTTATCAGGTTTCAAAATAGGGACTAAACAATCAGACTTCCATGAATGAGGGATATCATTATTCAACCACAAATTATTTAATACTTTAAGAAAAATGTACATACCTCTTTCATTAAGCTTTTTCAACATAATATAAGGGATACCATCCAGACCAAAGGCACTATCTTTTCTGGAGTAGATAGCAGACATTAACTCTTTTAAAGTAAAAGGTTTGGTTAAAAAACTATTTACAGAATTTGTCTCACTGGGAAGGGGAAAATTTGATTTCTTATTGTTTACAAAGTCTGGAGTATACTTTTTCAGAAAATCTTGGACCCAGCTATCATCATTATTGCTACAAGAATATGTTTTATTAAATTTTCGCATGTATTTCCAGATTCTCGAAAGAGGCGTACAACGATTAAAAGAGCTACACAGATCGACCCAACTATTTGTTCTTTCTGTTTTCAAAGTAAGTTTTTTGAGCGCTTGTAATCTTTTAAATTCTATGTATGCTTCATCAGATGGATTGTTTTTGAAATAAAGATAAGCTGACTTAGAATTTTGAACTGCTTCTGAACACTTTTTATTCCACCACGGGATCGGAGGGTTTTTAACTAACTTAGTACGAGTGGAGTTAAGGACTGACGGATTTGTAGGAAAGGAGACCGGCGTATTATGACAAGGAAGACATCTAACGATTGCAGAATGCAAAATTTCACAAAACTCAGTATAAGCATTCAACGGAGCAAAGTTTTGAACCTCAAAGTTAGATAATTCTAAATCTACATTTTGTTCATACAATTTCCAATCTACCATTTTATAGTTAGGGTAGATGGGCAATTGTATGTTACTTTGATTATTTGCAAGACTATTATTTACAAAAACTTTAATATGTACAGGAAGGTGGTAGCTGCCAAGGGGATCATCATGCACAGACCAATCACAAGATAAAGCTAATGATGAAGAAACAAACGACAAATCTAAGGCATTTGGACGCCATGTCAAAGAACCAACTGTTGTCACTTCACCGCTATTCAATATAACCAAATTATTATCATCGACAATCTCCAAAATATCCCTACCTCGTAGGTTTACTGAATTACACCCCCAAGATGTGTGATGGGCATTAAAATCGCCAGCGAATATCATCGGTTCAGGCACTGATTTTATTAATGATTCGAATTTATGTTTATTAAAAGTTGGAGTGCAATTAGTTGGACAATAAAAACTGACAATACTTATTTCTTTATTATTTACAGTAATTCTTACACAAATATTTTGTAAAGAATTATCAGAATATGTATGAATTTTTTTATAATGTAAACTATTATGTATTAAAATAGCTACGCCATTATGTTTGTTACCAATATCATTTCTTTCTATTTTAAAACCTTTTATGTTAAAATCTTTAATAGGAGTCAACCAAGTTTCTGATATAATTGCTACATGAATGTTGTGATCATAAAGATGTTGAGTTAATAGAAGCTTGTTACTGGAAATACTCTGAGCATTCCACTGCAAGATGTTAAGATCCATTATTAGGAGAGGAAGAACTATTTCTGAATGTTTGTTGAAGAATTTCTTTTATGGAAGATGAATTAATTGGAATATCTTTTTGATTTAAAACAATTTTTGTGATAGCGTTTGTTAACTTGTTCATAAAAAAGTCTGATTTTGTTAAATTTTGTATTTGAGTTTCAATATTACGCATAGTTAATTGTGGAAATGAGTTTTCATTAAATAAATCTGAATACTTAGTAGCTCTGGACTTAACTTTATTTTCTTCAATTTTTAGTTTTTTTTGGGGACAAGTGTTTGAAATGGCTACATGATTACCACCACAATTGGAGCATTTTGCGTCTTTAGGGTCTTGCTTACATGTTTTGTAGTTGTGATCCAGTGAGCATATCGAGCATACCTCGGCATTTCTACAGTATTTTGCTATATGCCCAAACTTCAGACAGTGTAGACACTGTTTAACGGGGGGAACGTATACGCTTACCTCGTGCCTCCAGGAGTCGAGGTATACGTACTGCGGTAACTCAGTGGAGGCGAAGGTCACGGCGACTGTTTGAGTGGGCTGGTACGAGACAGCACCACAATCACTCCGCACACGACGCATGAAGCGCCTCACTTGAATAATATTTCGTGAGCTTCCTATTAATGTCGAAATCATTTTATTTGATAGATCTGTAGGGACTGCGGTAAGGACCCCAGTCACCTCAGTGTCGATTGCCGGTATTGTGGCTTTTAAACCCAGTTCATCCAGTAGTTTTTTATTTTGAAGAAAAACATTTGCGTTATTGGATAAGTCGAATGTGATTCCAATTTTATGTTTGTTAATGGATTTTAAATGCAGTATGCCAGTGACGCAATATTTGCGTATGGCGTGTGAAATGGCCAATCGGTCTTTATCATTAAACATTTTTTCATCTTGGTGGGACAGGAACACTATATATTCAGTCTTTGCACTATTTTCTGGGTACTTTCGTGTGTATCCTGGGACCTTAAACACCTGATATTTTTTAACGCTGTCTTCATCAGAGTCTGAGGATGTCTCCATCAGTGGTGCTTGATTATCGGGCGGATCGTTTTTTTTCCGTTTTCGACCCCCCATTTTCGTTCACTCTATTAGTTCGTTTCACTAGCAACTATATTTACAACTTCAACTATATTTACAAAGAAATAGGCAATTTTTTATAACGATTAGAAATTAAATTAAATTTAGGCGCCTTTCGTGATCAAAGGTTCCCGCGCTTTTTTCGTCACTTAGGTACTTGCTGGCTGTCAGTGTCACACATTTGACAGTTTTCTTTTTATTTAAAGCTATAAAAATCATCATTAAGGGACAGACAGACGGCCTTGTAAAGTTAACAACTAACGAGTTTTCTTTGTTCGATCCTCTAAACTACTGTGCTTTTGCTATAGTTTAGAAAGAAAAAAAAAATAACACGTCATCATTGATGTTTGTTGGTGTGTTCCTGTAACATAGATTTTTGCTTCTTAGGTACAGATCGTACTTTATTTTATTTTTATATATACGTTTTTGGCAGGTACAATTATTTTTTTATTGTGATTGACAAATGTAGTACAGTACATTAGCTGTCACTTGACAGAAACGACGTGCTTGTTTGCCCTTTGATTTCTCTTTCTTTTGTAAGTTTACGTCAGTCAATTCATGAGTCATCGCCGATATTTTCACCGATTTCTGTTGAAAGATTACCCTGTTTCGCAACGATTCATCACATTTGAATAAGTTAAATTGCCGGTGTTGGTGGTATTTTTGTGCAGTGTAAAACCGAAATCCGTAAACATGAGTCTTCAGTGGACAATCATTGCGACGTTTTTGTACACGGAAATAGCTGTCGTGCTGCTCCTAACTTTGCCGGTAGCGAGTCCTGCGAGATGGCAGAAGTTTTTCAAATCGAAGTTTCTAGCATACATAGGAAGCCAAGCGTACATCTACTTTTTTGTGTTGGTGGGAGTGTTGGTTTTGTGCCTTTTGGATGCTATACGGGAGGTGCAGAAGTACTCAGATGTGGATAAAGGTGAGCACCAGCACCTCGACGCGGAGATGCAAGGTAACATGCGTTTGTTTCGAGCTCAGAGGAACTTCTATATCTCTGGATTTGCCCTATTTTTGCTTGTGGTGATCCGTCGATTGGTGCAGATGATTACTCAGCTTGCTATCTTGTTAGCGCAGTCTGAAGCTAACTTCCGCCAGGCACAGAGTGCGACAGTCGCCGCAAAGAGTCTCTTGCAAAAACAGGGAGAAGGAGATGCTAGTTCGAAGAAGGAGATGGAAGATCTCAGGAACCAGATCTCTCTGTTAGAGAAGGAGCTATCTAAGGAAAAGAAGGACAAGGAAGCAGTGAAATCGCAAGCTGAAAGCTTGAACAGGGAGTATGACCGCCTCTCCGAAGAACATAGCAAGTTACAGAAGAAAGTCACTGTCAGCAGTGGTGGGGATGACAAGAAAGATGATTGAATTTAGGAATTTACTTCAGATCTAATTCTCTTAGTCATCCAATGTCCATTGTCTGAATTTATTGGACTATTTACCTAAAGACTTATCTTAGTTATAAACTATATAAATATCTCAGTACTAATGTTGTTTCTTGTACTGTCTTGTTATCATATTTATGTACTAAGCAATTCTCTTACACATATAAATATTTGCTAACAACTTTATTGAAATATGCCTTAGTAAGAAAGCTTTTAAATATCTCAGCTATTTTCAAATTACAATAGCATTTATAAAGCTGCATATTGATAAAATAATTATCTTCATACAACATTTGAGCAACTTATTTTCTAAGAATATGTTTTTTAATCATTAGAGTGCACTAATGTTTATAAAGTAATGTGCACAGATCATGTAAGAACACTCGATGATAAAGTCTGCATTGTCTTGATCTAAAGTAAATGAATCATAACTGGAAATGCATTATGATGATCTATTTTTAAACACCTACTCAGTAGATTTTTCTAGAGATGTGTCAATGTTTTTTGGGTTGTCTATTATTTATAAATTATTTAATTTAATCGAGATTGTGAAACAATGCTTAATTTAGAGTTTTAACTGTAGGCTTGGTTTTATACTGTTTTCCAAAATTGTTTGGGTTATTAAACTTAATTAATTATTGGTGTATTGTTTGTGTTAAGGATAGTTTTCTTACTTATTTGGAGTTGTAACAAAAGATGTGTTTATAATTACATGAAACCTTTTGAATATTGTCTTTTATTTCCATTTTAATTATGGTAACATAGCTAAGTAATAGATACTATTAACATTAATTGAATGAAAATTCACTTTAACAAAGATTAAATAATTACTTGGGCACAACTTCTAATAATCAAAAGGCAGGCAAGGCAGTTTAGGTCTTACCTACTTATTGTGCAATTTTTACTAGTAACTAAAAGGGATAGAATAACTTAAACTTTACTTGTGAAGCATTCTTCTTTCCCTTTTTTAAGTTATGACAACTTTTTTGGGCCCTTTATTTCTCCATTTAAACCATAATTTAAATATATGTACATCTTCATGATATAAACCACATTACCAGTAGCACGTTTAAGGCCTTCATCTGTAACATAGGACATGAAAGGATGTTGCTAATGGTTTTGGAAACAATGCCACAATTGCAGATACCATTACGGTAGGTAGACCTACTTAGACCTTACTTACTTACGAACTTACGAACTTATCATGCCCTAATTTAATTTGTGTATTTTTTAAAACTTCAGCAAGAAGCTACTTAATAAAATAAATAAAAAATAATTTGAAATTGAAGCACTTTATTATTAGGACTAAGACCAAAAAGTCTGTAATCTGAAAATTATACACAGGATTACAATAAAAAATTGCTCTCGTTTAAATACATATATTAAAATTGTATAAAATTTGATTATCATCATAAGTAACAAAATTAAATAATCTATTTAATCCATATGACGATAGTTAAAATTGCATTAAATATTACAATCCCTTAGTGTAATTCCTGCCATCATGAATTACATAATATTCTAATAAAAATAAGTTTTGCAGACATTCGAACTTAATAAGTACATACATATACTAAGCCTAATTATCTCGCGGCCGAAACTTAAAGTTCGTCTCTAATATGAATTTGGTATTTCTCGTTTTCTAAGAACCCTAGACTGTCCCAGAAGGATCTGTGCCCGAAATCTGAACTCGATTTAATTTCCATTTTGTCGGGCGAAGATATCTCTAAGTAGTTCACCTCGGGAGCGCCAGGTGTCACCTGCTGCCACACTGGTCCGTTCGTGAATTTAGGAATGCTGTAATGATAATTGTTATATTACTTAAAGATATTAAAACGATAAAATACACTTTTTTACGTATCGAATAAGACCACACACATAGGTTTTACTAGTAACTATTAAAAAGTTTTACTATCCGCCTCCTGGGCACTATCATGAGTTCAGCATAGGGTTAAATTATTGAATTGTCATTTGGAACTCAAACTCAAGCGTTTATATTTGCCAAGAACACAGTAAATAAAGATAGCATTTAAAAGGAAGTAGCGCATGTGTTCAGTCTGCTCGCAGACGTGCAAAAATTCAATTACACAATTACACATAATATTGATGTCAACTAAATTACATTAGTATAATTAATGTTTGGTAATATGAATAAAATTAAATATTAGTATGGTGTCGCCCATTAGAATATTAATTAAAACTATAAAAACATTTGTCCAAAAGCCAATTAGTCAATCTCCTCTTAAATATTGGTCCTTGAAGTGTTTTTAGCTCTTCCGGTAGCAAGTTAAACAAAACAATACTCTTATTATATACATTTCTTTTATATATGTCCTTGCGACACGGAGGTTGATGCATTAGGTTTATGTATTGCTGCCTTAATTGCCTACCAGCGATTTCTTTGCGTGTTTTGTAATAGCTGGGAAATGACCTTACAAAGAGACAAGCTTCCAAATAAATCATACAAACTTACAGTTTCAAATCCATAAGACAAATTAGCAGCAGTACTTATGTACCTATACTTGACTCCCACGATGTAATAATTACATAATAATACGAGTATTGCAGTTACAGCCGAATTCAGAGACTCCAATTAACAGTAGTGTTGATTATAATATAATATTTTTGTTTAATCAATAAATTGTCTATATTCGAATTGACTTTAGTATTACAGATTTTTCGTAACTGTTTGTATTTTGTAAAAAATAAATAAAAATAACTATTAGGCTCGGACTACAAGCTTCCGGAATTAATCAGAACCCCATACAAAACGGATTGAATCCGAGCTTGTCCGGAGCCATTTTGTATGGCTAAAAAATTCCGGATGCATGTAGTCCGAGCCTTAAAGTTAATTGACGTCTCTGAGTGTGGCAGTAGTCAATTACAATTACAAGTAGGTAAAGCTAATAAGACGTGCCTTAAAAAATGGTAAATCTGTGATCAGTTGGCAAGAAGTCATTAAATCTATCAAAGACAACATTTAATAATTATGTAGTTACATGTCGGGTCCTTGAGACACGGCCGTTTTTAGCAACGACGTGTACAAAAATATGCAAATGAATTGTGTGTCAACAAATCTCTGAGTCTGCACATACATAATTATACAGAGAACTACCTACGTGTGTTGTAACTACGAGTATGATGTCATCCACTGATGTAATACTGAAATCAGGTGTCATTTTCCTTTTTAAATAATAGCTGTCGATCCTACCGTGGTCTAAAAGCAGTTTTGACTGAAACAATCTGTGGCTGTGACCTAACAGCCTGCCAAGTTCGTTCGAGATTACTATGTGTGGTGGTGACAGACAGGGGCGGATCTACTCGCACGTTAGCACGCCCCTACTTACTTATTGATTAACATTTTTGTTTATTTAATAATTGTATTTATTCGTATCGACTTTAGAATCACAGATTTTTCTTAAGTAACATTAAACTTAAGTGACGTCTCTGAGTGCGGCAGTTAGCACCTAACTGTGCATCCTCACCGCAGTTACTATTTGTGGAGCAACATTGGGTAACATAACTTTTGCGACCACTTGTTGACGATAACATTAGTCATTATACATTATCATCATCATCATCATTTCAGCCATAGGACGTCCACTGCTAAATCTACGCCTCCCTCAGTAACTTCCAGATTGGCCGGTGGGAAGCGGCCTGCATCCAGCGGCTTTCTGCAACCTTTATCAGATCGCCAGTCCACCTTACGGGTGGACGTCCTACGCTGCGCGTGCCGTAACGTGACCTCCATTCAAGAACCTTTCTGCCCCATCAGTTCTATCTACGTGCTATACATTACTTAACATTATTCAGATGATTGTTATAACGATGCATTCGTCTCAAAGGTGATAGAAGAGGAAAATTGCAAAACCTTTTCTTATCAAACTATTATCAAAATGTAACAAAAATACATTCCTATACAAATCTCAACGGGTTTTGAAGTTAGTATGTGTAGGCAGTATTTGTTTTTTCAAGATTACGAAGTTGTACCAGATCAAGGAAAGTTGATGCAATTTTGTTCCTCACCAATCACCTCCTGAAAAGAATGTATCGTTTTTCCAATCGCCCTGTATAATTTTTGTGGTAAATCCACACTGCAGTACCTATCAATAACTAAACGGCCAACATTAACATAATTTAGTGGTCGGTCAACATTAACAACATTATTATAATTTAGTGAACCAATAAATGCCGTTAAATATCAACATGTAGTCGCAAAGTTACCTAATGTAATCGTGTTACAAAGCGTTGCTCAACAAATGTAGATTCTACATCTATGTTGCAGAAATATTGAATTACTTTTTGTTATCCACTTACTTTGTTTCAAATGTTGCTCGACAAAAAGTCCCTGCGGTGTGGATGCACCGTTATACTGATCTATCGCATGTCGCCCCGTATTACGCTGATCACGCAGAAACTTTGACGGGCCACAGTGAAAGAAAACCGTGTCAAAATCCCTACAGTAACTATCTCAGACAGAAATACAGGACGTCGACAGACAAACGTGAGGGATTCTACCAATGTAGCATAACTATGACTTTTTATTTTTAGGTGTTGCTATCGCAAGCCTAGGTTACGCTGCGTATCGTAAAAAAAATATTACCCAGTGGTTGCGTAGCTATAGATCATATCCAGGAATCCTTCAATCATTTTCTTGTCCTGTGTTGTGGCGAAATCTATATTCGCAAATTTGAATATCTGGATCACATCATCGGCATGGCAAACACCTGCACAGGGAAAGTATAATAATACGTAACCAATAAATATATCAGCTAAGAAACGTAAATGCAAACGACGACTGCTGGGACCGCCAAGATCTGAATAGTACCTTAATTAAGATCAGAATGATACCCTATCAAGGATAATAATTTCTCTTGTAAAAGTTGTTCAACTGCCTCTGGGGGGATTCATAAACACGACCTTTCGCTATCCGGGCGACTGCTCTTATACGTTGTTTCATCAATGTCTTGGATTTTATACCCACAAATGACTTCCGTAGCTTAGTTGGAAGAGCAGTCGGATAGTCAGTATTCGTGGGCTCGAATCCCGCCAGAAGCAGTGGGAATATTTTTCAAATTAAATTATTATCCTAAAAAAATATATATAGCATGAAAAATGAGATGCATTGGAAAAAAATAAATTAACTAGCATTATTGTGAATGAAAAATAAAGTTCAGAATGGTACCGGCGTAAAGCTTTAGTATCGTCTAACCATAGTTTTGTTTGGTGTTGCTCATAAAGTCAGAGAGGCTGCAGGACCCTCGGTACGAGAAGCGGTACACGTAGACCGGCTGCCCAGAGCGCAGCGCGTGTATCTGAGCCAGCCGGCCCACTTCTACTCCGAACAGGCGATCGCCGAGAGCCTGTGAATGTCAAATAAAAAATAAATGTCATACATTTTTTTTAACTGAAGACCTTTGTTACATATACACTGGACGGTTCGAAAAATTAGATTCCTGTCGAGTCAATTTAGGAAATAAACTGTTTGAATTGGTCCGTGTATTAGTGTTCTGGCTGATGGTAAAAAAATACCTGCGACAGTGTTGTTCAAACCCATTCGATGTCTTGCTGACGGTACGTACCTGCACCAACTGTGGGTATGTCTCCTGGCTAACCGGTTTCCCCCCAAGGTACTTCTGCTTGATCTTTTCTGCGACGGCGGGCCTGAGGTGCAGGGGGAGGGTGTCGTTGTACTCGAAGATGTTGCTGGCTAGCTGCTCCCATCGGGATTCCAGATCCGGAAGAATGGTCGGGTCCGTTTGGTACACTGGGAATAGGAGCGGATTTAGTTGATGTCTAGTAGTCACTATAGTAATGATGGGTATTATCCGGGGATAAACTGAGCATATTGAATAGATGATCTGCCATACAATGGCAATAGGGTCATTATTTTGGGCGTTTGCGTTTTTCCTTCCAAAAATCTTTTTCTGTGACTCGTCTTATGCGTTGCGACATCTGTCTAAGTTGTCCAAAGCAGATTGGAAGGTGATAAAAACCAACAAAACCAAATTATTTTTGCAAATAGACCTAAGTTAAGGTCTTTTACACGTTCCATTTTTTTACTACCTACCACTGCTTTCGGGCCAATTGTGGGCTAGCGCCTAGAAGAAGCAGCGCAAGAAACAAAAGCGGTCACTGTTGTCAGCCTGTATTGTATCCAGACGATCCCATTGTGCCCCTACTAACCTGGGAGCTATTTAGTTTTTATAGTCTGTACTTGTGTCTTATCAGCGATAAGGTAGAATAAAATAACATTTGTACTAATCCTGTTCTAAAACTGTTATTAAGTAATAATCTATCATCACCAGCATCTGGAAGTCCACTGCTGGACATAGGCCTCCCCTAAACGCCACAGCCATGGAGTACATACCCTATAGAGCAGCAATACAAACCATCTTTCTCCGAAACTTTAGTATGAAATGACAGCTCCTGTCAACGCTCGCCCATACAAAAACAGCACAGATACAGTTTAAAATATGGCAGAAAATTTTGTCGAACAAATCTTATGACATTCCTACTATATAGGGTATGTGCTTTATGGCCACAGCGAACGGCTATGGGCAGTTTGCAGCAGCTGCCCGCAACCTTGGCTGGGGGGGGGGGGGGGGGGAGTTTCAGTTCGTGTCTTCGTGGTATCTTTCTTTCCCAACTGCTATCAGTTCTGCGATCGATTTGGCCTGCCCACTTTAGCTTTGCCATTCGAAATGACATTGTCGGTGACTTTGGTTCTTTAGACATGCGGCAATTGACACGTCTTTAGATTTGTTCTTACCTGCAGCAGGGTACAGGCCCTCTTCAGAAGTGATGGAGGTTATCAGAGGTAGGCGGTGCATAGCTCCAGCTTGGGCGGCTTGGTACGGATACTGAGTCAGGAACGGCTCCCTTACTCCTGCTGCCTCGGCAGTCGGTGTGAAGGGGGTGAACATGTGGACCTTCCATTCCTGAAAAAATATTTAACACATTCAAGAAATTGATGAAGTAAAATATTGATTAAATTCAAAGTGATAAAAATAGACCTTTAAAAATAATTGTGAATTATTAAAATAATATCTTTAAGGTGTTATTTTAGAATTATTTGTGTATGGTGTTAATATCCCAATTGATCGATTTAGAATGGAAAGTCCAAAAATATTTTTGTAATGATTGCATCATCATCATCATCATAATTTCAGCCATAGGACGTCCACTGCTGAACATTGGCCTCCCCCAGTAACTTCCAGATTGGTCGGTTGGAAGCATCCGACAGCTTCCTGCAACCTTTACCAGGTCGTCTGTTCACCTTATAAGTGGACGTCCTACGCTGCGCTTGCCGGTACGTGGCCTCCATTCCAGAACCTTTTTGCCCCATCGGCCGTCAGTTCTACGTTCGCCCCGCCCACTGCCACTTCAGCTTGCTTATCCGTAGGTAGCGCTCGGAAAACTACGTAACGTCTTCTCGTCCAAAATACCTCAGTGCTTAAAGACGAAAGTCTACAACCAGTGTGTTATCAGTGATGACATATGGAACTGAAACGTGGCCTCTCACTATGGGCCTCATAAGAAAAAGCTCAAGGTTGCACAGCGTGCTATGGAAAGGGCTATGCTCGGTGTTTCTTTGCAAGATCGAATCAGGAATGAGGAGATTCGTAAACAAACAAAAGTTGCTAACATAGCCCAATAATTGGGTACCGGTACTCACAAACATTTCTATCTGTGCATTGACGACGACTTCAGCAGGTCTGTATTTGAGACAGTCCACCATTTCCCTGGTCGTGGCAGTGGGACACCCAACGATGGCTGCGAGGGCCTTGGCTTTTTGAGCTGGCTTCACGGCATGAGTCCAAGAGGCGAAGGCAGATCCACTGAAGGCTATACCTCTGGCGAAAGTACCTGTGAATGAGGGGATGTATTGATTTGATAAGTAAATACTAAGTAATCAAAATCAAAATAAAATAAAAGCAAAATCAATTATTTTTGCCAATTTTCACGTCCTAATATATTCAGAACAATTTGTGGGCTAATGCCGAGAAGAAGCAGTACAAGAAACTCAGTCACTGGTTGTCTTTCCTTCCTCCTCCTTAACAATATATATTTTTATTTATAAGTTTTGGTGCTATGTTTAGCTAGCACCAAAAATTTTTTTTTAAATTTATACATTTTTATCATTAATCGCTATTAATCGTTAGTGACTTACATTCATTTTAAGATGATTTTAATGAAAAAAGGTTATTATTATTACACAAGTTCAAATACAAATCTTAATAGTCATAGTCTCGAAGTAAGGAATTAACATCCCTAAGTTACGAGTTATTAGACTACAATAGAGAAGGATCACTGTCTATATAAAATTACCCCGCGTCAGCAAACAGCAAAGATTAACATGTCAAAAATAAGCATACTTCCGAACGCCATATTATCAACATCCTATTCATTAATTATCTAAGATATAAATTTATTGCTATGAAAATTCGTATACGAATATGCGGGATATACATAATATACTACAATATTGAGAAATACATGGCTACCTTACCTATGGCAGCCAAGCTCGAATAACAGTAGAAACTATATCTAAGCCTATTCTATTACGATTTTCACATATGTATAAGATTATTATATTTTCACTTTGAAACCCTTATGAACTAACTGCAACATCTACTAAGTTAATAAGCACCATCATATACAGGGTTACATTGCAAAGGGGTGGCAAATCTTTAGGAGTGGCTCAGAATCAGTAACTTAATCGAACTATGGAAAGACCAAAAACATTTTTTCACATTTAATTGTTCCTATCCGCTGTTAAAAATCGTAGGCATGGATAATTTAACTCATTCATGAAAAAAACTCACCGTATGTGCACTGCGTAAGGTCCTTGTAGGCTCGCCGTACCTACACTTGACTTTAGTTTCGCATATTTTAAAGTTTTTTTTTTTCGCAACATACGATAATTAAGAATAATAACGAGACGCATCTTTATACTGTTCCCTAGATCTTATTTTTTAAATTTGGCACCCCTTTGCAATGTAACCCTGTATATTGACATCGATTCTCGCATTCCTTGGGAATCGTGTTATTTTTCAGAATTTAAAGTAGCCTATTCCCATTTGGAAGATTTAATAAGTCAAACATTTATTTAAATCAAATGAGTAGGTAGTTCCAGAGTTTACTTGCCACATCACAATCATGTAGTGCCATAGGTTTTATTAACATATTAAACACCTTTAATATGGTTCCTCATACTATGTATTACTTAAGAATTATTGTTTCTAGAATAAAACCTGTACAAACATAATAAGCAAAATAAATACTTGAATGAATATAAGTAAATGTTTACATGCATGGTATCTACCTTTATCTGAACCTACAAACAGTATTTCGTAAACATTTTCTTGGAAATGCGTCTACACTTAGACAAATAATGAGTCGTGTCTGTAACATCACAAAACCTACTGAAAACTGTTTTAACCTCTCTTTTCATGACAACATAGTCAGGATACTCCTTGGAGAACAAAAGATTACTCATTAAATAACTATTGAAGTATTTAACTATAAAACAGTAGGTACATAGTAGGTAGGTACCACCTACACAAACATTCACACATTTATATGGCAATGCGTCGTGAGTGACCTATAGTTTTATGAAAGGTAAAAAAAGATTGTTTTTAAAGTTGCCACTGACATAATAACTTTTTACATTATTACGTCTAACGTTCCGTTTTCAGCGATTTAAATTTGTGAGCAATACAAATTAATTTAATTAACGAATGATTGTTTTAATGTTCTAACTTAAGAATAATTTTTAGGTCTTCCTAAATACGTCTCCAGGAGACGTATTTTTGTTATTAATAAGTTTAGTCATTAACTATGTTAAACATAGTCGCAATTACAATCGTAAATTTAACGACATAGACATTTTTAACAACACAAACAAATCATTTAAAAAAAGTATTGTCAGAAGCATTATAGACAAAAATGAGACTGATACCTAGCAACAATACTGGACTTATTATTATTTTCCGCATTCTAATGTAATTTAAACGTAATTTTTTAATATAATTGTTTCTGAGCTAAATACCTACGCATTTTAATGTGTGTCGAACTCGGAAGATAGATGCGCTTGGTGCATGTTTCGGTAACCCGATTTTTATTTTCTGGTATTCTTGTATTTCAATTGCTATAAATCTTTGTAATACCTACTTAAAAGTAATCTCTTCTTTTACCTCGCCCTAAAATACTTTTATAAATTAAGGGAGACCTATAATTAGCCTTATTAATTGATATTGTACTTTGTTTAATTGTTGTTTGTAACGCTGTTGGTTTTCTTAAATAACAAAAATAGCCAACTATGTGTTTACTTGTCAATGTTATTCTTCCTTACTTTCTACTAGTAGGTAGAAATCGAAAAACGAGTTGGTAGGAACACCAGCAGAATAGCAGAATTCACAGAATGAATTTTCAAAAATAGGATTTTAGGTATTCGCATGCGAATCCTGCGATTTCGTATTCGTATTGGAATTCGTATGATTCAAAAATACGTCTTCTTTAACAAACCTAACATGCAACAACTCAACTCTTCAATGCATACAGAAAGGAATCCTACTCATAGTAAAAATGCCTTACACGATTTGTATGTGGATATGTGTTCCTCAATCACGCTTTAACGGCTGAACGGAATTGGCTGAAATATAGCATACATAAAAATATTGTTCAAAAATTTTTTTTTTATTGTTTTGTTTCACGTGGGCTGATTATTCATACTTCTTTGGTTTACTTCTGAAGTCTACTCAGAAAAATCGCAGGCAGTAGCTAGCTAGTCTAAAATGATACCTTTTGATAGTGGAGACAAGTAGTGGTAGTGAACACTAGCGCCCCCAGCGGAGCAGCCAGTCAGCGTGACACTGTCAGGGTTCCCTCCGAACATCATGATGTTGCTCTGCACCCAGCGCAGGGCAAACGACTGGTCCTTCAGACCGGCGTTGCCAGGGGCCATCTCGTCACCTGTGCTCAGGAAACCTGGGGAATTATAGAATATGATTATAACAAGGTACGGGTTTATTAGGTTAAATCTAATCTAGGTTATGTTAGGACCCCATTAGCTATGGATTTCTTGATCTTTCTGTACAGCGCGGAGGCGTGGACTATGTAGGCAATAGAACGGAGGAAGAAAGACGCTTTTGAGATGTGGCGCTGGCGAAGGATGCTCCGAATACCATGGACGGCAAAGAAAACTAACAGGTCTATTCTAGAACGGCTCAAAATAAAAACTAGATATTCAGCGATCTGTTACCAGCGCATCTTCGGCTACTTTGGTCATGTTGCCCGTCGACGGCCAGATATCCTCGACAAGTTGGTTGTGGTTGGAAAGGTGGAAGAGAAAAGATCACGTGGTCGATCACTGAGCCGCTGGTGTGACCAGGTGGCTGCTCTAACTGGCTTCTCGGTGGCAACTGCCCTAAGAGAAGCTCAAAACCGGACAAGGTGGCGAGAAATTGTGAGAAAATCTGCGAAGGCCTTTCAGGGACGCGACCTATAGAAATGAAGAAAACGACTAAGAAGAAGAAGAAGCTTAGGATTCCACTGTTCTCCATTGAGGTGGAGTTGATCTGTGTGAAAATAATCCATAGGAGTCCCTTTTTTACCGACTTAGGGCAAAAGTGGAAAGGATAGAGAAGCTGTGACCAGGGCCGTCTTAGCCAATTGTATCTATATATTCTAATCAATTGGCATATGAAATCCCAATAAAATCGATACAAATTTGTAGGTTGCATACGATTGAATGCTTCAAAAATACGCCTAAAGTCGCCGGTCTATAACAAATTGTCGACCGAAAAACCAGGTCAAACGTTATGATTTAGCATTAGTGTCTAGTGTCACGTGATTTAGATGTAGTCAATTCGTTATCGAAGGGTTATGAATCGGGGTGCTGATTCGGGTAAGTGAACAAAGTTTGAAATGATTTCATACAAAGAATCAAAAATTGTTCAAATTATTACAGATAACATACCTATCTGCGTTTAATACCTACATTAATTGTTAACTTTTAAAACGATCTAAGTCAAAAACGTGCTGTTAAGTGCCGTATTTATGCACTGATATATTATAATATGACATAACTAGGTATCTAATATGCAAATTGCATGCGACAGTAAACCTTTTTTTTCGAGATACAAACGGTCCAGTTGAGCCCTTTGTAAGAATTGAACAAGGTGTTATTTTTATGGAAATGGTGTCTTGGAAATTTATAAACGATTTTAACATCTCAATTGGGTAAAGATGCCGTCTATGCCTATTAAGTTAAAAGCTAAAAGAAACGACATCGAGCACATACATATCCTATAGACCTGCATCATTAAGAAACATCTTTCTCCGAAACAAATTAGTGATTTCTCACTTACATTTAGTATGAAATGACAAGTCCTGTCAAATAGCACCCATACTAAAACAGTACAGTCATAGATTATAGCGGATTTTTTGCCGAACAAAACAAAGGACATTTCTACTCTATTGGGGTGTTCAATGGGAAAACGTTTCTAACCTAAAGATCTTACCAAGAGGTCCAAGTCGGTAGTTCAGCGTGACGACCACGATGTCTCTGTCCATCAGGTTGGCAGCGTCGTAAACATTCCCGCTCCCATACATGAAGGCGCCTCCGTGAATGAAGACCAACACCGGCAGGTTCGCTCCAGCATTCAGGCGAGGGGTGTACACGTTCACGAAGAGGCAGTTCTCGCTACCTGTAAAGTAGAATGTAGAAGTCAAACTTAAGTCGTTTCGTAGTAGTAGGAGCCTACCTAGGATTCAATTCCCAGTTCGTGTTGATTGAGGAAACGAACTTTCCGAAATTGAATCGGACGCCCTTGGAAAAAATATTGTCTGCAAGTACCTTGTAATCATCATCATCATCATCATCATCACCATTTCATCCATAGGACGTCCATTGCTGAACATAGGCCTCCTATTGACTTCCAGATTGACCGGTTAGAAGCGGCCTGCATCCAGCGTCTAAAGTACATTAAATTTATGTACCTCATTATAACACAAAGAAATTATTTCTTACTTTGAGACAATGACGATATTTATTTTAGCTGAACATACATGCGGAATCGGTTCTGCGACATATGTGGCCGGCCCACTGCCACTGCCCAAGCTAAAGGCTTGCTACATTTTAGGACTATTAGATATCCATTTCTTAAGTCTTGTGCCGGATAACGTCGTTTCGGATCTGTAGTAGCAGAACCCATGAAAGGTGTAAACGGATTCTCGAGTGGACACCGCGCCTTGGCAAACGCAGTGTTGGACCCCCTCCAGCTTTATGGACCGACGACCTTAGGAAGATTGCTGGCATGGCTGTATAAAAAAACGGTAGATAGTACTCTGTGGCGCTCTTTGGGGGAGGCTTCCGTCCAGCAGTGGACTGCAAAAGGCTGATATGATGAAAATGATGATGACATGGGGAATGATTCGGAGTTCTCACTGCGATGAATGTCACTTTAACCCTCGCCACACACGTCACATGCGACATCCATAAGCGGCGTTTGTGGCAGCGCTACCTGTGGTCGGCGAGAGTTACGGTGAACTTATACAATAACAGCTCTCGCCACACTCAACTGACAGCCACAAACGCCGACACTTGAAGCTGGAGCCACTTCCAGCAACGAGTGGTGGCGTTTGTGGCCGCCACTTGAAGCTGGAAGTGGCTTTAAGCTACAAGTGGCGGCGTTTATAGTGGCGCTACTTGTGGCGGCGTTTGTGGCTGCCGCGTGAGGCCCGAGTGCGGCAAGGGTAATGATGGGTACCTACCATCACCGTTTTGGCACTCGGATTTTACCTGTAATTTTCTTGGTAAAGGGCTCGTATTGCAGGCATTCTGTGAGGGGACGAGTTGCATCCCACGTCCCCATCCATGGTTTCAGGTTTTGAGGTTCCTGTTAAAAAAATAAGTAGGTGTTATAAACATTTATTATAGAAACTAACAGCGTTACAATAAGATGTACAATTAACTGTAATTTCTCAAGTAAAGCTAATGACAGGTTTCCCTAGTTTATTAATCCAAGGTATAATACTGTGTCCTAGACATGTGCCGTATGGGAAGGCCGTAAAGAATACACTTTCCCACCGGCAACAGGAGGCGTGTCGTAAGAGGCGACTAATTCCTGTAGCACGAGACGGGCAGCAGCAGCGTCTGCGTGCGAAATCATATAAAAAACTGCGCTCGCCAACCCGCCTGCCAAGCGTGGCGAGTATTGGCCAATGAAAGTCATTGAGGGAGGCCTATGTTCAGCTGTGGACAGCCTATGGCTGAGATGATGAGACATGTTTAAGGTTTCGGTATAATTTAAAGTAGCCTACGAAGAATGAGGAACCCTCGGCAACAGTCAAACGTACACCCTCTAAGGCCATATTCGTTCGGACAAATCTCCAATTAAAGTAATGTAAATGTTCACGGGTATAAATGCAACACAGACCTCTTTTTAAGAATTCATTTTCCCAACGTCGTCGTCGACGTCTTAAGGCGCCGGGTAAGGAGAATACACGTAAAAGAGGTGTTTCTGGACAAGTTTTCTGGCTAAAATACTGGATAGGATGTGGAAATCATGTAACTTATATGTTGAAGTTGTATTTAAATAGGTACTAGTTATTATTTCTTATAAACACCAAAAAAAGTACCGCAAATATTGCGAGCTTCTACATATTTATATTTTAAACAACGTTTTTGTTTAGCTTCAAAGTTGGTTTAGTTATTTATAACATTCATGCCTTTAGGATGAAGTTTTTTTTTTCAAATAGTCAACAAATAAAGAATTATAAGGATTTTTTATAGATCTTACTCTCAGCGCCTACTTTTCCATGAGCGGATATTTTCCTCGCAATTACATTACATTTACATTTATTTATTATAATTACAACACTGGTAAAAAAAATACATATAAATTTAAGCCTCGCAAACCACTTTCGTGGTTGACTGCGAGTGCGAACCTTGACTTATTATTTTGTTAATTACAAACTGTTAAAAGTTACTACATACTATATTTTATTTAAGAAGTGTCGTTTAAGCTTAATGCCAAATATAATGATAATTGTTAAATTAAACGAACTTACCTTAAGTGAAGTTCTATTTCAATTTTACGAATTTTCACCATCATGGAACACTATGCAGCAATATGGGATGTTGCGCTTGACTTCACAATTTATAAAGCAATTCAAAAATCTTGAACGCATCTAGTAGTCCAGTCTTGTATTATCTATGTCGCTCCTCTATATTCACTAAGAGTTCAGAGTAGGACACGAATAACCTTTTTTAAAAAACAAACAGGGAAAATTACTGTGTAATTCGGGTAGGGAGGGTTGTTCCATGATGGTGAAAATTCGTAAAATTGAAATAGAACTTCACTTAAGGTAAGTTCGTTTAATTTAACAATTTTACTCTTTTCACCATCATGGAACACTATGCAGATGTTCAAAGCTAAGGTTGTGAGTGTACGTCCATACACTTTTATAATAAAACAGAAAGTTATTATTAAAAAACAATCAGCATATAATATTGAGAATAGAGTAACAACATAATTCTCTCTTCTTAAAGATATAAAGACACAATATTTTGACCTTAAAATAAAAAATAATAATAAAAAAATTAACAGTTATCTAAAATAACATTACTTAAGGTATTTGTTTGTAACAAAGGTCTATTATAATATTGAGCAAACATGGCTGAGTTTTCAGACCATCCAGCACATTTCCTTATGGCGTCTACAGTCATACCTGCCCTCAGTGCTGCTGAGGTCGACGCGTGGCGAGTGCTGTGTGATGAGAAAATTTGTGTGTCGATTCCAGCTTCTTTTAGAGTATTTTTAATCCAACGTCCAATACTTTGGGTTGAAGCTTTTTTATAAGGTTTTTTGTAAGTTATTATGAGATCGTTTATATTAGTTCTATTACTTTTTGTTAAATCAATATATGAAAGAATGGTTTTTACTGGGCAGATTTCAGGTTTATGGTTATAATAAGGTAACCTTAAGACAGGTTGCTCATTTCCATGTTTAGATGTTTTTATAATGTCTGTTATATTAATAGTAATTCCGATATTATTTATACTTATGTTATCTATTTTTATAACTGACAAAGTTTGTTTACGGGTTAGTTTTTCGATTCCAATGGTCTCATTAGGATACCATGTATTTAATAAATTTAGAACCGTACTTGGATCCCATGTTGAATTATATTTAGGTTTTGTTGGTTTTATTTTGTAAACACCTTTTAGTAATCGTTTAAGTCTATCATCTGTGCCGACCCTGGGACCTATTAGTAAGGATATAGCCGATCTAAAGCTATTTAAAGTTCCATATGAAGCACCAGAATAGAATCGGTTAGTCAGAAAGGATATAATATTTGGAATTGAGCCAGTGTATGGATCTAAATTATTCTCATTACAAAATTTCCACCACAAGCATAAGGCAGTATTATATTGTTTTAGAGTGTTAGGCGACAATGATGAAATCATAATATCGAGGGAGGACTGTGGGATTCCTCTTTTCTTTAGGGCTTCGCAGAGAGCAGACCTGCAGCCAGGGTAAGTGTTTGATGTAACGGGTGATGCTCTCTGAAATAGGACGATAATAGTGTTTTACTGGGTTTGAATATTATTGGTCTCCTAGTTGAAAGTGACAAAAATAAGGGGAACCACGGTTGTGTTGTCCAATAAGGCACAACTAAGACACCTGTAGCGTGGTCATTTTTAATTTTGTGTAAAACTTTTAGTATTAGGCTAAACGGTGGGAAGGCATAAAAATAATATTTTGACCATTTTACTGTAAATGCGTCAACAGCTATTGCATCAGGATCTTTTTTCCAACTAATGAACTTTTCACATTTACTATTTGATCGTGAAGCAAATAAGTCTATGTCAGGATTCCCAAATTGTGTTATTATTTCTTGAAAAGCTGAGTCACACAATTCCCACTCAATATCCGATTTTCGAGATTCAAAGTCTGCTTCTATATTATCTTTTGTATTAATGTAAGATGCGAAAAGAAAAATATTTCTAGATTCGCACCACTGCCAGATCTTACGAGTAATATTGTTTAAATGTGAATACTGAACCCCCCCCCATTCTGTTGATATATGAAATGGCAGTGGTGTTATCAATTCTGATAAGAATTTCACAATCTTCTAAGTGATTTGTTAAGCATTTCAGCCCAAAAAAGGCTGCTTTCAACTCTAATTCATTGATGTGGCATTTCTGTTCTTCTACTGTCCATATTCCAGATACCTTTTCCCCATTAGCTACTGCACCCCAACCAGATCGAGATGCGTCTGTAAATAGTTCAATTACATAATTTTGTTGTCTAATGGGGTTATTAGTAGTGCTTAGTTTACTAAGCCACCAATTAAATTCTGAGTGTAATTTCTTTGAAATTTCCATTTTTGCATCATAGTTGTCATTATTTGAACGAAGTGCTAAAAATTTTTCTCTTTCTAATAATTTTGTGTACATAAGGCCATATTTCATAGCCGGGCAGGCAGAGTTTAAAAGACCTAGGAGCTGAGCAAACTCTCTAATTTTGCATTCCTTTTTGGTTTTAAACATGGTTAAGGTCTTTTTTAAGCTATCAACTTTTTGGCGTGGAAGGGACAAGTTCAAACTTTCGGAGTTTAGCATGAAACCTAGGTATTTGCAAGTTTTATTAGGTAAAAGACAACTTTTTTCTTTGTTAATAATAAATCCAAGTGATTCTAATAAATTGCAAATTATTTGAACATGTTTACAGCATGTTCCATAGTTTTCATTTATACAAATTATGTCATCGAGATATATAGAAATTAAAATGTTTTGTTTTCTCAAATATGAGACCACCGGTTTTAATATCTTTGTGAAAACATATGGAGCTGTACTCAATCCATATGGAAGAGCATTAAATTCATAAATTTTGTCATCAAATTTAAATCTTAGTGTCTTTTTGCTATTGTTTGACATTTTGACAGAAAAGTAAGCTTCCTTTAAATCAATAGTTGCCATGTAACAGTCTTTAGTCATTAATTTACAAACTGTGCGTATATCTTCTAATTTAAAATGTTCAGTTTCAATAAATTTATTAAGACTTTTTAAATTTAAAATGAATCTAAAGGTACCATTTGGTTTTGGAATAAGAAAAATAGGTGACAGAAATTGATCATCTTGGTGGCAGCATTCAGAAATAGCGCCAAGTTGTAGTAATTTATTAATTTCTGTGGTTATATTATGAAATTCAGTTTTAGACCAATGGCGCATTGTAAGTTCACACCTAGATGGTATGATATTGTGGAATGGAATATCGTAAGCCAGAATCCATGATAAAATCACTTTATCATTAGTCAGTAATTGCCAGTTATGATAAAATTGGCTTAATCGGCCAGCATGTACCTCATTTAACGACGACGTGTTGATCTCGGTGGTTGTTGCTTGTAATTTTTTGTCGCTTGATTCTTCGGCCCGCCTCTGGGTTTGTATTCTTTCTGTGGTGGTCTTCGAGACGGGCTTTTCCAGTTTAAATTCTTGCTAGTGGAAGGTTGGTTGTTTTTGGTGTTTTGTTTCTTAAAGGTATGTGGCTGCTTTATTGCAGATCCTGATCTTTCAATGGCCTTTGCAGTTTTTACTCGTTCATTCAAATTATCTCCAAAAAGATAAGTATCTACTGGAACATCAGTGATGGCTTGTTTCACACAACTTTGTACAGAGGTCAGTACAAAATGTCTACGAGTAAGAGAGTCATAATGGTTCATATTGCATAATATTTTTGCGGCATCATTGATACCTTCAATTAATTTAATACTATTTAAATTTCCTTTCATGATATCTGTAATCATCACTCCTAGGCATGAAAGAACTTTCCCAGTTAAGTTTTGTTTGTACTCAAACTTTTTGTCTCGTTTTAATATGTTTTCAGACACAGCAGTTACAATTTCTGGGTTTAATTTTGGGGCATTTGCCATGGGAAAGTTGGCTGGCAAAGGATATTTAGTAAGAAGAGTCAAAAGGTTTTCCTTTTTAATTCCCAACTTAATGATGTTGGTCCAACGTTCTGCAATCTGTTGGTTAATAGTTTGCCCTTTCTCATCTGCAAATTTTTCCTTCTTCGCCAAGAGCCAGCAAAACCTCTTCAGGAAGTACCTCATCTATTGGAGGAGCTTCTGAAATGGAATGCAAAAGGAACCACAATTATTTCTCTATAATATAAGTACCTATATCTCCAATCGATGGAGGTGAACAAGTTAATGTTCAAGCCTTTAAGGGCAATGGTCTCCGTCTGCACTTAAGTGACAGCTCTATAAAATATGGACCACAAATAATGGTGAAATATGGATAATCATTTAACAATGTTAACCATTGTGTCATTTAGTGTGACATAAGTTCTGTTTGTCCTTATGGAGCAACTCTATAAAATAGTATGAACATCACCATTATTTGAACAGAAAAGATCAGGGGTTTACATTAGTAAGGTACGAACCTGATTCTGTGTAACTGCATCCAGGTTGACTATCGTCTATTGTTATAGTTTCGGGTGGTACAGGCAACTGTGGTGCTGTGAATCCCTGTTGTGAAACTGATTCATCTTCACTTGCAGCTGAAGAATCTCTTGTATCATTTAGTTTTTCTTTTTGCTTATTTAATTTTCTTTCCAGTTTTCTTATTTTCTTATGGATGTGTTCAGTTTTATCACTGTGCTGACGTTTATTCATTTTAAACAGTTTTGTACAAAAGCTGTTAGAGCAATGTCTTGGACCTTCTTCACTTTTAGAAAATGGATCGAGAATTCAAGAATAAAAGTAACGGACTTTTGAAAAATACACAAGTAGTTAACTACATCCGCATGCGCGCGCAATATAAAAAAAATATTACGTTGTCGTTGTAAGAAACGACATAAACAGCGGAACGGAAAGGAAAAAAAAAATCATTTCCGAAGAACTTTTCGAATTTTCGCGCTTTTTACAGTGTTTGGTATAAACATAACCTCCAAACACATTACCGGTTTTTGTTTTCAAGAAAAAGGTTTGAACGTATGGAAGTCATAAATAATGACTTTGTTTACGTAAATTGTGTAATTTTCATGTTTTATACAGAGGTTTCATAAGAAAATAAGGCATACCTGTTGTCATTTGTCGGATAACAAATGAAATGAACTGTTACCAAACATTCGGCGATATTCCTCTCCAGTGACGATTTTTTCATAGAATCTTTTGGTGATCCAGTTTTCATCACAAAACACATATACCACACGCATAATTAACTTAAGAAACATGTTAAATTATCTTAATTTACAAAACGAACGTGAAGTTTTTTGGCACAAAAAACCATAGTGAATATAGAGGAGCGACATAGATAATACAAGACTGGACTACTAGATGCGTTCAAGATTTTTGAATTGCTTTATAAATTGTGAAGTCAAGCGCAACATCCCATATTGCTGCATAGTGTTCCATGATGGTGAAAAGAGTAAAATCTATTTGCACAGGAGCGCAACGGATGGATGTTTAGTCTGCGAGAAGCATTTGTATTATCTTAAGCACGTAATAGAAGTCGCATTAGTCGACGCTTAATGTTCAAGGTCACTTGCCATACCCGTCGCCTTAAAATGAGGTATGTGTTGCATTAATACCTGTGTAGTGAATTAAATGCAACAAACAAGGGATTAATTTCATCAGCTAACGATAAGTGCATTAGTCAAGAGACTGTCGCAGCTGCTCGCAGTTGCTGTTCGTATTGTGGCTAGGTAAAGCATGTATGTGCGAACTGAGTGACGATTTGTATTTTTGTAGTTGTAGCTAAGCGACGTGGGTCTGTTAGTGGAAAATAAATTTTAATAAAAAAAAATAGTAGTAGGTAGGTAGGTAGTTTTATTTTATAAAATTATTTATTTATTTTATCTATTTTTAGTGAAAAATCCTAATCTAACTGCTGAATACTAATTTTATCTTCTTTTATTTCCACCCTTAGGATTTAAAAAATCCGCAAATTATTACTATAGTATTTTTAAAGTATTATCTATTCAATAAAAAAAGAATTATCAAAATCGGTTTACATTTGTCGAAGATATTGGGTAACATAGATACTCGTACAAAAATTACGAACCAAAACATTATCTGGGTAATTTTTTGTTATTTTCTTAAAAACTGCTTAATCAATTTCGATAAAATTTATATGGGACCACCTCTGAAGTATGATCTACCAAACAAAAAAAGAATCATCAAAACCGATTCATTAATGGCGGAGTAATCGTAATGGCGTAACATAAATACCAAAAAAACATACAGTCGAATTAAGAACCTCCTCCTTTTTTGAGAAGGTTGAGATTCAAAGAACAACGCTGCGTGTCGCGGGCTCCCGCCTCACGCCGATTGAAACAGGACACGCGTCGGGTGAGCACCGCTACGTGACGCGGTCGACACGCCCCGTTGTAAATCAATGTTAAGTACTCAAAGTTTAAACTTATGTAGAATATCTATTAATAGGGAAAAAGTAATGTGGACGTGTAGTCATGCACTGTGCTGTGGTATACTAGTTTTTTCTTATCTTTCGTTATTTTCTTAAACTTGACAACGTAACAAACGGGCTAATTGGATACCAACTTTGGTGCTTAGCGGGCGAAGGCCCTAAAAGTTTAATAAAAGCCTACAAAACATTTGTAAAACGCATAGGTATTGGAATTTTAAGGAATTTATTTAAAAGTTGTGCTACCCAAAGTGAGATCTCTCATTCTCAGATCTTAGTAAGTTTCAAAGTATTATCAAAATGAGTATGATAACAAAACACAGTGTATTTAATTAAATTGTGTTAATGATAACTAATAACTTTCTGCAGTCTCTGAGAGACCACACAATTATGTAGATTGTTTTTATAGTCTGAATGAAATTTTTAATTTTAATGAATAATTGTATTAAAAATATGACATCTTTAATTTAAATAGTGTGACATTTTATATTGTATTTTGTTTATTGTAATGTCATTATTAATATTTGCACGCCTGCATGCAGGCTGAAAACATGGACAAATAATGGTTTTAAGTTCTGCATTATAAAATTGCATGTATGATGTATTATCGCAAATAAATGATTAAATTTGAATTTGAAGTTAGAGTATATGTAACGTTTAATCATAAAAAACAATCGCATGAAAACAATGAATCTCACAAGTAATACATATTATATTAAATTCGATTGTTTAGTGTGATTGCTAAGTAATCTATGAAAAACATAAAAGGTTTTTAATATTGATATGGTCACTATGAGATGTTGTTACGTTAGCTAATTAATTATAAAAATAAATAAATAATAAATATTTTTTTTCTACAATCACACCAATTAACTAGCCCTAAACTAAGCAAAGCTTGTATTATGGCGACTAGATAACAGATAAACATACTTAAATACGTTTATAAACATCCATGACTTAAGTACAAATACTCGTGTTCATCACACAAACATTTGCCTCTTGCGGGATTCGAACCCGCAACCGCTGGCTTAGCAGTCCGGAGTGCGAACCTCTACACCAGACGGTCGTCACGATTACGTAATAACTTAAAACAGAAGGACCCTTAAGAAGGGACTGAATAAATAAACCGACTTGGTATTACATGGATCTTATAACTTTTTACGGAAGAAGAACTGAGTTGCGAGACTTGTTTTTTTACAAGTTATGTTTTTGATGGCATACTTATACAGGGTTACATTGCAAAGGGGTGCTAACTCTTTAGAAGTGGCTCAGAATCAGTAACTAAATCGAACTATGCAAAGAACAAAAAAATGTTTTTTTTTCACATTTAATTATTAACTATCTTACTATCCGCTGTTAAAAATCGTACGCGAGGACAATTTAACTCATTCATGAAAAAAATGCACCGTATGTCCACTGCGTAAGGTCCTTGTTGGCTCGCCGTACCTACGCCTCTGAAGAATGACCGCGCGGCTTTCGTAGTCTCAATAAACTTTATTTTCGGATATTTTTTTTCGTAACATACGATTATTCAAAATAATTACGATTAAGACGCTTTTATATATTGTTCCGCAGATCTTATTATTTAAATTTGGCACCCCTTTGCAATATAACCCTGTATGTAGGAACTTTACCTCTTATATTCACAAACGACATTCTTAGTTTTGAACTAGCTTATCCAAGAATCGATTTTACATAGGTGTACACAAACTGAACTTTACAAATTTTAAGTTTATAATCAATTAACTCTTTGCGGCATGGTAGTTAGCCTTACCGACCACCTATATCGTTTTTTTAAATTTGTTACACGGTTTCAATCCTGCTACCACTGAAAAATTACCAAGCTTTGATAAGTTAATGACTAAAATAAATTTAAAGTACGAGACTATGTTCATTATTATGTTTGTCCATTTAAATTCTGTTCAGTTTCTCGTGTCAGTAATTCTGATATTATACACAAATACTTAATATGGGATTTTTATAAGTATTTTTGTGTAATTATATTGAAAACAACCATATTTTATAAAATATTTAATTAAAATGGTATTAGTCCGGTGGTTTGCGTTAATAACTACATTTTTCCTTGAAAACCTCCCTGAATTTTTTTTCTTCAAGTTTTTGTGTTTTTTACGGTCTCAATAAAGTAGCACTAAATATATTTTTTAAGTGTTTTAAAGTTGCAAAGAGTTAATTATGTCCAGAATATCGTCAAAGCTACAAAATAATTTAAATTAAAGTTGTTTGGTTGGTCCTTCAAGGCTAAAAAAGCGTGTTAAATACTAGTGCGCGATAGAAAAACTAGTAGTAGGCATTGGTTTGCCTTCCCAACTAAGAGAAGGAAGTTTCAATGACCTTGACAACGACAACATATTTAATTCGAATGTAGGCCTAAAGATTCGCGTTTAAAAAAAAGTTATGTTATGGTATAACCTGTTTTAAGCAAATCACATTTACTACCACTGACACACTTCATATCGGGTTTCTATTATGTCAGTTTTTAGTTTTTCCTTATAGAATTCTAGAGAGTCTCGGTTTTCAATATTACCCCTGGTTCTAGGCCACATACTGTACATAGTTTGACATATTTACTTATCAATTTAGATTTTGTTTTTATTCGTCGTTATTATTCGTCGCTGAGTAAAACATATGTTGATAGTCGTTTTATTTATTTTTTATTGCTTAATTACATAAAAAAGTGTAAAAAAGAAATCCAGTTGCAAAGACAACCACACATTTTTATCAGAGTACCTACTAGATTATTGTTACTTTGCTGTATTTACAGTTTATGAAAAAAA
The DNA here is from genome assembly GCA_963576865.1 of Anania hortulata. Classification (NCBI taxonomy): domain Eukaryota; kingdom Metazoa; phylum Arthropoda; class Insecta; order Lepidoptera; family Crambidae; genus Anania; species Anania hortulata. The sequence goes on along the minus strand of OY756398.1, from coordinate 18,051,678 downwards.
CATACTTTTAAAATCAAAGTTACATAGTTGTGTGTGACTATATCTAATTGAGTACGCGTACGATTAATATATTTTTAGGTATCCATTATTTTATTAAACTAGTCTAACGCAATTTCTTTTAATTTGTTCTTAAAAGTTAATTAAAAACGAGGCGAGGTAAAAACTTTGAAAGCTCTCAAATACACACTTACTCTGAATCTATACTTCCCGACCGGCGGCCGCGCATACGGGACTCCTTGGAAGCTGGCGTAGGTTCTCCCGTTAGTGGACACCTTCCACGACCCTTGGATGACGCCCTGGGCGACCCTGACCACGGGGTTGGAGCCCTGGCCGGCGACAAACGCCGCGAGAAACGAAAACAAAAATAACCTCCAAGCCGCCATTTTGACGGACCAGCGCAAGCGCAGACGGCGACAACGATACTGTTTATAACTCCGCTGCGCCGCGTTCGCGATCGCGACTCCCGGTTTAATCTATTTTCTGTAACCAGTTATCATGCGATTGTCACAGTATTATTATAAACAATAGAGTGTTAGCTAACTGCTAATTAACTTCTTTGTTTAGTTAAAAAATATGATCTGTTTTATTTCTGTGATACTGTGAATACTTATTAACACTGCGTTTAAGGTCACAAAATTTTAGTAATATTTTTATGTAAAGTTTTTTTATGTTTAGGTATTTGTTACTAAATCACGCTTTACGCTTCACTGCTGCAGGAAATTGGCAGTCGTAGTTATTGATCTAGCTTTACACATAGGATATCTTTTTATTCCGTTTAGTAAACAAGAAACTCTTATTTTTATTTATATTCGTACATACAGCGACCATTACATTATCGATTGCTATTTTTAAAAATCGGCTTAAAGCACACTTTCTTTCTTCTTGACACAAACTGCCTTTATATCTTAGAATATTACTGGTCACTGTTAGTCTCGACATCTCCTCGCATATATCAAGTAGTATGTATGTTTATTGTATGTATGTATAATTATTGTTATGTATTTATTTTATTTTATTTTTATTCATTTATTACTGTATGTATACGTCTATGCCATAAATTTATGCAATCCTATTTGTATCAGGTAAGATTTTAAGAACTCTGCAACACCTTCCCCTTTCTTTAATGGTTGTCCTCTACCTAAAGGTTGTCTGGAAGAGATCGCTATTAGCGATAAGACCGCCTAAATTGTACATCTTTCTGTAAAAATCATGTGTATTTTACTTGTATGGTGTGCAATAAAGAGTATCTATCTATCTATCTATCCACAGGAAAAAACTTAAGCTTCTATTAACATTGGACAACATCACATACATTGCTCTGATCTTAAGGTAAGTAGTTAAAGCACTTGTGTTATAGAAATCAGAAACAACGACGGTACCACAGCACCCAGACCCGAGATTTATTATTATTTTTTATTTATTTATTGTGTTTATCAACTGTTGATTCAATAATTCTTGCTTAAATATAGCATTTTAAAGGTTCTAAGTGAGTTTGTTCAACAGATTTACAGACAAACACAGCTTGCTTAACATATTAAATTGTACACACACGTATAGTAGATAAGATGGTTTTAAAAAAAAAGACAAACAAACACATTATCGTACATACTCATTAACCTGAGTAAGGTCAGTGAGCTAAAACCAACAATACTGCACTACCTCAATAAATAGTTATTGACTAATAATAAACCACTAATATTAGTGGATACTTGTCAGCCTTACTGTTAATATATAGATAAGTTCGTTTTCTACATCGACCCAACCGAGAATCGAACCCGGGACCGCAGGGATTGTGACCTCTCGGCTAAGGAGGTCGTCCTCCAAATCTATAAAAAAACAAAAATGAACTTCAAAATAACCAAATTAAAAATGTTTCCAATAAAACAAATATATAGTTTCGGTTTGACTGCCAGCTTAGCTCAGTACTATAGAATGATGTAATTTGGCAAGGGTCTATATCCAGGGTTATTTTTTAAACATCAACAACCTCCTAGGGGCTGATTCTGGTGCTCAAATACAACAACTTTTACTATGGGGCCAACATCGGAATCTAAAAAAAATAAAACTTCCCCATACAGTGCCCATACTAACCCACCTACCAGCTGACATCAGTTGTATGAAGCAGTAAAAATTTTTTTTTATTACGATGTTGGATGTGGAAAATATTGTTGTATTTGAGCACCAAAATCTGCCACACAACATCAACAATCGTTGATGTTTTTAAAATAATCCTGTAAGTATTATCTCAATTTCGGCCAAGATGTCGCTTAACACAAATAGCCCGTGAACCCTCTAATTACTCCAACAAAGTAGATCAATAAAATCTTTGAATTTTTTTTATGGCTTATTAGAAGTAAATCGGGGATGAGTTTTTTTTTGTATTTTCCATGGTGTGAAGTAACGTTGGATATGTCGTGTTTATAAGTGATTTTTCATTTAGGGATCCTTTTACGTAAAATTAAGCTTAAAAGTGTTTTTTTCTTCTCTCTGTCAGCTATAAGGTTGGTTTTAGAAATGGGAAAAGTTAGTGCAACACCTTGCTGATACACAGCGTGTCCCGTAGCCAACGCCTGTCGTCCGCACGAGTGTCACGCACGCCCGAACATTTTGTATACTATAACTAGTGTCGTGCCAGATCAGTTTTTCTAAATATCGGGACTTACAATAAAAAACAGGAACTTAGATGAAAAGATCGGGATTCGGGACATTGTAAAACGGCTCGACGCGACTCCCCTCACTCAACCGGTGGGTTGCGCTTAAATGCCTCGTGCGTTTAATCGTTTGCTGACTGACAACTAAACATAATATTTATATTTTTTGTGTCAGCTTAGTTAAAAAAAAAAAAACCGGTCAAGTGCGAGTTGGGCCACGCGCAAAGTAGGGTTCCGTAGTTGCCCGTCACAATTTATGGTTTTTGTGCCTAATTTACATAATTAACATCTTCATCTAAGTAGTTTTCTACTCCTAGTACATTTTATAAGTTTACTCTGTAACATGTGATGCATATCTTTCAACTTCGTAAGTATTTAATATTACTGTCGTGAATTTTTTTGCATCTGTGATTCTAAAATCGATACGAATAAAGACAATTATTGAATGAACAAAAATGTTATTCACACTTTACTGTAAATTGACGACTTTGAGTTCGGCAGTAAGAATCTATGAGGTAAGCTGCGGACAGATAGACAGTCGGACGGATATAGCCAAACTATAAATGTTGCGTGTCTACGGAACCCTATAAAATGGGATTTTAGGCGTTCCGCCTAGGGTCTTAGCGAGGCGCGGTCTGAGAGGGCTGAAAAGCGGGACGCCACATATTTAAAAGGCGTCCCGCGGGACATCTGGCAAGTGGCAACACTAGCTATAACTGTCTGTTTCGTTAAAATTTATCTCTTAGTATAATAGGATTATAAATCTACGTAAGTACCTTATATTACCTCCAGTATCAGTTACAGAACCCCAATCTATTTGTATTTAGTCCAATCTCTTTTGGAGGGAGTATGGCATCGCGTGGCTATTCTTAGATTAAACGTGATTAGTGCTAGTGTCGTCGTTCGATATTCCACTATCGATAGGCTATAGAAAGAACCAAAGTATTGATAGGCTATTGACCTATTGTAGGTAAGTATCGGTCGATACTATTTATAGCCGATAGTTTGCCAACACTATGTGATGATAAACGTAGTTGAGAGTTGATGTTTGTACAGTCCAGAAGTTAACAAAACCAGCACAAAATCCGACAGCCGTCGAAAATATTATGATTTAATTACACCCTTGTTTTATGTTTTCAATTGAAAATATTAGTGTTGCCAACTTTGGTCAATAAAATACCCCAACGTTTCAACATTCCTACAATAACATTGATCTACGTTGAAACAACATCTGGTATTGTTGTTACCTTACTCAAACTATCAAATTGTAGATACCTATTCAAAACTAACACAATTGGGAACGCTGGGAATATTCTCACCAATTGTTTGGTTCGCAAAAGAATATCTTTTGGTAGGTAGGGTGGATGCCCCGAACACCAGCCATACCCCAAATTTTATTTTTTTGCTTTGTATCTCTGATATACACTTCAGCACCTCGATGTACCGATAAAATCAATATGGCACCGCTTGAGAGACTGCAGCACTGCCTAGGTCTCGATCAAATCAAAGGCCTTCTCATAGTCCACGAATGCCAAGCATAATAGCAAGTTATACTCCTCGGTATTCTGTATAACTTGCTATAGCGTATGAATGTGGTGTATACTAAAGCCTCCTCGGAAACCCGCTTGTTCGGGAGGCAAGAAGTCATCGAAACTACGCGCGAGACGATTTGACGATGACCCTCGAAAACATCTTGTACACAGCTCAGAAGCGAGATGGGTCTGTAATTCTTCATTAAGGTGTTCTTTCTTGAAGAAGAGCAACACCACACACTTCTGTTCCATGCTTTCCATGACTATTTATTTTAGGAACTAATAAAAATATTATTTAGTCTGATAATAAGGTTTCATTTGGTGTTAAAGATCAATTTGCTTAGTTAAATAAAACTTCACATCAAGTAAAAACTACATTTCAAAATTGGCAACAAGTACATTAATCTTTTAACATCAGTAGTGCATCGAAACAGAAAGTGTGTGGACGTCCGCCATTTCCCAATTTTAGTGCTAAGTTTTGATCCTACATATTTTATGCAGGCCGCCGCGGCTGAGGAGTACTATCTTTTATGGGCGGAAAGTTGGAAAAGTGTCCAGCTAAAGCAGTTAATAACAGTTTGAAAACCCTCCAAAATGGCGCTAGCGTAGGCAAAGGGTATGTATGGTATGAATGTAACAGTTGTTGACGGATTAAAGTAAGCCGAGTAATGCCGAGTTAGAACATTTAAGTGACTTTTAAAAACATTTCAACAATTCCTTATTTTATTTATATATCAGGCTTTAAGAAATGATAAGCAATTGATTATGTTTCTTTGTTTCTTATTTTGAAAAGTATGGTACACTTCGGAGCGAGCGGAACGGAGCGAAAATTCTTCTGTCCTTGTTTATTTTTCTGTGTAATAATTTTTGAAGCTTAATTTAACGCAGATTGACGGACACTTTTTTACAACGAAGATAGTACTCGTTATTTTACCCTTCATAATCCCACAAACAGAAGATAATTATGTTTTGCATAATTTTGTCTATAAACCTGTGATTGTGATTATTATGAATAAAGATCTTGTAATGAATGTGTTTCTTATATAATGGGCTAGTTTTCTAAAAAAATCTAATTAGTCCGTCAGTTGGATTAATAGAAAATATTGGACACGTATTTTTTCTTTTCTGAATCAAACAAAAAATGATGAAGATATAGCCCGTTAAAGTTCCGCGTAACGTCACGAATTGCGACAGTTTTTAGCAAGACGGACTAAATATAATAATCATTTTTTGACCCAGGAAACTAGCCTATTCACGTTTCTTAAATAATTCACAATATTTTTCTTTTCTGTCATTAATTACTGACAACCTAAGTTTTGATAATTAATATTATTTTTAATAATAATTTTAGCTGTAATTAGAATCTCAAAATGTACTGATTAAGAAATGTCGGCCTAATAGGCTGGCATTTGATTTGAAAAAGTACTCGATGCCAGTTTCGTGAATCGTGATATAAGTGTGTATCAGGGATGCCACAAACTTGAATAAAGTATAAGGAACATATTGAAGTTCGATACATTTATTGAAAATGAAAATGCACTTTCTTTTTGCATTTTACTTAACCATTACGCGATTATTTTTTAGAATAAATTGTGTCCTTAGTTTTGATTTAATACATAAATATTATAATTTTTAGTAAGAGTTTGCGATGCATTTAGTTTTTATGAATATGAATATTGAACAACATCACATTCATTGCTCTGATCCTAAGGAAAGTAGCTAAAGCACTTGTGTTATAGAAATCAGAAACAACGACGGTACCACAACACCCAGACCCGATACAATATAGAAAAGTTCGTTTTCTACACCGGGACCAAGAATCGAACCCAGAACCTCAGAGATGGCGGCTTCATTGCAAAAGCAATGAAAAAAAAAAGTTATTATATTATATCATAAGTATTGTATTACATTACAATCTTCATGAATTAACCTGTTGATAAAAAAAACCTTAATTACATTTAAAGAATGGCTAAAATTCTATAATTTTTTGGAGTTCATAAACGGACCAAAAGGCTGGAATTCCAGGCATCTACCCTACTAGAGTTTGCTTGAGAGCAAATGCTTGCGAAACATTTAGCAGTCCGGTGTACAAGATGCGGTTATATTGTTTTACCTACCTACCTACCAGTAGGCGCGCAAATTGAATGCAGTTCTCAGAAGTGCGCTAGTTAATAGTGATCTAATTAGCGGTCTAGGTAAATACGGGCGGCGGGGGGATAACGCCTTGTGAGAAAACTATATTATGGACTGTAGAGTTATTCTTTACTTTCTACTCACTTTTTAACTAACATGTCCTCAATGTATGCGTGCCTTTATAAATAAAGTTGGATACGTAAGCCATGTTAGGGCAAACGAACGACAGCAGCAAAATAGGGAGTAGAAGTTGTCGCCGTAACCGAATACGGTTAGGAGGGATTATTATTATTATTACTTACTTTTTAATTTTGCTTCTTTGTCCTTTCACACATCTTAAGAGAGACCTTATGTATATATTATTTTGTAATCTAGGATATATTTGAGATAAACCTGAAATTTCACAAAAAAAGTTAACATTTATTGAATTAAACCTATGCGATTAGCTGACAATATTCATTTCTACATTATTTCTTTTTCTAGCATAGTTTTTCTATACCGCCTATTCAAGGAGGTTATACTATAATTGTATTTTCTAAATATTTATTTATAATGTTTCGGCTAACGTAAGTCTAGTAAGATTTTTATGTCTATTTATGTTTGTCTACTAATTAACTAAATTCTAAATTATAATTATAAGCTCTTGTCGCACTCGCGCAATTTTTCCCGACAAGGAGGTTGTAAATATCCTGGCCGTCTATACTTATCAAGTCTTGCGATCACACTTTTCAAATCATAAAAGGAATTGAAGCTTCTAGAATGCCCAGATTTTCTTAAAAAAACAAGCTCGCCCCAATATGGGGCAGTCTATAATTTTCTTGCAAAGGGAGTACAAGTGGACGAACACCTGAAAAAGTCTTGAAGACGAAAACCTGAAAAAGTCTGGATGCCTTCCTTGTACCGGAGGTACGCCAGGGAGACAGCTCAGGACCACCGACGCTCTAAAGCGACCTTGCGCTTTCTCGGAGTCCTGTCCTGGCAGAAGAAACCCTACGTGAGTGCATCCAGGATCGCCGACGCTCTGACGCGGTCCTGCACTACTCTAGAGCGCACATCCCAGTGCTGAATCCTGACCCGCCTGGGATGGGACCACTGTAGCGAAGCTTATCAGCCTAGCGTTGCCTCCTCCTTACCCCCGCTTTATTACCTCTTTATTCGACCAGACCCCCCAATCTTGTTAGATTTTTAGTTCATTTCTGTATTTTTTTTAAATCTGGCTGTCTTTTTTGTTTAAATTGAGTTTTTTTAAATATTTTATTATATCAAACTTAAACAATTGTTCATTGTTTATTTTTATTTATCAGGAGTAGGAAGACAAATGACAACTGCCAAGGTATTAAATGTTTGATTTCCCATAATTCCCATCCCTATAGATTGGCATGGCATGCTTTGTTTCCATCCCATCATCGCCAATAATGTTAGTACCTATAACAATAGAAATATCTAAATATATAAAAATCAAGAAGATAGTAAATTATAGTCTAATTTCATTAATTATTTCTTTAGGTTTGATCTTTTTTATTAAACACTAAGTTTTGTTAAAACTAAAAAAATACTCAAGAGTTCTAGTTCCCATATCGGCTTAATGGTTTAGGAAAGTTTTTTTTTTGCGATTTCTAAATAATTATGTTGGTCTCAGTAAAGTTGTTGTATGTGTGCAGTAGAGACCCTCTAAAATGGAGTATCCTACTAATAGAACCTAATATTTACTTTGAAACTTTCGCGATGTATGATTAATACGGGATCCCTCTGTTTGGCCAAATTATTTTTCATCAAATTTCACTTCGCAAAAAACTTATCGCCTAAGTTTAATTTCGCAAATGAACCTTTAGCAACTGTACGTTTCGCACATAATTCATTTGGTAAAATTATCATTTGGCAAAATTTTACTTAGTCAAGTTTTATTAGGAAAAATGTTAATATGCAAATGTTTTTTTTTTTTTTTTTTTTTTTAATTTGCTCAAATGATCACTTTGCATACTTAGGTAGGTACTCAAATCAAAGAGTATGCATATGTTTTCTTTTGCTAATACAGGAATTTCAAATATAAGTAAAACAAACACAATAGGCTTGAATTTTCCTGAAACAAAAAGTATATCTCAGTTATATCATCTGGGTTAGGTTAGGTTAGAACAGTGGAACGCGCGAAGGCGAGCGAACGGAGCGAGCGTGCCGCGGCAGCGGCCGCCGAGCGCTATATCGCCACTATTGTTAATGAATCATTTGGAAATTTCGATAAAAAGAATTAAATATGAAAAGTAAAGAAATCTAATACACATACTTTTGGTGAAATTAACAAGTTATGCTCCTGTCCGTCCTCCTGTAATCTTAAGCTAGTTTGTATTCTATGCACCACTCACATTGTTTTGTAAATCATATGCCTTGCAATATTTTGGGAAGAGTAAGTTTTGCTAAATGACATTGCCAAACCATAATTTGTTAAACAAAAGTATGCCAAAAAAAAAAAGATTTGCTAACTAAAAATTTGCAATACGTTGTTTTGACAAACGTTTTTTTTGCCAAATGAAAATTTTCGTAAAATAGTTTGCGATGTGATATTTTGGGAAACGTTTTTTGGCCTAACATTAGTAAACCGATTAATACACACTAAAACAGGAATTAACGAATTATTAATAGGTACATAACAGTCAGTGTATTGTGACACAGTACTTGGAGCGAAAATAATATTAAGAGGGTAGGTGAACAACCTACCTCTCATACGGAGTTAAGACATCGCTGTTCCAGTCAGCCTGTTTTTTTTTTTAATACGAAAAATGACCAATTTGAAAAAAGTCCAATACGAAAAACGTCCAATTTAAAAAATTACCAATTCCTAAAAAGTGTTGGAGACGTATTTTTAAATCATGCAAATTCTAATTCGAGTACGAAATCCGATCCAAATACGAAATCGCTAGATTTGCATGAAATTTTACCTTTATAACCTAGTCACCATTTTTTTAATTCATTCCGTGAATTCTGCTAGAGAGGTCCAGCCCACTTCTTTTTCGTTTTGTACTAGTACAAAGTGTATTATGATTGAACTACCTACTAGTAGTAATATTAATATAATTATGTGTCGGTCGCTGGTGTTTCTTTGAATGTGCCCGTCTATTCTGGCAATAGCAGTACCTATATCTGTATCGTCAGTTGCCTGGCATGCTACCTAAATACTAAGCAGCCCCATTTTTGTGGCACTAATGTGTTTTGTTATTTGTGTTAAAACTTCTATATTTCGTGCCAAATAAAATAATATTTCCTTACCATCGTCATCACTATCATCTCACTTCACTGCTGGACAAAGACATCCCCCATTAAACACTACAGCGAGCGGCTCTGGGCCGTTTGCATCCAGGGAATTACATCGATAAAATAATAAATATATCTCACTAATTCTATTAAAAACTGTGCTTGAAAGATTTGTGCGTTGTCTTATAGATTTCAATGACAATGTATCAACTTTTTTTGCATATGTATCGAGTTCTTCGTTACACATGAAATATGTATATTGCCTTATTATTCCACGGATCGAGCTATTTGGCAACTCATCATTACCTAAATTTCCTTTGGGACGGCCTGAGGACCTACCATGTGCGTATCAATACTCACTCTCACTAGCGGCTGCTCTTCATTTTAATATGCTGAATGTAGCTAAATTGTGGTAACAAAAAAAGGATTTGTGTAAAATCTATAGTTCATATCATTTTAAAAAGACAAGGCAGTTAAATTTATCGTATTTCTGACCTAACTAATGCTCAATTCCTAAACACGATTCCACAAACTTTACTCGGTGGAAAACATAATTAAATTTGCCTGTGAAAATGTCTAAATTAATTTTTTTCTCACTTGTACTTATAGTAATGTTAATGATCTTAGGCAAAATTATAACTTTGATATTACTAAAGCAATTGGCTACTTTTGATTTTAAATAAAGTGGTTATTTTCGTTTCCATCGTGGATTCTATGGTTTGGCACTTAGGCCCTTTCATTCCAAGCAGACAGAGAAGGTGCTGCTGCTAAAGGTGCTCCTTCTGAGTTTGACATAAGTGGTTCGGCTTTATCGAACATGAAATGGGCATGTCTATTACTCAAGGTCATTGGCTCTAGTCAGCGCCTTTATATCTAATAACGTTACGTCACATACTCTAAAAATGCAATATTTGAGTTCGTTTCAGGGAATGATAGCAGTGTAGCACCCCTGGCGGGTTACCACTGCAATATCCATCTAAGAACTATCACAGATGAATTACAAACCCTTTACATGAAATCGTTTTTGAATAAGTCGAACCGTTTTGAAGATAACTGGCAATTAGAGCACACACAGACACACAAATAAACTACCTCCCACCCTAAACATATACCTTCTTACTTCTCCGTTCCGTTAGGTTAGGATTATACAATAATAATAAACGAGTGACATTCATAGTAGGGCTCCTGTATAGGGCGTGGGTTCCATTGTCGTCCGGGACAATGTTTGGAATGTGTTGATCGAATAACCGTGCCGAGGAATCTCTTGACGCAACCCGAGAAGCGGTAACTTAGGCTTTAGGCATTCGTTTGCACTCACAAGTCAAGTGTGTATCGGTTGAATTTATCCTCAAGGTACAGAGGTATAGTGTGAGTTTTGTAAAGTAGTCGCTTCGCATACATCGATCGAATAGTAAATATAAAATACCATCTTCTTGTGTGTCAAACATTTGTCAATTTATAAATAACTAGTTGTCTCGGCCCGAGCCTGCCAATATGGCTAGCAGGCGTGATCGGGCCAGTGTAGAGTGCAGGAGGCACCCTACCAAGCGGCGAACCCGCTAGTAAAACCAATAATAAAACCAATAAAACCAATTTATTTCTGTAAATAGGCCTGAATTAAGCTCTTTTACACGTCCCAATATATTTTTTTACCCTACCACTGCTTCGGGACAATATTGTGGGCTAGTGGTGGCGCCAACGGGACCGGAACTGCCGAAACAGGCCGGACCGCTGTCGGGCTCCTTTCTAGCGGACCCAATCTGGGGGTGAGTCGGACTCGAGCCTCAAGGGCGCCTCTGTAGGCTCGGACCTCGGCTTAGGCCGTCGTCCGTAGGGTGGACAGGGGAAAAACGGCCAGGCACATGTCTGTGTCGGCCGAAATGAAAGAGAGACCTCGCACCCATAAAAATCGGCCCATCCGTTCTTGACTTATAAATGGTGTAACTAACCCGACTATATACATATAACCGGCTAGTTTCAGATGTTCATATTTTGTTATTGGATTGACACAAGTAAATGGTTATTTTAATTTATTGGAATTTTACGTCCGAAGGAACGAAACATTTTCGTAATAGGCCTACTGGGGCTTAAACCTAGACGTTGAACAAACGCTAAACAGTATACATAGGCAGTGTTGTTTTTACGTAAAACTGAAAAGTCCAAAACTTTTAAGGGGTGATTCTACTATTTAAACAAAACTTTTTTAACAACACTAACATGATAAAATAAGACACTTTACAAACTGATGTCCATTGCTGTTCAATAAAATGTTTTATTTTGCGATTTTGAGGTTTGTCCATTAAAGATCTCTTTATGGATCTCCCTGTAGAAGAATATAACAATAATTTAGGATTATAAACAGGGTTGAAAACCTCCTAGGGGTTGATCTGGTGCTCAAATACAACCATTTTTTTATGGGACCAATATCGAAATCGCAAAAAAAAAACACTTTTCCATACAAACTGATGTCAGCAGTTAGTTAGTTCGGTTGTAGTTCTTAGTGTGGGGAAATGTTTTTTTTTTGCGATTTCAATGTCAATGTTCCATAGAAAAAGTTATTGTATTTGAGCACCAGAATGACCCTGTATACAGAAAAATAAGCACGTCCGGTCCTCAACCAACCTGTATGAGTACTGTGAGTGGAGTGCACCATTACATTGCACATAAAGAATGTTCCTCAGTGAAGATTCATAGATACATTTGGCTTATTGTGTGACGGCGACCTTCTTAAACATTAATGCTGCTGCCCAATTTTTTTACTACGAGTCTACGACACGTGTAGGTTAAGCCTGTGGCTGTACTGCATGGTGCCTCGCTTGTCGCTTAGCGCCTGACGTCTAAGTGAGACCTCTGTCTAATGAATGAGTGAGTGAGATAGCAAAAAACCACCCGAAGAAGGCGAGTCGGATTTGCGCATCCAGCCTGCCTAGCATGAGCACTAAAAACACGATATGATATGATATGATATAGCGAAATATCGACACCAACTTTAAAAATATGATAGATTTAGCCGCCGTTTTAAATTGTTATCGAAACAGCGATCTTAATATGTGACGGCGATTCAACATGGCGTGCTCATGCTAGGCAGGCTGGTCCAGTATCAAGTAGTAAGTCTACAGGGAATCGAATCAAAGATTTTTCCGAGTTTACGAGAACGGGACGTACCCTATAGAGTTTGATTCACTTGTGGATGTCAAAAATTAATGTGTATTTAATGTTAATTTAAATTGGATACCTATATGTGGTCATGGTGGAAAGGGTCTTGGCAGCCAGACAGACGGACAAAGAAGTATTCCTATAAGGTTTTTTTTTCTTTTCAAGGCACAGAACCATAATAAGAAAAGGGAACGGCCGCACTACGCCAAGCGAGAAAGCTAGGAGTACAGCTGCAGCCTAAGTTGACGCATACTATAAAACTGAAGTAGCGAAATAATTTATTTATTTAGGACAACCAACAAAACATACACTTAAAGCACATACAAACGACGGACGCGGCTCCGGACTCGTTTTGACATTGTAAGGTCAAGCGCTGCCATTGGTCTATCCTTTAGTCAACTTCCGCCAGCCCAAAGATCGACCAATGGCAGCGTTTGACCTTACAATGTCAAGACGAGTCGGGAGCCGCGTCGGTGGCTAACTGTCACCGGCTTTATTTAGTACATGATTTTCCCATATTAAGCTTAAAGGTTACATTTTAAAATTATGTCCTAATTAGAGGCAAGTAATATTGTGTAAGAAAACGAATTGTAGTTTTGAGATCAGAGGCACTCACCTGTTAATAATCCTCACGGTGTCTTTTCCAATATGTACCTCCAATAAGTAGGCGGTTCTTGTTTCTCGGAATGACTCGTAAACTTTAGAATCTTGTGTTTTTGCTTTGTTATACTAATCTTTTTGAAAAGGCTTTTACAAAACCCCGCGCGCCTCGTACACGTTGAAGAATATTGTGTAGTCTTGGAGGATATTGTTCTGTGTTGAAGAAGTATTGTGAAACTTTTTTAGAGGGCAGCACTTGTCACTACATTTCTCATGGCGCTGGGAAATGGGATTGTGCTTCTAAATTTGATTTATTTGAAACGTTAACTATTTTTTTTATAATCTGTCTAAGGCCAAAGTTATACTTTAAACTTAAGAATATTACAATCTAGCCTAACTAGACTCATAGGCGTCTCTAGCCATTGTAGCGCCCGTGTGCAAACATCGCGCCCTCTGCGCGTGGTCAAAATGGAATCGGTATTAAGTAGCAAGCGGCGCCCGGCGCCCCCTAGGATCGCTGCGCCCGTGTGCAACGCTCACCCTGCATCATAGGTAAAGGCGCCTCTGACTATACTAATAGGTAATTTAAGTTTGACCTAATCTAAGTATAGTTGATAAGTAATTTATGTGTATTAGAACGTGTCCAATAACACTTTTCTTATTGTCACTAATAATATTAAGGGGAAGACACATTGTTCACAAGTCTTTAAAAATAGCAGAGAGCTATATCACTGCTCTTACTCAAATGGTTTTGTTCTTATAAGTCTTCTCACTATGTCTATAAAAAGAGAACTAATAAAGAAATATTTTTGTGCTATGATTTGTTTTTATTGTAATGATAAAAACTAATGAAAGTATTAAACATGCCGCCACTGGATGAGTTTTCGTACTTCTAACCGCAGCTAAAAGAGACCCCCAAGGTATTGAAATGCCAACTCATGTAAGTTCATTGACTTTGCTATTGAAATCATATTGTTTTTAAGAAAATTAGAAGTAATTTCAGATATTGAGCGCATACCGCAGTTTAGGTAATGATGAATATTGCTCGATGAAGTCTGATGATATGAAATCAGATTTGTCAGTTTGATAAATAAAATTAGCTTTAAGACGTTCTTCGTTAGTACGTTGGAACGGACCTTGCATCAATATCAATGGCAAATAGTTACATTGCTCATCTTTGTTTTGCCGACAAGATTGTCGTACTAGGCGGAGTCGTTCGAGGATGTATGGCGCCCTCTGTATACATATTTATGTATAGTATCCCACCAAGTGGGTATTAAAATAAACATATTACAAACAAATCGAAGTTTAAATCAAACGTCTTTGTCGCACCCGTACCAGTAGCTGATAAAAACGATAACCTCGAAGATGTTTACGAATTGTATACCCAGACGGTCCGTTTAGGTAAATCCTTCGACAAAGAGGTAGCACGCGACGAATCCAAATCGGTTAAGCAGCGGTCGGAAATCTACGTGATATCTTCTCGTCCAATATCTCCCGAGCCTGGAGACAAGTTTTTGAGCAGTGCCTGTTGCCATTGAGGACTTACTGGCACTGAGACGTGGTCCTTGACAATCTATATTTTATTATTTATTACGCACAAAAACAAGACAGAATATTATTATTTTCTGTCTTGTTTTTGTGCGTATTTGTCTGTTTTACGAAATAAAATTATATCTTTTTATCTATGTATCGATTGAAAAAAACAAACAAAATAAAAGTCATATTAATTAATGGATAACTTGATATTCGTGCAAAACTAAAACAATATTTTTTATGTCGGTCGGGCTTGGACGAATAGCTAGGATGTGTTGCAAAATGTTGCCTATAAAATATTATATAAGACTCATTTCTATTCAGGCGTCATACGCATAACCTTTTGCGAAGATTTATAGATGTCTGTCATAAATATCAATGTGTAAGTAGATATCATCAGAAGCCAACTTCAATATTTAACATTTCTGTGGATCACTTAAGTTCAAATCACTAAAAGCTTTATCATTAAACAGCGTCAGATTTCCACACCATTGGAGGGATACCCAATTTCTCTAATGGCCCTTAGTTAAGAGCCGCAATTTTCACTCCACTTCCCTGGCAATATCCAAAATCCTTATTTCGAATAATACGAAAAAATACAGCTGAGGCTTGAAACTCGTATTTCAATTTTATTTATGTATTTGTAACGCGTTTTAGTACGCTTTGTTTTCGCTGCTGGCTTTAAAAGCGAGAACAAGAAAGCTAATGTCCATGGTAGCTCAGTGGAATAGAAAAGCAATCGCCCGGCTAGCGAAGAGAGGTTAATTCGATTCCCACCTGAGGCGGTCTATTTACTTTAAGTGTTAGTAATATTAATTTAGTTTAAATTCGTTCTATTCCTTGTAAACGTGAGAAGACAACTGCTGATATTCAACCACTTTTGCTACGAAAAACTAATTTCAATTCCTGATAAAAAAATCCTTAAAGAAAATCATTTTGTGGAATACTCAGCCGTCAAAAAGATAGATAGAAGACGATTGCATGGAGCGGAGATGAGAATGTTACGGATGGGTGGAGTGATAAGAATAAACACGTTAATGAATTAATATAAGTATTAAGGGAGGTATGAAATCTGTAATAGTAATGATGAAAGAAAATCGTGGTATGGACATGTGATAAGAAGGCATGTAGAGCACTTAACAAGGAGAGTTGGGTAAAACGGCACCAACCGTTACGGTGTAAAGATTAGGGACAAGCGGAAAAGATGTGAATGGATTGTGTGAGGTTATGATATGAGTATGACTGAGAAACTTTATGTAGCCTAACATCATCATCATCATCTATACGGTCAATCCCGGTTGCGTCCAAAGCCATTGCTTTGGAGCCCAGGGTCCGCTTTCCTTGATTTGCTCCTCCACTTCGCGCGGTCTTGAGCGTCTCTAGTTGTGAGATCATTGTCACGCATGTCAGCCCTCACAACGTCAAGCCAGCATTTCTTGGGTCTACCCCTTTTGCCAGGACCTGGCGGTGGCGGCATGGCCAGACATTTGTTTCCTACGTAGCTTGCCGGTTTCCGCAAAACATGGCCGTACCAGCGTAGGCGACTCTCCTGCAGTTTGTCTGCAATATCACGGACACGAAGGCTACCGCGGATGCGCGAGTTCCTCACGCGGTCCTTACGCGTGACTCCGCACATCCACCGCAGCATATTCATCTCCGTGACACGCAGCTCCTGCTTGTGTCGCTCAAGTAGCGGCCATGCTTCGCTGCCATATAAAAGAACAGGCCTAATGATGGACTTATAGATCTGTCCTTTAAGCTTAACCGGCATTCTGGGGTCACAAATGACACCAGTCACCTCTCGCCATTTGGCCCACGCAGCAGCAATGCGTGCTTTGACGTCGCAATCGATGTCTCCGGCCTTATGTAGCCTAACATGTGACTCTAAAAATGTATTTAAGAACTGTATATACCATGTTTGATGCAAATAAATAAATTTGAATTTGAAACTAGTGGATCGTCCGGGATGCATTGCAGAGGAAACATACTGTGCAGATAGCAGATGATTCAAAAGCAGAGCAAAGCAAAGGCATCGCCAAGGGGGAGAGATGGCAGAGGAGGGGGGGGGGAGCATATGGCCACCCTTAGACATTAAAAAAGAATTCGTAGAGGTAAGAGCAATGCAGGTGTGAAGCTTCATGGGCTCAAGGAAGACTGTATCTGCAATTCATACTTTCCTCACCTTTCATTTTTAACAACTTGCCGTCTGGGCCATCGGCTGGCGACGCCCTTGGAGCAGAGCGAATGAATAAAGCGTTGCCATACGAGTGTGTCAAACGCAGCAATAAGATGCGATGCGAAGCGACACGTTGCCATGCACGTTCAGAAATTATCAAAGAGCACGCGCGAGTTGAATGCAGTTGCGGTATAAAATGAGGGGCGGGAGCGTCACCTTCGGGAGTAGTAAAGTAATTCGAAACATAATCTTGGTTTAAAACTTCTTCTGATCCGGGGCTTTTACATTCATTTCGTGTTAAAAAAAAAACGTTTTTTTTACTTTTTATTCATCGTTAAGCACGAAAAATGGCGAAAAATGTACTACAGATCGGAAATGTATTAAAGGAATACGGAACAGTGTTTTGACCTTTTTTGTGATTACATTTTGTTGAATAAATAAATCATATTAGTCATGGTAATTAGTATGCGGTGAAATAAATTCATGTAAATGTGATTATGATCACCTAAATGATTTACAATCATAAAATTGATATCATCAGATTTTTTGTAATACAGATTCTGATGATTAAATGGCCTTATTGCTGCACCCAACTCGCGCTCGGACTGTAGGTATCCGTGGCCTGCGTTTTGCGAAAATGGAGATACGAACTGGCATATGTTTGTATCGTAATAAGTCGCATCGCAACTTATTTCTTCGCGTCGTCACTTACCTAGGGCAACAAGTAAGGATCAAAAATTTAAGGCGTTCTTTTCTTGATATTGACGCTGAAATATTTTGGACAAAGTTAATGTACATTTTAGATACAAATTTAAGGAATTACACGAATTTACATTGTCATTGTTTAATTTTGTACCTATCTTTCAAAGGAAAAATTTCTGCATGAATTGTGTGTGGGTGTACATTTTCCCCATCCCACTTTCTGAAGTAAAATTCCCTGGAATGTTGTTTTTGTATGTTAAATAAACATTTTTGTTGGGTAAACGTGAAACTGTAATGAAAACCTGTCTGAAATAAACAAATAAATCACAAATATGTGTTTACCTTTGTTATCCACGTAGGTTGAATAAGCCAGCTTTTTTTGGGTCTGTTCGTATGTGAAGTTAGTTTTTGACCGTATTTATACGTGTGAAGTAACTTTTGTTTGCTATTGCGAGTCTGAAGCCTGACCGACCTTTGACCACGACCTTTTTCGGGTCCGGCTGTTATGGTCCCATTCCGTTACGCACCCGGCCGCTACGCACCCACATTGAAAAAATTGTTATTCTAGTACGCCCCCGGCCGTGACGCCCCCGATGTTTCTTTTTTGCCATGATACTTAATTAATTACAGCCGAGTACAAAAATGAAATTAATTAAGACTACAATCATGAAAAATCAGGTATCTATCTAATATGGATCTATAGGTGTGCAGCCTACATAGTGGAGAGCGAATGCCTATACTTCTCTCTATATACAATATTGTACTCAAGTGTTTTATTTGTATATTTACTTACTTACCAATAAAAGTCATGTTTGTTTTTGTAATAATTTTTATTGATTGGAAGTAATTAGTTTTACGAATTAAATTTTTTTCAAAAATTAGATTTTTGAAAAAAAAATACAATTTAAGTTACAGTGTCACAATTATTTTATAATCGTTACATAATCAACATTAATAGAAGTTTTTTTTTATTAAAAAAACAAATAGTAGTAGTAGTAGTAATAGAACAAAGACACCACAAAACAAAAATAATTAAAAATGTAAAATATTTATTTTCAAAAACACTTTTGTTTTCAACAGTATTTGTTAAAATATACTGTCCAAAAAATTGTTGTTTTACTTGGGGGCGTCGCAGCCGTACCGAAATATCATTTTTTTCAATGTAGGTGCGTGGCGGCCGGGTGCGTAGCGGAATGGGACCATAACGGCCGGACCCCCTTTTTCGGACGTTTTTGTTTTACGGGATCCACTTTTGATCACCAGTTATCAACCTCTTCAAAAACGGTTCGGTTTTATTACGTCTCAATAGAGAATCGCAAACGAGTACACGGCTCATTAGGTTTATTTCACCCAAATATCGAGATTTATGTGTCAGCTTTCGAAATGAAAAACTGTTTTGCTGATCTTGCTGCATTTTTTCAAAAACGGCGTCCATTTTGTCCGTAGGACTTGTAGACGCTACGCTACGGCACGTAATAATGAGAAGGGGGGTTTACGATAGAGCTATATTATAAAGGATTCACAATGATAAAATTAGAAGTTACGTTTTTCACACATTGACAATTTTTAGCAACAGAATATCATACTAACATCTGATGTCATACTAGTGGTGAATGAGTTTGTTCCGGCGTTTCCTCTCAGCACTTGCCAGATTGTCTGTGTCTTGTCTCAAAGCGCTAGTAGGGCCCAAAAAATAAGGAGACATGTTCTGCCCCATATGGGCCAATAATGTTATTACTGACGTTCTTAAGTGGCAGTTTTCTGCCCTAAATTGAATAAATGATTTTTGACTTTGACTTTGATACCATAGTTTTAATAATTCATAGACATGAGGTTTCACTAATGCGTTGGCAACATTCACTTGGTGACCAGAAAAAGGTTCATCGACATTAAAACCTATTTGTAGTAAGATTTAAAGTTAATTTAATCTTAAGGTCCTATTTTATTAAGTTACCTTCATTTTAGGGGATGACTTTACTGCTACTCATAATCAACAACTTTTAAAGTCCGAAAGAAAAAGTTGTTGTATTTGAGCACCAGAATCAGCCCCTAAATAGTGTTGATGTTTTAAAATAACCTTGTAGACAGCACAAAAAAAATATCTTAATACGGTTGTAATAAACCATTAGTGTTTTCTGTGCAATAAAGTTTTGTGACATCTACTCGTACAGTCTAATTTATCGCCGTAATTTACAGGAAATCAAAAAGAACACGTTTTATATATGTATGTAAACTTATGTAAGGGTTAACAAGTTAAAGGACATGGCTCAACTACTGCCCTTAACATGTACAGACAATAGCTCGTCAACCTACTACAAAATGTCAAATTTTCTCAATTGAACGGACTTAAAGTTGAAATTCGGGTCAATAACTTTTAACTTTTTGGGTAGGTTGACCTGAAAAACACGATATGATATGATATGATATAGCGATATATCGACACCAACTGTAAAAATATGATGAATATAGCCGCCATTTTGATTTTTTATCGAAACAGCGATTATAATATGTACAATAACCGGCACGGCGATTCTACACGGCGGCTTTAACTACCTATCATATTTTTACAGTTAGTGTCAATATATCGCTATATCATATCATATCATATCGTGTTTTAGTGCTCATGCTAGGCAGGCTGATGCCGTTGTCTGTACCAAAACAGATTTTTTGCTGCTCTTAATATACAATATTTGTACCGACGTTTCCACATAACACTTTATTTGCCTCGAATTAATCCTTCCGTGGTTTTCGCAGCGGTTAAAAAACGACCGATCGACGCCACATTGGCGTTTTTACAGTCACATAACCTCTTTTTAATATAATTTAAACCTTATTTCCTATTACTTAAGGTGATATGAAGTTATTGGGAAGGAGTAAAAGTGGTTGGTTCGTGTAGTAATGCTATTAGCATTAAGTCCACCCTTTGTACACTATTAGTGCAATAAAGTTTTAAATAAATAAATAAATAAATAGTAACATGTAGCGGGTAGGCGCGGGTAATCTAGTCTAGCGAGTTCGATGTTGACCATGAAGAATGTAGGCGCATACATCTTCATGATGTTGACCCCATAAAAATGTTGTTTGTACTGAAAACTCATTCGCCTTTTCAATTTAGCAACTGTTTAAAAGTTTTTAGAAATTTCTTACAAGCTCGTAACATTCAAATATTAATTAAAATATTATTATGTGTTTTATTTGCCGAAAACTTACGTGTACTAATAAATATATATATTTTTTGTTTAGCAAAGACGTTTTACCCGTATGACGACAAGGATTTTCTACGTTTCGTTTTTCCAAAAATGTTAACAGTACATAAATCAACTTTTAAATATATTTGCGTGAACTGAAATAATTTGAGCACTTAAATATTATAGTATTATCTATATAAAGCGGTATAAAAAGGAATTTCTATTTCCCTTGGTCATCGCATCACGCGTGACGGTATGGAACAATTTTGGTAATTATTTTTTTGTTGTGTTCTTATAAAAGAAAAAGTTAAGAAAGTTGTAAATAAACTAAAAAGTCTATATAGTCTAAGTAAATAAACAGCTAGTTGTTTTATAACTTGGTACTTTACTTATTAAGTTATGGTTTAGATTAAATCGTGGATACTTGAATTAGTTGCCTATCTAACTATTTGTGGCGAACTGGCGACACTCAAAAGCGTCTGGCGAAGTGGAGAGCAAGATTATCTCTTGATAATATCACAATCAGTCGGAAATAAAAACCAGTCTAGACAACGCACCCTGTGGGATAGTCTGGATTCGCTGAGAATGTCAGCTCTAATAGGATGAGCAGCAATAACAACACAAGATTAACAGATCAGCTGACGGTTCAGTTTAGACTCTTATTAATCCCTCTAGCTGCAAAAGGGTTAAGACAGCTTGCCGGGGACCGAAATTACGGTCTCAGAATGCTAGCGAGGAATACGTTTTATTAAGACTTTCACTGTCACGAAACATACACGATAGAAACTCTATTGATTGGGGGACACAGGTGACCACCACGGCGCTCAATATGACCGCCTTCCCCTCTCAATATTAATTCAACTTTCCTCTACCTAAGGGTTGTCTGGAAGAGATTGCTTCCAGTGATAAGACCGCCTAAATTATGCTATTCTGAACGTGTTTATTTTCCTGTGATTTGTTTCTTTTGTGTGGTGTACAATAAAGAGTATCTATCTATGACAGGCCGTTAGGTTTAACGAGAGACGAAGGCACGGTCTTTGTCAATTATTCAAAAACCAATTAACGAATAGGCATAATGCCTTTGTCTATTATTAGAGTTTACATTTCATTAGTATGTTAAGCTAACAGGTTTAAAATAGAAATCATATTAAACCTTGCGGCAAATAAAAAATGTTTTATGTTTCGCTTCTTTACTGATACAGACAGTTACTGTTACAAAGGAGCTAATTAATTTCCTCTAAATAAAACGGAATACTTAATTATTTTATCTCTGAAAACAGATATTTATACAGGTTGTAAATAAAACTCAACGAAGTCTTAAACCACGCATTTTGTACATTAATGCAAAATGAAAATTGCTGGGAAATTACTTATTTTAGGGTATCGCACACTTGAAGGACAGCGTAGACCGCTGTTGCGTGCGTACGCGCAATTCATTGTGGGCTGTGGCTCTTACGGAAGAAGTTACGGAAAATTATGTTTCTTTAGAAAAAAGGCTAGTTATAACAAACAGAAGTCATTTTTAATAAATAAATAAATAATTCTTCATTTGCAATCAAACTTGTTATTACACAGGTGTTTTTATTACAAAATATAGCTCAATGACATGATTTGCCTAATATAAGTAAAGCTTAAGCATGCAAATGTATAGCTAAATCGAGGCGTTGTCAATACAGTAATCTATTAAAATCCGGTATAAATATTTGCATTTTTGTAGAAATATTTTAAATAATTGTAACTTTGAACGGTCAAAGTTACAATTTTGACTGGTTGCCGTCAATATCTCAGAAGAAAAAAAAGATCGTTATGACGGGTACAATATGTGGTATTCGGCTTCGTAAGCTTTATTTTACACCCGATATACTATACCAAAGATGGATTTAAATAATGTTATACAGGATGTTAGGTCATGACCCTCATCATCATCATCATCATTTCATCCACAAGGCCTCCACTGCCGAACATAGGCCTTCCCCAATGACTTCCAGATTGGCCGGTTGGAAGCGGCGGGCATCCAGCGGCTTTCTGCAACCGTTACGTCGTCTGTCCACCTTGTGTATGACACCCTACGCTGCGCTTGCCTCTCCTCATTTCTGATACTAAAACTGTCACAGATTAAACAATGGCGGATTTTTTGTGGACCAAAATTAATAATATTTCTACTCTATAAGGTATTTGCTCTATGAACGGCATGCTACCGTATAGCTACGGTATACCGTCGGCACGATGCTGCATCAAGCTACGGCGTCCGTGTACTTTTTGAAATTCCGGTACGACGAATGATTTACGTACTCTACCTCTGTAAATATGCCAATAAAATAAAACCACCAATAAAACCAATCTATTTCTGCAAATAGGCCTAAATTAAGCTCTTTTACGCGTCCCAATTTTTTTTTACCCTACCTTTTTTACCACTGCTTCGGGACAATTGTGGGCTAGCGCCGAGAAGAAGCAGCGCAAGAAACTTGGTCACTATTGTCAGCCTCTTTTTAAATAGTAGTACCTGTACCAGGGCAGTATTTAATTCCATACATTTTTATCAATTAAATAGTCATTTACAGTGTGATAACCTTTATTCATTAACACCATCTTGACATGCGATTTAAATTCATGTATAGGTAGTTCAGCAATAGACTGCGGCAATTTGTTAAAAAAGCGAATACATTTTCCCATGAACGAATTACCTACTTTACGCAGTCTGAAATTTGGAACGGCAAGTTTGTCTTTCCGGGTATTATGATTATGAATGTCACTTTTCCTAGGAAATATATGCAGGTTTTTACGAATGTACATAATATTTTCATAAATGAATTGAGAAGCCACTGTTAATAAATTAATTTCCTTGAACAGATCTGCACCGCAGGACACCTATTCTTCTCCTGCCTGCCTAGCATGAGCACTAAAACACGATATGATATGATAGAGCGATATATCGACACTAACTGTAAAAATGTGATAGATGTAGCCGTTAAGTTGAATCGCCGTCACATATTAAGTTCGCTGTTTCGATAAAAAATCAAAATGGCGGCTATATCTATCATATTTTTAAATTTGCTGTCGATATATCGCTACATTATATCATATCATATCGTGTTTTGGTAGACATGCTAGGGCATTTACTATTAGAAAGACGCATGAGAAAAAAACAGGGACAGAGAAATCAAAGATAAGAATTATATTGAAGCATTAAAAATGGATCTTTAATTCGAACACGAACACAAAACGTGCTTGCTTTGATTTCTATTGTAAGTAAGTACCAACCCCAGATTTTTAAATCACTCGAATCAGTGTTACAATGAAATATAAATCTATAAACATTTTCCGCAGAAATATTATAAACTAGAATGCGGATACTAATAAAACGGTAATAAACCGCTGCGGCTCGGCTGTGCTGTTGGTGTCGTTGCCGCGCCGGTTGTGGCATGGCCGGGCCCTTACTTCACTGCAGCGCTGTTTTCATTTTTTATTTTACGCCAATTAATTACGAACTTGTTTAATTAATTCTTGTTATCTCAACTTTTCAAAACAAAAGCATTGACAAGATCACGTTGTGGAGCATTGAACTCAAACCATGTCATAGTCATTTGAATCTGTAGGTACTACCTTTTTAGGGATCCGTAATAAAACAAAAAACATTATAGTTTCGCCAAGTCTGTTTTATTATCTTTTCATTCTTCTGTTTGTCTATCCGCGGCTTACCTCATATGAAACGTAGTAAAAAGATGTAATTGGACATTGTTATACAGAATAATGATGCTTAATAAGTTATTTTGGTTCTATCATCATCATCATTAATCATTTCAGCCATAGGACGTCCACTGCTGAACATAGGTTTTCATGACTTTCATCGGGGATTGCCAATACTCTTTACGCTTGGCAGGCGGGTTGGCAAGCGCAGTTTTTTATAAGATTTCGCACGCAGACGCTGCTGCCCGTCTCGTGCTACAGGAAGCAGTTGTCTCTTATGAAACGCCTCCTATTGGCGGTGGGGAAGTTTTTTGGTTTAATAATATAACATTTTAAAAAAGACACATACGTTATACGTTACTTGTCGAAAGTTAGTGTTTCTCTATGAAAAAAAAAAAGATATTGATGTAAGTGGCGTGAAATGTTTGAGCAACAGAAGATTTTTTATTGCAAACTATGCAAACTCATGCTAAATGAAGATAGAAACCCTTTTTTGCTCCAGTCTTCGATGAAATGAAAACATGTAACCTCTTACATAAATGTTACCTAAAATATTCCACAGAAAGACATCATACAAAGGTCTGATGTACCTACATTTCCACGGCCGCTTCTCTGATAAACGTACCGAAATATCATTTCGATGGTCAAGTGGCAGTTAGTGTGGGAGAGTCAGTTAATTTAAATAATGTCTGATAAAAAAGGATAAGGTGTTTTCGTTGTCATAATAGATTGTAGAGGTGTTACTGTCCGTCGGTCTTAAGGGAGATCGTTCATGGAGTTGTTTTTTTTTGCCTTTTTTACAAATGCTTCCCTGGTTTACATACAAATTCAAATTCCAATACTTTATTCACCCGAAACATGGTAGATACATAGATGTTAAAAATAAATATACATAATTGTGCAAACATGTTTCGCTAATTTGATTAGCATGCAAATATTACATTAATAATATTTAATTTAAAATAAACCTAATATAATAATATAATAAATAATAATAATAATAATATAATAAATTTTAAATATACTTTGGCTTTAGTACTCTATCTAGGTAAGACGGGAGACTACTAATCCAAGATCTACAGATATTTTCTCTCTTGCAATAGAAGAAGTTCTTTACGACACATTTCAGTAAGAAGAATAAATAAATAAATAAATAAATTGTTTTTACAATCACACCAATTATCTAGCCCCAAACTGAGCAAAGTTTGTATTATGGCGACTAGATGACGGATAAACATACTTAAATACTTTTATAAACATCCATAACTTAGGTACAAATGCTTGTGCTCATCACAAAAACATTTACCTTTGCATTTGCATTGGCGGGATTTGAACCCGCAACCGCTGGCTTCGTAGTCCGGAGCGCGAACCGCTACACCAGACGGTCGTCAATACATAAAGAATACACAAATAAATTGTCAAAGTACGTAAACTTGAAATACCTCTCGTTTACTAACCTAACAAATTGATGAATGTGCATATGCTGTCAACTTTCAAAAGGAAATGATCGATCAATAGAACCGAGTAATAATAGAACTGGCTAATTGATCAGTGTGTCCTACGCCACGACTTAGCTTAAGCAAAGAAACTATACGTATGCTAGACGGAAATTACTGCCAACAAACTGCTATGCCGTTTAGCAGATAAAATAATCTTATGGTAATTTCTGAACTACGAAGTTACAGGTATTGACGACCTCCGTAGCCGAGAGGCGAGCATACCGGACTTGGTGTCGCTATCTCTGAGGCTTTGGGTTCGATTTCTGGTCTGTCAATGTAGAAAAATCACTTATATACATTGTCTTGGGTCTGGGTGTTGTAGTACTGTCGTTGTTTCTGATTTTTATAACACAAGTGCCTTATACTTACCTTATGATCAGAACAATGTATGTGATTTTGTCCAATATTTATTTAATTATTTATTAAAGACACTTCTTGAAAAGTATGTTCAGTAGCGTGAAGTTGATGAGCAAATACGCAGCCTAAAGGTTCATACAGATCTGGGGAATGTGCTTTTAAGAGCGGGGCCGCATCGCAAAAATCCTCGGACAATTATTTTCTGAAAAGCGTAAGAGACGAAAGAGGTTTTTTTGCGTCGTGATGAGGTGTGGGCTCAATTAATGTACGCCAGCGTTTAGTGTGCGTACAGATCTGGCTAATGTGACAATTTGCAAACGGCTCCACGCGTGCGTTACGTAGCGGTTTCTTGCGTGTATATCAACCAAGACCGTGTACAAGCACGCCATGAACGAGGCTTGCAATAACTGCACGCGTGCAATGCATTTGCAGCTCATTCGCTAGATACGTAAACTTACTAACTTACAACAACGCTAACTTACAACAACAAGGCGTTTTGAAAGAACAACAGACTTCTTTCAAAACGCCAGATTTCCCAAGCTAACCGCAACATGTGAACATCAAAATTGAGGCATATTATCGGCGGGCCTGCCGCGCCGTATCGGTCTCGCTGGCCTTTGCAATTCGTGTCATATTGAACAACGTTAATTTGTCCGCGTCCACGTGGATACGATTTGCATGGATAACCTCGGAAGGTCGTGATTGAAGTACCTAATATACCTTTACATGTCCTAGTAGTTATTTTTGGGATTTTATTATACCACTGGAAGATGATCGACTGGATACTAGCAATTCCACTACCTTTTTTGAGAAACTTTGGATTCCCCTCTGCAATGGGGTGCTCATGTCAAGACTCTATCAGGATGACTTAGTTCAACTGCTTATACCGTGAGATAGATAAAACAATTGACTGATGTTGTATCGACAAGGTTCGTGTAGCTACTTTCACAGTATAATATCGATTGTTATGAGGCTTATCTGTATAATGGCAATTCACAACCTTAGACCCCGAGACTTGTTAAAAAGATTAATTCACAACTCAATTCATTTTCCAAAATATTATGTACATTCGCATAAACCTGCGTCTGTATCAAAGGAAAGTGACAAACAATTTTAATACCCGGAATAAAGATAAACTTGCCGTTTCTAATTTCAGACTGCTTAAAGTGAACTCACTTACTGTGAGTACTACTCACTCGTTCATGGAGAAATGTATTCGTTTTCCTAATACCACAGTCTATTGTTGAACTATGTTTAAATTTAAATCGCATTTTAATGACAAAAGGTAAACTGTTAACGACTATTTAAATGATGAATATAGGCTTTATTTTTAATAGCTGCGTTAAATCCTGCCCAGCTCCCTTATTTTCTTGTAACCATGATATTTAAAAAGAAGCCTCAATATGGTCCCGATAAGGTGGTAAGCTAAAAAAAATAGGACGTGTAAATGGTCGTGGTGAGTGCTTAATTTAGGCCTATTTACAGAAATAAATTGGTTTTATTGGTTTTTTACTACCGAGAAAAAGATATAAAGCGAGTCGGAAGTATTCTCTATTGCACGAGGGAAGGACATAATTCCATGGGTTTTTATTTTCTTTAAAAAAAAAACTCGATCTTACTATAAGATGCTATGCTAAGACAGAGAAAAAATCTCCTGTTCCATACATTTGTAGTCTAGTAGCAATAGTTGAAACAATTGTAGGATGTAGTAAAGATCTTACAGAAACCTAATTTTAAAAGGCAATGCCCGACATCGTACGACATGTCTAGCGTCACGCAGGATATTTGCAGGCTTTATGTGTCTGACGAAAAATTAACAGTGCGATTCAAAATTATTTGTTTAAAAATTTTACATTACCTGCCACTAGCCTTTACCACAGTAAATATATGTGACTTTACTGCGCCGTGATTAGTTTGTAGCCCAAAACTTGAATGGCGAGCGAGCATGCCACCATTGATTTGAACCCTCTAGCCCAAATTGAGGTCAAGAAAGAGCCTTTTTTGTAACACAAACTTTCTGCAGATATACAAAAAACAAGTCCAACTAAACCTTTTGAACACTGTTAGGAGAAATGGGTTTTATTGTTTTGCTGCGAAAAGTCATTTTTATAGTCAAATTATAATAAGAAATTGATTTATCGATGCTACTGACACAACAAAATTTAATTTGCACTAATTTAAATATTGGCAAATTCAACAAAAAATTGGACTACCTATCCAGTGAAAATAGTTATCCTATGTGTGTATATAGTTATGAGTATTTTCTGTATTCTGTACCCTGAACATCCTTTGAAAAAATTTTTTGAGGGCACTCTATAAGCGATCGATACTGAAGCAAAAACTGTATTTATTTCATTTTTGTCTCTTGTTTTATTTTTTTAATGTTCAGCAGTGGATATCTTATTGCTGAAATGATGATGATGAGTGATCTGTTAATGGAGTATGTATCTAATGGCCAAGTAAAACCTTTAAGTTTAGGCTCGTTTGATTCGTTTTTGACGTGTCTAATACAAATGAAAGCGTGTTTGACAGCTTTTTATACTATTATATTATTAAAAGTATCCAAAATCCGTTAAAAATTCATCTACGACTTATTCAGCTGTGACTCTATTTGTCATAAAATGAAATTATACGACACTCCATAGCTGTTTTCCATTTTTGGAACAGATGCCAGAAATCAAATTACTGCTATTTGACATACAAAGAAGATTTGAACGGGTATTTTGCAATTTCAGTTACTCGATAATCTATTCGAATGAAACAGGTCGTGTTCGCACATTATAATAATCGAATCCATTATCATAATAGAAATTACCATTAAAGAGATTATAGCATTTGCGGTTTCAGATAAACACATGCACGCCGCACAAAATCTATTCAATCAATTCAATCAATTTAATGCATTAATTTCTCTTGTAACTAAATGTACTACTTGAACGAAATTATAAGGGATGACAGAAATCGTTATTGGAACAGCGCGGAATAAAAAATAAGAAGCGCTAAGACATGTTATCAATTCAATTCAATTAAATATATTTATTGCGTCATAAGTGTACAATATTCATATCGCCGAGAGCGAATATAAGCGCTAGTTAAGAAAGCGCGGGCGCACATAAGAACAGGTATAGGCTTATACACCGTGAAATTTTAACTACGCAAGAAATTTTACCAATGTATAGAGACATCGATTTACATCATATTTATTAAGGAAAAAAATTAAAAGAATATCATCAAATATTAATTAAAAATATCCACAACTTACACAAACATTGTAAGTACACAAACTACGTGCGTGTTAGTAGTACAAAATACTACGAACTACGAAGATGGTGTACGTACAAGCATTTAATTAATTTTTAGGATAACTTAAGTCCCATATCTTTTAATTTTATATGAATGCTGTCCTAGTTGAATGGTAATACCTAATGTACATAAAAATACAAAACCGAATTAAAATTTTCTTGCAAATTGAAAAAAATCACGGCTATAGGTTATGTTTGGGTAAGTAATTAAAATAAATTCTTGCAACAATTATCTAGCCCCAAACTTTGCAAAGTCGTTATCGTCATAATCGTAAGGTACCGACAACAACATCTCCGAACCTGCCACAAAACGTCAATTTTTTTAAATTGATATTGATCTACGTACTACTACGTATCGGGTGAAAAGTAGAAAATCAGTTTAATGACCTTTACTTTTTAGGTAGGTTGACGATGACTGCACATGTTTTATTATATTACACTTCATACAATTATGTATACAGTCTGTAACGAAAAGGTGATATACAACTTTAAGGGGTTATTCTACGGCTAAATTACATCAACTTTTTCTATGGGACCAACATAAAAATCTCAAAAAAAAAAATTGACGTTTCCATACAAACTGATGCCAGCTGGTCGCGTTTTAGTATGGGAAAGTGTTTTTTTTTTTTGCGATTTCGATGTTGGTCCCATAGAAAAAGTTGATGTAATTTAGCCGTAGAATAACCCCTTAAAGTTTTATTTCACCTTTTCGTTACACCCTGTATAATGTATAATGGGTGAATGATCATAGCTTCTATAATATATGTAGAATTTAACTAAGAATAGAATTTAATACAAATAATCTTATAAATGTTATTGCTAATTTCATTTCTTTCTTAATTTTTGCATGCTATAGTATCAGCGAACCAATTACCTCGTTTTTTGCAAATTAAGATTCTTATTCTTCATCGAGGAAGCCACTGAAAATGAAACGAGTATCTAAAAACATTCACGATTTTGATGTTGTTCCGAAATTAGTTTATGTGTATCAAAAACTGATCACGATCATTTTTGTTGGGAAATAACTAAGTGGATCAGCCAACGGAATGCTGGGTTGACTTTTGACACTTTAAGAGTTAAATGTTAACCGCTTGCGTCGCCCTACATTTTCCCCTTTGAATGCAATTTCCGCCATCACTGTGCAGTCCTCCATTTTAAAATATTCATTTATTTTTGTCTTTACACAGGGTTACATTGCAAAGGGGTGCCAAATTTTAAAAAATAAGATCTAGAGAACAATATAAAGAAGCATATTAATCGTTATTATTTTTAATAATCGTATGTTACGAAAAAATATTACTTTATAATATCCGAAAATAGTCAATAGAGAGACAACGAAAGCCGCGCGGTCATTTATCAGAGGCGTTTAAGTATAGGTACGGTGAGCCAACTAGGCCCTTACGCAGTGCACATGCGGTACAATTTTTCCATGAAAGAGTTAATTTATCCGCGCGTACAATTTTTAACAGTGGATATTAATATTTAAAAGTGAAAAAAAGAATCTTGTTCTTTGCATAGTATTTGCATTCTATTAAATTACTGATTCTGAGCCACTCCTAAAGATTTGGCACCCCTTTTACAATGTAACCCTGTATTTACATTAACAATAAATAAAGCCTTAGTAGTACCTATCAAATAGTTTTCAAATTATTTGGCTTATATGATCATATTTTTAAAGAGAATTTTAAATAAAATTACAAATTGAACCTATTGAATTGTAATTAATAACCTATTGATAAGTAATCGAAGTAATAATTAATATTGTGCAATTAAGAGATATGGATATGCCTATTTGTTTGCGAAGATACGAGTGACAGGTTTTTAACAGGACCATGGTAATGAACTACACCAAAACTAAAGGGTTCCGTGTTGACTACGGAACCCTGATCATCTTTGACGACTAGCTAGATCCAATCTAGGTGCGCGACTACAGAACTAGAGGTTGCAGGTTAGAATCCCTCGATGACATAAACAATGAACAATGATATATTTTATTTGTATTGTACTTGTTATCTAGTACAGCACCTAATGCCGATATAAAAATATAATTATCTTGTTCCTTAAAAATGGAATCTATCAGGTCATTGCATGATAACTAGGCACAAAATACAGATAAGCCGGCAGTTGCGTCCCGGCGAGTAACAAAACATACAGTATCGTTGTCGCACTCCGCGCCTGCGTCGGTCGGTAAAAATGGCGGCTTGGAGGTTATTTTTGTTTTCGTTTCTCGCTGCGTTTGTCGCGGGCCAGGGCTCCAACCCCGTGGTCAGGGTCGCCCACGGCGTCGTCCAAGGGTCGTGGAAGGTGTCCACTAACGGGAGAACCTACGCTAGCTTCCAAGGCGTCCCGTATGCGCGGCCGCCGATTGGGAAGTATAGATTCAGAGTAAGTGAAGAAGACTTTTGAGGGTTACCTCATTATGGAATATAGTTTTGTTACATTACAGCTGATCAGCTGGTAACGCTTAAAAGGGCGATGCACGGGTATAGCCGAATAGTCCGCGAATGTGTACTTAATAATCAAATTGCCATTTTTGAGATTCCGATAATTCCATAGTGAAAGTATTTGAGCAGCAGAATCAACCCCTTAAACGGAATCATCCCTGAAAGGAAGTAACGTAATAAAATGTGACTACGCCCTTTGTTCCTATATCGTGTTATTATATCAGAGTACGTTATTATATCAGGTAGAGAATGTTGTATAGCATTAAGTCCGCCAATTGTACATACTTGTGCAATAAAGTTTAAATAAAAAAAAATAATATCGTGTTATTGATATTTAATGTTTTTTAGAGCAAAACAAACAGCTTACTGTAACATTAGGTAAGTCAATAAAATGACTGGCCGATGAATCTGTTTCGGAAAAAGTTACACCACTGGCTTGTAGAAAAATGTTTTAATTCTGTTAATGATTTTTTGAATTTGTAATTATTATTTAAATCTATTATTGTTATATTTTTGTCATATTTTTTCATGACAGGACAGAGCATACTGAGCTTAATAACTTGCACCTATGCATCCTATCTGTTTATCTGTTTTTTCTGTATTTCAATAGATAGATAGATACTCTTTATTACCATACAAGTAAATTACACATGATATATAATATGAAACTAAACCAAAAGTTTTCGCCTGTAATCCCAATTAAATCGGGAAAATAAAACTCCCAAGTCGCACATAGACGTTTTTTTGAGACTTGGTTATTAAAGCACATTTATGTAAAGTATGCAGTATGAATTCCCAAAACTGATTCTGAGGAAAATACCAGCCGCATCCGCAGAACGTCAAAAACGCAAATGGTTTGACGACATTAAAGATTGGACGGGCCTCTGCTACTGCGAAATCAAAGACCTAGCCAGCGACCACCCGCGATTTCATACTGTTTTCCAAACTTCGTTAGAAGATGGCACTCAATGATGATGATGCCTATATTATGAGTACGTCCCACTGCAGGACACAGGCCTCACCTCAATCAACTATGCGGTGGTTAGGACCATACTCCACCAGGCGGGCCCAGGAGACGTATTTTTGAAGCATTAGAAATGAATTTCGAATTCGAACACGAAAACAATTCGTGTATGAAATTCATTTCTATTGCTCACGATTTTACGCATTTTTGAATCACTCGAAATAGGTGTCGCTATTATATTGAAATCTTGTAACTATTTTAGTTTCACGCAGAAAATATCATAAGCCATAAAGCAAAAACTCACTAACGAACGTAAATAAAAAGTTATTATGTCAAATTTCTGTCAAACATACGTTTACTTGTCAATGTAATTCTTCCGTACTTTCTACTAGTAGAAAACAAAAACGAGTGGTCGTTGCAGAATTCACGGAATGAATTTTCAAAAATAGTGATTTTAGGAATTCGCATTCGAATCTTGCGATTTCGTATTCGGATTGGAATTCGCATGATTCAAAAATACGTCTCCAGTGCAGATTTGTGGAAGGGTGTTGTAAGGCTAGTGATTAAACTTTACTGTCAAAAGTAATCAAGCCGCCTTAAGTCCTCTGACTAGTATCAAGCGATATTCGCCGGGGCCAACTTATGCCATGCCTTCCGAAGCACGGAGATGCTTGTGATAGAGGTCACCCAACCACTCACAACCAGGGCCGTCTTAACATATCTCGGGGCCCTGGATTACACAAGAATACGAGGCCCTATTGCACAGTAAAAATAACTTACAAGAAAGGATTTTTTTAGTAATTTTCTATATTTTTAAACATATTCTTCTACCTGTAATATACATATATCAGTGGCCAGAAAAATGACGTCAAAAATTTTTTTTAGGTAATAATAATAAAAAAGTAGTACTTCATAGGCTTCACAGGATATTAAAAAAAAATCGTAACTCGAAAACTACGAAAAATCGTAGAACATAAATAGGGGTGATTCCAATACCTCTCAAAACGAGGCACCTAAATAATTTTTGGACGTCACTTTTCTGGCCAACCTGTATAATAAAACTATAGTAGTTCCCAACATTAAAGATATGTTTTTTTTCTTGTTGACGCTTTGGGGCCCCGTCAGACTTGGGGCCCTGGGCACGGGCCCATTGTGCCCTTATGGTAAAGACGGAACTGCTCAAAAACCGCGGCGTCGGTTACTTAACTTTGATAATGAATACCAAAGCTCTGACGCCACTGAGCTCATAATCATTTATTATTCGTTTTTATCATTGTTATCTATTTTTACTTAGTAACAAATAATAAATGATAAGCAGTACTATATTCAGAGCAAAGTAAACTCGCACATTATCTAATACATGTTTGTCAGTCAGTCAAGAATAATAAATTACAAGCACTTAATATTCATGTTAAGTAAACTGGAGGCTTCTACCATTTTTGTTGTTCTATTCAGAAATAAAAAAATACTTATTTCTCTTGCTTTTTTTCATATTTTTTACTAACGTGAATCGTCTAAGAAGAGATTGCAGAGAGTTTTAATAAAAACTGCACATGTGCGAGTCCGACTTGCCCGCACTCGCAGGTCATATCTAAACTATCAGTAAAACCCTATGTCGGTCCATAGGGTTAGGTAAAATTCTGTTTGCACCAGGCGACTTGGGTCCGGAGTCTATTTCAGAACCTCCAAGTCAACTATACCAAATCTTGTCTTCACGGAAGGTGCTCAGACAGCGGCACAAATGATTCCAATGAGGTGGGCAGCTAATTTATATTAGTTTAAAGTCTGTCAGTGTAATTTTGCGCGTTTAGTTGTCAAGTAAAATACTCGTTTTACATTAAACTCTATCGTGGCTTACATAGAACATGTTAATTAATTAGCTAGCGAAGTAAATCGAAACGCGTTTGTTGTTTGTTGCGGCCACCCCTACCAAGGCTGTGTGTGTATGTTGCTCGTAATTGTTAGTTAATTAGCAAAACTCGCATCGCATGTGTATGTAGAGAACGAACCGCAAAGCAAACGTTAAATACTAAATAATAACTGCGTTTGGACAAATATTGGTCCAGGATGCATTAAGTTTTGATGTATGATCATAATTTCAGCCATAGGACGTCCACTGCTGAACATGGGCTTACCAGGTCGTCTGTCCACCTTGTCCCATAAGACGTCTTACGCTGCGCTTGCTGTCATTCTAAAACCTTTCTGCCCCATCGGGCGTCAGTTCTATGTGCTATGTGCCCCGCCCACTGCCAGTTAATCTGTCGCGCTATGTAAGCGACTATTGTTCGTTAATGAATCTCCTTATTTCAGATTTGATCTTGCAAAGAAACACCGAGCATAGCCCTTTCCATTGCACGCTGTGCAACCGTGAACTTTCGTATGAGGCCCATAGTGAGAGGCCACGTTTCAGTTCCAAATTTCATCACTGGTAACACATACTAGTTGTAGACTTTCGTCGTTAGGCACTGAGGTATTTTGGACATATTTAAATTAGCATTTCTATGTCGCAGCCAACTGGTTAAAATTGCATTTCATTGAAAACGTCATTCAACCAAATGCCTAAATGTCAAATAGCCGAGTGGCTGTAAGTATGTAATTTCCTGTAAAAAAGGCTGACAAATGTGACTGAGTTTGTGGCGTTCGTTTTCATTACCAGCCGATATGAAGTCCCGAAGCGGTGGTAGGGCAAAGCTATTTTTTGGTACGTGTGCAGAAGAGAGCATATATACTAAATAAATGAGAATTTTGAGCTATTATTAACAGTACTTATTCGTTAGTCTCAGGGGCGAACGGGAAACTGTACAAAAGCCGCGCGGTGTTGTTTCACGTCAGACTTTATTTAGAAAAACAAGTTGAAGCAATACTTACTGATTTTATTAAAGCAACCATTTTACAAAGCTGCTTACCTAAGTACTCTTAAGAATTCATGGTAATGCTCGTAGTCTCAACATGATCAATCGAGAAGCTGTTACGGTTCTATGGGGTAGCTTTTACTTTGAGAAAAAGTTGTATTTAAGATAACGCAATTTAAATTTACGTACTCTATATTTTAGACGCAGTTTGGTATACCATAGTTGCTTTAAAGAAATGGATGTACTATTTTCCCCCAGTGATAGGACACATTTAGGAAGTTCGGTTTCAATCAATAATGAAGTCAGAAATACAAAGATAGCGAAACGATTCGTATAGGGCTAGGCTATACAAAATATACTTAGTACGCTACTGAACTTAATACGTAAAGCGCAGGTCACACTGGGTGCGAAGCGAGACGAAGATAAGTTCATTTCGATTCGCCCATGTAGCCTGCTCCGAAGACGAAGTTCGCATCGCTGGTTACTCTAGCTCTGTAGTTCGCGGTGTGAAGTGAGAATCAAAGTACCTATGTTAAAACGCGGTGCGGTAAAAAGCAAAAGAAATTTATCTTCGTTTCACTTTGCACCCAGTGTGGCCTAAGCTTAAGCGTCTATCTTTGGTTAGGAAACCATAAAAAGATTCGCTCTAAAAGAGCTGCCGTGAAAATGTAAACGAGTTTACGAGCTGTTTTGTCTCAGATCGTGAGCGCTGTTATACCATAACACATATACTATACCTGCAACTTATTACTTTGTAAGCCTGCAAGACGTGTCAAATACTCTACGATCCAAACGAACCCGCGAACAAAAGCCAGTTAAAAATAACAGCTGCTGTCTCATCACTAATTGCAAACTATGAAATGCCAATTAACTGACTGCGTGTAGGTACAGTAAGGTACAAAAGTGACAATGTTGATCATGTCTATCTGGGCAATTTTAATAACAGTTGCTAAGCGTTATTTGAGATGAACTGACCTTCAAAAATATTTATAATAAATTGACAAGTTGACATTTCTAAATAAACACTATTTGACAACAGATGGCGTACTTTTTTTTTGATAGGTTAGACCGTTTTTTCGTAAGATATATCATATTTTTTAACTTGGATATATTTTGCAATATTTTAGAAAAACCTGACAGGCAATAACAATAGGTTTGCCATGACAGCTATAATCTAATACACGTATATTTTTGTATTTTTTAGGTCAATGTTTAAAAAAATTATCATTAGCTTTTGTTTTCGATTGTACAACGAGGTTTGATTCCTGAAAATTTAGCAATTTGTAATGAATTGAATCTAATTTAGTATTAAATTTGTTATTATATTATAAACTTTGAAGTTCTGTTTTTTATATTACATCACGGGTTTCAGAACCAAAAATAGTCTTACGATGCACGCATTTAATATGGCCGCCTTTTGCATATTGCAGTCAGGTTTGGTGAGGAGATCTAGCGTCAATATGTACCTTGGCTTAGAATATTTATCCATAAGAATGTTTACTCCTACCTACATAATGTTGCAATGCCCTTACAGGGCCATGTTACGGGACTACTTATATTAATTTAAGATCTTTGTACCAACATGATGCAATAAACATATATGACTATGACTATAAATGGCGCCGCCTCAGCCGTTGGCCGCGCGCGTCTGTCGCATCACCGGAAGCGGCGTCTTAGTTTTGCGCGTAATGTCGTTTATGCGGCCGATCGCTCGTGGCTGTGATTGGCCAAAGTCTACTAGCCCGCCTAGCATGACCACTGAAACACGATATGATATGATATAGCGATTTATCGACACAAAAGGTCAATAAAAAAAACATAGACGGCGTGTT
The DNA here is from genome assembly GCA_963576865.1 of Anania hortulata. Classification (NCBI taxonomy): domain Eukaryota; kingdom Metazoa; phylum Arthropoda; class Insecta; order Lepidoptera; family Crambidae; genus Anania; species Anania hortulata. The sequence continues at coordinate 18,013,821 of OY756398.1, read as the reverse complement.
GAATTTTTATGATCGCTCTTTCGATAAAAAATCAACATGGCGGCTATGTCTATCATATTTGTAATAAAATAACCGTTTGTGTTGATAAATTGCTATATCATATCATGTCGTATTTTGGTGGTCATGGGGGCTGTTACCACTGCGGCGTTTGATAGTACGAGGATTACTGTATTCTGTTTCCATATTCTAAGTATTTATGGTTTTTAATGTACTATGCCTTTATTACTTATTATTGGCCTTTTTTATTTGTTTTATTAACAGGAGCCTCAAAATCTGAAGCCATGGACGGGGACGTGGGACGCTACTCGCCCCCTAAGCGAGTGTCTGCAATATGACCCCTTTATCAAGACAATTATAGGTAAAATTATAATTTGACTCGGATCTAGGTGTTATGTTACTGTCGTGGTTTCTGATTTCTATAGCACAAGTGCTTTGGCTAGTTATCATAGGATCAGAGCAGTGCGCAGACCACAACACCCAGACTCGAGAAAACATAGACCCAACCGAGAATCGAACCTGGGACCTCAGAGCTGGCGACGCCAAGTCCGCGTACTCGCCTCTCGGCTAAGGAAGTCGTCATGGAACAACTGAAAAAAAAAACACGAATTTGATTCGCTCACATTGTAAATGTGGTTGGTTAAGAGCTGATCATATATACTTAGTTTTAAGGAGTATCCTATTCTTTTGTATAATCGAGACTAGGGCTGCAATTGCACAGAATATGAATAGCGATCATATTTATTGACATTAATTAACTCCATTTGACAACCTTGTCTGAAGCCTGACGTTACTACATTAGGGTTTGTAAAGACAACAGCACGTCAACCTATCACAAAATATCAAATTTTCTTAATTGATATTGGATCTCTACATGTCGGACCTAAAGTCTAAAATCAATTCAATTCAATTTCAATTCAATCAAATTCAAACCTTTAACATGGGTAAGTTGACCTGCTGTTGTCTGTACCTTTTAATTTTGATTAGAAAGTCAACTTTATTCTTTACAGGTAGCGAGAACTGCCTCTTCGTGAACGTGTACACCCCTCAACTGAATGCTGGAGCGAACCTGCCGGTGTTGGTCTTCATCCACGGAGGCGCCTTCATGTATGGAGGCGGACATCTCTACGATCTTGCTAACGTGATGGACAGAGACATGGTCGTCGTCACGTTGAACTACCGACTGGGACCTCTTGGTGAGTCGATCTTCATCATCATTTCGGCCATAGGACGTCCACTGCTAGACATAGGCCTGCCCCAGTGACATCCAGACTGGCCGGATGGAAGCCTTTACTAGAGGCCCAATTCCCGTAATTTGACTTTAGTCGCAATCCGGTGTCGATCCGCTCCCAGTAACATTACGATCACGAATGGTATTCTCGTAAACCCAAAAAATGCAATTATAGTTCGTAATGCTACTAAAAATGGAAGAAACCAAAATTTGTATTTTATTTGCTCTATTTTCAGTCCTATTGGGATAGTCTTGATAATTTTACGTTAAATTAAAAGTTTACGAGAATACCGTTTGTGATCGTAATGTTACTGGGAGCGGATCGACACCGGATTGCGACTATTGTCAAATTACGGGAATTGGCCCTCAGGTCGTAAGTCCACCTTGTGACTATAGACAATATCAAATCAAATGAATTTATTGTGAATCACAGGTACAGAGAGGTGGCAATATAATAATAAGGTTAGAACAACTGTGATTATATATATATTATATATAAATAGGTATTAATGAATTGAATTAAATTAAATGTCAGATCAATTTCAGAACTATTTTACGTTATTGATAAATAAACATTATAAAATACCTGTCTTAATTAATAAATCGGAATGTCATTTAAATAGTGCAATCTGTCATGAAATCACTAATTTTATAGTAGCATTTCTCTATTAGAAAGTCGTAAAGTTTTCGTTTAAAATATGTCAGGTCATATCAGTGCTCCGAATAGATTCTGAAATTTTGTTAAAAATACGAGACGCGTTGCAGAAGATGCTTTGGTGAAATAATTCTGTCCTACTGGCTATCGTACATAGTTTATGTTGATGCCAAGCCCGCGTTTTATATTCAAAAAAATCCAAGTTCGATTTAACAAAAATTGCAGTCTCGTAAATATACAAACATGGCATCGCCAAAATTTTTAGCTTTACAAAGAACGGCTTACATGAGCCAGTTTGTTTAATAAAGTCATCCTACAAGGGTTCCTTTTCACGGCACCCTAAAGAAACAAACAAAGCATTCTAAGAGTTTTTTTAGATAAGCCGAACTTTTAGTGGCAATGTCTAATGAACAAGAAACAACATAAACAAAAACATCTAGCAACACAATAAATCAACTAAATATTTAGTAGCCAACTGGATCAGCTCCTGTAGCACGCAAAGAACTAAATCTTTATTTATTTTAGAGCTCCCTTGGGCCACACCGGACCTACAGAAATACGTATGTATAATTAAGTAGGCTAGTCAAGTCAAGCCATACATTTCCGTTATAAGTTGACCCTTCGTTGTACAGGCTGGCCTTTCAGTGTGAGTTCAGTTTTGTATACAGGATGTGTGCATTATTTATTGCAAAAAGTCTAAAAATAAAGGTCAATGGGAAAGCAAACTGCACATTTTTCCCGATAGGTGTCGCGTTGATTGGTCCTGCCTATAGTGATTATTTGATCAGTAGTTCTGCCACTGATGTCACTTATCAAATAAACACCATGTTAAGGTTATGCTAAGTTGTCAAATTTGCGTCAAACTAGCCAGCACAAAAAATCTAACATTGACATTTACAAGGACATTGGTTGACAATGGTTGAAAAGACCAATAAGCCAATCAAATTCGATCCATAGAGAGTATTTTGAGAAATTAATTTCCAGCAAACTGGAAATCGTTTTAATACCTTTATTTGGCCCTAATTTTTGCACATATGCACGAAAATAGTATGTTGTTTTTACTATAATTTATAAAAATTATAGTGCTAATAGTGAAAACAAATTTTATTTTAGGTAAAAAATATCCGTAATACAGTAATTATAAATTTATATTTACCTGTCTCTTTCTAAAACAACTTATCAATGAAACGGTACATCTAGCACAGAACTTTGTTGGGTTGTAAGTCAGGTATTTATCAATATTATTCGAAAATTCTTTGTTTTTTTAATTTTAAGTATTATTTATTTTAAGACCAAATAAAAACTTTCGAAAAATGACATTCCATTCAATATTAAAGAGGGTTAAATTTTGCGTCAAATGAGTATCTAAAACTTTGAATTCGGTTGAGTGGTACAGCCGAAATCAAAAGTTAGAAAACTCGGATTACACGCATTTAGGACCAAATGAAGGATAAACGATTACCAGCTTAATGGAAATTGCTCTTTGAAAAAAATATAATTTGATTGGCCTACAGACAAGTTGGCGCCGACTGAGATTAGCTTCGCTTGGATTTCCCCATTACTAGACTACATACCTTCCCATAAACTAAATATCTATGTCACTTTACAACGCATTGCACAAGTGCCGACGTTTTGTAACTCTAATTGCAATTCATTTCATCATGATGAAAACCGCATCTAAAATGATTTTTACAGAAGAATTCTTCGGTTGTTGTCTCTTCCTTCTAGTGTTTTAGACATATCTAGGATTATTTTTGTAATAAACATGCTTTATTATTTGTAGGTATATCATCAATCATATCATTTCACGAAGAATCGATTTGTACAATGCAATTTGATAAATAACGATTGGCAAAATTATGATTTGCAACGTTACTTATAAGCACACATTCTTCAAATGATTCATATATTAAAATAGTTCATCATCATCATCATTTCAGCCATGGACGTCCACTGCTGAACACAGGCCTCCCCCAATGACTTTCATAGGGGGGGATTGCCAATACTCGCCACGCTTGGCAGGCGGGTTGGCGAGCGCAGTTTTTTATAGCATTTCGCACGCAGACGCTGCTGCCCGTCTCGTGCTACAGGAATTAGTCGCCTCTTACGACACGCCTCCTGTTGGCGGTGGGGAAGTGTATTCTTTACGGCCGTCCCCACACGGCAAATTTTGTCTTTTAACATTAAAATAGTCAAAAGACAAAATTTCATTTTTCAATTTCATATTACATCATTTGACAAACTATTTACTTAATTTTTATGTTAGTTAGACAACGATTAACCTAAAAACGTTTAATACATTACAGTAATTGACAAACACTTTTCTTCTCAAATCATTATTTTACAAAATCATCGTTTTTACTTTTATTCCACAAATGGATTTTCTAACAATATTATCGTTAACATACAAATTTTATTTGTTAAAAACCTTATCTGGGTTAGGTTAGAACAGTAACTACACAAAGCGCGAAGCAAGTATTTGTCAAACAACTTTCTATAAAACAATTCCCGAAAAAATATGTTTGTAAAATAGATAGTTGAAGATCGTTAATTGTAAAGTAAACATTTGCCGAAAGTGTTTTGTTCAAATAATATTGCTACATACATTTATTTATCACCTACAGATTTCTAAATGACAAAGAGATAATTACTACTATTTAGTTGGAGAGAATGGAATCTTGCAACGTTTAAACTTTATTACACCCTATATGTGAGAAGGTAGCACGTAGGTAACCCTTTTGTTAATATTTCAGAAGCGGCTATTATTCCTTAAGAGTAAACAGTTTCATGAAGGGTTAAAATTAACTTACAATGGTATTTGTACTCGTAAAGTGAAAACCTTATTCATGTTCATGCTAAATTAAATAATAATTAAATGCAGCGTTTATGTTAGTTTTGATTAAGTTACATTTTCATTTTCTGCATATAAATTGAACCACGAATTAAATCTTTTCGGCTTAGTCAAAAGGGTTTATGCCTTTTGGCACTTCACTTTATATAGGGTTACATTTCAAGATAGTGCCAACATTTCAAAATTAGTAAGTAAAAGTTTTTCATTATAATTGCTTTTTAAAAGTATCCAAAGCGAACCTCATATCCCATGGTTTTCTGTATTAGAATTAAGTCGACGACAAATAGTGATTGCACACAGGTTGCGTTCTGGACATGTTCCACTTAAAAAAAGGCATCGAACCTAATTGGCATACCTAAAGTTGTAAGTACCTAATATTGAGTTATTTCGGTGTACACCAAAAGTCAAAAGTCAAAGTCAAAAATAATTTATTCAATTTAGGACAAAATTGCCACTTATGAACGTCAATAATAACATTATAGGCCCATATGGGGCAGAACATGTCTCCTTATTTTTTGGGCGCTACTAGGCCCTACACCTATGAAAGATATGCCAATCGATGAAGAAAATAATTACAAACAACAAATACTCTTTGACAAACTGTCGTAATGATATACTTTGTTCAGAATTTAATAAACATAATTTAAAGCAAATAAACAAAAATATTACATATACAGGCTTCATACAAAAAGTTCGAAATCTTTTACTTACCTTATGAGGAAGGTTAACTCTCCTAATTGTGAAATGTATGGTACAGAGAAAGACGTGCAACATATGCTGATGGATTGTTACCGTAATACACGTAAAACAAAATGGCTGGTTAGAAAATAAAACTTAAACTGATTTGCTATCGGAATTATTGGAATAGTATTTTGGCTGAACTTACCTTAGGTAGGTAGGATAAACACACACGAGCACACACACATACACACATTTACACTGATACACACTACTCATACGTCCTCGTGCAACTATTCTATTTTGTTTTTATCCATTAGTTCATTTACCGTTGTTTTTAAGATTCCTTCTCCCATTGACTGTCGTTTTTCTAATGCTGTAATGATTGTATGCTTCATGCTTGCATGCATGTTTGCATGCTTGCTTAAAGTCATGCTTACATGGATGCTTGCATGCTTGCATGGATGCTTGCAGTTGAGTGTTATTAGGAAATTGAAATAAAAGAAATATAAATATGTAAACTGTTTTACGTTTTAGCTAATTACAAACAGTCAGGCGTTAAGTGAAATAATAATTAGAAAAACTAATGTTATATTAAATAAGCTTTATAACTCTTAATTGTTATTTAAAATGAGTGTTAGAGCTAATGATTGTTATTTTAAATGAAATTATTAAATTATAGATTAAATGAAACGTTAATTCTATGAAGTGAGTTGGTATATGAAGAAAGATTATATTATGTGAAATTATATTATAACAGCGTTATATTAATAATATTTATACGGAATATTACACACCCCTCTGATCACGTCGCGTTTTATTTTTTTTGGAAAATATTAAATTTTATTTTATTCTAAAAATACGAAGGTTAAAATTAATTAATAAGATAAAGTCGTATTTTGTAAATTTTATTTGGCATTACCTTGCAATGTAACCATGTATATTTATTTCCAAAATTTACCAATATTTAAAAAATTGCCAAGTGCTTTATAAGATCACGGTATGCTAGATTGTGCCTGGCTTGTAAATCCAGTAAAAATATTTTTACAAGAAACACTTTCGTAAACGATATTTCGTTGAAAGGCCTCAATTTTGTTTTTAATCTATTTTATATCCTGGATGGGCTCTAATTTTGTGACCTATTTAAAAGATGAGCAAGACAATAAAACTCTGGAATAACGAAACTGTTCACTGGGGCGTAAACAATTTCGAATGGGAACAATATAAACTTGAGTTTACGATTAGCACGTTTTAATATTTGTAATTATTAACAACTATGGTATATCTCAATAGATACGTATTAGTATTTCAAAGCCAAATACAGAATTATAGACGTTACTTACCTACTTCTGAAACTAAATAATTAGTTTACTAACTCTAAACTTTTGATAGGTAAATTAGAAACTTACACTTTTCCTTTCAACTTTCCCAATTTAACTTTGAAAGAAAGGGTAACGACTTAGGCGTTATTCAAGAATTACCCTAATGGAATATTTTAAAGAGTTGCATCTTCGGGATTCTATAAATTACAAGATCTTAAAATCCGCCTATAAAATCGTCCTTCACCTATTTGTTTACCCAATGAAAAATACAATAAAAGAGTATTGTACTAAGACGGTATTTATTTTCCTTGTTCTTCTATGTGTTTTTGTGTTGAAATTGTTAGTTAAGTTTGTTTAAATTTTACATGGTAATTTAATTTGTAATATTCTGTTTTAATAACAATTTAACAATTACCAATAATTTTAAATTAGAAATGAGGAGATCCGTAAACGAACAAGTCTCTGACATAACCCAACGGGTTCGCAAGCTGAAGTGGCAGTGGGCGGGGCACATAGCAAGTAGAATTGACGGCCGATGGGGCAGAAAGGTTCTAGAACGGAGGCCACTTACCGGCAAGCCCAGCGTAAGACGTCCACCCACAAGGTGGACAGACGATCTGGTAAAGGTTGTAGGAAGCCGCTGAATGCAGGCCGCTTCCAACCGGCCAATCTGGAAGTCACTGGGGGAGGCCTATGCTCAGCAGTGGACTTCCTATGTCTGAAACGACGATGATAATGATGAATAATTTTAAAATTTGATTTCAAAATGATTGCGAACTATGCTGGGAAATTTTAAACTTTAAAACCTCATGTACTGTGTATCCTTTGAATAAATAAATGAATATAAACCTGAATTTTGTTTCCTACAGGTTTCCTAAGCACTGGTGACGAGAATGCCCCTGGCAACGCCGGTCTGAAGGACCAGTCGTTTGCCCTGCGCTGGGTGCAGAGCAATATCATGATGTTTGGAGGGAACCCTGACAGTGTCACTCTTGCTGGACTCTCCGCTGGAGGCGCCAGTGTCCACTATCACTACTTGTCTCCGCTGTCTAAAGGTAAGGTTACACCTTCCTGTCGACGTACAAGACAATAGACAACTTTAAAAAAAATATTTCTATCAGATCTTGACCAGTAGCTTAAATACTACTTAGGTACGTAACTGATCTGATGAATGTAACGTGATCAGACAACACTGGCTTTAATTGCATCTTTTGGCACAGTATTAATAAATATTGGACAATATCACGTACATTGCTCTGATCCTATGGTAAGTAGCCAAAGCATTTGTGTTACAGAAATCAGAAACAACGACGGTACCACAAGTCCAGACCCGAGACAACATATTAAAGTATTTTTTTTACTGACCGACCGAGCATCGAACCCGGGACTTCAAAGATGGCGACGCCAAGTCCGGCGGACTCGCCTCTCGGGTACGTAGGTCGACAGTAGGTTCAGTGGTCGACAGAAGGTGAAGGGGCAGTGGGATGGTACAAAACTAACGGGAGAGACGTGTTCTCAAGTGGAGATTGCGACTTGCCAAACGAACGTAGGGCGCTTCGACAAGGTGGAAGGCATTGGCCTGTGTCCTGTGGACTAACCTGGGCTAATTGTGATATGATGATAATGAAATATGCCCTTAATGTTATACAGAGCATTTTACGTCACGTTTCAACATGGATGTGTACTTTTGTTCTCAAAGGACATTATCCTCCGCTATCCTTAGAACACAAAGGTAATCCTGTCGGTAAATATTTAAGTTCAAGTCGTTTCATTTAGTTTATTTAAACTTTGTGATGTGACAGACTTGACTCATATTGTCATAATCCTACACATTCTCGAGATAACATTTGCGAAACAAGAGTACTGAGGATGTTTAAAGATAAAGGTACGCTGAGTGTTAGTCTGAGTTGCTTAACTTGCACATATAATGGCGCTGTAAGATGGATAAGTCTCTGTTAACTATATCTTATTAATACACTTGAGATAAATAAATTCGGGTCACTTAATTAATTTTACCTGTATCGAAGAAAACAAAAAAGACAGCTGGATTTAAAAAAAATGGTAATTCATTATTTTAATTCTGGTCTGGTCCTTTCTGGAGTCAGGTAAAAATACCGCTATAACATTCGTAGATCACAGAACATGACTGTTTTTGTAAGTTATCCGAATTCATTGCTCTTGTGGACAGTAAAATTTGAGTTTGTTAAGTTTGTTACCGGTTAGTTAGGATTTTTACAATGGTCGCATTGATTAATTAACATCCTTGTATTACGATGTACCAGAAATTTTGCCAGGGTCGTTTCAGGCCTGGGCCAATTTAGAAAAGTTCAGCGTAGGCAAACCTGGTACGTCGCGGCTAAGACACTAAGGGCCAGTTTCACTACTTGTGTTTGTAACGGTAACCAATTGTCGACCGAAAAACTGCCATTATCAACCGTATACCAAATAAGTTAGAGTTTAGTTTAAATTGTTATCATCTTAGGGCCACTTTCACTACTTGCTGATAAGTTCCGGTTATCCTATCTGACACTTGTTTTGACAGATAACCCATACAATTAGCTGTCAAAAAAGTGCCAGATATGTTATCTGGAACTTAACTTTAAACTAAACTCTAACTTATGTGGTATACGGTTGAAAATGGTAGTTTTACGGTCGACAATTTGTTACCGAAATGTTCTGAATCGGGGCCGGACATCGAAACCCGAATACCGTACCACGACGACAATCGAAAGAGCGTCAGAAAAATAATTTCTCATATTCTGTACAGGTACTTTTGCCAGAGGTATAGCCTTCAGTGGATCTGCCTTTGCTAACTGGGCTCATGCTGTCAAGCCAACTCCGAAGGCCAAGGCCCTTGCAGCCATCGTTGGGTGCCCCACTGCCACGACCAGGGAAATGGTGGACTGTCTCAAATACAGACCCGCTGAAGTCATCGTCAATGCGCAGATAGAAATGTTTGTAAGTACCAACCATTAATATCTTATTCTAATCCAAGCATATGAAGAATGATCAGAAGCCCAATTCCCTTAATTTAATAATAGTCACAATCCAGTGTTGATCCGGTCCCAGTAATAGAACTATCTTAAACGGTATTCTTGTAAACTTTTAATTTTATTAAAACTGTCCCAATACGGGTTAATTGTGTGTATTCTAGTTTCTTCCATTTTCAGTCACATTACGACCAAAGTATAATGGCATTTTTTTGGATATGCGAGAACTCCATTTTAGATGGTAATGTTACTGGGAGCGGATCGACACCGGATTGCAACTATTATTAAATTACGGGAATTGGGCCTCAGATATCTTATATGCCGCATCCATACGCTTGGCGAACCTCAACAAACTGTCACAAATTCAAATGTGTGAATAGAGCGTTTTCCTTGGTTTGCGTAGGTTCGCAAACGCTTGTGGCCGATCCGACGAGTGTCGGTTTTTTGGTTACAAATCAAAGGGAGTTAGCCGCAAGCGCTCGCGACGCGTCCACGCGTTTGTGTGCAAATCAGTCTCGTTTATGCAGTCGTGTGCGAGCAGATATAGATTGTGCTGTGAAAATTTAGTGAGTGGTCAAATGAAGATGTCTTAAATTTTCTGGAATGTTACCAGAGAGAACCATGAATTTTTCACTCCTTTTCTTGTATTTATAATAAAAATAACTCGAACCAAATGTTATGGCCGATACAACAACTTCGTTGTAGCGATTTGTAGTTTGCGGCAAGTGGCAAGCGTGCGGACGCGGCAACGTATGACGGTAGTCGTCTTGTCTTCACAACGGACACAGTACTGTCAAGTACAAACCTTATCATCAATGTGCAGATCTAAATTTGAGTGAGTACGACTCTCTGACTAAGGCATAGAAAATAAGACCAGATATTAGGGTTTGGCACTGCAACCTTCGTTGAATGCCCTCCTGTTTCTTAGATTCAAGTTGCCGCGACTAATGCTGACCTTTGTAAGTTGTTGTATTTGAGCTCCAGATAAGCCCATATTAGGTTGTTGATGTTTTACAAATAACCCTGTATAATATTAATATAATAATCAAATACTTGAGTAAGAAGTCTGAAATCCCTTGAAGCTATAAAAAAATCAAATTTCTAAGTCTACGCAATCAAAAGATAGGCTGTTCTTCTTACTCGCAAGGGAATCAAAGTCTAATTAGGATACTTCTTATTGACCTACTATCATGAAATTTGAGCAATGTTTTATAGCAAGAACGTGCTAAAATCTGAAAATTTTAAGTTACATGAAAAATAAAAACTATTTTGAGTACACATACTCGGAGAGAGCGGTAAAAATCTGCCAAGAAAGAACTTTTTAAATACCGACAAGTTTATATGGAACCGTCTGTGAGCGGGTCCGACTCGTACTTGGCCAGTTTTTTTCGCTCTATGAAACTTTACCGCCTAAATTATTATTGTACAAATCTAAATGTATTTTTTCTTTGTACTGTTTGTTTTGTGTCGTATGCTATAACTGTCTATCTATCTATCTATAGTAAACATCCCAATACAGTTATTTCTAAAAGGAAACTTTTTCAGTTGACTTTGCAATAGTTTATAACTTTGAATGGGGTGTAATCAAACTCAAAGGAACATTTTCTCCAATGTGGGTACTTGTCTCTTAGTCAGGGAACGTAAACATTTTATTTACAAACTTTTTCGTGATATTCTTCGTTCCTTAAAAAGTTTAGTTTGTGCTACGTGTCAGTCTTGACATTAAATTAGTTTTATACCCAATTGGTCTAGTGGCGCGGTGATCGCCTCGGTCCCAGGTTCGATTACCAGTTCGGATCAATTAAGGAAACGACCTTTATTAAATTGGATCAGATCTGGGTGTCTGGAGAGACGCCACTGAAATATTAATTGTCTAGTTACTCGTAAGACAAGGCTGTTTATTCCTTACTTCCATATTCCATTCCATGACAACTGGCGTAGAAAACAGACCGCGCATGTATACCTATTTATTTATATACTAGCTGTCCCGGCGAACTTCGTACCGCCTCTTCATATGTTTTTGTGAATTTTTCCAGGATTTTTATAGTTATTCTGCTATTCGGGGCGAAGACAAATCAAACAAATCAAAGATCATAAAAATCGGTTCAGCCGTTCTTGACGTATAAATGGTGTAACTAACCCGACTTTCTTTTTTAAATATGGATATATCTGCCATAGTTGTTTGTGAAATCTAAAGTCAGTCAGTTAAGTCAGTCTAAATATATGTATACGAGTAAACAGTAATTTTAAATAGTGTAAGAGAAACTACATAGAACAAAAACAATTATTAAGTTTTTGTAGGTATTTTTTGTTGTATATGTATTTTTTTTCTAGTTAATTGGGTTTTATAGTTTTATTATATTCTCCACCATAATATTGTCATAATACAATATATGTAAAATAACAGATGTAAGAGTAATGTACTAATGCCTGGTATTCTAGACACTATTTCACTTTCTGCATATAAGTTATCCCACTTAGTATGTACATGTTAAGGGTAGCAACCTAGTCTTTAAGTTTTAATTACTTGTAATTTTGCAAGTCATAATGGCTGTAACCTGTTTTGTTCATCTTCGAATAAAAATTAAATATAAATACAACTACCTAACCGACGCGTGTGTAAACATTGTACGCTACGCATAACCCTTATTTATAAATGTCTCCAAATGATGACACAAACCGCATCAATATCCACCAAGTAATTGCAAAATAAACAAGTACTCCTTTAAAAAAATACTTGGTCATTATTTTTAACCCTTTTAGGTTACTAATATAAGTGAGGTATAAAACACAGATAGCTAATAAGTACAATAATGCAATTAAATAATAAATCTTTATCACACCTTTTGGCTGATTGTTTTTAACGTTTATCTAAGTTAACGTAGACTACATATATTATTCTTTAGAATATATCCAGGGTTTCCAAATTAGCTCTGCATAATTTTAATATGATTTCTCTAGAACGTCTTCATGTTACTTCAACGTTTACAGCATACATTACATACCTACTTAAATCATCATTAATATACACGCAAAGCTACATAATATTTAGTATTCTTTACTAGAAACAAAGGGGTCTCGTATTTCCAGTTATCCTAACTAAAGGGCTAGCAGACAACAAAGAAACATAAAGAAATAGGTATAACGGATCCTTCGATTTTGCTGCATAACTAGTCTGCTTCGGTAAGCAGTTATTAAGGCACTGTATCTGTCCATGATTACATCTGAAGCTCTTGTTTTAGTTTTAGCGGCTAGACTGGGGTTGTTAACTAGAAACTAGTGCCTTAATTAGCAGGTTATCTAAATAAGTTTACCGAGGTTTACATGGCCTGGGATATCTGCCATCATAGTGAACATTTTGCTGCGATAGCACAAATAATAAGAATATGATAACTGCGTGTTTTTCTGTAAAATTGATATTACTACTATTTATGATGCAACGATTACTATTTATGACACTTCCATAATGAAAGCAGAAACAGAAACAGATGTCAAAAGAAACATTAAGCGAAAGCGGTAAAGGAAACAGATGCGGAAGCGGATTTGTAAATAACTAAAAAAAAGTTCACGTTTATTAATTATCATCATCATCATCATTTCAGCCATAGGACGTCCACTGCTGAACATTGACTTCCAGATTGGCCGGTTGGAAGCGGCCTGCATCCATTATTATTTATTATGATTATTAATTATCATGATTATTAAATATACAGGGTAACACTGCCAAATTGTTAAGTGCCAAATTTAAAAAATAAAGAAGCGTCTTAATCGTTATTATTTATAATAATCTTTAAATACTTTTTAAATTTTCGAAAATAAAGTCAACAGAGAAACTACGAAAGCCGCGCGGTTCATCAGATGCGTAGTTACGGCGAGCCAACAAGGACCTTACGCAGTGCACATACAGTTAAATTATCCACGCGTATGATTTTGAACAGCGGATAGGAATAATTAAATGTGTTTTTTTTTAATTCTCTGAATAGTTCGATTAAGTTACTGATTCTGAGCCACTCCTAGAGGTTTGACACCCCTTTGCAATGTAACCCTGTATATTTAAAATTAGGTAGTGTTATATTACAAGCTCTGCTTAGTTTGGGGCTAGGTAATTGTTGTGGTTGTTGAAAGAATTTATTTAAATGAATGCGATTATAAATTATAATATATCGTGCGTGACACGCCTAATTTGACAACATTTCAAATTGGTAGACTATTGTTTTAGTTAAGAATTAAACCTAGTCTTTTATTTGTAATCAAGGAGTCAATGTTTTATCGTTTCCCAGGACTGGAAGGTCCACCTGTTCACCCCCTTCACACCGACTGTCGAAGCAGCAGGAGTGAGGGAGCCGTTCTTGGCCCAGTACCCGTACCACGCCGCTCAGGCTGGAGCCATGCACCGTGTTCCGCTGATAACCTCTATCACTTCCGAGGAGGGCTTGTATCCTGCTATAGGTAAATATTCATACAGGGTTACATTGCAAATGGGTGCCAAATCTTTAGGAGTGGCTCAGAATCAGTAACTTAATCGAACTATGCAAAGAACAAAGGTTTTTTTCACATTTAATTATTTGCGCGTAGTACGCGTGGATAATTTAACTCATTCATTAAAAAAATTGCACCGTAAGTGCACTGCGTAAGGTCCTTGTAGGCTCGCCGTACCTACGCTTCTGATGAATGACCGCGCGGCTTTCGTAATAAATAATAAATATTGGACCACATCACATACATTGCTCTGATCCTATGATAAGTAGCTTAAGCACTTGTGTTACAGAAATCAGAAACAACGACGGTACCACAACACTCAGACCCGAGACAATATAGAAAAGTTATTTTCCTACATTGACCGCCCGGGAATCGAACCCGGAACCTCAGAGATAGCGACACTAAGTCCGGTATGCTCGCCTCTCGGCTACGGAGGTCGTCATAATCTAAAATCTTGTCGTAATCTCTCTATTGATTTTATTTTCCGATATTTTAAGTATTTTTTTTTGTAACATACGATTATTAAAAAATAATAACAATTAAGACGCTTCTTTCTATTGTTCCCCAGATCTTTATCTTATTTTTAATTTGGCACCCCTTTGCAATGTAGCCCTGTATAATTAAAAAAATATGCGACATATTAATTAAAAAATATTATTATATATTAATTAGTAATAATTAAAATTATGCGACAAACAACACACCAGCAGTGCAGCTGTCTGAACACGCGGGACATGCCAGAAGGTGGACCATGGTTTGGGGAGAAACACCGCAGACACACTTGTCATTGGTACCGTCAATTTTGCCCCACTTCATTAGATCTTCCATACAACGGCAGACCTGTGTTCGCAGCCTGTTCAAGATTTTCCAGGTCGGCCACGGAAGGTGTCTGACGGTGGGAGCACCGGTGAGGGATATTTTTCTTTCGACTTTGTGACCATTGTCATCCAGCATATTGCATAGTATACATATAACGACGATATTATAAGTTGCCGACCTCCGTAGCCGAGAGGCGAGTATACCGGACTTGGTGTCGCTATCTCTGAGGTCCCGGGTTCGATTCCCGGTCGGTCAATGTAGAAAAATAACTTTTCTATATTTTCTCGGGTCTGGGTGTTGTGGTACCGTCGTTGTTTCTGATTTCTGTATCACAAGTGCTTAAGCTACTTATCACAGGATTAGAGCAATGTATGTGATGTTGTCCATATTTATTTATTTATTTATATAAAGGCACCCGGCCTTATATAGCCCCCGTATAATAATATCCTGTATTTATTATATGGGGGACAAATATGTGGTTACAAGGTTATTCTTGAGTTACGGGACACCCTGTATATTCACGATAAAATGTGTATTGATTTATAAATCATAACAACAAACTTACGAAAATACTAAATGTATCTGTCGCAGCAAACTGATTAAAATTGCCGTTGCATTGCATGGCTAGCCTTTCATTGAACAACGTCATTCAACCATACGCCTAGATGTCAAATGCACGCACGCAACATGCAACAGTACAGCTAGGCGACACTCAGCTAGCTGGTTAAATGACAGTAAATTATAATTCACTTGCAACGCTGGTAGGTAATTCTATTATTTGTACTTCTAAGTAACATTGGGAACTTATTTTGGATATTTTTTCACTACAAAACATCCCACAACGATAGAAAATATACCTGCTGTTGCCACCATTTTGTAAAAAAAACGAAACAGCGCCACGGTGGCGGAGAAATAAACTAATTCAATGTTAAGGCGGCTTTTAAGCCAGCCGTGATGTTGAATGTTTTAAATGTCATAACGATTCAACTGTAAAATTAGGCGTGTGGTTGAATGGCGTTGTTCAATGAATTGGCTAGCCGTGCAATTAAACGGCTATTATAACCAGTTAGCTGTGACATATCTCCTGTACAAGAGAATCTACACCTTAAAACACTAATATGCTGCTGATATACAAACAACGTTAACTATGAGATGGGAGCAATATAGAAATCGAAAAAAATATACAGATGCTACATACATTATCATCAAGCTTCCTATTGTTTGTACATTCCGTATAATACCTCCGGTTTTTTTATTTCTAGCTCCGATTACAAAGTTAAAATCCATCGAAAACTAAAAAATGGGTAATAAATAATGTTCCCGAACAAAAATGCAGATTCGTTTATCCTCTTCTACAACTTTTTCAAATAACGTGACTTTTCGCTGAACTCGCTGCAGAATAGTTCGAATAGCGATTAATGTGACAAAGTTTCCGATTCCAATCCCAATCCTCAAACTGATAGAGTTTAGTTGAAGTTGATCGCATGGGCGTAGCCAGTCTTTTATTATGGAGGAGGCTAAATCGGGGCCAGCATGGGAAAAAACTGGGTGCGTTTCAAACACAGTGAGGCAGAATTAGGAAAATAAAAACGTAAGCGAAGCGAGCGCGAAAATCATTAAAAAATATCGTGTTTTAAATTACAAATTCCAAGTTAAGGAAATAAAAACGAGCAAATTATGCGTGAAAATTTTAAGGTTATCTGACGTGCCTAACTCTTTATTTCAATAAAAGGATTCAATATTTCGAAATCATCTCGGGGTGCCAGAACCAATTTTGTTGTGGCAATACGCCAACAATATGTCGAGGTAGTTAAATTCTCTATACCGCTTAGCTGCCGAAAACACATACCGTTTTTGAAGCGACGAAAATTCAATTTATATCCTCAAAGACTGCAGCTGTGATTAACTCTTACTCAGTAATTATATAAAAGATTAAGAGGTAAATTATTTCTCCGCAATTTCCAATCATATTCTTTATCCATTCCATCATATTTCATAGTTTATCAACCTTAATACCCGCAATTTTTACTGCTAAATAAATTTTACTTTTGACTCGCTTCAAAGTTTTGCTCGAGATTTCCTAACTGTTTGAATGCTGAATTTCAGTTTCAATAGTAGTTTATATGGCAGGTAGAGTAAGTTATTTGCTGAGTGGCAGGGGTGAGAGGTAAGTGTAAGGTAAGCGTAAGTAAAAAAGCGCTTCCATTGGCGAAACGAGAGGAACGATAGTTGAAACACACAGCTAGAGTCGGCGATTGAAGTAAAGTGAGTTAAGTTTTCATTTGGAAATTATGATGGCAGAGATGATGGAGAAAAAAGTATTTATTAGACACACATAATACAATCTTACTTATCTTACTCAAATCAGTGTTACTAACTATCTTCTTACTAATATTATGAATGCGAAAGTTTTGATGGATGGATAAACATCCAATCAACTCGATCACGCCAGAACGAATGAACGGATCTAAATAAAATTTGGCACAGAAATAGGTATTAGTCTGGAATAAAAGATAAGATAC
This sequence comes from Anania hortulata, assembly GCA_963576865.1. NCBI lineage: Eukaryota > Metazoa > Arthropoda > Insecta > Lepidoptera > Crambidae > Anania > Anania hortulata. The sequence goes on along the minus strand of OY756398.1, from coordinate 17,996,277 downwards.
ATTTTATTATAAAAAAAATTTGGTTCCTGAGGGATGCAAATTAGCTTTTGTTATAGGTGGCGCTGTTCAGTTGGCCAAAAAAATTGGATGTGATAAAAACATCATAGCTTTTGCCTGCGTCTTTGTTCGCGTGGTCTTTACTTTTGACTAACGTCCGTTGACGGAAAGATTATGAGATAATTATGGTAAAACATTTACATTTAACGGTAAAAGTATCTATATCAATACGTTTAACGTAAAATCTTTCAAAGTATCGGTACACGGCTTAACATTATTTGAGTTAGTGTCTTTAAATTAAGCAGCATTAACGATACCATATTTTTAATGGTTTTTTAGGCCTTAAATACAAAATATTCTTTAAGCGGACAGCTAAAAAGTACCTGTAGTAGAAAGAATTAAACAAAATATCAAATAAAATTAACCAATACCAAATTTTCGGCAAATACAGAGATGTAAACACAACTCGTCTGCAAAACTAAAGCACTTACTTACACGAGTTAAAATCTGTTTTTACTCGATAAGTCAGGACTGTCGACTGTCTGTGACACGCTTTCAAGCTATTAGTCCTTTAAAAGAATTTACAGAATGGACGCAGAATGAATAATGCATGAACGACGTTGTTTTTTTGTTGTCTGCACTTTTATTTATGTCTATTTTTATATCATAAAAAGCAATTTAAGTAAAAAATAAAACAGTCTTTAAATAAAAAGAAGTAAATAACAATTTTGAAGGCAAGAGGAGGACATGTATGATGATGAACCATGGAATATATTTACATTTTAGGGTTCCGTACTGCAAAAGGCAAAGAGGAACCCTCAATAGCATTTCGTTGTCTGTCTGTCAAGACCCTTTTTACTAGGAAAATGGAGAGGTATCAAGTTGAAATAAATAATATCATGATATTATAGAATCTAAGATTATATGAAACGTTCATTATATTAAGTGAGTTAAAGATTTTATAAGTGAAATTATATCATTAAATCGTTATATACAGGGTGTTAGGTAAATGGTATATCAAGCCGAAACTAGCCCATGTTAACATATGCATATAAATGCTATGGTGAAGTCAGAAATTTGATATCATCTTTTTATTTTTTTTTATTTTCATACAAAACTTAATTCTCAGAATCCGATTTGTATGATGTTATGATAAAGATGTTGATATCAAATTTCTGACTACACCATAGCATTTATATGCATATGTTAACATGGGCTAGTTTCGGTTTGTTATACCATTTACCTAACACCCTGTATACATATAACATTACACACCCCTATTTAGGCCGCATTTTTGATACTTGCATGGGAACCTATAGGGTACTTCCCATTTACCTAGAATCATGAAATTTGGCAAGAGATATTAGACTAAAGTAAGGGAAAAAGTCCAAAACAGTAAAATAACAACAAAATTTTTTTTTTTCAATAAACTCGAAAAATCTGTACATCGGTTCGAGACTTGATTCCCGTCGAGATGAACTATTTAACATATATACCTACAAGTCTGTACGGAACCTTGGTGCGCAAGTCAGAATCACACGGAACCGGTTTTTTTAAGTCAGTTCAAAAGCTGGCAGAACAGCTACAATTTCTTTTATCTTATTTTTCTAACTTAGTGCAAGATAAGAAGAAGTTTATTTTTATCTCAGGACAAACGGATCTTTCGCATTAAATTTAATGTGGGTTGAAAGCCCCGATATTTCATCCCGCTAAGTCCTTAACAAGTTAAGGCCTTAACATTCTCAAATGTTTAGCAAACGTGGGTTTGTTATTTCTAGAATCATCCTATTTAATAAAACAATTTCTAACAGCATTTGTACTAGTAGTACTAGACCACGCCTTTACTAGAGACCTCTCCCGACCCAATTTAGAAAGAGATAATTGACTCGACAGGAAATTAAACCCGGGTCCTTTTCACTTTGTAGGAAAACTGTAGTAGTAACAGCATGTACATAGTCTTTCACACCTATAAAAAACATAAGAAAATATATAAGTATCGATTAAAGACCCAAATGGCGCAGTGCCGCGGTGATTCACCTCCAGCGAAAAAGGTCCCGGTTTTGATTTCCAGTTCAGGTCAATTTTATCATCATCATTTCAGCCTGTTGAACATAGGCATCCCTAAAAAGGAAAAATTTTTTTTAGGCGCCTCGTGTTGAGAGGTATCTGAATCACCCTATGTATGTTCTACGATTTTTTGTAGAAAATTTTTGGACGTCACTTTTCTGGCCACCCTGTATATATTTTAAAACCGGGCAATCTGGAAGTCAATGGGGGAGGCCTATGTTCAGCAGTGGACGTCCTATGGCTAAAATGATGATCAATAATGTATATTACATACATATTTACATGTAGTGTATTTATTTAGGTATAATCAATTATACATTTTTATTCGTATCAGGTACACAGAGTTATAAGAACTGTGCACCACCTTCCACTTCCTCTATGGTCTAAAGACCGCTTGAAATTGTACATTTTTCTGTAACAATCATATAATTTATTTTGTAATAAAGAGTACGATATCTATATCTAGTATCTTTAAAAAAACGGAAAGCTGAATCGAAAGAAACAGCTGAAAAAAAATCAAAGTTGTTTCAGGTGTTTGTGAAATGCACATTATTAGGTCGTATTTAATTGAGATAGCGATGTCTTTGAGATAAAATAATTTTGTATTTAGGCAGAGGATAATTGACTTAAATTGGATGGAGGGCATTCTTTTTGTTTTAAGTAAAACAAATGGGTTTAAACTTGACCAAACCTAAATCAAGCCCAGTCCCCAAGGATCAGATGAAGCGAACTTCTTTAGCATAAACTTATTTACTTGCATTCGAGCTGGAGCCAGGAGACGTATTTTTAAAATATTAGAATTCCAATTCGCATACGAAATTCCAAGGATCGTATACGATATCCTACGAATTCGAAAACGTTTCTTACAATTAATTAAATTTGTTTATAACAATAGGCTAGATTCCTGGGTCAAAAAAAGATTATTCTATTTAGTCCGTCCAGTTAAATTATCAAAAAATATTTGACCCATATTTTGTCTTTTGTCAATCAAACAAAAATGAAGAAGATAAAGCGCATCAAGGTGAGCGCGTGATGTCACGCCTTGCTAAAAAGTGGCGCAAGGCGTGACGTTACGCGGAACTTTAACGGGCTATATCTTCATAATTTTTTGTCCAATATAATCCAATATAATTTAATCCAACTGACGAACTAATTCGTTTTTTTAGGAAACTAGCCCATTACTTAAGTAAATATAAAGTAAGTAAATATATGTAAATAATAAATAAATATTGGATAGCATCATATACATTGCTCATCTTAAGATAAGTAGCTAAAATACTTGTGTTATAGAAATCAGACACAACGGCGGTACTACAACAAAAAGACCCGAGACAACATAGAAAACTTATTTTTCTACATTGACCGACCGGGATTCGAATCCGGGACCTCAGGGCCATAACCATATCAAATCCGGTATGCTCGCTTCTCGGCTACGAAGCTCGTCAATAAGTACCAAAATTGGAGCTATTTTAGACCAACGAATACTGTTGTTTACCCTAGACTCTAATTTTGATTAATAGGTTGTTGTTTACCCTAGACTCAAATTTTGATTAATAGGTTATCTACGTAGGTCACACTATAAGTTTTGCGTAACTTAAAAAAACAACATGTTATAACCAAAATATTATGTTTATTGCTTTTCAAAATACTCTCCTTTACATTTTTACATGCGATCGAACCATTTTTTAAAACAGGAGGACCACAGATCTTAAGGCATATTTTCTACGTGCTGATTGAACGCTATCACTGCCTCTTCGGAGTTGGTAAAAGTAAAACCTCTCATCAAATCTTTAATTTTGGGGAAAATACAGAAATCACAAGCCGCTAGGTCGGGGCTAAGCGCAGGATGGGTGACGAGTTGTACTTTTTCGGATACTTTTTTTTTTGCCGTGTGTGAAGAAGCGTTGTCATGATGTAGGAGAACGCGGCTTTTGGGTCGTCTTTCGCGAACTTTTTCTAACATCCTGGGTAAACAAATGGTAGAATACCACTCTTTTAATCTTCAAGTGGAATTGTACAGATGGGACCCGTAGCTGAGAAAAAAAACCGCAATAATTTTTTTACCAACGTTTCTCGCCTGCCTCACTTTTGTTGGCCTGTTCTCATTTTCAAACACCTATTCACAAGATTGCTGTTTTTTTTCGGGTTCAATACAATAAATCCACGTTTCGTCTCCTGTGACAATGTCATAAACAGAATTAGAATGTCCGTGGTCGTACTTCAGTAGCATCTGTGGGCACCATTCCACGCGAGCCCGTTTCTGCTCCGCTGTCTGTTCATGAGGGATCCAACGACAGCAAAGTTTCCGAACTTTCAATTCTTTGTGTAAAATTTTCTAAATTGGGCTCATACCAATCCCCAATAGTCCTCAAATTGCCTCATAGGTAATCCGCGGGTTTTCTTCAATTAGCCGCTTAACAGTAGCCACATTATTTTCGTTTACGGCAGTTGAAAGCCGCCCTTCACGAAATTCGTCATCAACAGAAACTCGACCTCTCTCAAATTTAGCAAACCATCGCCACACGGTGCTCAAACAAGGTGCTTCTCTCCCAAAAGCATTTTGAAGACGATCGGCACAGTCTTGCGGAGAGAGAAAACTTTTAAAATCATAAAAAATCATCGCTCTAAAATCTTTTCGACTTGACTTAATTCCATTTTCGTTGCGTACGTAGAACTTTGATATGTGATAAAAAACAATTGACAAATCATTTCCCGCCAATTGTTTTTTTTTATTACTAAGAAGGTTGCAACGTTTAAAAAATATGACATTCGAAATTCAAATAGTTCCGATAAGTTGGAAGAGCAAAACTTTTATGCCCCATGGATGCCCCATGTATTACTCTGCTAATAGTTTTTTTTACAACATGCTTTTATTATAAACTATGCCCGCGCCTTCTTGCGCGTGATCTTTAGTTCATATTACACGTCAGAAACCTTCCCGTACGTCGTGCACTTACCAAAGTTTTATTGCAATCGGGTGAATAGTATAGAAACACATTTAGGACAAACAAACAAACATTTATTTAGATAAACACTTTTATTATTCAAACCATGTTATCAAATCTTGGAAGTCGATTTTAACTTACTTCTTACTGTTCGTCGATTTGTAACTTTGTATGTATGTGACATATGTATGTGCTATTGGGGACGGCCGTAAGGAATATACTTCTCCACCGCCAACAGGAGGCGTGTCGTAAGAGGCGACTAATTCCTGTATCATGAGACGGGCAGCAGCGTCTTCGTGCGAAATCTTATAAAAAACTGCGCTCGCTCGATGATAAGTCATTGGGGGAGGCCTTTGTTTAGCAGTGGACGTCCTATGGCTGAAACAAAGATGAATGATGATGTAAGTCTGATGGTAAACAGAAGGCATACTACGAAAATATTTCTTTCGTTCGGACGTATATATAAACCTACCAAATTAAAATACAATCGTTTCAAACCATTAAAGTGGCAGTGGGCCGGCCACATCTGTTGCAGAACCGATGAAAGGTGGAGTAAACAGGTTCTCGTGTGGAGTCCTAGACCACGTCTTGGTAAACGTAGTGTAGGACGCCCCCTAGCTCGATAGACCGACAATCTTAGGAAGATGGCTGGCAGTGGATGGATGAAAAAGGAAAATCGTGCTGTTTGGAAAGGCTTACATCCAGCAGGTGGACATGAATTAATGAAAAATTTACAACTTATGAACAATTAAAAATGGACTGCTTTTATATCTGGCTAGTTTTAGATGATCATATTTTTATAAAGGATTGACACAATTGAATGATTTCGCACGAAACATTATCGTAGTAGGCACAAAAGGTGGATAGTGCCCCTTCGTGTTTGATTCGTTTTGACGGTGAAGATTACATTTTTGGTCATTTCTTGCAAAGCAATTGTTAGGTAAATCACCAAAATTCTAGTCATGGTAAGCAACACCCTTCGCTTGTAAAACTAATCATTCGTTAATGATATCATTAAAAGGCAATTACAGGAACACAAAATGTAAAATTATGTAACTCGTATTATGTACTCATTAACCTTCATTCATTCATATTCATTTTCTGTATTCAGTCAGACCAGTTGGCGCTTAATTAAACGTTTCGAATGTCTGATTATTTTGATAACTAGCGCTTCGAAAATACGATCAAAATTTGTAATTACTAAACGCGTTTATGTAAATGCAGATATTTTACACAGAGTGAATTGTTAAGTCGATAGCTGGCTACAGTGACATGCTTTGCTTTAAGTATATTTTATTTAAAGAAATAAAACCGACTTCAAAACACTAAAATGCTAAAAATAATCCTAACACTTAAGTACCTAATCAGTTAATTTTGGAGTCGGTGCAAACAAAAACATTGAATCTCTCATCGGCTGGCACCGACTCCAAAAGTTACTGATTAGGTACTTAAGTGTTAGGATTATTTTTAGCATTTTAGTGTTTTAAAGTCGGTTTTATTTTTTTATATAAAATTTACGTATTTCATCTATTTTTAGTGATAAATCCTAATCTAACTGCTGAACACCGATTTCATCCCCTATTTTCCTACCCTTAGGGGTGATTTTTATTTTGCATACTTTTATCATAGCATCTTTGAAGTATAAGCTATTCAATAAAACAAAAATCATCAAAATCGGCTCATATTTGTTGAAGATAGGTAACAAGAGCCATAACCAAAATATTATCTGGGTATATATTTGTTGATTTTCTCAAAAAGTTCTAAATCAATTTCGATAAAATTTATATGGGACCTCTGAAGTATGATCTACCAAACAAAAAAAGAATCATTAAAATCGATTCATAATTGGCGGAGTAATCCCGTAACATACATACAAAAAAAAACATGCATTCGAATTGAGAACCTCCTCCTTTTTTGAAGTCGGTTGATAAAAGGTTAGCAGACCTTGCGGTAGTTAAGAAGTAAAAAGCAACTCGATTACGACTAGATAGTAAGAGTGATATTATACTTTCATGAGGGATTTTTGTCCCTTAGCTAGTGAGGGCTCAAGTAGGGTCGTCGATGGACATTCACTGAATCTGCCTTGGACAACTTAGGCTGTGACCAAATGAGCTTAATTTGAGTTACGTAATTTACGCTGCAATCAGTTTCATATTTATGTTTGTCCAGTTTAGGCCATACGATAGCACATTTTGAGTCGTCAATTTAAATTAAAATTCATTACTCTACTCTAATTATTTTCGCTCGTTTAGTCTTAGTCTTACACAGTATGATGTACCCACCACATTATCCGTCGTACAAAGAGATGGGTTTTTGGCGGAGAAAACCATCAATACTCGATCACTGTTTAGTAACTGACGCGGCAGTAAACTCAGTTCAAAATACTTATGTTATGTATGATGTTTATTGGTCGGATCACATTCTCCTGGTAGTAGAATGTAACTTAAAAGCTATGCAACCTATCAGTTCACCAAGCATTGTTTATCAAAACGAGGTTGTGTGGGGGGAAAGGTCCTTCGAACAAATAAACACCTATCGAAAGGAAAGTCATGATAAATTGAGACTTATTGACTTCCCATACGAGCTCCAAAGTTGCAGTGATAAAATATGCAGTGATCCGAATCATAAAATTGTTATTGACCGTCTGTATGAAAACATTGTAATGGCCCTCAAGGCCTCTTCTATAGCGAGTCGTAAGGGTGGAAGGCCAAGGAGGAAGGTCGATCCGGGTTGGAATAAACATGTTGCTGATGCGCGCCGGGGGGCTAGGTTAAAGTTTCACCTATGGAAGTGGTATGGTAGACCTACTTCCGGTAAAGTTTACGAAGAGATGTGCGAGGCAAGAAGAATCTTTAAATCACGTCTAAAATGGTGCCAAGACCACGAAAACCAAATCAAGATGGATATTCTTGCCTCTCTTCACTCAAAAAATGATTTTCGATCTTTTTTGAAACACACTAATAGGTTGTAGTGTAGGCCAGGTCTTCCGGCTAGCGTTGGCGGTGAAAGTAATCCTGAAATGGTGGCCAACTTGTTTGCGCATCACTTCGAAGTAAGATCTCCTCTTGGGCCTTCACACTCCAAGCTCATTATTGCACCGGAAGTGAAAAGGGAAATAACATTTTCAATAAAAGATATAGCCCGTGTAATTAAATCAATGTCTAGAGGCAAATCCCATGGTCACGACGGGCTCAGTATTGAGCATCTCAAGTATGCTGGCACGCACCTACCGAGGGTGCTGTTTATGTTGTTTAACTTTTGCTTGGCACATAGTTACTTGCCATGTGATATGATGCGTACGGTAGTAGTGCCAATTGTAAAAAATAGGACAGGCAATCGCGCTGACAAAAACAACTATAGGCCAATATCTTTGGCAACTGTAACTGCTAAAGTGTTTGACAGCGTGCTTAATACACAGTTGAATAAATATATAAAACTGAACGATAATCAGTTTGGATTCAGACCAGAGTTGTCGACAGAGAGCGCCATACTGTGTCTTAAGCAGGCTGTCACTTACTACACAGAGCGTAAAACGCCTGTCTTTGCCTGCTTCCTGGATCTTTCTAAGGCTTTTGACTTGGTTTCCTATGATATATTATGGGATAAACTTGAAAAAGTCCACTTACTAGCAGAGCTCATAAACATATTCAAATATTGGTATGGAAACCAGGTCAATAATGTAAGATGGGAGGGGTCCCTCTCGGTTCCGTATGGTTTGGAGTGCGGGGTGAGACAGGGGGGGTTGAGCTCGCCCACACTATTCAACCTATACGTGAATGAACTAATTGCCGAGCTCAGCGGTACCAGAGTCGGTTGTCACATAGATGGTGTATGCGTCAATAATATAAGCTACGCGGATGACATGGTGCTGCTGAGTGCGTCAGCTTGCGGCTTAAGAAAGCTAGTTACCATGTGTGAGGCATACGCCACCTCTAACGGTTTGGTCTACAATGTAAAAAAAAGCCAAGTCATGGTCTTTGGGGCCGGGAGTAAAAGACTTAACAAGTATCTACACATCACGCTAAATAACTGTTTACTACCAAGAGTGTATGCGTTTAAATATCTTGGTCATATGTTGACTCCAGACCTCAAAGACGATGATGATATCGAAAGAGAGAGGAGGGCGTTGTCAGTGAGGGCTAACATGCTAGCCCGCAGGTTCGCGCGGTGTTCACGGGAAGTAAAAATAACACTTTTTAGAGCTTTTTGTACAACATTTTACAAGTGTAGTTTGTGGGCTTGTTACACTCAAAAAGCTTATAACGCCCTCCGAGTGCAATACAATAATGCGCTCAGGGTGCTGCTGAGGCTGCTACGCTTCTGCAGCGCATCAGGGATGTTCGCGGAAGCTCGAGTAGACTGCTTCTACGCGACAATGCGCAAGAGGTGTGCGTCCCTGGTGCGCAGGGTGAGGGGGAGCACCAACAGCATCCTGAGCATGATCGCGAGCAGGCTAGACTGCTCATATATGGGTCATTGCTGTGCTAAATCAAATGGTTTGGTGCAGAGATGACCTATGTATTTTACTTAAAAATAATACTCGTACATATGTTATATTAAAACTAACCTAGTTGTAAGTAATTACTAACATATATTGAGGCTATGTTACTTTAATAAATAAATATTTATTCAAAAAAAAAAATTCATTCATTCATTCATTCATCAATAATAAAAGCCGTAAATGGGACAATAAAAATAATATGCAGGGCATTGACCGTGCATTATTTATTAATATAAATAAATAAATAGATTGTTTTTACAATCACACCAATTATCTAGCCCCAAACTAAGCAAAGCTTGTATTATGGCGACTAGGTAACGGATAAACTTACTTAAATACTTTTTATAAACATCCATGACTTAGGTACAAATGCTCGTGCTGATCACACAAACATTTGCCCCTTGCGGGATTCGAACCCGCAACCGCTGGCTTTGTAGTCCGGAGCGTGAACCACTACACCAGACGGTCGTCTTACTTAATAGCTTCATAGCTTGGTTCCCGGAAAATACCTATCTCTAGTCACATACAGTACAGACGCCAAATAACTCGTCTTCTCTTCCCAGTGTACCAAACGGACCCGACCATCCTGCTGGAGCTGGAGTCTAGATGGGAGCAGCTAGCCAGCAACATCTTCGAGTACAACGACACCCTCCCCCTGCACCTCAGGTCCGCCGTCGCGGACAAGATCAAGCAGAAGTATCTTGGAGGGAAACCGGTTAGCCAGGAGACATACCCACAGTTGGTGCAGGTATGTACCGTCAGCAAGACATCGAGATGGTGCGATTAACATTATTGTAGCAAACGTTGATAGTCAACACTACGAGCTAGTCATTCAGGTAGACGATAACCATAGAGAAAGGGGAAGTTGTTGCAGAGTTCTGTTCAGGTTAGAGGTAAGTAGAATTATTCTACGTACCTTTAATATACATACAGGATATCAAAATATAATGATGACTTAAACCCATTAAAGGGATTTTGTAAAAACTAACTGGTTTTTACACTGGCTGCCCATGGTAATGTTTATTAAAAACAATTTAGATTTAAATTCACAACTTTATATCAGTCACCTACACCTATTTAGAAGAAAGGCCATGTTTTTTCTTTAAAATCTATAATATCCATTACTAGTTTGTCAAGAATAAAATTAATAAGATAAGGTCAATTAACAAAAGTGTTTGTGTTCTGTAACTAATCTTTTATGCGTTCTGCCCCCCTAGCATGTCTACCAAAACACGATATGATATGATATGATATGATGTAGCGATATATCGACACCAACTTGAACAATATGATAGATATAGCCACCATTTTGAATTTTTATCGAAACAGCGATCTTAATATGTGACGGCGATTCAACTTAACTGCTATATCTATCACATTTTTACAGTTGGTGTCGATAAATCGCTATATCATATCATATCATATCATATCATATCATATCGTGTTTTAGTGCTTATGCTAGGTAGGCTGGCTGTAACTGCGCCCATGTATAAAGCAAAACATGGTCTGGACTTCATTTCTGCGCCCCTTCAAAATCTGCACCCGGCATCTGGGCGTCCCTAGCACCATCCTAATTACGGCACTGAAGAAAAGATAGCGTGATAATTTAGACGGCTTTCTGGGATTTGTAGACTTTAGCCCTTGTCAAAGCCTTAAGACAGCTCAGTCTAGTATAGCAAAAGCTTAATAAAAAACTTCGTAATAGAGACGTAAAACAGCACAAAGAAAATAAGAGGAACAGTTTCAAAGGTCATCGCGTAAACAAGAAGTTTCAATGGTGTTATTTGTCTTCCTTATCTAGGTTATTTTCGTCTAAAATAGGGGTGATAGTGAGAACCTCGATAGATCTATCCAGACGGAAGCGCGTTTAAAATACTTGCTTAGGTATTCGTTCTCAATTTCAATAAGGAACGAAGAGTGTGAATTATGCAGCGAACCAAAGTTTAGTTCTACTCGTATTTTAATTAAGCTAAAGTTAAAATGTAAATTCTCCTAAACATAGCCGTTGCGGGTTCGAAGCCCGCAAGGTATATATTTGTGCGATGAGCACGAGCTTTTGTCCAGACACGTCAACGTCAAAACGTCAATTTTTTTCTATTGATATTGATCTCTACATCTCGGACTGAAAGTTGAAAATCGGTTCAATGACCTTTAACTTTTAGGGTAGGTTGACCTGTCGTTGCCTAAGTCATGGATGTTTAAAAACGAATTTATGTATGTTTATCCATTATTTAGTCGCCAAAATACAAGCTTTGCTTACTTTGGGGCTATATAATTGGTGTAATTGTAGAAATAATGTATTATTATTATTATATGAATAATGCCTATTACAGCCGCTACTGCTCGCGCATTTTGGTCACAGTTCTAACCTAAACTAACCCAAAAGAACTTACCCTTGGTGATATTGGATTTCGCAAACATTTGTTACATTCCGCGGTTTGTTTGGTTGATATCCACTGTGTTAGGTAAGGTCAGAACAATGATCACGACAATGGGCGAGCGCCGAGCGAGCGAAGCAAGCTGAGCCGGCAGCGGCCGGCGAAGCGCCAAAACCAAACTTTATATCCACTGTGTTAGGTAAGGTCAGAACAATGATCACGAGAATGGGTGAGCCGAGCGAGCGAAGCAAGCTGAGCCGGCAGCGGCCGGCGAAGCGCCAAAACCAAACTTTATATCCACTGTGTTAGGTAAGGTCAGAACAATGATCACGAGAATGGGTGAGCCGAGCGAGCGAAGCAAGCTGAGCCGGCAGCGGCCGGCGAAGCGCCAAAACCAAACTTTATATTCTATGCTGTGTGAGCGTAGCCCAATTTTTATAAATTATCAAATAGCCCAACCATCACGTAGCAATATTTGTAATGACCAGACACTATAATAAATAATGAAGTTTAGGTAATTATTAGTCACTCGGCTCGATTTGACTTGTCATTTCATTTCATTACATTTATGTTATGACTTTGTTAACACCGTCTTTTAACTGTAGCATCAAAATTCGTTTGGTAGGTAATATTAAATTATACTTAGCTACACATAACTTAAAATTAAGCTGTAATTGAGCAAAGGTTTAATTTAAACTAGGTCAATCTGATACGCGAGCTTAGCACCACGTGTAACATAACTTAATAAGCTAAGTTTAATTACAAACGCTTATTTGTATACCTAACCTACCTATCACCGCACACAAAGGTGAGAGTCGGTAATTTTCCTTAAAATGCTGAATAGATTGGACTGAATTTTGGGTCGTCGGTAGATGACACAACCTAGATCTGCACATAGGCTATTTGTTTTCCCTGGAAAATCATTTTATTCGTAGTTAAGTGTTACATTTTCTTGAATACCCGTCGGGTTAATTGGTCGGCCAGAGATAATAGGGCAATCCAGTGTAGGCAACTATAGGTTGACTTGATGAAGTGACTTCACAAAGTTACTCCATTAAGTAAAATAAAAAAGTGACTTGATAAAGTGACCTAATGGAGGAACTTAATGAAGTGATTTGATAAACAGACTTGATAAAATGACTTAACGAAGTGACTTAATGAAGTGATTTGATAAAGCGGCTTGATAAAGTGACTTGATGAAGTGACTTGATGAAATGACTGGACAAAATGACTTTATGAAGTGACTTGATAAAAGTAGTGGTACATAAATGTAATTCACAGGCTCTCGGCGATCGCTTGTTCGGAGTAGAAGTGGGGCGGCTGGCTCAGATACACGCGCTGCGCTCTGGGCAGCCGGTCTACGTGTACCGGTTCTCGCACCGAGGGTCCAGCAGCCTCTCCGACGTTATGGGAAACACCAAGCAGAACTATGGTAAACCTCTCATTTGGTGGTTAAGCTTTATGTCACCTTGCCAGAATAAGCCTACCGTACCGTACGCGGCACACTTCTATACCATTACAACAAGCTTTAACTGACAGACCCAAATCAGCCACGGCTTTGAATCTTGATAAATATGATTTTGAGAGGACTTCTACAGTTTAGGTCATTTTCATCATAGGATTACCTTATAAACCTTGATCTAATCCAGCAGTGGAATAACTTAGGATATATGCATGCCCTGTGCAGGTGTTTGCCATGCTGATGACGTGCTCCAGGTCTTGAAATTCCCGGGAATGGATTTCCCCACCACACAAGACAAGAAAATGATTGGCGGACTCCTGGACATGATCTATAGCTACGCTACTACAGGGTAGGTGTAGTTGATTCTACTTTTTACAATATTAAAAACGTGATAGTTTGTATGTTCTTTACTTCGAGAGTACGACAAACGGTGTATTGTCTTGCAAACATGTATTTAAGTATTCATTACTTTTATTTTTTTTATTAATGGACTCAATCCCACTCTATAAGAAGAGCAGTGATTCTGCCAATGTCGAGTATTTTCTTGAATAGTGTTCACAATAAATAACAGGTGTTTAGTTTTTATTGCTTTTCATGGATTCGGTGAAGGCTTCTCCCGTAGAAGCAGGTTTCAAGACGCTATCGGGTCTAAAGCAAGTTGTCTTGAGACAAGTCACTTCAAACTCGATGCGGCGTTGATTTCAATGGATTCAGATCTTTATCACTTCATCAAACATTAGAACACAAACTACACCAAACTTGCACTCTAAAGCTCTTTAAATGATAAATATAAACCATTAAAATAGATCGACCATGCTTTTCGTTCGGCTACCGAATCCCACTATTCATACTTACTTACTGTTTAAAACAAATAATAAAAAATATAAGAAATATTGAGCACTATTTCGGTTAGACCTTAACAGGGCATACAAGAGAATAGGACACTCCTTAAAACTGCGTGATCAGGTGATCCATATACAACAACTTTTACTATGGGAGGAACATCGAAATCGTGGGTTTTTTTCAGATGCTTCATACATTATACCTCCGTAGCCGAGAGGCGATTATACCGGACTTGGTGTCGCTATCTCTGAGGTCCCGGGTTCGATTCCCGGTCGGTCAATGTAAAAAAATAACTTTTCTATATTGTCTCGGGTCTGGGTGTTGTGGTACCGTCGTTGTTTCTGATTTCTGTAACACAAGTGCTTAAGCTACTTATCACAGGATCAGAGCAGTGTATGTGATGTTGTCCAATATTTATTTATTATTATAATCGAGGTAGCAAATAAGCTTGTATAGACCATCAACAATTTTTCGATTTCGATGTTGCTTCCATAGAAAAACATTGTTGTATATGAGCAGCTGATCACGTGGTTTTAAGGAGTGTCCTATTCTTTTATACACCCTGTATATTATAGGCATATCTTTTTTTTTACAGCATCCCCAAATTCACGAACGGGCCAGTGTGGCAGCAGGTGACACCTGGTGCTGCCGAGCTGGACTACTTGGAGATATCCTCGCCAGACAAGGTGGAAATGAAATCGAGCACGGACTTCGGACATAAGTCCTTCTGGGACAGTCTAGGGTTCTTGGAGAATGAGAATTACCAAATTAATATTAGAGACGAACTTTAAATACTTTTTAAGGTTTACCTTGATTTGAGGAAATAAAAGTAACTAATGAGTATTAAGAGAATGATTAGACTTGATAGGATTCAGTAATTAGTTATTGGAAAAAGGAAGCCTCATAATAATTATATGAAAGCAATAAATATTAACAAATATTTATTTTCATAATTCAGTATTTCATATGTATGTATTTTCGTATGTAGATTTGTAGCCTGTATACCAATTTACTATTTAAACATGTTTGATATTACGCCCATGCGGATAACAATGCCTACAAAATGACAATTTTGTGGTTGATTTCTTTATTTGCATAATACGAGTATAATTTAGTAAATGATTATGTTTCTCTCATATTATAAGTGCTATACATGGTTACATTGCAAAGGGGTGCCAAATTTAAAAATAAGTTTTAGGGAAAAATACAGGGTTACATTGCTAAGGGGTGCCAAATTTAAAAAATAAGATCTATGGAATAGTACAAGAAAGCGTCTTAATCGTTATTATTTTTAATAATCGTATGTTACGAAAAAATATTACTTTAAAATATCGGAAAATAAAGCCAATAGACAGATAACGAAAGCCGCGCGGTCATTTATCAGAGGCGTAGGTACGGCGAGCCAACAAAGACGTTACGCAGTGCACATACGGTAATTTTTTTTCATGAATTAGATGTATTATCCACGCGTAAATTTTTTAACAGCTGATAAGAATAATTAAATGTAAAACAACTTTTTTTTTGTTCTTTGCATAGTTCGATTAAGACCGGATTCGACCAAGCTGGTGTAAGTTTTAACTTGAGAGTATACCGCTGCTTAATCTAGAGTAAGCTGATTTTTCATTCTACCAACCACTAATCTATGAAAAATATTTAAACGAGCGATTTTGACAATGTATAATAATGAGAATAAGTAAATGTCAAAGTTGTCACTTGTCAAATCCACTCTTGTCACCTAGAAACTGTCAAGTTGTATAATCTACCATTGGCATTCTGTTATCCTACAAAATTTAATTGTTGTGGCATCTGATGACAACCTAGCAAAAATAGATTACATGGATTTTAGTAGGTTTATCCATTCGTTCATCATTCACAATAAACTAAAACTGAGTATAGTGTATTCCTGAAGTAAGTTGGAAAAACGCAAACGAAGTTATCAAAAAGTAAATTCAAGAAGTAAAGTTATTCCTGTTATAGTTAAACTGGTTTAATTTTGTGTTTGGTCGAATCGGGCCTAAGTTACTGGTTCTGAGCCACTCCTAAAGATTTGGCTCCCCTTTGCAATGCAATCCTGTATATAGGCACAAATAATGTGGTCTGTTAACTTTTACAAAATTCTTTTTAATTCATTCATGTTTGCTAGAAGTTAAAAATATTTTTATAAAAGAATGGCTCAGTCATTATTTTCTTTATGTAAGATATATAGCGCTGTTAAATCTTATTTGTTTATTTCTATCTAATAATGCGTTTTTTTAATATTGAAATAATTAGTCATATTTTCAATCTATATTGAAAAAACAAAGTCGGGTCAGTTACACCAAGTCAAGAACGGCTGGGCCGATTTTTATGATTTATGATCTTTTGGATTTGTCTCCGTCCCGAATAGCAGAATAACTATTAAAACGTGGACAGCTAGTTATAAATAAACAAATATATTTCGAAAGAATGTGTTTTGATAATACATATTTTCATTAATACATAATATTATTAGCTATGTTGTGTTCATAGCAGCCAGATATTTTTAATAACGCCCAAATCATCATCATCATCACCAGTGTACGTCCTATGGCTGAAATGATCATCATCATTTCAGCCATAGGGCGTCCACTGCTGAACACAGGCCTCCCAATCATCGCGGGTGGGGTGGGACTGCCAATACTCGCCAGTTCGCCACGTTTGGCAGGCGGGTTGGCGAGTGCAGTTTTTTATAACATTTCCCACGCAGATGCTGCTGCCCGTCTCGTGATACAAGAATTTGTCGCCTCTTACGATACGCTTCCTGTTGGCCAAAATCATGCCTTTCTAAAAAGGATGCATAAAATTTAAAAATTACTATTTATTAATAAGTTAGTTCGGTTACTAAACTACTAACTTTCGGTTCGGCTGTATTTTGTTTGACTTTATAATTTTGTATAAATAAAAAAAGAAGTTTGAGTTAAATGCCTCAAAGTATTTTTCGTATAAGCTCTGTATTCTGTTTCTATTCTGTTTCTGGTTATTTACATTTTGAGAAATTGCCATATTATTTTGACTACCTTTTGAAACCAAACAATTTGTATCATGGCCACACATCAAAGAGGAAATCTGAAATCGCCTCCCTCTCTATTTCAAACATTAAATTGACTGGAAAGTAGACAATTTGGCATGCGTGGCTGATTGTTCTACCAGTTACAATTTTCCAATTAATATCAAGTGAGAAGGGCAAACGACATTTAATTGCTTTCATATAACTGGAAGTTTAAGCTGAACGTCAATTAGTAGCAATTCTCGATGTTTTATTAAAAGGAGTCAATGACTCGTGTTTTTACGAAACATTATAAGTAGTTGCTTTTTAATGTAACTGACTGGCTTGGTCTTAAGACGACGTCATTATGTTTTTTTTTAATACAAGAGCTTATATTTACTGTAGTGGCAACGATTCTCTATTAAATCGGCATCTTCTAAGCTTCTTTATCATCCTATCGTATCATTAAATATGAAAACGCACAATTTCTTCAAAAGATAAAAACCCTCTGCTGTTTTTTTGTCTTGTTGATAAAAGGCTGCCACGGCATGCAATGTGGCCAGAAGTATTAAATAAATATTCACTGGTCTATATGTTATCTTTTAAATGTATTTCATAATCACCTCAATGAAAAAACAATATTACTAACTTCTTAGTGACGTTGGTCATTTAAATTGGGAATAACTTGAAAAATAAAACCGTGTTGATCCCAAACAGTTGTTGTACTTAAGCACTAAGAGTTTCTTTGTATTTGGAGTTAAGCGTTGTAGATAAGATAATACAATAAGATAATATGAATTTTACAAACAGAGCCCTCTCACGCAAGAGCCTTTAGCGCAAATGTCTTCCACACACGTGTAGGTACCAGATCCATACTTATCGTGTAATTTCAATTTTGCTCATGATGATGGATACAATCGTTTAAAATATTAGACGAGTAGAATTTACACAATTTTATTAGTAGAGGGGTGGGGAAGGGGGGGGGGGGGAGACTGGGGATAGTTGACAATAGGCGCAGGTTGACTTAGATGTCATTCAACTAGAAGAATATTCACACGATTCGATGAGGGGTAGTCGAACGAAAAGCATGGTCGATCTATTTTAATGAATTTTATTTATTATTTAAAAAGCTGTTCGTTTGGTGTAGTTTGTATTCTAATGTTTGGTGAAGTGATAAAGGTCTAGAACTATTAAAATATCATTGTATTCAACGCCGCATCGAGTGTCAAGTGACTTGTCTCAAGACAACTTGCTTCAGACCCGATAGCGTCTTGAAACCTGCTTCTACGGGAAGAGTAGCCTCCACTGAATCCAAGAAAAGCAATAAAAACTAAACACCCGTTGTTTATTGCGAACACTATATCAAGAATCACTCGACATTGGCAGAATGACTGCTCTGTATATATAGCGGGATTGAGTCCATAAAAAAAATAATTGTAAAGTTTTTGACACTTAGGCAATTTACCTCTATAGTCAACTATCCCCGGTCTCCCCTAAATACCATTTAAATTGTTAATCAACTTGACATTCGTCTAAAGATTTTGTTATCATTCAAGCAAAAGTTACCCTTACTTACTTGGCTGGCTTTGCGATATTCAACTTTAACGTAGGTTGGTACTGCACTTTTCTGGCCCTCTGTACTTCCAAACGTCTGTGCTTGTTTTACCAATAATCCATAATTTGGTTGTTGCCAAGGGTTACCCGTTCACAATACTTACGAAACCTTTGAAATACAAAGAAATGATGAATTTATAATCCTGGCTTCGCGGAAGAAAGCTAATTTAATTATAGCAATATCGGGACGAAGTCTTGACTGCGAAATGTTTCACAGAGGAATTAAGCGCATAAATAAGGTTTCTTTAGTAATTTTATTTAAGAAGCAAATTGTTCGAAATAGCTTTGGCAGTAATACAGGGTGTCCCGTAACTTGAAAATAACTTTGTAACTACATATTTCAAACATTGTGTTGAACAACATTTGCTCTATGACTTTTGCAAAACAAGAAAATTAGCCACACAATATTTAAAAACAGTTGATTTAATTTGTTTGTATAGAAAGAAAACGCATACTTTTATTGCCGACCGTTTAGTGTAGTAGTTCGCGCTCCGGACTACAAAGCCTGCGGGTTTGAATCCCGCAGGAGGCAAATGTTTGTGTGATGAGGACGAGCATTTGTACCTAAGTCATGGCTGTTTATAAAAGTATATAAGTACGTTTATCCGTTATCTAGTCGCCATAGTACAAGCTTTGCTTAGTTTGGGGATAGATAATTGAAGTGATTGTGAAAATAATTTATTTTATTTATTTTTAAAAGTCATAGAACAAAAATTGTATGTATGGAATATGTAGTTTCAAGGTTATATTTAAGTTACGGGATAGCCTATATAGTTATATATAATTTATATCTAATTCGAACAATTTGCTTATGAGATAAAATCACTAAAGAATCCTTATAGCACGTAGAACTGACGGTCGATGGGGCAGAAAGGCTCTAGAACGGAGGCCGCGTACCGGCAAGCGCAGCGTAGGACGTCCACTTACAAGGTGGACAGACGACCTGGTAAAGGTTGCAGGAAGACGCCGGATGCAGGCCGATTCCATCCGGCCAATCTGAAAGTCAATTTATTTATTTATTTAAACAATTGCACAAAATAAAATCGTACAAGAGGTGGACTTAATGCCATGTGGCATTCTCTACCAGTCGACCATTAGGCTAAACAGAAATGTTTTGTGGGCGTGCATATGACGTTACAAAAATGAACATGATTATATAATCACAGCATAAACTACACACAGTATCTAAGTCAAATATTATAAACTAAATAATTTAATACATAGCCATCTGTATCAATGGGGTAGGTCAATGTTCAGCAGAGGACGTCGGGCTGAAATGATGATGATGATGATGATCCTTATAAGCGCTTGATTCTTATATACCTATAGATTATGTGGTTACGAGGTTATCCTTGAGTGTATTACGGGACACCCTGTGTACCTACTTTGACTTTGCGTCGGGTTCGGCGATCTCCAGTAATTCGGATCTATTCAGAAAATATGTTTCCTAAATTGGTTTTGAATAGAAAATTTGTTTTCTAAGTCTAGGAGTGCTGGGAGACGCCTTTAGCAAATCATGGTTATAAAACCTTAAGCACATATTTAACACTGTAAACATGTTTATATGTTATTATATTTGTGCTAATGTAGGTGTATGTCTTGTTAGCTGTCCATAAATAAATAAATAAATAAATAAATAAATATTTATGTATTACTAGGTGTTTACATTTTTTTTTCGGACGGACCTGTTCTGGCGTCGGTATCTGGCGGAAGACCTCGTCCGGTCTGTTTTTATTGCATTTACACTCTATTATATATTGGGGAGACCGGGGATAGCTGAATATAGGTGTAGATGACTGTCAAAATCTAGACTTATTTGACAGTGTTGCGTTTGCGTCACTAAACTAAGAGCAAGAAACAATGCCGCGTGTCCGGTGAGCAGAGAGAGAAAATACTTTTCGCACCCAGTTGAATAATGCAATACTTTCAACAAGGTAATTTTTTTTTACAGTTAGTCAATCTACCCTTAAAGTCTATTTTCCAGTGCCCTACATATAAAACTCTCTAAAAACAGACACAATTTCAGTGTCTCATGAACATGATTGAAGTAGTCACCAAAATCGCCAAAGAGTATCATCTTTATATTGCGTACTTAGTTCATACTTCAATAATAATATGTTACTTATAACAACTTTTAGTTTTTAGTCTACCTAAAAAGGAGACATAACAGACATTTTATTATCACGCGGTCTCACGCAAACGTTTGACAGCATATAAGTTAATGCATTAAACGACACTATTAATAAATAAAGTCTTTACAACTTAATAAATCGTGCGTAGGTTGTGATATAATCAGGAAAATGTCTAATATATCAAGTGAGATAATCCTAGCTTACTAACCTGTTCAAATGTCAAGCATAACGGAAGCTTTAATCATAGTTTAGTCATAGTAGAACTAAAATACAGTTGGGTCACTTCATAATAGGCGCTGTTCTCGGCGGCAGAGCCACCTCCTAGTGCGGCGGGATGTTATTGGTTACATTCGGTTACGACCGGGTGTAAGAAATAACATCCTGTCATAGTGCATCTCGGGCAACGGGAGTTAGTAATTACTTTCGGGGATTGCTAGATCACGGCTAAACTCTGCGTGGGGGGGGGGGGGATATGTGTGGCGGGCTTGGGCAGTCCGCTTGTGGATGCGTCTTCGCAAGTGAGGCACGTGTTGGGGATGAGGACTTCCTGCTCAACTCAACTTTTCCCCTTTAGTGGGCTAGTATGCGCAGGTCGGGGGCCCCTGCTTACGTTGCACAGCCTGCGTGTCCGTCGTGTACAGGATCACCCAAACATTATGCCTGCCAGGCATAGTAGCCGTACGTAGGCGATGCATGGATAGCTTTCCAGAACACGGGTGCTTATGTATGGCCTGCATACGTTTGCGTTGTACACCGCTAGTTTTTTAGTTGGTTGTAGTTGGCCTCGCCGGAAGACAGTGCTTCTCACTGTCTCCCGACGCGGAAGACCTACATAACCGGGCTGCTCCCCCGAGGCGGCCCTATGCGAAAAAAATTTTTCCAGCGTCAAAAACAAAAGAAAAAAGGCGCGGTTCTCATGCGGTGCATTCTTTCATAAAAGGAAACTATGCAAGTTTTCTTTAAAAAAAAAATTGTAGGCATTGTACAATGAAAATTAACAAGGATGCGTCAGATACCATACGCTCAATTACAAGTCAGTTCCAACCAGACAATAAATTTTGCCTAAAGCTGGCTCCGTGGCATTGCTCGTTGCCATATATTGAGGCTTGCTATAGTTACGGGCTCCGTTTCACAGTAACACACACTCAGTAACTCTTCGCTTAGCCATCATTTTACCATAGTTTATTTAGAACTGCAAACCTGTGTGCTTAAGTAAAAAATCAAAGAAAACAGAAAAGTCAAAGAGTAGGTAAGCAAGCTAAAGTGGCATTCGACTGGTCACGTTTACCGTAGAACCGATCACCAATAAGGTAGATGTGTTCTTGAGTAGAAACTGCGATAGGTAATAGGGAATATGCACGAAGATAACATATTATTTTTACTATACATATTTATAAGAAATTATATAAAATTATAGTGTTATTAGTGAAAACAAAATTGATTTTAGTTAAAAAATAACCGTAATATTAGAAATTAAGTATTGACCTAACCTTAGCTGTCTCTCTCTATAGCAACTTCTACAATTAAAAATGTATAGCGGACGTGTACTGTGACGTCACGGTATATGTCGGATCTCCTTGTCTAGCACGCGACTTTAATTGGTTGTAAAACTTGTAAGTCAGGTATTTATGAATATTTTTCCATATAAAAATATATGCATATACCTTCTTGCAGCATAGGGTTGTGAAGCATAGGGAATGTTAAGATGTTATACGCAAAGCATGCAGCGGATAGAAAGAAATAATCGATGATCGGTAAGTGCATTGCATTAAGAGAGGCCTATGTGTCAGTACACTTAAATAATTTCTTTTCATGGGTTCTAAAGATGATGCGGCTGCGTCGATTGAAAAAGACGTTGAAGAGATCCCTAAAGAAGAGTGGACCCGCTGTTTCAGTCAATAGGTCTATCGTATGCGGTGGAAAGAAACAGAGACTACTTCAAAAGTCAATATAAATATTATCAGGTTTCTACGCATGAGTTCGTCTTTTTTTTTCATAAAAACTTTTTAAACTCAAACTCAAAATATTTATTGCAATCATGTGGTGACAAATGTTGTTCAAAGAGGTTTACAGTACCATAACATGAACCCTGGAAAGGGCACCGCAACATTGTTAAAAACACTTAAAATGAAATAATTACAATTATCATTATTACTTAAATTAAATATACATCTACTATAATTTATATGATCGGACTAACTTACCTAGTGACGTCCGATCCTCAATTATGTGAAGTAATCTCGTCCTCATTGTGTACAATGTAGTACGCACTTTTTGCTACTGCACTGATTACAATCTTCAAAGTTAGGCGCGTGCATGAACGCGTCATTAAACTAAAAAATAAATAACCGGAACGTGCCCGCACCGTCACCTATCAATGTCATCTGTCACCTGTCAATGTCATTATTTCAAAGGATAAAACTGGACACAACTATCAAAAAGAAGGGAAACTAAGTAGTATGTAGGTATTTATAGCATATAATCTTTTTTGTACTTTAAGGATTGATAATTACATACTATCTGGGTCGGGCTGGGGATAGGATGAGGACGAGATTACTTCACATAATTGAGGATCGGACGTCACTAGGTAAGTTAGTCCGATCATATAAATTATGTTCCATAATCTCGTCCTCATTGTGTACAATGTAGATGTTCAAAGAGGAAAGTTGTGTCGACAAAGCAATATAAACATTTATTATGATCATTTATATGATTTGCTAAAGTCTTCGCACATGATAAAACTTTATTTTATTAACTATCTATTGGTAGATGCTTAATTCAAGTTTTATCTAACAAGGATATAGTTGTTTGATTAATTCATTGGAATTAATCAACCAACCCTGTATATCGATACAACCCTGTATATCGATACAACCCTGTATATAGATACAATCCTGTATGATGATACACCTTGTGTGATGATACACCCTGTATGATGATACACCCTGTATGATAATACAACCCTGTATGATGATATAACCCCGTATGCTAATACAACCATGTATATTGATATATTCTCATCCCATTTGATGACACAAACCTGTACCTATTTTATACCATACAGGTGGGCCAAAAAATGTGTAGGAATTCTATAAAATCGAAAATAGCAAATTTTACTTTAATTGCAATACTCTTTTATTTTTGTTAAAACTGCAAGTCTTTATGAATTTATAGATTTGCTGGGACTGATCCACCTGTTGTACACTTTTAAGTTTGTGCAATAAAGTTTTAAATAAATACCCCGCGCTATTAAGTAGGTATATTCTTTACGAATAAACTAGAGATCACGCAAACGAAATCGCGGGGCAACAGCTAGTTTAATAAGTTGTCATGGAAATGGAGCCAATGCTTTGAACTATTAATATCCGTCTCATTTATCCAGTAGTATGTAGTACATACTTAGTATATGGTTACCTAACAAGGTAAATTTATCGATGTGCAAGTAGGTAGTTAAGCTAGTATTTCTTCTGAAAAGACTTATTTTATTTTATATAATAACAAAATCTAGTAACCTTTTAAGTTATCATTGTCTGTAATACAATTTTTTATGCAAATAAATTAGTCTTAGGTATTCTTAATAACTCCTGTTCAAGGTGTAGTTCCAAAGTAAAGGAAACTAAAAAAAATAATATGGATGTTTACTATCGCAAATTTTTCATTAATTATATGTTATAAATAAGGAAATTATATACAAATACTACTAGTATTGTTCCAGTAGGGATCCTATTTTGTTGACAATAGTTTCAACATTATTTTACTGAGAAAGATTGATTTTTACTCATCTTCTTAGAAAACCGTTATATGTGTTACACTTGTATGGCTGGAAATCAGTATGAGACTTCCTGCACTTTATGTGTGGATCCCTGGTAGGGGATATTATTAAGTTAATGAAACAGTCTGAATACTTATTTATAAAAAGATTCAATGACTGGTCAATTCTTGTAAGCTAATAAAAAATAATAATTAAATAAGTAATAATTTACCAATACATCACATCGGATAAGATAGAAAGTTTACTCCGGCTCAAAATACTTGTAGCAGCCTTACAGCCTTAGTCCAATAACAAGGTAAGGCAACATTTATTGCCTGCATTGCCTTAATTATTGCCACTGATCAATGCCTCTATGGTCTCATCCTTTTTTTTTTTTTTTTCATTTAAGTTAAGTTAGAAATTTTCTGTCATTATTTATCATCTCCATTTTTGCTTTACATGGTAATTTAATATCTAATAAAATTATTTATACATAGACTTACATAGGTACTTGATAATCTTCAATTATAATTGTAAGATTCATGCCTTAATTTAAATAATAATTTTAAGTCAGTAGTATATTTTTTATGAAGTTTATAGTTTCATGGATACAATTTTAATTTTTTTAATTATGTTTTAATAAATCATATTTTATTATAATCATCTATTTAAATATGAACCTTTGTTATCCACCTGGGATAATTCAGTTTATTTACTATCTTTAGTATCTTGATAATTTAATGATTGGATGATTATTTATCTTTGTCTTCAATTTTTGGTATCAAACATTTTCACAAATAATAAAATGTCTAGAAATATATGGTTTATAACAAAAATATATTAAAAATATATTTAGGTCAGATTTGAAAATTCAAGTTATCATTGGAACTTTGTGTCTAGTTTTGAATTTCTCTCACTTTTCCAAAGGTAGCAGGTACCTACTTAAAAATTAAAATAATTGGTTTTCGACCTTATGACAAGTACATAAGGATCAATTATGGTGCGACATTTTTGCCTGTAAATAAAGCTGCATAAATCTTTCCATGGGTTTTTACTGACTGAAAATATTGGAATATAACATACAGTTACAGTTAAAAAAGTTTTTAATTATGGTAATTTTTATCTTGTTGATAACAAGGAGAATTATTTTTCCATTTCTGTAACAGTGATCTTCACTCACATTATTTGTAAGTAACACTCATCTTGAGTGTGTCTTTATTTCACTTGATGAAGACTAGAAATAATCTAACTAGCCATGGCAATCAGCTAGAATAATAACCTTAAGTCAGTAACAGTGTTAAATTTTAATTGCTTTCATAGATTATTATAGAATCTTGAGAATTAAGCTTGATACTATGAGAATTTAAGGTTTACCCGGTTGTAACCAGATCTAATATTATAAGTTACACAAATGGGATACCATATCAGTTGTATAGGAACATACAAACATGCACCAGCCAGCATCAATTTGTCATGGTCTCCAAACAGGGAGTCAACTTCCCTGTATTATGAGGTACAAGACAATGTATATCGCCAGGGTCATTCGACCAGAGTATCGAACCTGGGACCTTTTACGTTAAGGCACTTCACGAATCAAGTGGACTAATGATCTTTAAGTCACAGATATCAATTAGCAATGTCAAGTAATGTTTATTAATTTATTTAAGCTTTTTAGTAAAATATAAGAGAAAAAAAAAACTTAATATGGTCATAACTACATGAACTATTGGAGTAAACAGGTTGTTTTCTATGGTATGCTTTATAAAGTCTTGCCCTCTTGGGCCAACATCAAGAAGTATCTCAATTACTTGTGGTAAAAAACTTGTGGAAATCCACACCGAGATAAACCATAATTTGTAAAAGCGCTATTTATCATTGACTTGTATGTATATAAATGGGGCAGAATAAGACAAGCAGATCTGAGACCAACAGATTGTCTTGGTACCATTAATGGTTGCCAAAGGCCCAATTTGATAGTAACAACTGATGAAATTATTAAAAACTTAAAATCTTTATAAAAAGACTGAAATTGTCTAGGTAAGTATATGACTTGTTTACACAAGACTCAGAATTCCTTAAGCCTTCAATATCAGCAGGCAAAGGAGCTTCTTTCATAGCCTCCTTAGAGTCAAAGTGTTAATTTGAAAAAATTACTAAGACGGAGGGCATTACCTCATGGTCTCGGTACCCATATTCTCCCTCCTCTCTTTTTTTCTTCAGTGGCATTCGAAGATATGTATCGTCTTGATACTTTTGTGTTCGACTATATTTTCAACTTCAATTAATGAAGTCGGTCTCTGGTCAACCTTATAAGATTTGCAGACCCGCAATATTATAACAAAAATTTTAAGCCACAGGCTAACCCCTCGTGAAAGCAAGTGGAAGTGTTATAATTCTGCTGCGAGACAGAAAAGAGGAATAATTGTTCTCTCGGTACATATGATGCGCTAGAAGAATTTTATAATATTAATAACTTACCTTATGCTATTACAGATCCTTTGTAGTATATTTCTGGTGCAACATTGTATCGGTCTCATGGTCAACTCTTCATGAAGACTAGAGCCATAATGTTACGTCTCAGGAGGAATCCCTCGAGGAGACGCTTCAGACTGAACAAAAACCCACTGGCCACTCCATCGTAAAGGCCAGTGCTTCTGTACAGAGCAGTTTCTGTGGAGTCATTCGGAGACATGACAGACAACTAGAATGAACATATTGATCACCAACGGCCAACCTCCCGTGAAGGCTCCGATGTCATTCATTCTGAGACATGAGAGACAACTAGAATGAACTTAATGATCACCACGGCCAACCTCCCGTGAAAGCTCCGATGTCATTCATTCTGTCTCGTTTGCGGGCTGAAGAATAACGCAACTCTGTCACACACACTCCTTGTTTTCATGATTAATTTCTGGCTGATTATGTTGTTGGAGTGGAGGCCACGTCTCGGCGAACGTAGTGTAGGACGCTTCTCAACTCGATGGGCCGACGAACTCGGGAATATGGCTAGATACATTTGTATCAAAGCAGGAGATCGTACTCCTTGGCGCTCTTTGCGTCCTTCCCGTACGTCCAGCAGTGGGCTGTAATAGGCTGAGATGATGGTGATGGTGATGATATTATAAATATAATAACACTAAAGTTAGTGTGCTGTGGTGGTGATAGAAATCGTAGTAATCGTAATAATTGAGCCGAGGTATCGGTCCAACAATTTCACAAATTCAACTGACAAGTTTTGTTTTCCAGCCACCATACTTTTACACAAACATCACCGTATTTTCTTCTTGGTTTTTTGCATTTGTATGTAAGCTGTAAATCACTAATTAGTTTAAAAACTAATTTATTCTAAATATTTATGTCTTCAGTGCTGTGTACAAAAAAGTACAATGACATTGACAGGTGACAGATGACATTGATAGGTGACGGTGCGGGCACGTTCCGGTTATTTATTTTTTAGTTTATTGACGCGTTCATGCGTGCATGTGCCTAACTTTGAAGATTGTAATCAGTGCAGTAGCAAAAAGTGCGTACTACATTGTACACAATGAGGACGAGATTATGGAACATAATTGAGATCACGTTAAATAAATAGTTAAGAATTATTTTCCTTGTCACTAAAGAACTCCTGCAGCGAGAAGTAGCATTTTTGAGAAAGGTTTCAGTGTGAATCTATTATTGTGAACCATTGTGACCGTATTCAATACTTTTACTGCCTGCCTGTGAGCCTACTATATTGGACTTTAACTGTGGTAGCATAGTTTAATACACACGGGATGAACGATATATCCCGATCTATCTTGTTACAACATCGTAGGTGTAGGATTTATGGTGTTTTGCAATAAAGAACGGTTATTGCAGTACGTTTTTTATAACACACCTTTATTTCTACAGCTCTCCGTATTCGTAACTTGGATCATGTATAAGGCGGGTAAAAAGGGTTTTACGTGCTATATAAATGTTCAGTGTCATGTCATAATAATGAAATGTCAATGAGATTGCCATTCGGTCTTTTCTTTAACCATTTAAGTGATTTAACTTGTAAAGTACGTTTTTCTTTGCTTGGCGAATATTGCAAACAATCTTGGCATGTCTTTTTAAAATAACTATTAAATTTAAAATTTAAAAACAACCCCGACCGAAGTGTGCAGCATCAGCTCAAGGCCTCGATCAGCTTTTATCTAACACCGACTTATTGAAACCATTCTTATGAGTCCGAACAAGTTTGTCAAGTAGGAAATGAGTTTGTAGCGACATCTATCTCGCTACATATAAAACTGACGTATCCTACATCGCAATATTAAAGTTATCGGAGCGATTGAAGCATATATACAAGAACCCGACAACAACCGTCGGGCAGTAGCCCACCAGACACAACACCCGTCTGGTCGAGGATCCTCCCTTTTCAATGGGGGATGAGGAACTTTACTCCCTGTTCCTCTCACCCCCAAAAGTTGATAACCTTCAAACAGCTGAACAGGTCTTCATAAAATATAGCTAAGATCCATCTCTGTTATATCAGCTTTAAAACAAAAAAATACTACATCAAAATCGGTCCATTCGTTTAGGAGCTACAATGCCACAGACAGATACACAGATACACACGTTATACTTATAACACCCCTCTTATTCGTCAGGGGTTAAAAACATAAGTTTGTAAAATCAACTAACTGTTAGAATAAAAAGGATTTTTAGTAAGTTAATATTTTTGTGTTCATTTTATTTTTAAATGAATATATTTTTAAAAAAGGAACTTCGAGATTGTTTACATTATTTTACAAGCAAAGAAAAACGGACTATAGACATATAATTCACTGTTCGCGTGGTTTTTGCAAAACCATAGTTAGTCTATGGTAATATAACAGTTGAAAAAACCCTAATTAACTAACTAGCATGTATTTTATTTAAAAAAAAAACAGTCTAAACTAAAGACCATACACGAACGAAGTTGCGGGTAACAGCAGGTGTCACATTTTTTTTACATACAAAAATGTTTGCCAACTAAACAGCGTCATCTAACGGTAAGAAGTGCCATCTATAATGACAGTTATCTTACATCCTGCGGGAACTGTTCATGTTTCCGGGATAAAAAGTAACTTATCTGCTATTCCAGCCTGCCTAGCATGAGCACTAAAAACACGATATGATATGATATAGCGAAATATCGACACCAACTTTAAAAATATGATAGATTTAGCCGCCATTTTAAATTTTTATAGAAACAGCGATCTTAATATGTGACGGCGATTCAACATGGCGACTATATCTATCATATTTTTACAGTTGGTGTCGATGTTTCGCTATATCATATCATATCGTGTTTTTAGTGCTCATGCTAGGCAGGCAGGCTATAAATAATCCATTCCTGTACCAAATTTCATCTCGATCCGTTAAGCAGTGATTGAGTAACAAAAATCCATCCATCTCAGCTTTCGCATTTATAATATGAGTTAGACAAGGTTAAACTGTCTCTCTAATAGCATTAATTTTGATATTAATTTCACAAATGGGTGCAATAAGGTCTTCTATAAAATCATAAAAGTGTATTACTTTATGTTTATGAGTATAAGACGAGGGTAAGATATGACATACCATTTGTTATTGGCCTTTCTGATATTTAATTAAGTAATTTTTAACCCGAAGACTCCTATAGAGCGTAAAATGGAATTTCATTATTATTTACGACCCGTAATTACATTCAAAAGTCGATAAAACCATCCTAGGATATTAACAAATTATGCATTTGTGTCCTTAAAATACTTTTGGCTATTCGAGTATTTACTCGTTATGTACAGTTGGTGACCTTACTACCTATGTGTTGTTTTTATCAAGTTTAGCACAAGTATTATTATTTTTATTTATTTATTTTTTACATGGACTAAATCCTGCTTGGATTGAGGATTTTGCCAATGTCGAGTAATTCTTGATATATATAGTGTTCATAACAAATAACGGGTGTTTAGTTTTTATTGTTTTTCTTGGATTCAGTGAAGGCTACTTCCCGTAGAAGCAGGTTTCAAGACGCTATCGGGTCTAAAGCAAGTTGTCATGAGACAAGTCACTTGACACTTGATGCGGTGTTGAATACAATGCTATTTCAACAGTTTCAGGTCTTTGTCACTTCACCAAACATTAGAACGCAAACTACATTAAACTTGCACTCTAAAGCTCTTTAAATACCATTAAAATAGATCGATCATGCTATTCGTTCGACTACACCACACCGAATCACAAGTACCTATTCTTAAAAATTTACCTTGGCCTCGTGTCAACTCTCAAGGGTGACATCCACTTGACACTCCGTCTTCCTCAAGAACGTTTAAAAATCATAAGGTAGGTCGAGGCATAGGAGTCCTCACAGCACTTATTACACTGATAATACTTTCACAAAATCACAATACCCGTTATTTGACGTTCAATACATTTGTTTATTTTTGTATGCATGAAGCACTTAGAGAAGTTACATACGGTAAACTTGACACCATTACTTGGAAAAATAAAAATGATTTTTTCGTCCCCGAAGAAAAATAATTTTATTTGGAGCTAAAGTAATAAAGATCAAGCGTAGGTACATAAAATAATAAGAACACATTGCTTCTCTCAAAATCTCATTTTGTGTCATGTCATGTTTGTGTTTGAAAATAAAAAACACTCTGGAGAACAAAAAATAAATCATGTACGAATATCTATAACATTGTACAAAGCTGTACTGTACTAGCCGTACGGTGCGTAATGTAACAAGTTACAAAGCGAGCATTCGTGTAGCCAGTACAGGAAAACGCGCGAGCAACGAGCCGGTCATTGCTCGCACCGAATGCTCTACCCGCTGTCGGTGTCCCTTTGAGTGCTACGCGCTTCAGTATGCTGCGGCGAGTCGGCACGAGCGCATGTGGCAGAAGTGCACAACCTTCGATTCTAGTTATTTCGGGCCTTTCCTTTTTTTTTAGCGCGGGTATTATTAGTTTAAAAATGCAACAAGAAAGTTTAAAATGTTATTTAGTTTTTTTGTTTCTAATTTAGAGCACGGTCTTGAACGGTCTCAAAACGAGCATTTTATACGGAGTTCAGCACAAGGCGCGTAATGAAACATGTTCGCTGTAAATGTTTTATCACTACGTCCTGTAATGCCGGTCAGTACCAATCTAATTCTTCGGACTTCGTAAATAGTATTATTGGTTTAAAAATGTTCGTAATTTTTGGCGCATGATTTATTCGACGATATATTTCAGCCGGTTGCAAGCCGCGCGACGTGTTCTGCGTGTGAATGAATTGGAAAGCGAAGTTTTACGATCTTTAAGTATTTCTTGAGGAAAATTGTATAGATAAAATGCATATTTTTCACATTCAGGAGGTGGGGCTGATTACACTCGCTGTGTAATGTTTTAAACGAATGAGACTGTATTATTTAAGCCTTCGCGTCCCACTTTCTTGTTAGACCTGAAAAACAAAGAAAAACAGAAAAATGTTTTGTGGCACGCGAAGGGTTAATAGTCTATAGTTACTTGTTTTAATACACAATGTGACTTTATGAAGATAAATTTCATGACCAATTAACCTTGTGGGCGAGGCAAGACTAAATTATAAAATTCAAACACAGAATGTATTCTGTAATCTTTATTTTGCCCTTGTACGGAGGTGTTAATTAGTTCAACCTTAAAGAGTTTATACAGTTAACGGCAAGTCAATCTATTTAAAACAAAAACAACTTTATCTAACCGATTTTCAACTTAAATTCCATCACATAGAGATCATTATCAAAATATGAGATTCCTAAGTTTTGTGGTAGGTTTTTGAGGTGTTCACTGTACACAACACAATATCTGTGCTTAAGTATGTCTGTCTGTGTCTCACTTGATGGTTAAAAAGACTTAAGCGAATTTTCCTATTTAGAGACAAGAAAATTGTAATAAGTATCTGCATGACGACGACGACCTCCGTAACCGAGAAGCGAGTATACCGGACTTGGTGTCGCTATCTCTGAGGTCCCGAGTTCAATTCCCGGTCGGTCAATGTAGAAAAATAACTTTTTATATTGTCTTAGGTCTGGGTGTTGTGGTGCCGTTGTTGTTTCTGATTTCTGTAACACAAGTGCTTAAGCTACTTATCACAGGATCAGGGCAATGTATGTGATATTGTTTAATATACAATTAATTAAGAACTTTTGTAATTTGTACTGATACTGTACAAACTGAATATGATGGACTCCACGCCATAATGCATGAAAATGAAGCATCCTCTATCGTGCGGACAAGTTTTTAAATTGTTGTTCACTCAGGCACACATTTTAGTCATCTCCTAAGACAGTTGGACGGAGGTTGCATCTGTTCCATCGATTGGCTGACTAGAAGGGCATCAAGTTAATCAAATTAAGTCAAAACCTGCTTCACTTGATTACTTACTAACTTAGCGTCCTCATTTTTAGGGTTCCTTTCCTCAAAATATAAAAAGACCACTCCGTTGTCCGTCTGTCTGTCAAGACCTTTTTTCATAGAATCGCGTGGAGATATCAAGTTGAAATAATTTATTTAATACTAAGCTTGCAATGCTTAAAGCTGTGAATAAAACAAATTTCTAAGCCAAGGCAATCAAAAAATTCTGCATATTATTATACTTGCAAGGGAATTAAAACATATAGGATACTTTCGGTTGACCTAGAATCATGAAATTTGCATGAAGAATTATTATAGCCATGTGCTATAAAACATTTCATCAAAGGATACAATCTGCAATCAGTTTAAGTGCAATTACAAAAACTTTGTTTTTGGATTATAACAATTTGTATAAATTAACAAAGAGTGAGAGATTAACAAAGAGAGTTATGATGAGAAGGGAAGAGGAGCACGTAACGAGGAGAGCGATGGGTATGAGTATTGTTGGTTGGAGAAGATCTAAGAAGAGTGGATGGGTTGTGTGAGGAGCGATATGACTGAGAAGGGAGTTTATTGAGTGACCGGACCGGATTAATGACGAGTGACCGGATTGCATAAAAGAGAAAGACATACTGCGCCGACCCCAGATGACCTGGGAACAGGGCAGGCGAATGATGATGATAAGTTAACAAGTACAAGTAAAATTTGTACAAGTTTAGATGTATTCGTTATCTGGTACCACAATGATTTGCTACTATGTGACCATGAGAATTGGTCGGTTATCTGACGCATATTATATCAAATACTGTAAATAATTTTGGAGCTAATCATTACAACGTCATGCCTAAATAAGCGAGATGGATTAATACGAGTAAATGGGTTTTACTATTCACTATTATTATTCGTTAATTACTTAACTCAATTTATTATTATGAGGTTTGAATAGTTATCAAAATTTATTTTAAACAGAGTATAAAACAAGCTACAACCATTTACACCAGGCTTCATTAGGACTGAAAGAGGATTTGTTTATTTGAAGGACTGTCAGTGGTATTGGAAATCCTCTGTTTATCATTTTATCCTCTTTAAGTGAATAGCAATGGTTAGTGAAATTGGAGCTCAATGTAACAGAACCCGGTGATACTCAGTGTGTTTTGCCCTGGGGGAGCCCTAGACAAGTAATCTCATCATTATTTTAGCTTTAGGACGTCCACTGATTAACATAAGCGTCCCACAATGACTTTCAAATTGCCAGTTGGAAGCAGTCTGTATCCAGCGGCTTCTTACAACCTTTACCAGGCCACCTGTCCAATTGTCCATCTCGTGGATTTGAAACAATTAGTGTGGAATCAATACAGTGTTAAGTTTAAGAACCTACCTATTATTTATGATTATTAGAAAAAAAAATAACAAAGAACTAGGTTTGATTAAGTACTTTAGAAATTAGAATAGTGTATCAAATAAAGGTTTCAGTCCTCAAAAAATGTTAACTGTGGATGTTAATGAATTTCATTTCAGATACCAATATTTTTTACACGTCAACATTAACTAATTGAGTCGTGTATGGATGTACTGTATCAAAAATGACTTTTTAGCCTACTGGTACTAGAAGAGAAACACACATGGCATTAAGTCAACTTTTTGTACGATATTAATTTGTGCAATAAAGTTAAAACAAATAGAAAAGCCCCCGAAATAGGAAGTAAACTAATATACTAGGGACTGCTCAAATATAGTTGACTTGCGACAGTTGCGACTAACATTAAAATTCCAAAAACTTTTTTTTTTCTTTACACACCTAGCTCATAGGGTAATAAGTATTGGTTCCATAAAGAAAGTTGACACAGACTACGTTGGTAGGGGCAGAGCCGTCTTAACATATCCCGGGGCCCTGCGGCACACAAGAATTCGGGGCCCCTATTGCAAAGTTAACGTTAGTTAGTATACTGTTGGAATGAATTCATGACTTCCAAAAAATGATTTCATAAATCCGTAGTATAGTTTTAAATTTTCCCTTAATTTTTATAGGCTTTGACCCTCTTTTCTTTTTTTTTTTCAGTTAACAGTGTTTCTTAGTTTACAAACATGTTTTAGTGCTTTGGGGCCCCTGTGGGGCCGGGGGCCCTGGGCACAGTATAGTATATAGTATGGTAAAGACAGAACTGGGTAGGGGGTGACAACTTTCTCAGAATAAGTTCTTCTTAGAAAACCGACTAAGAAGAACTTACATACAGTCTGATTTCAACAAGGTTGTACCAGTATTTTACACGTGCACCCAGTAGGTGGAGTTTAATATACGGCACGTGTATCAAGTTTCAAAATAACTTTCTAGACTGCGTTTTATCTATCCATCCGAAAGATTCACTTTGCCCTCACGCCAGGAACTTAATATTCATCATGTACCTTGCAGTAGGTGCTTGAGAAACGAATAAGGCATCGCTAGAGCATGTTTAATTTATTTTAAACTAGCTTTCTTGCTCGTCTTCGTCTGCGTTTTTAAACTATAACGGCCACATCTGTCACAGAACCGATAAAAAGTGGAGTGTTCCTGTGTGAAGACCACGCCTCGGCAAACGTAGTGTAGGACGCCCCCCAGCTTGATGGACCGACGACTTTAGAAAGATGGCTAGCAGTAGCTGGATAAAAAAACGAAGAAGATGCAAAAATCGACGCATCTTAGATGGACTTAAAAAATTTAAGTAACCATGTGGTTTTTAGTCAATTTTAAGTGTTTCGTATTTTGGAGTTACTTATTTAATTAATCGGTCTCCTGTTTACTTAGATTAACATTTATCAGAGTTCATATACAATAAAGGCGGGCCTTAATTCGCAAAAAGACTCTTACGTCGTTTTCGCTTTTCAGCATTTTATAATTTATTCTAAAGACATTACATGCCACATTAGCGACATCGCATATTTCGACGACCTTCGCACCCGAGAGGCGAGTTAACGGACTTGTTGTCGCAATCTCTGAGGTGCCGGGTTCGATTCCCAGTCAGTCAATGTAAAAAAATCACTTTTTTATGTTGTCTCGGTCTGGGTGCTGTGGTACCGTCGTTGTTTCTGATTTCTGTAACACAAGTGGTTAACTTACTTATCATATGATCAGAGCAATGTATGTGATGTTGTCCAATATAAAAAATATATAACATCCTACTAATATTATTGCTTAAAGTTTGTAAGGACGTATGAATCTTTGTTCTTTTTCACGTAAAAACTACTGAATGGATTTTAATAAAATTTGGTATACTGATACACCATAACCTTGATTAGCACATAGGATACTATTTATCCGGTTAAGGTCAACGCAGACGAAGTCGCGGGCAAAAGCTAGTGATTCATAATCCAGGGTTCTTCCGTTTGAGCGCGTTACACGGCCCTGCAACTGTAGCGTTAAGATGAACAGAAAATTATATAATAGTAAATAAATAAATAAATTGTTTTCACAATCATACCAATTAGCTAGCCCCAAACTAAGCAAAGCTTGTACTATGGTGACTAGATAACGAATAAACATACTTAAATATTTTTTCATACATCCATGACTTAGGTACAAATGCTCGTGTTCATCACACAAACTTTTGCCCCTTGCGGGATTCGAACCCGCAACCGCTGGCTTTGTTGTCCGGAGCGCGAACCACTACACCAGACGGTCGTCAAATCTCTCAATAACAATGGAAATAAATCAGTATATTTGACAGCCTTATTAAACCGGCCTATTATGTACCTACTAACACGCACGTCGCACACATAATGTCTAATGTAAAATATTTTATTAAAAGCCACAATTATTTTCATATCTCAGTGAACGATTATTCGACAAATTACACAAAAAACCTTCCATTCTACATTTATTCAAATGGAAAATAGTTTTGTAGAATGTAAGAACTGTGCAGTTTGCAAACCAATTGTCCAGGTCCCAAAATAAGAATCTACAATCTATCATGTTTTTCAAATGAAATTTTATCTAAAGATATCAAAGGTGACATTGGGCTTAACCTCGAGCACTAAAACAGTATTACTTCAACCTTCTTTTGTTAGTGCCATGTGGGGACGGCCGTAAAGAATACACTTCCTCACCGCCAACAGGAGGCGTGTCGTAAGAGTCGACTAATTCTTGTAGCACGAGACGGGCAGCAGCGTCTTAAATCTCATAAAAAAAACTGCGCTTGCCAACCTGCCTGCCAAGCGTGGCGAGTATTGGCAATCTAGTGATGGCAATGATCAGTCATTGGGGGAGGCCTTTGTTCAGCAGTGGACCTCCTATGGCTGAAATGATGATGATGATGATGTTTTGTTTTTAGGGTTACGTGTCTCAAAAGAAAAGAACGCTTATTAGATCACTTTGTTGTCCGCCTGTCTTTCTGTCTCTTTGCAAAGGCTCTTATCATCTTAAATCAAGTCAAGTTGAAATTAATTTATGATTCTCGGGTCTGAAATCCAATACAAAAATAAATAAATGATTTGATCAGTAAGTAAATAAATGATTTGATTTGATTTGATTTGCAGCTGCGAGAAAATCAAACTTTTAAGTCAACTTAATCAAAAGGTACGGCTGTTTATACCGTCAAGGGAATCAAAATCTATAGGGTAGTTGCCGTTGACCTAGAATCGTGAACTTTAGCAAGAAGCAATATATAATAGCATGTTTTTTAATTTTATTTTTTTGATTTATTTTTAAGAGGGTTTCTTCTCAGAGAAGATGCCACCCTCATAGTATAATTAATTAACCAACGTTTAAGTGCACATTGCACTAACTTATATAATAGTTTAGCATTTTCTGACCGAGGGTCCGCCAAGATGTTACAGAAACCAACTTCGCATTGAAAATTAATATTTTGGAAAAACTGCATTCTTTCGGCATCATTCCGGACACATTCCATGATGATATGATAAACTGATTGATCCTCAATCTTATCACATTCATCACATTTTTTTGTGCTAGTTTTTTTCATGAGAAAGCCAAAACTATTCAAAGGAATGTGTCCAGAGCGAATTCTAAGGGCAATTACTGATTCAGTCCGGCTCGTCTCTGTACCATCAAACCAAGGGCACCTGCACAGAGCAGGCTGGATTGTTCTGTAAAAATGCCCTTCGTAAGTGATTTCTCGTCAAAATATTCGCCATTTGTTGGTACAACGCTTTATCGCTAAGTAAAGCAAGTCTGTATAAAAAGGCAAACAGTTAAAGCAGGTGCCGTTTTCTGCTGTTTTCTTAGCTAGAGTATCAACTCTTTCGTTGCCTATTATGCCAGAAGTTAAGTAAAGGGGAAAAGTCCGAACACCGATGTTACTGGAAGCGGATCGACATCGGATTGCGGCTATTGTCAAATTACGGGATGAACGAACTAGTTAAAAGTTACGGAACCCTCTGTGCGCGAGCCCAACTCGCACTTGGCCGGATATTTGTCTGTTTCAAGTGACTTATAAACAACACTGCTAAGGTAACACTACCTTAGCGGTGTTCTTAGGTTCAATAGGCATTTTATACTAAATATGTATTCGTTCTTTTTGGTAGACAGCTAATTACACTATATTTCGTTGAGGGGGGGGGGAGGTATTTGTATACCAGGTGTCATTATTTTGGAAAATTCCATGGTGATTCCGGTCGGTAATTGGTCGAATAATAGTGTGGACACCCGAATATGACGTCAGCAAGACCTTCGAACTTTCAACCAGTCTTTGGAACTACGAGTATATTTGAAAGTCAATGGAGTATCTCTATAGTAACTAGGTAGATACATTCTTCAATTGGGCCTTCATAATTATAGGCTTAGCGGTTGAGGACCTTGTTATCATTTCAAACAACCATAACGACTGACTTCTACTATCTAGAGGTCATTCCACCGCAACTGGCTGAATTAGCCGACGTACTACTTGTTAATAATGTATTCTATATTAATTTGTCAACGATAAACCCCTTCAGAAATAGGAATGCCAATTTGGCCAATGTGGTTCGGAATACAGGGTGTACAAAAGAATAGGACACTCCTTAAAACCACGTGGTCAGCTGCTCATAAACAACATTTTTTTCCATGGAAGAAACGTCGAAATCGAAATTTTTTTTAGATGCCCCTTACAAACTTACGCGCTACCTCGATAATAATGTATGGAGCTTCTAAAAAAAAAACACGATTTCGATGTTGAAATGTTGTAAAAGTTTCCGCGAAATCCTTTTTAAAAAAATATGAAAATGGAATTAAATTGTTAGAGCCTCTCTTAGCTTAGTTGTATTTTTTTACAATATCACCAAATAATCAATCCTCATACTAACTAGGTTGTACTTGCTTAGTATTTTTCTAATTTGCATGAATTGACGAAGTGCACAAATGGCTAATATTATTTTGTTTCATTGCGAGTTGATTTTTCGTCGTTCATCAAGAGCAGACAAATCAGTAATTGATTACTGGGTTACATATTTAGGTCGCATGCCCACTAAACTTTGCTGCTATTTGGAATACACAAGATAAATTTCATTATTGTATTACAAACTTTAAACACGTCTGTCTTCATGAATATGCAATTGCAAACAGTTATTTAATTGGTCAAAGAGGATTTATATTAGTAACGGTAATGATATTTGTGTAGTTATGTCTACAGATATCTGGGACGTGATATGTTTTTATCGGTTGAACCTTTGTAAATCACACATATAGGCCAATAACTATTCGCCGCAAATACCGCCTTGATAAGTGCCCTCGTAAAAGTTGAAAATGATTTTGTGTCACTTTAAAAAACTTGAAGAAATTCAATATCTTAGAGTACTTTTATAAATACATTTTTTTTTATCCTGTGGTAAGTAGCCAAAGCACTTGTGTCACAGGATTCAGAAACAACGACGGTACCACAACACCCAGACCCGAGACAATATAGAAAAGTTATTTTTCTACATTGACCCGACCGGGATTCGAACCCGGAACCTCAGAGATAGCGACACCAAGTCCGGTATGCTCCTCTCGGCTTCGGAACTTAAATTAAATTCGAAATATATAGATATTGGACAACATCACATACATTGCTCTGAAACTATGGTAAGTAACTAAACAGATGAAGAAGAATCTTACAACGACTGTTAGTTAGTTACTTTTCTACATTGACCGAGATCAGGACCGAGAATCCGGGAACCCCGGTACTCTCAGCTACGGAGATCGTCATTTATAAAGGAGTGCCTCCCTTAAAATTCTGTAACTTCTCCAATTTCCTGAAACTATAGCAACGTCATAGCAGCGTGTCACGAGGTGTACCTACGTCACAGACGGTCTACGACACAAATATCCTATAACACACACTAGTTTATTCCGGTGGCTTTCTTTGCGTTTATTTTGGTCTGTCACGGAATGACTTTATCGCGCATCCGCCAACGAAAATAAAAAGTAAACTTTGTCCAAAAGGAGCTCTTAGAACCGCTATCACTGCACAAAATAGTGTCACAAAAATCTGTACAGTATTTTTTATAGAAAATAAAAGCAGACACACCGTTGCATAGTTTTAGTGTGGGTAGTTCAAAAAGAGAATAGCCATTAGAAACTAGACTTCCCCTAGGCTCTTCTCTCAAAAGTGCACTCAAGAAACCTTTTGGATTCAGACACTCGTTTTCAAACACACATTTGCCTATTACACATGTCTGTGTAACAGTTTTGTCGCCATTTTTGTTTACTTTATCATAACATTTTTGTCGGCTTATAAAACTCGCTGTTGCCTGTGACGTCATTTGCGTGACCCTTTCCCGGCGTGCGCAAAACTCACTAAAGATTCATCGCAATTAGATGAATGATTAGGAACGCATAAGAGATAAATAAAAAACTTATAATTTCATATAATATGGTCCTATTTTAACAATAACTTTAAATCGTTATCAACATCAAATTCTCACTTTTAATGTGATCATTGCACAAACAACTATTGGGTAAATATTAGCATCTTTATTGACGCATCCAATTTGCGGAGCATGTATCGTGCGAATGGAAATATAGCAATCGTTTTATTTGGAATTCAGTTATTGGTTCGTGTATTTTCAAATGGCAGTTATAAAAAGTTAATTAAAATTGGTCATGCAGCTCTAAAAATGCAATTCGACATATTTAAAATCGCTTAACATACCGAGAAATGTGAATTATTTTAATTCACAACCGAAGTGAAACGCTAGAACGCGAGCGACGATATTGGATTTATTAGAATCGATTGAAAGCTTGTTTTAAATAGGTTTCAGCTAAATTAATAACCAATTTTTTTAAAATACCTAAACGGTCTTTTTGATCGTTATTAACGTCCATCAAAAATTTTGCTTTTGCTAGCAGCTATTAGCGGGTGAAATATACTTATTCAGTAATTTAATGATTTCTAAACAAGAAGTCGTTTTAATAAAACACAATTTTTTGCAGTTTTTTACAATCACACTAATTAGCTGGCCCCAAACTTAGCAAAGCTATTGGCCACTAGGCAACCGATAAACATTCTTCAATACATTTACGTAGGTCACACTATAAGTTTTGCGTAACTTAAAAAAACAACATGTTATAACCAAAATATGATGTTTATTGCTTTTCAAAATACTCTCCTTGACATTTTAAACATTTCTTTTACGCGATCGAATCATTTTTTAAAACAGGAGGACCATAGATCTGAAGGCATGTTTTCTACGTGCTGATTGAACGCTATCAGTGCCTCTTCAGAGTTGGTAAAAGTAAAACCTCTCATCAAATCTTTGATTTTGGGGAAAATACAGAAATCACAGGGTGCTAGGTCGGGGCTATGCGCAGGATGGGTGACGAGTTGTAGTTTTTTGGAAGCTAAAAATGACTTGTTTTGTTGGCCGTGTGTGAAGAAGCGTTGTCATGATATAGGATAACGCGGCTTTTGGGTCGTCTTTCGCGAACTTTTTCTAACACCCTGGGTAAACAAATGGTAGAATATGCCGATTCCAATGCCGAGTGCGGCATTAACACTCTTTTGATCTCCAAGTGGAATTGTACAGATGGGACCAGTAGATGACAAAAAAAAGGCGATCATTTTTTTACTAACGTTTCTCGCCTGCCTCACTTTTGTTGGCCTGTTCTCATTTTCAAACAACCATTCACAAGAATGCTGTTTTTTTTCGGGTTCAAAACAATGATGGATTCATTGTTACACATTCATTCATGTCATTGTTACACAAACATTTGCCCTTTGCGGGATTTGAACCTCCAACTGCTCGGTTTTGTAGGCCGAAGCGTGCACCACTAAACCAGACGTTCGTTGTTTTCTTTCTTGAATAAATAAAATATTGAGCATAAACGGTTAGTTAAATTATGCTGTTTAAATTGGAAACACACTGACGAAATATTCGTAAAATTTCATCATTTATTGCTGCGAGAGATTTTAACTGTGCTGAATTCACCTGGGCTGCACCTTGGTTGCACCTGTGTTTTGAGCAGCGTGTTACAGCGTATATTACGCCCGCGCAAAATTATAAAATTATTTGGGATTTATTTAAGCAAACATTTTCACCTCAGTTTATTCGCACAGAGGTGCGTTCAAATACCTGATAAAATAAATACATAATTAAATATTTTCTTGTTTCGTTTTTGTTTTGTCGTCTTGTTTCTTTTTGCTCGCACCTACAGTTATCTTAGCCTATATTATTTCATAATAATAGCTTAGTTCTTTTGATGACTATCCGGTATAGGGAAGAACATCATCAGTCTACTAATAACTTTCAGAAACATGACCTATTTAGAAGTGTGACGTGTGTGAAGTGTGGGGAGAAAAAACAACTTATCGCACCTAGTTGAATATTGCATTCAACTAGGTGCGATAAGTTGTTTTTTCTCCCCGCTTAAAGCGAGTTTGCCCAAAAATTAGCGACTCGACGAATGTTAGTACAAATATCGCACGAAAACTCATTAAAATACGGTTCATAACAGCGCGCAATGAAACGTGGCTGTTACGACAAAAATAATACTTTTCGCATGGACGCAATTGTTCGAATAAAAATCCTATGC
The DNA here is from genome assembly GCA_963576865.1 of Anania hortulata. Lineage (NCBI taxonomy): Eukaryota > Metazoa > Arthropoda > Insecta > Lepidoptera > Crambidae > Anania > Anania hortulata. The sequence continues at coordinate 17,953,238 of OY756398.1, read as the reverse complement.
TCAGTTTGTAGTTATTATGTTTGCGTATCAATCGACGTATTAACGAATTAAATCGGTCAAGCGGTTAAAAAGAAGAAAGAGAATTAGCATCTTTTTTGTTGGTTTTTTCAATGATTTCTATATTTTTTTCTCCTAAAGTATAAGTACTAGAAACAAACGCTATGCTCAGAATGTTGTGTAGGTTTTGACAATTCTTAGCATATTTTTAAAATATTTTTCTGACAAACTATAGGCTTACGTATAAGGCTTTTGAAACCACATGTTAGTTTACATTTTGCGAGTACACGGGCCTTAATCACCGGACACACGGCATTGTATTCACGTTTCGTTGAATGATGCAGCTCTCTTAAACAGATCTAAGTATCGACACTTACTGCCGCACTCAGTGACGTCAAATAACAGTAGTGTTGATTTACATTTTTGTTCATTCAATAATTGTCTTTATTCGTATCGACTTTAGAATCACAGATTTTTCTCAAGTAACCATTATAGTTAAGTGACGTATAGGGGTGCGGCAATTAATCAACCTACCTATCTCGCCAATTATCTCCGGTCTCCCCTAGTGGTTCGCTCTGGATTACAAAGCCAGGCTGTTTCGGGTTCGGATCACGCAATTGGCAAAAGTTTGTGTGATGCACAATCATTTTTATACCTAAGAAATAGATGCTTATTTGTAAGATTAGGTGAACTTTAATAACATATTAAAACGAAAAATAATGTCCTTTTAATAACCTTTTATAAAATTTAGTAAGAAGCAAAATTACAAGTGAAGGGATCATATCAGAAACTCGTTAACAGAGCCAAAAAAATATTTTTCTGTAGGTATGTGACATAAGTTGCTCAACTTAGAAATCTTATTCGGGGCGACACTTTCATACACAATAAAGTACTCAGTCTTTTAGTTATGTGTAATTGTTATATATTTTTAGTTAAGTGAAAGGTGTCACCTTGACGCGAGAGCATCTAAGAAAAGGGCATGCAAAGAATATACTTCAATTACGTGTAATTGACGTGAATTTACTAGCCCCATACTAATCGTACGTAAAGCTCGTACCATGGCGACTAGATACGAATAAACATACTTAAATACGAGTACATTTAAAAAAGTTACAAATACTTCTTGTAATTAAATGTTATCTTAATAATGTATTTCGTTATTAAGTTTTTTTTTCTCTACGCCTTAGTTCCATATCTCACACAGAAAAAGTCGCGGTCAGAAACTAGTAGATAAGGCGCTGCGCAGACGACGTGGGGTGGTCTTTTTAACTACGAAGCAATTAAGACCGCGTCTGCCCATCGATGCCTGCGGCTGCCCTCGTCGCGAACTCAAAACACGCGACGAAGGGGCGGTCAGTTCAGGACGATCATTCTAGTAGAGAGCGCGCCGCCGTCTGCGTAAGTGTTAGTGTATCGCACAAACTGGTTTGTGCGATCCATGGGGGCAGCCACGGTGATACCGTGCCGCCTCGCGCCGCCGTGTACCCAGCGGGCACTGACGGCGCGGTCTTTTTGAGAACGCACACGCGTTGGCAGTATACGATTCCCTTTGTTCTATCGTACGCGGCAAAATTGTTCGGCCCGCCCCGCCCGTCATCTGCGCAGCGCCTTATAGGTAGTTAAGTTAGATGTAACCTTGTGATTACACAACATCCTATCTTGACTGATCTTAAAATCGCGTTGACCAGAGACCGGGATTAATTTAACTGGCCTTATTTAGGAAAAACAGCATTCACACCAAGTCCCCTCCCGTTAAAACTAATGAAATCGAGTCCTGAAATAATTGGGTAACATTCAAACACGAAATTTTAACGTCGAGACATTCTAAATTATCAAATTCACGGTGTTCCCCTCTCGGCTATGTTTTTATTTAATTTCAGTCACGTTTTTGCACATAAGCCTATTTTTATTTCGTGATAATTAGATAAACACTCAGGGGTGGTCACGCGGACTGTTACATTTTTTGTTTGTTTTTACTTTAATTGTGTTCTTTCTACGGATTCGTCTGTAATTAGAATTGTGAGGAAACAGGAAACGTGTCTTTGTTTCCATTATTCTCGACAGACTTAAAAAGACGAGGTTCTTAATTTGAAGCATAGTTTTATTTTTTAATGAAAATTACACTACTTATAAATATTAGTTAAAGGTAAAAACGTTATTTTTCTGTGGTTTTTGCTATCTCATAGTATCAAAACATGTTTTATAATTAATTTAATTTCAATAACCATTGATTTAAAAAGTAAAGATACGGCTGACAGAACAATTCACATTGCACTTTTGCCATACATGACACACTAATGCCATCTATTAGACTATAATGTCAAGTGTTAAACCGCATCACAGATGTAACCTTGTCAAAGCGGCTTATAATTAAAGAGGAATTCATTAAAAAAACTTTTCTTATTTTATATTTTATAATATTTAAAGAATTATCATAGTAAATATGTATAACTTTTTGCTTACTTAAATAAAAATACGACACCATGTTTCATTTTGCCAAGGATCAGTAGAAAATCTATTTAAAAACGTAGTTATTTCTTTGTACTTTACACTTACTACGTTAAAACATACGTTAGTTTGATTTCCTATATTATATAAATCAAACCTTCAGATATTTTATCATCATAAATACACTTACTACGTTAAAACACACGTTAGTTTGATTTCCTTAAATATTAGATAAATCGAAACTTCAGATATTTTATCATCATAAAATATAATATTTGTATGACATCGCCTATAACCATGATAGTGTTCACAGTGTAGTACTAATGCACGCCGCTACAAAGCTATATCAGACATTCGTACGGTAAATATGGCGTCGCTTCGTTTAATTGACAAGGACGATAAAAAATTATTAAAGTAATGTAAATAAGATTAATTATTATCAAATTTACGATTTACCGGTGAAATGCAATAATAGAATTATTTTTGGTGAACTTTCTGTCGTAATTAACACAATTCTTAAAAGAAAATCCAGACATATTATTTTTTATTAGGACACCGGCTCCCGATGACAGCCGACCACTGACTACGTCACTTCGGCCCTAGGTAGGGTCAGAGTAGGGCCCGGTTATAGGCAACAGCCTGACGTGCGGTCCGCCCTGTCCTTACGAAGTAATATATAAGTCAATGTCAATAACACTGTAAATTTTCTATTTTATGGTATTCATACATTGTCACATAGGAATCTTAAGATATAAAAATGTAAGCCCACCCATTTTTTATGATTGGGACTTTCGATTTGGATGACTCTTTTTTCTTTGAATAGCATTGAATAAAGTTTTAAATACAATTTTATACAGTTTTAACCAGCAGTTTAGTAATATATGTTGTAGTAATATTGACACTTCGATGACATCTGTCACACTAATAATTGAGAAACAAATATTGTCATCATGGTCATTTCCAGATACATTATAGACCATATAGTAACTTGGCAAGGTAGTGAAAAATAAAAAATATAGAATCTATAAAACAATATTAAAATACGACTTTATCATAATTAGTTAATTTTAATCGTTTTTTTTTAGGAATAATATACTATACTTTTGGATTTCCGTAAAAAAAAGAAAACGCGAGTTGCGCCCTCATTCATCAGAGAACACGTATGCCGACGCCGCTCCAACAAGGACCGTATGCACTGCATATACAGTGTAATTAAATTAAATGGTAAATTTGAAAAAAAAATAAAAAAAAAGTTTTTTTTACGTAGATCGATTAAGTTACTAATTTTGAGTCACTCCTGAAAATTCGGTTCATTGTTGCAAAGTAACCCTGTTTATTTTGCCAAAATATTAAAGCACAAAAAACAATAATAATTTAGAATTTATTTTTATTTATTTTATTGGTAATACTACATTATCGATGCGGGAACTCTAGCTAACATGGTGGCACCCCTATAAGATCGACGGTGACATAGTAGCCACCGTATTTCCAACTTTAATACGTAGTCTTAAGGTCCAAAACAAAAAAAAGCATATTTACGTTGTGCTGTTTAAAAAGGGTTAATTAGTGGGAGTAACAAGTGTGAAATTGGCTACGTTCTGTTACGTTTCTAACATACATTTTATCCGTAGTAAGAAAAAATATTTCTACTGTTGATTCTGCATTATTAGGCTAGTTTCCTGGGTCAATAAAACATTATTCTATTTAGTCCGTCAGTTAGATTATCAAAAAAATATTGAACCCATATTTTGTCTTTTGTCAATCAAACAAAAAAATGACGAAGATAAAGCGCATCAAAATGAGCACGTGACGTCACGCCTTGCTAAAAAGTGTCGCAAGCCGTGGCGTTACGCGGAACTTTAACGGGCTATATCTTCATTATTTTTTGTTTGATTGAAAAAAGCAAAAATACGTGTCCAATATTTTCTGGTAATCCAACTGACGGATTAATATATTTTTTTAGGAAACTAGCCCAATAAGTATTTCGAGATTATGACAGTAGATGTATCAACTGGTGCATATTTATAAACAAATATTAATAAATAAATATAAAGTGAAAGTATGACTAGTTATGTCCCCACGTTTGCCCTCTCAAATTATCGAAATGCCTAAGTACGGTCGTCCAAGAAAGTGGTCTACCAGTTTTGGCAAAATAATGTGTAAGTAAAATAGCGATAAAGTCGAACTCATGGACTTAACCTTTTTAACAATGAAAGGGATGCATAATTTTGACGTATTATTTATTTATTTTTGACGTCATAGAAAGAGAGCATTAGTAACTGTCAGAATAATTTTGCATGAAAATCAACCCTGTTTGTTCTATGACGCACGAATGATTTTCAACCTTAGTGTGATAGACCACTTTCTTGGCCTACTGTACCTAAGTACTTGCTTATTACTTCTTAGAACATCAGCAACCTTGATTATAGCTTCGTGGAATGAAGTCCTTATCAACTATGCACTTTGAACAAAAGGCTTATTGTGCCTAATCAGCATCCGGCTAGTAGACTCCTCACGTCTCGGTCTCAATAACCGAAGGGTATAAAAGGCAATATGGGCAATGGCATGGTGTCTTTCAGACTTAGAAGCTCCGCTTAGCTATAGTCGTTGTGATCATCAACATCATCATTTCAGCCATAGGACGTCCACTGCTGAACATAGGCCTCCCCTAGTGTATTCCAAATTTGCCGGTTAGAAGCGGCCCGCATCCAGCGGCTTCCTTTACCAGGTAGTCTGTCCACCTTGTAGGTGGACGTCCTACGCTGCGCTTTACCGGCAAGCGGCCTCGATTCCAGAACCTTTCTGCCCTAATGGTATTAGTTGTAAAATCATTTAAATAAATAAAGTATTAATTCAACTTCAAATAGTATTTTCTTTTAAAGTCTACGCACCATCTATACATGACTAACTCTACTTACTTTTAGAAATACATCGAAGTTTATGCTCAAAATAAATTAAACTAAGACTGAGTCATAAATACTTTCATGAAATGCTTTCAAATAGTGCTTCAGTCGAGTAGGCAGAGCTCTTTATAGAACTATCTTTTGAATATAAAATGAGCATTTCAACAGGTTTTCCGACTTTACTTAGTGAGACTTTGCTAATTGGATGTAAATAGTGTACATTACTAGATGGTAAAGCACTCGTTATCTTAATTGCATGATTTAAATAGCTGGAAGTTTTATAAAAAAAAAGGTTACAAGTGAGAGTTGAACTCGCATGGAGGGTATTCCGTTTGAGAAAGCCCTTTTATTACATACACCTACAGTCAATACTAAAGGATAGCCTCAGAAATCTAAGATAATGAAATACAAAACAGTAGATTTTCAAAAAATTGATATATTATGCGCAATCAAACACACAAAAATAATCAACCGTTCTCCCAACAAAAATCTCCGCCATCAATGTCGATAAAGAATATACAATCATTACGTATCGTTCTAAAGAGTTTATTACTCTGATAAATAAATTATACAATCCAACCATGTGTTTCAAGCCTACTATGTGTATTAAGTGTTATTACATTGTTATTATTTACATTGCGTACATTAGAACTAAAGTAAATAGATATCAATACTGTATTCACATGCTACTAAAATACTTATTTACACCGAGTAGGCTTACAATACTGTTTGCCAATGCTGTTTGCAATACTTTTATTATGTAATTTTTTAGTTTTTACTCCACAAGTGACCCTCATGTTCAAAACCTGTTTATATACCATGTCTTAATTCATTGTCATCATCATTTCATCCATAGGACATCCACTGTTGAACATAGGCCTCCCCCAGTGACTTCTAGATTGGCCGTTAGAATCCTGCATCCAGCGGTTTCCTTCAACCTTTACCAGACCTTGCTACGAGACGCTGCGCTTGCCGGTACGTGGCCTCGTTTTAGAACCTTTCTGCCCTATCGGCCGTCAGTTTTACGTGATATGTCTTAATGGGCTAGTTTCCTAAAACAAACAAATTATTCCGTCAGTTGAATTAACAGAAAATATTGGACACGGATTTTTTATTTTCTCAATCCAACAAAAAATGATAAAGATATAGCCCGTTAAAGTTCCGCGTAACGTCACGCCTTGCGACACTTTTTAGCAAGGCGTGACGTCACATGCTCACTTTGATGCGCTTTATCTTCGGCATTTTATGTTCGATTGACAAAAGAAAAAATATGGGTCCAATATTTTTTGATAGTCTAACTGACGGACTAAATATAACAATCTTTTTTTGACCCAGGATATTAAGCCTATTGGTGCAGTACATTTAGAGCAAAATGTCTTTAACAGACGGACAGATACATTCGAATGATCTTGTAAGGGTTCCGTTTTTTCAACTTATTTTGGGATGCCATGCAAATGCAAAAACAAAACAATATAAACAAAAAAATACAATATGTTACATCCACCTTTGCTACTACAGGATGAATACAAACTAGGGAATGTTTTTTAATAATTCTTCATCTTATTGCAGTCAGCCTATTGCAGTCCATTGCTGGCCGATCTCCCGCTTTTTTCATCCAACCATTGCTAGCCATTCTTCTAAGGTCATCGGTCTATCGTGCTGGGTATCCTACACTAAGTTTGCGAGGCGTGGTCTTCACTCGAGAATCCGTTTACTCCATCTTTCATCGGTTCAGCGACAGATGTGGCCGCCCTGCCACTTTAGCTTGCTACCTTTTGAAACTATGTCCATTACTTTCGTCTTTTGCCGGATGACCTCCTTTCACATTTTATCCCTTAACGAGATCTCAGGCATCAATTTTAACAAGTCATTTTATTATTGTTGCCATTTTAACATTGTTCGCAATTTTTTTATGTAATATAATAATATTCATAGTAAATTAGTTAGTACGTAACACAATACATTTTATTTACTCTGAATAAAAGAATATTACAGACTACATCTATTTTGTAAGTTAATTTTGTAGTAAGAACGCGTAGCTTGCTACGAATTCCGTAGCAGTTTCGTAGCAAGTCGCTACGCGTCGTAGTAAATTACGATTTCGCAGTCATGACTCACTAAGTATTTAGAATGATACTCCGACTTTGTTCTAACTTGGTTACTTTCTCAACGGATTTGGGCGAAAGTTTGCGGTTCATACTACATAGCGACAAAGGCTTAGTTATACACAAGTGATGCTATAAGGGTCTCGTTTTTTCATTCGGATGTACGAAATTCTAATATACACTTATTTTGCTTTGACACCATATAGTAAGTAAAACTTATATTGATGATCACATTTGCGTCATGATTAAAACCACAACCTAATGAGTGACATTTGAAATATCTATCCACCCAACGCTGGTGAACATGCTTGCATGGGGCCACAAATAGGCTGACAGAGGAGACTTGGATTGTTACGCAGTTTCTTCTCAGCACCAACCAACATTTAGTTAAAAACCTTTATTTCTCAGAAAACCATTACTCACTTATGTGAAAAAACTATTTATAAATTTTTAACAGTTATTAATTAATGATGTCCGGTGTCTAGTCAGCAGACATGATCAATTTATGGCAAAGCTATATTTTGGGGCGAGTATAGCTGCACCCATAAGGTGGACAGACGACCTGGTAAAGGACGCAGGAAGACGCTGAATGCAGGCCGCTTCCAACCGGCCCATCTGGATTCAATGGGGGAGGCCTATGTTCAGCAGTGGACGTCCTATGGCTGAAATAATGATGATAATGATAGCTGCACTAAATAAATATGTTTTTATGTGTTTTACTGTGATGTTAGCTGACACCAGGGTCACTGGCATGCGCGCTGGCCTTGTGTAAGTTTGTCAGTACTGCTATGCTTAGGATGAACAATACTAATTAATGTTAGCATCACAAACAGTTAGTGCAAGTTACACTTACATAAACACAAAACAACTAACAACTCGGAGCGTTGTTTAAGTTAATCCATAACATCCCTAACAACTTCGAAAGGTAGTGGTTAGTTATCACTACGGTTTGCTTTAGTTACATGACGATAACTTTACGTTGTGTCGTATTAGAGACTCACTGCTTTATTATATCCGAAATGAGTTTTCAAATGAGATTTCGTCCAGGAGACGTATTTTTGAATCATTAGAAATTAATCTTGAATTCGAACACGAAAACAATTCGTGTATGAAAATAGTTTCTATTGCTTGCGATTTTACGCATTTTTGAATCACTCGAAACAGGTGTTGCTATTAAATTGAAATCTTGTGTAACTGTTTTTGTTTCACGCAGAAAATACTATAAACCATAAAGCAAAAACTCATACCGAACGTAAGTAAAAAGTTATTACATCAAAGCTCTGTCAGTCAACCATATGTTTACTTGTCAATGTCATTTTTCCGTACTTTTACTCGTAGCAAAATTCAAGAAATGAATTTTCAAAAATAGCGATTTTATTCGCATGCGATTCTTGCGATTTCGTATTCGGATTGGAATTCGCATGATTCAAAAATACGTCTCCAGGTACATATTATTTAGTGGAATTGCAAGAGAAAATTTTGCGATGTGTTTTTAGTTAACTTCAAGTTTTGCTTTTTGGGACTTTATTACACGAAAAAATGCAAAACATAGTAACTAAAGGTGTCTGTTTAATAACCTTTCTATATTTAATCATTGGTCTACGCAGGTTTTTAGAATTTCATAGTCAAAATGGAAACCTTATAGTATCACCATGTCTATCCGTCCGTCTGTCTGTCTTCTCGCAGCTGGGAAATGATTGCTTGGCCAGCAAATTAGTTGGTCTAAGAAATGTGAAAAATTCACGAAAGTAGTACATTTATCTAAGTTAAAACGAAAGCTATCACAGCTGGGAATGCATAATAAGTAAACGAGTTAACTTGTGAAATGTACTGAAGAAAAAAAAACTTAAGATGATATTGAAAAACCGCATATTGTGATGGGAAATTATTACGGTACCCTTAAGCCTTTGACTGCCACGAAATTAGACACAATAGAAAATTTATTGTTTGGGGGTCACGGATGACCACCATGGCGATCAATGTGTTAAATTCACTTGGCCCGACACGCACTTGGCCGGTTCTTTTTAAATAAATTTGCGCCAGACATCATACTAATTGTCATAGTCTCGAAGCAATAAATAAAAACCCTAGCGTTACGTGATACCAGAAAATGAATTGTTCCAGGCGTTTGTTGAAAATTTGAAAATATCGTTTACTTAATAAATCCAAACCGGGAATCGAACCCGAAATGTTATTTTCCATACAATATATTGTGATCGCTATCCCATAGGTACAATATAATATTTAACATTAAAATTGACATCGTCCTAAAATCTATATTAAAATTGAGAAAAAGAAATGGAACTCCCGGAACTGTAATCCCAGCGACAATCTGGGATGAAACAAATTAATTGGCTTTGTTCTTTGCTCAGAGAATACTCAAATTATCTGATTAAATTTTTCCAGTCCAGTTGTACGAGATGAAAAGAATGAAAAGTAATTTTAGGCAATTTTTCTTTGTAAGTTAACATTACTTTGCGATTTGATAATTAACAGAGAATCAAAAAAAGGTCATTCTACAAAAAAACTAAAGAAATTAATAAAAACAATAAAACTAATTTATTTCTGCTCTTTTACACATCCCAATATTTTTTTTTACCTACTACTGCTTTGGGATAATATTGTAGGCTAGCGCCGAGAAGAAGCAGCGCAAGAAGCTTATTCACTATTATTATCATCATCATCACCATCATTTCAGCCATAGGACGTCCACTGCTGAACATAGGCCTCCCCCAGTGACTTCCAGATTGTCCGGTTGGAAGCGGCCCGCATCCAGCGGCTTCCTGCACCCTTTACCAGGTCGTCTGTCAAACTTGCTGACATAGCCCAACGGATAAGCAACCTGAAGTGGCAGTGGGCGGGGCACATAGCACGTAGAACTGACGGTCGATGGGGCAGAAAGGTTCTGGAATGGAGGCTACCTACCGGCAAGCGCAGCGTAGAACGTCCACCTACTACTATCAGCCTCTTTTTAATGAATATGTTTACATTAAAAGATAAAAAGTACCTGTGCGGCATGCGATTTTGTCATGAGATTAAAATTTATACTTAGGAATGCGAGTAAGCGAAAAAATCTGCAAGACCAACTTTTACCGCAAATAAAGAAATTTGGATTAAACTTACAACTGGTTTTTTAGAACAAACTGCAGGATATAAAATAAATATCGTTAAAACATGCATATGAAAAATATGATTTATTGTTCCGGTGCTGTAACTTAAGCGTTTACAGGCGATGGCACTCAAAACGTGAAAACAGACCCTATATTTCTGTCCTTCTGGTAGAACAAAAGATGTCTTACTCTAATAAAGTCTAGATTACATTGTTTCTGAAGTTGTGTAATTAAATAGTGGCCAGAAGGCTCATATTGTAATACATAGGCTTCATCGCGCCCTACATTACAGTCGCCTCGAGTTTCCTTTGCGTGTAGACTATAAATAACTTGCTTCATTTATTGTGTCCTTTATGAAGGATAAACTTTCAAACAAGGACTTTATAACGACCCTGCAGCAATTACAACTGAAGACGCGAATCTTTAAAGGAACTGTAATTGAGAAGGGATGACAATGATTTTACAAAAGGTCATGTTTTATAAATTAGTCCTTTTAAAAGCTATTGGATTCATATTGGACAACATCACAATCATTCTCTGAACCTAAGGCTAAGGTACTTGCGTTATAAAAATCAGAAACAGCGACGATACCTTAACACCTAGACGCGGGACAATATAGAAAAGTATAAATATTTTACTACTCGAACGCAACAACTTTTATTAGACGATCAAAATCTCGAAAAGAAGGCAATTTTTTGTATCCAATCTTTTTTTTTTTTGGACGGACTTATCGCTGAGTGCCTTTGAGGAAGGCATTCTTCAGCTTAACTCGGGCAGTTGTGGCGTGCGCTGAAGGCGCACAGCCTAGGTCCGCCCCGCTAGCGGTCGCCGCGACCCGGCCGAGTGCGAGGCTTCGCGCAGCGAAGCCTCAGACTCGTACGTGTCGAGCCCCATACTAGCAGGCGTGATCGGGCCAATGTGGAGTGCAAAAGGCACCCTATAAAGCGGCGAACCCGCAAGTGTTGGCGCCGACGGGACCGGAACTGCTGTAACAGGCCGGACCGCTGTCGGGCTCCTTTCTAGCGGGCCCGATCTGGGGGTGAGTCGGACTCTGGCCTCAAGGGCGCCTCTGTAGGCTCGGACATCGGCTTGGGCCGTCGTCGACGGGACCTCGCACCCTTCGGCAGGTGCGGTGATGCGAACTAGAATGTTGAGTACTTGACGTGCTTAAGGCGGTGTTGGCTGTTGTTCTACAATACGCGGCGTAGGAATCGTCAGGGTCGTCCAGAACGTGCCGGGGCCGACGAAGTCGGGCAGCGACATCCTCCTGGGGCGTGTACGTGGCGGCTTTGACTATAAGCGGATTGGAGTGGTTTTCAAAATCAAAGAAACCTCCTTTTATTAAAGAATTTTTAAAACTGTTCCAGTTGCAAAAATTCATAAAAAAATCGTAGAACATACATAGGGGTGATTCAGATACCTCTCAATACAAGGCACCTAAAAAAAAATATTTTTGGACGTCACTTTTCTGTCCAACCTGTATAGTACCTACAATTGCTTCATTACACAAATATTCTATTGGTTTAGGCAGTTCTAATAAAAAAAAGAAACAGAAATTATTTTTCCGCCTTTTGAAACTACATGCCAGTTTATATTTTGAATTACGTATTCCAGTCATTTATATCTCTTCCAACTTTCGTAGCTGAACAAACTCCGAATGCTGTTTATTATTCAGTACTGCTTGAGTTTTTTAACAGTCGGAAACTATAAAACCGTTTTGTTATACTGGAAAGTTTAATTTAAATAAAAAATAATAATGTTTTCATAATCACACCAATTAGCTAGCCACAAACTACCCAGACTAAGCAAAGTTTGTAATATGGCGACTAGACAACGGATAAACATACATAAATACGCATACATTATAAACATCCATGACTTAGGTATAAATGCTCGTGCTCGTTATACAAACCCGTTCGGGATTCAACTCCCCCACCGATCGGCTTTGTATTCAGAGCGCGAACCACTACACCAGTAGGTTGTCTATATCCTTAATTCCCTACTTATATTATAAATGCGAAAGTAACTCTGTCTCTCTGTTACGATTTCAAACTACTAAACTACTAAACCGATTTTGATATTTTTTTTTACAGAGACAGATTTTATATTAAGCTTGGGAATGGACGTAGGCTACTTTTTGTAGTGAAAGCTGAACCGATTGTGATGAAATTTTGTAATAAAAAACAACGACGGTCTGGGTGTTGTGGTACACACACTGACTTGAGATAACATAGAATAGTTCGTTTTCCACATTAACCCGACCGAGAATCGAACTTGGGAACTCAGAGCTAGAGACGCCAGTCCGGCGTACTCGCCTCTCGGCTACATTGTGATCAGGTTCTCTATTTTGTTCCCTAACTTTTTTATCCATAATCTAACGTGTAATAATTTTTTTTGTCCTAATCATCATTTGTCCGAATGATAACTTGCCCGAACTTAATGTCACATAATATTACATGCAATAAAATTGAAAGTCCTAAATATAATATGCCCTAAATTTATTTGTCATAAATATTACAATCAATAAAATACAAAAGACATAAAACCGTTTTCTATAAAAGTTGTAAGTCCTACATTCAAATTATATGATGTTTATTTGTCCTAATAATAATAAATGCATAGTGCAAGCTAGCAGCAAGCATTATGCATGCAGGCAATCAGCATGCACCATGCATGAATGCAAACATCACGCATGCAAGCAATCAGCATGCGCCATGCATGCACGCTAGCAGCATGCACCATGCATGCAGGTGTATGCAGGCAAGCAATCAGTATGCTTGCATGCGAACCTCATCCATGCAAGCAATCAGCATGCACGCAAGCATCAAGTACAATGCATGCAGGCAAGCAGCATATACCATGCATGCATGCAAACATCATGCATGCAAGCAATCAGCATGCACCATGCATACACGCTAGCAGCATGCACCATGCATGCTGGCAAGCAGCACGCACCATGATGCAAGCAAGCAGCATGCACTATGCATGCAAGCAAGCAGCATGCACCATGCATGCAAGCAAACAGCATGCACCACGCATGCAAGCAAGCATGAAAGCAAGTAGCATGCACCATTTATGCTAGCAAGCAGCATGCACCATGCATGCAGGTAAGCAATCAGCATGCAAGGCTTCTGTCACAGCTCCGGCGCTGCGTGTCTCTGGCGGTCCCACGCGTGCTAATCGTCGCATACGGCTTTCGCTCACCACCGCAGCTTCGGCTTGCTGGCCGGCCAAGCCGGCCAGCCTCAGCCGCGGCGGTTTGCTGCCAGCCTCCTGCTCCTCAGCCCGCGGGCCGCCTCGCCCCTCCGCGCCTACGCGATTTTGTATTACACTCTAGGGGTAGGGCAGACAAGACTGCGTGGAGTCGGATTTACGGCAATTCGTTTCTGTCACTAAAAACCTAATTTTTAGCTATTGTTTTAGGACTAACAGTAATAAATAAGTAAATGAACATTCGGAATAATACACAGTATATAATACAATACTTAGGACATGTGACTTTATTTCATGTAAAATTAGTAGATTCAACTATTATAGTAATCGAAATTATGGCAGAATATTTTTAAGACTATAGATAATTATATAACACAAAATTTCGAATTTTTGAATATTATGGTTACTGAAGTTTATTGCAAACGTGTTATGGATAATGATTTTCGGACAAACAATGTTAGGAGAAAAAAGGGAGTACCTTGTGATCATCATGATCATTTTGCATACTTTTTTATAGCGACAGGGTTTTAGGCGTTAATGTTTTTCAAGATAACTGTACTGTGGTTACACCGACTGTTAATTTGTTCAAAGATTTTGTGAATCTAAAAGTCAGTCCTACAGATCGACTAGTGCTTAATTGTTATCCACTAAAAGTTCTAAAATTTACAGTAAAATTATATAAAATGCCATTTCTATTTTAGTCCGAAAGGTATGCTGCAGAATAGCAATTTCGTAAATTCCTAAGTTGAGTTCATAAGAACCACAAAACTTATAATTAGTTTCAAGCAGTAATTTCAAGGTTGTTTTGTTGCCATTTTCTAATTAAATTTTTATATTAGACCAAATTGCCTGCAGAGATACTGAACTTACAAATACAGAGAAGGAAATATAACTTTATTCGTACGCCCAAATACTTTGTAATACTTATTAAACGTCATAGTGACGAGGGTCAATTGAGAGAGGTACAGTTACTGATAGAGTGATACTTCAAGGCTTGCTTTATTATAATATCTGAGATCTAAAGGGCATGCTTGATAACTTTGACGTTTGCCTTGAAAAGGGTCTCAGGTTTGATTCTCGGTTGTGAATATGAATTTACTTTTTTCAACAATCACACTAATTGGCCTAGCCCCAAACTAAGCAAAGCTTGTACTATGGCAACTAGATTACGAATGAACATATTTATGAGGTTTTTCTTTCATATTTTACAGTGTGTTTGATAAGTGTTTAGTGGAAAATTATAGATAGATAGATAGATACTCTTTATTGTACACCATACAAAGAAGTTACAATTTGTGTTTACAGAAAGATGCACAATTTAGGCGGTCTTATCGCTAAAAGCGATCTCTTCCAGACAACCTTCAGGTAGAGGACAGATAAGAAGAAAGGGGAAAGTGGTGCGCAGAGCTTAGTGTGAAATTTAATATACCTAATGGATAAATATATAAGTCCAGATAGAAATGAACATAACAATACACTTACATACATAACAATAATAATATATAATATAATATTAAATACATTATATATATATATATATATATATATAAAATGATACTTGATACATGCCAGGAAATATCGTGACCAACAGTGACCAACAATAGATAAAATGGAAGCCGCTACGTTATTTAAAATAACTAGCTTCCGCACGAGATTACACCCACTCGATTGGTCACTTAAAGTGTTTGTTGACGATCCAAGTCACTTCTTAGCTCAAAATATTCAAATAATACAATAAAGCACATTAATGGCTCGCTCTAAAAGTAAAAGAAAAAGCGACTATCTTCGATGCATTATTTTAAAACAAATTACTATAAAAAAGGTTATAGTAAGTCAACCTTTTAAAAGGTATACATATGTAGTCATGTAGTCATGGATTTTTTTAGAACTTTAAAATGAAAATAATTCTGTCATACATAATTTTGCGTAACTTTAACCGTTTATGCAGCGCACGCAACGGAAGCTTTCTAAAGGAATATTTTTTGCAGTTTTTGCAACATTTTTTATTAAAACTCCGCTCTTATGGGTCATAGCGTAATGCAATATAGTTTAAAACTTTCAATTCGAACCAGTAGTTCCTGAGATTAGCGAGTTTAACCAAACAAACAAACAAACATTTCAATTTTATAGTATTAGTAGAGATTTATTCTAGAAAAAGGTAAATAATGTGTCAAAATAACGCTTTAACTTTATTTTTAGCTTTAGCTGCGCACCAAAACGTGTTTGCGCATAACCCAAAAGCAAACTTCTAGGGTTGCAAAATTGAGTTAATTCGGGACCTTTTGGCAAAGACAATCAAAGATCCGAAATGGAGCTGTGTTTTCAAATTACCTCTACAAATACCCTTTTTGCCCGGAGAGGCCATCCCCTACGTCAGGTTAAAAACAACGTCAAAAGGATCAAAGGGCTAGTCCTAATTTCATAATGTTCTGAAGCTCAATTCCCGCAATTTAACAGTAGTCACAATCCAGTTTTAATCCGGTCCCAATAACGTTAAGGCGAGTGTAGTCGCCAAATGTAAACTAGCGTGTCGTTTCAAAAGCCTACTACTTAAACTTAAACTGTCAAAAACGTATTTTTAAAATTTGATTCATCAAAACTTACACAACTTTTTGAGAATAGCATTTGATTCTAGTACTTATAGTTCAGTTGAAAACAAATATTGAAATCATTAAAAAACCAATACAAAAAATATGATAATTCTCTTTCTCTCTTAACCGCTTGACCAATTTAATTTGTTTACACGTCGATTGATAGGCTAACTTAATATCTACAAACTGAGCATTAGAGTTTTTTAGTTAAACACTTGTGGCCATGTGAAAAGTATTTGTTATTGTTCCCAATTTTTATTATCTAAAGACGCAGCGATTGTCGTAACAGCCACGTTCCAATGCGCGCAGTTATGAACCGTTGTTCAATTTAAATGAGATTTCGTGCGATATTCGTACTAACCCGCGTCGAGTCACTAAATTAGGGGCACTACTCGATTTAAGATCAAAAACAAGCGGTGTGGGGTATCGTAGTTTTCCGAAACAATATGTCGGATATTTTGCTGCCTGTTTTACATTAACAAAATCATCCAATATATTTAATTCTCAATAACTAGTAAAGCCTACTTAACTGTGATAGTTTTCCTTTTACCTTCGTTATAATAGATACTGATTTGTTTTTTTTCACATTTCATAATTCAATAATTTCGTTACCATTACCACTTAAATAACTTTGTCGGCGAGATGAATATGTATACCCTTGCGAAATTACGGCTTTTTAATACTACAGAGTCTCCAAGCTTAGCAGAACAGGCAGACAGACAGACAGACACCACGAAACTTTATAGGTTACATTTTTACTACGGAATACGAAAAAAAAAAACGGTATTCTCGTTAATAAAATAAAAAACAATTTTATAATTCGTAATGAAACTGAAAATGGAATAATAAAAAAAGATTTTTATTTGTTTCATTGTTAGTCACTTTTTCACAATTTGACGATATAAGTTTACGAGAATACCGTTTTCGATTGTAATGTTACTGAGATTTTGATAGTAATGTTACTGGGAGGATCGAAATTGGATTTTGAGTATATTTAAATTACGGGAATCAGGCTTCTATTCCTATTGCAAGTATTATTGTAAAATCCGTTACATTATTTGTCAATCTGTCACAAACACAGAGCATGGTGAAACTAAATCTAGCTGTACTGAATAAAAAATTTACCAACTTCACCCATTACTAAACACAATGTTTTTTTTTGTGGTAATGTTGGCTCCATATAAAATTTGTTATACACTTATTACGTTTGCGTAATCACACTTCCATGACATTACAACCACGCTTTATAACGTGGCAGTACCTAAACTGAAAGTAATTACTTTGTACCTTCCAGTGTAAACTGATGTACCTGTTTTAACGCAAGATGATAAAGATGTCAAAGACCAACATGCCAGCGTGAATTATTATTTAGTTTTTGTTTATTTAAAACTAAATCCAAAACTACTGGGGTTACATCTTTAGACGTATCGTTATGTGCATACTATGGATACGTCGCTTCTGTTAATAACTATGGTATTATTCTTTGGGGCAATAGTACTGATATGCACAGAGTTTTTGTAGCCCAGAAGAAGAGTATGCGAGCCTTATGTTGTAAGGGTCCGTTTGAGACATGTAAACCCTTATTTATTAAATTAGGCATACCTACTGTTTACGGCACGTATATCCTGGAAGTATTTAAGTTTGTAAAACAGCACCCAAAGTTGTTTAAGACTGCTGCTCAGTTGTATCCAAGGAACAAAAGGCCATCGGATAGACTCGTATTAGACTTTTGCCCAAAATTATCACTTTGTCAAAAGAGCTGTTACTGTATGTGCGTAAAGGTGTATAACAAAATTCCCCATAAATTTAAAATTGGTCCTACAGAATTGATGGTTCATAAATTAAGGGAATGGCTGACAACTTCCTGCTTCTACAGTGTCCAGGAGTTTCTTAGCACACATTTTGCATGTTAATATATGTTAACAGAATAGAGAACTGAAATGTAATATTATATTTATAACATCTATTTTGTAAACCTATTCTTTGCAAATAAATACTTTGAATACTTTGAAAAAACTAGTTTTATTGTAACTGATTTTTGAAATTAAGGTCACAAACAAAAGGTATAAAAAACTGGTTCACCAAAGGCATTAAGAAATCTACTATAACCAAAAGGCATCTGCGTTTTGCTTATTATAAAAATTCTAATGCAAGTAGTAAAACAAAATATATAAAGTATTCAAAGCTCTTAAAACGCTGTATAAATCAATCTCAAAAACTAACAAACTCTAAATTCATTATTCAATCCAAAAACAAATGCAAAGCTACTTGGGATTTAATACGAAATAAAATAATTAATCCTCAAATTAATTCAAGCATTGACAAATTAATAACAAATAATGACATAATTATAGATGACCCGAGTGACATTGCGAATACTTTTAATAATTATTATATTCAATTGACAAATTCAAATAATGATAATAATACTGACCAACAGCCATATTCTTCACAAATTAATTCTAATCGCGCTAGCTTGTTTTTGACCCCAACAGATGAATATGAAATAATAAAAATAATAAACTCGCTAAAATCAACGAATTCGGTTGGACATGACGAAATACAAACAAGTGTATTGAAGGCCTGTAGTAGGGAAATTGCGGACATATTGAGTTACTTGGTGAATCTTTCTTTTGTCACAGGAACTTTTCCTGAACCATTAAAAATGTCCATAGTGAAGCCACTTCACAAGAAGGGTTCTAAGGATACCGTGGAAAATTATCGTCCGATATCACTTATACCTGTCATTGCAAAAATTTTCGAAAAGGCTATGCATGAACGTATTACAAATTTTCTTAATAAGTACAATATAATAAAACAAAATCAGAACGGGTTCCAAAAAGGGAAATCTACATCCCTGGCTGCTTTTTCTCTCGTGGATAGGATTTTAGGCTACATGAACAAACGTAAACCGGTGACGACTGTTTTTTTCGATATGTCTAAAGCATTTGATTACGTGGCACATAACATTATTCTCGAAAAATGCGATCGTTATGGTGTAAGGGGTATGGCCTACAAATGGATAGCCAGTTATTTAAGCAATAGGTTGCAATATGTGGAGATCTCGAAGTTAGATTCAAACAATGAACAAAACAAATACAAATCTCAAATTGCGGCAAACAGAGACGGGGTACCTCAGGGAAGTATCCTGGGACCTTTGTTGTTTTTACTCTATATTAATGACATACCGGATATTATAAAATATGACTGCATTATATTTGCTGATGACATATCGGTGGTTATACCATGTAATGATATCAATACTTATAATGACGAAATAAATAATACTATTTTAAAAATAATAAATTGGCTAGACAATAATAAACTTAATGTAAATTTAAATAAAACAACATATATACAATTTGTTAATAAAAATGGCAAGAAACAAAACTTAAACATACATTTTGGTGATAAATCAATAAATCAATCTTGTTATACTTCCTTCCTAGGTATTATACTAGACGATAGATGCTCATGGGCCGAACATATAAAGAAAACCTGCGCGAAAGTAAATTCTTTTGCGTATCCGTTATGGCGATTGACAAAGATTAGCAGTAAAAAGGTAGCTATTCAAGCATATCATGGGTATGTGGGATGTGCGCTTAGATACGGCATTCTTCTGTGGGGAAATTCTTGTCATATGAATCGAGCATTTATAGCCCAGAAGCAATGTGTGAGAGCAATATGTAATGTTGATTCACTAACATCTTGTAGATCGCTTTTTAAAGACTTAAATTTTCTTACTGTTCCTTGCACGTACATTTATGAAATATGCATCTTTGTCAAAAGTCACCCAAAGTTATTTAAAACACGCATGGAAACACATGGACGTAATACAAGGTACCCTAACAAGCTGATACTAAATACAGTAACGACTCAGATATATGGTCAAAATAGCTACCAAATGGCAGTCAAAATATATAACAGACTAAGCGATGATATGAAGTCTCTATCATTGGAAATGTTTAAAAAGAAACTAAAAACCTGGTTGATACATAACTGTTTCTACTCAGTGGAGGAATATTTTGATTTTTACAAACGAATATGATGTTAAAATTAGTAATTATTGTATATAATAAAATTGTTTGCATGCCAGATTCTGGTAAAATGTGTGAAACGCTGTTAAAATTTAAGATCTGTATGTACCACATTTTTAGCAAAATATTATCTTATCTTATCTTAAAAATCCGGCTAAGTGTCAATCGGACTTGCGCACATACTTATGGGTATGTAAATTTTAGTTTTAGTTTTATATCTATCTATCTATATAAATATATAGAACTATTTATTTAATTTTTTAAAAGAGAAAATGTATTATACTATTAATGAATTCCTGACTGATAATATTTGACACTATTGATAATTCTAATTTGTACTGAAATTATTGACATTAATTGTATGATAAAAATTAACATTTGCACGTCGCATTGCGATAGAATATGTTGGAAAAACAATATCTTTCATCTTTGTATTGAACCATATTCTGGCAAATAAATGATTTATTTATTTATTTTATAAATGAAATGCTGTTCGTTTGTCTCGCTAAAACTCGGGAATGGCTCGACCGATTTGGCTAATTTGGATCTTGAAATATTTGTGTAAGTTTAGGGAAGGTTTAAACCTTCCCTGAGAAATGTAATAATAAGTAAAGGAAAATACTAAAAACAACTATTTTATTTTCCAACACAAACTGTTTGTACCTGTCAAACGGGATGCGTTTATTTCAACTTTTATTGGCGGTACGAAGTTCGCCGGGTTAGTTGGTAGTTTTTATATGCCAGATGATAACACGTCAACTGTCATGGTTTCGAAGTAAGGAATTAATATCCTTGTGTGCCAGACAATCTATTTTCCAATCCACCACACCCAGACTTAGACCTTAGACAAGCTAATATAGAGAATTTTTCGAATTGACTCAAACCGGAAACTACCGAGTACCGGGAACTATCGTTGAACGCGAACTACTGCGTCACTACACCAAATGGGTCGACAGATCAAATAAACAATCATCATCATCAATCCAGCCATAGGAGGTCCACTGCTGAACACAGGCCTCCCTCAATGACTGATCATCGGGGGGGATTGCCAATACTCGCCACGCTTGGCAGGCGGGTTGGCGAGCGCAGTTTTTTATAAAATTTCGCACGAAGACGCTGCTGCCCGTCTCGTGCTACAGGAATTAGTCGACTCTTACGACACGCCTCCTGTTGGCGGTGGGGAAGTGTATTCTTTACGGCTAATAAACAATATAATAACAGTAAAACCACAAATTTTCTGAAGCCTAAATAAAGTGTTTGTACCTCTCCTGCACAATAATTATGTATTTCCAGTAAATTTATACAATTAAATTATAAAATATTAATTTACATATATTATATCTATAATATAAAAATGAATCGCTGAATGTGTTGCTAAACGCAAATCTCGAGAGCAGCTGAACCGATCTCGCAATTTTTTTTTTTTTGTTGTGTTAATTATTATCAGGAGAAGGTACTTACAGAAAAAAATAAGAAAGTCGCGCAAATAATTCTTTATGAATAAACTAGAGACCACGCGAACGAAGTCGCAGGCAACAGCTAGCAGGATATAAAACAAAATCGGGTTAGTTAGCATAAATCAAGAAGGCTGGACCGATTTTTATGGTCATTGATTTTTTTAATTTGTCTTCGCCCCGAATAGCAGAATAACTATTAAAAGGAGGCGGTATACGAAGTTCTCCGTAACAATGAAAAGAATGACATTTCTGTCCTTATAACTTATTATCTTACCTGACATCTTATTTAAACTCAGCAGTGGTTGCAAACCAATTATCTGGGTGCAGTATTGTCTGCCGCGGACAGCATGGACAAAGCACAGTATAAATGTAAGCAGTAGCCTCGCTTCTTTTGACTAACTACTTAATAAAATTATTAGAATCCTAAAGTAAGGCCTACTTTGCGAAAAATCAATACTAAATAATTATGAAAATATAATTATTTTGATAGCAATTTACACTCAGTTACCAATAAATACAAATGATGGTGTTGTGTATAACTTTTGTATTCATCTGTGTCTCATTAAATTTGAGGGAGGGCGCAGTGCTTTTTGCATTTGATTTTGTTTGTCCATGGAGTGTGGGTGCAGTTGGTGTGACCGGGGAAGGGTGACTATGCCTGCCTAACTGAGCAGAATTTTAAAACTAAATAATTATATTTTTATAATTATTTAACAACATAATATCATATTTCCCATACTTTGCGATATTATTATTTTATTTCTCATATATACGTACACACAATACGCGGCTATATGCCCACAAAAGTAATCTGTAAAAAAATACTAAACATATTTTTTTTTAGAGTACCGTTCCCCTTAAAGGTAAAAAGGATGACTTGGATGGCTACTAGTAAAACTTTCGAATTTTGACTCATTTGATTCGAAATAACAAGTTTCTTAATCTTTTAACCTCGAACATGAATGATGCCCCATAGCATTAAATCCACCTTTTGTACGATTTTTATTTGTGCAATAAAGTTTAAATAAATAAATAAACATGGCCACAAACAATAAAATGTCTGTGTAAACAATAAATTGTGCCTGGTGGGTTAAACATATTTAAGTGTTTTCATAGTTTTAAAAACTATAATATTACGCTTACTTTTTCCTCACTATCTGTTACGGCGAACTTCGTACCGACTTTTCATTTACATTTTTTTCGTTAACTTTTTCCAGTTTTTTAATAGTTGTTCTGCTATTTGGGACGAATACAAATCAGAGATCATAAAAAATCGCTCCAACCCGACTTTGTATTATGTATAGATATTCAGTAGTCGGTAAAGATCGCGCTTCAAATGGAGTGGTTCATCTTATGGTGCTACTCTGTGGCAATGGGCTTAGTTATTACATGTAAGACGCTTTGTGGAACCGTTAATTACTGTCCATTCTGTTATCATGTTACAGGGTGAAGAACTTATGGGTTGTAATTAGAAGTGGAATAGTGTTACTAATAAGAGAAATGGCAAAGCATGTGATTTATAAAAGGCGTTTAGTATGAAATAATTTTTATGCATGTAACATGGAGTTGTTGGTGTTGTTGGACAGACGACCTGGTAAAGGTTGCAGGAAGCCTCTGGATACGGGCCGCTTTCAACCGGCCAATCTGGAAGTCACTGGGGGAGGCCTATGTTCAGCAGTGGACGTCCTATGGCTGAAATGATGTTGATGATGATGATGATGGAGTTGTTGCAGTTTTCATAACTTTATCACTTTACCACAATTTCGTTGAACATGCATGAGGGTATAATCGATAGATAGATAGATAGATAGATAGAGGATCCTCGGCTATTTTTTTCCATACTCTGCCAACAACTTTGCGTATTTATCGCTCCACCTTGTCGGAGGGCGTCCTGCGCTGCATTTGCCCAGTCTCGCTCTCCACTTACACGTCTACCGTCTATCGGTTAACATTCTACGGCAAATGTGACGAGCCCACTGCCACCCTGAGACAGCCCTGTATAGTTTAAATTGTAATTACATATGAGAAAGAGAGCGTGCTAGAAGAAAAACTGCATTATTTTTCATGTAATTTTTTTTGAAAAAGATACTGATGAGTACCAGGGATCGGAAACCGGTTATTTTACTATGGAACCTTAACCGGAATAATAAAGGTTTTCGCTAAATTAACTATCACATACTCCAAATACTGACTTTTGGATCCTTGATGAGTACAAAAAAGTATATGGGAAATCAAGTATCGAAAAATATGCCTATTAATTTTAAATATTTTGTTAATTTACACAGGGTTAGTCAACAGTAATAATAGTGATGCCCATGTATTACATTTTATCTTGTTAAGTAAACATACTATTTACAAAGAGGCTGACAATAGTGACCGAGTTTCTTGTGCTGCTTCTTTTCGAGCCGAAAACAATAATGGGCTAGTACCTATCCTAAAAAAAAAAATGTCCGTCAGTTGGATTAACAGAATATATTGGACACGTATTTTTTCTTTTCTCAATCAAACAAAAAAATATGAAGATATAGCCCGTTAAAGTTCCGCGTAACGCCTTGCGACACTTTTAAGCAAGGCGTGACGTCACGTGCTCACTTTAATGCGCTTTATCTTCGCCATTTTTTGTTTGATTGACAAAAGAAAAATGACATTGATTGACAAAAATATGGGTTCAATATTTTTTGTTAATCTAACTGACGGACTAAATAGAATAATCTTTTCTCGACCCAGAAAACTAGCTTATTATTTCAAAGCAGTGGTAAGGTAAAAAAAGGGTCTTATAAAAGAGTTAATTTAGGCCTATTTGCAGAAATATATTGGTTAATAACTATTGGTTTTAATAAAATACAGCACAATTTTTTAAGAGACCAATTTCTAAAAGTCTAAAAACTTGGCCAAATCAATTTCATTTATAGCCTGCAGGTGCACTAAAATCGATTACGGGACACCATTGATACGGGCTTGGTTTCGAAATGTAAACCCGTGGGAACTAATCCCCTGGGTAATAATAGTGATGTAGAAGACTCGTCGTAGACTCTCCAATTTTGTAGAGTTTTCAGGGCGTTGTGAGCTCTAAAGACGAGTGTTTGAGGGAAAGTCTTTAATAGTATACCCTACGGGTGGATAGTATGTTAATTAGTCCCGAGACGGGGTTTAGCGCTCGAGCGTAGCGAGGGCTCCAATAGTTTGAGGGACTAAATAAGTCTTTTACCTGAGGTAAACACTGTGCTTTTCATTACGAATACAAGGAGAGTAAAAAAAAAGAATTAGATACATAGATAGAAATTTTATTTCGTAAAACAGATGAATACACACAAAAACAAGACAGAAAATAATAAAATATAGATTAACAACAACTAAAATACGAAAATAAAAACAAACATTGCAAAAAAACATTCTTAAATTAAACCGAGTAGGTAGTGTGTGTACCGATGCATTACGAAAGGGAGGTAGCTCAGTAAAAAATTGCTCTTGGAGCGAAGATACTGGTATTCTGCTACCACCTGAGAGACGACGCAGAAGTAGTGAATAGTATGTGAAGAAGTACGTGTTCGTATAGTGTTTCTGTGAATAAAATACGATTTATTAGTTTTTAACGAGTGTTGTGCTATCAATAAATTATAATCTGAGAAGTGGACGTTTCACATATGTACATCAAATAAATAAATAAATAGAAAAAAAGTCTGATAAGGAAACCAACATAAAATAAAAATATGGTGCAGCTTATGCTTTAGTGCGGTTTAAGTCCGCCATCCAGACGAGATTTTTCTTTTATTAGCTAAAGAAAAAACGAGTTAATTTCTACGTTCTACAACTCAAGAAAAACAAATGAAGATCAGATTGCCGTTTTCCCACCATTTTTTTTTCTATGGCCTGCCAGCTATTTAACCATTACATATTTTTCATTTTCATCATGGAAACAATGGTATATTTTTACCTAATTTATGTCATTTTAAAGAAATAGTTGAAAGCAAATTACTTATAATAAGGTAATTTAAAAACAACTTTAATTAATACTTAACTTTATATTATTTTATGCAATTTTACATCGCGCTGTTATTGAGTGGCTGGATAGAAAGTTGTAACATGGTTCAATAGAAATGTAAAAATGGAACTAGTTTCTTTTATAATTTCACAGCTGTCAGTTGAAAACGATTCTCCCTAGGGCTAAAAAGTATTACTTTCAACCCGTTTCATAGGCAACTATAAACCTACTTTCCGAGTATGAGTAATAAAAAATAACTTGAGTCGAAGATGGATGGTGGTTCATGATTTCAAATTATCGCTTTGGTCGAATGGTTCACGCTCAGGACTACAACGGGTTTGAGTTTGAATCCCTAAAGGTGAAGTGTTATTGTGATGAGAACGCATGTTTGTAACCCTATCATGAATGTCAAACTTTAATCTAACTAAATACCTTTTACTGTCTACCCTTTATAAAGTTGCCCTTGATAATACTCATATATTATGCTTAGACCGGATTCGACCAAGCTGGTGTAAGTTTTAACTTAAGAGTATACCACTGCTTAATCTAGAGTAAGCTGATTTTTCATTATACCAACCACTAATCTATGAAAAATATTAGAAAGAAAGAAAGAAGAAAGAAAGAAAAGACATTTATTATACATTGGACATCACACACAAACAGTAAAAGACACAATACATTATTTAAATAAAAAATAAAAAATAAAAAAAATAACAAAATAAAATTTTAATTGAAAAAAGAGTAAGCCAAGCGGTGCCACTATGTGCCTGTGATGTCCGGGATAATGGGACCTCACTCAGCTTGAGCCACGGCCTGAGTAGGCCGCGACGCTGGTTTTCAGTATGCCCCGCTGAGTGAGGTACACGGACGGACAGCCGACGAAACTTAAATAAATAATATGCATATTAAATATAAAAAGAAATAAACTTAAAGACAATAAACAGTACGTAAACTAATGTATAGACAGCGTTATATATATTACTTAAATAAATATTAGGTTTCGCGTGGAGAACAGATTAAGAACATTATTGTGTGTTGTATAGATATAATAGTTATGCATCAAGGAATCGTCACGGCCGCCAGTCACACTAGGCATTACCGATCATTCCGGCCGAACGCCATGAGCGGGCGGGACGCTAATGTGCAATAATTCTGTAAGTTCAGAAACCGTTTTGAACTGGTCTAGTATTAAAACGGGCGATTTTGACAGTGTATAAATTAAACTGAGAATAAGTAAATGTCAAAGTTGTCACTTGTCAAATCCACTCCTGTCACCTCGAAACTGACATGTTGTCAACATCTAGCATTGACACTCTATTATCCTATAAAATTAAAATGTTGTGGCAATTCAAGTCAACCTAGAAGAAATGGATTACATGGATTTTGATAGGTTTATCAATTCGTTGATCGTTCACTCTTGAACTACAGAATAACAATACCGAGTATAGTGTATTGCTCGAAAAACGTAATCGAAGTTATCCAAGGGTAAATTCAAGGTGTAAAATTATACCCGTAATAGTTATTCGGGTATAGCTTTGTGTTTGGTCAAATCGGCCCATAGTTAGCTATCTTTTATCTAGTGCGATTATTAGAAGAATGTATTTATTAATTCGTTACTCTCCAGACGCTTGGCAAATGAGAGCTGGGCCAAAAAAGAACACAGATCACAGGGTTGTCAATGGTACAATCATGGTTAATCTTAGGGCACAGCTATATTTTGAGACGTGTATTAAACGACCGGAAGTTAGAGAATACTCAGATAAAATAAATAAGTGTTATTGTGTGTAACTCAACCTCCGTAGCCAAGAGGTAAGTATGCTTGATTTGGTGTCGCTATCCCAATGTATAATGATAACTTTTCAATGTTGTCTCGGGTCTGGGTGTTATGGTATCATCGTTGTTTCTGATTTCTGTAACACAAGTGCTTTGGCTACTTACCATAGGATCAGAGCAAAGTATGTGATATTGTCCAATATTTATTTATTTATTTGTGCATTAAAGACAATACGTCATACAAAGCTGTTTTAAAAGAACATATCGCAAAAAAAATCTGTCCAATAATAATTTAATGTTAATAATAGTATTATTGACTGACCCGAGCTTCAGAAGAATCTATCTATCAACTTTTAAAGCAGGCCTGGTTTTTCATACTATCATAGTAAAAAATAAAATAAAATATTTTTTAAAGTAAGAAATTCTAATAAAAAGATTCAGACGACTCGACTCTTTTACAACACTAGGTAATATGGAATGACGGTTGTGCTCGTAGTATTAATTATGGTGCTTCGGGACGCCCTGGAATAATACGAGTAATACGTACATAATAAGATAGCCTTGTGGTATATATATATCATCTCAACCTACATTAGGTACAATAGTTAGCGGTACTAGGCACTAGGCTTAGGCAGGGCCTTCTTTCTTCGGCCCTGGGCATATTAGGATAATGGGGCCATATGACTTTGTCAGCAAAAAAATAAACACTTCCCCATATTAAACCGCCACCAGCTGTACGGAAAAGTGAATTTTTTTTTAGATTTCAATGTTGGTCCCATAGAAAAAGTTGTTGATTTTGAGCACCAGAATCAGCCCCAAGGAGGTTGTTGATGTTTTACAAATAACCTGATGTATACATAAGTAAAGTTTTTCGTTTCTTTTCTACATTTACTCGACTCGGAAATAAACTCCAGCCTCGCACCATCTGAACCTCGCTGTTCTAACATCCAACAGCAAAATTAGGAAGCGTTGTCACTCCTTGAGGTAAATGAACACACGTGCAAAGACACGTGTTGAACTTGTGTCCTCGAGCAATGATCGATACGCAGCAGATGGTGCATAAATGATTTTTCAGAACTATTCATGTATAATAAAACAGTTAGATCAATAAAAGCGTTTAGGAAAATCCCTACTCACACATTCTATTCAATGACATCGAGCCACGAAACAGTCTTTGAGATATTTATCCTTGATTTAAAGACTTATGTCACGGTTTCAAAAGTGACAAGACGAAGGTAGCGTGGTATTGACATTCGATACGCAGATTTCAGCAAGTGGCAAACTTCAATCTGTTACAAAGAATAGACTCCGACTACAAAAAACTAAAAAGCTAAAAATAATGTTTACTTCCTTTTTCCCCGTATCGATATCCTTTTGTGTGATATTAAACCCTTTTGTTTATCTCTTCTCTTTTACTTGGTCCGCAAGGCGTGTCGTTTTCTTGTCTTATTGTAAATTAATAGCGTTAAGTCACGTGCTTGCCTTATGACCGCGAGGGATGATCAATAGAGGCACGCGCCAGATGGTGCAACGAGTTTGCACACAACTATGAGTTTATAAGTATATTGCGGTTTGTATCTACAACTATTACAAGCAAGCCAGCTTAGAACTTCTTGACCCTTGATGTAAGAAAGTTATGACTTTTTTATAAGTTTGACACCTATTTCTGTGTGTGGATACATCTGTGCATCGTAGTTTCCAAACTGATAGACTAATTCGGATGCGTTTTTTGGGTTTCGTACCTCTAAAGACAAAATGAACCCTTTGGGATCACTTCATTGGCCGTCTGTCTCTCAAGACTCATTTTACAAGGAACGCATGGAGGTATCAAGTTGAAATGGGGAACATGCATGTTTTTTTTAATTGTCTTAAAATAAACAGTGCTTAATTATATTTAATAAAACTTTAAGAATTTTCGAAAAATATTGAATAATACCTGACCTGCAGCCCATTAAAATCGCGTGTTAGACAAGGAGATCCGATATGTACCGTGACGTCACATTACACGTCCGCCATAAATTTTTCATAGTAAAGTTGTTTTATAAAGAGATAGGTATACCTTAATTTCTAATTATTGTATTACGGTTATTTTTGACCTAAAATTAATTTTCTTTTTACTATTAGCACTATAATTTCATATATTTTCCTATAAATTACTGGTCTTAGTTTACATCTGTTATTTACTCCTATCAAGCGTGGCGCTGGCGCGCATATTAAATGTTTTCTGATTTTTCTGGTGTCCACGGAAGATCAGCGTTAAGGTACCTTTTTGGTTCCTTGACATATTTACCATTTCTGAACCACTAATTTTAAGATAAAATTGTATTATTTACTTTTCTTTCATGTTCACAACTATGTGTGGTTTCTGAATAAATTATTTTATTCTTATTCTTATTCTATAAATATAGTAAGAACATTTTTTTTTTCATGCATATTCCCTATTATAACAAATACCTGGGTATTGCTATTGCATACCTGGTTATTTGTCTTTTAGCTAAGGGATAGCTGTGAAAAAATCAAACAGTCAAAATATGTTCGCTCGGCCACTTACAGTTCTTCGATTTCTCTGTTCTTCCATACCCTCCAGCTTCCATCTTCTCTTTGTGTTGGCGAATAATAAGCGAGACAAAAACATCACGACTTCGCTAGCTCGGGCACATGGAAAAAATGGAAGAAGATCGTGCAGTAAAAAGAGCTTTCCTGTGATCAATCATCCAGACGGCACCCGGTTGGTCGTGCTAGGTATCGCTGCATCGATGAAGTCACGAAAGACCTAAGTGAACTCGGAGTGCCCAACTAGACGGATTTGGCACAGGATATGCCTAACTAGACAAATGGCGAGCTTCGATGTCGGAGGCCAAGATCTACTTCGGGTCGCTGAGCCAACGAAGTAAGTAAGTAACAAAAATATACGATGTCACAATTTTGATACTCGCAAGAGTATCAAGTACTTCTGGTTGACCTATAATCATAAAATTTTGCAATAAGCAAATTATTATAGCTTAAGAAAAAAGCTTAAAACCGTAAGTTTGTATGTATATCACAAAAATGTACCTATTTAGCAAACTCGGAACAAGCGGTAAAAATCTTCGAGACTGGATTCCCGCTACGAAAGAACTATTTACATACCTCCTAGTTTGTAAGCAACTGTCGCTGCGCGAATCCGGTTTTTTTAAATAGAAAACTAGTTTATGGTTCTTAGTTTATGTTCATGAAAATCAGCCAATCTAAAATAATCAAGAGTA
The DNA here is from genome assembly GCA_963576865.1 of Anania hortulata. Classification (NCBI taxonomy): domain Eukaryota; kingdom Metazoa; phylum Arthropoda; class Insecta; order Lepidoptera; family Crambidae; genus Anania; species Anania hortulata. The sequence goes on along the minus strand of OY756398.1, from coordinate 17,922,377 downwards.
TTTCAGTTGGTAAAGGGATCTCAGTTGTAAATGGTAATTTAACACTCTTTTGATTTAATCAGTTTTTATAACGAACATTGTTGTTTTTTAATTTTTAATTTGTTTTTTTACGATGCTCTTATTATCTCTAATCATAATTAACTATGTAATCGAACCCTAAAACTGTCGTATTTATTAGGACTTTCTAGGTAATGTAAAACCCGGGTGAAAATACATTTATTTGATACCATATCGTGCTGATTTGACGATCGAGCTTGCATGTGGGTAGATAGTGAAACACCTTTAGTTTAGGATCATTTGGCTTGTTTTGTAGTCCTAAATCTTATTTTATGTAGGATGTTAAGTAATGACTCTATAAAGCGAAGGTACTGGCAAGCGCAGCGTAGGTCGTCTACCTACAAGGTGGACAGACGACCTGGTAAAGATTGCAGGCAGCCGCTGGATGCGGGCCGCTTCCAACCGGTCAATCTGGAAGTCACTGGGGGAGGCCTAAGTTTAGCAGTGGACGTCCTATTGCTGAATGATGATGATGATGAAAGCGAAGGTAAAAGGTAGGTACTAATATATGCATATAAATACTATGGTGATATCAGAAATTTGATATCATCATTAAAAAACATTCATACTAAAAGGTTCAAGTAAGTAATTAAGTTTTGTATGGAAATGAACATGGTAATATCAAATTTTTGACTTTACTATTGGAAACATACATTTATGACATTAGCACACCATTTTCGGCTTTATACTCGTATGGTCATATATACCTGTGTTTTTAGACGATCATATTTAAAAAAAATACGTATCAGGAAGAAAAAATAATTTTACTAAATGAAAACAATTTAAAAATCTATAACAAATTAATGCTAAGAGCTCGCTTCATCCCCTTTGTAGAAAGTTGGATAAAACTTGGATGCGGGCGAAGTTCTGCTGACGCAGAGTTTCACCTCAAGACGTTAATGAGGGCGACCATTAACATTGCGATGAAGAGACAGAGATTACTTGATCCTTGAAGATAGCACTTATTACGTTAAAACAGTTTCTAAATTTAAAGAGGTAAATGTTTATCCAGACAAACAGCTTTTATTAAATGACATAACACCAACATAAATTTATTTAAAAAAAACCGGCCAAGTGCGAGTCGGACTCGCGCACCGAGGGTTCCGTATAAACCTGTAGGTACCGTTATGAGTAAAAGTTCACCCATCACGACAATCGAGTCATAGTTATGGTATTTTTATTGCAAAATGAAATCCATAACATTACGAAAGTTAAATTGCGGTTTACGATTTATGACGTATTAAAAAAAAACTAATTACTTGATCTCGTTCAAACCAATTTTCGCTGGTAGTTTTTATGGTAATGTACATTACATATTTTTTTTAGATTTATCATTTTCTTATTTTAGAAGTTACAGGGGGGGGGGGACACACATTTTACCACTTTGGAAGCGTCTCACACGCAAACTATTCAGTTAAGAAAAAAATTATATTAAACCTCAATATCATTTTTAAAGACCTATCCATTGATACCCCACACGTATGGGTTTGACGAAAAAAAAATTTCGAGTTTTAGTTCTAAGTATGGGGAGCCCCCAAAATTTGTGTTTATTTTTCTATTTTCTTGTGAAAATCTTAATGCGGTTCACAGAATGCATCTACTTACCAAGTTTCAACAGTATAGTTCTTATAGTTTCGGAAAAAAGTGGCTGTGACATACGGACGGACGGACAGACGGACAGACAGACAGACAGACATGACGAATCTATAAGGGTTCCGTTTTTTGCCATTTGGCTACGGAACCCTAAAAACGATGCTCTAAACAATTTCATCCAGGTAGAGTTGTAGTATCTATGAATTAACAAAACAATTCAGCATTTCAATGTTAAAAAAACTGTTTTTAACATTTAAATCATCATCATCGTCTCAAGTTTTATCCCTAGGGTTGTCTAGAAGAAATCGCTTTTGGCGATAAGGCCGCCAGATTGTACATAACTGTGTCTTGTCTGTAATAACCTTTAATATTTTGTGCAATAAGGCTTCTATCTATCTATCTATCTTAAGTGTTATCTCTCTCTTATCTCTTGAGAAAGAAATATGGTATTAAGTAAATCATACAAACAAAGCCTTCTAGTTAGCCATGGTTTACTAACTCTAAGCAGAATGCAATTTGTCACTGGTCATAGGTTGCGGTCCAGTTCGGTCATATACCTACCTATAAATAACCTCAAATGTCTCATGAAATTTACTGAATCTTAAATGAAATGAAATGAAATGAAATAAAATGAAATATTTATTCGTCATCATAGGTATAAAAGTCAGTTGTCAAAACTGTTTTGTTTGCAAAGTGATAGAAAATGATCATCATCATTTGCTTATGGACTGTGACTATAAGTTGCCTAATAGATATAGTTTTTAGATCATTAAAGGTAAACACGAATAACTAATTACCTTTTTAGCAGAACATCAGCCCCCCTAGCATGACCACCAATACACGATATGATATAGCGATTAACCGACAAATATGATATGTGTTTTTTTTTATCGAAACAGAGATCATAATATGTGACGCCACTGGCACGGCGATTCAACATGGCGGCTATATCTTTTATATTTATGCAGTTGGTGTCGATAAATTGATAAAATATAGCGTGTTTTGGTGGTCTGGTCATGCGAGGAGAGCAGAGCCAGCTAAAATGATTTACAACTTTGTAATAAATAGCCTTACGTTATATTGTTAGAATAGATTAGGTTATGAATGATGAAATATGAATGATGAAGATTAAAAAAACAAGTCTGGCAATTGATTTTATAGAAGCCATATACTTATTTAAAGGATGAATAAGAAATCATGTACCTATTTTGTTGAAAGTACATAATATTCAATCTGTTAAAACTACAGCAACGGTCCAACGACCTGCATAAATTATTCTCAACTGCTAATGAACTCTATTTATTCGTTTTAAAGTTGAAAATAAGTTGACAAATTAACTTATTTTCAACTTTAAAACATTTTGTGGTTGATAAACCTTTGATAGTAGAATCAAGTTTGAATATCGGAGCAACATAAAACTTGTGAGAATAATTAGATTTTCATAAATTCATCTACATCTTACTTACTTAGGATGATTTATGAGGCCTTATCTAAATGAAGTTCGCCTTATTATAAAAAACACATTAAAGTTTGTGTGTTTCTTTTCTACAAGTACTAATTACTTGAAAAGATAATGAGAATAATCACGCAGCGTATTCGGCTACAGTGTTTGGATCCAACAATGGGCTAGTTTCCTAAAAAAACTAATTAAACCGTCCGATGGATTAACAGAAAATATTGGACACGTATTTTTTCTTTTCTCAATCAAACAAAAAATTATGAAGATATAGCATGTTAAAGTTCCGCGTAACGTCACGCCTTGCGACACTTATTATATTATATCTTCATAATTTTTTGTTTGATTGACAAACGACAAAATACGGGTCCAATATTTTTTAATAATGTAACTGGCGGACTAAATAGAATCTTTTTTTTTTGACCCAGGAAACTAGCCTAAGTATAGAAAATATTTTATAAAAGCAAGAACTGATCTTTTTAAATCAAAGAGGTTTATACAAAAACCACTTAAGTATAATCGTAAAAAAAAAAGCTTTTGACTAAAGAATTATCATTTATTGGAAAGAAATATTCTCAAAAAAGCACTTTATTAGCTTTTTAAATTGTTCAAACAGTCTATGTCACCACCTAGTCATAAATTCCTTGATGGCACCTGAATAATCACAAAAGACACTATTGACGTAATGGAACAAGTTAATTATAAAGGAAAGCAAAAATAGACCTTGAAAACTTTGTATGAGCAAGTGATATTCGACCTTAAGGTGGTAAACCAATTTCTTCTTTTTGTGTGCTAAATAATAACATTCTTATTCTATTATTCTTACCGGGTCACATCGACCGTTTTGTGTATTAGTTATATAGCTCTCGGAGTTCGTTCATTCAGACCCAGCGCGGTTACAACTCCCAGGAATGTTCGTGAATGAATTGGGACCGGGAATTAAATTCTTTCCGCCTGATCCCCGATATTATGACGGCGAGGTCTACTTTATGGCTGTTCCGGATAAGTATTGTCGGGTTTTAATAATGCCTAATGGAATGGAAGCTTATACAGTGGGAGTTTTTATAGAGTGCACATATCATGAATGTTGGTTAAACTAATCTATCTTGTCGACGACACAAATTATATATTTTTTTATTGTAAATGTAATCTAACCACCGACAGGGATAAGTGGAGAGGTTTGGGGGAGGAGAGATGGCTAAATAAATAAAACAATCAACTGTTAACTACTTTTTTAAATAAATTTTGAACTACGTGATATGTCGTGGTTAAAAATACAAAAATAATATTAATGTGAAATAAAATAACTGAAATAGAAACAGGCAGTGGTAATAGAATAAAACAAAAACTAATTTATGTACTATCAATTAAACAGATGGAATTACGCTTAAAAACCCAGAAAGTTTTTTTTATACTTCTCTCTTTGATTAAAAAAGTGTTTAATTTTTATTTTTATGAATTCGGTAATTTAAATCACCTGTTTTATGTAAAATTGCTGCTTAGACTCGCTGAAAAGCCTCCCTCTTTACTAAACTTTCGTTAAGCTTTAGGTCACTTCCGTGCATTTTGCGCCGGGCTTAAAACGGGCTTAAACAAGGTTTAAATGCCAAAATACGGGCGATTAAAAGCCGCGTGTATAAAGTAAGCCTGTTTAGAAATAAATTAATAAAAAGAATTTCCGAGCGATTCGGGGCAAAATTATAAAACACTTTTAAAATGTGTGTGTGCTCTGTCACTCTCCGTGCTTCGGAAGGCATGTTAAAGGTTGGTCCCGGCTAACATCGCTTGATACTAGTCGTAAAGCCTAGCCAGGGGCGGCTTTCTTAATATCTGACAGTAAGGTTTAGTCACTAGCCTTACAAGCCCCTCCACCAATCCACACTAGGTTCGCGTGCTGGAGTATGGCCCAAAGCATCTCATGCGTGCTCTCAGTGGTATGCATTTTTACGTTTCATCATTTTAACCATAGGATGTCCACTGCTGAACACAGGCCTCCCGAACTCTCAATGACTTCTGGATTGGTGGGTTGGAAGCGGCCTGCATCTAGCGGCTTCCTGCAACCTTTACCAGATTGTCTATCCACCTCGTGGGTGGTCGTCTTACGCTACGCTTGCCAGTACGTACCTGCCGTCAGTAATAATAAGCCAAAAATAGGCTAGTTTCCTGGGTCAAAAAAAGATTATTCTATTTAGCCCGTCAGTTAGATTATCAAAAAATATTGGACCCATATTTGGCTTTGGCTTTTGTCAATCAAACAAAAAACGACAAAGATAAAGTGCATCAAAGTAAGCACATGACGTCACGCCTTGCTAAAAAGTGGCGCAAGGCGTGACGTTACGCGGAACTTTAACGGGCTATATCTTCATCATTTTTTGTTTGATTGAGAAAAGAAAAAATACGTGCCCAATATTTTCTGTTAATCCTACTGACGGACTAATTAGTTTTTTTTAGTTTTAATGATCAGTTTGTAATTATATGGTGTCTGATTTTTTTCTTTTCTCCTTTAATCATTGTCACCCTTTAAGAAGGTGGACAACCATGGGAGATAAATAAACTACAAGAACATTAAAGTATTTTTTTTAATATTTAAAAAACAAAATGAGGGTAGTTGTACTGCCCAGGCCACAATTGCACTCGGCCTTGGTCTAAGAAGCCTCACTCTCCTGTCGTCTCCGGATTTCAGGTAGTCCTTTCGGTCCTTAGGTCCGTCATCATAATAAAATCCAGTATGTTACAACTATTAAAGTTTTTACAAAATAAAACATCTGTCGTATTGAAAGCAGACATTGTGCAATATTTAAAACTCTTATTTGCATCTGCGGCCAAGAGCAATTGTTATTATCCGTAATATATCACCCAAGCTGTTACAATAACATATACAGTGACAATAAAAGCTTTCAGCACAGCGTAATGTGAATAATAATATTAAATAAATATTGGACAACTTCACATACATTCACCATCATCATCATTTCAGCCATATGATATGCAATGCTGAACATAAGCCTCCGCGCAATGACCTATCATCGGGTTGGCGAGCGCAGTTTTTCTATAAGATTATGCACGCAGACGCTGCACAGCCCGTCATGGGCTACAGGAATTAGTCACCTCTTACGACATGCCTCCTGTTAGCGATGGGGAAGTGTATTCTTTACGGCCGTCTCCACACGGCACATATACATTGCTCTGATCCTACAGTGTTATAAAATACATATACGCTACACATATGCAGTGTTATAAAATCAGAAACATCGACGGTACCATACCACACAGACCCGAGACAACATAGAAAGCTTCGTTTTCTGAATTGACCCGACCGGGAATCGAACACGGGACCAATGAAAAGTCCGGCGTACTCGCCTCTCTGATACGTAGGTCGTCGAAGGTGCGTTTTGTTTTGCCGCAACTAAATGAAATTAATTGTTATTGATCTTTGTAGACTGGATTCGGAGTATTAAAGGAAAATTACCTAAATGAATGCAATTTAAATTCAATTATAGTGTAAACAGTGTTAAAAGGACACGATGAGGTATCCATACAAAGTTGCAAGACTGCGTACGTAATGACGACGTTGTCCATGGAATTCACCCGTATTTTAAAGAATGCACACGAATAAAAAAGTGCCAAAAGACAGTTGCGTAAGTGACATTGGCATTATTGTTTTTTTATATTTTTTATATGGACTCAATCCCGCTCTATATGCAGAGCGGTGATTCTGCCAATGTCGAGTGATTCTGGATATAGTGATCACAATAAATAACGGGTGTTTAGTTTTTATTGCTTCTCTTGAATTCAGTGAAGGCTACTTTTCCCGTAGAGGCAGGTTTCAAGACTCTATCGGGTCTAAAGCAAGTTGTCTTGAGACAAGTCACTTGACACTCAATGCGGCGTTGAATACAATGATATTTTAATAGCTTCAGGTCTTTATCACTTCACCAAACATTAGAACACAAACTACACCAAACTTGCACTCTAAAGCTCTTTAAATGATAAATAAAAACCATTAAAATAGATTGATCATACTTTTCGTTCGACCACCCCCCACCGAATCGGCATTATTGTTTCTTAAATAATGACACAATGAATGATAATTTGGTACCCTACGGCGATTACAAAATTGAAGAAACAAATTGGTTTTATGTGCTATCGCTTACACACAGATGCACACCACTACAGGGTTGCTCCTAATGGAAGTTTTCCCCAAAACTGAGGGAATTCGATAAAAGCTATGCCTACATCTAGATCTAGATTGTCTAGATCTTGACTTAAACACTACGAAGCTCTACTCAAAACGCGATATCCCCATAGATTTTGTATGGAAACAGCTTATTTGTGAAGTCACTTTTATGTAGCCTAAAACGAAGTCAAAATATCTATTTATATAAAAAAAGAGCAATTAAAAATCAATTATCGCTAATAATTTAGAATTATGAGTGAAGTTAAGTGTTGTTTATGTGTTATTTTAAAGATATAGTTTTTTAGAATTATGAGTTAATGGTGTTACCATCTCAATTATTGGAATTTGGCAAGCAAAATTATAAAGTAACAAAACATAAAACGCACGACGACGAAAAAACAGACAATACACGGTTGTGGAAGTGACATTGGCATAAGAATTTTAACAGTTTAATACTGCAAGCATCACAAAAAATACTAATTTGTTTTATTATAGTTTTTTTTTATAACTATTTTGTTCTAACGGTGAAAATAACACACAACAAACTTTTACAGTTTCAAGTGTACCTTCGTGGCTCATAATATATAGCCTAGCCAAATAGGTAGCCCTGTGATAGACTGACGGACAGCAGCCTTAGTAGGTAAAAGGGTAACCTCGGGTACGGAACTTAAAAATGACAGGTTTGTAGGGAATACCATAAGTTAACCGCTAACCCCTGAAACGGTAAATATTTGTCATATTTACAAACAAACACGTAAAATGCACTCAAGAAACTCACTTTATGCAGTCTGAAATTTAAATGAAAAGATTCCTGGCATTAAAATTATGTTTGTCACTATTTTTGTTGGAAATATAGATGCAGGTTTTTGGCCCATTTAGGAAATCGAACCCTTTCTGTTAAAGGCTAATTACCGCGCCACTATGCCGATCGGGTCAGCGGAAATTAAAATATGAAAGTAAAAATGATAAGATTTTTTTGGTATATCTTTATTTTTAATTGAATCTTTACAATAACCACACTTGAATTTATAAATATTTAGTAGCCCAAATGAAAAGAAGGCATTTTCCTCGACAAGTTAAATCTGGTAATATTAGTTAATGAAAATATTATACAAATGCCTATTACGATGCGGGAAACTCGTCAGAATCTTCATACATTTGAATACAATTATAAGATTAAACGAACTTACCTTAAGTGAAGTTCAATCTTAATTATACGCAGCTGATTGTTTGAGATATATTTACGAGTAGTACCGATGTTCTACAACAGCGTCGGGTCACAATGTTTTAAAGCTGGAAAAGAAAAAACATTTATCCCTGCAAATGGCAACATTTATTGGTAATGTCATTACGTTTAAAGACAGCCTTATGAGCAACCCTGTAATATACTGGGATAATACAAAGTATTAGTGGGTGGGTTTTTGGGACTGTCATATCTCAAACAATCAGCTGCGTATAATTAAGATTGAACTTCACTTAAGGTAAGTTCGTTTAATCTTATAATTATACTTGCTGATTGTTTGAGATATATTTACGAGTAGATGTTTGAAGTTCGGTTGCGAATAAGTTGCTTATTAGTTTAGAAAATGCAAAAAACATTTTGAAAACTAAGTACAATCCGGAGACGTTTGATGGCAAATCAAAACAAAAAGGTACTTATATTTAATCATATCTTTTAAGTTTAGTGCTAAGGCTGAGTAACTAATGAATTCACGTAGAATGTCTGAAATTCTGAATGCGTCAAGAGTAAAATTACGTTCCATTTAGGTCTCACATAATATACTGCACAAGCCAGGCCACAAAATAATAACTAGTCTATTACAATAGTGTTACATCACACTTTGTTTTTTTTTTTTTTTTTTTTTTTGTAAATATATTTTTATTTTATTTTTTATTTTATTATCTGATTATAACAACAATGTCCATTGTTAGCCAATTCTATAATTGAGTGATTAAACATCGAAAACAATTGGTCCTGAAGACCGGTTGTAAGACAAATATGTTGTTATAAGTACTGTAAATACTTATTTCAATAAAGTGTTCTAACAAAAAAAACAAATAAAAAGATTAAAATGAATATAACGAAAGGAGAGAATCTTATTAAAAAAATATATGCAGGTGCGCAATCATAATATCTTAGCGTATGATTACAATTAATATTTTTACTAAAGGTGGCAATAATGATTAAAAATATTTATACTTTAAATGATAAAAGTCTTTGACTGCCACAAACTAGACACAATAGAAAATCTATCGTTTGCGGCTCCGCGTAGCGCTCAACGTGTTAACAATCAATTATTATATTCTTTTATTTTTTATCTCAGCTAAGGTCGGTAATCTATAGAATCAGTACGGGAAATTCCAAGTAACTGACCTATGTAATTAGGTTGGCATATTTGTTATTGTTGAGGGTTCATCCTGTAAAGTTTTTTTTTTTTTTTTTTTTTAATTGGTTAAAAACATCAATCGTTATGCATTATGCAACTTTTAATCTAGTCACTTAATGAATGGGTGACCGTGGTCAAACAACTTCAAGTTTAATCACTTTAGTCACTTATTGGATCAACCTCAGGTTTGGTCACTAAATGGATGGCTGACCGGGGTTCTAGAAACCTCAATTTTGGTCACAGATGTACGGATGACCATAGTTAAGATACATCCTTATTGCTACCGAATGTTAATATTATGGAAATAATTTTGCATAATTAGGTTAAAAATATCGATTGTATTCAATACGGTAGCTTATGCTTTATATTTAGCAAGATAGAGCGTATAATCGGATCATAAAACCAAATATTTTATCAGTTGATAATATTGTAAACTAACGGAAAAAAAGTTCTTTAACAGACTCAGTTATAGCTTTATTTGAATGCAGCAATGTAGGCATAATTTTAATGAATGTAACATTAAGTTATAATGTGAAAGAATGTGTTAATATTTTTATATATATATATATATATATATTTTTTATTTTTTTTTATTTTTTTTGCTATGGTAGAAAATATTATTGAATACGATAAATGTATTTATCAGTTCGACTTATCTGTTATAACTCTATATTGCCCATCTCTTATTTTTATTGACTGTTATTGGGCAGTCAACGGGTTAAGTGTTTACCAACAGGGAATGGTTCTATCTGAGACATGTTTCTACATGTACAGGTTAATTATGGTATCTACTAAAATGTCTGGTTACTAGGCTTTGTTTTTGGAATTTACTTCCATATTTTTTATTTATACCTAATTGATTTAAATTAAGTTTTCTACATGAATTAATTATTTGAAGTACAATTATTCTTAATGTATTATTTTCCATCACACATTATTGTCAAGATTGTCATCTTCTTTAGTAATTAGTAATTACAAGAATACTTTGTTCAGAAATTTAGTTTCAATATGTCATATTTAAGGAAATTCAAGCCCTGACATTATGTAATTTTTATCAGGACAACAGGTATTAGACTGTTCCTGTTTTAGTGACTTAAATGAAATAAAAGTAATCTCTAAGATTATATTTAAGGTGATATACCAATAATTACATATGTAGGGGTACCTACTATGTTCTCATTGTGAATTTATCTATTCTTAATTTTGAGAAATGTCTGTCTTAATGGTAATTTAAAAGGGATATTTCAATTTTAAGAAATTTAATAGGTATAATGATTTTGTTAGATTATGATCAGAACTTTTAAGTGATTAGAAGCAGTTCCTTAGCATGTGATAGGGGTCACAGCGTTATTTTATTTTATTATCATAAATATATAAAAAACAAAAGATCTATTGAAATTACTAAATTAGTAAATGATCATCACATAGCCTTTATGTTAATTCAGCGGTTACAGAAGTCTACCTTAAAAAGGTTTTATTACATTAATTTTTTATAGTCCTCAATTTATCATAACAAGATATTCAGAAGGTCAGCCAAAGAAAAGATGGTTCCACACATATAGCTTGGGCTCGACTGGAAAAAGACTCAGCACAAAAGGCTTAATAAATAATAAATAAATAGTTGTATACATATTACTAATCTTACAGACTTTTGTCCATCTTATACTTTTTTCATATCATTATGATGGAGGACTGATCATTGAACAAATCAAGCGTTCCCAATAGTTTTGAAATGTATCTTATTTTGAATAATGGTACTTATGTAAGTACATATTTATAAATAGGTATTCTTAGTACATTACATTGTTTACCACAATGAAGTAAAGGAAAGGAATCTGGAATATCTAGGTTATTATTTAATTAAATAATGTAAGCCTAATATTTTAAGGGTTTTTATGGTACTTCCATAACACCTTTACTTTTCAATTTGTTTGTGGCATTAACTTTGGATTAGGGTTAATAAATTTTAACCTCAAGGATTTCTATGCAATTTTTTTTTTTTTTTTTTTTGACATGAAGTATAAGCTGATAAGATGGCATCTGATTTGTCACAAGCTGGATTTTATAAACGTGGTCTTGTCAAAATCCTTGTTTCACTGTGTGTGTAAGTGCAATAATACCTTTTAATACTAATTAATTAGTAAAAGATTGGGTTAGTTATATAATTTCTTGATAAATTATTCAGTAGTGCAACTTCATTATCTGACTATGGTAAAAACCAAGAAAGGGTTATTTTGGAGTTTTGAACCAAACAATGGATTCATTAGCGCAATGGCTAAGACTTTATAATACAGATTTGTGATTAATAAGATGGCCAGTAAAGTAATCCATAGCTTTGATAAGTAAGTATCTGTATCTCTATTGTAACCTTCTTTCTTGAGGTAAAGGGCTTTTCACAATAATTCCGGTTTGAATTTTCTATCTCCATCCAATCCCTTAGGAACTAGTTAAAACCATCTTTGTTTATTTGTAATAGTATTTATCAGATATTAGCACTATTGTCTGACAATAATAATATTATAGTGTTGTGTTGATTTTGTACAATTGGTTTTACAATTTTATATAGTATTGTTTTATACTGTCATCACATCAGCTTACAGTGCAAGATTTCAAATAATTTGTTTGATTTTTCATTTGTTATTTATGTAATATAACACTAATTGCATAGCAATAGGTTAGTTAATATAACAAGTGAGCCTGCTTGTTTGTCCATAATTTCTTTTTATTCTCTTAGTATATTAGCGCTTGTTTAATAATGAGTGAGCCTGCCCATTTCTATATACTGTCTATTCGCTTAGTAACAGTAGGACTTGGTGTTTAAAAATGAGTGATCCTGCTCATTTGTCCATACTAATTGTTGTCTCATGATAGTAGCGCTAGTTGATTGAAATTGAGTGAGTATGCTTGTCTGTCCATACTATTCTATCCACTTGGTGGTAGCGTTAGACATCTAATATTTTTGTGTACTTGTTCAAATTTAATTTTCATGGTATTGCAACATATACTGTCATACTGTCTTCCCGCTTTGTGAAAGCGCTTAATGTCAGGTCATTAGTGCACCGGCTCAATTTTTAGTTTTCCTGGTATTGCAACATACTGTCTATCCGCACTGTGATAGCGCTAGATGGCAATTAATTGGTGCACTGGATCAAATTCCATTTTCATGGTATAGCAACATACTGTCTATCCGATAAGTGATAGAGCTAGATGTCAAATAATGGGGCATTGGCTCAATTTCTTCATCATCATCATTCATCTTGGTATTGTCTATTGCCCATTATGTATATACTACCCAGGCGTTTGAAGTTTATTTCAGTAGCTAATTTGTAGTTTTCTCAACACCCAGCCATTGCGTTTCCACTTCAATTTCATTGATATAGACTGAAGCCTGAGGAGGCTGCTTTAATATTTTCTATGTGAGTCTCCATACTTGTGTCATGGTTTCTTCATCTTGCTGTTTTCTAAATTTTTAAGTTTTCCTTATTTTCATAAATTGTATATTTACTAGGTATCTTCAGTTTTGGGGCGAACTGGAGCTTAAACTTGATAGCTCTGTATTTCATTCTCAACTTCTATTAAGTTTTTTAGAAGAAAAAGTAACAAGATTATAATTTAAAAATGACTTTTAGGTTAGATTCTATCAATCAATTCCTTTATAGGAGAATATCTATAATTCACAAAGGAAGTAAAGTATTTGATTGTACATACCTGTAACTGGAACTGATGAAAATATAAGTTGATTCCATTAATATAGCGTTAAAAAACAAACCATAACCGCGCCTGATTATGGCGCTCATCCCTTGTTGATTTTTGGCTGAAATTCACTATAAACCTTATTGTAAACACAATCCACATAGAGAACTGTATAATAGCATTCTAAACACTAACTTTTAAGCTACAAATAGAGTAAATAATAGTTATTTTACACATTTTATTGCAAGGACTACGTGCCCGCGCTGTCACAAACAATCGTAATGACATTACCAATAAATGTTGCCATTTGCAGGGATAAATGTTTTTTCTTTTCCAGCTTTAAAACATTGTGACCCGACGCTGTTGTAGAACATCGGTACTACTCGTAAATATATCTCAACAAATCAGCAAGTATAATTTGCGAGTTGCGGCTACCAGATATAGCCAACTTCATAATAATAACATTATCACAGCTCAAGCTTTTATTCTTTAGACTTAGTAGAATGTTTATGTAACTGCTATTGATGCTTTATTTCTTTAGAATATAAAAATAATTCATGAATGTCTTTAAGAGCATTCAACTATTTAAAAAAAATTGCTGTCAATTTTAATGTTTACTTTTTAAAAAATAAAAAGAATTGTTGTTAGAATTGTTTTCAATATCCATTATTTGTATTTTGATCTTCAAAATCATTTAAAAAGAACATCCAAAACACTAATACAATCCTTTTTTAGGCACTTTCGATTGGAAGGTTCAAACCATTCCAACTTAGTAAAAGTAACGTAACTATTTAAATTATATTATTAAGGTTATAATACTACTTCCAAAATGGGACAAATTATGTGTTAAACACACTTTTGATCACGATAATTACTTATCTATTGAGTTTGTTTTTCGTAAGACAAGGTCACCACGAAAAGTTTTGTTTGTTCGGACGTATAAACCAAATAAACTTGTGTCAAACCTTTGACAAACCTGTGTAACATTATAGAGGCAATAAATTTATACAGGGTGGCCAAAAAAGTGATGTCCAACATTTTCTTTGCATTAATTCTTAACTTTAGTTCAATTTTGTAGTAACTTCCATTAAAGTTATGAAGCTGTTTATTCTATGCATAAATGCACAGTTAATAGAGATTTGGTTGCAAGAAAAAAAAACGCTTTTTTTTAGATTTTTTTCAATCTGATCTGGTTGCAAAAATTCACAGAAAAATTCGTAACTCGAAAACTACGAAAAATCGTAGAACATACATAGGGGTGATTCAGATAACTCTTAACACAAGGCACGTAAAAAATATTTTTGGGCGTCACTTTTCTGGCCACCGTGTATATTAAATTGAATTGAAATGACAAAATATGCACAATTGAAATTAGCCGTATAAAAAACAAGGCTTTTTTAGTTGTTGATTAATTGTCAAAGGTTTGACACAAGTAGATGGTAATTTTAGGTCCACTTGCGCACCTCAGCATTAGCGAATTTAATCCCGAACTATCCAATAACGCGGTATTAAACATCATTCTTAAACTGTCAGGTGTATGGTGTTGACAGAGACAGATAGATGTCTTAATCCCGTACTAAACTAATTCGATGGTGCGTGCGCAAGTGGACCATAGTTTTTTTTCATTAAGTTTAGACGTCCGAACGAACGAAACATTTTCGTAGTAGGCCTTCAGCTGCCTGTACAAGTACCTACATTTACATACATTAGCCAATAAAAAATAAACCTACATGAATCAAGTCTTATTGGCCTGGTCCGGTAAGGGTCTCTTGTAAAATAAGTGAATTTTCTAACTAGTTTTCATTTATGAAGATGTTTCCGACAATGGGCTAGTTTCCTAAAAACATCTAATTAGTCCGTCAGTTGGATTAACAGAAAATATTGGACACGTCTTTTTATTTTCTGAATCAAACTAAAAATGATGAAGATATAGCCCGTGAAAGTTCCGCGTAACGTCACGCCTTGCGCCACTTTTTAGCAAGGCGTGACGTCACGTGCTCACTTTGATGCACTTTATCTTTGTCATTTTCAACCGACTTCAAAAAAGGAGGAGGTTCTCAATTCGTCGGTTTTTTTTTTTTTTTTTATGTCTGTTCAGCGATAATTCGTTATTACGTTGACCGATTTTTTGTTTGATTGACAAAAGCCAAATATGGGTCCAATATTTTTTTAAAAATCTAACTGACGGGCTAAATAGAATAATCATTTTTTGAGCCTGGAAACTAGCCCATTGCAATGTTAGTTTTTTTTGCGCTCGCTTGATTAACACAAAATATATTTGCCAATGACTCGAACTAATATAAAACATTAACAGAGATATAATAATTATTTTGTTTATTTATGAGCATCATATGTGCTTTGCGTTATTTGTTGCGTATGTACGTACCAATTTTGACAAATTAATGAATAATCTGACATCTTATTTGAATAATGTAATATATTAATTAATATTTTGACATTAGAATTAGTTTACTTAATTATTTTTCTTTATTTGACATTTGCATACTACTTAGTTAGCGAAACATGTTAGAACATTATTCTAAAATGTAACACCTTATATATGCCGTGTTTCTTGTGAATAAGTGAATTTGAATATGTTGGATACAAATACCTACTGTATTTCAAAGTTCCATCGCATTCTACAGTCAACCATTTATCAACATACTAACCTTAGTCCCCTGACCGATTTTGAATTAAAAATTCAATACGTAGATTTCAGTATCAACTGAAAAAATCTGTGGTGATGAGCTGTCGACTTTACAAAAGCGTGATTATTCCAAATTGGCGCCTTTTCTCGAAGGATTACCATCTCTAATCTCTTTCTGATAGACGACATTGTTATTTTATGTCAGAGAAGGCTTAACTTCGTTTCCGAACTTTCTCGTATTCGCGGAAGTTCAAAGGTTCAGAATGAATATTTAAAAACTAAACTTCCCCCTAGCCGGATCCTTAACTTCTGAAGGTCGTGTTCGTTCCGAAAAGTCAGTGTGATTCTGGGACTAAGAGAATGCAACACTTAATTAGATCAACCTAAAATTGATATGTATCCTACTCAATCCATCTAGATTTTTAGGTCGTCTCTGGATGATATAATCAGTGGTGATCCAAATTAGTATAGACCCTAACTTAGCTGGACAATAACTCGTCTTGAAGAACTATAAAATATGTCAACAAGTTTTATCATCATCATTGTCAGCCTCCGTCAGTGTACTGCTGGACAGCGGCTTCTAACAGTGCGCATCACTGAGAGGTGGTGGCATAAGGGAATCGTTTGATCTTTATTACCGTACCGTACCGTCGTTGTTTCTGCTTTCTGTAACACAAGTGCAATGTATGTGATGTTGTCCAATATTCATTATTATTTATTAGTGACACTGGAGGTGCTTGTAGCTCAGTGGCGGCAGCGCTTTGGTAGTGATTACCAAATTTAAGCCACCTAGCCGCGGCTGTGAGAGGATGGGTCATCATTTCAACCTATTTAGTTTTTATCATCATGTGCTTCGGAAGGCACGTTAAAAGTTGGACTCGGCTGATATCGCTTAATACTAGTCGTGACGCCTAGTCAAAGGCCTTAAGGTAGCTTAATAACATCTAATTGTAAGGTTAAGTTATTGGCCTTACAACACTCCTCCACCAATCCGCACTGAGCCCGCGTGGTGGAGCATGGCCCAAATGACCTCATATTTGAGATAAGGCCTCTGCCTAGTTACTGCAATATATTATGGACATATATTATATTATAGGCATACTTTAGGTGACACTTAATTTTAGAAAATTTGCAACCGCCTATATTCGATTTGACTGAGGTTTCATTACGAAGAATTTGTGTCGAACTATGTACGCTGGATAATAATTGGAATGTACATGGAACGCCCAACTGCTTCAGGTAGTGGTAGTACTGCTATTTTATTGCAAGCAAATCCCTTTCAAATTGTGTTTGTAATTAATCTTTAAGACACAAATTTGGTACGACCTAATATATTAATATTCTATTTTATTCCGTACCGTACCGTCGCTATTTCTTATCTTAAAGATCAGAGCAATGTATTTGATGTTGTCCAATATTTATTTAATATTTATTTTTATTCATATGGTTGTAGCAGTAAGCATTATGAACATTATATTATTTGTAGTAAAATATTAAAAGCTTCAAAACTTAAAAAAAATTGTTTTATTGTAGCTGAACTGTTAATATGCCAGTTACTCGGCGTTAAAAATGATTGTTCCTCTTCTTTACAGAGTAAGAAACATAACAGTTTTATTTTTATTACGGTAAAGAACTTACCAAAAAGCGGCCATGACGCTAGCTAAGTGAATAACCGTCTGCGTTTCCAGACTGAACCAGCATACATAACTTACATTCCCTGAATAATAAAAAGTTGTCTGCTATTAACACCTGAGTAGACTTCAGTTTATCTGCGATTATGGCGTGCTTGCAAAGTACTCAAATATCCAGTACAAATATGTAGAGTAGGTGATTCCGTATTAATCTTACTAATATTATAAATGCGAATGTCTGGGTGGATGGATGTTTGTTACTCAATCATGCCAGAAAGGTTGAACGGATCTTGATGAAATTTGGCACAGAAATATAAGGTGCTTCATAAATATCTGTAACGGCTGAAATGGGTAAAAGTATTCCTTATATAGATTACGATAGTAAAGAAATTTTATGTCCAGAACATTATTAATTGTTTCATTAAAAAAAAAAATTAAATAAAGATTAGGCTTTATTCTGTCTCAAACCGTCCACATCTGTCCAAAAATGCTAACGTTTCACATTATACCGCTCCCGCGCAGTGTCAAGGGCGGATGACGAAGTGTGTTATGCAAATTGAAGCAAGTGACCATTTATTTACTGTCTTTTCGCAAATAATTATTTACTGATCCGGGGCACGTAATTCCTTCACTATCGTAATCTATTTAAGCAATACTTTTACCCATTTCAGCCGTTGCAGATATTTATGAAGCACCTTATATATTATATCCTGGAATAGCAGATAGGGTACTTTTTCTCCTGGAAAAATGTGTAGGTCTCGCGGGATCCAAGATAACTGTTATTATAGATAAGTTCAGTTGGCAATTTTTTTTGGATGTGACACTAGCTGTTGCCCTCGACTTCGTTCGCGTGGTCGCAGATTAGACTAACTATGAATTTGCAAAAACAACGTGAACGCAGTCGCGGGCATGTTGCCGTTTATATACTTTTATCTGTGACCAGATATGTATTGCTAGGTTCAGTGCAGAAAAAATGTATGCCTCTTGGACTGCGTATATTATTTATTTAAACTTTATTGCACAGGTGGTTACTATTACTAAGATCAAAAGAAAGTAGCTAAAATTTTACCGGAATATGGCCGTCTTGATTTTATACGTGTATTTGTGTATTGATTAACAAACAAACAGTTAACTATCATAATAGCAGGATGTTATTCGGTGATTCTTTTCCCTATTTTTATTATGTACTTATTGAAGACAATATCACTTAGCCCAAAGTTACATAAATACAAAAACAATATACAGTTATCAACCTACAACCAAACCTCAAAAGTATAATAATTGAAATAGAACTTTACATGTTGAATTAAAAATTAAAAAAAGGTCGACGAAATTTGACAATTTGTGGTATGGTGTAAGCAGTTAAATTTACTTTTCAGCAGATTTGTTTAGAAATAACCGTTCAAGTTTGTTCCACGTCACGTTTTAGCAATCCAATTAACTTAACAAATCCTTTCATAATACGACTGTAACTAGTCCAAGGATTAATAAAAAGAACGGCGTCATTACGACACTTTAATTATAAGTTTCAGTAATGAGATGCTCGTTATACCAAAGTTTAATCAGAACTTGCTCTATCGTAGCAATTGACTAACTCTGCCACAAATAGATGCCGATGTAGTACAAATATATGTTAATATTAGAGCGATTTATGCTGAGTTTTTTTAAAAATAAATATGGGAAAATCTGAGGCCCAATTCCCGTAATTTGACAATTGTCGCAATCCGGTGTCGATCCGGTCCCAGTAACATTACTATCACAAACGGTATTCTCGTAAACTTTCAGTTTGACGTAAAATTATTAAAACTATCCCAATACGACTAAAAACAGAGCAAAAAAAAAATCTAATTTTGGTTTCTTCCATTTTCAGTTGCATTACGAACTATAATTGAATTTTTTAGGTTCAGGAGAATACCGTTTGGGATCGTAATGTTACTGGGAGCGGATCGACACTTGTCAAATTATGGGAATTGGGCCTCTGATCACATACATTGATCTGATCCTATGGTAAGTATAGCCAAAGCACTTGTGTTACAGAAATCAGTAACAACGACGGTACCACAACACCTAGCGCGATATAGTATACAAAATTTATTTTTTTACATTGACCGACTGGTAAACGAACCCGTGACATAAAGTCCGGTAAGCTTGCCTCTTGGCTACAGAGGTCGTCAAAGTATGATGAGTATCTTTCTTTTATTGATAATACTTACTTAATTACTTACTACTTACATTGCAAAATAATTAAATATCTATATATATAAAACAAAGTCGGGTTAGTTACACCATTTATAAGTCGAGAACGGCTGGACTGATTTTTATGATCTTTGATTTGTTGAATTATTCTCAGCCCCGAATAGCAGAATAACTATAAAAAAATTGTAAATTTACAACAAAAAAAAATGTATGAGGTACATTAGCGGTACGAAGTGCGCTGGGACTTAATAAAGATAGTATTTAATAAAGAATGATATGGCAACTACAGTTGTAAAGCTTCAATTATAACACTTTTTAGAACCACTGTTATCTTGTTCCATTTGCCCTAAGTTAAGTATGCCTATATACTGTCCCACTGTACGGCACAGGCCTCACCTCAACTATGATGTGGTTTGGGCCATACTCCACCGCGCGGGCCCAGTGCGGATTACTAATAGAAAGAAAAGCTCTGCACGTCTACAAACGTGATCGGTTTTTCGAGTATATATTACAATCTTGTATAACTCCATTTGTATAAGTATTTGGCATTTTGGCTATTTTTCAGAATGGCTTATTAAATAATGGTTGTTAATTTAATCAATCTCAATATTAAAGGAGGATCAAAATCGAATTCGTGAAAAAACAGTTGCTCCCTTCAAACCGATGTATAGATGCCTTACTTAATATTGAGATTGACAAAATCTACACCTGTATGAATACGCGTGAGACAACACACCAATATAATTGTTATTGCCTCAAATTAACATCCATACTCAAATTGGAATTAACATTCCTGTGTTACGAGGTACCAGACAAGTGGTCAAAAAGGCCAAACCAAAGCCTACTTGAAATCTCGGGAGCGGCACGAACCACAATTGGCGTGGAAGCTTTGCTTAGTGGTGTCGTTACATTTATCGATACAATATCACCAGCGATATCGATACGTTTTTATTATTTTCGAATAAATGGTATGAAGCACAATTTAAATGCTACACTAAATTGTAAAAAATTGAAATTAAAAAAGGTAACTTCCACGCTATTTAGTCTCCCGAATTCAGGTCCTACGTTTTGGCGATATAATGTTAAACAGAGGACGTTATTAATTAAATTAACAATAAACCAAGTGTCATGGTGTAAAAGTTCTCACTCGTTAGCATTACATCAGTTCGTTCCTTAATTTCTCTTTCGTGCGAATGGTATATGAAAAGCCAAATTGGCTAAGGCGGCTTGTGTCTCGAGGACAGTCAAAACTTAATTCAAGTATCCGTAGGCTAAGACTAGGTAGCAGTTAGCCGAGAAAAAACTGCACGGTCTTCTTTGTGGCGCAGTTGTCTTGTCACTGAAAAGCTGTAACTGTTGTGTATAATTGATACGAAAATTATCAATTATATATAGTACGAAAATAACTAGTATGGTTGAAATGACAATTAGTAATACTTTGGATAAAATAAATGTGTATCTAACTAAGAATCCATTCTAATTCAAGTATCTATCAATATAGTATATCAATCAGTCAATGTCATCAATAAGATCTTTTCATAAATTTGCTCTGTTCCCAACCTATCGACGTTTTGCCGATAGTTCATGGCATCACTACTTTAAAACGGTTCGGGAAAATCCCGCGGAGGGATATCGTGTCACAGTTCTTCTGAAATTTTACAGATATTTTTGGTTTCGTTCCTCAAAAGGAAAAATTGGAACCTTTATGGGATTACTTTGTTGTCCGTCTGTCCGTCTGTCCTCATGTCTCTCAAGACACTTTATCTCGGGAATGCGTGGAGGTATCTCGTTGAAATTAAAACCATATAATGTCTACAGTCCCTTGAAGCAGTAAAAACCAAACTTCTAATTAAACAAAAAAAAAAAGATACGACCGTTTATGCAGCAAAAAACGCATATTTTGACACTCTTAAGAAAATAAAATGTATAGGGTTCTTTCTGTTGACCTAGAACTATAAAATTTGGCAAGTAATATCGTTTTATATTTCGAATGCAGAAAAAATCTGAAAACTATACATTTGTAATTAGTTGTAATTATAATTAAACTGCCAGACTCGGTTCATAAACTATTTTAAATATGTATGTACCTAGAAATTTGTACGGAGCCCTCGGTGGGCGAGTCCGACTTGCACTTGTCCGCTTTTTAAAATGTGGCTAAGTGTTTAAACTACAAAAAAAAGTGCTAAAAATACGCATCCGAAATTCGGCATGATTATGCCTGCAATTCTATTTAAATTACTGACGAGACATTATGCCGAAATTACGTTGCGTTATAGCGTACCGCCAAACTTCGGTCGGTTCTTTCGGAAAAATTAACAACGGTAACCCTTTGCATGCTTTCTTTAAGAAGCAAAACATGTGCATGCATGATGTTACAAATTCATAACATACCGTATCGTAGGTATTTCAAACAAATGATTAAATCGAATTGTTATTATCGACTCAATAAATAACGCTGTACGCAATAATTTATGTATTGTTTTCATTTCATTTTCATTCACATTTCAAACGTGACACGTAACATAATTTTCAAGTTGGCACTACGATGGCAGAAGACAATTCTTATTCAATTTCATTCAGAAAAGTGTAACTTTAGTTGTCATAAAGTAGAAATCCCAAGAGAGAATGCACTTAAATGTCTTTTATGAAACTTGCAGAACTATTTTCAATTGTCTAAAAAAGGTCTAACTAGGTTTTTTCATCGCAGTTTATTACGTTCTTTTTCTGCATTGCAGTAGAAAATAGAAAAAAGCTTGGTAACTGCAAAATTATTAGATTTGTATCGTTACAGTGAACATTGACAAAGCATAGTTTTACTAACTCATTACAGATTTTTTATTTTTCTCTTATTTTTATTTTGTTTAAAGTAAGTATATCCATGTTTTAATTTGTATTTATAATTAAACCTATTTTGATTTTGTTTTTATATTTGAAACGAACAACAGTCGCTGACATAGCCCGACTGATTAGCAAGCTAAAGTGGCAGTAGACGGGGCATATAGCATGTAGAACTGAGGCCAATGGGGTAGAAAGATTCAAGATTGGAGGCCAAGTACCACACGTAAGCGCAGCGTAGGACGTCCACCCACAACGTGGACAGTCGCTGGTGGCAGGCCGCTTCCAACAGGCCAATCTGGTAGTCATTGGGGAGGGGGGTTATGTTCAGCTTTGGAAGTCCTACAGTTGAAATTATGATTAACCCTTATTCTATGGGTTTCTTTTTTCAAATGGATCACTTTGTTTTCCGTCTAACTATCTGACTGTTTAAAAAAAACCTTTAAGGAACTTCCCGTTGACTTAGAATGATAAAAGTAGCAAGTTTGGCAAGTATTAGTGTCTTTTAGCACAAGTAAAGGGAAAGTTCGTAAACCGTCAATTTGAAGTTACACCATGAAAAATCATTTTTTTGGAATAATTATTATGCAAACGCTGTAAAAAAAATCAAAACTTAATTTCCGCTATGGACGAACTAATCTACAAGTTTATAAGGAAACCTCGTTGCGTGAATCAGATTTGCACTTAACCGTTTTCACATTTAACTCATTTTCATGATTTTCATTCCAGGTAGGTACTATTCTAGAATACAGTCCATTCCATTCATAAGGAATAATACCTATATCTTATACCTAAATGTTAAACTGACATAATTCACTCACCCACAAATAAAGCTTTTATAGTTTTTGTATGTGTGTATGGGAATCTTTATGGTCAAAATTCTCAAGGGATGCCGTATTCTTGTATCAACCGAATATCAAGTGAGGTCGCAGACAAAGGGTAGGTTTATATCGACACTTTAAAGGGTTATGTCAGTATATGGTCTTGAATATTATAACTTATCTCCCTGCCTACAAATCACACACAATGGCCAAGTTATTGACGCGTAAGTCGTGTTGTGATGGCGAGTTGTGGCAGAGTCTTGGCTTTAAGTTCCGTTTTAAGCATTGGAGGCTAAAAAGGCACATTTGTTTTAATTCAAACTAAGGCTAAAGCTACAAAAAATTGTACACCTTTAAGATAATTTTTAGGGTACCGTACCCAAAGGGTTAAAACAGGACCCTATTACTAAGATTACACTGTCCGTCTGTCTGTCTGTCTATCGCCAGGCTGTATCTCATGGACCGTGATAGTTAGACAGTTGAAATTTTTCACAGATGATGTATTTCTGTTACTGCTATAACAAAAAATATTAAAAACAAAATAAAATTAATATTTAAGTGGGGCTTATAACATACAACAAACGTGATTTTTTGCTGTTTTTTTGCTCGAAATTAATAACGAATAACTAATGTTGTATAGATAATGTTACGGAACCCTTCGTGCAAGTCACAAAGAATGAAGCCAATGAAGATAAACCCAAAAAAAAATCTATACTACATAAACCACACACATGGGAACAAACACACTCAAAAATGACGACAAACAATTGAAACCATACATCATTAGGTAGGGATTTATTTCAATAGCTCTGTCTACTTACATGTAGATACTTACTATAAACTAATAGGAAGGCTTGTTACATTGTTTGTTTAAAATTGGTGGTTGGCGATATACAAGTAAACTAGTGCATCATTGCCTCTAATTGCGGAAATTCACAGTAACATCTAAATTAAATTAAATCCAACGGAAACCTGTTGCCTTCGTTGACCATTGACTGCATTGCGCAAATTGAAATGGTTAATAGAAGCTGTTCAGATTCACTGACTCTCTCTCTCATTCACTGACCTATAAGATTGCCGAGCCGAAACTGCTCAAGCATTTGGTAGAGGTTACTGAACCGCGCGTAAGTCACAAGATGTGAAATCAAATATGCCGTTACTTTAAAAAAAAAGATTTTTGACAGATGTTAACGACATATACAGGGTTATTTTTAAGATATCAACAACCCCTAGGAGCTGATTCTGGTGCTGAAATACAACAACTTTATCTATGGGACCAACATCAGACAAAATAAAAATTCATCGCTTCATACAAAATGATGTCAACTGGTCGGCGGCTTAGTATGGAAAGTGGTTTTTTTTTGCGATAACGATGTTGGTCCAATAGGGAAAGAAGTCGTATTTGAGCACCAGAATCAGCCCCTAGGGGGTTGTTGATGTTTTAATAATAACCCTGTATACGCTTAATTAGCACTTTTTAACGCGTTAATTAGCAGAAATGTGCACTTTTTCGGGATATAAATTAATATTGGTAAATAATTTTTCAAATCGGTTACAAACAGTTCCGGAGAGAGCATCCAAATAAATTTTACCTTTGAATTAAACTATTTTAAGCCTTGAGGGGCAATACGGCTATAGTAGGACAATTGAAGCCTTCTAGTCTGATTAATCTACAACTAAAACGGTCGTGAGATTCAGACGGACGGTAGGACATAACAAAGTAATTATACATGGTTACATTGCAAAGGGGTGCCAAATCTTCAGGAGTGGCTCAGAATCAGTAACTTAGGCAATCGAACTATGCAAAGAACAAAACATGTTTTTCACATTTAATTATTCCCACTGTTGAAATCATAGGCGTGGATATTTTAACTCATTCATGAAAAAAATGCACTATATGTGCACTGGGTAAGGTCCTTATTGGCTCGCCGTACCTAAGCCTCTAATAAAGGCCGCGCGGCTTTCGTAGTCTCATTATTGACTTTATTTTCGGATATTTTTAAGTTTTTTTTTTTGGGAAAAATACGATTATTAAAAATAATAACGATTATGGCGCTTCTTTAAAATGTTCCCTAGATCTTATATTTTAAATTTGGCACCCCTTTGCAATGTAACCCTGTATAGATTTCTGGTTTCCTACAGTATCCTAAATAATCCTAATCCTAAATATACAATAAAGCTATATTGGACGTGTCACCATCATGATAATCAGCCCTAATCAGCCCCACAGCTGGACATAGGCATTTCTCAATGCCGCCACTGAGCTCGGCTCGGCTTTCCTTTTACATCTACTGCCAGAAGCTTTATCCTCGCTCCACGTTATTATGATTACCATCATTTGGAAGTATACTGTACACAATTTTGATAAGTAGATGACTTAAAATCTCGGAATTACTACAAAAACAAAATAAAACAGATTCAGTAGCATTTCTACTGTAATTCATGACCGTGCTTCCCCTTTGTAATAAAATATTTAACTACTCGTGTGCGGTAAAACACATATGATATTAGATTAGAACAAATATGGCGCCTGAAGACGAAGGAGGAATGACGTCAATCGTGTTGACATATTCTTGTGATGTCATCTAATAAGAGCTCTGTATACTGTACGACCAAATGTGTGCAAAGTGAGTATCGGCTTTAACAACAAATAAATATACACACAATTTGCGTTTGATGAAAAGTTTATTTACTGTGCCTTCGTTATGTAATCAATCATCCGCGTCCTTTCGCCACAGCTGTCAACATAGAACATTAAAAAAACGTATTCGACAAATTGAGAACATTTTTTCGTCCATTACATCCGTTAAAACGGGATATTCTTTGTGAAGAGAATTGTGTTTATTACTTAATTATAAATTCACAGTAATGTACTCGTATAACAGTATAAAACTGAATTTAGAGATCGTCTGTTGTTTCAATTCTTAAGGAAGGAAGAATGCTTAATAATTCGTTTTCGGGATTTAGAGATGACAGAATTTTGTGATTGCTGACAATGGGGAATATGCATTTTTTTTATTTGGTCTTAAAATAAATAATACTTAATTACGACCTCCGTAGCCAAGAGGCGAGTATACCGGACTTGGTGTCGCTATCTCTGAGGTCCCGGGTTCGATTCCCGATCGGTAAATGTAGAAAAATAACTTTTCTATATTGTCTCGGGTCTGGGTGTTGTGGTACCGTCGTTGTTTCTGATTTCTAACACAAGTGCTTAAGCTACTTATCACAGGATCAGGGCAATGTATGTGATGTTGTCTGATGATGTTGTTGTTGTGATGTTGTCCAATATATGAAATTATAATTATTTCAACTTTAAGAATTTCCGAAAAATATTGATAAATACCTGACTTACAGCCCATTAAAGTCGCGTGTTAGATAAGGAGATCCGATATGTACCGTGACGTCACGTTACACGTCCGCCATACATTTTTCATAGTAAAAGTGGTTTTAGAAAGAGATGGGTATACCTCAATTTCTCATTACTGTATTACGGTTATTTTTTACCTAAAATCAATTTTGTTTTCACTATTAGCACTATAATTTTACATATTTTCTTATAAATATAGTAAGAACAATATATTTTTTTCATGCATATTCCCTATTATGGTCGCCATTGTTACAGTTTAGGAATGTACTGATCCATTGTCCAGTATTTTTCGTAGAAGCATACTTCGCAAATATTTGTCTGTGAACAACGTGTGTGTACTCAACCCAATTCTCTTTTCAGGTATCAATAAGTATTAAGTCAAACAAAAAAGTATTAAGTCAAACAAATCTGAAGAATAAATAATACTGTATATCTACCAACTCTTTTCCCAGGCCCTCTAGAGATCATAGTGCGGTTTGCTTATTGGCTTATTTTCTGTGTGTACAGGCTTATTTTTGTACCGTTTGAAGCCGCGCGCTTTTCCAAACGCTAGTAAGTTTTTCTTCGTTAAAAATCGATGTCCATATTGTGACTATCATTGATATGACACTGACGCTTGATTCACGTGAAAACGCCTGTTGATGCACGTGCGTTAGCAGCGCACAAGTAAAAACGAGCGTGAACAACCCGAGTCTGAAGCCACCTTTAAGGTATGTGCATTGTAATGTTTTATTTCCATATTGTTATTTAAATAACAGCCATAAAAACAAACTATTTTTAGATTTTACATTATACATGTGTCTGTTTCATTTTGCCAAGCCGTTACCTAAGGTAAATTCCATCCTAAGCGTAACAAACGAGTCCAAAATATTTCTACAATAAGTGAAAGTCTCGTTTAAATTTTACTTTATTAATTTATTTAAGAGTAGGCTCTATAAATGGCTCAGTGAGCGTAGTTTCTACGACTTAAACGACTTTCTTAGATTATGATGACACATTTCACTTTTTTTTTGACATACATACTTATTGAAATATATTTATTTGATTTTGCTTAATTTAAATTATTGCTATTAATTAAATTTAATTTTATGATTGATTGTATTATCACTAATTGAATGTTACTAAGTTTGCATACTATTATAATGTAGCAAAACATGAGCACACAATTACTTTGTAATATACTTGACATGTGATGTATTAATAATTTTAGAAATATATATTTCTTCACAATTTCAATTTGAAAATTACTTTGTATCAACTTTTACTACCATGTTTTAAGCAAATAAATGATTAATTCTAATTCTAGATTTTAAATATATGTATTTGTGTGGTATTTAAAGTTTAATTCTGCGAGTAAATATTTTTTACTAAAAATACTAAGTGACTACTTAGGACATTATTGTTATTGTTGTTCTAAATAAAATGGAAAATTTAGGAAAAACCAACCACAAAGGAGTGTAAAAACTCCACGAGAGGTGAAATGTATACTCATATATTCGTGGACAGTTTGACCCTTTGAAATAGAATGTTATTTCCACAAGAATGCGCTGTTTACATAATATGAGAGATGAAAAAGCGTCTGGAATTGAATGGATTAGGGAGTGCTTTGCTCTGCGTTGGATCATTGAAAAGTATTAAAAACATTTGAAAATACAAATTGAACAAATATTGCTGAAGATAGTTTTCAAAATGTAGTAGGTACAAAATATAGTATTTACTTGACGAAATAAACAAATGAATTGGTTTCTGAAAAAACATGTTGGGAAACTAAAAAATGCTAAAATATTGGTTTAGGCGAGTGAGTTACTTTGTATGCGGTGAAGACTCGTATTTCAATGTTGTCGACCTTGAGGTTTAAGGATTTATATATTAAACTTACCTTTATTGCCCAGTAAAAAAAAACTAACAAGATGTAGACTAAATGCTATGTGGCAGTCTCAGCCAGAAGACTGTTTAAGTAAATATACCTAAATGTTTTTACACGGTATTACGCATGTGATCGAAACTTTACAAAAAATATATGTTATTACGTCGCAAAATATGTAATGTAATTTTATAAGTTAACAAAAGCTGTTTTTCCCCGAACCCTTTCATTTGAAAAGTAAATGTTTGTCAATGGAATTTGTAAATCAATACAATACGCACATTTCCACGGGTGCCTGCCTTGTTACAGCGGGCCAGTGTTGCCGTAACTGAGCTCCCGGGAGGTACATATCCAGCACTGAAAAGGTACATTTGGGGTAAAAAGATACAGGAGTATAAAATAATTAATAAATTGTTTTTACATTCACACCAATTGGTGTGATCATTATTGTATGTATGTAGATAATTATCTAGCCCCAAACTAAGTAGAGTCTGTACTATGGCGACTAGATAACGTATAAACATACTTAAATACTTTTATAAACATTCATGACTAAGGTACAAATGTTCGTGGTCATCACAACATTTGCCCCTTGCGGGATTCGAACCCGCAACTGCTGGCTTTATAGTTCGGAGCGCGAACCACAACACCAGACGGTCGTCAATCACTTACTAGCTTCTCGCGTTTTTTTGCATACATTGCGAGACTGCCTGCTTTTTTTGGGATTCATGGCGTGAGAAAACGTGATATCGTTTTACGCAGATTCTAAAAAAGTTCAAAAGTTACGTAAATAAATATACACATAACACATGAGAGGCTAAAAAGGTACGTTATGTGTAAAATATACGCTAACAGCAACGCTGCAGCGGGCGGGGGATGCGCCCTCCACGCTTCCGGGCTTTAAATTACACCACAGTACTGGACTGATAAGTAACTCGACCACGGCGAGTCGTGTACCTAACCAAATACATTTCCGGTAAAAGATGTTTGTAAATCGAATTGTTGATGAGACGTTGGACCAATATTTGCTTAAACTTGTTTTGATTTAACTTTACAATGTTATGATGGTACAAACTAACATCTGAACAACAAGTAAACGATCATAAATAAACAGTAGGCCTATTACGAAAATGTTTCGTTAGTTCGGACATATTTACCTAATAAATTATACCTTATTATGTCAAACCTTTGACAATAATGAGCAATTGAAAACAGTATTTTTTTTTCATGGTTAGTTTCAGTGTTCATTTGTAAAACCAACAAAACCAATTTATTTCTGCAATAGGCCTAAATTAAGCTCTTTTGCACGTCCCAATTTTTTTAATTCTACCATTGCTTTGGGACAATTGTGGGCTAGCGCCGAGAAAAAGCAGCGCAAGAAACTCGGTCACTATTGTCAGTCTCTTTTTAAATGGTATGTTTACATTACAAGATAAAATTTAACTGTGCGAACAGGGCAGTATTTAATACCATACATTTTTATCATTTAAATAATTAATCGTTAACAGTATAGCGATTTAAATTTATGTATAGGTAGTTCAGCAATAGACTGCATAAAGACTGCGGCAATTTGTAAAAAAAACGAATACTTTCCCATGAACGAATTACCTACTTTAGTGTCGTGTCTCATCAAGTCTAAGTATTTATATTTTGTTTAGTTTTTCACAAGTAAATTGTCATTTTTATTTACTATACATTTATACGTCCGAAACTCCGAACGAACGAACGAAAGTTATCATAATTCCTACTGAATGTACAATTTGGCACGATTGATTACGAAATCACAAAGTTACTTAGGCAATTATTAACTGTCCTCTTTAATTTATCCGAATAGGAATCATGACTGGGTAAAGAAAATGAAATTCTATTCAGTCTGTCAGTTACATTATCAAAAAATAATGGACACCTGTTTTTTCTTTTGTCAATCAACCAAAAAAAGACAAATATAAAGCGCGTCAAAGTTCGTCACTTCCAAGTAAAAATTATACCAAGGCGTGACGTCATGCGTCATTTCAAATCAATAATATATCTCTGTAATATTTTGATTTTAGATAGATAGATAGATACTTTATTGCACAAAACATTAAGGTTATTACACACAAGACACAGTTATGTACAATCAGGCGGCCTTATCGCCAAAAGCGATCTCTTCCAGACAACCCTAGGGATTTAACCTTAGATTTTATAAAGAAATACAAACAAAAATAATTAAAATTCATCCCTATTAGAAGAAAAAAACACCCACGTGGCGTGATTCAATTATATTTAAAAATGTATTATATACATTGTACATGATAACAATTAATAATTTATCCTATCTTTTTTAATTCCTAATTTTATTTATCTTTTTAAAAAAAAATATATATATTTTATAAGTGACCACATAAGAAATACATCATATTTATTTTATTACATTTCTATTATGTTTAAATACAAGTAACTATGTTATTACATATTTTACGTAAGAACTGCGAATTTGTTTAACAATGAGGCCAATGTAGCCTTATGTTTATCTAAAAATTACATTGGCCTTATGTTTATTTAGCTGTACTACTAAGATAATATATTTAAAAGATATTCAGTTGACTGAAATACTAGTTCAGTGCGGGAAGGTACGGTAGTACTCAATTGAACTGACCTAGTGGGAATAAACTGAGCCAACTGCGATGTAGTGGCTACGGCTCGTAGCCTACACTACACCGTAGCTGCGTCGTAGTTTACGACTACGAATCGTAGCAAATGTAGCGATATTTGTATATAATATACATATATGCTGTAGAGATTGAATGAAAATGAGGTTTAATATTAAAATCAGCCAAGCATGCGAAGTAATTGAAATGGAACGTTTCAAATTGATTTAAATTACTGTACTGAAACCCGAGTCGACAAAGTAAAGTCGCCTAAGTGAAAGTCGGCCTCGCGCACTGAGGGTTCCGTACAAGCTACAAAAGCTATGTTAATAGTTCGTCCATCACGGAAATCGACTACGTATTTTTTTATTGCGTTGATTCAGAAGCGTCATTCTTTTAACGCTCTAAGGGATTGCAGACCTGAGTCATCAACATCATCGTTTCAGCCATGGACGTCCACTGCTGAACACAGGCCTCACCCAATGACTTATCATTGGGGGGGATTGCGAATACTCGCCACGCTTGGGGTTGGCGAGCGCAGTTTTTTTATAACATTTCGCACGCAGATGCTACTACCCGTCTCGTACTACAGGTATTAGTCGCCTCTTACGACACGCCTCTTGTTGGGGGTGGGGAAGTGTATTCTTTACGGCCGTCTACACACGGCACGGTGGGGGGAGACCTAAATGTATGGTATAATTTCAACTTGATTCTTTCACGCGTTCTTGATCAGAAGTGTCTAGACAGACAGTCATAACAACAGAGAGACAGAAAACGGTTTCTTTTTTCCTTTTTAGGTACGGAACGGTAACCTATCTCACTTTCGAAACTCAAAAACGGTTTAACGCAGTTTTGATTACCAAGTAGTTTTTTTTTACATAATATTGACGATGTTTCATTTTCCAGAAAAACAGATACTTGATTTTTAAAACCATTTTTTTTCGATTCACCGTTGTTTTACTTACAATAATTTTTATTTCTAATTGATTAGTAAATACTGCGTATATAATAAGACTCAATTGGTTAGGTTAGGTTAGAACAGTGACCACACACAGCGCGAAGGCGAGCGAGCGGAGCGAGCGTAGTGAGCGTGCCGCGGCAGCGGCCGCCGAGCGCTTAAAAACTAAGCGTAAGAATGAAAGATTAATTACTATATTATTGGAAGCATTTTTCTGGAAACTAAATCATTCATCATTAACAGCTTTGGCAAACGTTGGGTAAGATTTCAAAACATATAGAATTTAAAAAAAATTACAATCGAAAATCGGAATATCAGCAATATGTTAATTGTGTTTTCGGTATAATAAAAATATGGAAAAAAGGACAAAACGTTTTCGGAGAAATAAAATTCGTACTAAAGCAATTCGGATTTAAAATAGGTAACCGTACGGAACGCTAAAAACAATTGCAATTTTAGAACTTAAATAAAAGAAAGTTAATACTTAAGTGCCAATCACAAGTTTCACTCATGATTTTTGAATAAAATACTCGACGGAGCCGTCAAGAAAGTCTCGAAAGTTCTAACGATTTTTTTCTATTCGATCCAGTTCGGAACTTCTTGACACAAAGCTTTAATTACTGAAAGTGGTTAAAAGAAGTTCACGTCATTTGATACTGTATAAAAACTTTGAAACAAACTACCGTCTGGTCTGGTGGTTTGAGTTCCAAATTTTGTAGCGGTTGCGGGTTCGATTTATTGTATTATAAAATTCAAGACTATCTTGATGACAACCATATATGGTCAGTCCAGCCTGCACTAAACTGATGTACCTACCTGTTTATTTTGAGTTTATATTTTTTGTGGCAGCTAGTGGTGACTGAGTTTGTTTCGGCGTTGCTTCTCAGCACTTGCCAGATTGTCTGTGTCTTGTCTCGAAGCGTTATTAGGGCCCAAAAAATAAGGAGACATGTTCTGCCCCATATGGGCCAATAATTTATTATTGATAAGTGGCAATTTTCTGTCCTAAATTGACTAAATTATTTTTGACTTTGACTTTGAATTTTGTAAGGTGCGAATGTTAATGTTATAGGTACGAGCGGCAACCTAAATTATGGATGTGTTTAGTGTATGTTGTGTGTATCTATTTACGTATGTATATCCGTTGTCTAGTCGCCATAATACAAGCTTTGCTTAGTTTCGGGTTAGATATTGTATGCCGTGGCAATCTGTTATTAAGATGGCACTCAAGTAGTCTAAAGCTAATATTAGCATGTCTTACTAATTTGTTTGTAATTGTGTATGTCTTGTTGGTTGCCCTAATAAAATAAGTAAAATAATTATGTCATTGTTGTAAAAGTTTATTATTTATTATACAGGGTTACATTTCACGGTAGTGCCAATTTTTCAGGGACCACTTAGAATCAGTAACTAAATCGATCTACGTAAAAATCAAACATTTTTTTTTCATTTATAATTCTTTCATTCTGACTTTAAAAAATAGAATACGTAGAAAATTTACGATTACTTACTCGATTAATTGCACCGTATGTGCACCGCATGAGGTTCTTGTTGGAGCGGCGTCGGCGTACGCCTGTGATCTCTGATGAATGACGGCGCATCTCGCGTTTTTTTTTTGGAAATTTTTAAGTATATTTTACTCCAGAAATACGACGACTGAATACGTGTACGTATACGTATTTATATATTGTTCTATAGACCTTATTTTTAAATTTGGCATTACCTTGATATGTATCCCTGTATACATGGAACGGCCTCGCACACAAAGTTTTACATACATATAGATATTGGTCAAGCGTAACACAAAGAATATTTTTAAGCCATTTTTGTGTTTTCTCTGTCTGTCATTTCTCCTATGTCTGTCTTTGGCTAAATTTTGAAATCTATTCAGCCGAATCCATTTTTTTAAAATAAATCATGCGACGACCGATGGTGTAGTGGTTCGCGCTTCGGACTACAAATCCGAGCAGTTGCGGGTTCGAATCCTGCAAAGAGCAAATGTTTGTGTGATGAGCACGAGCATTAATCTATGTTATGGCTGTGTATGGATGTATATCCGTCTATCCGCCTTAGTACAAGCTTTGTTCAGTTAGATAATTGGTGTGATTGGAGAAACAATTTAATTTTCAGTCAGGGCAGGCTATATTTTCGCAGCTGGACATATAAATCAAAACCAACCCCTGTGGTTTAATTAATTAAATTGATAGATTTAACGCAGCCTGGGGATAAAGCTTCTGTATTTTTACATTAAGGCCTTAAGATGGGTGAAATACCTAAAATATCGGATTTAAAAATCAAATTCACAGAAGACCTGTTACTTGAATTCAAAAACTAAAAATACAATTTGCTAGAAGAGGATTAAAGCAACATTTTTAGTTGTTTAATTTTGTTTTTTGTTTTCTTGCAATAAAACAATCCCAAAAATGTGTCTATTTTATCATAAACTGCAAATGCTCTCTTAAATGGCACATGCTATTTCGTTACTGTTTTCACACAAAGCCAGGTTATGTAAATATGAATGCATTCACTTCAGAGTTTTACTGTTTCAGTGCAATTTTATATTTTCAAAATGCGTAGTGACATCAAATCGAATTTGCTACGGTAAACCAATATTTTGTGTTCGTGTAGATGCTATATGTAAGCTATGGATCCATCTTTGTACGAGTAATCACATAAAAACCGACAGAGCGCGAGTCGGACTCGGGCACGGAGGGTTTCGTACCATTATCTATAATATTCTGTGAATATTTCAAGCGTCTACCTGTTGCCGTTATTAATAACAAGCAAAAAACGGCAAAAAAATCACGTTTGTTGTATGGTTAGTATTTGTTATAGCGGCTACAGAAATACATCATCTGTAAAATTTTTAACTGTCTAGCTATCCCAGTTTTTGAGATACAGCCTGGTGACTGGTGACTGGTACGGAACCCTAAAAACACAGATATTAGAAGAAAAACGAAGTTGTTTCCTTTTGAGGTATGGAACCATAAAAATGTATTAAAAAATGTGTGTTATTGAATACTGGGGAGTCCACACATATAATCAGTTTAAATATTTTATTTACCAAAATACGAGTATGTTGTTTATTTTATTTGACTTACAGTACCTGGTAAATGTGTCTTCATTCTTCATTCTATATAACATTCATAATAAACTTTAGTAAAGCCTTTAAAATAGCTAGCCTTAGCATAATGAGTGTAAATGGCTTTTGAAGCAGGAAAAATGAGATGTGGCCTCTGGCAAATTGTCTCCCGTGTTATGCATTGCAAACTAAGTTGAAATAGAAATACAAGCAGCAGGCTTGGCTTGAAATATATTGTCGGGTCTCAGGCAGCGCTGCAGCGGCTACAGTGCGGGGTGATTTATTCAGCGCTTGGCGTCTTACGTGAGACGGCAAGAGAAAAGAAACGTACAAACATAGTATAGAACCGGCCTAACTACCCCACTACCAAAGTGACGACCGTCTGGTGTTCGGTTCGCGCTCCGGACTTCAAAAGCCAGAGCTGGTTCGTATCCCGCAAGGAGCAAACGTTTATGTGATAAGCACGAGCATTTGTACTTGTCATTAATGTTTATGGAACGTATTTAAGTAGGTATGTTTATCTGTTATCCAGTCGCCATAGTACAAGTTTATCCTAGCTTGGGTTTAGTTAGACAAGGATAAACTTCTATTAGTGTGATTGTAAAAATATTGTGATTCTGTATCCTACTAATATTAGAAATGCGAAAGTTTGTGCGTATGGATGGATGTTTTACTCTTTCACGCAAAAACTACTAAATGGATTTTAATAAAATTTGGCATACTGATAGACCATGGCCTGGAACAACACATAGGATACTTTTTATCCCGAAAAAATGTACGGTTCCCGTAGGATAGCTTTTTTTCACAGAGCACGGAATTGTCATTATTTTTGCACAGTAGTAGTCTAAGGGTCAAAGAATGACATAGGCTACTTTAATCTCAAAAAAATGCACAGTTCATGTGGGATAGCATAACAATTATCTCAAGGGAGGGACAGAGGCTACATCTATACAGGGTGTAACGAAAAGGTGAAATAAAACTTTAAGGGGTTATTCTACGGCTAAATTACATCAACTTTTTCTATGGGACCAACATCAAAATCTCAAAAAAATATTGACGTTTCCATACAAACTGATGCCAGCTGATCGCGTTTTAGTATGGGAAAGTGTTTTTTTTTTGCGATTGCGATGTTGGTCCCATAGAAAAAGTTGATGTAATTTAGCCGTAAAATAACCCCTTAAAGTTTTATTTCACCTTATCGTTACACCCTGTATAGTAAAATATAGGGTGACAAGCCGTAATACACGCGGGCGAAGTCGCGGGCACAGCTAGATCATTTATTTATTGTTTAAGACCGCCTAGGCAACTACAGCCGTCTCCGTATAAATTCATAAGTTTATTCTCAAGAGTATTTTCAGCAGTGGACGTGCTGTGCTTGAAGTGATGAGTATGATGATGATTCTCAAGACTCTGCGGCCTGGTACAATATAGCTTGAAACCACTTCATAATGGGGGTGAGGCCAGTGCCTTGCAGTGGACGTATAGAGGCTTACTTTATTATCTTTTTATTTTTATTTATTAATGTATTCCAGCAGCTTCCTGTAACCTTTACCAGGTCGTCTGTCCACCTTGTAGGTGGACGTCCTACGCTGCGCTTGCCGGTACGTGGCCTCCATTCCAGAACCTTTCTGCCCCATCGGCCGTCAGATCTACGTGCTATGTGCCCCGCCCACTGCCACTTCAGCTTGCTAATCCGTCCCAACCGGCCAATCTGGAAGTCACTGGGGGAGGCCTATGTTCAGTAGTGGACGTCCTATGGCTGAAATCATGAGGATGATGATTAATATATTTGACGACCTCCGTAGCCGAGAGGCGAGTACACCGAACTCGGCGTTCTTGCCATCTCTGAGGTCCCGGATTCGATTCTTGGTCGGGTTAATGTAGAAAACAAGTTTTCTATGTGGTATCGGGTCTGGGTGTTGTGGTACAGTCGTTTTTTCTGATTTCTCTAACACAAGTTCTTTTTCTTTCTTCTGCTTCTCAATTTATGTGATGTTATCCTATATTTATTATTTATGTTAGTAATATTATATACCTAATATATGGGGCTCTCTGGTGGTCCATTAAACCGCTGCGTCACTCGCTGCACGTCCTAGCGTCGGAGGTTCCTGCCGAAAATCAGCGTCGTGATAACTCTGTGACTGTCACGACAAATGCTGAGCGGGGGAACCTTTTTGACTCACCAGGATAAACTTCATTGTCTTATTGTTATATATTTTTTATTCGTGTCTGTCAAATAAATGTTTTCTACTGATAATATTGTCCTAGTTACTGTTTTGTTTATAGTTCCTCCTGTCAGCAGCTTCAACTTATTAGATGTCTAGCGGTCGCACGAGCCCGCGAAACATAAACAATTCAAGTGTCTTTTGTTGGGTTAAGAGGTTACAATTTAGTACACGTTTCTACCAAAAGTTAGACGAAACATTTACCCCTATTATGATTATTAACTAAGATTTATGTAGAAGGCTTTAACCCCAATCCAGAGTAGTAGAGCTGACCTTAGCATCTAAAAATAGACAGCCTATATTCGGCACTATACAATGGGGCAGTGAGTACAACCTGTGGAGCTTTTTCATGTTACAAAAGCTTATTCTAAGTCAAATCGTACATTGTACTCTTTAGCTTGAGCGTAAGCTTCCTTGGCAAATGTCAAGATTGTTTGGGGTATCTTACTAAACTTAATATTACTTAATAATAATATAATATAATATATAATATAATATTAGACAACATCACATACATTGCTCTGATTCTATAGTAAGTAGCCACTTGTGTTACAAAAATCAGAAGCAACGACGGAACCACAACACCCAGATCCGAGACAATATAGAAAAGTGATTTTTCTACATTGACCGACCGGGAATCGAACCCGGAACCTCAGAGATAGCGACACCAAGTCCGGTATGCTCGCCTCTCAGCTATGAAGGTCGTCAGTAATGCGAAAGTCTGAATGGATGGATGTTTGTTACTCAATCACGCCAGAACGGCTGTACTGATCTAGATGAAATATGGCACAGAAATAGATTAGAGCAGGGAATAAAAGATAGAATACTTTTTATTCTGGAAAAAATTATATATATATATATACGATTTTTGAGGGATAAGAGATAACTGTCATGAAAGATGGCGCTTCTTACCGTTAAGTTACGGTTAAATTAACAAAAAAAAAAGATGTGAATTTTTTTTTACTTCGTTCGAATGGCTTGTAGTTTTCCAAAGACAGAAACATATTTATTTATATTTAAACAGTAACAGCTACTTTAAATATAAAGAAATATGCTCCAGACAGGCAACACACCAATAGTTTATTCATTTAGACTTTATTTCATATATTTAAAATGTCATACAAAAGGTGGACTTTATGCCATGGTCTTGAAGTCAGGAATTGACATCCTTTTGTTACGAGTCATTAGTATCTCTGGATAAGTATTGTATAGACAATGAATGCCAGGAGCGCCTTTCAGCACATCCAGACCCAATCCAATTAAGACAAAATCGTTTTCTGAATTGACCCGAACAAGAGAAACGAACTGAATCGGCAATCAAACCACTTTCATCATCATCATCATTTCAGCCATAGGACGTCCACTGCTGAACATAGGCCTCCCTTAGTGATTTCCTGATTAGCCAGTTGAAAACGGCCTGCATGCAGCGGCTTCCTGACCTTTTTAATAGGTCGTCTGTCCACCTTGTGGGTGGACGTCCTACGCTGCGCTTGTCAGTACGTGGCGTCCAATCCAAAACCGTTCTGCCCAATCGGCCGTCAGTTCTAGTTCAGATCGATTTGTTGATGTATTCATTCAGTAAGCAAGTGTTAAAGTTTTGTCTTACGCACACGCAATACATATATAGGTAGGTACTATATTGCTTGCAGGTCCGGGTAGGATCCGGGTTTATTGATCCCGGGAAAGTGGGTACAATTCCCGCGTGACGCGCGATAGCAGTTTTCTGCGGCAAATCAAATTTCACAAGGACTAAGTCCTGGGCAAGGGCTGACCCTATGTACTATGCAGTAAGGTTTTTTTTAACGCCACCTGGGAGATAAAACCTCTAAATAATGGATATAGCAAGTTTTGCTCTTTTTTGAAATAGGCTTGCCACACTCAATAATCGAACCGGCTTAAATCTGAAACAGTAATAACATGTATTTTTGTGCCATTAATTGCCAAATCAAGCGCACATAAGTATTTTAAAATCTTTCAAAGTAAACTCAAACTCAATTCGTTTATTGCAATCAAAGTAGTTTTGCTAATTTTAAAAATAAACTAATATTTCATTTCAGTACAATTTACTATCTCCAGTATTTAGAGAAAGGTCCACCTGACCATGGGATGTTACTATAACGGATAAAATGTTATTATTCGTTATTTAATGGATAAACAAAGTAAGTGTTAGTAGAATAAAATTGTCATCACATGGCACTAACAATTTTTTTATATAATTAGTCTTCGAAGGAACATTGCCTTCCATAATCCAGCCACTTTAGGTAGGTACATACTTTGTGCCTCTAAAACATATTTACCATGTATATGTGTGTACTAGTGTAGTAACTGTACTAATTGAGACTCGCGCGACCATGATCTTAGTTATGACAAGTCTAGTTTAGTTATTACATTTGTGGAGATTGCCTTCTGCTCCGTAACTCTTAGACAGAGATTAATTAAGTTATAGCTATACATTTAGTGTTTCTGAATTAATAAGTTCATTTACTTTTAACAATATAAGTTATTAAGAATAGAAGAATCGACCCAAACAGCACGAGCGGAACAGTCGTTCGACTTTAGCACAACGATTCGGTAAAACCAAAACCAATTTATTTCTGCAAACTAAGCTCTTTTACACGTCCCAACTTTTTTTATTTTATCACTGCTTTTGGACAGTAGGTATCAAGGCCTAGCGCCGAGAAGAAGCAGCGCAAGAAACTTGGTCAATATTGTTGTTATATTTTAAATAGTATGTTTACATTACAAAATAAATATACCTTTGCTAGCAGGGCAGTTTTAAATTCCAAAACATTTTTGTCATTTAAATAATCGTTAACACTTTAACAAACTTTTTTCATAAAAAGCATCTTAACATGCGTTTTTAAACTTAAACCCGTGTTTAATTTTAGTTCGACATTAGACTGTAGTAATTATGACGATGTGAATGAACGAATGGGCTGGTTTCCTTGGTCAAAAATGATTATTCTATTTAGTCCGTCAGTTAAATTATCTTAAAATATTGGACCCATATTTTGTCTTTTGTCAATCAAACAAAAAATTACGAAGATAAAGCGCATCAAAGTGCAGCAAGTGAGCACGTGACGTCACGTCTTGCTAAAAAGTGTCGCAAAGCGTGACGTTACGCGGAACTTTAACGGGCTATATCTTGATCATTTTTTGTTTGATTCAGAAAAGAAAAAATTCGTGTCCAATATTTTCTGTTAATCCAACTGACGGACTACGAGTAATTAGATTTTTTAGGAAACTAGCCCATTACCTACATTATGCAGCTTGAAATTTGTAAGAGTAAAACAATAGACTGTGGTAATTTGAATGATGAACGAATTACCTACTTGATGCAGTCTATACAGCAAGCCTATCTTTATTCCGGGTATTTCTTTTTTAGAGTCAATTCAGAATAAACGCGGGTCTGGGAGAACTGAAAGACGCCCATGTCAAAATTCGTAATTTGGTGCCTGGTAACATATTTATACTTATGAATCCCTTTTCTCTCGTGACAATTTATTATTTGAATATTTACATGGTGTCATTGAAATAACGCAAAACCTCTTAGGGGTTGAATCTGGTGCTCAAATATAACAACTATTTCTATGCGACCAACAACGAAGTCACAAAAAATACTTCTTCATACTACCGGTGTCAGTTGGTCGGCTATTATTTATTATAGAGAAGTGTTTTTTTTGCGATTTCGATGTTGGCCCCGTGTAAAAAAAATGTATTTGTGCAGTAGAATCAGCACCTGGGAGGTTTTGCGTTATTTCAATTACACCTTGTGTATTTAAACTCCATTTATATGTTGATTATGTTTTTTTGTGCCGTGTGGGGACGGCCGTAAAGAATACACTTCCCCACCGCCGACTGGAGGCGAGTCGTAAGAGGCGACTAATTCCTGTAGCACGAGACGGGCAGCAGCGTCTTTGTGCGAAATCTTATAAAAAAACTGCGCTCGCCAACCCGCCTGCCAAGCGTGGCGAGTATTTGCAATCCCCCCTGA
Organism: Anania hortulata; assembly: GCA_963576865.1. NCBI lineage: Eukaryota > Metazoa > Arthropoda > Insecta > Lepidoptera > Crambidae > Anania > Anania hortulata. The sequence continues at coordinate 17,880,764 of OY756398.1, read as the reverse complement.
TAAGTCATTAGGGGAGGCCTTTGTTCAGCAGTGGACGTCCTATGGCTGAAATGATGATGATGATGATGATGTTTTTTGTGTACGATATATTATTAAATAAACGCTAGTCTGATACAATATTAAATTTAATAGTAAAGGTACATAGTTTTTGATAAACAGACATGTCTGTTTGTTAAAGTCGACAGGCTTAGTACAAGATAAATATGTCCTGAAATAAGTATCAATTCCAAATGCTTAAGTCCAAATAAAACAAAATCGACAATGGTACCAGAATAACGAATGACTAAACTTGTTCTAAAATAACTTCATAAGAACAGTAGCAGTTATAATAACAAACAAATTTTGACTTTATCTATAAAATTTTAAGGTTTACATTAGTTTGAGGAGTGAAATCAAGTGTCGCATTGAGCGGTGTTCCACGAGAAGTTCCGAGGAGTCTGGCACTTTTGCCACAGTATACATATTCTATACAGTAAGGTAAGGTACCTATAAACGTTTAAAATGACGCACATACACACACCTCAACAAGAGCCCTAAGCTATCGTCGCAGTGCTGTCGCAGTTGTGGGTGCCGAGTATTGCCGAGCCGAGACGAGTTTTCAGTTAACACGCTTTGCGATCATCTCTATTGAAAGCTTACTAAACAAAAAACTATTGCAATTACAAAAATTAAAAGGCCAATCCTAACGTCCTATTGGAATGTAGGTATTTATTGTAATAAATAGGCCTAGTTTCGGTACTGCTTTATCTTATCTATACAGGGTTCCATTGCAAAGGGGTGCCAAATCTTTAGGAGTGGTTCAGAATCAGTAACTCAATCGAACTATGCAACCAACTAACAAATAATTTTTTGCATTTAATTATTCCTATCCGCTGTTAAAAATCGTACGCGTAGAGAACTTACTTATTTATAAAAAAATTGCATCGTATGTGCACTGCGTAAGGTTCGTTGGCTCGCCGTACCTACGCCTCTGATGATTTCGTAGTCTCTCTATTGACTTTATTTTTGGATATTTTTAACCGACTTCAAAAAAGGAGGAGGTTCTTAATTCGTCAGTATCTTTTTTTTAAAATGTATGTTCAGCGATCATTCGTTACCAGGTTAACCGATTTCGATAGTTTTTTTTTGTTCGAAAGGGAATACTTTCGTAATGGTCCCATATAAATTTGATCAAGTTCTGATGATGGGATCTATAAGAAAATCATCAAACATTGCATGAACTCCATACCGTTAAAAATAATAACGATGCTTCTTTATATTGTTTGCAACGTAACCCTGTATACTGTGTTTTTGCTTAGCTCGATCTTGGGCGTGGACTGGTGAAATGCCCAGGTAAAAAGGGAGTAAGAAGCTTACTCGTGTTTTCTTTTATAAGGTTTTTTTGCTTTTAGAATATACCTACTTGAAAGTTAGTATATCCTTAATTACTTATTTTGAAGTAGACGCTCTTACTTGCTTAGTTGCCGTAAAATGGGAATCGACTCCGACGTTGGGTTCAAGTTTTTTATATTGAAAAATAAGTTTAATGCTAAATAATTTGGTGTATATTTTTGAACTTATACATTAAAATATTACCACTAATATTAAACTGCATCTACTAAACTTCTTGACGAACGTACAGCACACACAAACACATTTGTGTTGTGTATGCGCGTGCGTGTTGTGCGTATTTACGCACACCAGGGATCGGAAACCGATTATTTTACTATGGAACCTTAACCGGAATAATAAAGGTTTTCGCTAAATTAACTATCACATACTCCAAATACCGACTTAAAAGCTATAGCAAATTTAGTTTTATGGTCAAATCTTCACAACTACTATCAAATAGTAGAAATGGGTCTCATACATTCTGAAATAAATATTAACCGGTTTCGATCCTTGACGCAAACACCTTTTGTTCGGGTTAAACTTAGCTTGTTTGACTGATATTTTAGTACAAGCTGTAGTGTTTTTTTATTTTTTAATACCCTTACAAAAAGTGATCATAGTAGAGGAGATCGGGGATAGTTGACTATAGGGGTAGGTTTCAAAATTTTATTTATTTAGAAGTGTTTCATTATTTAACTGGGTGCAAATGTCGTATCTTCTTCCTACTTAATCACCAGACACATGGCATTATCGCCCTTAGTTTATTAACAAAATATTTTCAAATATATATTGTTTTGACACTTAGTCAACCTACATCTTCTTTAGGATTCACTTTTATATGATTAAGGGCCGATTTTTTAATCGCCAGATAACTTTTATCCGACGTATAAAAGTGACGCTTTGACACATTTTCTATACGAAAACTGTCAACATGTCAAACTTATTCTTCAAATAAATGCTATCTGGCTGTTGAAAAATCGGCCCTTAGTTAAAAAAATTTAAATCCTTTACTGGCTGTATATTAAGTTGTAAGTGTTTGTATTCATTTTAATTTGAAAGAGCTGTGGATTTTGTAAATAAATAAAATAAAAAATTCAACTATCCCCGTTCTCCCCTAAGTGTTGACTTTTCCTTTTTAACGTACGGAACCCTAAAAATTTAACGCCAACTGAACTCCCCAAATTACGTTTTCAGCGTGCTCAACAATGTACATTACTCTGAAAATTAACGCGTCTACACTAAGAAGTCTACGATGATACGACGTGAGTGTATCAGGCGCTCGTAGCGTTCGTAGTATTCGTAGCAATTTACTCATTTGTATTACCGCTTTGCCGCATTAGGCATACTCGTACGCGCGATGTGGAATAAGGAATTTGTGTTAGGGCGGTTCCTCACTGATACAATCCCCGGCACGTATCTTGAGCGCTGGAGGAAAGAGTGGGGATCGCTTTATGTATCTTACGAGACGATTATCGTATCAGAGACGCGTGTGCGCGGAGCAAGCAAAAAATCATGGCCGGAGGTGCGGGATCACGTGCGACACGGCACGACACGGTGCGATATCACGCGACTATCGATACACGTAATCGTATTGGTCTTCTTCGGATCTTTCGCCCAGCGCTCAAGATCGGTGCCGCTAGTTGTAAAAAATATCTATATGAGTGACTCTGTCGATTTTTTTAAAGATAATAATATTTTACCAGTAACCTCGCAGTACATTAAAAAAAAAAAAACTACTTTCATCAAAATCAGAGTTAATTTAGCTTAAAGGTGATTTTCATCAATATCAATCAACAAACAAACTTTCAGTTTTGGTCAATTTTTAAAGAGATATTATATAAGGTGTTAAAAAATCAATGTCAAATATTTTAAGGGGTAACTGAGACTACCACATGGATCATATTTAAGAGAAATTTAAAACTATAGAACGGATTTGAATAATTCGAAAAAAGAAAATGTTTATTGATATAAATAATTTATATCATCCTGTACATGATCGCAAACTCCCACAAACGCAAACAAACACTCTCGCACGATGCTAATACTAGTCAAAACCCATTCATAATCCCTAGGATCTCATTCATGCGCACATAAAATCATACGACACACAAGCTCATGCTAGACATTGGGTGTGTGTGTATGAATGAATTTTCTTTGAGATAGAAACACTGTTATCATTTCTGTCTCACTCGTTTCATGTCATTGTGTGTGTGTGTGTGTGTGCATGTGCGACGTACCTACTCCTTTTAGATAATTGCCGCGAGTTGCAGAAAGGCTTAAGAAAGCTAATTGTATGGGTTATCTGTCAAAACAAGTGCCAGATAGGTTATCCAGAACTTATCAGCAAGTATTGAAACTGGGCCTTATTATCTTTAAAGACGACTTATAGCTATAATGCAGGTCTGTAACATAACGTTCGTACACAAAATAGAAAAATAAGTGTTAATGCTGTCTTTAAAGATAATACATTCTTCAGCAACTGACAGTTTGTCACTTTATGTTGTAATTTTAATGTTAATTACTTCTATCAGTTCTTACGGTAAAATAAAAATACAGTTAAATTGAAAAAAACATTTTTAATTAAATTACACATGTTGACAATTAATAAATACACTTATTACTAAAAATATCACTTTTATTTTAAGAACACAAAACAAATAAAGAATTTCCACGTCACATCACACTTATCCAGGCTTTGGACTGGCAAGTAAGCGTAAAATAATTTATTACTCATCACCTGATTTAATGCAACATAATTCTATGGAGATAGGTACTACTAGGCTATTTCTATCAGTCAATGCAGATAACAAGGTTTACTTACTCTTACTTGGCGTGTTTAAAGGTAGTTCATTATTATGTACAAAATCACAGTCACTTATTTACAAAATTATTTACAATAGTTGTTGGAAGTGCCCCCCATTCTCCTGAATGCAAAGCGCAGCCCTTTTTAAAATATGCCTATGCACACGCACTAAACTTTCACTGTCGCCGCGCATTGTTTCAAAAGCACTAATGATTCGTGCTTTTAATTGCTCGGCACTGGTGATGGTGTGGCCATCTTGACCATACACGAGATCCTTAGCATGGCCCCAGACGTGGAAGTCCAGCGGCGTCAGGTCTGGCGAGCGTGCTGGCCAAGCAATAGGCCCACCGCGTCCGATCCACCGATCCTGAAAACGTGCCGTCAGGTACTCGCGGACATGGCGGTCGTAATGCGCGGGCGCGCCGTCGTGTTGGTAGTGCATCTGCTGCATAAGATTTAGCGGCACATCTTCTAACAACTCCTCCAACTCTCTTTCAAGGAATTCCAAGTAAACGGCGCCATTCAGCCGATTAAAAAATACTGGTCCTATCAGCTGATGTCCTAGTAGCCCAGCCCAAACATTCACGCTGAACCGCGTCTGAAAATGATCTGGACGCGCCAGATGTGGGTTCTCCTCAGACCAGTAGTGAGCATTGTGGATATTGAACATGCCCACTCTGGTGAAGGTGCACTCATCCGTCCACAATATGTTGGCTAGGCTGTTACGCCGGATCCACTGACAGAACTCCACGCGTGGCGCGTAGTCCTGCGGCATCAGCTCCTGCACTCTCGTGAAGTGGTAGGGGTGTCTTCGCTCCCTCTTCAGCACTTTCCACACGTACACATGGTTAGTGTTGAAAACGGCAGCAGCATCCCTCGTACTGGCGGTCGGGTGGAGCTCGAAGAAATTCAGCACGTCCTCTTCAAGCTGTACTGAAGTGCGAGGTCTGCCAGCATCACCAGAAGGCATGAACCTACCACTTTCACGAAACCGTTGTTCAGCCCCTAAGATTGTGCGTGGACACACGCGCACACCGTGCCGTTTGTGGAACAGCCTTACTGCTTCCACTAAACTGTAGTTTGCCTCATGGTAGCACTTAACCATGTTGAGGTAATCAGAGTCCGAATACCTGTATGGCATGGTGAGACTTCGCAATTAACGTCAAACACAAGAGAAGGTCTAGCGCCGATTGATTGATTGTTGTGACTGTTTTGCAATTTGCAGGAGTAATAATAAATAAAAAGCGCATACCTATGGCACGTGTAAGTGTAGCGTTAGCAAAAAAAAATCACTCAATTATTTGGTGTTATTGTTTTTTTGGTGTAATTATTTTTTACTTATCAATTCGAATCTTGTATTACCATGCTAAACTACAAATTAAGATTGCTACTAGTTCTTACCAGTGATACCAAATCAAATAATAGGTACAGTACGCGGCGGTAGTATGCAGTATGCACATCGAGCTAAAAAGAGAGATAATCCGTGCGACAGAAACGACGTTCTATGAAAGCCGAAACTAACCGATTATCTTACTCGTTAGCTTGATGTTCATTCTAGCGCCGCGTATTGTACCTACTAATTATTTAACTTGTTATAATTGGTATTAACTAGTAGCTTAGCAATCTTAAGTTTTGAAGGTACTAGCCAGTTGTACCCTCCCTCCCTCCCTCTTTAGCTCCATGTGCGTGCATTCCCTACTGCCGGATACTGTAAGTACAAGTATTCAACATTTTATCCTTTACGTTGAATAAACAGCAATCAAAAATGTATCTGTCTAATTACTAAAATGCATTTATCATGTAAATTTACTATGTATCTACATGTGGTGAAGTAGTCGCAGTCAACTTCCAGACGGGATTCAGAATAATGTGTTAAATTATGCCCCGTTTGAGTGTTTGGGAGACGAATAACAGTTTCGTTGTACAGGGTATACCCCAGTTTAACCTTATTGATACCTATAAATTATTGCGTACCTACGCAACGTCTGGCTCATTGACTTTACTTTTAGTCCTTAGTAAATAAACCAACGCACAACACAAAGCATAAAAAATCATCTAAAAAGCAGGTTCAAATTAATTGTTATTTATTCAGTAAGTCAATTCAGTAGGTCAGTAAGAGTACTCCGAAACATAACTAGTTTACCGGGGCTCGGATCCAAGACCTTAACCTTACCCTAAAAGCACTTTGCCATCAATCCTTTTTTAATTCATAAGAAATGTAAAATAAGAAACTGTTTTTGTTAACAGTACTTTCTCGGTCTTTCGGCATTTCCTAAATCGTGTGTGTTCCGCCGCCCTCAGAAACTTAAAAAATAAAATCAACCTTATGATAACGAATTAGAATCTAAAATTGAATATCGACTGTTTTTAAAGCGGTATCTTTGACTCGTATTTGGACAAATGCCGCCTTTACACTAAAATTTTGAAATTTAAATCGATTTACATCGATTTAGAGTTTATAATTGAATAAAAGTCGTTCGTCCTTCGGCAGATTTTGGCAATAAATCATAGTAGCACGCACACAAGCGAGCGTTTCTTGCTGTACGGAGTAGTTTGTCCGTAGTAGTGATCAGGTGTTATAGGATGTTGATATTTGAGTTTATTATCAAACTTTCGATCGTGTTTTTCTCGAAAACTAAGGCTTAAATTAAAAAAAAATTCATACAAAAATTGTTAGTCACAACGTAAACTCATTACCCTTAAAATATTTGACACTGATTTTTTAACACCTTATATATTTTAAACTACCACATGGGAGCTGGGACACAGCTGGGATTTTACAAAGTAGACAATTATTTAAACGACAAAAGCGACTATGTACTCGTAACCGGCTTAGCTCGCAGTTACTACATGTCTTGTTGATTAAGTTATTCTCATCACCAGTCAATATGTAGTAGTGTTAGCGAGGAATCGATTGCAGGGAACATCCCTATGAGCGGTTCCCGGCACTAGCGGTCAGCTGTCATCGGAGCGTACTTCTTCATGCGTCGCAATTGTGCTTTCGCGCGTTTTCCGTATCAATATATTTTATTAAGTTATTATACCGTTTTATTTAGAGGATAGATAGATCTAATAAAGGTTCTTCTCAATAAACCACTGCGGTTCCCGACTAGTCAACTTTATAATATCTCTGAAGTTCACTCCATTAGAAAACTGTATGTACTAAGTGCTGTTCTTCGTACTCATCGTCATCTTCTCTATGATCCAAACCTAAATAAAGATAAGCGTAGAAGCGATAGGGTCTGTCAAGTCTTACGTTACCGTCTAGCGATGATTCGTCGACAGTTTGATTTTTCCAGTGGTATTCTTTATAATAGAGTAAATAAAGCCCTAAACATTTACCCGTTAACCTACAGGGAATGTAAAATTAAAATCTCAGATTGGATTCTTGTGTTGTCCTATGATGAAACTGAAAAATTGCTTGACTAGCCTGATAAATTTACCTTTCCACACACACACACACACATACACGCACAACACTCACATACACACACAACACACACACACGCATCACACACACACGCAAAGATTTTGCTTTGAAATAAATTTAATGTGAATATGTAACCACTAGTGATAACGTTATTTAGACGTACTTAGGCCTTAAAAAAAAAAAAAAGTATAATAATATTATATGTACCGAAGATTCCTCAGTCTTGGAGGTGGGCGTTAGCAACTGCGACACAGTCATATGACTAATGCGGCTGTTATCGTGCACAAATCAGCTGTCCTAAAAGTGGTACCTAATAAAGAAATTTATTTATTTATTTATTTATTTAATAGTAGGTAGTTGGTAGGGCAAAAGATGGATTGAAAAGTTCGCAGCGTCAGAAAGAAAACAATATAAAATATAAACAAAAGTAATTTTATTTTTCCACGTTTAATCCATTTATCTCAATGCACTTCTTCCATCTAGTTTCCAACGCCTGTATGCCGGTCATAAAAAAAGTTTCTTCAAGGCCTTCAAAAAAGTCACCCACCGCAGCTTCGACCTCCTCATTTGATGAAAATTTTTGACCTCCAAGGTGTTTTTTTAGGTTTGGGAATAAATGAAAGTCTGAAGGTGCCAAATCAGGGTAATTGGCGGAATGAGGCAGTAATTTAAAGCCACAATCACGAATTTGAGCCATACATTCAACAGACGTGTGAACGCGTGCATTATCCTGATGGAACAGCACTTTCTTGCTGAGTAATCCTGGCCTTTTCTCTTTGATTGTTTCACGCAAATGACGTAAAAGGGTGCAGTAATAAGTCGAGTTTATAGTTTCACCTTTTGCAAGGTAGTCCACCATGATGACACCCTTAGCATCCCAAAAAACTGACGCCATCACCTTGCCAGCTGACAATATTGTTTTGGCTTTTTTTGGAGTCGGTTCATCAGGTTTTTTCCACTGCTTGGATTGCTGTTTTAACTCTGGGGTGTAGTGGTGTACCCAGGTTTTATCCATTGTTACAAATCTGGCCAAAAAATCTTGTGGATCAGCCTCAAACATTTCCAAACAGTCGCGAGAAATCGTGAGCCGTATTCGTTTTTGTTCAACTGAAAGCAATCTGGGTACCCACCGCGCAGAAACCTTAGAAGATCCAAGTTCATTGACTATGATGTTTTGTGTTCGTTCATACGAGATACCAATAGATTCTGCAATCTCCCTGATGGTCAATCTCCGATCTGCCAATATCAGATTACCGATTTTCCCGATGTTTTCTTCAGTCGTAGACGTCGTTGGCCGGCCGGAGCGATCTTCAATACTCTCTCGTCCGCGTTTAAATTCTGCAACCCACTTTTTCACAGTCGTATACGACGGAGCAGATTCCCCCAATGTTGTTGACATTTCTTCGTGACTCTCTTTTGGAGTTAGTTTTTTTTTAACAGGTATTTGATGACCGCACGTTGCTCAATTTTCTCCGTTCTTTAAAAGCGCTGCAATTAAGCTCACAAAATTCAGTCTAATTTAAAAACAGATAATGCTATTGCAATAGAATTTTACAATGTGATAACCAGAGAGTAAACAAATCGAATGAGGTCAGTTACATTAAAATAGTTCAAGTATTTATGTGTTAGGCCGTGAATATTTCGATCCGACCTCGTATATATATTTTGGGACGTGTTATGTTCTATATTATCTATATGTATATATATCAGACAAAGTCGGGTTAGTTACACCATTTATAAGTCAAGAACGGCTGGACCGATTTTTATGATCTTTGATTTATTAAATTAGTATCCGCCCTGAATAGTAGAATAAGTACTAGAACAACGGCAAAACTCACAAATAAAATAAAAGGGGGTAGTACAAAGTTCGCCGGGATAGTTAAGTTAGTTATTTTAAAAAACAAAAATGAATATTTGTATTTGACGACCTCCGTGGGGCTCCGTGGGGCTCTGTGCCGTGTGGGGACGGCCTTAAAGAATACACTTCTCTACCGCCAACAGGAGGCGCGTCGTAAGAGGCGACTAATTCCTGTAGCACTAGATGGGCAGCAGCGACTTCGTGCGAAATCTTATAAAAAACTGCGCTCGCCAACCCGCCTGCCAAGCGTGGCGAGTATCGGCAATCCCCCCGGTGATGTCATTGGGGGAGGCTTTTGTTCAGCAGTGGACAAAACTTTTGGCTGAAATGATGATGATGACCTCCGTGGCCGAGAGGCGAGCATACCGGACTTGGTGTCACTATCTCTTCTTATTCCCGGTCGGCCAATGTAGAAAAATAACTTTTCTATATTGTCTCGGGTCTGGGTGTTGTGGTGCCGTCGTTGTTTCTGATTTCTGTAACACGAGTGCTTTGGCTACTTATCATAGGATCCGAGTAATGTATGTGATGTTGTCCAATATTTCTAATTGTCCTCTATGCGTTCCTAAAACATTGATCAGACTATAACAAAAAAATTATAGGATCTTCTGAGGACGTCTAGCTAAAAGACTTTCTGAAATAAAACGAAGACCGCGCGGACGAAGCCGTGGTCAGCAGCTAGTACTAAATAAATGAGAATTATTTGTTTAGTGAAAGCTGTAATTATATTCACAAAACCAATTACATAAATGAAATGATGGCACCATTAGCAACGATTTCTGTGCAGAAATAATAATATTTTTGCCGTTAGAGACAAATAAATTACGCAATTTATGCATGACATGTCGATCCATTAGTCGGAGTGTGAAAATATAATTAGTATGTCATTTGTTAGTCTAAAATAGCACTGTATGCTTACAAGGTTAAATTGTCTTCATTTACAAACGGCACGGATCTTGAGCGTTGAGCGAAAAAAGCGCAGTAAGACCATTACGATTACGTAATTGGCTAATCGCGCGCCGCGCTCGCACCACTGGCCGAGAGTGGTTACTTGCTCTGCACACACGCGTCTCTGATACGATGATCGTCTCGTAAGATGCGCAAAAGATTCCCCACTCTTTCCACCAGCGCTCAAGATCCATGCCGGGGAGTGCACCTTGGTTGAATCATTATCATTATCTCAGCCTATTGCAGCCCACTGCTTGTTGTAACAGTCACCAAAGAGAGTCAAGAAGCACGATCTCCCTCTTTTTTAACCAGCCACTTTCTAACATCTACTTAAGGTTTTCATTCCATCGAGCTTGGGGGCGTCCTACACTACGTTTCCGAGCCGTGGGCTCCACTCAAAAAACCGTTTACTTCACTTTTCATCGGTTCTGCGACAGATGTGACCATGATGTGGCCGGCCCACTACCACTTTAGCCTTTAACATTTTTGTTGTTCTGCCGGATAACTTAGTTCCGGATTTTATCCCATACGAGATCAGTATTATTTTAGATATTTTAGAATTTTTATTACCTAAGAATTAAACAATTTTACGGCGTTTTCTGATGCTTTAAAGTCGCGCATGGAAGACATTTTCATTGACTATAAATGTTACGTATGCGGGTAGACATGTTGTCGTGTACAGTCATATCAAAAGTAGTTTGGTATTCGAATTTTTGAAAAGAATAATAATATATAAAATAAATTCCATTCTATAAAATCATTATGCAAAAGTCAATAATAAGTCAGCTTATTATGACATTTAGAAGAGTTTTGAAAATTACTTTTTGATCAGCTGCTTTTTGATGCTGACTGTACGTAAGTGCCTTCCACTCAATTTGCGTTACATTACACGACACATTACATAACACATTACATGTGTCTGGAGGTCTGGACCAGCCGTTAGACTACTTTAATTTACTCTTAAGTAGGCAATTAGAGGACATAATAATAATAATAATAAATAGTTTTTATTTCGTTTACAAAAAAGATAGTTTTAGTATATTTGAGGCCCTCTTTTAAGCAAATAAATGCCTGTGGTAGAGAACCTCGCTCTTATAGTAAGGACATATCATTATAAACGTTACGATGCAATTAGTGTAGAAGTCATCATTATAGTACTTAAAACGTTACAATGCCATTAGTGTATATTATTGTCACAGTAAATAATCATAACGGGTCAAAGTTGAGAAAAATACGCACTAACCGCAATGCGTATTCGCGATGAGTTTTTACTACTTACCCACTTGAACGATTGTACTGGTAAAAATTGGTTTTAACCGGTTATAAGTTTAAACTGTAACTTATACACCCTCTCTAAAAATAATAACAAATACAAACTATGTACTGTATGTAAATATAGGTCCAAATTTAAAAACAAATATGAAACCAATTAGTGTTTTCGTAAAGTTAGGAAAGACATAAAACAAACTTACTTTACTTAGGAAATAAGTCAATATTATTGTAGTATTATTTTCACATCAATATTACCTACTCATTTGTTTAATCATTCAGTATATAGGTATTTTCTTCTTCCGGGTAAGTACTTAAACACGTCACAAAATACATCTTCACCCTACCACCGCTTTAAGGACTACTTATTGGCTGGTCATAAGAATAAACGGGGCAAGAAACCTTTGTAGCCCAACATTTGTCACCCGTTACAACATAAAATACAGATATAAGACATGTAGTAAGCACGAAGCTAGACAGGATACAAAGCCTATGCGCTCTTGTTTTTGAAATAATAGTCTGCTATAGAATGTCCTTGTTTTGTTTTTTTTATAAAAACAAATATCTGTCAACAATCACACTAATTATCTAGCCCCAAACAAGAGCTTGTATTAGGTCAACTTGATTCGGATAGACAATCCTAAATACATCATTATTCTATTTGTTTCTTTTCACTCTTGTTGCTAGGACAAACAAGTCTAGGCTGCGGCTCTGAAGAATACTTCGAAATACGTCAGAAGCATCTTCGCAGTACAGCGTAGTAGGGTACTTGGAATGTTCCGCTCCAAACTTTCAGGGTTGTCTCTTAGTTCAAACTCTTTATTTTACATAGTTCTACGTTATAGTACAAATGAAAATGCAGTAGGGTTACTCCATTCGCTCAAAATATTAAGCATTTAATTCAAATAAAATTCACTACGGTTGTATAACGATACATCTGTCTTGTAATTGGCTTAGGATGGAAGACTGCTTGGGTTGCTATGGATGGAACTTACATAAGAAGTGAGCTCTATGTTACAGTGGACTGTACATTGATTTCCAATAAGACGGATTAACAATATTTTTATATCAATGTAACGCATTTTTAGCAGCTGCCGGAAGAAGGGGAAATTACACAAATCAGAGAACCCACAGCTCTTAGAATTGATAACCGTTGGGGAAGGTTCTCGAGAGACGACCGCGAACTGGAAGACGCAGAATGAGTCTCCTACCCGGTGGACTTACGACCTAGTCAGATTGCGGGCAGCCGCCAGATGCAAACAGCCCAGAGCCGCTTGCTATAGGTGTGGCCTATGTCCGCTTCGTACCGTCCAAAGAGTAATGATAATGATGAGAGCTAATTATTTAAAATGATTATGATAATCTCTCCCCGAAAACATCAAACAAGCCCCTTGTAAATACTCTTTTAAGAAACTTGCCCGTGCTCATTTTCTTTATAAATTGAAATCATCATCTTGAACCCTTAGGTATTGTAGTCTCATGATCGTCGTCATATTTATTTACGTATGTATTTTGCCTATGTAATCTATGTATGATAGTATTTAGTTTATGTATATCGTTATTTACTGTATGTAGTTTATGCTTTTAAAAAATAATTTCACAATTACCTTTCATTTGAATTTGTATCGCCTATATCGCACCGCCCACAAAACGTCTCTGTTTAGCCTAATGGTCGACTGGTAGAGAATGCCTCATGGCATTAAGTCCACCTTTTGTATGATTTTTTTAATCTGTGCAATAAAGTCTAAATAAATAAATAAATAAAATGTAAAACTCAATAGTTTTTTAAATATCATTTATTTGGATTTGGTTGTCAAAAAACATAAACATGATGTTTGATAGATCACTGTTAATAGGACCTTACGGTATAGACCGATGATGTTTGATAGATCACTGTTAATAGGACCTTACGGTATAGATTTGAAGAGAAATCTTTATAATTTCAATATTTGCAATGCCGTGATCTATCGGCGAGGTCAGCCAGTCTATGTACTTATCTATTAACTGATAGATAGATTAGCGAAGAATTTTCCCGCACAGAGCAAAGGCTCACAAATCCTCCCATCAATCTCTATCTAGTGACAAATTGTAAAAATATTAATATGAAGTACTTCCAGTATTTGCAGAATTTGGTACAAGATAAACATTTCTGCAGGCATTTTGGAGAAGTCTTTGCGTTGTAGTGGCAAAGCCCTGACTAAGGACTTAGATCGTAAGATTAGAGTTAGATCTATAGTTTATAATTACCTACATAACGTGTAACTTTTTGTTTTACCCAAGAAAATATGCATTTGTTAGTACAATCTGTATTGACATTGACATTCTACATATATATTCTGGAAATGTGAGTTTTTTCACGAAAGTTTTTTTATGCTTACATTTTTGACAAATAATTATTTAAATCAAACAAGCAGTTTCCGAGATTACATCCAACGTCCAAAATAACTTTATCTCATTTGTCTTATAATAAAAATCGGAAATGCATCTACTTTTGCTTTAAATATACCAGGAATAGATAGTAAAGGAATCTAATAAATTTACCCAGCAACATTGAATACCTACTCTCCGACATCAATGTAATATTATGTTTCAGGCAGGCTTAAGGAATTCCGATGGCAAGACGGCATCACGTATTTTTCATCTAATAAAATCTTGTTTCAACGGTATATTCAGGATTTACGCTAATAAATAGGTAGAGTTTTTTGGCACGTAAATAGTTTTTCTTCTCTTTCTGAGTATATTACTCTTTGGGTCAGTTATCAATGTATGTAAACAACTTATTTTTGAGGAATGGCGACGCCAATGTATTTTTACAACATAAAAACATTGATGATTCCCTTGGACAAAGCATGTTATGGTTTAATTTCATAAAGTAAGGAAATAAATTTACTAAGATCGATTTTAAGACTGGCAATACCTTGGCTCCATGGGAGGCAATCACTTCCAATAAAATGTTTGATGTGTGAGATAAATCGATTCGTTCCAAACGTGAGCAAGCATTGCAGTCTCCTGGGATCAGTAACATACGTGAAGAAGGGAAGTACTTACTTAAATGGGACATAAATTATAAAAAATAACATCTTGTCTACTAAGGCACTTGTTTTAACAGATAACCCATACAATTAGCTGTCAAAAAATTGCCAGTTAAGTTATCTGGAACTCATCAGCAAGTGGTGAAAGAGGCCCTTAGTATCCAAATCAAGTCGTACTACTAAGGTACCTGTCATAGAGCTATAAGTTTAAGTTTTTCGCTCTATTACACGGAAGTAAATATATCGAGCTAATATAGGAACGATTCGTAACGAAATCGTACCTATCTAGATAAAAATGATAATTTCATTGTATGTATTAGTACAAACGACAGGCAGAAAAATAAACGACGGGTCTCTTTAAAAAAATTGCAAAACACTATTCATAGCCCGAGATATAATTTTTAAATGCTGGACAAATTGTGACAATTATTTGCACAAACGAAGTTAGGCCAGCCCGTACGCGCCCGCCCCTGCCGGTCGGCTCTGGGTTTCGTTCATTAATTCAACAGTTTTGCTCGAGCGTTTGCGGCAGGCGCACGTCATGTTCTCCATCTCGTTGTGCGGAATGTTACGCGAAACCATTTATCTTCAGGAAGATGGATTTTTGAACTGAACGACTAGTGAAATATGCTTTCAGAATATTTGTTAAGCATCTTGTAAGCGTGTGACGTTGAGATTATATCATTTTCAGTGATGAATAGTGCGTGTGTTTTGATGATACGGGATGAAACGTTAGAGTTTAGTGGCCAATATACTTTAATCGGATTTTGAGTGCTCCATCCTACCCCAGCTGGATATTTACGGATAACCTAAACAGTTTTTCTGAAGTTTTAATTAAAAATTCGAAGGTAAGGAGACTCCAAGTTTAAGATTATCGTCTTTGAGAGGACTGTTTAAATTAGCACATTTTAATA
Source organism: Anania hortulata (assembly GCA_963576865.1). Lineage (NCBI taxonomy): Eukaryota > Metazoa > Arthropoda > Insecta > Lepidoptera > Crambidae > Anania > Anania hortulata. Next base: position 17,865,139 of record OY756398.1, on the reverse strand, counting down.
CAAAAAAGGAACGATCAAGGAACGTTGTTTGCGAAGCTCTAGCTAGATACATCAATAAAAACTAGATAGCTGCGTCAGGTTTCACTAAATTGCAAGCTATTTGCCGCCCCATTATCTCAAGGACATTAAATATTTATAGCTAGCTTAGCATCTAAATTTAACGATCTAAGTAAATACTATCTCTTTACTTGCATGAAGATTTTCCTGTCAAGTACGTAAGACCTCCTTTTTTTAAAACATTTTGGCCAATATGCCTGCCTTTCAGAACGTGATCAAGAGCAAGGTCATCTCTCCCGTGACGTCATGGGTTGTTTCTCGCGTGTTATCGACGAAAAACAGGCTAGAGTAATCTTCTAAGTAATCCAGATAGTTAGGAGATTAATTAAGGGAGTTTATTTAGCGGAAACTCTATTTATAGGTTGTTCCAAAAATAGTGTCTTACGGAAGCCCAAAGACAAAACACCCCTAGGGATATTTACCCAATTTACCAACATGTATGTGCCGCAATTTTTTGTAGATTTTCGAGTTTTTTTTTCTTTTTTTAAAACTTGAATTAAGACAACATTTTTGCTGTCCATTTTTCTTTGCATGGCGAATATTGTTAACAATCTTGACATTATTTCTACGAAAGTAATAATTTTAAAATACGAAAGACAAAAAATATACCTACCTATACCTAATAACCTACTTTTAATACTTAATTAATCATATAACACAAAATTCTAACAGTTCGTTAATTTAATACAATTTTTTTTTGGTAAATAAAATAGAATAGAAAACCAAGAATAGAATAAATGAATTTGCCCAAAACACGGTAAAAGGAACAATCATGTTTTGCTTACAGGAAGCATGCAATATTTGTTTTGGAACAAATAACCCAGTCATTACAGTAAAAACTTAATAATAAAAACTAAACATGCGAAACATTAACAAGCATCAGTGGACCATTGGTAATAAAACATTTAAAATGCTTTGCTGATTATCGACCATTAAGATATTTAGTGGCTGTAAAAGTTTTTACTTTTGAGCCATTTACCCAGTTTATTTATAAAACGGCTAGTATTATCGTTTTCAAGCTTTTTTTTTCACTCAATTTCGTTTATATTTCTTAGATCTAGGTGCAACTTCCATTGTTATTCTGTCTGGGTCTCTGCGGTTTTGCGAATTTATATCGCAAGCTCTTTTGAATAAAGTAAAATGATTTTAACAAAAGTACATATTTCAAATAATGTATAGTGATGGCAGTGGTAATAAACCAAACTCTCTAAAGAAAAGGTCTACACGATTCGTCAGATGGCATCCCGGCTTATAGCTCTAATGCATTTTTTCTGCGCAATGAATGCTCTTTCCTCATGCTATGAGACCATAACGCAGAATGGATTCAACGTAAGGACGAAGGGTTCTTATTTTCCTTTTGAGGTACGGAATCCTAAAAATGGCGACGTCTTAACAGGTCATAGGTTTAAACTGCAGGACAAGGTTATCGTCAGCAAAAGTTAAGCCTTGGTCACACAGCCGGTGGGGCGTGACGGCGACGGGACGGTGACGGAGCAGCAGCGCGGCGTGCACTTTACACTGCGGGCGTGACGTTTGCGTTGACGTTTCTATTCGTAATAATACGTTCGATTTTTCCACTATCCATTATTAAATCACTAAAAAGTTGTAACATAAACAATTACAGAACGCTACGTGACTTCTAAGTACGATTACCATGCAACACAACATTTAACCGTCCCGCTTAGTCGCCCGTTTCGGGTGCTGTCTGTCGTCTTCTATAGTACAGACAACGGCAGGTCAACCTTCCCAAAAAGTTAAAGGTCATTCGATTTTTAACTTTATGTCCAACAGTTAGAAATCAATATCAATTGAAAAAATTTTACGTTTTGTAGTAGGTTGTCGTGCTGTTGTCTGCACATTACAAACACTAGCGTCGCGCTAGCGCCCCGTCGCTGTGTGCCCAAGGCTTAATGTTTCGCCAACAAGTTACTACCAGTATTTTTAATGTTTTACATGATACTTACATCTGGTTATATGGTTCATCTTACAGCGACCCCGACAGCTATTACTATCCTCACAGGAGGCGTAAATATCCGTTACTTAAGTATCAGTTGGGCTATAACAACATAGATTTACGATCCGCAGGGAATGTAGGTAGCTACAAGCCGCGGAGAGCTCTATTATTTAAAGGCCTGAGCCAAAGAAAAACCCGGTTAGTGCGTGTCGGGCCACGCTTAATGTAGGACTCCGTAGTGTTTTCTTTTTCTTTGTTTTTTCTGTTTTTTTTTTAACAACATCACATACATTGCTCTGATCGTATGTTAACTATCACTCTTTTCTATCACAATCTTAATAATATTAAAAATGCGAAAGATGTGATGGTTTGATATTTGTTTGTTGCTTAATCACGCCAGAACAATATGAAGAAGCTTCTTAATCGTTATTATTTTTATAATCATAATGTTACAAAAAAAATTGTTTTAAAATATCCGAAAATAAAGTCAATAGAGAGACTACGAAAGCCGCGCGGTCATTAGAGGCGTAGGTACGGCGGGCCTACAAGGACCTTACGCAGTGCACATACGGTGCATTCTTTTCATGAATGAATTAAATTATCCACGCGTACGATTTTTAACAGCAGATAATTACTTAAATGGATAAAAAATCTTATTCTTTGCATAGTTCGATTAGGTTACTGATTCTGAGCCACTCCTAAAGATTTGGCACCCCTTTGCAATGTAACCCTGTATGCATATGTTAACATAGGCTAGTTTCGGCTAGATATACCATTTACCTAACACCCTGTATAAAAAGAAAATAGATAAATGACTATTATTACTAATATTGTAGCTCAGAAACTAAATTCAATAAAACATTTACCTAATTACAGAGTAGGTAACTACGATTAGCCCTATACGTAATGTGGGGGGGTGCTTTTTTACTAACCCACCCCATTTTCAAACCTAAGGTCGACTTCAATAGCTTTTCAATAAAATAAGTCGCTTAGATATTTATTGAGGTTTGAAATTGACTTTTCAGTTAGAGGTACTCCCCCCCTCTCCTTCAGAATCTTAACCGCTGTTCATTTATACCTAAATAGCATATTTAATATTGGCAAATAAAACAAAATTCTAATGAAATATAAATTAACTTAACAGTTAAGTAGACTTTGACGGTTAATTTATTCTATAAACTTATGAAAGACGACCTCCGTAGCCGAGAGGCGAGCACGCCTGACTTGGCGTCGCCATCTCTTCTCGAGTTCGATTCCCGGTCGGGTCAATGTAGGAAACGAACTTTTCTATGTTGTCTCCGGTTCTGGGTGCTGTGGTACCGTGGTTGTTTCTGATTTCTATATCACAATTGCTTTAACTACTTACCTTAGGATCAGAGCAAAGTATGCAATGTTGTCCAACATTTATATTTTTAAAATATAAAAATCTCGTGTCACGGTGTTTGTTAGTCGCACTCCTCAGAAACGGCTCGACCGATTTTTAGGAATTTTGTATGTATATTTGGCTTTTGCGTTGCATATATACAAGGTGTAACGAAAAGGTGAAATAAAACTTTAAGGGGTTATTCTACGGCTAAATTACATCAACTTTTTTTATGGGACCAACATCGAAATCACAAAAAAAAAAAACACTTTCCCATACTAAAACGCGACCAGCTGGCATCAGTTTATATGGAAACGTCAATTTTTTTTTTGAGATTTTGATGTTGGTCCCATAGAAAAAGTTGATGTAATTTAGCCGTAGAATAACCCCTTAAAGTTTTATTTCACCTTTTCGTTACACCCTGTATATTTCCGTCGGAAACAGACATCGCTGTTTCAGTAAGCCTGTGACCACGGTCGGTGTAACTAGGCAAATAAAAGGTAAAATATGTATCTATTGATGATTGCGTTAATTTCCGTTTTAGTGTGTATTATAATAAATGTTTATAAAATAAATGAATGAATATATAAATATAATAAATGAAGTTCATTCATGGAAAAATGTATTCGTATTTTTAATAAATTACCACAATCCCTTGCTGAACTGCCAGTATTTGAACTTAAATTACATGTTAAGATGAATTTAATGAAAAAGGGTTTTTACACCGTTAGTGATTATATAAATGATAAAAATGTGTGGATTTAAAACTGCTCAGCCAACCAAAACTTGTAAAAATATTAATTTTAATAGAGGCTGACAACAGTGACCGAGTTTCTTGCGCTGCTTCTTCTCGGCACTAGCCCACAAATTGTCCTGAAGCAGTGGTAGGGCAAAAAAAATAATGTTGGGACGTGTAAAAGTGCTTTTAATGGCCTATTTGCAAAAATAAATAATTTTGATTTTGATTTTGTTTAGCGATTTTGTTTACCTCAGAAGCATACCGTCGTAAGTTGTAGGTATAAAGTCATTATGCAACATACGCCCAAATGCTTCTGAGCTGAAGAATAATAAATAATTAATAATAAATAAATAAATAAATATAATATGATAAGTAGCTTAAGCACTTGTGTCTCAGAAATCAGAAACAACGACGGTACCACAACACCCAGACCCACACATTGACAAATATTTGGTATGTTATGAGAAAAGGTCTTGAATTATTTCATACCGCTAGGTGATCAAGGTGTCCTTATCCAGATTTTTTTTCTAAACAAGAACGAAATCGCGGGCATCACCTAGTTTATTTAAGAATGTAGTTACCTAACTTGGGTAAATCATACAAATAGTATGGCTTAAGCGACCGCAATTATAAGTTTTTCTGAATACGTACTCGTTCCTTTGAGGGTTTTTACCTTTTGGTCCCGTTAATTTGTGACCACGAAACTCTTTGATACGCGTGGTTGGACACTCTCTTGGCCGGTTTTATGTGTGTGTATCATAGCATAGTGTTGAGCATGCATTAAGGCGCCGGGTAAGGAGAATACACGTAAAAGAGGTGTTTTTGGACAAGTTTTCTGGCGAAAATACTGGATATAGGATGTGGAAATTAATATATCATGTAACTTATATGTTGAAGTTTTTCCTGTTTAACTAAACACTAGTTATTATTTCTTATAAATACTAAAAAATATTTCAAAGTACCGCAAATGTCGCGAGCTTGTCTTCTTCTTCTTCTTCTTCATCTATACGGTCAATCCCGGTTACGTCCAAAGCCATTGCTTTGGAGCCCAGGGTCCGCTTTCTCCTCCACTTCGCAAGGTTTTGAGCGTCTCTAGTTGACATCATTAGCACATCGCGAGCTTGTACACATTTATATTTTAAACGACGTTTTTGTTTAGTTGGTTTAGTTATGTATAACATTCGTGCCTTTAGGGTGAAGTTATTTTTTTCAAATGGTCAACAAATTAAGAATTATACGGTTTTTTAATGGATTTTACTCTTAGCGCCTACTTTTCCATGAGCGGATATTTTGCTCGCAATGATAATCTATTTGCACAGAAGCGCAACGGTAGATGTTTAGTCTGCGAGAAGCATTTGTATTATATTAGGCACGTAATAGAAGTCGCATTAGTCGACGCTTAATGCTCAAGGTCACTTACCCGTCGCCTTAAGCAAAAATGACTCAGGTATCATAATCATATTATTTTATTTGAGACGGGCTAAAGATCCCCGACTAGTAAAAAAATCCGACATCGACTGATTCGGCATCGTTCGTAGTCGGTGACTTCCTATTCGACAAAACATGCCGAGATATAAAATAGATAGAAGATTTAAATAATATATTTTTAAACAAGTCTTCTACCTGAAGGATCTCTGGAAGAGATCGCTTCTAGCGATAGGACCATCTAATTGTATTGTTTCTCTGTACTGTTTGATTTGTATGGTATGAAATATGAAATAAAGAGTAAGTATCTATCAATTTATGCTGATTATTAGCCGCTTGGTAAATAAAACAAAGCTATCATCTAAGTTTGTTTTAAGATTTCTAAAAAGTAAGAAATCGCTTACGCCTCTTGTGAGATAGTTGTCAGTTAAGATAAATAGGTTCACACATTCATTCATAACTCCTTTTAAAAAAAAAAAGTGAACGTGATTCCTTTAACCCAGGGGTCGGCAACCTGCGGCTTGCGAGCCACAAGCTATTTGGATGTGATGTTGCGGCTCTTTAGTTCCATACGCAAATATTTTTCTTTTATAAAAAAATATTTTAAAATCGATCTCAATCGATTAACGAGGATTAGGCACTATTTCTATCTCATCGCTCACATTGAATTTGTTTGTTATTAAAGTATAAGTTAATTATTGTTGTAAGTAGATGTTTAAATCTTTAAATTTTTTACTTAAATACTAAGTGATTAAATCTAATAATACCATAATATATTATCTAATTTGTTGTGAAAAAACAGTACTTAGGTATATATGAATATATTTTTTTTCTTATGTATACCTACATAGACTCGTTTTTGATCAAAATACTTTATTAATGCAAGTAAGTACGAAAAATTTTTGTGGATCTTTAAAAGCATTGAAATTTTGAAAATTGTAATTTTTGACTCTTCCGACTCAGAAGGTAGCGGACCCCTCGTATGGCCCTTATAACCAGAATACTAAATCGTTAAGGTAGCGCCTCCTGGTGGCCATTGTCGAAATATTTCTTTAAAAAGCGCCATCTAGCGATGAATATAATAAATACGTTTTACATTAAGAAGCACTTCTAAACCCTTATAATTCAAATAAATTTAGTTGATATATTTGTTAATAGATGTCGATGCGGTAGAACGCCGAGGAAACAAATATTATTTTAACGATTGATAAAAACTGTGTTTTCATTTTATTGTCGACCGTCTCCACGTCCACACTGTTTCACACTCCACACACAGTAAACAGTCCACGTGCATGTGCTCGACAATTTCACCCAACAAACACAATTTTAATATAATAATTAATAACTTTTTGCTAATAATGACTATAATGACTTTCTAATTATTGATATGTATTTACACATAAATTCTTTTCAAAACAAACATGACGTATGTTGCATTGCTTCAAAATCGATATTTATGATTTGTTTATTTTAAAATCATAGCATAATATTCTGGTTTTGATTTGGTAGACACACACTAGGATTAAACTTAATCCCATTTTAAACATTGGTTTTCAAGTAAATTTTAACAATTTTCGTAAAACAAAATTTGGTAAGCATAAATCAGCATTAATCAGTCATCTTGAAAAGCAATAACAATACTAGGCAAGACTATTAAGGGTCAATTTCAACAAGTCCATTTTTTTTGTCATTACGGTGAACTTTTTTATTTATAACTTTTTTTTAAATAAAACCATGTAGTATTGTTATTTATGATATTGTTATGATTAATCTTTACTCGACATCAAATTGAGTTCATATACTTAGGAGATATAGTACTTTAAAATTTTGGTGTCACCGAAATTAAAGAATAGTTCACCGAAATGAAACTTCTCATCACCGAAATGAAAAACGCGAGTCACCGCAATGAAATTACTTATGCAGTCACCGAAAAAAACTAAACTGTTACCACGCAATGCACCTAAAATGCTGCTATCCTAGTTCCATAATTACTTACCTACGTTTTGAAGAGTGCTATCACACAGTACAGGTTATCCTTTTCTGACTATACTATAATGGTATTGAAAGTATTAATTAAAATGTACCATACATGGATATTAACTTATTTAAACTTAAATTCATTTAGGAACGTGTGAGAATAAAACAACAAAAATAACAAATATATTGTAATAATCAACCATAAAAACTGAAAAGATAAAAATAATATCAACACATAAATACCTAATCAGTTACTTTTGGAGTCGGTGCTATCCGATGAGAGTTTGAATGTTTTCGTTTGCACCGACTCCAAAAGTAGCTGATTAGGTACTTATGTGTTGATATTATTTTTATCTTTTCAGTTTTTTGAAGTCGGTTTACTTTTTTTTATAAAATTTACTTATTTCATCTATTTTTAGTGATACATACAGTGATAATCCTCAACAATACGAATCTTTTCAGTGCAAACATAAGTTAACGGCTGAACACCGATTTCATCCCTTATTTACCCACCTTAGAGGTGAAAATTTTTAAAAAAATTTTTAATATACCATCTTTAAAGTATAAGCTATTCGATAAAGAAAGAATCATCAAAATCGGTTCACAAATGCCGAAGATATTGGGCAACATAGGTACAAAAATCAGTTGGCACGGATGGAGTTCATGCAAAGTTTGATGATTTTCTTATAGATCCCATCATCAGAACTTGATCAAATTTATATGGGACCATTCCGAAAGTATTTCCTTTCAAACAAAAAAAGAAGTATCGAAATCGGTTAACCTGGTAACGAATGATCGCTGAACATACATAAAAAAATAAATAAAAAAAAACAAAGATACTGACGAATTGAGAACCTCCTCCTTTTTTGAAGTCGGTTAAAAATATACAGGTTGCACCCTTTCCATGTTCAAAGGGTCCAAACTCTACAGCCTGCTGACTATTCGCGCAGGATTGCATTCTGCAGAATCATGTTAAATAAAATAAGGGAAGACCTGCAATTTTTCAATAAAATGTTGTGAACGGATGATTCCTCATGCCGGAAAGATGGATATCTCAACATCCACAATCTACATAGCTAGCAAGTAGAGAACCCACATTTGATGAGGGAAGATCGGTCCCAAGTTCAATTTAAAGTTAACTTGTGGACTGGGATTATTGGCGGACAGGTGATCGGGCTATATGAACATCCAGCTACACTGAATAGTGAAATTTACCTTAATTTTTTACAAAATGATTTAGAGATATCAGTTTAGAAGTGAGGCGGAGAATGTGGCTTAAAAATGATGGGTGCCCAGCTCACTACGCAATAGTAATAAGAAATTATTTGAATCAACACTACCCACAGAGGTGGATAGGCCGGCTCGGCCCTATTTTATGGCCACCCAGATCGCCGGATCTAAATCCCTTGATTTTTTTTTTATTGCGGATGTCTGAAAGACCTTGTCTACGCGAGACCAGTATCCTCAATAACAGAGTTGCGGACTCGCATACAAAATGCAGCTGCATACATAAAAACGTCTGGTTACGCGAGCCGCATCAAACATCTATATATATAAAAGAAGAAACTGACTGACTGACTGACTGACTGACATATCAACGCACAGCCCAAACTGCTGGTGCTAGAGATTCCAAATTTGGCATGTAGGTTTCTTATAAGGTCTAGGGGTGCACTAAGAAAGGGTTTTTCAAAATTCACCCTCTAAAGGGGTGAAATGGGGGCCCAAAGTTTGTATGGGGAAACAAGATTAGTCAGACTCTTTTATTCAAAACTTCACAGGAGTGAGTTCTCCTTACGATAAATGAGTAAACATGTTTCAGATTTTTTGAAAAGTCAACTCCTAAAAAGGGAAAGGGGGCTGACAAAGTCTGAAAATCAACATGGGTATTGTTTCTATGGTTTATCGGGTCGCTGATTACGAAAACAACAACGATTTTAAAATGTAACGTTGCGGACGTGAAATTCCATCTCCCTTGTTGGGATGCGATGGGGTTGAAATGTCTATCAATATGGGCGTAGATTTTATGGTTTTTTGGAACTTTGATTTTAAAATGAATATTGTGAACATGAAAATTCTTGAAATTATTTGTGCCAAATTGCAATCCAATTGGGCCAGTAATTTCGGAGCTAATCGGTTGTAACAGTCGGACTGACAGACAGCCATACGTGATCCCAACACAAAGGTTCTGTTTTTGCATTTGATGTATACCCGCGTTATCCTAAAATTGATAAATCGCTATATTATATCAGCTAAAAATATTGTCTAGAAGTTTTGTAGTTTTTTAAATTACTGAGTTTGACATTCATACTTCACTTAAAATCAAATCTAACGCGAGCGAAGCCGCGGGCAAATGCTAGTTCTTTTATAAAAAGATGCCGGGCGTGTATCAGAGCGCAAGGACGCCAATTTGAACATTTATTGTAATTTTAATAAAAAATTAATAAAAACCAGACATAAAGTTTAAGAGATACAGAAAACATAAGCTTATTATACCTTTTCGGAAAATAGAATAACTAAGAATTTTGTTAAGTTAATGGGCACGATGATCGCCATACATTTTTTTAACATGGTTGTTGACCAAACATGAGGAAAAATAATTTTATGTTTTTTTTTTGGAACATTGTTTTTTTGAAGCACTTCGTGATTAGCTAGCTCAATTTTAACCATTGTTATTGATAGCTAAACTATTCTTTTAGAAATTAAAAATAACTGAATTAGAAAAAGTCCGTATTTGTAAAAATGGCACATTAAAAACTAACCGAAAGTGGCATTAAAAAAAAAAAAACTAACTCAATTATCTTGAAAACCGAGATATTTTTACTAAAGTCAAAATTTGAGATTAGAGAGGTCTTGACGAAACCTATCGACAGTTAAAGGTTTATCCATTGTTTCTGGGACACCCTGTATATCTTTACAACTTTTTCAGATTCTTATTTTAAAAGATTTTAATTATTAGTTTTGATAACACAAAGATACTGTAATATACAGGGTGTAACGAAAAGGTGAAATAAAACTCTAAGGGGTTATTCTACGGCTAAATTACATCAACTTTTTCTATGGGAAAAACACTTTCCCATACTAAAACGCGACCAGCTGGCATCAGTTTGTATGAAAACGTCAATTTTTTTTTTTGAGATTTGAGAGAAAAAGTTGTTGTAATTTAGCTGAAGAATAACCCCTTAAAGTTTTATTTCACCTTTTCGTTACACACTGTATAATGTAAAATAAAACAAACGTAATCTCTTGTTATTTGTCTTCACAAAATCTTATTGTGTATTAGTCATTAATAAATCAGGTAGCACAAAAATCTATCTTTTGGATGGGGACACGACTCTAGCAAAAATATTTCGGAATTTAAACAACAAAGGTTAATATTTCGGAAACCGATCACTGAATCGAAAAATGGTCTTCACAACCTCGCAATATATTTGAAAGACCCATCCAACGATACCCCAAACGATGGGGTAGACTAAAAATAAATAATTCATCCCTTCTTTACGTGTAGGGGAGATACCCTAGAATTTTTGTTTTCAAGATATTATTGTACCATTCTGTCGGCGTGTTTAATGTTTATACTCGTGCAAAATTACAGCTTCCTAGTACAAACAGTATCTGTGCTAGGCCGTGGACTGACAGACGGACATGGCGAAAGTATAAGGGTTCCTTTTGTACCATTTTGGTACGGAACCTAAAAAAGCACGTGTTCAATATTTTTGAATTACGTTTAAAGTGGACTAATTATCATAATTTAGTCAAATAGCCTATTGCCCACGCGAGCAACAACTGAGATTATTCTTTTAACTAGTAGGTACATTTTAGTCCCCAAAACAAATATATTCCTTGTGCAACTAAAATGTAACAAAAGAAATTATGGTCTGTTTTTCACCGAAGTGAAATAATTTGTCACCGGAATGAAAAAAAAAACACCAAGATGAAGATAAAAATCATCGAAATGAACAACTTCTCACCGAAATGAAAAAAAATCACCGAAATGATATTTTTTCTCATTTCGGTGTCAATTTAGGTCACCGAATTCACCGGAATGAGATCACCGTCATGAAAAACAGCCAATAGAAGTTAACACTACAAGCACAGTATTTATGATAGAAATAAATTGATACTACATACTTGATCGGGCGACATTAAGTAAAAGTACACATATTTAATAAACATATCGGATCATTGGATCACAACTTTTATCCACTCACGTGAATGAAAAAAAAAGCGGTCCCAAGTCACCGGAACCCACTACTTACGTTTTTGGTGGGAACACCAGACAAGCAACACGCGTCCTCTCACATCAAGCGCTTAGGCGTCCCTGGTGCGCAAGTTTACTGCGCAGTAGCGAGAAGCTAGTGTTGTTGGATGCCTAGATATTCTCGTACAACGAAAATTCACCGCGGTGAAAAATCTAATTTGGACACGTGAATTTGTACTTACCATTCATTAAATACAACAGATTTTGTAATGAAGTTTCCGCAATAAAGTACTGCCACTATTTAGGATTTAAATAAAAAAAAGGAAATCCCTAAAAAATCAACTGTTTTTATTATATGATTAAAAGTATACTGAAAAACAAATTGTGCCGCTTCACCGGTATGAAAAACTTAGGTGTTTATATATTTTTTTTCCTTATTAGCGACAATCATAATGGAAAAATATTTGTAGGCTGCTGTAGGAGACATTTTTCATCTAAAAAAAAATATTACAAGTTAAAAGTGCCATCCTGCACTAGCAGTTTCAGCCATGCCGTTTACGATTTGGTGCTGGGAAAATCACCCTTAAGATTTTTTGCTGATAATTTAAATTATATTCATAAAAATACAATTTAAAAAAAAAAACAAAAGTAGTCGTGGCCCATGAGGGGATCGAACCCGCGACCTTCGCGTTATTAGCACGACGCTCTAACCAACTGAGCTAATGGGCCGATATTTAAATTGTCGAAAATACTGGTACCTTAATAATTTGAATCTTGTATAACGTCACCATTCCATCTGTGTATTTATAGTCGTCGCTTGCGGCGCGGATGTGGAGTTATCATCGGTCATTCCTCCGCGGCAACCTTGACTTACATTGCCTCGACCCTGGCTTCGCCCATATAAGATGCACATTGCGTAATACTTGTCGCGTATTCTCGCGCGTGTCTTATTAGATTCCTTCTTTGAGCCTGATGTCTAATGTGTCCAATAAAAATTGCTGAACGTGCGTGAATGTCGAGATGAATTAAATACGACTAGTGATGGCTAGATGCTCCGCTTATGACGGAATTTTTTTTTTGATTAGAAGGACGCTTAAAACTCGTGTTACTTTTTTGTGTAGCAAAAGTAGGCACGTAATTTCAAAAACAACCATTGAGCGAACTGTCTGTTTTATTTCCTTCTCAGAGTACCTATTAATTATACTGAGTACTTTATATTCGTATTATTTAAAACTAAACTTCCAATCCAGCTTTTTTTCTTTCCACCTCGCCATTTTCGGAAAAAAGGATATTGTGACAACACCACTTGGTGAAACGTCAAAGATTATGCTCAATTTGTAAAGGACAAAGTATAGACATGCTAAAAGTATCTTTTTTTATCTTTTAATGTCGCTAATAAACTTTGTCTCCAAAAAAATATAGTCAAAAGCATAATAAATGTATACCTATAAATATAACATTGGGAGAAAATTCAAAATTGGTGTTGTTTCTGCACCTCATAAATGCATTTAATAGTATTATTATTATTTTTTTATCAACCTGTTCAATCTCACTCCTGGGCAAAGGTCTCCCCCAGACTCTCCCATCGATCTCTATCTATCGCCAATGACTCCCAATCCCTCGTTAAGTTAACCAAGTCGTCACACCATCTTTTTTTGGGTCTACCTCTTCGGCGACCGCTGTCTATAGGTACCCATCGGGCCAATTACAACAACAATTATTATGTTAATCAATTTAAATTCAACTGTATTCCATCTGAAGGTTGTCTGGAAGTGATCGTTCCTAGCGATAAGACCGCCTAAATTTTGATATTCTTAATGTATTTCTTTCCCGGTGGTTTGTTTCTTTTGTGTGGTGTATAATAAAGAGGGAGGGAGATAGAAAGATTCTATCATTAACATGGCGGCTATATCTATCATATTTTTACAGTTGGTGTCGATATATCGCTATATCATATCGTATGTTGGTGCTCATGCTAGGGGGGGTAATGTATAGAATAATGTGGTTACAAGGTTATCCTTATGATACCTACGGGACATCCTTTATATTGAATAGCATACGATTTCGTTCGGGCTTGGGGAGCTGTTATCATGTAATTATTAGTGTATTTTCTTGGTATGGCTAGAGATAAATACATAAAACATCTTGCAGCTCTAATGGACTCGTTAATAGTTGGTGTAGATAAATAACGTTTATTCAATGAAGATTAAATTACTTACTTAAATACTTAGTAACAGATTAATGTTGTATTTAGGGTTCCGTAGCCAGATGGCAAAAAACGGAACCTTTATGGATTCGTCATGTCTGTCTGTCTGTCTGTCTGTCCGTCCGTATGACATAGCCACTTTTTTCCGAAACTATAAGAACTATACTGTTGAAACTTGGTAAGTAGATGTATCATGTGAACCACATTAAGATTTTTACACAAACATAAGAAAAAAAACAATAAATTTGGGGGTTCCCCATACCTACTTAGAACTGAACCTCAAAAAAAAAAGATATTGAGGTTCCCAAATTCTTTTTTTTTCTAAACTGAATAGTTTGCACTAGAGAGACTTCCAAAGTGGTAAAATGTGTGCCCCCCCCTGTAACTTTTAAAATAAGAGAATGATAAAACTAAAAAAAAAATATGATGTACATTACCATGCAAACTTCCACAAGAAATTGGTTTGAACGAGATCTAGTAAGTAGTTTTTTTTAAATACGTCCTTTACTTTCGTATTGTTATGGATTTCATTTTGCAATAAAAATACCATAACTAAGACTTGATTGTCGTGATGGGTGAACTTTTACTTATATAGGTACCTACAGGTTTGTACGGAACCCTCGGTGCGCGGGTCCGACTCGCACTTGACTGGTTTTATTAATCACTGCTTTATCGTATAACAGATAAAGCTCTAGACAAAAGTACCGAACAACCGAACAAATAACGATTAATAAATGAGATTATCATGTGTGTCCATGATAATTTTAAACGAGTTAATGTATCTAATGACAGATACACACGTTAACCCTTTTACAGCGACCGATCGTAATAAAGATTTAAAAAAAAATTGTTTTTTTTCATGTTCAATATATCCTTCAAGGTAACAATATAAAAAAAAACGGTAGTACGTGAAAAAAAAATGATTCAGTAACATTTGTGTTAAACGTAACTTATACTGATACCCCCCTCTTTTTGACCTCTAAAGAAAAAAAGGGTGTTATAAGTTTAAACGTAGGTTATCTGTCTGTGTGTCTGTTCATTACTTACGTAAAGGCTGGGACTGGGAGCCACTCATGGAGTTTATTCACAATTTTCTGCGCAACTTTATACAGGGTTACATTGCAAAGGGGTGCCAAATTTAAAAAATAAGATCTAGGGAATAATATAAAGAAGGGTCTTAATCGTTATTATTTTTAATAATCGTATGCTACGAAAAAGAAACTTTAAAATATCCGAAAATAAAGTCAATAGAGAGATTACTAAATCCGCGCGATCATTCATCAGAGGCGTAGGTACGGCGAGCATACAAAGACCTTACGCAGTGCACATACGGTGCAAGTTTTTCATGAATGAGTTATATTATCCACGCGTACATTTCAACAGCGGATAAGAATAATGAAATGTGTTTTTTTTATGTCCATAGTTTGATTAGGTTATTGATTCTGAGCCACTTCTAAATATTTGCACCCCTTTGCAATGTAGCCCTGTAGTTTTTTTTCCGTAGGAATCTTCTGCAAAGTATTAGAAAACTTCGAAAAAAAAGATGGATGAATTGGAAAAGTCGTTCTCATGTTATGGTGTGACCAAGGGAAATAGGGATTTATTTTTATATGTATAAATATAGATATACATTATCTGGCGAAGTAACTATAGGTTTATGAGACCCACTCAAAGACGTCTTCAGAGGGCTCAGTTTTATAGAAACATATTGAGATTTTAATTCGTTAATAAAAAAGAGACAGAAGTTGGCGTTTTATTACTTAGGAAGGAAGAAGGGAGGAGTCTTAATTTTGTCTTAACTGATTACGTTACATTTCTTTATATTCACATAATACTACATTCATAAACTAGATATTGTTAGATTTACAAATATCTGGATATACGTAAACCTAAGCAGATAAATTAAAAAAAAATGAGCATAACTAATTTGACTGGCAGATAATGCTTTTAGCATTAAGTCCACTTTTTGTACACTTTTATTAAGTTTGTGCAATAAAGTTTTAAATAATAATAATCACATACATATTTCTCTGATCCTGTGGTAAGTAGCCAAAGCACATGTGTTACAGAAATCATAAACAATGGACTGTACCACAACACCCAGACCTGAGACAATATAGAAAAGTTATTTTTCTACATTGACCCGACCGGGAATTGAACCCGGAACCTCAGAGATAGCGTCACCAAGTCCGGTATGCTCGCCTCTCGGCTACGGAGGTCGTCATCATAATCATCTGTATCAACTTGAAGTGAAGTAAAACATACTTAATAGGTTCGTTTCCTAAAAAGATCTAATTATTCCGTCAGTTGGATTAACAAAAAATATTGGACACGTATTTTTTCTTTTCTCAATCAAACAAAAATTGATGAAGATTAATTTAAAGTCAAAGTCAAAGTCAAAAATCATTTATTCAGTTTAGGGCTACAGACTGCCACTTATGAACGTCAATAATAACATTATTGGCCCATATGGGGCAGAACATGTCTCCTTATTTTTTGGGCCCTACTAGCGCTTCGAGACAAGACACAGACAATCTGGCAAGTGCTGAGAAGAAACGCCGGAACAAACTCAGTCACCACTAGCTGCCACAAAAAGAAGGAAAAGAAAATAAAGTATACCTGTGCGAGCAGGGCAGTATTTAATTCCAGACATTTTTGTCATTTAAATAGTCATTAACAGTATAATAACCCCTTTTCATCAAAATAATCTTAACATGCGATTTAAACTCAAACATGGGTAGTTCAACAATTAAAGAGAAGTTTCGCGTACCGACTAACGTCTTGCGACACTTTTTAGCCAAGCGTGACGTCACGTGCTCCATTCCCAAACTTTGATGTGCTTTAAATTTTTTGTTTGATTGACAAAAGACAAAATATGGGTCTAATATTTTTTGATAACCTAACTGACGGACTAAGGCCGGATTCGACCAAACTGGTGTAAGTTTTAACTTGAGAGTATACCACTGCTTAATCTAGAGTAAGCTGATTTTTTATTCTACCAACCACTAATCTATGAAAAATATTAAAACGGGCGATTTTGACAGTGTATAAATTAAACTGAGAATAAGTAAATGTCAAAGTTGTCACTTGTCAAATCCACTCCTGTCACCTCGAAACTGACATGTTGTCAACATCTAGCATTGACACTCTTTATCCAACAAAATTAAAATGTTGTGGCATTTCTAGTCAACCTAGAAGAAATGGATTACATGGATTTTGGTAGGTTTATCAATTCGTTGATCGTTCACTCTTGAACTACAGAATAACAATACACTATATTCGATAGTGTATTGCTCGAAAAACGTAATCGAAGTCATCCAAGGGTAAATTCAAGGTGTAAAGTTATACCCGTAATAGTTATTCTCGTATAGCTTTGTGTTTGGTCGAATCGGCCCTAAATAGAATAAAAAAAATGGACCCAGGAAACTAGCCTATTATATTTTAATCTAGGTTTTAAAAGGTTCTGCAATTAGACCGAAGTTATTTTATGCCACTCATAGTTGTAGTAAATAGACATTTATTCAGTATATATATATAGGCCCTCTTCCGTGGTCATATATTTCGTTGCCATCTCTTATACATACGGTTATTATCTAAATTACCCATTTTTTGTGTCAACAACGAAGGCGCTACAAGTGGTGTTAATAATTGAGTTTGGCAACGTTACACAACAACATTAAACGACTTTGCCAAAGTTGCTAAATACGTTGAGCGTCACGTATCTACTTATACTGTAGGTACCTAAATGCTCTAAATTGCCTATAAATATTTAAGGAAAACAGCAAACCTGTTTGATCTTAGAAATATGTAGAATAGGTATCCTGCGTATTTCTAATAGGTATGCAGATGATCATATTTAACTGTGTATTCTATTTGTTACAGTATGACGTCACACCTCAAGGTGGATGGCTGTTCGTCCCGTTGTACCACGCCCTCGGACAGGCCCGAAACTCAAATGGTTTCCGTCAAGGTGGGCTGCCTCCACGTCAACCCAGCCACCAAGTAAGGACCTATTAGACAAAAAAGATCTGAGGGCCTATTCCAAAAATATTTCATTCGTTCGGACGTATTAACCTAACAAATTAAAAGACTATCTACTTCTGTCAAACTTTTGACAATATATGAACAATTAATTAATAAATAAATAAAATCGTTTATTTCGGACAACTTACATCCATATGGGTTATTTTAATTTATTAGGTTTATACGTCCGAACGAACGAAACATTTTCGTAGTAGTCCTTCTGACTTTATCATAATAATTAGGTAGGAACATAGAGCTCTTTTTAAGGTGTCTGCTGAAAATCAGCGTCACGGCACTCTGTGCATATGCTGAGCGGGGGCCTATTTGGTACTATGACTGTTATGAAAATATAATACTGTGAATTGTATTATTTTTTAATTGTGCCAAATAACCTAATTCATTCATTCATTCATTCATTCATAAAGCCTGCAACAATTGAGATGCATGATGTTCAATATATTTGGCAACTATGCTTAACATATTTTGAGTGTCATGCATTGCACCATTTTTCTAACCTTTAATGTCCTACTGCTGGGTAAAGATCTCTCGCAATTATTATTGCCATTTGCACTATAATTGTTGCCAGGTATAAATACAGCGCTTTAATACTAAAGAAGGTGATTGAAGAAACGGGCGTTTAGTTGACAAAAGAAAACCAGCAACTGATGTAGAATCTATGCACCTCATCTGATATAGGAACTTTACATTTTGTGGAGGTACCAAACTATTCTAGAGTATGAGAAAGAGCTGATTGAATGCTCGTGTATAATCCTTTTTTATGATCTGAGGATTTTTACTTAAATTAATTTTCATAGCATCAAAAATTACTAATTTCTTGTTTTTTTTAGCTGATTTACCTATGTATTATAGTTTTCAAGATGTGATTTGCAGCTGCAATAATACTAGCTCTACTGAAAAACAATAACTCTAACAATTTACTTCCCTCATTGACCTTACATTACCGTATTTGGTTTTAAATATGACTGATCAATTAAATCATATTTTTGACCAAACATGACTCAAAAAAAAAGGCCTGCATCCAGTGGTTTCCTGAAACCTTTACCAGGTCGTGTGTCCACCTCGTGCCGGTATGTGGCCTCCATTCTAAAACTTTTCTACCCCATCGGCCGTCAGATTTACGTGCTATGTGCCCCGCCCTCTGCTACTCACTTCAGCTTGCTAATTGTTGGGCTATGTCAGCGACTTTTGTTCGTTTAAGGATTTCCTCATTTCTGATTCGATCTCGCAAAGAAACACCGAGCATAGCCCTAGTCTAGCCCACCCAGCCAATCTGGAAGTCGTTGGGGGAGGCCTATGTTCAGCAGTGGACGTCCTGTGGCTATGAAATGATGACTCAATGAGGTAAGTTGATTTTTTGAGTAAATATTTTTTAGTAAACATATCTAATATTTAGGCTAAGGAAAAGCTTCAGGTAACGTTATATTGTGGTAAAGCTATGGTAAGTAAAAAACGGTATAATAATTTAAGGCGGAGGGGTTTCCCTTCCCTTTGTTGAATCCGAGCCAACGCAGTTGTATTCTGCTTGGCATATATTTATTACAGCCTATTCCGGACCATTTAAGAACAAATGAATGGCTTTTATTACTTTTATGCAAAAAATCTAATTAGTCCGTCAGTTAAATTAACAGAAAATATTGGACACGTATTTTTTCTTTTCTGAATCACACAAAAAATTATAAAGATATAGCCCGTTAAAGTTCCGCGTAACATCACGCCTTGCGACACTTATTAGCAAGACGTAACGACACGTGCTCACTTAATAAATAAATAAATAAATAAATAAATAAAGTTTATTTCATTAACAAAGTTTATCTTAATCTATTACAAATGTTGACTCATTCTAGTAAGTGCTTGTGCACCTGTATCAGAAGGAGCCACTCTTCCATACCTTAAATTGATTTATCCTATCCATCCATCCATTTGTTTATTAACTATGTAGCACTACTTATGTAAATAATTTAGAAACTTATGAATTAATTTAGATTAATGTGTGTGTGTGTGTGTGTGTATGTGTGTGTTTGTGTGTGTGTGTGTGTGTGTGTGTGTGTGTGTGTGTGTGTGTGTGTGTGTGTGTGTGTTTGTGTATGTATGTTGTGTGTGTGTGTGGGTGCGTGCGTGTGTGTGTTTGTGATTGCGGGTGAGAGTTAGTCTGGATATCCAATATATAACATAATATAATTAGTATTTAAGGAGAAGTTCAGTTTCAGTGTAATCTAGTGTTTTTAACCAAATTGTCAAAGTTCTTTTACATTCTCTGCTTGTCATCGGATAAAGTTGTAGTTCTTTGTTAGAGCGATTGTATAAGAATGATGAAAGGTATTGAAACTGGCTGTGTGCAAATTTTGTGTGTGTAGCTTTTGTTGAGGCCACCGTATAATGTTTTCTTTTTTGTAATAATTTGGTATCAAAATTTAATAATTTATGTTTTTTAAGCACTGTATGTAAAATATAAAGTTTTCTAATGGTAAGTAAGTCCGCAATTGAATACAGAGCTTGTGTTGAAAATCTTCGCTTTTTAGAATACATGACCTTCAGCAATCCTCGTTGAGCACGTTCCCCCTCGAGAAATTTTGTTTTTAGAGCCCCTCCCCATATAGTCAAACAGTATGTCAGTATAGGTTGTGCCAGTGCTATATACACTTGGTTAAGAAGTTTCTTAGTGGCTATATATCTCAACATTTTAAAGATCCACATCAGCTTACGCGTTCTAGTCGCTACAAGGTCAATATGTGATACTTTGATGCGCTTTATCTTCGCCATTTTTTGGTTGATTGACAAAAGACAAAATATGGGTCTATTGATAATCTAACTGACGGACTAAATAGAATAATCATTTTTTGACCCAGGAATCTAACCTATTAATTGTTTCTGCTTGTAATCTTTTGTATCTTAGTTTTGAAATCATCGAAATATTCATTGTCTTGAACTAAATTAATTGACAATATTTAGTAGTACAGAACGACTAACTTCGCCGGAATAAGTATAGTTTTCTAGGTATATTACAGTAAAGGTAATACTTTCAGAATGATCCCATATAAATTTGGTTAAATTCTGATGATGGGATCTATAAGAAAATCATCAAAAATTGCATGAAATCCGTACAACGCCAACTGATTTTAGTGTCTATCTTACCTATATCTTTGTCAAATGTGGGCCGATTTTGATGATTCTTTTTTTAATGAATAGCTTATATTTAAAAGTAACTATAACAAAATTTTCGGAAAATAATTCACCCCTGAGGGTGGAAAAATAGGAAATGAAATCAGGGTTCAGCAGTTAAATTATGTTTGCACTCGTAAGATTTGTTTTGATTAGGATTTATCACTAAAATAGATGAAATAAGTTAATTTTATAAAAAAAATAAAAATCGACTTCAAAAAACTAAAACGCTAAAAAATATCTTAACACTTAAGCACCTAATCAGTTACTTTTGTCTGAGTCAGTGCCAGTCGATGAGAGATTCTATGTTTTCATTTGTTTATTTTTGTTATAAATTGTTCATAAACTGTCCAGGATAACACAAGGGTAGGTGACACAAGTAGTTGGTATTCAATGTTAGGTTTATTATACACATCCGAACGAATGAATCACTTTCGTAGTAGGCCTTCAGTCTCCTCGATGTGCCCGCTGAACGGATTGGACGGTCCGTTTTTGAGGCACTGTGATGTCACTCCACCAGTTTCCACCATAAATAATATACTTACATTCAAAAGTTAAGACTATCTTAAGTATTTTATTGTTATTAACTAGACTGGACTGTAATTGTCTGAATAAATAAGTTATTTTGTTTCTCGTATTCATCTCGGAACTCTGGAGTTCCGATTTTTAGATAACATAACGGGTTACAGAACTAAATGATGTTCTGTAACCCGTGATGTGTTGTATTTATTATTATAATTAAAATTATACCTCGATCTGATGACAATGTTTGACATTAAGTAATTCTAGAATTTATGCAAAGTATCGTTGACCCGATCACCTGATATGAAAATTGTAATAAATAAACGTTTTAAAAGGAATTTGTCTTTAAGGAATAGTGTAAGAAAATTTAACTACTTATTTTTTAAAATACAACGTTGGTCCCACGTTAGTTGTGGGATTTTTTCAGTACAATCACGCCTTAACAGAAAGTTACTAAATTCGGGCCATATAAGGAAGTAATTTTTATTAAGTACGCTTCTTTTGCATTGAATTTTCCTTGTATGATTAGATGCAGTACTCATTCGCATTGTTCATTATAGAACAGCGCGTGCCGTAAAAAAAACAAAAAATGTGTAATAAATTGCACTGCGATTAGCCGATTGCTGGAAACACTGGTCTAAGTAGGCAATTAAACAAAGTATTCTGTGGTTTCCACCGTGCTGACACACTCGTGGCACGTGCGAAGGGGTACCACGCATGTGCGGTCTACATTGATGGGAAACTACATGACTAAGTAGTCCACAGTGTTGCCACTCAAAGTCAAAGTCAAAGTCAATAATCATTTATTTAATTTAGCACAGAAAAAATCCACTTATGAACGTCAATATGAAAGGATACTATAACGAAATATTTTAAGAGACTTTTCCAGCCCCCTTCTTAAAGCTCCGTCCCTCCCCATTAGCGGAACGTTATAATTATCGTTTTGATCAATCGACAAGAAAATCGTAACGTTTCGTAATTAATCAGTTTAGCAATGTTATACCTGTGCTACTACTGTGTTCATACCATAGCGTATTCTAAGTCTATGGTTGATATACGAAACGATTGGTTGTTAGAATAAAAAAAGAGAAAAAATGGTTCTTCTTCTTCGACATATGCGTTTAATCCACTGTTGGACATAATATGCCTCTTGACGCTCTCTTCAGCTCTTGCTGCAGCGATTCTTTTTTAGGTCCGGCCTGCCGTCTTTATAAAATCATCCGACCATCTAACTAGTGGTCTGCTCACACTTCGTCTTCCCGTACGGGGTCTTCAGAACAAGACATTGTGACTCTATCTTGCATTGCAACGTCTCTACGGTTTATGTGGGCCTGCCTATTGCCATTTTAGTCGTGAAACATTATTGCCGACGTCGGTAACTTTGGTGCGCTGGCGCGGGCGGTTAATGGGGTTTAAAAACATTACCCTCCTTCTGGGCCAGTCGGATAAAAGTGACATGTAACTGAAAAATCTCTAGCTTTAGCAAACTTCCATGACAAATGAGAATCAAAAACTTCGATTTGTTTGTTCACAGACAAGGTCGCCGGACGCTGCTTATGCATATGCTGATTCTTTGCTTCGTACCGCACGCTGCTCTGGTGGTGCAAAACTGTACTATCATGGCACAACTTTCACACACCTTGGATTCATCATTGTTTCTGCACTCAAAAGTAAGTAACAAGAATACTCGTAGACCCCGAACAGTCCTCTGAGGCTTCTGAAACCTATTCATGAACTTTTCAAACAGTATTACAGGAATAGATACCATGTATTGTTTTGAACTTTTCATACTAAATTTGATTGATCGATTGTTTTAAACTTACCATACTAAATTGATTAGTTGAACGGGCAGCAGAACGTCCACAGTCATGTGACTGTGACACCTTCTAATGACTTCTAGATTTATCAAAAGCGGTTTTCGGTAGTTTGAAAGTAAGGGAGGGCTAGTATTATTTTTTCATATTTTGACTTATTTTTCTGTGGCAAACTAGTTAAATTACATGAGCAACTATACCATGAAATATGGCTGAACCCTTATGTTACACCTTGTAGAATAGGGAATATGCATGAAAAAAATATATTGTTTTTACTATATTTATAAGAAAATTTATGAAATTATAGTACTAATAGTGAAAACAATATTGATTTTAGGTAAAAAACAACCGTAATATAGTAATTAGAAACTATTTTCTAATTACTATTAACCTTAAGGTATACCTATCTTTTTCTAAAACAACTTTTACTATGAAAAATGTATGGCGGCGTGTAATGTGACGTCACGGTTCATATCGGGTCTCCTTGTCTAACGCGCGACTTTAATGGACCTTAAGTCAGGTATTTATCAATACTTTTCGAAAATTCTTAAAGTTTTATTCATTATAAGTACTATTTTTATGGACCAAATAAAAAAACATGCATATTACCCATTGTATGGCCCAAATGACTAGATAATTGAGTGGCAAGTCTGTATACCAATGTCGTTTCAGGCCAGCTTAACGCTGTCGCTAGAGAAGACAGTCGAGAGGCTCCAAGAAGAAAGGGTCACGGTGGCAAAATACCTCTTCGTCAAATCCATGGACACTATGGAGAAAGAGGATGTAGTGGATTTGTGAGTGCAAACCTTAAAATATTTTATTAATGATAATCTTTTGTAATTTTTAAATGACAAACTATCAAATTATATAATGAATTGTTGCAGAACTTTGACATATTTGTGTCCAAACACGTTACATTTCGTTACAATGTCAAAGTTATCCTCCACTGAGCTCTCTACTTGTTTCACATTAATATCATTTATTACAAATTATATTTTAGCAATTACATACTAGAATTTTATGAAATAACACTTGAAAAATATTACTTAAAAACTGTAAAAATTATTACTTATAAACACATTTTTGGAATTGAATTGTTAGTAGCTTAATGTTTACTTAAATTGGTCATGCTGTGTGTACATGTTTTAGGTTACAATCTAGATCTAAGTTCTTAAATTGGTTGCCTAATACCCTTATGATTGTTACCTGTTGTGTACACCGTTAAAGTAAAAATAAAAATAAAATTAAATTATTTGTGTAATGTTAAAATATTTTATTGGTAGAGTAGTCTAATTTGTTGGCTTATAGGTTATAAGTCTTTCCTCTCGATACAACATCAGTCAGTCAATAAATATTTATTAAAATTTTATTTTTTTGTTGTTTGCTAGGTGATAATAACACATTTATGTAAACAATTTAACCGACTGTGTAGTATGATTAAAAAACTACAGTTCTTAAAAGGGGCATGACAGACAGACAGACAGACGGACAGCTTAGTTAGTAGGCTGCCGTTGGTAACCTTGTGGTAGCAAACCCTTCAAAGTGTTCTTTAAGTTTCCTAACACTAAATACTTACATTTATAAAATGTCAAGCATTCAGTAAAAAGTAGGCATTCATAGTATACTTAAACAGGAATGTTATAAAAGATTAGTCTCATGACACATCAAATATAACAATAATTGGTCCTGATTAGTTTTTAAACCACAAATTAATAATTATACCACTAAACTCTATGCCATACCTAAAACGAAAGAATGATTCACTGTTGTTTCAGTCGGTTTTATTTATTTATACAATGTGTTACTTAAATGTTTGAGGTTTTCATCAAGGTCAACATCAAGATTGTAAAAAAACTAGAAGCCCCGTACTCTACCAGTGTTTCTATAAAAATCGCTTCACTAGATTACCTAGTGAAAGATATGTGCACGTCAGCTTCACACATCATTTTAATACCAATGTATTACTTTCATTGTAAATTGTTCCAACAATTACACCAATTATCCAGACCTTAAAGAAATCAAAGCTTGTACTTTGGTGAATAGATTACGGATGAATATATTTATAAATAGACATGACTAGTACAAATGCTCGTGCTCATCACAGAAACATCTGCCTCTTGCGGTATTCGAGTCCGCAACCGCCTGGCTTTGTTATCCTGGAATGCGAACTACTACTCCAGACGGTCGTCAAAAACTTATATTATGCAATCAAAAAAGCCCAACCTTTCAACATTTTTGATATATACTAATGTCCCATAAATACTTGACATTTTAAGAATCACTGCTCTACATATAGAGCGGGATTGAAGTCCACAATAAAATAAAATAACACTCAAAGCCAGGGGTTAACCGACTCAAAAATACCAAATTTCTTCAACCGATATTGATACATAGGGTTCAAATAATTGAGAAATTATAAGACTATTTGAGACATTCTTATGCTTTTGACAAATTTACTTAGTATCGTCATGGTATTACAAAATGTTATCCCGAAAAATATGAGGTGTTCCGTTTGCCCTAAGGTCAGCAGTCCAGGCGGTGTTCTCGGAGACCGACGTTCTTCTGGACGAGTTGTCACCGCCCATGATCCGTGACGAGCACAAGCTGTCTCTTTAGTAAGTCTATCACATAATTTTATTATACTTACCTTTAAAAATTGATGTTATAATCATACGTAATAAAGCCATGTATTCATTTGGCAACACTTGATAGGCAATACGTGTCGCTCAACATGTTTGGCAACGTTGCACAATTGCGAGAAAAGATGTTGAATGCGCTCTTGAGCAATTATGCTTGTTTCGCTACAATTATTGTAAATACATAGATTAGTAGATGACACGCTCCCATCATCACCCATGGATATTCTTTACTAAAGGGGGTCATCAACAACATCAACTCGCTTCCAATAAATATACTTAAATAATTAATTTAATTTAATTTTTGACCATGAAGTGAATATATAAATTGTTGTTGGTTTTAGGTAAAAACTTATGAATGTGTAGATAATAAACCAATTTACAATCAACCCCATTTATAAATAAATAATAAATAAATATACGTTAGACAACACACTTTATTCTCATACTCTTAAAGTAAGAAATTGGATAACGAAACTATAAAATTGTCTAAAATTGTGTTCACTTTATTTTAAACACGTGTCGTAAAAGTAAATAAACTCTCCGAATCTCAGCTGTTTTATAAAAGACGCGTCGAGTAAAAATCGTGTAACGTTGCTATTGTTGCTAAATATAGTTATATATAGTTGCACCTTGAATGTTGCCAGGTGAAGATTACATGGCTTAATGACAACGTAATTTTACTGAATTAATTTTTTTGTACGAAAATAATAGGTTATATCTAATATTCAATAAAATCACTTATTAAGGGATGCAATAAGTATTATTAGTGGTTGGATTATGTAGTAAAAAGCTCTTTTTTATTTTATAAAATACCACTATCATTACTTATTAAGGATAAAACAAGCTTCAAAACATAAAAACCGTTCCTCGAAAGCTATTTTACAGTTTTTATGACGTATTAATAGGAGAAAGCCATTAACAGAAATAAAGGTCGTCCAAATGACTCTACGATGCATGGAAATTTTGACTATTACAATATGCACGGGACGGGCAGCAGCGTCTGCGTGCGAAATGTTATAAAAAACTGTGCTCGCCAACCCGCCTGCCAAGCGTGGCGAGTATTGGCAATCCCCCCTCAATAAAAGTCATTGGGGGAGGCCTATGTTCAGCAGTGGACGTCCTATGGCTGAAATGATGATGATGATGATGATAATACAATATTATGTCATTGTAAGATAACAAAGCTGTGCTAATATTACGTTATATTGATAACTAATTTTAGATGTTGTGTATGATATCACCGGGCCGGTTCACATTTGGACAATAAATATGATTCATAATGTCACTCACTGCTGCGCTAACGCTACCTCAGAAGAAAAATCATTTACTTTACAACTATTCAGTTATAATAGCTAGTGCAGTGGAAACTAAGTTTATTTATTTGTATTAGATCTATCGTATAGCCCAATTTAGGTATTTAGCTAGCCCCAAACTATGCATAGCTTGTACTAAGGCGACTTGATAACAGATATTAAATTGTTCAGAGAAATAATCTTAAGCATTTAAGCGAATTGGGACTAAACAAGTATTAAGTGCAGTTATGGCTGACTTACTTACTTAATAAGCTAGGCTGAAACGCTTTGATTAATAAATCTTGAGACTAAGAGACTAATTTTCATACTTACTCCTACATGCAGTCACTTTAGAGAAGACGTCAAAAACTTTATGTAAGTATGTATTCATTTATTCAATTTCTAGACTTTATTACAAGTTAGTGTGACTAACGAAATATTTCGTGGGATTTAAGTAGACTGATTCAATTCAATCATTCATTGCATCCTGCATTGGTGTAAATTTATTAGTTTTAAAGGTACTTATTATTTAAAAATACAATGTAAGGATTGAGAGTATCCATGAATACTGTGCTGTGCTACTAGAATATAAATATTTTTAAATCTGTTTTTGGAAGGTGATGGGGAACTTAATCAACAAAATTCTAGTCTGTGATAGTTATGCGACACCTTTCTTTGGTCAGACTTTAGCTATAACCTAGTTTAAACTGTATTCAGGCAAAAACATTGCATAATATCAGTAAAATTCTAGCGGTTGCCCTGAAGTGCAATCATTATCTATAATTATACACTAAACGTCATGTCTGTCGTCGTTTAATCACTGTCACAACGTCATCGAGCTTGACGTGTACGTGTGTGTTATTATTAAAAACGAAAATAGGTACTAAAACATCATATAAAAAAAGTTTTGCTCGCCACGAGGTTTAGGATGCAAATCACAAACTTAAACAGCGTTTGAAATAGGTTTTCATAAACAAATAGGGTAATGGTAACGTAGCATAATTGCACTGGCGAATTTATGGCCTTAGATGGTTGAGGTGTGGTCCTATACTTAAAGAGTTTGATATAATTATTATGTAGGTATCTACCTAATAAACATGTAATAGTAAACATGGCAGTTTCTCATCTTCAACCATCTGGTTAAACATGAGAAACTGCCATGTTTACTGTTATCACTGTTGACACCACGGAATAGACCACGGAATAGTAAAAGAAGGTTGACACTGTTGACTGTTTTTCTTATAAAGCCGTAATGTTTTCTGTCTTACTGGTTATTCAAACCGGTGAGTCCGCGCACATGTTGCCTTGTGTCTCTTTATATTTAATTATTTGTCTGGTTGCACGAAACTGTACCTACAATAAAGGCCAAAAACAAATAATGTGTCGCTACTGCGGCAGTGATCTCGTCACCGCAACCGTCACTGGCTTATCGCTACCTTGTGTGTGATAAACTGATCACCTCCTACACAGCTATTGGACGGCGAGCGCGTGCCGTTAGAGTTCGCGCAAATATATAGTATATTTCAATGTTTAAAACCAAAAGTACATAGTTTTTGCTATTTCATTTTCAAGGTGGTCTCCGTATAGAGCATCTGATTTTGTCAGGCCGCTAGCTATATTATTTGTTATTATGAAAGAATACGATAATGAATTTGTAATCAATTTGTTTTTAGGAAGGCATTGCTATTAACAGCTGTTCCATACGTTGACTGTTTGTTAAAAAAAATCGCTTCAACAAGATGTTCTAACCATTATCCTAGCAATTATCATTAATGGCACCAGCAGCTAAATAAATAAAAAAATTACATATTTCGCATCGGAATTTTGTAACGCAATTTCGACGTTGACCTTTTAGTAAAACTTGTTTACATTTTTAGACAAAACGTTCTACCATTCCTACGTTCAAACGTCACCATTATAAGGTGTAACAGATTAATGCACATTGTATCCTCTTAGAGGCTGATTCAGGTGCTCAATAAAACAACTTTTTTATGGCACTAACATTGAAATCTTTAAAAAAACTTTTCTTCATACTCAATGTTGAATCAGCTGTTTCAATTAGTATGGGGAAACTATTTTATATTAAATTTATCTGCAAAACCTGGCAACTATTGAGATGCAACATGTAACGCTCAACTGAACATCTTCGGCAACGTTATACAATAGTGCACTATGCGCAACGTGGCCAGATGATACAATATAGCATGCGTGCTTCTTAACTATCACAGCACGGTTTTTTAAAAAAAGGTGTACGTTGCACGCATTGTGCAACATTGCCAACTATGTTAAGTATTACGTGTTTTATCTCAATATTGCCAGATGGATTTCTATGTTAACTAGTTTAAAAAAATCCTAATTAAAGTATCTTTTGCAGTGATCTCAAGAAAGCAGACAGCCTAAAAAGAATGTCTGTGTACGGCGAGTTTAACCGGACTCTCCTTCTGTACATAATGAGATACGTCAGGTTTACTACTTCGGCGCTATGGCGGTGAGTGTTTATTAAAAAAAACTATTTTGAACTCAGTCAGTTGCCGCGACTCTTAGCACATGAATTCGATATATTATTATCAGGCGCGTAGCGGAGTCATATAATGATTTTTCATCTTACCTACGTCAACCCTAGCTATAAAGACGTTATTAGGAATGCCCAATAATGTCTTTATAGCTAGGGTTGACGTAAGTACTAATGAGTAGGTAACCCTAGAATTTCTGCAAAGTGTCGTTGACCTGATCACCTGATATGGTTGAACTTCGTCAAATTTCAAGCGATAAACTTCGAACAACTGTAACATGGAAACGATGAAAATTATTGTCATAGTTATTTGATACTATTTTAGAACAAAGGCAAAAGAATTTGTTTTTTTTAGGTCGGTCGGTAAGTCTTACAACGGTTTATGTTCTTAAGTAAATAGTAATATTTCTTCGAGGTGTTTATAACTTAAATATAACGACTTTAATTATAAAGTTTCATCAAAATTTCATTTTTATTTTATTATATTTTCTATAGTCGAAAATTGGACAGAGTCTGGTACGCCTCATCAAATTATCACTACATGAGGTCATGAGATCCCGAGATCATGAGGAGGATTCAAACTTTTGATGTGATAAACAAAACAATATAATAAAATGAGTCATCGGTCTAACGGGCTCATTTCATGAGCTTCAATTTGTACAGACAGCGGCAGGTCAACCTACCCAGAAAGTTAAAGGTAATTGAATAGATTTTCAACTTTAGGACCAAGATATAGAGATCAATATCAATTGAAAAAAAATTGACGTTTTGTGGTAGGCTGACGTGCTGTTGTCTGTACTTCAATGAGGCGTACCAGCCTTTTATTTTATCGTGCCAATATATACAGGGTTACATTCCAAGTAGTGCCAAAATTTTAAAATAAGGCCTATAGAACAATATAAAAATACGTGGGTCCGTGATGACGGCAAGAGACCTGATGGTCTTACGCTGATTCCCTGGGAGAGGGGTCGGGCTTTAGTATGGGACGAAACTTGTGTTGATACCTTGGCCCCTTCTCACCTCAGGGAATCAGCTGTAAAAGCAGGGGCTGCAGCAGAGTCAGCAGAAAATGCCAAGCGGCGCAAATACGAGTCTCTTGCAAGTGACTATGTGTTTGCGCCATTTGGTGTAGAGACGTTTGGACCGTGGGGACCGAACGCTAAATTACTTTTTGGCAAAATAGCACCAAAATTGATTTTTATTTCGGAAAATAAAAAAGCTGGTTCGTTCCTCGCACAAAGGCTTAGTTTAACAATTCAGCGAGGAAACGCTGCCAGTATCCTCGCCTCTATGCCTCACGGACACGCCTTTATTTTTGAGTAGGTAGTTTATAGTTTAGGTTAAGTTAGTTTATTTAAAGTATTTATTTTATTTTATTAATTCTATCATTTAATATGTGTATTTTATATGAATGTTTGATACATTGAGTATAAAGAGTGATATAAAAATACTAATTTATCGTAATTAATTTCAGTCGTCGTATGTCTGGGGTAAAAACTAAAAAAAAAAAATCCGAAAAATAAGCGCGAAATGCGCCGTCATTCATCAGAGATCTCAGGCGTAAGCCGACACGCCGCTCCTACAAGAACCTTATGCAGTGCACATACGCGACGGTGAAATTTAATCGAGTAATCGTACATTTTCAACGTTTTCTATTTTTCAAATGCAGAATGGAAGAATTAAAAATGAAAAAAAAAAGTATGCTTTTTACGTAGATCGATTTAGGTTCTGATTTTGAGTGGTCCTTGAAAAATTGGCACTACCGTGAAATGTAACCTTGTATATGTTATACATTCCTAATTGTAGATCAAATTTTCGATTTGATATTGTTCTAAACTGACCGACGAAACCAAAATTTGCACCGTCACAGATTTACAATTAGCTGTGACTGTGAGTGCTGTGACGTTGCTCCCCCGCCTATGACATCATGATGGCAAACGATGTTCGTCGCGTTCGTTAACCTCATGCACAGGACTGGCGCATTCACTCTGTTGCGCATTTTCACTGCACATTATTGTGCAATCATATCATTGTCAAAGTTGAGTTTATGACCTTGGACGTTCAAGGTCACGAGGCACTGGCTATAAAGCTTGGCGATTATATTTTGAAGCCGTCAACCCGAAGCCATAAATTACCATACATACATTAATTATTAAGCTGGAAATTCATGGGAGTTTGCTGCGAAAATTGGCTACGTAAGCCATCTTTGAGCACATCAGCGCAGATCAAACTAAGGTTGAAGTCGGGAGGAAGTAGTAGTATTGTGCAAACAGACAAAATGTTATTGATAGTAAAGTACGAAAACTGCTCTGTTAATGAAAACATCTTTCTTATCGCGAAAGTTTAGCCTCAAATTATAAACTCAAACAGGGGGGTAACCATGAACTCTTACAAAACCAACTTTGTTTGGTTGCACTTTGATATGAGATTATATGTTAGGTCACGTGATTTGGTACCATGATCTACGTAAAACAATCTTGTATAAGGCTGGGAAAGACCGAATGGTATGTAAAAATAGTCTATGCGTTGCAAGTGGTCCGAATCGTTATAATTAAATTAACAAAATGTCAGTGAAATCAATAAATACCTATTCTTGCGTACTAAATTTGCCAAAATATTAAAGAAAATCTATTTTGCTTCTACTAGGAGGCATGTCAGCAGCGCTGAAAATTATTCTATCGTAGATATCACCTTTACTAAATGAGCTACGACTGAGCTCTGAGTTTTTCATAAATGTTTCGGAACAATGCATTGTCCGATACCAACCTACTTAGTGCAATGGTGTCTTGACAGTACTTATCAGTGGTACTTATTAGAAAAAAGTAAAAGTCATTATTTGTTGTCAACATTTATAAATAATTTATTTTACTTTAGAAATATGAATTACAGAAACACAAAATATTTTTTTCAGTTAGTAAGAAATGAGATTAGAAAATGGTTTAATGAAACATCATAACAATCATTCAAATTGTATTATGTACGAGTACGTCGAACAACGTCGATTCAGAATATTTTTTATAGTAATAGTTTTATTGCAGATTATTTTCAAGAAAAATACAATCAAAGCATTCAAGTTTTAAGTAACCCCTGGTACTAGAGGAGAAGAAAGCTTATGCTGGGCAATGATTAGGAACGCAGGACTCTGTAAGCTGTGTAAATTAAAATTCGATGCACAGAGCATACAAGTGTACCTATACTAATAGTAGTTTCATCAAATCATTGCAAAACGCCAATTGACACAAATAAATAGTGAAATAAATATGTACGCTTTATTTTAGTACTATCTTGTTTTAATAAGAACCCGGTAGTTAAATAGGTTGTTAAAAAATCCCGATTGATAGCTCAAAAACTCAAATGAGTAGTTAAATTCATCGTATAGAACTCAAATCGTCTTGCGATACTCACTTATTTGCGACTCAAGAGGGGTCTGTCTTACTATGCTCTTAAATACATTCTCCGCTCCAGTCAGTTTCTAAAGGTATAGTAAGCGGGGTGCACTGCGACATAGTCCTCTCTGAACCAGGAAAAGACCAAGTGACGTTTTCCTTATAGCTATCGACCCATCACATTATTTAGCACGCATGTAGCAAAGCTGTTCGAGCGTTTGCTGCTTTGAATATGCTAGTTAATTTCACTAGATGACAAACAATTTATTTTCCGCAGTGGCGAATCCACCAAGCTCCAGCTAACACGCTTGCACGCGTGGTCCACCAGCTCAACGATTAGCACGACAATACGTCCGGAAAGATGTTATTGCCCTGGACATGTGTGGGTTTTTTAACAAGTTAGGCGCGTCGCACGTTCGATCGTGCTCATAATATCCCGACCCACCACCATCTCCACAACCACGCTTGGAGGCGGGATGGCGAAACGCAGACGCTGCTGCCCGTCTCGTGCTACAGGAATTAGTCGCCTCTTACGACGCGTCTTCTGTTGGTGTGTTCTTTACTGCCATCTCAGCTTACTTTTACTTGATCTTTTATTTTTTTATAGATTTTTATATTACCTTTTTTAACTGCGTTTTGGCAAATGAACATTTGAATTTGAATTTGATCTTAATAATGGCAATACATACTATTGCCATTACTAAGAGTAATACTTAGTTAATATAATTACTATTTTTTTAAAGAAAATATATATCTCGTATGTATGCCGTGTGGGGACGGCCGTAAAGAATACTCTTCCCCACCGCCAACTGGAGGCGTGTCGTAAGAGGCGACTAATTCCTCTAGCACGAGACGGGCAGCAGCGTCTGCCTGCAAAATGTTATAAAAAACTGCGCTCACCAACCCGCCTGCCAAGCGTGGCGAGTATTGGCAATCCCCCCCAATGAAACCCATTGGGGGACGCCTGTGTTCAGCAGTGGACGTCCATGGCTGAAATGATGTATCTCGTGTTTAATAAAGTACGATAGTACGAAGGATGCGAGTCCGACTTGCACTTGGTCGGCTTTATAGCGTTACTAACTTACTACCTTATGTCTAAATATTATTGTATTATTTACTTTTCTTTCATGTTCACAACTATGTGTGGTTTCTGAATAAATTATTTTATTCTTATTCTTATTCTTAAATGTACTTAATTAACTTGAGACTTTACCAAATAGGTAAAGAGCGTACTTTATAGGTACAAGTAAGTAAAGTAAAATGCAGTAAGATAAAGTGGCAGTGGGCCAGCCATATCTGTCGCAGAACCGATGAAAGGTGGACTAAATTGAGTGGAGACCACGCCACGGTAAACGTAGTGTTGGACGTCCCCCAGCTCGATGGATCGATGAGCTTAGGTTAGGAAGATGGCTGGAAGTGGCTGGAGATCGTGCTCTTTGGGGGAGGCTTACGTCCAGCTGTGGACTGCAATAGGCTAACATGATGGTGATGATGGTGACTTTTTAGGTCAATAGCTTACCTATTTTTAAAATATTATATTAGCAACTGCCTGCAACTTTGTCTACGTAGACTTATATTAGTAGAATAATCGTCCCATGGTAACGGTAACGGTAACACAAAGGTAAAGGTATGATTTGGATCTTGGCAGTTGCTGCCCATCATCGCGAATGCACCGCTCTGTGTCTGATACCGGCGGCTGTCGCGCTGGCGGGGAGCGTGGTCTTCTCGCCTGCCGCACAAGAAATCCAACAATTGACAACAAATTAAACGCAAAAATGATGTTTTTATTCAATGCACAAACAGGGTTTAATGATTTAGGTTTACATAAAACTTTTTACGTTTACGTTTAGTTAACCCGTCCTCGATTCAGAACCGTTCGGTAACTAATTGTCGACCAGACGATCACGTGACACTTATGATTTAACAGGATTTAACATTAGTGTCACGTGGTTTATCGGTTGACAATTAACTCTCGAAGGGTTCTGTATCGGGGGGTCACAGTAACCAGACAATGGAAATTTTATTGTTGGCCACATGTAGGTGGTTTGAGCTTAGAAAATGTAGTTTACAAAAGACCTATACTCAGTGCCTACAATAGAATTTGATGAAATATTAAGAACATAAACATATTTGTTTACCTATGTCCTTCTAATTACTTGCTTGACTTTTAAAGTACTTAGTGGCGTTTGATACGTTTATTATTTTCATTTCTTTTTATTATGATAGTAAGTAAACTTGTGAGTTTCAAAATAACAGGAATGAAATCAAAATATCTCCTAACAGCAAGGCTTTAAGTAACATAAGTAAAGACTACAACTAAATGTAACAGTAAGAACAACCCAGGGTCACGTATCTATGGTTTAAGATTTGATGAGCACTTCAGGCGCACTTTCGTACTTGTAAGTTTGCTCTGCGGCAGCTGGCCCCTAATTGAGCAGTTTTGGATTAAGCGCTACTTCATTACGTATTTAAAATGTATCAATACATGTAAAAATAAAATGTTTAGCTATTGCTCGCAGATCCGTATTCATTGGTTTGAAACAAAAAAGAAGTAGGTTGGCATGATAGCTTCTCCCTTAGGAACCTTATTGTATATTCTGATAATAAAAGTCGTATACTAGGTCGTGATGTATTTTATGCGCTAAATTGAATGTAGATCAGTTTTAAGACAAAAAGCTCGTTTTTGCTCCTGCTGTTCTTATCCAGGGTCTAGGATCTCATTATAATAAAATAATAATCACTTTCTCTGGAGAAATTAAACACTACGATACCACTCGCAAAAGTCGTGAAATGCGTGCCTGATTTTGCAGAATACAATTTTAATGTCAAGACATTTGCTCCAAGGTGCAATTACTACGATTTAAACAACGTAATTTCATTATCTTTTTCTTCTTCCTCTTCAGCATATGTTTTGTCCCCTGTTGGACATATGCCTCCTGAAGCTCTCTCCAGCTAGCTCTTAGTGCGGCGATTCTTGTCCAGGCCGGTCCTGCCGTCTTTGCAATATCGTCCGACCATCTTGCTGGTGGTCTGCCCACACTTCGTTTTCTTGTGCGGGGTCTCCAGAGCAAGACCTTGTGGTTCCATCTTTCGTCGTCTCTACGGCATACGTGGCCTGCCCATTGCCCTTTCAGTCGTGCCACCTTTTTGCCACGTCGGTAACTTTGGTGCGCTGGCGGATTTCATAAAAACGAATAAATATTTTTATGTTTTTTATCAGTTTTTGATTTTAAAATTTACGCGTGTCACTCCTTTGACAACTGTCATACTATTAGCATTGATCAAGTAAACTATTAAGAAGTTGACGTTGTAAACCTAGAGAGTGCGCGCACGGGAGACTTTTGTCGCTGGGACAAAAAAGTTTTTGTCTCTGTCGCGTCGCGTCTCCAAAGAGGGGTGCGCGCACGAAGGAGACAGAGACGAAACTTTTTTTTAAAGTTCGAAGCGTCATTCGCTTGTATGTTTATTACATTTTTTTTAAATTTTATAATTGTGTTTTACGGCTCTGGGTTCGTGCCCTTTTAAGCCATATGTAGAATACATGGAGAGCAGTGCTGCCAGACGTGGGATAAATAAGCTAGATTCACGATGTTTTGGAATGTAATGCAATAGAAAAAAAAAAATGTATCGCACGATAAATCTACGAAAATCCGTGACATTTTGCTCAGTTAAGTAAAAGAAAATTTTATGAAATTTCAATCTGTGTATTTGAATACATTTTACCTTTATTTGGACCACTTTGACTCTGACAGCAGGATAGTAAATATAATTTCTTTGCACTACGAAAGAGATAGACTTTTAGCGTAAAAATATCTGCCATTTTTTAATCTGTATCTGTACTTTTTTATTTAGGCGATAGTTAATAGGAGTTGTCATTTCATACCAAATGTAAGTGAAAAATCACTTACTAGTTTCGGAGAAAGATGATTCGTATTTGCTGCTCTTTGTGGAATGTGCTCGATGCTTGTGCAGTAAGTACTGCAGTAATTTAGTTAACAAAAACTTGTAATTTTAAAAAGTAATCAAGTAACATGATTTAAACTTTTGAACCGTATATTCTGTTCCTTTACTAGTAAAATCTAGATTCGGTAGTTACAAATACAGTATTTTTTTTAACTGGGGATGCGATAACACGATACTTTTGCAGTAAAACTAGGATAATTCTTAACCTATGAATCTGGCAACACTGTCGGAGAGACACAATTTTGTCCAATGTTTTTCATTTAACTAAAAAACATTGGTTTTTATTTCGAAATTTCGATGGTCTTAGAAAAAGTTGTGTTTGAGCACCAAAACAAGACACTGAGTATTTGGATTTACATGTTGTTTAATTATTTTTATTTGTGAGGTCTAGAACCCAAAGCCGTAAAACCCAGTATTTAAAAAAAAAACAAAGACACAATTTTGTCACCCGTGCTGGTCAGGGAACAAAAAAGTCTCTCAGTTGTCGCGTTGCAACGTGCGCGCACCTCCATACTTAGCAGAGGACTTGATAAGAGAGACAAAAACGTCGCAGCGACAAAAGTCTCCCGTGCGCGCACTCTCTAAGTCAAACCAATCAATCGGTTCCGAAACTGAGTCAACATTAGTCAAAATTTATAGCTCAAATAGCTCATTCTTTAGAAACAGTTTTGAGCCATGTAAATATGTCTAGCAATTGACAAACAATCTCAATTTTATAAGGCCGTATAGCCACCGCTTAATTGCATTACCTCTCGCCTTTATTTTTTTTATAAAAGAGTAGATTATTCCGTTCTCTTTTCCATAATTTCATGTTTCGGACAACTGTCCCATGCTTTTAATAGCAACAAAGAATTTATAAGTAGGTGTTCGTAGTACTTATATATTCCCTGGATGGCAATGACATTAGGCCATAAACTTCGGAGATAAAAAATTGAAAGAGACGAAGTTATCTGTTGTCAGTGGTTTTAAATGTTGCGTCTCTTTTCTTTTCAAAGCAATTAATAGACAAAATATCCAAAACATTCGTTCTTTTACATCCCTAAACAAAACCTAATTATGTAGTTCATGGTACAAATTCAAAACAAGCTCAAATCAAAATCTCGAAGCAGCATAATTGCTTTTACAATTTTGTAGCAGCCAAGCAAAGTATCATTATTAAAATTAGAGATCTATACATA
Source organism: Anania hortulata (assembly GCA_963576865.1). Taxonomy (NCBI): domain Eukaryota; kingdom Metazoa; phylum Arthropoda; class Insecta; order Lepidoptera; family Crambidae; genus Anania; species Anania hortulata. The sequence continues at coordinate 17,826,711 of OY756398.1, read as the reverse complement.
TAATTCATTTATTTCTTAGATTTTGTTACTGTTTTTACAGTATTCATTCAGAAATTAAGAAATCAATGAAATGTCTGCTATGACCATTTTCCATACCAATAATTTTGACATAAGAAATCAATTTGTAACTGTCATTAGTGTCAAAATAAACGTCATTTGTATGGAATTGAGTGAATGATAAACAAAATTGTATGTTGTCAAAATCGATGAAACAAGATTGTTTTTACGACCTCATGGTACCAAATTGACGGATGGGCGTAATTTGAGATTGTTTTAAGAGTTTATGGTTACCCCCCAGCTCTAACTCATTTAGAAATTGTTCGATCGACGACTGTGGAAAGCTATGGAAAGGTCGATGCTTGGGAATACTCATCCGAAACGAGGCCATCCGGCAGAAAACCTAAGTAATGGACATAGTCTAAAAATGTAGCAAGCTGGCAGTGGACCGTCACCTTCTGTCGCAGAACCGATGAAAAGTTGAGTACTTACACGGGTTCTCGAGTAGAGACCTCACCTCAACAAACGTAGAGTAAAACATCCCCCAGCTCGATGAATCGACGACTTTAGGAGGATAGCTGGCAGTGGCTGGATGAACAAAGCGGAAGATCATGCTCCTTGGCGCTCTTTGAGAGGCTTATAGTTGAGCTTATTGAGTAGAGGCCAGTAGTTGAGTGGACTGCAATCGGCTGACGTGATGATGACGATGACGACGATGTTGTGGCATTGTATACTTATAGGATATCATACGGTTAAAAATTACAGACTGCCACGTTTACGGATTCCGATGTCGACATTAAAAAATAAACTATTGCGCCGGGTAACCGCACATTTTGGCTCGTTTCCATTATATAACAACTTAAATATTTATCTGGTAGCTAAAGACTGTACAAATAAGGTCAAAAACAAACATTGTGTGTGTCGTTACCTCGGCAGTGATCTGGCCACCGCATAGCTTGCTTATCGTTTACCTTGTCGATGTGACTGATCACCCACACATACATAGCTATTGGACGGCGAGCACGTGTCATCAGAGCTGCTCTGACGGCACGCGAAATATTCGCGAACCTGCTCTGAGAGCGGATTTGCGAATATTGAGAATTTAATTATTGTATCGACCGACCGACTGTCAGGTTGGTAGCTGCATTATTTGAATTTGTTTCCAGGAAGGCAGAATTAAATACAGCTATTCTACTTATTGTATGTGCCTACTAGTTAGTAGAGAAAATCACTCAAAAATCGATAAGACACCCCGTCACTCTTTACATTCGCGTGTATCCATCAATATCTGAAATTCTGAAATATTTGCTTAACGAAGCCTATATTTTACCACAGGGCTAAGGCCTCTTCCAATTCAAAAATAAAATAATACGTCAAAAAGTTTTATAAATACAAATACAAATAGTTTATTTGCCATTAAATAGGGTTAAGACAATACAAAGTCGATGTTAAAAAATAATATTACATGAAGCACCTATTTAGCCATGTACGATAGCATGCAAATATGAAGGAAAATTAATTAATTACAATAATATGTCATTGAGCATCCAAATAATTCAATTATAATTATATGCAAAGATTATACAAAATAGCCAGAAATTATATGTCGTTTACGTTTTATCCTTTAAGAATTCGTCAACCATATATATATATCTCAGCCATACCTTTCTCTGCTTCTTGTGAAAAACTGTAATGTCTTGGTAATATGGTTTTGTAATATAAAGATTATTTATGAACCGTTCTTGAAGTGTACTAAAAGGTATGCTAGATTTCAGCGTAAATCCATTACGTACATCTTGTCGGCGTTTTCCAAAACTCTTTACTACATTACGTAGCAAAACCAATCGACATCTTTGCCTGATGCTTACCGATCGCTGACCCGTGACCCTGCCCGTGACAAGAGTGATAACAATAAAATAAATCACTATCTAACATAATTAATTAAAGTTATGCTCCCAAGGACACTGCACGCATTGCAACATGGCGGCGCCGCGGCGCCTCGTAAATTAGCTTACTCGAACGAATGTGCAATAGATGGCAGCACTCGTAGATGTATTATTAAAATGGTTAATTATGTTAGGTAATTATTATATTCCCCCATTCTATCCTACTTGTCCAGATTGTCTTATTACCGGGACCTACTCCTCAAACTTCTGTCCGTACCGTAGGTAGGTAACTTGGGGTTGTAAAATTTTGATCAGTGACGCAATAAAAATAATACACAACGAAATAATTATAATAAAGTAATTTGTTTGCGGACACTGTCATTTGTCAATGAGTTGTAGAAAGCTCAATAAAAAGATCGACAAACGATAATGCAAACAGATGCACAATTCGAACCGGAATTCAAGCTTGTTGACGTACTTACAGTAGAGGTATAATTATGTCCAGCTGTGGGCCGACGTGGAATAACCGTGTGCATTTTTAGATTGTTATCATCTCTTTACGACAAAAGTAGGTATGTTGACTTTATCATTTAATTTAAATAGTAATTACTTAGTTATGTCATATTACGGTACAGTGATAAACTCTGACGCGATTTCATTCGGCTGTTAAACACGTCATCGCTATAACATTATCGTGAGTGTACAACTCATACACTCATATAATAAGTACTCAACTAATTAATAATATTATTAAATAATACTACTATTATAAATATATGTCCTTGACCGCTGACATAATCAGCTTTCTTGTTTGTCTGTTCAAGCTTATCTCCGAAACCACTGTTGGGACTTTGATACGGTTTTAGTACTTTCAATAATAGATATGTTATATGTACTCGTATAGGTATACTCCGGGACTGATAACTATTAACGGGGCTGCTCTAGAGGTTGTTTAAGGGAATGTTTACCTCGGGAAAACATTGCAGAATACACTGGGCTGGGCAGCATTTAGAAAACTTCGTTGAATCTTTCTATCGTCCATCCCTCAAAGTCTGAAGACGAAAGTCTTTAACAAGTGCGTTCTGCCTGTTATGACGTAGGTATTAGATACGGATCGAGACTTGGACACTCACGGTGCGACGGACGGAAAATATTTACTTACTAATTGTATTATATCATACAAACAAAATAATTGAATTGAAGTTTCGCTGCAGGTTTAGAAAAATGCTTTTTCAGAAAGCGACGAAATCGTACTAATTTCATATGAAATTTATTATAGATCGGTCGGTAGACTATCGGTCGAATTATATTTTTACTAGCTCTTATAAGATAACTATTAGCTTTATAATTTGTATTTGTATTAAATAAAAGTATTCTTATTCTCAATTAAAATAATACCTATTGAAATTACTTTACTTCAGTACACAGTCGCGAATTCCCTCGACAACTGCACTCGCAGAGAACTTTCGAATAGGTAGTTTATTCTACATCATATTCAAACGATGAATGTGGTGAGCTGATGTTTTAACCATTGCTTTTCCACATTCATTTGGATATGAAAACGAGGCGCGAAACTCGCAAGGGTGACGCATCCTACGTTTAACTTGAGATGGAAGAAAAACATCGGTTCCGTTGGTAATTTGCATTTTCGAGGGTGATCTGCGTGTTGAGGAGTCAGTATGACTCATTTGTTAATACTAACATTCTTGTTTAAGGCGGCGAGTATCGACACCGTAGGTTTTAATTTTATGTTTTTTCACATAAAAATTATTATTTCCTACTATACTAATAATATAAATGTGAAAGTTTGGATGGATGGATGTTTATTACTCAATCACGCCAATACGGCTGAACGGATCTCGAAATTTGGCACAGAAATAGAAAGCCTGGAATAGCAGATAGAATACTTTTCATCTCGGAAAAATATACGGTTTCAAAGAGATGCATGATCTGTCATTATAAATGGCGCTTTTTACCATTTGATGTGGCTGTTCATTTGGCAAAAAAAAATTAACACTAGCTGTTGTTCGCGACTTCGTTTGCGTGGTCTTGTTTAGACTATGGTTTTGCAAAGACCACCGCGTTATTTTTCGTACTTATATACGACACCATATGCAAGTAACTGTACTGTGGGTCCGCTCTTAAGTAATATTAGGTACAGGCAACAGCTCCTTAACCTACCACAAAACGTAAAATTTTCTCAATTGATATTGACCTCTACAAGTCGGTCTTAAAGTTGAAAATCGGTTCAATAACCTTTAAATGTTTGGGTAGGTTGACCTGCCGTTGATTGTACATATTTTGTCATTTTTGTTAATTTCGCGTACAGATACGAAATGAACAGTAACTTTAAAAAAATCCCCTTAATGACCGTAATCGTTGCCTAGCGCCTTAATGATTTGAAATATCGTACATAAATTATGGAACTGAATTTGTTAGGTCTGGTGTATTTTTTAAATAGGTAAAATATTTTTAACGGTTTGTCCTTGACAACAAGTCACTATATATTTTGGATTCATTGGAAGAGTTTAAGATACCTACTGCTATTTTATGACAAATGCTCTATCATGCAAAATACACGATGTTAATAAATCTAAAGCCAGATTTGCTGAGAGCTTAAGCATTATAAATTGGCGAACGTAGGTAAATGTTAAACATTTACCATTGTTTAAAAAATATATATATTATGTGTTTAGACTTTGACAAAGCGCCTTATATAAAGAAAAAAAAACGCCTTGACTATCGACTTTATTTCGGCAATTTGCGTCTTTACGATTTTCCGAAGCTGATCGCATCGGAGCTACTGAATGCTAAAGATATAACACAGAGAGTCACCAAAATGCGATGCAGGATCGTTGGCCCTAAACATCAATCGTAGTGAATTAGAACATCAATGTAGTTCAACATTCAACATTCAGACTGCATAAAGTAGGTAATTCGTTCATGGGAAAATGTATTCGCTTTTTTAACAAATTGCCGCAGTCTATTGCTGAACTACCTATACATAAATTTAAATCGCATGTCAAGATGGTATTAATGAAAAAAGGTTATTACACTGTAAATGACTATTTAATTGATAAAAATGTATGGAATTAAATACTGCCCTGCTCGCACAGGTACATATTATCTTGTAATGTAAACATACTATTTAAAAAGAGGCTGACAATAGTGACCGAGTTTCTTCCGCTGCTTCTTTTCGGCACTAGCCCACAATTGTCCCGAAGCAGTGGTAGGGTAAAAAAATATATTGGGACGAGTAAAAGAGCTTAATTTAGGCCTATTTGCAGAAATAAATTGGTTTTATTGGTTTTAGTCCAAAGACGCTATTCAGTGTCGAAATGAACGGTTCTCAAGTGGCGACCACGAACTGTAAGACGCGGCGCGGGCAGGCCTCCTACCCAGTGGACTGACAATCTAGTCAAAGTTGCGGGAAGCCACTGGATGTACACGGCCTAGAGCCGCTCTGACGTCCTTCAGGAGAGGTCTATGTCCAGCAGTGGACTTCTAAAAGCTGATGATGATGATGCAGTGTCGATGCAGTCGGTACACCGCCGACCGAGAATGTTCATGTGGCTCTAAATGCATTAATTATTGTTAAATACTATTTATTTAAGCTGAAGTGGCAGTGGGCGGGGCACATAGCATGTAGAACTGACGGCCGATGGGGCAGAAAGGTTCTGGAATGGAGGCCACGTACTGGCAAGCGCAGCGTAGGACGTCCACCTACAAGGTGGACAGACGACCTGGCAAAGGTTGCAGGAAGCCGCTGGATGCGGGCCGCTTCAAACCGGCTAATCTGGAAGTCACTGGGGGAGGCCTATGTTCAGCAGTGGACGTCCTATGGCTGAAATGATGACTATTTACACAAACCTTTTAACAAGAACAATAATTCTGGTTTCTTCTGCGGTGGCCCTTAGAAAGGTCACATGTGGAATGAACCGAATAAGTTTTGACATATGTATAACCAGCCATGTGACAAGCAAATACCTAAATAAATGAAAAATGCAAATTAGTTATGTGTCAGCGACAGTCCGAACATGCCTCGATTCTGCCCAGGATCTCACGAGTCACGATGCATAACCGCTCAAAAACCACACTACAATTAATCGGTTTTTTATCAAATGTTAAAGTTAGATGAATCATTATTATAATTAATTCTGATAATATTTGCATAGATTAAAATTTCTATTAACAATTTTTATCTCTAGATTTGGCACACGGCATTCTGAATACATTGCTTATTGAGAATAGCACATAATGTTAGCCTAAATCTCCTCACCTCAGCTATGATATAGTTTAAATCATACTTTACTTCACGGGCCCAGTGCTGACAGTGGATCAGTGTAAGGCAAGCAAGTGACAAACCTTACATTCAGATGTAATAATGGCATAACAAGGGCCACTGACTAGGCTTTAAAAACTAATATATTATATTATATATGGCTATAGATAGACGACCTCCGTAGCCGAGAGGCGAGCATACCGGACTTGGTGTCGCTATCTCTGAGGTTCCGGGTTCGATTCTCGGTCGGTCAATGTAGGAAAATAACTTTTCTATTTTGTCTCGGGTCTGGGTGATGTGGTGCCGTCATTGTTTCTCTAACCCAAGTGTTAAGCTACTTATCATAGAATCAGAGCAATGTATACGATGTTGTCCAATGTTAATTATTTATTATAGTTAATTAATATAACCATTGGAAGTACGGATGTGCTTGTGATAAATGTCATTAATTATGGTCCGAATGGTCCATCCACACACAGTTGCGACTTGTGTTGCTTAACTTCGGTAATCACTACTAAAGAGCTGCCGCCACTGAGCTACAAGTTCCTCAAAATGTAGATAATAAAATTAAGATTATTAAAATCGAATTATAAATTATACTGGTTTTCAGAGAAACTTTTTTCCTTGTTCGATCATTCATTAACTTGTTTGCACTCTTAATTTTCCTTATTTATTGAAAAAAACTAAATGAATGTATACAAAAGAATCATCTTACTAAATCAGCTGTAATACTTAAATTAAACTATAAAAGAATACTTTTTGAAAAATGTTCATTTGTTCTAGAAATATCTGGCATTTATATACAATCACTTGAAGTAATTTAATTTTTTTTTTTAAATTATTACATTTCTACTACAATCCAGGGGCGTGCGGTGCATATAGGCAATAAGGCAGTGCCTACCTGGTAAATAAAATAAGATAGGCAGTAGGTACTTATAAATGTGTGTCATTGATGAAAACACTTAGGTAAGTATCTACTGCCTACCTTGAAATTAAACCAATGCCCGCCACTGCTACAATCACACCTTAAAGTAGTTAAACTATGGCTACTCTAGTTATAAACGGGTAAACATACCTAAACAATCATAACACACACGGCCATGACTTAAGAAAAAAGCTCGTGTTCATCACTCAAACATTTTCCACTTACAGGATTCGAACTCGCAACCGCTCGGTTTCGTACCAGAGTGCGAACAACTACACCAGATGGCCGTCGCTTTGCTCAAGAGATATAAAATAATTATTATTATGTCTTCAGACACTTATCAACATCTTACGAGCTCCTCAAGTCTATGGAGGAGGTGTCACTCGCGCTGGTGGCAGCCCTCTTCCTTAGCAGCGAGGATTTTGACGTGGATACCTCAACTCGACTTCAGAAACATCACCAGCTGGCTTTGGAGAGGTTGCAGGCGGCAGTGCAGTACTTAGAAGCTGAGGAACTGTTTGACGTAGCGAAAATCCTCATGGAAATCATAGTATTGTAAGTACCCTAAAAGACTAACTGGTTTTGAAGAGGCTGCAGGTACAATATGGTAAATAGAAGCTGAGGAGCTGTTTGACTTAGCGAAGATACTCGTAGAAATCATAGTTACGTAAGTCTCTAACACAACAACTGACTTTGCAAAGGCTGCAGGCAACTGTGCCGATTTTAGCAGCTGAGACGTTGTCTGACATTTTATTTTATTTTTTATTTTATTTTATTGATTGAGAAACTCAACAGCTTTATTACAAAGTACATATTAGCCTAGTTTAACAAAAGTGACACTTAGCCAATAACAGAGTTTCATAACATGCTTAATTTGTATTCGTACAAAGTTTCTTATTATAAGTAACAACAAAGTTAAACATCATTCATCCAGATGTGGCAAAAGATACTAGTTCCAACCAAGTAAGAGTACTGAAAATTTTTATTTTTTATTCCTTAACAATGTTACTCACATTAATAAAAAATAAAAACTCGTATTGTGTAAGATGTATTTGATGTATTTGAGATAGTGCCAATGCGAATGCCATGGCTAAGATCCTCATTTTTTGTGAGTATTCTTCTTCTTCTTCACGTGTCGATAGCAAATCTCTCAAAAGTTTGATGACCTGTATTTCGCCACACAAACCGCTCTATCGGTGGCGCATAACAGCTCTTCGTGTGTGCAGCTGTCCGAACACACGGGACATGATAGAAGGTGGCCCATGGTTTGGGGAGAAGCACCGCAGACAGACTTGATGTTGGTGCCGTCAATGGGGGCTACGCTGACTGCACCAACAGTAAGTGTGTCTGCGGTGACTTCATTACATTTTTCTTACAATGGCTGTCTTGCGTTCGCAGCCTGTTCAAGGCTTTCCAGGTCGGCCACGGAAGTCCTTCGCCTGGCTCTCTGACGTACTCTTCCACAACAACAGGTTTTTGAGAGACTTCAAGCAGCAGTGTAGTAAGATATCAAACATAAAGCTGACGTAGCGAATATCCTTATCATGTATTGTAAATACTCTAACACACCCACTGGTTTTGCAGTGTTCAGGCAATAATGAATAGTATGTTTTTTCTGTTCTCAATCTTGCAATCAGTCGAGTTGACTATGAGCTCCCAAATTAGATAGATAGATAGATACTCTTTATTGCACACCATACAAGTAAAATACACATGTTTTTACAGAAAGATGTACAATTTAGGCGGTCTTATCGCTAATAGCGATCTCTTTCAGATCTCTTCCAGACAACCTTTAGGTAGAGGACAACCATTAAAGAAAGGGGAAGGTGTTACAAAGTTCTTAAAATTTTTACCTGATACAAATAGGATTGCATAAATTTATGGCATAGACGTATACATACAGTAATAAATAAATAAAAATAAAATAAAATAAACACATAACAATAATTATACATACATACACTAAACATACTTAATACTACTTGATATATGCGAGGAGATGTCGAGACTAACAGTGACCAGTGATATTCTAAGATATAAAGGCAGTTTGTGTCAAGAAGAAAGAAAGTGTGCTTTAAGCCGATTTTTAAAAATAGCATTCGATTCGGATTTTCTGATTGTTAATGGTAAGGAATTCCAGAGGCGAATGGACTGGACAGTAAGCGACTGCGTATAGTAATTAGTGGAACGGGGAGGAAATTGAAGATGTAGTTTTTTGGATGACCGCATGTCATGACCCTGTGATGACTGCAAAAATTTAAAGCCCTTTTTAAATAGGGCGGACTGAATAATATGTTAAATAATTGCGAAAGAATATGCAAGTCACGCCTACGACGGATTGGAAGCCGTTTAAGCAGAGTCCGGTATTCGGTAACATGATCATACTTCCGTAAACCAAAAACTATTCGTATACAGAAGTTCTGTAGACGCTCAAGCTTATTGAGGAGGTTTTCATTTAAATCTAAGTAACAGCAATCTGCATAATGCAAATTAATAACTAGTACGAATGTTTTAAAAAAATAGTACATATTTAAAAAATTACAGCTTTTGCTGTTAGCGGAGTGTGCAATTAAATATAAATAAATAAAATGAATAAGAGTGTAGTATGTATATCGAAGCTGAACAGAAAAGATAATTCAAACAATTTATCTTGTGTAAATATTTTTAGTACTTACCTACTTAATTGTCTGCAACATCTGAAAATAGTCCTGGCGGTGATTCCCCCTCGAAAAACTCCCTGGGAATCAGTTGTGAAACATAACGCAATCTAAAATGTTTAGGTTATTCTTTTTTAGTAACGGGCAATGACCGGGTATATATTCTTTGTGGCGAATATAATTTTTAATCATGATTAGAAAAACAATTTTTGTAATATTCACTTTAATATTTAAACTTCAAAGTAGGGGTGATAAATTAACGAAAAATATCGTCGACATCGATGTTTTGTGTGCTAAATTGAAAATGATAAAAAATACGTGAGAATTACTGAGACTCAATACTTAGTTACAAGAAGCGGTCTTATCACCATAAGCTTGTTCAAGGCAACCTTTAAGAAAAGAAAATGATAGAATTAATCTAATTATTGTAAAGGCCTTTAAAACTTTAATGTCAACAATTCATATTGACTTTCAAGACCAAAATACATACATACATCTCTGGTTGACGTAATGAGGATGGTATTTGGTTTTTGCAACAAATATGGCGTAATCAAGTTATAGGTAAATTAAATTACGATTAGAACTACGCATTGGGATGACGAAGTCTTTTCATGTATCGTGAAATGCCACAGATGTAAGTGCAAAATAGACCACTTAATAGGTGACACTGACCTTCTTAACCCTGATGTCGCACTAACTGTAAACAGGTATACTTATGCTTAATTCCACACCACTCGCGAAAAGGTAAAAAGATAAACATTTATGAACTTACTACAAAAACGATAGAATAGGTTTAAAGCATGTCTAAAGAATAGCCATACAATTTAGAATGTTGACACATCACACATGTCTCGATTATGTTACCATACTTTTTAATTGGTTGGCTAATCTTTAGGCAGTGTTTAAACCTAGTCTATCTTTTTTGTAGTAAGGCCCTTAGTGTTGAGTTACACAATTTACAAACTTGTATTAAAGTAACTCTTTACCAATATTTCATTAAAATCTAAAGAATCTCTCTCCACAGATCCAATCGTTTTCATTGTTTATGTACAAACAACGGCAGGTCAAACTACTCAAAAAGTTAAAGGACATTGAAATGATTTTTAACTTTAAGTCCGACACGTAGAGATCAATATCCATTGAGAAAAAAATACGTTTTGTGGCAGGTTGACGTGCTGTTGTCTGTACCTAGGTATTATCTTATATTGTGCCGTGTGGGGACGGCCGTAAAGAATACAATTTCCCACCGCCAACAGGAGGCGTGTCGTAAGAGACGACTAATTCCTGTAGCACGAGACGGGCAGCAGCGTGTTCGTGCGAAATCTTGTAAAAAAACTGCGCTCGCCAACCCGCCTGCCAAGCGTGGTGAGTATTGGCAATTCCCCCCGATAATCAGTCATTGGGGGAGGCCTTTGTTCAGCAGTGGACCTCCTATATAAGTCATAAGTCATAAGTCATTTATTCCATTAATAACAAAATACATTGTGTTGGAAATTAATTTAAGATTTAAAAATAAATTCATGCAATACTCCACATCCAAATAATAAAATTACAATAAAAAATACCTATGTCAAATTATTAAAAATTCCCTTTTAAAATATTATGTCAAAATCATGAAATTACATTATCAAAGCATGTCAAAGATCAAAACAATAAAAATTGCAATAAAGAAAATGTCAATTATTCAACTATATTATCATAAGTCCAATATTATTATTTCTTACAATTTAAATTAAATAAATTAAATTAATCTTAATCAAATTATTTAGGGCCGATTTTTCAACAAGCAGATAACTTTTATTTGAAGAATAAATTAGACATGTTGACAGTTTTCGTATAGAAAATGTGTCAAAGCGTCACTTTTATGCGTCGGATAAAAATTATCTGACGACTGAAAAATCGGCCCTTAATAAGATTAATAATAAGGGCAGATTTTTAAATAGACAAATAACTTTTAAAAGAATAAGTTTTACATATTTCCAGTTTTCATATATAAAGTGTGTCAAAGCTACAACTTGTCTGATAAAAGTTATTTGCCGTTTGAAAAATCGGTTCTTTGCCGTTTGAAAAAACAACACATCCATTTTCTGAGGGCCAATTCCCGTAATTTGACAATAGTCGCAATCCGGTGTCGATTCGCTCCCAGTAACATTACGATCCCAAACGGTATTTTAATAAACTCAAAAAATGCTATTATAGTTCGTAATGCGACTGAAAATGAAAGAAACCAAAATTAGATATTTTTTTGCTCTGTTTTTAGTCTTATTGGGATAGTTTTAATAATTTTACGTCAAATTGAAAGTTTACGAGAATACCGTTTGTGATAGTAGGTAATGTTACTGGGACCGGATCGACACCGGATTGCGACAATTGTCAAATTACGGGAATTGGGCCTCTGGTACGATTTCACAATACATTTAGCTAGTTGAGTCGTCTAGCACACCCAGACCCGAGCCAGGAATCGAACCTGCGCCACTACGCCCATTGAATTATTACCTAATAAAAAAAAAAAGAATCAAATAACTCTTTCCACACTAAAATCTTATTTTTTAGGATTAAACACGGTGGTAATTGTGAATGACAGTCAGTAGTTTTGTTACATTGGTATTGTCAAAAACACTTGAAACAGTGTCTTATTTTTGTATTCGAAATAAAATTGAAAGAAAGAAGGAATAATTAAAATGGACATCACACATACAAATGCAGCAAAAAACAAAAACAATGACACTAAAATAAAATGCAAACAACAACAAACACTTAACACCTAAAGGTTGTCTGGAAGAGATTCGTTATTAGCGATAAGTCCACCTAAATTGTTTATCTATCTGTTATCTGAGTATCTATCTGTGCCTGTACGTCTGTCATGTCTAGGTTAATAAGATGAAGTCAGATATTTTTCCTAGGGTTTTTTTTTCTCTTTCTTGTTACGCTTGTTTGATCATGATCCAAATCGGAGTATTACAGTTGGAGTAATTGCCATCTTTAACCCTAAGACATGAGAAACAGTTATACGTATATTTGGAAATGGCCAAATATCTAGAAAGATCTGAATGTGAAGGTATTTAAGGAATCGTAATCGTAAGTGCAGATAAAGTGGTAGAAGTCCTTACATAGATACCAAAAAATCCAGAGGTAACTACGTAGAAAGCGAAAGTAATTTGCTTTCGAAACTGAAATCTCACTGCAGGTTATAAAATGACATTTACAACACTCATACCTACATATGCATACACACACACTATTATTATTATTATAGTATCATAATCATTACGAATTTAGCTTATAATACAATGTACTAATTTATTAGTGTTTCATAAGAATTTTATTAAAACTATATTGTGTTACTAAAGCTGAGAGTGGGCACTGACTTCTGTAATACAGGTCTGCAAACCAAGCACAGGAGCCAGAGGTTTTACAACGAACTTGCATTCGTTTTAAATAATAAAGATTTTATTTATTTATTATTAACTAGCTGTCTCAGCGAACTTCGTACCGCCCTTTCATACATTTTTTTTCGTGAAGATTTCCGTTTTTTTATATTTATTTTGCTATTCGGGGCGAAGACAAATTCGACGAATCAAAGATCATAAAAATCGGTCCAGCTGTTCTTGACTTATAAATGGTGTAAATAACCCGACTTTGTTTTATATTATAGAAATACCTATCATGACCTACTGTAGTAACTTGTAAGGTGAGATTCCAAATACTCAGCTACCATTCTTTGTCCCTCCGAGATAAGAATTTGTTGAAAATGCGTAACATTCACAATTTTATTCACACAATTCAATTTGTTATGCGTTTGCACATGGGTAAAGACAGATGTAATAATTTAAAGAAAAATTTCCCATTACACAAAATGTTTGAAAGTTGAATAATCACTTATAAGTCATAGCTCATGACTAAGAATCCTAAGGTATTTTTAATTAGTTTACTGTTGTGATTTCATCAACACAATAGGCATGTAACCTCTACTTAAACGGGTTACATGAAGTTTTAGGTTCTAGCATTATTTTAGAACATGGTTGTGCTAATGAAACTAAACCTTTCCCAAAGAAACATCATTATCGACACTAGCGTTGGGAATTCCACCGATGGACCTAAGCTCTCTCTATAGAATGCTGCAGCAAGTGGCTATCAGCCGTTCATCCAGAGACATCCTAAAACATGGGCCGAAGAAAAAAATTGTGTCATTCTATTCAAAATCTGTAGAAAAAAGTTTTTTAAACTTTTTAGGGTTCCGTACCCAAAGGGCAAAAACGGGACCCTATTACTAAGACTCCTCTGTCCGTCTGTCTGTGTGTCACCAGGCTGCATCTCATAAACCGCGATGGCTAGATAAGTGAAATTTTCACAGATGATGTATTTCTGTTGCCGCTATAAACAAAAATACTAAAAACAGACTACAATAAATATTTAAGGGGGGCTCCCATACAACAAAGGTATTTTTTATGCCGATTTTTGGTCGAGTCAACAGGTAGAAGCTTAAAATCCTAACAAAATATTTCGTTGTATATTCACTTTAATAATAAATAATTAAATTAAAATAAAATAAATATTTAAAAGGGGTAATTCATCAAACGTAATATTTTTGCCGTTTTATTATAATGTAGTGTATTTCTGTTGCCTCCTCCATTATTATAGTGTCTAATGTTGTATAGATAATGGTAAGGGACCCTTCGTGCGCGAGTCCGACTCGCACTTGGCCGGTTTTTACATTTGGCCAACGTTTCTGTAGACAGGTTGATTATATTCTCGAATAAGTAGTTTCTTAAAAATGTTGTATAAAAGTAGGTGACATTCTCAATTAAATTAACCACTAGACTTATTGAATAGGCATATAATTTTAGTCATCCATTAGAATTTTGCCTGTTTTAGATTCTTAAACAATAAAGTGATCAATTAATGAAGTGGAATTTTGTTATTGTTTCAGCTACGAAGAATCAGCCCGCGAAATGAGTAACCCGGCCGCTACACACAGCCAAAGAGGCATCGACCTCAAATTTTACACACACCAGTCTAATGCTTGTTTGAACAAGTTAAAAAATGTCAAGAATGCCTACTGGGACATCATTAGGTAAGGGCTAGACACTATAAGTGAAACCTAATGGGCCTAGCTAGCTAAGCAGTGGTAGGGCAAAAAAATATTAGGACGTGTAAAAGTGCTTTTAATGGCCTATTTGCAAAAATAAATGATTAAGATTTTGATTTTTGACTAGTTTCCTAAAAAAATCTAATGAGTCCGTCAGTTGGATTAACAGAAAATATTGCACTCGTATTTTTTCTTTTCTCAATCAAACAAAAAATGATGAAGATATAGCCCGTTAAAGCTTCGCGTAACGTCACGCCTTGCGACACTTTTTAACTATAAATAGTCAAATTACTATCGATTTTTCTGAAAAAACTAGTGAAACCCACCCTAAGGCCATGAGTGATAGTGTCGATACTATCGACAGTAGGTACTATGGATTAAGTATCTAATTTTCGATTTAAGCTATCGATATTAGAACTATGGAATTTTAAGCAACATTACCAACCAAATAAAAACAAACCAGAAAGCTTAATCTGGATATATTAAGTAAATAACCTCCCCTTTCCAGGGACTCAGTGGGGGTAGAAATGTGGCAGGCTCGGAGGACGTTAGCCATTGGCGTGGTGATTCTGGTGGCCGTGCTGCTGGCCTCTCCAGTTCTAGTTCTGATGTTGCGGCATACAGTCCACACTATTCAGGTATGTCAAGTGATTATTGCTATTAATTTATGATTGCGCAGCTGTGACAATGGGCTAGTTTCCTAAAAAATTTAAAATAGTCGCAATCCGGTGTCGATCCGCTTCCAGTAACATTACGATCACAAACGGTATTATCGTAAACTTTAATTTGACGTAAAATTATTAAAACTATCTCAAAACGACTGAAAATAGAGCAAAAAAAAATCTAATTTTGGTGTCTTCTATTTTCAGTACCATCAGTTGGATTAACAGAAAATATTGGACACGTATTTTTTCTTTACTCAATCAAACAGAAAATTATGAAGATATAGCCCGTTAAAGTTCCGCGTAACGTCACGCCTTGCGACACTTTTTAGCAAGGCGCGACGTCACGTGATCTTATTCCCAAATTTTGATGCGATTTATCTTCGTAAGTTTTTGTTTAATTGAGAAAAGACAAAATATCGGTCCAATATTTTTGACGCCAATCTAATTGACGGAATAAATAGAATAATATATTTTTGACCCAGAAAACTAGCCTATTGTGCGCATTCACACAATACGCTTAAAATACAACTCCTTTTTCCCAAAAAAAAAAACAGATTTATTCTAGCTTGGGAAGAAAGGTCATCATATATGTTATCCTCCAAACCATAAAATGCTTAAAATATAATTAGAAAAAGCGCAGTTTCCCTCTGCGATGGTCTTGTTCTTCGAGATACACTCACGTCTAGTTCGGAGGCAGACTACTGTCAGCTGTTAGGACCTATGCAGTTGATACTTAGGCTAATACCAAGGTCCTGATTAACAAAATAAGAATTTTTTTTGTGCTATTTATAACCCGTACATTTAGAACTAAAGGAGGATGGGGTAGAAAGGTTCTAGAATGGAGACCACGTACCAACTAGCGCAGCGTAGGACGTCCACCCACGAGGTGGAAAGATGACGTAGTAAAAGTTACAGGAAGCCGCTGTATGCAGGCCACTTCTAACTGGCTAATCTGAAGTCATTGAGGGAGGCCTATGTTCAGCAGTGGACGTCCTATGGCTGAAATGATGATGATGATGATGCCCCTAAAAGTAGTTGTAATTGAGCAGTAGATTCACAGCCGCAATTCACATTCGCAGCAGCAATAGTAATTTAAAAATGAAATACTATACATTTATGGTCCAATTTATTTTATTAATTAACTAGATATGCCCACGACTTCGCTCGCGTTGAATACGGTTTGGCACACCTCATTTTACTCGCTTAGGTGATGGATTAAAAATAGTATCCTTCCCTAGGGTTCAAGATTTTTCCGTACAAAATCTCATTCAAATCGGTTCAGCTTTTACTACAAAAAGTAGCCTATGTCCTTTCCAAAGCTCTAACCTATTTCTTTACTAAATTTTAATTTAATCGGTTCATTAGTTTAGGTGTAAAAGAGTAACAGATAGACAGGCAGCTGGCAGAGTTACATTCGCATTTATAATATTAGTATAGATTTTCATAAGAGCTGATTCTACTGTCTTTGTATTTGATCAGAGGAATCAGAATAACAAATAAAATAGGCCCATGTAACATAAAGTTTAAACTTAAAATGAAATGACTACAAAGCTGGTAAATTAGTCATTACTTGCGAGTCGCACGCGCCGATTGCGGAAGGAAGCTGTTCGATTTCGAAGGTGATAAAGTAGACAAGGATATTTGCTGATCTCATACATGATAAAACACAGTAACACAATCGTCTAGCACATACCCTTAGAGCAGCAATACGAACCATCTTTTGTCCGAAACTTGTTAGTGATTTTTGACTTACATTTAGTATGAAATGATCCTGTTAACTTTCGCCCATACAAAAACGGTTCAAATACAGATGAAAAATGGCAGAAATTTTGTTGAACATCATATGACATTTCTACTCTAAGGTATGTGCTCTGTGAAGACTATACACTGTTTAAACACTATATAATGTGTTATAAAGTTGTGAATTAAAGATTGCTTGATATAAAATAGTTTATTATAAGTTGTATTTACATACAAGTTATTGTTAAAATTAGGCTTGATACATTTTTTTACCCTTTCACGACAATTATTTGAAAGGACCAAATTGAATGGACCATGGGCCTTTAGATCATTAACGAAAATCTACTACGTTCCGAATGGCCGCGGATAAAATGACAACAGTTATCAGTCAGTTATCATATTAAATGTGGGTATTTCAGTTATTTTATTGTGGTTAATTGTGCAATTCTTAGTTGTAAAAATACTACAAATAGTATTGTCCGACAGAATAGAGACGTGACGATCATTATTAGGTAAGAATAATTTGCCCTTGGTTTTTCTGCAGATTGAAGCAGTTGTGTCGTTCACTTCTTGGTCTGTGATTGATACAGTGGCATGTAAACACTATTTTTTAAGCGTTTAAAAATGACATATTTTATAATGATGCAAAAATAGGCAACATAAATATCGAGGGGATGTAGCCTCGTAGGTATTATTTATTTTAAAAGGTACAGTCAACGGGACAAGCTACACATACCCAGTTTAAGCTGATTCACCAGCATTAGACAGTCGCTTATTTATCTATATTATAGATCTCTATAAAGTAAGATCAGTTTATTTATTCATTTTATTCTGGACGTGACATTTGATTTAATTTTTCATTTATAAACAGGCTCTTGACATTTCAATAATGTTTTCTTCAACGACATTTAGATGCTCCTTTATGTAGCCTAACATGTGACTCTAAAAATGTATTTAAGAACTGTATATACCATGTTTGATGATGACGACTGGATACTAGTAATTCCACTACCTTTTTGGGAATAACTTTAGATTCCCGTCTGCAATGGGGTGCTCATATTGAGACTCTGTCAGGAAGACTTAGTTCAGCTGCTTATGCTGTGGGAAAGATAAGACAATTGACTGATGTTGGAACGGCAAGATTAGTGTATTTTAGCTACTTTCATAGTATAATGTCATACGGAATATTGTTATGGGGCTCAGCAGCCGATATTGAATCTATCTTTGTACTACAAAAGAGAGCTGTACGGGCAATTTACAACCTTCGACCACGAGACTCATTAAAAGAACTGTTTAAGGAAATTAATATACTTACAGTGGCCTCTCAATTCATTTATGAAAATATTATGTACATTCGCAAAAACCTGCATCTTTTCCCTAAGAAAAGTGACAAACATAATTTTAATACCCGGAATAAAGATAAACTTGCATGGACGACACTAGAAATTGCGGAACACGTCGAGGTTTTTGCAACTATTTGTTGTTCATAAAAGTATCAGATAACGATGTGTAGCCATGTCGAAAATCGCTTCGATGTTCTTGAGTACGCAGAGGGCGGGAGCACCAACTGCATCCTGGGCATGCAAGCAGACTAGACTGTTGGTACATAGGTCATTGTCGCACATTATTAAGCGGGTTGGTAGATGACTTGTGTATCGTAGTTATGTCGTTAATGCATTGGCCGGTATAGACCATTAAGTCTTTTAGTAACTACACTAACCTATGTAACTAATAAAAAAGGTTTCAGTATTATAACATTTTAAACTTTCTTGTTGCATCTTTTAACTAACACTATGCTCTAAACGGGTATTATGCAACACATACCTTATTTTGCGTTATTGGTTTTCCCGACGTTTCGACCTAGTTGCATAGGCCGCGGTCACGGGATGACTGGCGATGTGTGGCGTCGTCTGCCCGAGCGCGATGACAAACATTCACCCACCCGCACTTCTTCAATATTTGTGTCCGTAGTACAGTCGGTCCGACAAACTACACTAACAGTATCCGGGTTTGTTTTGAACGACGTAACACGCGACTTACACTTAGTAATCACCGTATTCCATGCAGATGATAACTTAAATCCGTCTTCCCGATTGAAATTATTGTACTTTTTTATTTCAATAGCTTCTCGTACTAATCTCGAATGGTAGTGTCGATCAGTAGAGAGGATTTTTGGGGCATGTAGTTCCATCCAGTGATTGACACCCGAATTTAATAAGTGTTCAGCTATCGCGGATTTACACGTCTGTCGATTCTTTACATCTGCAATGTGTTCCTTCACTCTTTCTTTGTTTGGCCGATATAGGAACTACCACAGCTGCAGTCGATCTTATAAACACCCGGAGTCTGCAGAGGCACAACATCCTTTGGCGAACGTATTTCTTTCGTTACTTTTGATAACGGAGTATATACAGTCTTAATGGAGTATTTACTCAGTACTGATCCCTTACACGTATGGTAGAAAAGCAGGTTCCCAGCCCACCGCACATCGCCAGTCATCCCGTGACCACGGCCTATGCAACTAGGTCGAAACGGCGGGAAAACCAATAACGCAAAATAAGGTATGTGTTTCAGTATTTTCTACTTTGGTAAATAAAAAAATATTGAATCGATCAATAACGTAATAACTAAGCTTACCACATCAAAAATTATGACCAAGCGAGTACTCTGTCTAAATGAGATAAAGCGCAAGGAAGAAAAGCAGAAAAGGTTAAAAATTCGCATCCTGATTTTATCCTAAATTGTCACATATCCGTATAAGATGCTCTACGATGCGATGCTATATGTAACAAGAGTTCGGAATAACCGACTATCTTGAGGGAAGATTATGAAAGTGGTAGTCACGAATGACCTTCAGTCAGATATTATGAAAAGTATAATTTTAAAAAGATGAGGTTCTGTGAAAGGGAGGACGCGGAAAAAAATGAACCGCAAGTCAAGCGTAAAACAAAGTAATATGCACGTGACATATTCATACGATATCACTAATTGTCAATGGTCGTACTAAAATATTACTAGTGGGTTTCTAAAGGATTATCAAAGGCAGTTAAATGTAATGATCTATTGAAACTTGAGTATCTAAAAGTATCGAAACATTTCAAAACGGGAATGCTGGAATGTAGGTATGAATTGGATAATGAAACTATTTTCTATATTGTGGCAATCTTTTTGGTGGATATTGACATTTTACTTGCTTTAATCGACTTATCAATATTCCATAATACTTCTTTTAATTGATTCTCTCATCTCTGTAAAGAAAGTTTGCGATGGCGATACTTTTACTGTATCGGGCATAATTGATATTGTTAAATGTTTTGGATACATGTTTGAGTACTACTTCCCTAATACAATCATTTATTTTATACCGATTTATACTTCCATGCTCACTATCTGGTGAAGCGGCGTGTAAATAGCCAGCAACATGCGGGAGCTTACTTACGCAAGAAAAAATATGAAGACGATTGGAATCGACCCTAATACATAAACAAATGGCTTCAACGTTAACACCGAAAACTGATGGTCCACTTACCTTCAGATCAGCTCGGGTACGTCCTCAGCCGCGGTCAATCCAGTCTTCAACCACACGTGTGGAGCTTTTTTCATGTAGAAAAAATCAAGAGGAATAAGAACATTATTATGTCAGAAGATGACATTGGTTACGCAAGCGCGACAGTCCATAAAGAGGGCGCTGACGTCGCTAGGGATCCCACGAGCCGATCCTAATGGCCCGAGAACCAAACAGCCTCAAATGAAAACTTATTGAAACCATTTGGAATTTTCAACTATTAATAATTATGGAATAAACCAGCGAACATAAGTTGGTGGTGATGGTGGTGAAAAAGAGAAGAAAAATATTAACATTGGTCACTTAACGTGCCCAACCACTATCACTAGAAAAAACTGGTTTGGTACTAACTAACTTTTAGTAACGTCACTCTATTAACAGCTGAATTATGTAATCAAATCTTCGTCAAAGTCATTTTTAACTTAGTTTAGATGTCATATCGATTTTAAACTTTGTTGGACTCCATTTGGAAAATATATTGATACGAAAAACGCGCGAAAGCACAATTAAGTTGCAAGAACAAGTACGCTCTGATGACAGCTGACAGCTAGTGCCGGGAACCGCTCATAGGGATGTTCCCAGCAATCGACTCCCCGCTAACAGTAGGTATATATTCGGATGACAATACAATAATTTGTTACCAACGTGTTAATCTGATGTCGCAAAATTCGGAAATGATTACGGATTGATTGACTTACTCAAACATGGTAATAAATTAACAATCAAGAATCAGTTAGGTATTTCAAATCATACTTAATGTTACATAATAATTCTCGATTGACTAATTAATGTCATAAAACTAAAATACAAAATAACATCAATACACAATAAACGTTTAAAGAATCTCTAGTATAAAATAAAAATTTCAGGTGAAGCTGGGAAATTAGCATTTGCTATCAGTCAATTCCTCGTACCTGTAACAAAGCAGACACAGATTCAATTCAATATTCAATTCAATTCAATATATTTATTGCATTCTATACACGTGCATGTATACGTTACACAGATACATAAAATAGATCATTATAGATCATTATTATTGAATCTTATTAATAGAAATACTATGACCTATTTTACTAAACATTATAAGTGTTAATCAATATAAGTACATCGTAAAATTGGTTGTTTTTTGTTTTTAATAAAGGTTTATTAACTGTATAAAATGCTATCTATTTATAATAAAAAATATGTTGTACAACTGCCATAGCTTTGGTACAGTTGTATTATAATATGACAATCGGCCAACGCCAGTCTACTGGCTAGACATAGCCCTCCTCTAATGCAAGCCACTGAGCCAAATTCTCGGCAATTTTTTGCTGCCATTCCTAGTCAGAGGAACAGCTGCCAGTCCTGAAGTAACATGTATATTGTATAACATAACCTTAGTTTTACTAAAGTTCATCCGGAGACCGGTATGTTGGGAAGATTCAGCAAAGCTGTCTAGCATGTGTTGTGGGTCTTAAATCGTTTCGGCTATGATGATATATAAGTATGTGAATCGCAAGTGTAAGTTGTACTTGCCGTAAATATAAGGATGTAACAGGTACTAGCCGTTAATATCTCAGTTATCGTAATATCCATGACAAATTGCTTCACCTGTAGCCAAGTCAACCAAGTATCATGAAATATTATCACTTTTACTATTATTAACATTTTACTTGGAATTAAAATGTTTAAACTGTTCACGATCTCACCCATTAATGATACTAAACATGTAACGAAAAAAAGCCACGAATTCAAAGATTACATTTTTTTATTTATAATTTTTTTGGATCAGAAATATTTTAAGTGTTCGTAAAACAGGTATATTGTAGTTTTCCTGTTGTAAACTGTGACATAAACATTGCAATCGCAGACTGAAGCACCACTTAAGAATTAATTAGTGCTATTTTTTAATCTAATAAAAATGAAGTTACTCATATAAAGGAAGACGGAAAACAACATTCCATGTATTAAAAAACTAGCCAAGCGCGTGTCGGAATATCCGCTTGGTTCTTAAGTTTAAAGTAACAGCTTTCTGATTCCGTATTTAACAAAAAGTTTACTTTTTACATTTCATCATAAACGGGTTAATACTATATGTGTAGACATAGTACCGGTTAGTGTTTTGTTTTTTCAAAACCTATTCAATAATGGTATATGTAAAAATGCTCCCTCACTTATCGAACGTGATGTAAAAGTTTTTATGAAATTTTAGTGGCAGGGACATTTGATGACACATTATAGAGGACTATCCTTCTTAGAGGTCATCCATATATTACGTCATGGTCACAGGGGAGGGGAGAGGTGCGTAATGGCAAACGTGACCGTGAGTGTGATAGAAAAAAGCGTGACATAGAGAGGGGAGAAGTCCAAAATTAGGAGTTTTGCATGTAGTTAAATGTGGAAGGCCCATTAGAAAACCTTGTATTACGGTCCTGTGCTGATCGGGTCCAGTTGATTTCTGTTGATTTAATGATATCACTCGCCTATCTAGCAAATAATAAATACTCAATAATTAGGAGATCCGTAAACGAACAAAAGTCGCTGACATATCCCGAGGGATTAGCAAGTTAATCTATCAGTGGGCACGTAGAACTGACTTCCGTTGGGGGAGAAAGATTCTAGAATGAAGGCCACGTGCTAGCAAGCGCAGCATAGGAAGTCTACCCACAAGGTGGACAGACGGGAAGCCGCTGGATGTTCGCCGCTTCCGACCGGCCAATCAGAAGGTCATTGGAGGAAGTCTGTATTCAGCAGTGGAGGTCCTGTGGCTGAAATGATGATGATGATGTTACTAAATTAAGATGTTATGTTTATATGTTAAAATATTTAGGAAACTTACTGTTTACATGTAATGCATCCAAATGGAAATGGTTTCATGACTTGCCCCTTAGGACATACTCCACTATTTATCATGTTTCTTTTAAATCTTCTGACTTGATCATTTGATTTTGGTACACTAGACTCACTATTGATGTTCTCCAATATTGACATAACAAATCGAATGGATCGACCGGGTTGCAGTGCATTTTTGTTGTTATATATGCCATTATTATTAAATACGTCTGGACCCAGAAGATTTTGTGAGTTCACTTCACTATTGACGAATTTGTTTTCGTTTATATTTAAATCTTCAGACTTGTATTCATTTTCATCACTTTTTTGTTCTAATTTGTTATAATAAACATTTCTTGGTAAAGCAGTAGCAAGCGTGAACACACAAACGCACATTAAGCCGCACAGCATTGTAGTAAAAAAAAATTGGTAAATTAGTACAAAGTAACGGTATTTTGGTAACACGGATTTGTTAAAAAAAACCGGTTTCTGCGCAGGATTGTAAAGGCGTCGTCCTTACTTCCAAGATAGAGACCTACTAAAGCAAGAGGCACCTCTCACATTAGGGATGCGAAATAATGATCGATAACGAAAGAATTAAAAATACTTAAACAATGAACAAACCGCACGTAATGAAGGGAGTAGTCGACGGATCATCGATGTTGTTGTCTGTGCTGTTGTGTGTCGTTCGCCGATCCTCGTTCCGTCTCACAAAATCCCCCCACTGCAGCACTGTGTCCTTGCATAGAAAGACGTCAACCCTTTAGTACGTCCGTAACTTTGTCGAAAAATTGTTTCGTTCAGTTATTAAACCTATCAATGAATAGCGGCCAACCTGTCAAAATGTAGTCGCATTACCGAGACAGTTTTAACACTTTTGGTCAAAAATTCGTTCGTCGTTTCTTTTCAGGCTTTTCATTTTATCTATCAACAAATTAATGAAAAATCTAACATTCTAACAATGATGTATATTCATTATATGAACATGGATTATTTGTCAATAGATTTTTATTGTAAAGCGATACATCGATTAGTTAATAATCGATTAATTTGTAGAATGTCACGACCCTATGTTCGTCAGATAATGTCGTTAATATTAAATGTGAATTGAGAGGTGCGAATGTGAGTCACCCTTGTTTAGAAATAGAATTATGATAATCAGCTTTCGATTTTTTGCAAAGCATGGTGGTCGCGATTTGTAGTCCCATATTTAATATCTTTTAAATAAGTAATGATCAATATTTGAGGTTTGAAAGAAGGTTTTGAGGTTGTTATCGGCATCCGCTATAAGATTATAGAGATCGCAATGGTTAATTTAAATCTATTTCGATATATTACCTACGCTTTGTTTTATTATACGTCTTTCTTATTCCATCACATCATCAATGGGTAAGAAAGAGAGACAGATGTTGAAGAATTATATTAAGAGCCCACGATATATTTTTTTATAGTAGGACCGGGAATTTCGACAGCATTAAAAATAACAGTGTCGTTTTAGAACGGCCGTAAAGAATACACTTCCCCACCGTCGAAAGGAGACGTGTCGTTAGAGGCAACTGCTTCCTGTAGCACGAGACGGGCAGCAGCGTCTTCGTGCGAAATCTTATAAAAAACTACGCTTGCCAACCCGCCTGCCATGCGTGGCGAGTAGAGTTGTAAATTGACGGTCATATGCTATAGGCGTCCGTCATTTATGATAAATGCTTGGTTACATTGGACATTTATTGTCACGATGGTCACATATATTTTTTTAGTACAAATTTTAAAAAAAGAAGAATTCCTCTAAAGTAAGTCTTAAATGTTAAGTATTTGACAATAAAAACATACAATAAAACATGTAATTGGATCTGGATTGAACTAAAAAAAAAAACTTGCACGTAACGATACGACGCTTTTTAGTTTGTTCGTGCAGAAAGATGAATTAATTTTAGAAATTTCATTTCGTTATAGATCATCACTACTAAATCCTGTCTTTCTTATAATAATGCACTTATTTGTGACCAATTTTTTTCATAGTTTTTCAATAGAATTGATTGTGACGATAGTGACAATAAAAGTCCAAAATGTCCGGTCACATTGAGAAAATGTCCAATTTGCTCGGTCATATTGGTCAGACATTTATAACGTGACGGACTCTTATACTTTACAACTCTAGTGGTATTGGCAATCCCCCCCAATGATTGGGGGAGGCCTTTGTTCAGCACCACTGCTGGACAAGGACGTCCACACGTCCTATCGCTGACATGATGACGATGATATAAATGATGCCCTCATTAATCATTTGTTCCATAACATATTCATTGCTCGTGACAGTTTTACCAAATAAAGGTGCTTTTTTTGTCTTTGTGTCGGTCGTTTACCGAGAGATTTATAACATTATTACTTAGGTACTGATAGATAAATAATTATTCTTCCAAACACTATATCCCGGTCTTATACCTAACAGTTGGAGAACATTTGACCATGATTTTAGATGCGGGTAGGATTCCTCATGATCACCATCAAAGTAGAAATAGAAGTACATACAGGATGTAAAAAAAAGCTTAAGGAAAAAAATATGAAACTGTCTTTTTTGCTTAATTTAATTTAAATTTTAATATGATTGATTGTATTATCACAAATTAAGTTTGCATGCTATCATTATGTAGCAAAACATGAGCACACAATGACTTTGTATCAACTTTTACCACCATGTTTTAAGCAAATAAATGAATAATTCTAATTCTAATTCAATATCCCCGTAACATTCATTTTCTCAGGTATGGTGTAGAAGAAAAAATAGGTAGAATATGTGGTATTCGGCTTGATTAACCTTTTTGTTTCATCATGATCATCATCGTCATGTCAGCCTATTGCAGTCCACTGCTGGACGTAAGGCTCCCTCCAAAATCGCCCCATAGCACGATCTCCCACTTTTTTCATCCAGCCACTGCCCTAAGGTCGTCGGTCCGTCTAGCTGGGTGGCGTTCTACGCTACGTTTGCCAAGGCGCGGTCCCTAGTCCAGAAACCGTTTACTCGGCCCACTGCCATTTTAGCCTTTTACATAAAAAATATAGAGGTAGGTACGTTATAGGATGCCAACTCACGACATAAGGCGACCTCCGTAGACGAGAGGCGAGCATGCCGGACTTGGTGTCGCAAACATTGAGGTTCTTTGTTCGATTCCCGGTCGATCAATGTAGAAACATAACTTTTCTATATTGGTTAGGGTCTGGGTAGAACACCGTCGTTGTTTCTGATTTCTGTAACACAAGTGCTTTGGCTACTTACCATAGGATCAGTGCATTGTATGTGATGTTGTCCAATATTTAAAAAAAAAAGGATCTATAGATAGGTCTTTGAAAATTATATTGAGGTTTCTAATATATATTTTTCTAAACTGAATAGTTTGCGTGAGAGACACTTCGAAAGTGGTAAAACGTGTGTAACTTCTAAAATAAGAGAATGATAAGACTAAAAAAAAATATGATGTACATTACTATACAAACTTCCACCGAAAATTGGTTTGAACGAGATTTAGTAAGTATTTTTTTTTAATATGTCAGATCAGATCAGATCAGATCGTAAACCGCAATTTACCTTTCATTTAATCAACTTAATTAAAAATTATGTTACTTGCTGCTACGGAACCCTTCATGGGCGAGTCCGATTCGCACTTGGCCGCTTTTTTATGTAATGTAGTGTGTAATGTGTTTAAGGAATAAAATTGAAATTGTAGATGGCGACGACAATAAAGAAAAGTTATTTTTCTACATTGACACGACCGAGAATCGAACCCGGACCTCAGAAATAGCGACACCAAGTCCGGTATTCGCCTCTCGGGTACGGAGGTCGTCACTTTTGTGACTGTGATTGTTTTGTCACTCAGATACCTGTAGGGACGCACGATGCGAGTAATCTAAGGACTTCTTAAGATTAACAAAACAGATAAATATTGCAACAAAAGTAACCCGTGCGTGCCAGCTCTTTAACCAGCTCTATCAAAACAAAAGCCATGTAAATCATGTACGTCGGTTTCCTAGTACTGAATGCAAAGGTAATATTTATTCAAGTGTGAACAATGATCAAGTAATCCTTTTTGTTTATTGCAATCTATGTACTACGGCTACAAGTGAAGTTGAGATATGTATATTTTAAATACAAGCTGAACTTTTTCTATGACAATAATGGGACGTCCGAAATTACTCCGACTACACAAAGTGTATCATTGGGGAAATATATTAAAAAGTATCACAAACTCTTTAAATGTGGGGTAGGCTAGTCATTGACACGTCGACTCTCGTCCGTCCGGGATCTGCAGGTCTACTACGAAAAACGAAATCCGTCAATACGATAATCGTTTTTCGGATTACTTACTACGAAACGCTTCGGATTTTTTGAAATAATACGATAAATAACATTTTATTCATTCATTCACGAAGTCGTACCGAAAATATGTCGCATCCGATTAAAGCATCGACATCCAAAAGTGTTACATAGTTAGTAAGCCTATCGTTTGCGTATCGTTTGCGTATCGTTTGTCTTTCGTTTCGACAGAAACATCGTATTTCGTTTTTCGTAGTAGGCTTCCTGTTTCGTCCGTTGAATCTGGTTTGGTGTGGAATAGCCAGCGCTTAGGTGAATATTATTCCTTACTAGCGACCCGCAAGGATTCACACTGGCAGCACTAAGTTATATTACTACAAAAACCAATCAATTATTTTTGTGTAAATGTTGTTTAAGACTTTCTTCAAATGCTTGCTCTACCTAGACCGATTTCAGCTTAAACAAAAATATTATCATAGTTTAAATAAGCGCTCGTTAGATGTGTCTAAATGCACCTTTACAGAATTGCATTCGACATTAAACCACTCTATTCTATTTTATTATATTCTTGATAGGTACAGCTGTGTCCTGTTCATCATTTCAGCCACACGACGTCAACTGCTGAACATAGGCCTCCCCTAGCGATTTCCAGATTGGCCGGTTGGAAGCGGCCTGCTCCAGCGGCTTCCTGCAACCTTTACCAGGTCGTCTGTCCACCTTTAGAGTGGACGTCCTACGTTGCGCTTGCCGGTACGTGGCCTCCATTCCAAAAGCTTCCTGCCCCACTGGCCATCGGCCAGCCATTGGTGTCCAGCTCAGTCTCAAATAAAGCCTAGGTGGTTTTGTCCAGGCCCTGCCGGGTGCCCCGGCCAAGCGACCGGACGACGGGTGTTGCATAAATCCATATTAAGAAAATTCTAATGAAAAAAGGATATTATAAAGTAGACGATTATTTAAACGACAAAAGTGCATGGGCCTTATAACTAGCCTAGCTCGCACTTTCTACATGTCTGAAAAAGGTGACTGAGTTTGTTGCGCCGTTGTACATAATAGTCCCGAAGGCAAATAATCAGCTGCGTATATACAAACATTTTTACTATCGGAGCAATCTCGAAATCGTGTTTTTTTGGTCCTCCATACATTATCATCGAGATAGCGCGTTAGTTTGTATGGAGCACCTAATTTTTTTTGACTATTTTGATGTTACATAGAAAAAGTGGATGCATATGAGCAGCTGAGCAGGTAACTTGCGGGAGGGTCCTATTCTTTGGTACACTCTGTATATACTGAATAAATTACTATTATGACTATTATGATAATGTTTGCGTGACGTAATAATATATGGTTGGCCCCTAATAGCAATTTAACTGAACTGAAATGTAAATAGGACTTGAGGTTTCTAATGGCAGCAACAAGGTTGTAAAAGACTCATAATTTCATTTATAATCACGCCAAAATCATTTTAATTATTATTTTATTTTTTTAGCGCATGTTAAGCTTCTTAGGAAGAAACTATTTATTTAATTTTTAAAAAGAGAAAATGTATTATACTATTAATGAATTCCTGACTGATAAAATTTGACACTATTGATAATTCTAATTTGTACTGAAATTATTGACATTAATTGTATGATAAAAATTAACATTTGCACGTCGCATTGCGATAGAATATGTTGGAAAAATAATATCTTTCATCTTTGTATTGAACCATATTCTGGCAATTAAATGATTTATTTATTTAGGGCCAAGACAAAAATAGCAAGCAAAAAACTAAGATCTACTAACGACCCATTGGCCCCAGAAAATGACAAATATGGCCAAGACATAAAACAGAAAAACTAAATGTGATTTCGTTTCATTTTTGGCACTAACGAATCCGTCTTATTATATTTCCACTACTCAAAACGCAAAATGGTATGTGCTCATGTGATGACATTGAGTTATAATAACATAAAAATAAAACGTAGGCAAGATATATTTGTTTTATTATGCTTATGAAACAAAAAACTTATAACAAATTCATACTTCAATATCACATACTCGCAAATTATGAAAAAAGTAACAATGTTTACCAAGACTTCTATTAAAACGAAATATTACGCTTATAAACTCTTTGTTTTTTTTTTATAAATAAAACAATTTAGCAATTTCATCTATCTAATAGCAACAATTAAATCTATTAAGAGATCAATATTACAACTATAGCATAACAACTTCAAACAATCCTTAAAATAATATTAGCTGTAATAATCTCTGTAGCAATTTATCATCTTTGTCAATCACAGGATGACATTACATGTCCTACATAAATGCAGTCACTGCACTTAAGTGCGGAATTTGTCACAATGACCTTAGCGATATCTTTCTTAATTATTTTGGAATGTAAGTTGGTGCTGGCGTCGCTTCTTCGATGGTAAAAATTTAATTTAAAAATATTTACTAAACACAAATAAACGCCCAATGTCCTCACATAACGCCAAATAAATTACAACATATCAATCCGATACAAACATGCTGACATATTTTTTTTATCATATCATTAGAGCGGTTTCAGACTAGCGTTTTATACGCGCGTATAAGCTCGTTTTTGGAAGCGCATGTAGGCGCGTATAGGCGCGCCTCTTGGCACACACGCAATTCGTGCGAGCGTAGACGCGCTTCTTAGCTAGCTCGTATAAGCGCGAGCCGCAAGAAACACCTCCCCGCGCTTCACTACTGGTTCAAGCAAACACGCCGTTTACGCGAATCCGGTTTTTTGAAGCGCGTAATGTAGCACGCGTGTAAGCGCGTATGCCGATACGGCCGTATACGCGCAGAAAATACGCTAATCTGAAAACGCCTTTACAAAAAAAAAATCACAGCTGCCTAAAACTGAATGCTTTCAACAAATATTGTGCAATTACACGCAAGTTACATTGGAGATAATAATATTCATAACATTAATCATAACTGCACGTCTCTTCGCAACCTAGCGATGTTTTTCACTAAGCTACTGAGGACGTTAGACTACTAGTCAAATTTATAGCGAATAGATGTGGGTTCGATTCCCACATAAGGTGGTTGATTTTTTAAGCTTTATACTATCTTTATGCTTTTTCATTTATTAAAATAAAACTCTTGAAATTGTGAACAATACACTTGAGTATTATTTGTAATTAGATGTTATAGCTCAGTCACATGTAAAAAGTCTCTAGAAATCAGACTAATCGCAAACGATAGAAATTAGGAAAATGAAATGAAGTTTCAATCAAACTGGATGTTTACAATACAATACAAATTAGGTACTTTATAATAAAAAAAATAATCTTTATTATGGCAATAACTTAAATAAATGAAAATACTTTTTTTTACAACACTGTACCCGTGTTTCTTATTATAACGCTTGTCTCATCAGTGCTTGTAAAGGCTTGTCAAGAACCTACATTTTAAACAGTAAATAAATAATAACTTTATTTTAATATTTTACATCATTTTGTTTCACTCAAGTAAGAAGTAAGTAATGACATTTACACATGAAACAAAATATCGGTTGCTCTGTTGTCAGGTATGCACTCTTTTGATGAAGTTTGTATTACATTTTGACACACCCTTTACAAATGTTTTTTTAAGACAATTCTGCTTGACGTGTTTTTGTTAGTGGTAACTAGTGTTGTTTTTCGTTTTCAAAGCAAGAACATTATATTAACAGCCTTTATTCTTAACTACAAAATTCAAAATGTATGTTTCTCTAACATACTTACTTGTAGCATACAATTTATTAATATTAAATCAAATTTAAAGTATCTTATTCGAAATATACAATTTAAACAATCCTCAAGAGAATAAAAACACTGTTCGGAACTGCTTCTCTCTTTTTGGTTTTAATCATGTATAGATTTTAGCCTTGTTAGTTAGTAGTATGTAGTATTAGTGTACTTATCGTGAATAAATAAATAAATAACCCAGACTTTATTCTTTTGCAGAACAGTGTTTTTGAGTTTCGTATTCTGTAGGCAAACCGTTAAATACCTTAACGTACATGGCTGAGCAAGTTTTCACGTCGACTAGTACTTAGTCTGATATATAGGCGCCGGCAGAAAAAAACCCAGGGTTTTTTATGTGGATTTTCTTAAAAAAAAGGTTTTTTATTAAAACATAACTCTGGGTGCAAGTGTGCCACCTGGCGCCTTCCTGTCGGCGCCCATAGTCGGACAATGCAGGTTAATCTTACAAATTAACTAAATTAATACAGGGTAAACAACGTCAATAATTAAGAGCTAATGACTGGTAAGTAGAAGTAGCTGATCCCTGATGTCCATTGATTAGTCTTATTCGGAACAGTCATTGCCGGAGAGTCTTTCGTAGCTGCAACAAACAAAAAAAAATTTTTTATATATGGTGCGTCATAAATATCTGCAGCGGCTGAAATGGGTAGAAGTATTGCTTATATAAATTACGATAGTGAACGAATTACGTGCCCCGGATCGGTAATTAATTATTTGCGAAAAGACAGTAAATAAATGGTTACTTGCTTCAATTTGCATAACACACTTCTTCATCCGCCCTTGACACTGCGCGGGAGCGGTATGTGAAACGTTAGCATTTTTGGACAGATGTGGACGGTTTGAGACAGAATAAAGCCTAATCTTTATTTAATATAATTTTTTTAATGAACAAATTAATGATGTTCTGGACATAAAATTTCTTTACTATTGTAATCTATATAAGCAATACTTTTACCCATTTCAGCCGTTGCAGATATTTATAAAGCACCTTATATAGATGCACTACTGTTATTACATTTGGTTATTCAAATAATAAAATACTGCTTCCACTTCTTCAGCTAAGCAAATAAAACACTTAAAAAAATGAAACGGGCCAAGTGCTAGTCGGACTCGCGCACGGAGGGATCCGTACCATTATCTATAATATTCTGTGAATGTTTCAAGCGTCTACCTGTTATCGTTCGGCAAAAAAAAACAGTTTGTTTAATGGGAGTCCATGAATCAAATGTGATATTTTTGCCGTCCATCCACTTAAATATTTATTTTATTCTGTTTTTAGTATATTTTGTTATAGTGGCAACAGAAATACATCATCTGTGAAAATTTCAACTGTCTAGTTATCACGGTTTATGAGATACAGCATGGTGACAGACAGACAGACAGATAGATACTCTTTATTGTACACCATACAAAGAAGTTACAATTTGTGTTCACAGAAAGATGCACAATTGAGGCGGTCTTATCGCTCAAAGCGATCTCTTCCAGACAACCTTCAGGTAGAGGTCAGATAAAAAGAAACACAGACCGACAGACAAACAGAAAGACAGATAGACAGAAAGACAGACGGACAGTGAAGTCTTAGTAATAGGGTCCCGTTTTACCCTTTGGGTACGGAACCCTAAAAATATAAATTTTTATAGTAAATCCTAATTTAAATTTTGTATACGTGAACAAAGACAATATTTTGGAATCAAGTCGCCAATAAATTTATTTGCAACCGTGCGAACCCGGGGCGGCTCACTATTTATTCAATAAACGCATTGTTTAACCATTTAGCATGATAATTTCTTTTCAAGATAATTTATGACTTTATTTATTTAAGTTTATTTGTTTGATCTTGTATTAAAACATGCTGCAGTCTTGATCTTTCATACTATATTATCAGGCAAAGAACAGAATAAATTAAGCCAACAATATAAAGATAACGGAAGATAGCCTGTTATCAACTTAGTTGACATTTTGCTTTTACTATGGGCAAAGAATCAAGCCAATCTGGAAATCATTAGGGGAGGCCTATGTTCAGCAGTGGACGTCTTATGGCTGAAATGATGACGATAATCTTCTATATCTATATATATATATATAATAATGTTGGGTTAGTTACACCATTTATAAGTCAAGAACGGCTGGACCGATTTTTATGATCTTCGATTTGTTGAATTCGGAGACAAATTCTGCTCCGAATAGCAGAATAAATACAAAAAACAGGAAAATTTTCTCAAAAAAAATGTATGCGGGGGCAGTACGTAGTTCGCCGGGGCAGCTAGTAAAATAATAAACAATAGGACAAGTTCAAAAGCGACACTGACAAAAAATTGTTAAAGTAAATAGCTACTCTACTGAGAAACAATAGAGTTCAATGTACAACAGCTGATCGGCATGCGAAAGTATTTTTTTTAAAATTTTAACGTTGGTCATAGAATAAGAGTTGTAGTACTGTGTGCCGTAGAATCGACATCTAAACGTAAGTTAATAGGACCTTATAAGTGGTTTATTATTGTGTATACCTATTTATGCTAGAATACCACAACACCCAGACCCGCGACAATATAGAAAAGTTTATTTTCTACATTGACCGACCGGCAGTCGACCCCGGGACCTCAGAGATATTGACACCAAGTCCGGTATGCTCGCCTTTCGGCTACGGGGGTCGTCAAATATGTGTTTTAAAAAAAAGTCTTTATCTAGGGCCAAATTACTTTTTTTTCTAGAAGACTTTACTACATAACTTACTTGTAATTCAATTATTTTGCATTTTAAATAAGTAAAACTGTTACTTGTTTAGAAAAATCCTAATTATTAGAACTATGCATTTCCGCATGATAAAAAATAGGTGTACGAATATAATTAGCACTGGGCAATGCCGAATTGAAAATAAATATGTGATCATTTTCCTTATCTAGACATATTGAGGAAAATCGTGTACATTTCTGGACTTAAGTATGTATTACTTCTTCACGAAGGAAATTACTTTTTATCATTTATTTATTTTTTCATTGCAAAATAGACTTAACACTGGATAAGTGTAACGTAACTATGTTATTTTAATTCTTTAAATATTTATCAAAGATAGCATCAATCTTATTATATTTAGTTAATACTTTTTTTAAGGTGTAAAAAATATAATTTATTTCTGAGTTATCTCTGAGTCCTGACTGACCAACTAACAAAATTTAAAAGTAAATTACTTATGCCTTAAACGTCCCCCTGCAGAGCATAGGCCTCAACTAAGAGGTGGTTTGGGCCATTTTCCACCACGCGGGCCCAGAGCGGAATGGTAGTTGTAAGGTCATTAACTAAACCAAGCCACCTTCAGACCTCTGAATAGCTAAAAAGGAAGATAATTGAGTCATATAGAAGCAAAGTCAGCAACATCCACTTTTTTTACTGTAGCAACTTTAAATGCAGTCTTGTAGTAAAACGTCAACATTTTTCGATAAAACAATAAAATCGTAGCTAAACCAGCAATATCCTATACAAAACAGACATTACAAACTCAGGTTAGTGGCAAAAACAGCATCATCATAATGATTAAAAGCTACTGCATTACGCGTAAATCAAAAAAATCGTCTGTAGGGTTTTTAGTTGAAGTGGATGTTGCTGACTTTGCTTCTATAAGACTCAATTATCAAATTACCTCCTCTGTATGCGAATTTACTATGGCGGATTCAGTTCCAGTCACCCTGTTTAGACTAGATAACTTTGGACTATTGCTACACATCCAGTATTATCTGTATACACACACGTTATTTACCCTTAACTTTGCCTCCGCAATGGGCTAGTTTCCTAAAAAAATCTAATTAGTCCGTCAGTTGGATTAACAGAAAATATTGGACACGTATTTTTTCTTTTCTCAATCAAACAAAAAATTATAAAGATATAGCCCGTTAAAGTTCCGCGTAACGTCACGCCTTGCGACACTTTTTGGCAAAGTGTGACGTCACGTACTCACTTTGATGCGCTTTATCTTCGTTATTTTTTGTTTGATTGACAAAAGACAAAATATGGGTCCAATATTTTTTGTTTAACTAACTGACGGACTAAATAGAATAACCTTTTTTTGACCCAGGAAACTAGCCTATTAGCTATAATCTGTCAAGCTTTGACACAACATTTGACCGCGTAGCAATTAAATCACTGTCTCGTTTCCGTGGCCTGACGGGAAATGAGTTAGTGTTGATAACTACTAAATTAATGAATTAATGTCTATAGGTACCATATTTTTATCAGTGATTGACAGATTAGCGATTGATAACCTTCGTAATGCTGGGTTTCCTGTATCGGTGACACACAGTCATACTCAATAACTCATGTTTTAAATATTTACGTGGGCTGATACGATTTTGCGAACACGCATTTCTCGGATCGTTTATTAGCACGCTCTCGTTATTTATGTTCGCGAATACTTCATATGAAACCAAAACCTAACGCGGAAAAGAGTTATTTGATAGTGCCTCAGATAATCTATTTTCTATTTTCATTTATAACTAGCCACCCCGACCGACTTTATCTTGTCCAAATTTGGAAATCAGCGGTTAAAAACGGCATTTAAAATAAAACATATAAAACGGTCGTTTAGTTTTTTCTCGTAAGCGCCAAACGCTTCTGCCCAAGACACTACTAAATACGTTCGGTCGACAAATCGCAGTATTATCCACAAACTCCTAATCCTAAGGAGTTCTGTGCCTTTCATCACCAGCTTAGCAGTACTTAGGTATGATATGATGACTTCCCGATGCAGACATCTGATTATGTTAAAAAAAAATAACGGTTACTCTCTGCGTACCTACGTCTAATAGGATTCCCTTGTTTTCCCTGAGTTTCCATCATTAGATCCTAATTTAGTAAAAATGGGATCACCTATAGGGTCTAATATCATTTAAAAAAATATAAGAAATTTTGAAAAATAATTGACGAAAATATTGGTTAATAAACATAAAAAATACATGACATAGAGCCGAACATAGAACCTCCTCCTTTTTGGAGTCGGTTAAAAATGGCGTCCATTTAACAGCGGACATTTGGTTCTGAGATTTATTCTGTCAAAAGTGTCAAAACTTATTATTTAGCAAAAATATCGCGCCATCAGCCGTGTTACTTACCATTAATACCAAAAAAAGGAGTACTTATCTAAGCAACGTTTCAGTTGCGTTTATGAATACAAAAAAATGTTACTAAGGTAGTGCTAATTAATGTTGATTACCATATTTTTTATGAATAACGCTGTTAAAATTCTATTGCGTCATGGGTTACAGGATTTCTTTTTAATCTTATTGGCAGATCGAATAACAAACCAATTGTTTCCTACTATCGCGTCCAGTGTATCACACCGAAGATCGTCAAATTGACTCATTCGACTCATAGTGATAATGAATAAGTACTGCAATGAGTAACCAAGTCAAAAGTAAGTTGGGATCTTGAGCACCTGTTGCGTCGTCGACCGTGCGGTAAACAAGGTCACATAACCTCGTATGACGTAGCTCCCATAAAGTCGACGACTTGAATGGTTGACGAATATTGTAAACAATCTTGCTATGTTATTTGGCAAAAATATTAGTGCTTACAACATTCCATTATAAAAAGGCTACGCTCCCAGTGGTGGAAGCACCCGTAGTCGACACCCCGATTCTAATAATTTTATGAATCCTTTTTGTTTGTGGTTTTGCACTAAGTAGAGTCAGTATGTACAGTAAATATCACAAGTGTAACTTAACCTAAAGAAAATATTAAATGTATCATGCGTGGTTATTATAAACTAGTTTCAAATATTTGCCGTGTTAAAAAGTGATCAGTCAATTAATTGCGGTATGTAGCTACTGTACATCATGAGTCACACTACGTCACACCCCCGATATCGTCAACATTTTACCTGGGTCAAACCGGTTAAAGGTACGAAGTACCAAAAACAAAAAGGGAGGGCCAATAAACTTAATGTGTAACTTTTTTACACAAAAGTAAATTCCAAATAAAAGCATTTCTAATAAGAATCGTTACGATGTAATATATTACGATCTTATGCCTGCCAGTACATTTGATTAAAATTTTCTTCAAAGTAAATTAAACTGACCGGAAGGTCGATCACGGGTGCGTCCACCACTGGGGGCGTAAGCCACGTATTTATAGAGTTCATGTATGTATGTGTGTGAGTTCCTTTATTCCACTATAACGATTAAACGAGTGTCGTGTGGAGACGGCCGTAAAGAACACACTTCCCCACCGCCAACAGGAGGCGTGTCGTAAGAGGCTACTAATTCTTGCAGCACGAGATAGGCAGCAGCGTCTGCGTGCGAAACATTATAAATAACTACGCTCGCCAACCCGCCTGTCACGCGTGGTGAGTATTTGCAACCCCCCCCCCCACAATGAAGAGTGGGGGAGGGGGAGGGAGACTGGGGGAGGTCTATGTTCAGCAGTGGACGTCGTATGGCTAAAATGATGATGGATGATGACTAAACCATTAAACTGATTTTGATGTGTCGACGAATCGTTAGAATCCTTGCGATCTCCCGTGTGGTGTCATACTCTCAATAATGTGCGATCTGAAGAAACTGAACTTATCGAGAGGGATATCATAATGAAGGGCTTAAGCCTGTACAGAACTAAAGAAAGTCGATGTAAAACCAATAAAATCAATTTATTTCTAGAAATTGGCCTAAGTTAAGCTCTTTTATACGACCCAATATTTTTTTACCCTACCACTGCTTCGAGACAATATTGTAGGCGAGCGTTTTATGCCAATGCTCGTTTGCTATTGTCAGCCTCTTTATAAATAGAATAGAATAGAATATAATATTTATTTATTTGCTTAAGACACAGTATAAAATTATTACAGAGTTAGAGTGGATTGTGTACATGTCTTGCTTCATTAAGATAGCATGCAAATATAAATTAATTAAATTAAACACTGAGTTTAGAAAGTCATAATAAAAATTGAATACTAGTTAATTATAAATTAATGGAATTAAAGGCACAATAAAATAAATAATACAACATTCAAAACTATTAATTAATTTATTTCATTGTCAAAAACTCTCGGATGTCATAGAAGCTGTGTTTATTCAGCCATTTAAACAGTCTATTTTTAATAGTATGTTTACATTACAAGACAAAATGTACTGTGCCAGCAGGGCAGTATTTGTGTAAATCAGCGTAATAATCAGTCTAAAACCAGTGTTATAATCTTATCAGTGTCATTAATGTCATTATCAGTGAATACCTTTTCCCATGAACGAATTACCCACTTTATGCAGTCTGAAATCAATGCAATCCTTGCGAGAGAGCATTATATAACATCGTTAAATGAATCCCCCTCTTGATTTAAAAAGTCAATGAAGTATCATCCGTAAATTTTAATTTTAAAAAGACAAAACTAATGCAATTTAGACCGTACCAAAAAAAGGCACTCGAAATTGATTTTACCTACAATAATATACATTTAGAATGCGTAAATACTTTCACTCTTTTGGGGTTAAATATTGACTTACATATTAGTTGGAAAGACCACTTAGGAAAACTTAAATCTAAGATGTCATCTTTTATCTACGGTCTACATGAGTTAAAAAAAACCACTGATATAAAAACGGCACTAACCGCGTACTATGCCTACGCCTACGGATGGCTCCGTTATGGTATCATAATGTGGGGTAATAGTACCGACGTCAACGACCTCTTTATCATACAAAAAAAGTGCGTCCGTATTATTGCGAATATAAAAGAAGGTGTGAGCTGTAAGCCATATTTCAAAGAATTTAACTTGTTAACACTGACATCCATATACATTTTGGAAATATGCAAGTTCGCTCGAAAATACCCTCAATTTACTATGAGAACAATAGACCAGCAGCATCGGCGGTATCCCACACGATTTAAGCACAAACTAGTCCTACCACAATCTAAACTTCGTTTACACAGCCACAGCCCTAACGTCATGCTAATTAAAATATATAACCATTTGCCAGAAAAAATAAAGGATGAAACAAATGATAGGCACTTCGAAAGTATATTAAAAAATACACTAATAAATAAATGTTACTACACGTTGACAGAATTTTTTGAGGATAAATATTTTTTATTTTTTGATTAATTGCAAATAATGACATTTACACATTGACAATTTGACACATAATCATATGTGCACATAATGACATTTGACACAATTTAATTTATTTAATTTATATTTTTGACTTATTATTATTTTTTGACAATTTGACAATGAATGAGTAATCATTTATTTTATGTCTTGATCGGAACACGCTACTGTAATCCAATTTATTGATTTATTAATAATTTATAATGCTTTTTTATAATTTATTTAAATTCTTAATTGTTACAATTTTTTGACAAACGATTGGATTCTCTGTAGTTAAATTTAGTAATTATGTAATTTTGTCAGTAAAGTATTACCTTATTATTGTAAATTTGAAACGAAAAAAATATTAATACCTACCTACTTTAATTTGCTATGCCCGACAGGGTCCATATGTCACCTGTACCTAAAAACTAAGACCTCTGTAACTAAACATATGGTTATGCAATAAAGAGTTGAATTGAATTGAATTAAATAACACTGTCTCACAAAGGTCTTTCTTAACACTGTAATTTTTGTTTTTTCTATGAAGCGTTTGAAAGTGTTTGTCCTAAAACAACATTTCTTACGTACTGTTTAACACAGAGCGATTAGGTTTGGATGATTGCATTTAAACTGTCTGCTGTCGTTTTAATTAGCCATTATAGCTTCAGTTACGAAAGTGTTAGTTGAATGTCTAAATTACTAACATGACTTCAATTATTTTGTTTTATTTGGGTCAAAAAAAGATGGCGGACGATGACTTTTGAAAGTTTATAAAAAATAGTTTTCGTAATTGTACTACCGACATCATTTTATCCACATGTTTTGAGAATTAAAATAATTATAGTTTATAACGACTCTGCAGCGCAAGCGCAATCGATATTACAATGATGTGTGAATATTGTAATATCGATTGCGATCGATTGTTTATCAGTAGATTTGTTTGTTTAGTAAGCTAGGTGATTTAGCTATAAGTTGATTACATTGATAGAGATCACCGGACTGATAAGCAAAAGGTTACCATCTACTCATTGACTTCCAGAATAAGACTACGCTCATGTACGAAAGTGAAGCCTATATTACTGAGTTGAGTATTATACGCTTACTTACTCACACACAAACTGTTTGGCAGATTTAGATATGCCGAAAGGGCATGATGATTAGGTTAACAAAGTTAAAGTTAGCTTCATAAGGCTACTAGATGACATAGCTACCCTTTTTACGGTTCCGTAGTATTCCTTAAGTATTTTACACTAACAAAAATTCATCCCATATAATTAACCACTTCATCCAAGTAATTTTCTTGCCGACGTAATTTTTTTAAACATTAATCAGGTAAAAATTTAATCAAACCAAAATTTGACCATATAATTGAAACCGTAACAGAATTTTACCTACTTTACTTCTAACCATATGATACTAAACAGCCGATTTGCTGGTAAATTATAAATCGAATCAAACATTAATTTGCATTTAATGTGTGGTTATCGTTATCAGGTGGTAAAATAATTGTAATGTATGTTACTTGCATGCATTGAAATTATTTACCTTTTATTTTGATATCTCTCTATGTAGTATTTAAGTATTACATTATGTAGAGTTATTAATTAAGAAAGACGACTAATAAATTAATAAAGATCATACAGATTCACCAAGAATTTTTTTTGACAATTATTTTCGTATAATTGTTTTTTTTGAAGCTTTTGAAATCATTTACATTGGTAAAACAAATCGTATGCGGGCTTTATATCGCAAATGTATGCGCTATAGCTACTTAATTTATCTTACACTGTTTTACCACTTATTTTATCTCTTATGACTGATTTCCAAGTACAACTTTATCGTGTAAGAGATTTAACGTTATAATGTCGGCTTCAGAAGTTCATAAGTGTAGATATAATGATTCTTGACAGTGTAATCATTAGAAATCAGAAATATTTATATACTGTAAACATGGTAAATCATTGATGTTAACAAAGTGGATGTCCTCATGTTTGACTTATTATGTCATGCAAATTTTTACACGTTAATTAGAAATTCCAATATAATAAGCAGTAAGAATAATAATTAATTAAAATATGTTTCATCTCAGTAATGCTATTATAGATTGTGTCAAATTATGTCAATTATTAGGGCGTCAACCTACCACAAAACGTCCAATTTTCATAATTGACATTGAACTTTACGTGTCGGAGTTACAGTTGAAAATCAGTTCAATGACCTTTATTTTTTTAAGTAGGTTGACCTGCCATTGACTGTACGTCACAAATCTTATATTAATTTTAATATAAATTTCATTGCAACAATTAAATTAATTAATTTGGTTCGTGTTAAAAGTGTCATGGCAAGAACATCGACATTATAATTTACCTAAATCTTAAACCAAACGCATGAGGTGTCAGTAGCAAACAAA
Organism: Anania hortulata; assembly: GCA_963576865.1. Lineage (NCBI taxonomy): Eukaryota > Metazoa > Arthropoda > Insecta > Lepidoptera > Crambidae > Anania > Anania hortulata. Next base: position 17,784,537 of record OY756398.1, on the reverse strand, counting down.
AATATCTTAAATTATACTGTTAGTTTCACTTGCAACTAACTTACGACCTCCTTCTGTCGTATCGATTTGAAACTTCGGTTCGTCGTTTCCGAATTTCAATTCAGTATTTGACATCATCCAGATTAGGTATCTGTTAATGGAGCCAGGATGAAAGGAGAAAATTGTCGTCTTTCACTGAATCTGACAAACCCAATTAAGCTATTTACGACATAATAACATAATAAAATAGGACAAACATTTTCTTTTTACGATTTTACTATAAATAGCATGCCGTAGAATAAATTGTTACCCGTTTGCGAATTGTGTCTCTTGCGAATTAGTCCCTTTAAGAATTTGTCGTTTTGCCTTCTGAGAAGTTGTTTTTCTGTGAATTTGGTCTTTTGGCGTTTTGAGAATCTTCCATTCTGCGACTAATCGATTTCAACTACAACTTAAAGTTACTACACTAAACAAGGTAAGTAATTATTGACCAGTGTCTAACTATACTCTCTTCGCCTTCCCCTCTCAATATTAATTCAACTTTCCTCTACCTGAAGGTTGTCTGGAAGAGATCGCTTCCAGCGATAAGACCGCCTATATTGTGCTATTCTTAATGTATTTATTGTCCTGTGTTATTTTTGTTTTTTTGGTGAATTTTTGGTTTGCAGCATTCATCACCAATTGAGATTCGCCTATCACTGTTCACTGCTCGGCATTATAAATTCGGAAGTGCTAGTATTTTTTCCTTATCCCAAACCTTATTTTATTTATTTATTTAATCTTTATTGCACAGATAAAGATCGCACCAAAGGTGGACTTAATGCCATGTGGCATTCTCTTATCTATCGGTCCAGTTTGCCTTCCGCACATAATTTACCACAGACAAAATGACCGGTCCATGGGGCTTATAATGACTTAATTTGTTGGATCAACATTTCACATTGATTAGTAATCATTTATTTAGGTATTAATTACATGTATTAAAAAGGTTTAATTTAATTTATTAACTATTATCACTGAGTTGTTACGGACTGAAGAGCCCCCTGTAAGTTTAAAGTTTCATCGCGATGGGTGACTATTAAGATAACGTGCTCCATTTTGTAGCTTTTTCACCAAGTGTGATGTAATGATGACTAATTCACCCCGCCGCTAAGTTACCACCACTCCCCGAATCCCTCTTGTATTTTAAGCCCCCGCGTGCGAAAGAGATAGAAGATAGATAGAAGGTAATGTCGGCGAAATTGGGGATTCATTGTATAATTTCTTAGTTTCGCTGTATTTTCATCTATTGACATTTACAGATTATAAAAAAAATATATAGTAAAATTGTAGACGTCTTAGACAACGTCTAAAAAGATTTCTTAATAAGCCCAAATAGGAATATTTAGGAACATAAAAGAAACCATTTCAAATATTTCAAGTTACAAACGTACACAGTGACCAATAAATAAATTTGCACCAGACAACATTTACATTTTGATGATCTCTGTTACCGATGAATCAGCATCCATTAGGGGGCACTAGACAAGTGACAACAAGTCTTATCCAGCACAAACACGTCACGGCTGGGGTGAGCTAATATATTTTTTTTACATAATTTCATTGCAATTCGGAAATCAAACCCTAGGCGTCTATTAATCATTCTAACTCCAATCAATAAACCTAGACGATGGTTATACAAATTGATTTAAAAAAAAACCTACTTTGTTTCGTCTTCTAACTTTAAAGTAACAGTATGTTAAGTGAGAGTGGCCTCTTTTGGCAGGTACTCTTTGCACTTAATAGAAGATGTCAACCCTTGTCTTTTTGATGTATTAACCTGGTTTATGTATTAACATTTGTGTTTGTATTATCGATAAAGCTATTGTATTTGTATGACGTCATCCCGAGAAAAAACAAACTCCTTCCTTTACACATATAAATGCAGCAAATGTTAGTTTGAATAAAAATGAAACAATAAATTTTGTGGTACTTACTCTTCGCAGGTAATGCAGTAAAAAGGACGTGGTTTCCAAACTTGGCCTGCAGGGCATCCGCCACCATTGATAATACCCCTTTTTCTTCTTCCCGATCTGACAGGCTGCTGACTGAACGGAGTCTGAATATTGTTGTGTACAAAAGCACTGGGAACTTTTTCACTATCGTTTAATGTTATATTTCTGTCTTCATTTAATCGGTTTTTTGTCTGGTTATTAAAACTAAAATCAGTATCTTGATTATTTTCCGCAATCACTGGGAAAGTCCTTGCCGCGTCAAGTATCCAAATAGAAATAATTAGGATGACTAATTTCGCCATATTTGAATACAAAATTACAGAAGTTAAATCGCAAAATGCAGGAAAATCAGTTATCGCTGTGCACACGTCCGCTCCGTCGTATCGTATGATAGGTACTGAGGCGTTGAGCAGTCGCACGCTTGCACCACCTTAATGTAGCGCGCGCGCCGAAAATCTGCCCGCCTTATTCTTGCGTTGGTGTGTGTGTCAGTAGAGGAAGGGTTGCTCTATAGTTCTATACAGTGCGCACATAATTATGCCATCTCAGTCTTTTATAGGAACTAGGTGCGTACAAATCATCATCATTGCCTGCATACAATAATATATCCTGTAAATGTGAAATCTCACCAAAAACATTTTCATGTAAAATGTTGCCAAGACCATATTATAAAGAAACATAACAAAACGGCCAAGCTAATATTTTGACTAAGGTGTAGAGTACGTGGAGTTACGGCGTGTAGAGTTAGAAGCTTGGCCCTATATGATATTTAATAACTTTTTGACCGTGCGTGCAATATGGTCTCGTCTTGGCGAAATTTTACATGAAAAGGTTTTTGGTAAGATTTCACTTCCTTTTGTAAGTTGCTTATGAGAATATTTTTGTATTTTGTTTTTGAAATCCTGAAATATGTACTTTATTATTTATAACAAGGACTCCCTATATCAATTTTTCCGACCTCTAGCATCAAATTTTGCGGAATTCTTATTTCTTCTTTAAAACTTTCATCCCTTAGTAAAAGGGTATAAAAATTCCAAGTTTTAGAATTTTATTGTTGTTTGTGTACTAATTCTAGCTTACATACCAATGTTCAAACTTTTAGTACTTGAGGAAGTACCCTAAGAATTTAGATATCAATATAATCTACAGTATAAGAGCTATGTAATTGAAACTTTATATATTTAATAAGTTGACTATTGAAATCATATCTCGAGAATTTTGTTTATCTGGTATAATCCAAACCCAAATTCAAGTTCAAATATTTTTATTGCAGAATGTAGGTACATACAGAGATCTTAAAAATAGTTTTGGGTCATCTACATCTTACCTTATAGGCATGCAACATTATTTAATACAACGAAATAGGTTACTAACATTATATTTTAACAATTCAAATAATAAAATTAACTACTTAATTAATGTCACAGTTCTTTCATTTTTATAATACCTACTTAGTATACGTTATTACTATAAATTAGTCAATGTCAATATCATTTCATTATAATTAGTGTCAGAATTGCTATATTTATTGTGATGTCAAGAAAAGAGAAAATTTGAGATGATTAATAATCACATTAATTGAGGAAATCTGTCAATTGTTCCTGCAAAACAGCCATAGTCTAGCCATAATCAATGAAATCTATCCAGGAGGAACTCGTTGATTGAGTAGTATGCTTTGTCACTCAAAAAGCTACGAGTATGAATGGTTTTTTTAAAAGATAACACGTCTTCCTTATTTCTTATAATTTGTGGCAGCTTATTGTAGATTCGCGGTGCCATACCAAGTATTTTTTTTTTAAAGAGTGCCGTTTTATGCAGCGTTGCGCAGATTTTATTTTTGTTTCGCATACTATTAAAAGAAGTAAATAAATTTAAGTTTTTCCTAACAAAGAGACACATTTCCTGTATATAGATTGATGGCAGCGTAAGAAAACCCAAGTTACGAGGGTTCAAAAAAATGACAAAGCGCTTCGAGAAATATCATAGCTTAGATGTGCATTTGCGCTTCGCTTGGCTCGCTAGATACTGTAGTTCTTTCTGTTAGATTATTGAAGATCAAATATTTTTCAAATTATACACTTTTTTGTGGTTTCACAAAATCTACTTGTATGTACTTGATGTATGTAAAAAAAATGCATTTGGTATCTAAGTACATATTTTAAAATTCATATTGACCGACGAAATAATATGCGTGAGGTTAAGGGCGCCTTCTATACTACCAGCAAAAATAAATAAAATTAATATCACTTTAAAAAAATATATACGACACTGTGCGAATATATAAGAGCAAACTTTCATTCGACCAACACATAAAATTAATAAATTTATTTTTTTTGTCTGAAGATGATGTTTGTTTTTACATTTTTACAGCAATCTTAAGAATAAGAATATTTATTTGCAAAAAACATGGTCATTTTAGGTCTTAAATAATGAGAACATTCATGTTTCGCAAGGAATAGGAGGATACGATAAGAATAAAATAACTAGGGCATTTATTGTAACAAGCATTATTATTTTCAGCATATTCAAAAAAGTTACATAGGTTTTTTGCGTCACGAGTTAATAATTATCGTATAATTTTATTTTTCTAACGAGCAACTTTTAACAAAACCCATAAACGATGGTAGCTGCATCAAATCAATTATTGGTTCAGAACTGTTTTACTCCAATCACACCGGGCCCCCGATTCAGAACTCTTCCACAGCCGGTAAGTTACTGTGTCATGTGGTTTATCGGATGACAATACACTGTCGAAGCCCCCTTCGACAGTGAATTGTCATCCGATAAACCACATGACACAGTCAGTCAGTCGTCAGGGGGCAACATCGGGGTCTTGGCCCCAAATTCACTATATGATTTAGGGCCGATTTTTCAAACCTCTTAACTTTGACACATTTTCTATGCAAAAACTGTCAACGTGTCAAACTTATTCGTCGTATAAAATGTAATAAACAACAAAATAATGTAACAAAATGTAAATCCAATACTGGCTGTCTGCTTTGTCACCAAGAAAATGTATTCTGTACTTATGAGCTGTGGATTTTGTAAAAAATAAAATAAAAAATAAAATAAAATAAATAAAAATTTATCTAGCTATTTAAAAATCTGCCCTTATTATTAGTGTCACCTGATTTACCGGTTGTCAGCTCGTTTCGAACGGCCCTAAATCGGGAGCAGGATTTTGGAAGAAAATGCAGTTCAGTGTGGTACATACTTGCTTTTTATGTATTTTACTTGCCATGAAAACTCAGTCATCGTGTTTAGGATAATTAGGATATCAGTATTCAACTTTTAAACTCTCCAGCTGTTAGCACCAGAAAAAAGAAATAATCTTTTTTGTGTCTATTCTGCTTTTTGTTTAAAGATGTTAAAAAAACTGATTGGACCAGCTGTGCATTCCCATAAGTGTAGCCTAGAACATTTTTAGTGTAGTCTACATTCTCCTAAGTGTAGCCTAGAACATCTTTAGTGTAGTCTACATTCTCCTAAGTGTAGCCTAGAACACTGACCGAGAAGTCACTTTACGGCGTGATAGAGTTCTTAGAGCTGGCTTCAATATGCGTGGAGTTAAACAGACAATGCGAAAACATGACGTCATTTTTTATGGTTTTACTAACGGGCAGATGGACATACCTCGTTTGTCTGATTTTCATAGCTGTAACAATAATTAATATGACAATAAGGCAATAAATTAGTGGTTATAGAAATGCATTATGCAGAGTGCGGAGGTTAGAATCCAGTTAGAATCTGTCCAACGAACGATAGATATCGCTTATTAGACTAGGATTTTTATCAATCATTACTCTATGATGTTGAAATGTCTGTTTTCTATACAGGGTTACTTTTATAACATTAATGATGCCCAATTACAACGTTTTATAAGAAACCAGCTTTGAATACTAAAAAAAAAAATGCTAGACATACAAATCGCAATATCCTATTTCAGTATGGGGAAAGTATTTTTTGCCCCTAACACTGACATTGACAGTGATCAATGACCAAGGTAGGCATCTTGAGAAACGCACGGACAAAGGGCAATCGCATGCGTTTCTATACGAATATAGCTGAAGAAATAAGAGAACAACGAAAACGCTGAGTTTCGCTTAAGAGGCGCACATTCACCAGAGTTGCACGAACAGTGGTAATTAAAGGCTTTTAAGAAAGTATTTTTCGATAATTCGTCTCTATTGGATGGTACGGGAAATTAAGTCTTGTATTGAGAAAGAATCATTAATTCATTATTCATCAGTCTATTACAGTCCACTGCAGGATGTAAGACAGGCTTTGGGGGATCAAAAGTACGATCTCCTGCTTTTTCATCCAGTCACTGCCACCCATTTTCCTAAGGTCGTCCGGTCGTTGAGAAAAAAAAAAAAAAATTAAAATTATTGCTTACTCCTTGCACGAGACGCAGCTGTCCGTAAGCCAGGCTTGTCCAGCAGCGCAACCTACATTTCTTCTCGCTTGATGTTCCTCAGGGGCAGCTTCTAAACTCATATCAAGTCTCATTATCTCTTCCTCAAGGATTCTTTCATCACTTAATTCAGACCCCAAAGATGCTGGCATTGGCAAAGCCCACGCTTCCACCAGCCAAACCGAAATAACGAGGAAAAGTATGTTCACCATAGTAATATCGGATCCTAGAAAGAACAAGACAGGGTAATGGACACTATTTAACCGTTTGGGCGTGCACGAGTCAGACTATATAAATATAAGCTCTCTAAAAGAAACCACTAGTTTGAAGAATTAAAACTCGGAATTGAATTTGTTGATGAGTATTAAAAATAATTCCTAATTTAGATTGTCAACTCGGTACTTTACAATAATTAAACATGAAATGTGTTATAAAAGAGCGGCATCTCCTAATACAAGCAAAAACTTGCTTAGAAGGAGATTCCAAACCCTGTATGTTATTATATTGTAAGTTACTGTTTTTTTTTTGTACTAGCCCTTAATATTGTCCCAAAGCAGTAGATAGGGTAAAAACATAATTTGGACGTGTAAAAGAGCCTAATTTAGGCCTATTTACAGAATGTAAAGATAGTTCAACAAGAGTCTGTGGTACTTTATTTAAAAAAAAAAACATTTCTCCAAGAATGAATTACCAACTTTGTGTAGTCTGAAGTTTGGAAGGGCAAGTTTATTTATTTTTATTTCGAGTATTATATTGATGTAAATCACTTTTTAAGCTAAACAAACTTAGATTTTTTCGAACGTACATAATATTTTCATAAATGTATTGAGAGGCTACTGTTAATATAATAATATTAATATCTTTAAAACAACACTTTTACCACTAAACTTACCGGAATATTTTAGATAAGTATACTTTGAAACAAAGAATATCGTTTTTCGATATTTGCTCTTCTGCTACACGAGTACATTACTACACTTATTTATATTACCTTGATTTGATGTGAGAAATAAAAAAAGTAATTTTTTCGATTTAAAATTGACCTATGAGTGAAGTGAAAGTGATTGATTTTTCATAGATGCCACTCAGTAATTTATTTTTCTTTTCAACTTCGATTCGAATTTAATATAAAATGATCAGGAGAATATTTCCTAAATTATGAGACTTTTACTTTTAGAAAGATATTATTTCTTATTTTATTAAGCAAGTATATATAAATATATAATTGTAATTTTAATATTATATTTTTATTTTAAAGATCTATTTATTATTTGTGTAGTTTATATAGCATAGCACGCACCTTGTATTCATAACTGAAAGATCTCAGCCACCAGGGCTCCAGCTGAAAATCAGCGCTGCAATTTTCTGCTGCACTCGCTGAGCTGGTACCCATTAGACACTACTTCGATACGCTGACCATAATTTTATATGTCATCTTTATTTTTTGTAAATTGTAGTAGGTTTTTTTATGCTCTTTTTTTGTATCGTTGTTTGTCTAATAAAAATTGTTTCTCTCTCTCTCTCTTCTAAACTATTCTAGTTTTACTAGAGGCATATTATTTTTATCTGAATGGTTTGTAGCTGAGCTACCTTCAGTGTCTGGTGTGCCATTTTTGAGACCTCCTGTATAAAGCGGTCAATTATTTTCCTCATGGCTCCACGGCACAAATTCTTTTTCTCACATAAAAATATTTTTAAAAAAATCGGTCAAGAGCGAGTTGGACTCACCCACCGAGGTTTCCGTACAAATTTGTAAGTACATACGTACAAATTTCTATTTACATACATACGTACAAATTTCTATTTACATACGTACGTACAAATTTGTACGTTTAGGAATCGAGTCTCGCAGTTTAATTACAATTTAATTACAAATGTATAGTTTCAGATTTTTCCCTGTGCTTGTAGTACAAGACGATATTAATTGCCAAATTTCATAGTTCTGTGTCAACGGAAAGTAGGTTATTAGTTTTGATTCCCTTGAAAGTGTCGAAATATACGGCTGTAGCTTTCTTTACGTTACCTTAGAAGTTTGATTTTTTCACAGCTGCAAGGGACAGACTTAGACTTGATGGGCTAGTTTCCTAGGTCAAAAAAAGATTATTTTATTTAGTTCGTTCGTTAGATTATCAAAAATTATTGGACCCATATTTTGTCTTTTGTCAATCAAACAAAAAATTACGAAGATAAAGGGCATCAAAGTGAGCACGTGACGTCACGCCTTGCTAAAAAGTGTCCCAAGGCATGACGTTACGCGGAACTTTAACGGGCTATATCTTCATAATTTTTTGTTTGATTGAGAAAAGCAAAAATAAGTGTCCAATATTTTCTGTTAATTCAACTGACGGACTAATTAGATTTTTTAGGAAACTAGCCCATTATATGTTTTTAATTTCACCTCGATACCTCCACGCGATACTGTCTATATAATATGATAACAGGAAATGGTCACGAAATACATTGACATGCTTGAATTGTTGCTGCATTTTCGAGGAATAGGATATAAAGTCTACGATTTGTTAATATAACATGTATTTAATTTATTTTTGTTTTTAAAAACAAAAAACAATTTATTTCAAATAGAATAGAATATTTATTTATTTGGCACACAAAAAGTTTACAGAAAGAGGAAGGAGAAAATAAAAAAGAAAAAAAATACCAAAAAGGTCCGCTTAGTGTTTATCGTGGCAACTTAAGGCTGCCACGACACTGGTATTCGGCCTTGGCGTTTTACAGAAAAGAGAAAAAAAAGAACATAAATAAACAATGAAAATATGAATTAGTAAAATAACAATAATAATAAATAATTTGATTCAACAAGATTCATTTTAAATTTATATAAAATAAAAATATTTTAATAAATAAATATTTCTGTCTGCATAGGTTTTGAATAGTTGCCACATCATAATTTAAATATAACCTTTTAACTTGCCGCTCGCATAGAATTCGAAATATCCTCAATAGTTTTATCAATTTAAGTAGTTTGGTTATTATTATTATTATTATTTATTTATTGCATTGTACATGACTTAGATGCTAAATACATAACATAAGTAAGTATAAAACTCCAATATTCATATGCACCTTGATAGGCACAGCAACGTGGAAGAGAGAAAGGCAGATATTTTGTCGTGCAATAGTATAATTTTATGTAGATGTTTATTATGTAATCTATTTATATATTAAATTTATTTAGTAAATTAAGTAAATTTTTCTTCTAAATATTCATTTATCGTATAATAATGTTTGTCGATTAGAAACTCGTTAAGTAGTTTCATAAATTTAGAGAACTTATTTTCATTTTTTATATAGTTTGGGAGTTTATTGTAAATTTTAATTGACATAGGATATGGTCCAGATCTATGCAATTTTAACGTTGAATTTATTTGGACAAGATTGTTTTTGTATTTGTTTCATGGAAGATTATGTTTACGAACGTCAATTATTTTTTAATACAAGAGGGGATTTTTTCTAATGAATTTACAAGTTTCTAATATGTAGATGCATGGTAGAGTTAACAATTTCAATTTTCTAAAGAAAGGTTTACAGCTGTCCGTTTGTTTAATATTAGTGAGAATACGAATACATTTCTTTTGGAGAATTAGCAAATCTTGTGCATTGGTACTATTTCCCCAGAGCGTTACACCATAACTTAACCAGGAGTATGCGTAGGCATAATACATTGTGATACCGGTATTCGTATTGGTTGTCTTTTTTATTTCTCTTAGTGCATAAATAAATTTAGATAATTTAGTTTTAATCGTTGGTTGGTTGGTTGGTTGGCTAATGATCTAATTCTGGATATCATCAGATATCGACTTCCAATCTCTCCAGCTGTTCACACAAAAAAAGGAGTAACAAATGCTTGATGTGGATTATGTTACAACAATATGGATGATACGCAAATCTGCGTCCTTGATGATTAGATATACAAGACTGAGGCTAATCTACGTGCAATTACTTCCCACTTTCTCCAAAGTGCACAAGTAGTCAAAACCTCTGACAGAGAAGCCACTTGACGGCTGTGTTAGAGTTCCTGGAACTTTGCTTTAACATATTTAAGTAGAGTAACACTGACGTTTTTATTAAGATTATTTAATTGGGACACGTCTTATCTGTCTGGTCTTCGTATCTGTAATGAAAATGGATATGACATTTAATAAACGAAGCACTGAGAAAAATGATCAGCTTAACTGAACTGAATCTTGATTTCGACAGGGATTTAAAACAAAACTATCCCCTCTTCATACTACAATTATATCTATAAATATGAAAAGGAATCTCTATTTCTCTTGGTCACGCCATAACTTGAAGTCGTTTGCCGGTTAATTCAACAGCCTAGCTTTTCAATAAGGAGACCTTCTAATGGTTTTACCCTGCTTGACCAGCAGCGAAGAGCTTTGAGCCTTAGTATACAACGATATGGTCGACAGTATTACCCTACATTTTGTGTACTGTGGAAGCCTAACATAATACTATTGGCAGCATACTTTATTCTGCAGTACCGTAGCTATTTTTTGCTGGAAATTGCACAGTCTTGGGTTTAATGTGATGGACACAGTTTTTACCGCAGTCTATAGAGACGGATGGTATGTCAGTATCATCATTATATTTGTGCTCTCCGGAAGTACTGTCATGTGATTTTTCTATATGTCTAATGGCACCATTTACCAGGCATTAGACACATCTACATTGTAACGCAACATCCCCTTGGCAACAACAACATCTCATTTGTAGGAAAATACTTCTAACTCTATAAATAGCGTTTCTGTCTTGTGTATATCGGATAGTATAATATTACTAAAATCTATGTTGTATTTTTCTCGTACAATCTACTAAATTATCTATCTATCTATCTGTGTTACTGTTTTGTTAGCTACACCACGAGCTCTAAAATGTTCGAAAACAGTTTTGTTGAGATAGTATACTTGTTAGTTAGTGGAATAAATTCGCAGGGCCTTTTCAATCTCTTTGCCAGTTGGTTTTTTGTTTAGCCGGTTCATAAAAATGGCAAAATGTTTAAAGTTTACCAATTCGTAATGCATTACAAAAGTTCAACTCGCATTTGTATGCTCAGCAAGTCCTTTCATTAGATACTTAAATTGTAGGAAAGTATAAAAATTTATTCCGCCATCTTAGAAGTCTGCCATGTTGAATTTAGAGTGACGTCACTTAATTATTATTATTATTATAAGTTATTCTCAGCCAGCGCTTTCATTTAATACCCGTATTGTAGGAGTGCATTAAAAATACCTAGTCCGTTATCTTGGTTGTCCTGCCATGTTAAATTTAGAATGACGTTACACAGCTAACTATGCATTGTCAACCAAAATGAACGTCTATACACAATTTCAGCTCAATCGGTTGAAGATATCTGCTTCAAAATTGAGTTTCAAGATTCTACCCGAACAAACATAGTTACATACATTGCATTTTTTTTTATTTTTATGGACGGGCCTATCGCTGAGTGCCTTTGAGGAAGACATTCTTCAGCTTAACCCGGGCAGTTGTGGCGTGCGCTGAAGACGCACAGCCTAGGTCGCCGCGACCCGGCCGAGTGTGAGGTGTCGAACCCCATACTAGCAGGCGTGATTGGGCCATATACATTGCAAGTTATTTAACTTACTTTTATTAATTTTTATTTTTTTAAATAAAAGCTTTTTCTAAATTAACCTGAATCGACACCATAATGGTTGGTTGTAAATATCCTTAGACAAAATTGATGATTTCAAATTATTTCTTACAGTTCGCACGGAATGCAGTGGTTAGCAAGCCAGGCTTGTCCCAGAGCGCAAGCGCCATTTATTCTCATAGCTCTTCTTGCTTGAAGTTTTTCAAGAACTGCTTTCAAACTCATATCACGCTCATTCTATCTTCAAGGATGCTTTCATTACTTAATTCGGTCCCCGACGCTGGCATTTTATAGGTCCACGCTTCTACTAGCCAAACCGAAATGATGAGGGCAAGTATTTTCAACATAGTTATGTCAGATCCTACAAAGAACAAGGCACATAGTAACGCAAAAGGGTATATTTGTATTTTCTTACTGGGATCACCCTGCGGGTTCTAATCGGTACCAAACTCGTACGATGTGCTGAAGAAAATTGGGCATAAAATTAATAAGGTCCCATGGGATATGGGCATTCTAAATCAAACGGCCGCTGCACTAGTCTGGATAACTGAGGGGGATAACTGAACTAAACTGAACGTTTAAAGTGACGTGCAGAACGGAATCAAGAGCAGCCTGCCTAGCATGAGCACCAAAACACGATATGATATGATATGATATGATATAGCGATATATTAACACCAACTGAAAAAATATGATAGATATAGCCGCCATATTGACTCGCCATGCCGGTGACATCACATATTATGATCACTGTTTCGATAAAAATTTAAAATGGCGGCTATATCTATCATATATTTTCAGTTGGTGTTGATATATCGCTATATTATATCATATCATATCGTGTTTTGGTGCTCATGCTAGGCAGGCTGACCTATGCTTTACGAATAACATAGTTAATTATTCAGAAATTCTCAGTTTATTTCGTCAAGAAAACCTAAACCTTAACAAACCATCCTCGAGACCTTGTTCTTTTTTGGCATTTAGTTTAAAAAATAGAAATGAAGCTGTATTATTTCCAAATTAAAGTTAGGTTTTTATTACCTCCTTGCCTAAATAAAACGTGACAACGGAACAAACTCACTATTTCACTGTCTTAGTTGAATAGTTACTAACACCAAGGACTTTGCTCGGAATATTAAAAAAAAAAACTATTGTGTCCCACTGCTGGGCAAAGGTCTCTCCCAAGTCCTCCCATGTTTCCCTGTTGAGGGCCAGAGTCTGACAATCCCTAGCATGGCTTTCCAAATCGTCACGCCATCGCTTCTTTGGACGTCCTCTACGGCGATACCCATCTTCAGGAATCCACTGAGTGACGATCTGGGTCCATTTGCCTGGATGCATCCGGCAGATATGACCCGCCCAATCCCACTTCAGTTTCGCTGCCTTCCTACCCACATCGACTATGCCAGTTCTGGATCGGATAGTCGTTTTTCTGATCCTGCCAGTTCTTTTTATACTTAATATGCTACGCTCCATCGCTCGACAAACCCCGAGCTTGAACTTCTGATTTTCAATCAGGGACAACGTCTGTGCGCCATTATTATTATTATCATCGTTTTGCAATTTTATCACTCCTAAGAGGCATATTCAAAAGCCGGGCCGTAGCTAAGTTGTCTGTGGGCGCCCATTTAAACGTATGTTATTAGACCCGCCGAACTCCCGATCCGATCTGTCGCCGTCCCGCTCCCGCCATCTGTGTGTGTCATGCTTAAGTGTTATCTGAAAGTTTGTTACGTTGTATTTGCTCACCGTCAAGAAAGTTTTAAAAATCCGCTCATGAACCCCATAATCCTGAGTTACAATGTCTTAAACTACGGATGCTATATCCAACTCTTTAGATAAGGCTATTTGCCTTGTACCAAAATTTACTTAACTAATTATTTAGTTTAATAGATTGCACCATATGGAACCGAAACATATTAATAGTTATTAAAAATAATCTCTCTCTCTTGAGAAGGAGGTCAATCGTCGAATCCAACTCGGCTGGGCAGCGTTCGGGAAACTACACCACGTCTTCTCGTCCAAAATACCTCAGTGCCTCAAGACGAAAGTCTACAACCAGTGTGTGTTACCAGTGATGGCCTCTCACTATTGGCCTCATAAGAAAGCTCAAGGTCGCACAGCGTGCTATGGAAAGGGCTATGCTTGGTGTTTCCTTGCGAGATCGAATCAGAAATGAAAGAGATCCGTAAACGAACAAAAGTCGCTGACATAGCCCAACGGATTAGCAAGCTGAAGTGGCAGTGGGCGGGGCACATAGCACGTAGAACTGATGGCCGATGGGGCAGAAAGGTTCTAGAATGGAGGCCGCGTACCGGTAAGCGCAGCGTAGGACGTCCACTCACAAGGTGGTCAGACGACCTGGTAAAGGTCGCAGGAAGACGCTGGATGCAGGCCGCTTCCAACCGGCCAATCTAGAAGTCAATGGGGGAGGCCTATGTTCAGCAGTGGACGTCCTATGGCTGAAATGATGAAAAATAATACATGATTACTGTAAAAAATACATTTTCGAATGTTATATTTTTATCGGTATTTTACATTGTCAAAAACGCCAGCAACAATGACAGGCACGTCACCATTGACTAACTTTGTACTAGAATTGACATCCGAAAGTTAGATTATGCGCTACGCTCGCACATTGTATGAGTAGTGTGACCGTCGACGAAGGTTTTTAACATGCCTGTTCTAGTACTTTATAACTCAATGGGTATGTAAAGGCTCGTGACGTCACGAACAAGTACATCGACAACCGACGGCGTTTTCGCTGGCTTTTAAAAACAAAGAATGAAATACTATTTTTTATTATTTTCAAAGGTTTAAAAATTAAAACAAAATTGTTGACGCTTTATTTAAATATTACCAACAATAATAACTCTATTCCAGAAAATAGTCAAATAGCCTATAAGCTTACCAGAATAATTGTTCACTTATGGAAACTTTTAATTTAGTTTTTATTTTATTTTATCGTATTTCGTGATTTATTCTTCTAAACCATGTGGTTTACTTATAACTGTGTTGCCTTTATATATCACCTTGAGTTAGTGTAAAATATTATAATGTTAACTTTTTTCAATTTAACATTGACTGATCAGTGAAGTGAAAGTAATTGATTTTTCATAGTTTCAAACGTATTTTTTTTCATTTCAATTTCATTTTTTGATGAAAGATGAAGTTAAATCCACTGTAAACATAATTTGAAACTGTAAAAATAATAAACCAAGTGAAATTATTGTAGAATGCAATCATAAACATGATACCAAAACTACAGCATCAAACTTTTATCTGTTAAATGGTGGGGGGTAGTCTTAACCAATAATAAAAATGTGCAGCTGTACCTGAGCAGTACCAACCAGTAATAAGTAAGTAATTTATGGTACACATTTTTTTTTCAAATTTAGATTTTGTATGAGTCACTCAAACTTACTGCTCTAACTTTTTTCATGATATGCTTGTTATGATATATTGATAATAGTTAATGAATAATGATTAAAAATAAAAATATTATTTCTATGAGTGCTTATTGCGTTTAAAGTATTCATAATAAAATAAAAACCAAATGCTACCGCAATTTAAAAACATACTACGCCATCTATTATAAAAAACCAAAGACTTACGTACTTACTTAATTCAAATCTTTTTAAAAATAGTACCTATTCCAAGCAGATTTATTCATGAGGATAATTAATAAAAAAAGGTAGGTTGTTTGGAATTTGTATAATTTTCTCAATTTATTTAATAAATACCTATTATAATTTACATCACATAAACGACTTAAAGACTAATTAAAAATATTATAAACCAAATGAAATCTAATAAAAAACAATTTATTAAGCTTGACAGCAAGATATGTTACTGGCTCTGGTTCTACCATTGATAAAAATAGTAGTGGTTTATCGAAGTTTTTAATTTTTTAGGCTCTACACTATCATTTAACACACGAATGAATCGTTGAATGTGTTCCACATGATTATGAACGTTAAAATAACTTTGCCAACAAGTTTTTTCACTAGTCAAGTTTATACAAAAGTTGGACGATGGAGTAGGCAGGTAACATGACACATACCATAGATAAAATATGTTACCTATGTGAGTACTTGAGCATCTTAACACTGTTACTTGTTGTTAGTAATAAATAATACATAACTAGGTGTATACCATATTTATTAAGTATTAAATATGTAAATAAAAACAAAGAAATCAGATCTTCTTCCACTTATTGACTAGCATAGCACATAATCTATGTTTTAATTATAATAATTGTACTAAAAATAGAATTTAAAATCAAGAAAATAATTATAGTTTGTTTAAATTAAGGTATTAAATACTTATTTACTAATAAAGTCATGTGTACCTTATCAACATATTTTTTTCAACGCAAGTAAATTATTTTATGATTCGTTAAAATAATAGTCGAATCAAGCTGTAAGCAGCAACTTTTAATACAATTTAAAATAACGACGAGTAAATAAACCTATTTAATTAATCATTATAATATGTTTAGACCCGTAATGCAGTTCACATCATAGCATGAGATTCTAAAATCTATTTTTTTATGTTTCGGCTACACGGATATATAATTTGTTGACAATCTTTCGTTTTTATCTTTTGTTTTGTTTTGTATTTATCTTTCGTTAATTATAAGTACAGTCTCATTCGATGTACCTTAATTTTAGGGTTCACTTCATAGTATTAACCTAAGGTCCTAATTTATTATTTAACTTCTTATAAGAAAAATATTTTAATGCTCAAATATTATAGCACTAACATCTAAATCGCATAAATATGGTTTACTTCTCCTTTCTCACTAACCGTATACCACATGCGGGCGGCATATGAAAATGATTTCCCACATGCGGTCCCTGTGGCATGCGTTACAGAATTCTCCCGCACCCCGCATGCCGGTGCTAACGACCAATAAAAATAACTCCCTGTATGTGGTCTCCGGGGCATGTGTTATAAAACTATCCCGCACCCCGCATGCCGGTGCTAACGACCAATAAAAATAATTCCTTGCATGTGATCTCCGTGGCATGTGTTATAGAACTCTCCCGCACCCCGCATGCGGACGCTAACGACCAAAAAACGATTCCATGCATGCGGAACCTGTGGCATGCGTGACAGAGCTCTCCCGCTGCCCGAATGCGGGCGCCAACGACCAAAAAAACTGACTCCCGCATGCGGTCCCTGTGGTATGCGTTACAGAATTCTCCCGCACCCCTAACCAGAATGCCAACCTATAACGATAAAACGACCTGTATAAATGCGCCATAATGAATTGTATTATTATTTTGAGATTTTGATGTTAGTCCCATAGAAAAAGTTATATTTGAGCAGTAGAATGAAGTGAAATGAAAATGAATGAATCCGAGAAGGAAGTTTAACAATAAATTAGGACCTTTATGAAAACAAATTATACAATTTCAAGCTGACAAACTTTAAGATTTGTTAAAAATTTTTCATAAATTTTGACGGCAATAAATGAAATCCTCTTTATCGTCTTATAGTCGGTCGTTTGGCTTATTCGACGACTGGAACATGAGGCGGTCGTGTGAAGACAGTATGACGACCGTGCAACCGACCA
The DNA here is from genome assembly GCA_963576865.1 of Anania hortulata. Lineage (NCBI taxonomy): Eukaryota > Metazoa > Arthropoda > Insecta > Lepidoptera > Crambidae > Anania > Anania hortulata. The sequence continues at coordinate 17,766,937 of OY756398.1, read as the reverse complement.
ATCTTAAGTACAAGTCTTCATTCTCTCTTGATTAATACCACTAGTTCTAGCAGTCCCGGTCTGTTATATCCTTGTACCTGTAACATCAAAAACATTTTTATTAAAAATAAATAAATAAAAGAAATTAACATCGTGTTACGATTGTTAAGACACAAATAAATATCAATTAATTTTGTCAAGGGCGTCCCTTCGCGTGCCACTAAAAATATTCAAAATTGTTTTCCATTATTTTTCCGGTCTGCCACGGGTAAGTGGAACGCGAAGGGTAGTATTTAATAAATATGCGAATAAGATTGATAGTTAATATGCCTCAGACAAGACAAGCAGTCATAGTACCAGATATGAGGATTTGCAAAGGGCGTTTGCCAGCACACCCAGTCTTGAGACAATTTAGAAGTTCAAAAGCATTTCCTACGTCACCATCGTCTTTGTTTTAGTTGTGTAATCAAAAATTGATCATAATTAAGAGGGATAAAACGTTTTAATAAAAAAAATCTTTGCGTATTTGTATGCCTACAAGTAAACATTGATAAATGATTGAGTATTGTGAAAGGTGCTAATAAGGTCATGAGGTTATTAACCTGCTTACTCATAAACAGCAAACAGTATTGGTATTTTAAAAACGTAGTTCCCTTCACAAACTACAACATATACTATATTATATTTGCAAAATTGTCTATTCTAGATTAAAATAAGCTTTTAAAATATGCATGCTGTGTTTACATAAGTAGTTATGTAATAACCCTATATTATTAGTGCTTAACAACATTGTAAATGAAAAATTGTAACAATTGACGTTTTTTCTATAACACAAGTGCTTTCCAGTTAAAACTAGCTGTTCCGGCAAACTTCATACCGCCATTTTCTTTTTTTCGTATTTTTATAGTTATTCTGCTATTCGAGGCGGAGACAAATTCAATAAAAAAGAAATCATAAAAAACGGTTCAGCCGTTCTTGACTTATAAATGTATCTTTTGTTTTATATTTAGAGATAAGATTATTTATTAATTGTTGGTAAACCTAATTAAATAAATCTAATGAAAACAAAGTAAGTACGACTAAGTTAAACAAAATAGATTATTGTTTCATTTAAGGCGACGGGTAAGGCAAGTGACCTTGAGCATGTTGCGTCGATTAAAGTGACTTCTATTACGTGCCTAAAATAATACAAATGCTTCTCGCAGACTAAGCATCCACCCGTTGCGCTCCTGTGCAAATAGATTATCATTGCGAGCAAAATATCCGCTAATGGAAAAGTAGGTGCTAAGAGTAAAATCCATTACAAAACCTTAAAATTCTTAATTTTTTGACTATTTGAAAAAAAAAGGTTTACCCTAAAGGCACGAATGTTATAAATAACTAAACCAACTTTATAGATAAACAAAAACATCGTTATAATATAAATGTGTACAAGCTCGCGATATTTGCGGTTTTTTGAAATACTTTTTAGTTTTTATAAGAAATAATAACTAGTATTTAGATACAACAGGAAAAACTTCAACATATAAGTTACATGATACTTATATTTATTTCCACATTCTATATCTAGTATTTTGGCCAGAAAACTTGTCCAAAAACACCTCTTTTACGTGTATTCTCCTTACCCTGCGCCTTAACGTTTATATGATAATAACTTAAGTAGTACCTCACTGCTAATAGTACAGTTCTTCTAATAATTATGTTATTTATCCTCTAATGTTATAAAAACTTGTATTTACAACAACTTTTTATTATGTGTGTTCCATTATTAATGACATACGAGTATGTAATTGCGCCGGCGCAGTTATTATACATGTAATAAACAACAAAGCTGGGTTAGTATAGTAAATAACTATAATTGTCGTAATAAAACATACAGACGGATATATTATTTTGTTAGTAATATAGTGTTATTAGAAAAGAAAACAGTTGTTAGGAGTTTTTGTTACTTACGTATAATTTATTTGAAATAGTTGAATTATGATTTTAATACCCTTAGATTTTAATTTTGTAAAAGTTTGGTATAATAGTATCAATATAAATAATAATATATATTTCAACAGTTATATTGTCTTAAATTCTATTACTCCTACAATATTTTTTACTATAAAACTAACTCTGAAATCGCAAAAGAATTTTATCCCTATAGTCCCCATACTAAATAGCCTATCACAGGTCTGATGTAGGTTGGATGCATGGAAACGTTAAACTTTTGAGATTCTGATGATTGTCACATATTAAAAGTTGTTGTATAGTAGAATAAATAAATAATCTATATATATAAATAAATTGCTGTTCGTTTGTCTCGCTAAAACTCGAGAATGGCTGGACCGATTTGGCTTATTTTCATCTTAAAATATTTGTGGAAGTTTAGGGAAGGTTTAAAAGGTCGGAAAACATTTAAAAAATGCAAGGAAAGTAATAAAACAACTATTTTATTTTCCTATACAAACTGTTCCTACCTGTCAAACGAATTGGCGGAACGAAGTTCGCTGGGTCATAGTAATAAATAATTAAAGCTCTAACTATAGTATTATAGAAATCAGAAATAACAAACTGAGACAACATAGAAAAGTTCTCTTTATACATTGAACGCCGGGAATCGAACCCGAGATCTCAAAGATGGCGACGCCAAGTACGGCGTACTCGCCTATCGGCTACGGAGGTCATCAATCACTCCTAAAAGGAAGTCAACTAAAAAAATAAGACCTTATATTTTCTTTAATTGCTATACTATAAAAACTACCAAATACTATACTACACATTAGCAGTAGATTATGTACTGTCAAGGGATCACAGATGTTTTTTTTTTTTTTTCATGATATTCAATATATTCAATATATTTATTGCATTCTATAATGTTACACAGGTGTTATAATTAGATACATAAAATAGATCATTTTAGACCCTGTAGGGCACAACAATAAGATAGGTATTGTGGGCAGAGAGGATGACGCCATGCATAATTAGATCAATTTGTTTATTTTAAGAAGTTGTAAAGAATTAAAATAATTAAGAAATCATATGATAATTATTGAATAATTTATTGAATAACATAATCAAATAAATAGTATTTTTAGGCATTTAAATATTTATTTATCTTTGGATTTCATTTATTGTTTTAGATTGTTGTCATTTAAGTATTCGTTTATTATGTAATAACATTTTTTATTAACAATAATTTTAATTTGTTTAAATATTTTTATAAGCACCCTGTATATTAATAAAAAATACTTACTCTTCACAAGTAATGCAGCCTATGGGTCTCGGCATCATGACCTGGTTTTCAGGACACATACCACTTCTCGCTATGAATCTTTTCCTTCGGATTTTATTTACACTATCACTTTCTATTAAATTCACTAGATAACTATGAACTGCATTAGATTTCACTATACTATCTTTATCTTCATTAGAAGAAAATTCTTTTGTTTCTAGTATATTCTCATTTTGCAACAAGACTAGTTTATTGTCGACTTGATTTTTTTTTTGCAAAGGAACTGCCCCGCATACAGCGACGATTATTAGTATGAAGAACATTTTTTTTCCTTGTTGACACTTGTTTCTGGCTGAGGCTCAGTGAGGACTGACCCACTGTGAACAGCGATTCTTTTATAAAGCTTTTTATCCTCAAGACACTGAGTCATACCACTGGTTCCCACCAGGGAATCCACTTGATTGTATTTGCGAACAAAAAAGTAATTTGCGTTTTGTACTTTCATAGTTGACGCCTATTTTAGGATTCTGTAAAATGTTAAAATGAAATAGTTAAATAACCATTAAAAAATATAAAAAAATACAAAAAATATAAGCACGGTAATGGAACCTATTCTTATTATTAAGTAGTAGTAGTTTGTTGGTCGGGTACATTCTCTTTACAAGGTGAAATAATACATAATAGGCTTACATAATATTTTGTAAATCACGTAAAAAGAAACAGATTTTTTTAATTGATGATCTTTATCCAGAGTTCATAATATGAAGTCCAGGAATGTCTAGCGTAGCGTACGTTATAGGCTGGGCATTATAATAATAGGAACTTTATTGCATCCATAATGTACATTTGGATGTTACATTGATGACGTATGAAATGTTTGACGAATCCGGTGAAACCTGAGACCTAATTTCAGATATTTCAAAATCTAATTTTGACGTTTATACGTTACTCACACAAACGTCAGGTACATTACTAATGTTAATAATAAAATTATTTTCAAAATTAAATAATTAAATATTATACTAAATTAAATTATACTATTCTGGGCACCTTTAACATTTCTGTGGGAATGGGCGATGTTAGGTTTTGATAAATTTTTATTTCATACATTTTTTATTTTGTATGTCTTTTATGTACATTTTGTAATATATTATTATTTGCCTTATATTTAGTTTTAAGCTGTATATTTATTTGTATAAAGTATATATAATAGTATTGTATTATCATTAAGTTTAGTTCAAATAGTTTGTTTAGTTAATGAAAAAGATATTTAAAATTTTTCAAAATCAGTATTCTTATAAACTTAAAATATGCCGTGAAATTGCAAAAAATCGTAATGCAAATAAATAAAAAAAATACCTTTTTTACGTTGTTATATTCTCAGTCGCAATACAAACTATAGTTGCATTTTTGATGTTACTGAGCCGGATCAAAACCGGATTATGACTACTTATCATTTACAGAAATTGGGCTTCGGAATTACGAATACGAATTAGTGATGAATACTAGCTAACCGGACCGGCTTTGCACGGGTGCGTGCAGTGAAATGAACATTTTTTTGATAGTTATCCTTATGAGATAGACATCGCCGATTTTTCTGTAGACTTTTTAAGAAGATAGTTTACTATATTTTGTGTAAAGTCCTCTATTAAATTAGGATTTTACTTAACTAGTTCCTTAAGCTATAAATAATGCAGTCTTATTGGTATTAATTCGAAAAATATGTCTCTCTTAAATACATAAACGGTTTAACCAATGTTAGTAATGTATACTGAAAGTATATTTTAAAGATTTAATTACAAGACATTGCCCTTTCTCTACTTTCTATAAATATGACATGATTAAATATAAATCTTCGGTAAGAAATATTCTAAAATAAATATTTTTCAGAACCCATTGCGTTGCTGAACTAAGTTTACAAATAGACATTTAGATCGTCTTTGATATATATAATTATTGGTGTTAATTTTAAAAAGAGCTAAGTAGTTATTAGGTCATTATCATCATTATTTCAGCCATAGGACGATCATAGCTGAACACAGGCCTCCCCCGATAACTTTCATCGGGGGGGATTGCCGATACTCGTCACGCTTGGCAGGCGGGTTAGCAAACGCAGTTTATCATAACATTTCGCACGCAGACGCTGCGGCCCGTCTCGTGCTACAGGAATTAGTCGCCTCTTACGACACGCCTCCTGCTGGCAGTGGGGAAGTGTATTCTTTACGGCCGTCCCCACACGGCACAGTTATTAGGTGTTTTAAAGTAATAGATAACAGTTAAATAAACGTTTATTTTACTGCATAAATTATATGCATTGATAACATTATATTTAAGGTTAAAAAGAAAGTAGGTTTTTACCTAATCAAGATAGACAACATTCAGGCGCTAACCTACAAGTGTATTCGGTATGTACATTAATTAACAGTTAATCTATTTGAGGACCAATTACGTAGTTTGACGAAATCGTATCGGCTATGATGAGTCAATCTCGCGCAGAGGTCAGTACCGCTCGTCGCACGCGCCGTGTGATTCACGCATTCATATGATAGCTTCTGCCGCAGTAATTGGTTTGTCACAAAAGGACTTTAAACTTCACACAAATTCTCCCGCCCGAAGTTGTGCAATTTTACCCTAAAAGTAACTAAGTACTAAAATCTTCTTCTTCATCTATACGGTCAATCCCGGTTGCGTCCAAAGCTATTGCTTTGGAGCCCAAGGTCCTCTTTCCTTGATTTACTCCTCCACTTCGCACGGTCTTGAGCGTCTCTAGTTGTGAGATCATTGGCACGCATGTCAGCCCTCACAACGTCAAGCCAGCACTTCTTGGGTCTACCTCTTTTGCCAGGACCTGGCGGTGGCGGCATGGCCAGACATTTGTTTCCTACGTAGCTTGCCGGTTTCCGCAAAACATGGCCGTACCAGCGTAGGCGACTCTCCTGCAGTTTGTCTGCAATATCACGGACACGAAGGCTACCGCGGATGCGCGAGTTCCTCACGCGGCCCTTTCGCGTGACTCCGCACATCCACCGCAGCATATTCATCTCCGTGACACGCAGCTCCTGCTTTTGTCGCTCAAGTAGCGACCATGCTTCGCTGCCATATAAAAGGACAGCCTAATGATGGACTTATAGACTAAGTACTAAAATACGCCCTCAAAATAAAAACAAATCTAACGGCACCAGCTAGATCTTTAAAATCTAATATTTACACGGGTCCTATAATCAACCTCCTAAAACATAAAGTCCAACCTTAAGCTTTCACACTACAATATTTTGAAACAATCTATATTCAACGATATCCCACGACATGGGCTAGATGAAAAAAAACCCTATTGCAATTTGTCAGTGTCATTAATATGTATACCCTTGCGAAATTACAACTTCTTAGTACTAAGTGTATCCGTAAGCCGCAGACAGACAGATGGAAGGACATGGCGAAACTATGATGGTTCCGTGTTGCCGACGGAACTCTAAAAAGATGACTGCTAAAAGCGATAAATAGTTTTCGCATTATGTTGTAAAAGGCATGGACGTACAATATTACCTACATGGTCATCATGTTACATAAGCTACTATGAAAGTAAAGTATATTTTAACAAGCATAGCGTGCTTACAACAAGTCATCACGAAAGTAAAGCATACTCTAGCAAGCATAGCGTGCTGACAGGTCATCACGAAAGTGAAGCATACTCTAGCACGCATAGCGTGCTGACAGGTCATCACAAAAGTGAAGCATACTCTAGCAAGCATATCGTGCTGATAGGTCATTACAAAAGTGAAGCATACTCTAGCAAACATAGCGTGCTGATAGGTCATTACAAAAGTGAAGCAGCGGTTATTTTTCATCGTCGATTGTGAAGGTGGTGAAATATTGCAAGTTGGTAGGTACCTTACCTCATGTTTGTTAAAGTGAGTCCAATTTAACCGCAGGTATGCGTAACAAGTTTCCCAGCTAAGCGTCCCAGAGACGTCATTTAAAATGACTTGCGAATCGAGTGGTCCGTCCTGTGTTTCCTTTCATTCAGTTCAAGCCCTTAAGCCTAACACTTGCCTGTTTTTTTATGTGTTGTTTTACTTCAGAGTCTATATTATATATATTACCGTTTTACAAACTTGATATCGTAGTGGCACAGTGATTAGATTTGGGCGAAAAGGGTTTTAGGTTTGATTTCCGGTTCGGGTAAATTCAAAAAAATGTTTTTTTAAATAATTGGCTCAGGTCTAAGTATGCTGGGAGATGGCAGGAAATATAACTGTCTGGTAGGTACTTCATAACACAAGAAGATTAATTATTTACTATGAGACCTTGATAATTTATATATTTACTAGCTTTACCCGCGGCTTCGCCCGCATGGAATATCATGCATAACATGCATGCATATTCATAATAACGGCATGAAAAATAGTAGCCTATATTCTTTCCTAGAGTTCAAGCTTTATTCGTTCTAAATTTCATCAAAATTGGTTAAGCGGCTTAGGCGTGGACACGTAATAATATTAATATGGATATGCATCTATTTACCATGTACTCTATGGTTTCATCATTCTATTTACCGCTATTACGACATACTTAAAACAAAATCTAATCGAACCCGGGACCTCAGAGATAGCGAAACCAAGTCCAGTATGCTCACCTCTCGGCTACGGAGGTCGTCCTATAATATCCACTATTGAAACTTTAGGCTTAGTTCCATGTTTACTGTTTTGACTAATGTTGTTACTTAAGTATCTCGTATATACTTACATAATCACTTATAAAAATAATTATCATTCTGTGAATAAAATAATTATTGAGCCCTTTAAAATTATGACAAACAGACGACGTAGGCTTAGTAATAAGGTCATGACGTCCATTGTACTGTCAGTGATGCCATAATATACTGGGACATCATACCTACTCGATTCAGAGAATTGTGTGTAGTCAATTAGATCGTTGTCGCAATAGGGGACCGCGTTTGATATAGAGCCCTTCGATGACTCACAAGGGACCCAATGGGATAGCGTCCTTTGCCCTATCTAACCAGAATCTGATGGAAGCGTCAATGGTACCTTAAAATAACCTTGTGATTTTCTTTATCGCACTTTTTAAAGGAATGTTTAACATAAAGAATAACAATGGCAAGACAAGCTTTTAACGCAAAAAGTCTTTGATTATGGCAATATTATCAAGCTAAATAAGCAAAAATAAAAAAGTGTACATTTGGAGCATTTGCCTTGTATAAATAAATAAATTTGTACAATATAACATACATTGCTTTGATTTCAAGGTAAGTAACTAAAGCAATGTGTTATAGAAATATAAAAAAACGGGGGTACCACAACACCCAGCACCGAGACAATATAGAATAGTTCGTTTTCTACATTGATCCTACTGGGTATCAAACCCAGGACTTAAAAAAGTAATGCGACTGAAAATGGGGAGAAAATAAACCTTACTAATAGTTTGTTTTTATTACGAACTATAATTGCATTTTAACCGACTTCAAAAAAGGAGGAGGTTCTCAATTCGGTTGTTTTTTTTAATGTTTGTTACCTCAGAACTCCGCCATTAAACCGATTTGAAATATTCTTATCTCAATTGGAAGGGTATACTTCTAGATTGGTCCCGTTTTTTCCTAAATTAAATTCTGATTATGGGATCCATGAGGAATTGAGGGAACTCCTAAAATATTATAGGTATACATACTTATAGCGATTTTAGTATATTCAACAACAAGTCAAGCATTTGCATTCAGAAAGTATCATTTGGTGAAGTGAAACTGATAAAGAAGAACATAGATGGCCACAATAGCATTTCACAAGTAGATATCTTCATTAAGACAGTTTTAGCTTCGTCATAGTCGACAGATCAAATTTTAATAAACGATTCTGGTGAAAATGGTACAATCAAACTGATCTGATGACGAAGGTGAAAGGTAAGCACCGGAATTCTGTGATAAAACAATTTATCAGAGCCGTGTTTGGAGTTTTTTGAATCGGCAGGAGATGCCCTTTAGTTTTACCTGTAATTATATAACAGATCGCCATTTAGTTTGGAGAAATAGATAATAAAATGTGTGTACAGCAGATATAATGTGTTTGCACACTTATCATTTCATCTTGATGAGAATTTATCACAAAAAATTGACAAACAAAACAAGTTTTTAGGGTTCCGTAGCCAAATGGAAAATAAACGGAACCCTTATGGATTCGTCATGTCTGTCTGTCTGTCTGTCTGTCCGTCCGTATGTCACAGCCACTTTTTTCCGAAACTATAAGAACTATACTGTTGAAACTTGATAAGTAGATGTATTCTGTGAACCGCATTATGATTTTCCCCTTTAAAAAAAATTGAATTACAATTTTTTTTTTTCAAAAATGATATTGAGGTTCCTAATATCATTTTTTTCTAAACTGAATAGTTTGCGCGAGAGACACTTCCAAAATCGTAAAATGTGTGTCTCCCCCTGTAACTTCTAAATTAAGAGAATGATAAAACTAAAAAAAAATATGATGTACATTACCATGCAAACTTCCACCGAAAATTGGTTTGAACAAGATCTAGTAAGTATTTTTTTTAATACGTCATAAAGCGTAAACCGCAATTTACACTATTAAAACATCGATCAAAGTTACAACGAACTACAAGAACTTTTATATTATGTTACTTGCTGCTACGGAACCCTTCATGGGGAGTCCGACTCGCACTTGGTCGCTTTTTTTTAAAAAACGACTATAAAAATGCTAAACATAACATTTAAACAAGCAGTTTTGAGTTTAAGAATACCGTTTTTAAACCTAATATTACTGGGACTGGATCAAAACTGGTTGCGACTACTATTGAATTAAGAAAGCTGTTGGCAGCTTGCTATACCAGTCCCTTTAGGATGTAAATAATGTAGGTGTAACTAATAATGCTTCTGAGAAACAAAATAATATTATCGATTGAATATACGTCGGCGTATCGTCGTAAGAGGCGACTAATTCCTGTAGCACGAGACGGGCAGCAGCGTCTGCGTGCGAAACGTTATAAAAAACTGCGCTCGCCAACCCGCCTGCCAAGCGTGTATTGGCAATCCCCCCCCAATGAACGTCATTGAGGGAGGCCTGTGTTCAGCAGTGGACGTCCATGGCTGAAATGATGATGATGATGATACGATAAAATAATTTAAAGTTGTAATACCTCTTTCAGGATAGATATAGAAGCCAATAACTAGTAACTATTATAGTTTTTCTACTCAATGTATTTTGTTACTGGAATAAATGACTTAGGACTTTAAGACTTATTCAACCAATACATGTCACTATAATAAATTTGTAAAATTAGATTTTCAATTGTTGCAAAATCAATAAAAAAATTGTCCGCTGAGTTAGGGAAACAGTGACGTCAAAGTTTGCCATCGCCATACAAATTATATGGAAGAGTAACGTTAAGACAGTTTTTAAAAAGTATGTCAATTGATTAGTGGTGTAAAATACCGTATTGTTTTTTTACCAAAAATGCTCCGATTATTTCACACCTAAGTAGGTAATATTATACCGCTTGTGTTGTATTCAAATTGATTCATTGATAATATGTGACGTAGAGCTCACACCCACTCCATTGCGTATTCAGTAGACGTGTTCATTATTATTCATTAGCAGTGGGTCAACCACACTATTGCAGGGGGTTTCTTTAACGTTTTATGGGGAATTTTTAAGCGTCACGCGCGTTTTGTTGCAATTATTTTGATGGTTCAATTAATTTAAATCATCATCATCATCATCATCACAGCCATATGGCCTCCACTGCTGAACATAGGCCTCCCCAATTGAATAATGTCTCGAATCTATAAGGTAGGAATTCTAAGGTTTGCGTCCTGGAATAAAAGCACATTGATGCATACATATATATATATTTATAACTGAATATTCCTATATTTTTATTAGTAAGTTTAACTGTAAGATTTAAAAAGAGTAAATTGACTCATATGTATTTTTTGGTAACAACCGATGGAAGTAATAACATTAATTAATTATCTCATTTGAGCAATGTCCTAAACGATAATAAACCTTTTATATTCTTAAATAACAAAACTACTAAAATAATGATGTAATTTATGATAACTCAGTCATTGTAAGGTATATTACAGGGGGTTGAAAATTGCCTGAATTGCTTCGAGAAAAGGATGATGCCATTTTTTTGCTCGACTTATAAAATCAGCCAAAAAATAATATTTTGTATTGATTTTAGATGAAATTTGAAATGTTATCCATACTAAACCAAAGACTTGTGACAGATGTATGGTATTTCACATTTGTGCCTATATTTTCGGTAATACATTTAATAATAATAGTATGCCTATATACGTCCCACTGTAGGGTACAGGTCTCAACTCAACTATGAGGTGGTTTGAGATAATAATATACTCTACCACGCGGGTCCAGTGCGGATTAGTGGAGGGGTGTCGTAAGGTCTGTGACTTAACCTTACTGTCAGATGTTACTAAGCCGCCCTGTGGCCTCTAACTGAGCTTCGCGACTAGTATTTACGATATTAGTTGGGACCAATTTTTAACGTGCCTTCCGAAGTACGGAGATGCTTGTGTTAAATGTCAATAAATATGGTTGGTCACCCATCAAATCACAACCGCAGTTGGCTTAACTTTGGTAATCACTACCAAAACGCTGCCACCACTGAGCTACAAGTTCTCGTAATTAAATAACATAATTTATAATATCTTTCCAGACATTTACGCACTCCATCGAGATCAGCTCGCAGAAGCTTATGGCAGAGAAGCAGAAAAGCGACCTGCTGCTCTCGCGCATGCTGCCATTACCAGTGCTGAGGAGACTGCGCGCGCAGCGGACGGTACCAGCGGAGTCTTTTGACGCGGTCACCATCTTCTTCAGCGACATCGTAGGGTTCACCACCATATCTGCTACAAGTACACCCATGGAGGTCATCAATATGCTCAACATGTTGTACAGGTATGAATAATTCTGCCTTTCAACACAATAACCTCACTCATTATAGAGGCAAAGCCCCTATGGTCTTATCATCATTTCAGCATCAGGACTTCCACTGCTGAATATAGGCCTCTTTTAATGATTTCCAGATTAGCCGGTTTGAAGCGGCCTGCATTCAGCGGCTTCCTTCAACATTTACCTGGTCGTCTGTCCACCTTGTGGGTGGACATCCTACGCTGCGCTTGCTACGTCTATAGCTATGGTCCTATGCCTACTTCATACATTGGGGCCCAGTGCTACCTATTGATGTAATTCAACCAAAGGGCTGATGATAATATGATCTATCCCCTCATGCCTGGCTGCTAAACCATGTCCAGCCATATATGACAAGTTCTTACTAGCTTTAAAATTGTCGTCGCTAATAATGTACGAGTTTACGTCTTTATCTGCCCACTGCGATTTATCTTTAGAAAGAAGAAGAAGAAAATCGTTTATTATTCATAAAATTTAAAAAACAATATGTGATTATAAAAGGCAACACAGTGAAAAACAATAAATTATGATTGAAATGATAAAATACAAGAATAATGCTACATGTAACGAAATAACAAGCAGCAGTAGAAGTTCAGTGCCTGTAGTAGGTAGTAGTGTTAAATTAAACTTTGAACTTGAACTTGAACTAAAATTAGTTGCCGCTGTGCCTCAACTGTTACTTTAATTTGCAGATTGTTCGATGAAAAAATAATGGAATACAATGTATACAAGGTAGAGACGATTGGCGACGCTTACATGGTTGTGTCCGGACTTCCACAGAGGAATGGTACGTTTTCTTCTATTACCCATGTAACTGCAAATTTTATCAAATCCAAAATAGAACGTAAAATTTACTTAGATGTACCGTAGGTTATCAATAAAGTTTAAGATGTAATCCAGTTGTGGCTAAGTCTGAATTTAAAAATAATGTGCAAGTTAATAATTATGGCGGCGTTGGTATGGTTACAAAACGTACTAACTATGTAGATTATTAGAAACTGAGAACATTCCAATTAATAATGATATCCGATATACTAGCAGATGTTTGTGTACGCTGAAGATTATAAATATATTTTATACTACCCACTCCTCAATAATGAGAGGTGAATTCCTCCTCAGTCTGGGAAATCCCGGTTTCAATGATACTCAGCTAGACAGCATACAGCTGTAATACATTATATGTTAAATATACTTATGCATATCATGGGATTTCCCGTAACGAAACTTGTATAGTGAGAGTGAATTGATAATTGCACCACTTGCCGAAATGTTAAGGTCAAATTAGTAATTAAAACAAATGCTCGAAGCACTTTTGATTTCAATCGCATCAATAAAACAGAATTTTAAAAGTTATAGCCTGTGTTTCTTATAAGTTTTGTACTAACATTTGTCATAACTGAGTCCTTCATTTGAATTTTACTTCTGGGTTTTTGTGAAGATCCTTTCGTGATTTCTGTAGCATTTACCTAATAGGATAATGTAGTCTAAGTAAATCTCATTAATATTCTTCACACAAAACACGAGCAATGGATTCTCAGTAGCACTTCCCAACCAGTCATGCATACGTAGGCACATACGAACAATTTCAGAGATTTTCAATAGAACAGTGCAAGTTGCAATTGATGTTGGGCAATCGCAGATTGCAAAATGTCAGTTTGGTTGCTGCTAATAAAGAGCTTATAAAGACACCTTTAAAACCACAACACATAACAGTTTTTAAGACCACATCTTTGCGCTGAATTGTTGGGATGTTGTTACGTACCTAGAACTTATTACTTGTTGGTTGACACATAGTTCCTTCACTCTGCTCTACGCTGACCAACACCTAATTTATATGCCAGGTCTGAAAATATTTAAGTGGTTTAGTTTGCAGCCGTTATTTTAGCAGTAGTCGCTATCCATTTTTGATCCGGTCCCAGTAACGTTAAAATCAAAACCGGTATTGTCTTAAACTGACAACGAAACAAACCAAAATGAGTTTATTTTCACATTATGAACAGTTTCACAGACACAATTATGAACTTTTTGTCAATTTTACATCATATTATAGCTTTATGAGAATATCGTTTTGATAGTAATGAAAGAACCTGTTAAATTACATCGATTGGGATGAAGCCCTTTAGGTCACCTTCAGGCACGGTAACGGTGCGTGCGTGCGTGAGAGCGTGAAAGAGATTGCACACTGTGAACCGGACTTTTCTCATACAGTTACAGGGTTACATTGCAAAGGGGTGCCAAATCTTTAAGAGTGGCTCAGAATCAGTAACTTAATCGAACTATGCAAAGAACAAAAAAAGAATTTCACATTAAATTATTTCTATCCGCTTTTTTTCGGATATTTTAAAGTAATTTTCTTTCGTAACATACGATTATTAAAAATAATAACGATTAAGACGCTTATTTATGTTGTTCCCTTGATCTTTTTTTAAAAATTTGGCACCCCTTTGCAATGTAACCCTGTATATCCCTTATCTGAATGTCAACCTCCAGGAATCAGCCTGTGAGACATGATACACATGCTGAGACGGGGACATTTTTGTACGAATATAATAAAATTATGTTCTATTGTCAATTCCATGCTAGTGTTAGCAGCAAAATAAACCCTAACATACTTGGTTTTCCCTTGTACTACAAGGGAAAACCAAGGATGTTAGGGTTTATTGGGGTATAGGGTATAGTGACTCTCCTTGTATTGTGGTACAGGTAACCGACACGCCTCAGAGATAGCTGACATGTCCCTGTCACTAATGAGGAGCTTGGAGGGCGCCAGTGTGCCCCACCGGCCTGATGAGCCGCTCAGGATCCGGGCGGGGGTCAACACGGGGCCCTGCGTTGCTGGGGTCGTGGGCACCACCATGCCTAGGTACTGCCTCTTCGGGGATACTATCAACACTGCGAGTAGGATGGAGAGCACTGGTGAAGGTAAGTGAATACGGGGTGAATTTGTTTAAGTGCTATTTACCTACTTAACCTAAATAGGTTATTATTCTACTTATTATTATTTTTCATTGACTACTGGCAGCTCGTCTAATCGTACTTTCTTACTTGTTTTAACTTTTTCGCTTTTTGATTCAAAGTAATAGAGACCTCAAAACTTAAACAGACATTTAAAGTACGATTCTAAATCCGGAAATGTTATTTACAATCGACAACTATATACTTAGGCCTATTACGAAAAAATGTCGGTTGTTAATTGTTTAGACGTATTACCTAATAAATTAAAATAACCATTCACTAGACAAACCGGCCAATCTGGAAGTCACTGGGGGAGGCCTATGTTCAGCAGTGGACGTCCTATGGCTAAAATGATGATGATGATAAGACAAATGGGAGCAACTGAAACTAGCCGTGTAAAAAACACGACTGTTATCAACTGCAGTCAAAGGTTTGACTCAAGAAGATGGTAGTTTAAATTTATTAAATAACCTCCGAACGAACGAAACGTTTTCGTAGTACTTCTCCGAATCCGAGAAATGTGAGTCCAAAAGTAGCTCTAGTTGTTTGAAAGTTTCAAAGCAAATAAAGAAAGAAAATAGAGAGAATAGACAAAATAAAGATAGATAATTCAGATTCAACAATAGTAGGTACTAAGGCTACTTTGGACCGAGATTTCTCCGACACGGATCGGATATAGCGTCTAGCCGGCTGGACAAATCTGAATGGTTGATGAATAATTAAGTGAAATCACTAAATAATTCCCTGTATAAATACAGGGAATTATTTATATTAATTATTTATTTATATTATTAAAATAAATAATTTCCTTGTTTGAAAAGAGATTCTAAGAAACGTGTTGGTAGCGCTAGCCTAATTATTTTTGTGAACGTCTACTATAAAATGGAAATACCATATTTTGGTTCTCTGCGGATATAGATGACAAAATAAATCCTTAAATCGTCTTATACTTTGATACCAATGACACAAGGAAAACAATTTTACTTGAAAACATTATTCAACTGCTTCTGGTGGGATTCGAACCCACGACCTTTCGCTATCCAGGCGTCTGCTCTTCCAACTGAGCTACGGAGGACATAGTAATGTTGGCGAAACTCTCCAAGTGTTTATAGTTGTTAGTAAGCCAGCATTGTTTCATCAATGTCTTGGATTTTATACCCACAAACACCCAAAAGAAATATTATTGCAAATATTAAATAATCAGTTAAGATGAAATAGCTTAATCAATTTAAACTTTTTTAAACTAACATTATTGAGAATGCAAAAAAAACAAAAAAGTTAAAACCAATGACACGTCGCCCTTCGGCAAGAGGATTCGATAAAACCACAAAAACACAATTTCCTAATGTCGTAACATGTCGTGCATTTCTTCTGCATTGCGTATCCTATGATATCACTTATATGCGTCAGGCAAACTTCTCAAACTCAAGTAATTTATGCAAAATACGCTATAAATCGGACTACCCCTGATTTTGTAATATTGAATCATTAAGGATAATGTAGTAAACTACTTATGCACGTGAATTTGAAAAGTTTGAAAAGCATTATCAGTGAGAATTTAAAATGCAAATGGCCCAGAGCCGAATCCATGCAAAGGCTGATGATGATGAAGATTAGAAATTTTAAATTTTGATTGTGAGTTTTTTTGCTTGTGCCTACTATTACAAAAGAGCTAAATAGGCACGTTCCTAGTTGGTTAATTAATAAATAAACTGCATTTCAGTGTCATTGCATACCTACATTATTTCTGGTTTTGGTCTGCACTCTCTACTCCTCTCTGCAATACACTACCAATTTGTGCGTAAGATTTCCGGTACTAGAAAACTAATATCTATCTTACCTCATGTCTTCAATTATTCACTACCTACTGTAGCCCGACCCTAAGCCACGTAATATGTTGCAATATGTTGGGAATCCCTTTGAGCTTCGTAATTCTTTGCATAAATTAACTGCTGAGTAAGCGGTACCAGTTATAGCTTCTATTTTTAGCACGCGATGTGTATTTTGTTGATTTATTTACATTACTATCCTTTATGACGTCACTGTGGTTTAGTTTATGCAACATTTTTATAATCCGTCAGAAAGGTCTTGTTTCGTTCCGGTTAGAGCAAAATATGTTCGGATAGTTGCAGCATTATAATATGATTAATCATTCTTTCCAGCAATGAAAATCCACATATCCCAGTCGACTAAAAAGGCCTTAGATGAAATCGGAAACTACGAAGTGGAGTCTCGGGGTATTATCGAAATTCCGGTAAGTTGTAGTTTTACAATTTTAATAAGACAACAACTATTCCTCAATCAGTATTTATTTTATCATCATCATCGTGTCAGCCTATTGCAGTCTCTCAAAAAGCACGATGTCCCACTTTTTTCATCCCTTAACTGCCAGCCATCTTCCTAAAGTCGTCGGCTCATTGAGCTAGGTTTCCATCACTACGTTTACCAAGGCGTAGTTTCTACTTGAGAACGCGTTTACGAGTACTCCATCTTTCATCTGCGACCTTGATATTGCCGGTCCACTGCTATAAGTACCCATTTAGTATTCATTATTAATAAAAATCAGTCTAGCAGTTCTAGTAGTAATTTTAACAAATCTTGCTTAGCTTATGGTTTAAACTACGTCATAGTCAAAGCAAAACCTATGGGCTGCAAAATAGATGGATAAACACTTTATTGAACAAAAAACTTGAAAGTTTTTTACAAACAAGATGCATCATTCAGGCGGTTTTGTAGCTAAAGTTATCTCCACTAAGCTTTATTGCACATAAAATGCTTGATTCCAGGGCAAAGGCAATATGGAGACGTTTTGGCTGGTCAACAAAATCGGAGGCATTCAATCTCAGACGCCGATTAGTCGTCTAAACGACTACGACCCGAATCTCCTGGAGCTACTTATAAGACCTTAATTTTAAACTGTTCAGTAAAATAATTGCTATCTTTTAAATGGTGTAAGCCACAGGGGTATTTTCTAACTCCAACTTCTATCGGGATGACATTTGAAATTTGTTTCATCGAAGCAACTTTCAATAGATATTTCAAACTCGTAGTTGCTTACAAATGTCATTTTGGGATAGATGAATGATAATTTACACGAAGCCAGTGCTCGTGCACAGATGTTTATAATACTGAGTGTCCCAAAAAATAGTGTCAAGCTGAAACTGAGCAAGTGACAAACACCCTTATGAGTATCCAAATTCCCATCAGATATTTTGCAATTTTAACTAACAACTTTTTTATGATATTAGATCGATCTCTAATTGTTTTTATGTCTATAAAGGCACACTGTTCATATTATATTACGGAAAAAAAGATAACATAAAGGTACTAACTCAATAATCATTATCTCATATGTGCTAGGCTGGAAAAAAAACCTTGTTAACTAGATAATAGTGAACTGTACCGGAATTCGGGTAATCCTAAGAGAACTATGTCTCTGTCTTTGAAACAATTTTTGGAACATTCTTTTTTTGTATAAAGGTCTGTAGTAACGTGTAATTATGGCTGCCAGCACAGAACTGACATATGAATGTATTTAAACGGAGCCACCACTGTGCTAGTAGTTGGCGCCAAACTCACTAGAATACCAGCGCTGGCTCCATGTAAATTTGCCTTAAGAATAACACATTAGGCTCGCATACCTGGACCACGATAAATAGTATTGAGATCGCCAAGGAAGACAGTATTACAATGAGTAAAACTTGAGCAGCAAATTTGCTACGGTATGGGTGCATCGGGCGTTAAAGCGTTGTGCTTACCATTGCGCTGTAAGGGTGCAGATCTGGCAAATGCACTGCGCATTATGTTGCGAACTGCACACCACTTGTGCGCAATCTGACCTCTTAGTCTTTGTTTCTATATATCAAGAAGTAAGTAAAGTGCATACGGACGAAATGCACGTGAGTTTTTTAAGGACACCCAACAAAGTATACTTCTCAAAACATTCTGTAGTGTTACTTAACAGGCTATCACAAAAACATGCTTGACGACCTCCGTATATAGTCGCGAGGCAAGCATACCGGACTTGGTGTCGCAATCTCTGAGGTCCCGGGTTCGATTCCCGGTCGGTCAACGTAGAAAAAATTCCTAAATGTCTCTGGGTGTTGTGGTACCGTCGTTGTTTCTGATTTCTGTAACACAAGTGCTTTCACTAATTACCATAAGATCTGATGATGTTGTCCAATATTTATCTAATGATAATTTATTTTTACATAGTCTATTACTGGAAACATTTATAAGATAACAAAAAAGAAGATACTAGTAATTCACTTATCTGAAATTTTCGTGTAATATTTATTTAAATTTACGAAGCGAATAAGACATGTTGTAGTATTCTATACTTTCTACTCACTTTTTAATTTTGCTTTTTTATCCTTTCCACATCTTAATCTGAAATTTCCCAAAAAATCGTAAACATTTATTTCACTTTGACTTTTGCAAATGATTGACAATTCATGTCTACTTAGTCTTTCTTTTTCTAGCATAGTTTTTCTATACCGCCTATTTAATGAGGTTGTACTATAACTGTATTTTCTAAATAATCATTTATAATCGTAAGTCTGGATTTTTATATCTATTTATGTTTGTCTACTGAATATCTAAATTCTAAATTATAAGCTCTTGTCACACTCCCGAATTTTATACCTACAAGGAGGTTGTAATTTTGGTTAACAACCTCTTTGTCAGGATTAAAAAAGGAAAATTAAAAAGTGAGTAGGAAGTATAGAATACTACAATGTCAACGTTTAGAGAGTGCGCGCACTCGAGACTTTTGTCGCTGGGACAAAAAAGTTTTTGTCACTGTCGCGTCGCGTCTCCAAAGAGGGGTGCGCGCACGAAGGAGACAGAGACGAAACTTTTTTTTAAAATTCGAAGCGTCATTCGCTTGAATGTAGATTACCTTTATTTAGACAACTTTGACTCTGACAGCAGGATAAATATAATTTCTTTGCACTACGAAAGAGATATAATTTTAGCGTAAAAAATATTTTTTAATCTGTATCTGTACTTTTTTATTTAGGCGAGAGTTAGTAGGAGTTGTCATTTAAATGTAAGTGAAAAATTATTTACTAGTTTCGGAGAAAGATGGTTCGTATTGCTGCTCTTTAGGGTATGTGCTCGATGCTTGTGCAGTAAGTACTGCAGTAATTTAGTTAACAAAAACTTGTAATTTTAAAAAGTGAACAAGTAACAAAATTTAAACTTTTGAGCCGTATATTCTGTTCTTTTACTAGTAAAATCTAGATTCGGTAATTACAAATACAGTAATTTTGTTAACTGGGGATGCGAGAACACGATAAGTTTGCAGTAAAACTAGGATAATTCTTAACCTATGAATCTGGCAACACTGGCGGAGAGACACAACTTTGTCTAATGTTTTTCATTTAACTAAAAGACATTGGTTTTTATTTCGAAATTTCGATGGTCTTAGAAAAAGTTGTGTTTGAGCACCAAAACAAGACACTGAGTATTTGGATTAACATGGTGTTTAATTATTTTTATTTGTGAGGTCTAGAACCCAGAGCCGTAAAACCCAGTATTTAAAAAAAAACAAAGACACAATTTTGTCACCCGTGCTGGTCGGCGAACAAAAATGTCTCCCAGTTGTCGCGTCGCAACGTGCGCGCACCTCCATACATAACAGAGGACTTGATATGAGAGACAAAAACGTCGCAGCGACAAAGTCTCCCGTGCGCGTACTCTCTTACATGAGAAGATCGTGACATGCCTATACTGTGACTGGATTTTGTTAATAGTTGAGAAATGCCCCAGCTTAGTCCTGAAAGCCGTTGTGTGAAAAGCCAAATACCTAGATATCTTAGATAGTTTGGGTGTGTTTCTGCGAACCTTATATGATTTGCGCTAAAAAGGCATGTGAGCAGGCGCATTCGTGGCACAACCGCCAGATGTGTACGCACACTTACAAAGACACCTTTTACTGATGTGTTCAGAAGTGGCGCAAAAGCGCAGATTCACTGTAAGACTACCCTACGCTAAACGCCCCGCTGTAGTTTCCTGGGTCAAAAAACTATTATTCTATTTAGTCCATCAGTTAGATTATCAAAAAATATTGGGACCATATTTTGTCTTTTGTCAATCAAACAAAAAATATGAAGATAAAGTTTGGAAATGGGAGCACGTGACGTTACGCCTTGCTAAAAAGTGTCGTCTTCATAATTTTTTGTTTGATTGAGAAAAGAGAAAATACGTGTCCAATAATTTCTGTTAATCCAACTAACGGACTAATTAGATTTTTTTTAGGAAACTAGCCCATTGTCGGTCTTAAGGTTATTGATAATGGTAAAATAATATTAAATTCCGAAATATTGAATGTATAGGTAAGTTATTTGTTTGATATCTACGATATAGTATATGTATCGGATTCGCTATGCTAAAAACGAAAATGCACTGAAAGGATTTTTCCATCTTATCAGTAAGATTCGAATGTTGTTGCTGGATCTAGTGCCAAATTAAATTGGTAACTCTTAGAAAATTATATTGCAATAGTACTTAAGTACCTACCAAGTATTATTTGACAATAAATTGTCACCAATGCTGACATAGGTTTTTTTTCACAGAGCTTGTAGGTTTCGCGATATTGATAATTTTACACGGCATAGAGAACATAGCATATGAGAAGACGAACAGGTTACCTATTCTAAAATGTAAATATTATTAATTGTCACTGTATTTATTGTTATACATTTGTGCTAGTGTAGCAATGAGAAGTATGCAAATGTGTGTAGACGTCAAAATTGTGGAATAGTGTCATGACAGTGTTATCTCATTTCCAGTCAAAAATGTCAAAATATTTGTGTATGAGAATATGATGTACCTTTGAATGCTTCCACCATAAACACTCAAAGCACACAAGCGAAGCAAGGAAGAATAACACAGGTTTTTACGGTACAGGGAATATCTTTAGTTACTCAAATATCGATATCGTAAAAAAAGTTTAATGACATTATTATTGAGGAAGCGCGTTACTTTGTATGGAGTATTAGAGATTTTGCCCATGAAGTTGACCTGTTGACCTCGAAGTTCAACGAAGGTTACACGATCAGTATTTAATCAGTTTGATCTATCAGCCTGCCTCCCTAGCATAAGCATCAAAATACAACACAAACGTGATATATTGAAACCAACTGAAAAATATGATAGATATAGCCGCCATGTTGAATCGCCGTGCCGGTGACGTTAGATAAATGATCGCTGTTTCAATAAAAAATCAAAATGGCGGCTATATCTATCCTATTTTTACAGTCGCTATATCATATCATATTATATCGTGTTTTGGTGGTCTTAAGAGGCTGGTTCGATTATCGCCAAAATAGCCGTGTAAACTACTGTTTGACAGAATACTGATGTGGATTGATATAACCCAGCAAAATCCAGACGTATAGCTGCTGCTCTGCAATATTGTACACTATTGCTAAACTTATAGTTTAAGACGACGGTGTGGTGTAGTGGTTTGCGCTCCGGACTATAAAGCCGAGCGGTTGTGGGTTCGAAACGATGAAATGTGATGATGAGCACGAGTATTTGTACCCAAATTATGGACGAAACGTATTTCAGTATATTTATCCGTTATCTAGTCGCATTAGACGACCTCCGTAGCCGAGAGGCGAGTATACCGGACTTAGTGACGCTATCTCTGAGGTCCGGGTTCGATTCCCGGTCGGTCAATGTAGAAAAACAACTTTTCTATATTGTCTCGGGTCTGGGTGTTGTGGTATCGTCGTTGTTTCTGATTTCTGTATCACAAGTGCTTAAGCTACTTATCACAGGATCAGAGCAATGTATGTGATGTTGTCCATATTTATTATTATTATTATTACCACAAGCTTTGCTTAGTTTCATCATCATCATCATTTCAGCCATAGGAGGTCCACTGCTGAACATAGGCCTCCCCCAATGACTTTCATTGGGGGGGGGGATTGCCAATACTCGCCTGGCTTGGCAGGCGGGTTGGCGAGCGCAGTTTTTTATAACATTTCACACACAGACGCTGCTGCCCGTCTCGTGCTACAAGAGTTAGTCGCCTTTTACGACACGTCTCCTGTTGGCGGTGGGAAAGTGTATTCTTTACGGCCGTCCCCACACGACACAGTATTTGCTTAGTTTGGGGCTAGCTAATTGGTGTGATTGTGAGAACAATGTATTTATTATTTATGTATATATCGCTAATAAAATACTCGTTTGAAATGATTTTGACCGGGTAACCATGTCTGTAAACCCATCAGTCAAGACTGATGAAATACTGAGCGTATAATCTTAGTCAAAAGGATGTTGTGCATCAGCAGCTAATAACGTTGTTTTAAAAAGTGTCCTATTCTTTCGCACAACCTGTATGTACTATGTATATAATGTACTTTGTTTTATTTCTCTTATTGCTAAAAAATAATAAATGACAATGAATGACGAAAATGGTTAAGAGGATCAACAGTTAATTTAAATAACTTAACGAGGAGTGTATTATTAAAATTCATCACGTTGTGATTACTATCGAGAGATATTTTTATCATAGGGATCGACATATTATTTGCTATAACTTGTAGATAGCTTTAAATATGACATTACTGTAATGTCCCTTTAAGAATTTATGAAATGAATGTAAGATATTAAAATTAATGTTATGTTGTTAACTTTCTATACAGGGTGGAAACATTAAATTAGCAGCAGTAATTATCAAACTTATTTATAACGTTTTAGAGGTAATCGTTGTCACCTACGCAATAAACTAAGTAGTATTATTAAAGTTTATATTAATGTTGTCTTAATTTAAAAATATATAGGTATATTATAATTATTTATGTTTTTTAAATGTACATTTCATTTATTTAAATTTATTAAATTAATGCAGTGTTAAATATGGGACTATGTTCAGAAATAAATGAATTTTATTTACATTCAACTTGCAAACATTAATTTATCGTCTCCGCCCAGTATAGCGTTATAATTAGGCAATGTTATTAAACCTCTAAAGGTGTATCTATTATTCAAAGCTAGGTTCATTTAGTAAAATGCAAAAAATAATTAAATATCTCGCTACATTATTCGTTCGGAGCACATACATTATAGAGTAGAAATGTCATATGATTTGTACCAAAACTTTCCGCCATTTTTCAATCTGTATCTGTTGTTGCTGTGATGTTTTTGTGTGGGCAAGCGATGACAGGAGTTGTCATTTCATAGTAAATGTAAGTGAAAAATCACTGACTAGTTTCGGAGAAAGATGGGTTCGTATTGCTGCTCTAAGGGTTTGTGCTCGATGGGTGGTATTCGACTTGCCCGTTTTCGGTCTACTACTTACTAGGGTAAAGTACTGTCGACGCATTTGGCCACCGACCAATGCAGCAATGTAAATAGAAGGCCTACTACTAAAATTTTTCACTCGTTCCGACATAAAAACCTAATAAATTGAAATAACTGTTCCCTTGTGTCAATCCTTTGACAAAACATGACTAACTGAAACTAGCCGTGTAAAAAACACGACCATTTTCAATAGGAATGACGACTGGGTAAAGATAATGAAATATTAAACTTAATATTAAGTCCGTTAGTTAGATTATCAAGATGGACCCTCATTTTTTCTTTTGTCAATCAAACAAAAAATTACAAAGATAAAGCGCGTCAAAGTTCGGGAGTGGAGGCTCGTGACGTCACTTCTAAGTAGAAATTGTACCTAGGCATGACGTCACGCAATATTTCAAATCAATATATTACTGTAATACTGTAACTGTAATCACAGAAAAAATAAAAAATACATGTCCAATACTTTTTAATAATCTACCTACTAATACTATACACTAAATTGGTATTATGCAACACATAGCTTATTTTACGTTTTTAGCCGACTTCAAAAAAGGAGGAGGTGCTCAATTCGTCGGAATCTTTTTTTTAAATATATGTTAAGCGATCATTCGTTACTACGTTGGCCGATTTCGATAATTCTTTTTTTGTTTGAAAAGTAATACTGTCAGAATGGTTCCATATAAATTTGGTTAATTTCTGATGATGGGATTTATAAGAAAATTATCAAACATTGCCAACTGATTTTAGTATCTATCTTACCTAATATCTTTGCCAAATGTAAACCGATTTTGATGATTATTTTTTGAATAGCTTACTTATACTTCAAAGATACTATAATAAGACATTTTCGGTAAAAAATTCACCCCTAAGGGTGGAAAAATAGGAAATGAAATCGGTGTTCAGCAGTTAAATTATGTTTGCACTTGTAAGATTTGTTTTGATTAGGATTTATCACTAAAATAAGTTAATTTTATTAAAAAAATAAAAACCGACTTCAAAAAACTAAAACGCTAAAAATAATCTTAACACTTAAGTACCTAATCAGTTACTTTTGGAGTCGGTGCCAGTCGATGAGAGATTCAAATGTTTTCGTTTGCACCGACTCCAAAATTATTATATATCCTGATTAGGTACATAATATTAAGATTATTTTTAGCGTTTTAGTTTTTTGAAGTCGGTTTTTATTTTTATAATATATATATTGTATTACTAATACTTAGTTACAAATGCAACAAGAATGTTTAAAATGTTATAATCTACCTGATAGACGAAGAAAAAAAATTTTGTCGTCGTCATCATGTTCATAAATTGACAAAGGTTTAATTGAGGCAAGTAGATGGTAATTTTAATTGATTAGGTTTTAGGCAATCACGCTTCCACTTACTCATACCTAAAATTTATGTACCTGTGTCGTCCCAGCCAATGCCTGTCGCATTCGCAATGAGTCCCGCTCGATCATGACTCACTTTAGCAGAGCTATGATATTATACGAGTAAAGAAAAACCCGAGTCCCGCTAAGTTGGGGGGGGCATCCATAAATTACGTCATACGTCAAGGGTGGGGGAGGGGGTCGAGGAACTGTGACATTGTGTGATAAGGGGTAGGAGGGGTTTTAAATTTCGGGTCGTCACATTTATCTATTATACCTAAGTAGTAAAACACGAAATTATTGTTTTGTAAATTTTATCAAATGTTTGATTTGATGTTGATTTTATTTAAAAAACAATTTAAATGGAAATAAAACGATTATCCGAACGTCTGTTTTATTTATTAATTCATGCAAAATGCAAAATTTCTGTGACAAGGACGGGGAGGTTGGTTTAAAATCATGAAATTCGTGTGACGTAATTTATCGATGTCCTCTTAGGGGTAAATTGAAAACGAACAATAACGACACCCAACAAAGCCGAAATACCCGATCATTAGTAATGATTCTTTACGTACATCAATCAGTAAGTGACTTTTGTCGCTGTGACTTTTTTGTCACTCTTATGAAATCTTTGGATATCTCGAGATATCCAAGACATACATATCTAAAGATTTCATAAGAGTGACAAAAAAGTCACAGCGACAAAAGTCACTAGAGCACGCACACTCTAAGTATTTTTGCTTCTGTCATACGTTTAGGTACCTACTTATACTCGTATTCTAAGATCTCTTAATAATAACTTGTAAATATTTTAGTAAAATAATGAAGATTTAAGATCTATATTTTTATCACTGTTAAACTATGAATTCAAGTCTAGGTAAATAGATAAATTTAAAATGTTATACCTAATCTATACTACAGGTCTTGTATGAATTTAAATTTGGGTTAGTTATTTTATTGTAGTAAAAATAAATGTAGGTGTTAATATTGTCAATTAAATATTTTCAAGGAAACTTTTTATTCATTTAAAAATCTAAATAATAATTGGTTTTTTATAGAAGGTGGTTAATGAAATAACACAAAAGGTTTTGGTGATTCTAATGCTTAAATACAGCAACATTTTCTATATGGCCAACATCGAAATCGCATTTTTTAAGAATTTGAAGTTGGTTCTTCAAAAGAAGTTGTTTTATCTATTTGAACCGTAAGATGTTTTGCTTTGTATTATTAACACCTTGTATAAGACTAGCGACTGCTCCCGCTTAGCATAGCTCGTCATGTATCATCATCATCATCATTTCAGCAATAGGACGTCCGCTGCTGAAAATTGGTCTCCCCCAATGACTTCCAGATTGGCCTTTTTAGCATTTGTAATATTAGTAGACTGTTGTTAAATTTTAAGTTAGAACATAAGTATGTGACAGATAGCTTTATGAATATTTTTCGTTTGGCCTCTCATTAACAAGAGAGATGCTTTTATCTATTAAGTTATAAAACTTCCTTGTTTAGACTTACAATATTTATTATAAAGTCACATAAGATTACAAACAATTCTAGTTACAACTATATTAATACAGTACAAAATTTACTATCTGCTATCCCTAAAGATAAATAATTCTCTCTTATTACATTATCTATCCATTCCGGTCAAAGCAGTTTTGAAATTCTTTTGGCTATGACATTTAAATTTTTCTGATTATTTGCAAAATGATAATATTATTTCACGGGTTGATTCTACTGGAAAAGGTGCGACATTTTCTTTGGGACTAACATCAAAATCTAAATAAAATGGTTAGTCTTACCTACCGTAAATGTAGGTAAATGTTTCATCATCATCATCATTTCAGCCATAGGACGTCCACTGCTGAATACAGGCCTCCCCCAATGATTTTCATGGGTTGGCGAGCGCAGTTTTTATAATATTTCGCACGCTAACGCTGCTGCCCGTCTCGTGCTACAGGAATTAGTCGCCTCTTACGACACGCCTCCTCTTGGCGGTGGGAAGTGTATTCTTTACGGCCGTCCCCACACGACACAGGTAAAGGTAAATGTTTAACCGTTGATAACATTTTGATAAATTTTCATTACAATATATTATGTCTCTATTAATAGGTTCAAAGGCTGGACTTAGCTCCAGCCTGCGCTTCCTCTTAGTGTAATGTAATATGTTAACATTGACTGGTTTGTATAAACAATTCACTTTTTTAACAAATTACCACAGTCTATTGTTGAACTACCCATGTTTGAGTTAAAATCGCATGTTAAAATTATTTTGATGAAAAAGGGTTATTATACTGTTAATGACTATTTAAATGACAAAAATGTCTGGAATTAAATACTGCCCTGCTCGCACAGGTATACATTATTTTCTTTTCCTTTTTTTTGTGGCAGCTAGTGGTGACTGAGTTTGTTCCGGCGTTTCTTCTCAGCACTTGCCAGATTGTCTGTGTCTTGTCTCGAAGCGCTAGTAGGGCCCAAAAAATAAGGAGACATGTTCTGCCCCATATGGGCCAATAATGTTATTATTGACGTTCATAAGTGGCAGTTTTCTGCCCTAAACTGAATAAATGATTTTTGACTTTGACTTTGACAATGTTGAATATATATTATGTTGTAGCCGAATCGTAGAATTTGCCGTATTACAATAGCCATTTTAACAAAACCAACCAAGTGCGAGTTGGACTCACGTA
The DNA here is from genome assembly GCA_963576865.1 of Anania hortulata. NCBI lineage: Eukaryota > Metazoa > Arthropoda > Insecta > Lepidoptera > Crambidae > Anania > Anania hortulata. The sequence continues at coordinate 17,738,452 of OY756398.1, read as the reverse complement.
CCGATACATTTGTAAAATCTTGTGTAGGTATGTAAATAGTTCATCCATGACGGAAATCGTGTCTCGAAATAGCGCTCTTTTCGAGTTCATTAAAAATATACTTATCTTTTTTTGTGCTGTAACTACAATCTTTGGTTTTGGGGACTTATTCCTTTACTTGCGCTATAAGACATTACTTCTTTCATGATTCATCAGGAACTAGGAACCTAGGTTTTGATTCCTTTGCCCGTCTCCAATATATGCGGAGAAAGGGGCCGTATCATTTGATTGTTGTCTTAGAAGTTTGAATTTTTCACAGCTCCAAGGGATTGCAAATACTTGATATTAGCTTTAACTTAATACTATCACGTGTTCCTGATGAAAAGGGTATTGACATACAGATAGACGGACAACAAAGTGATCCTATAAATAAAGGTAACTTTTTTCCTTTTACGAAACGGAACTCCAAAAACAAAGCCATTTTTTATTACGGCGCGGCAAGGGTTACCTTTAGCAAGATTTTTGTTAAGATACGTTCTACAATACTGCTGCGTGCGACAACAAAAAACCTACATAAATATACCGGTGTTTTTTAACATTTCCTAATTTTGGATATTTAAAGTAACATTTAAATGGATAAACGTATTTCATATCTTATTATAATACGGACAGACCGGGATTGGACCTACGACAAATTAAAACTCTAGTTTTTTCATTTTCTTTGTTCAATATTGACCCTTCTTCTCTGTCTGGTATCGTGGTGAAGTCCGGCCCCGTTGCGAATGGATTCGAGCAAGGAAACTTGGGGTGTAATCCATCGATGAGGAGGTTGGGCGAACTGGGGACGGCCCTGTTCTGCCATCGAGCCAATGAGTTGTCATCTCCCCTTTACCCTGGAAGAAAAATATATCGGTGGTAATATTAAATACATGCTTTATACGATCCCAGGAAATTGTGGGTTCGAATCCCGCAAGGGGCAAATAAAATTAATAAATATTGGATAACATCACATACATTGCTATGATAGGTAGCTTAAGCACTTGTGTTACAGAAATCAGTAACAACGACGGCACCACAACACTCAGACCCGAGGCAATATAAAAAAGTTATTTTTCTACATTGGCCGACCGGGAATCGAACCCGGGACCTCAGAAATAGCGTTGAACTGTCTTGCGCTAATTATTGTGGTCAAGTAGTATCATTAACTCTAATGTAAGAAACTAGTTTCTAACTAACGCACCTTTACATCGACCACTCCTCTTGGGCTTGTAATAAAGAGTCCAGTTCTATCTAACGCCCTTTTCACATCCTCTGAAATTTGGATCTTCATAGCTGTAAGTAAACGAAGTGACAAATTACTACAACAATATTCAAATGAAGCATCGGCATACATGTAACTTATAGATTTTTTCTTGTTGAGCATTTCTTTGCATTTAGTAACATTATTTATTGTTTATAACTTCTGAGTGGATGCACATTAATGATCTTATTGTTCAGCACATTTTGTTTTTTAAATTCCTCGATTTTCGAACATTTGCGAATCTTCTTCCTTAGTGATTCTTCAGAAACAAAGCGGCTTTAACAACAGCTTAATTTAAATTTTAGCAAACAATTCATGAGTGTAGAACCTATAGGGCTGAACATGGCATACCACGGACACGGGTTCTCGTGTGTGCCCTCCAATTCTCCAATAAGCCTTTTGGAACACACATTAGTACACACTGGTATGCCACTAAACAAAGCAGTGAAGTAATACGGAAAGTCAGACCTCCTCCTAGTTTCACATAGCTCATCCCACCATCATCATTTGCCTGCCCTATTCCCAGGTCATCTGGGGTCGGCGCAGTATGTCTTTCTTTTCCATGCAATCCGGTCACTCGTCATTATGTCATTCACTCCCTTCTCAGTCATATTTCTCCTTACATAATCCATCCATCTCTTCTTAGGTTGTCCTCTACTTCTCCACCCATCAATACTCATATCCATCACTCTTCTCGTTACGTGCTCCTCTTCCCTTCTCATCACATGTCCATACCAAGACAAGACACTCACATAACATAACTCATCCCACCAAGCTTCAAAAAAGTTATTCGGAAACATATTACACCGGAGGGCACACAATAATAAGGAAATAAGGAACCGTTTGATAAAATTGGTCTTGCCAAGGACCACCAACTGTTTGGAGGTATTCATTTACATTTACTTCATAAGTAAATGTAAATGACTTTTTCACTTTTTCACTGGAATTCACTTTTTCTCCATTAAAACTACGAAATTACACGGAGAGTGTAGTTTCGGAACCCAGCCCTGTGTGCTGTGACCTGTTCAGTTCTTCATCATCATCATCATCATCATTTCAGACGTAGGACATCCACTGCTGAACATAGGCCTCCCCGAAATGGGGGGATTGCCAATACTCGCCACGCTTGACAGGCGGGTTGGCGAGCGCAGTTTTTATAATATTTCGCTCGCAGACGCTGCTGCCCGTCTCGTGCTACAGGAATTAGTCGCCTCTTACGACACGCATCCTGTTGGTGGTGGGGAAATGTATTCTTTACGGCTGTCCCCACACGGCACAGTTCAGTTCTTATTGCTAAATAATTAGCATTTATGAGAAGTTAGAAGTTTATTCGTGTCGTTAGCTGTGTCTAGGTCAATGAAACCGGTCAGCATTACTAGTCTGAGCACGCGCATCGCACGTGTTGGTCGCGTGCGGCAATGTGGGAATTCCAAACACGCGTAATACGACGTAAAACAGTTTTCCAGTTTACAACTAATATGAGAGCGACTTAAAAAAAAAACTCGGGTTTGTTGTAAGTAATTGTATGGTTGCCACCTTTAGGTAAGAAAAAAAACTATAAAATATATTTTTGTATTCTATATAGTAGATGCCTTTTAAATTGACTTACGTTCCCCAGTGCTTTCCATTCTGCTAGCAGTGTTGATGGTGTCCCCAAATAGGCAGTACCTAGGCATCTTGCTGCCTACAATGCCAGCTACACAGGGCCCCATATGGATGCCGCTTCGCATGCATAACGTCTGGAAAAGATATTTGAAATATCCATCTACCTGTATTGAAAAAACATATTCGTGGAAACTTTCATATCAATCAAAGACGACAACAAGAGATATAGGAATGGACCGGCAATACTACCCTGTGGGACGCCAATAATATTAGCATAACAATGGAATTTCTATTGTGTAGTGTTTACGTACGCTTGATCAGACATTTTAACTTACTATTAAGAGGACCGACGACCTGTTAAAGGTTGCGGGAAGCCGCTGGATGCAGGCCGCTTTCAACCGGCCAAACTGAAAGTCATTAGGAGGCCTGTGTTCAGCAGTGGACGTCCTATGGCTGAGATAATGATGATGATTTTTCTGCTAGTTTCTTAATTTCTTACTTTATTTTTTTGTTTAGAGCCGGGCATTCCTAAAGTTGCAAGTAACCTAAAATAATGAAGCCGAGTTCGAAAGCTTTTAAGTGTTTTCAACCGACTTCAAAAAAGGAGGAGGTTCTCAATTCGTCGGTATCTTTTTTTTTTTTTTTTTTTTTATGTATGTTCAGCGATCATTCGTTACTGTGTTGACCGATTTCGATAATTTTTTTTTTGCTTGAAAGGTAATACTTTCAGAATGGTCCCATATAAATTTGGTTAAATTCTGATGATGGGATCTATAAGAAAATCATCAAACATTGCATAAACTCCGTACCACGCCAACTGATTTTAGTATCTATCTTACCTATATCTCTGCCAAATGTAGACCGATTTTGATGATTCTTTTTTTAATGAATAGCTTATACTTCAAAGATACTATAATAAGAAAAAAATTCACCCCTAAGGGTGGAAAAATAGGAAATGAAATCGGTGTTCAGCAGTTAAATTATGTTTTCACTTGTAAGATTTGTTTTGATTAGGATTTATCACTAAAATGGATAAAATAAGTTAATTTTATAAAAAAAATAAAAACCGACTTCAAAAAACTAAAACGCTAAAAATAATCTTAACACTTAAGTACCTAATCAGTTACTTTTGGAGTCGGTGCCAGTCAATGAGAGACCAATGTTTTCGTTTGCACCGACTCCAAAAGTAACTGATTAGGTACTTAAGTGTTAAGATTATTTTTAGCGTTTTAGTTTTTTGAAGTCGGTTTTTATTTTTTTTATAAAATTAACTTATTAGGTAAGTAGAAGATCCTCTTTCAAGAGAAAGGTAGAATAAAATAGGGTCAGAACATTTCTTCAGGTTCAAAAATATAAATGTACGTATAAATGTTTTTTTACTACTATTCAGCAATAACTGTCAAAGCAGACTACACACACTATGTAGCACATAAAACATTGATATAGCATGCAGAAAGCGATAACACTGAGAGTATTACCTAAGTAGGTACCTGATCGGGTCGGTGTGGCAGCCGGCACATTGAGGTCGCTTCCAGCAACTCCAGCGCCATGCTGGCAATCTCTGTGGCATGCTTATTGCCTGAAAACAATTGTTTTTTTATTACATGTAAAGTATTTTTAAACGCCAATTACATAGTCAAAATCAAAGCGAAGCTTGTGCTATGACGACTAGATAACGGATAAACATTCTTCAATACATTTATAAATAGCCATAATTTAGGTACAAATGCTCGTGCTCATCACACAAATATTTTTCCCTTGCGGAAAGTAAATGAATAGTAAGTAGGTACATTGAAGGTAATATTTTCTGCAAAATCTATAATAGTCTGCTCCTTCGAACTGTTATAATAATAATAATACTGTCGTAGCCTATGAATATAACAAATACAGTGGTTTTTAAATAATTTTGAAAGAACCTAAATTTATGTGTTGACGTAGGATCGTATAAACGTATTATGGAAAAAAGAAACAGCGGAGTTTCATTCAAAACAGATCATCGCGTAAATTTGATTCTCATGACACAAATCTAGTGTTTTCGGAACAAAAGGTAATTGAATGAAAGAAAGAAAATATATTTAATTGGCACCAAAATTTAATTTTAGTACAAGAAATAAAAACTAAAATGGTACCAAAATGGTCTACGCTCTGTATAGGGCAGTGACGCGACGAGCACGACAAAGCCACTGGTATTCTGCGCAAACCATTAACAGAGGCCCCAGCGTTCGCCAAGCCTACGGCCGACAAGACAAAATTACTACAGTAAAAATTAACAATTAACTGAATTGATTAATTGAATCATTCTTTACGCAAAAATGCGAACTTACGCTGACACATACATTACCATCATCTTCATTCGCCTGCCCTGTTCGCAGATCATCTGGGGTCGGCGCAGTATGTCTTTCTCTTCCATGCAATCCGGTCACCCGTCATCGAGTCATTCACTCCCTCTCAGTCATACATCACCAACATGCATTTTGATTGGGATTGGTTTTTAACACAACTTTAAATACTCAAAACATTGATAGATTACAAAGCAGACACATTATTAAAATAACGAGCGTACATTACATGTAAGGCAAAGGACATCCAAACTATTTAGGCCTAACCATAACCTCTTAAACAGTATTACTATAACCTTGTTCTGTAGAGTTTGATTCATAAACAAAACTGCTTAGGGACTCTTTAGAGTTAATGATTAAGCCCCGGGCCCTGTCTAACATTTAGTTATTTATTTATAGCAACCTAACTTACAACTATCTTTACAGGTTACCACAATGCGATACACATAATATGATGCAACACATTTAAAATATATTATTTATAAAAAACAGCTATTCAAGGTATACTGGATAGATTTGCAGAAAGATCGACTTTCCTAACATAAGTGTACAACTTAGAAGGCGAGTCCCAAAACTATGTGAAATTTAATTGGAAACAAACAATTTTTATATTGATTAGGTAGGTACTGAAGAGTGATGGATATGAGTATTGATGGGTGGAGAAGTAGAGGACGCCCTAAGAAGAGATGGATGGATTGTGTGAGGAAAGATATGACTGAGAAGGGAGTGAATGACTCAATGACGAGTGACCGGATTGCATGGAAGAGGAAGACATACTGCGCCGACCTCAGATGACCTGGGAACAGGGCAGGCGAATGATGATGATGAATAGTTAGGTACTTAAAATCTATAGCTACAAATAAAGAGAGCAACCCTTGTGAGTTTACTCAGAAAGCACACAAATAGGTCCACTCTTAGCGCAATCATGTTAACGACTCGTATAGAGCGGGTAACATATTGTATACATCTAAGTACTGTGATTTGTAGTTATAACCATGCCTTTAATTTATAAAATAGTTAACAGTAAATGCCTACCATTTCTAACCGGCAGCCCCGAGGCCACCATGTAAGAGTCCCCGATCGTCTCAATCTTGTAAACGTCGTAGCATTCGATTCGTTCGTCGAATAATTTGTACACAGAGTTCAGGAAGCTTATGACCTGAAAAGAATAATTAAATTAACGAAAACGAATAAAATCGAATTGAATTAAATAAGTAAAATCGGTACAACTGGTTACGTAAACATCAGAGGCCTAATTACCGTTATTTAACATTAGTCGCAATTCAGTGTCGATCCGCTCCCAGAAACATTACGATCAAAAGCGGCATTCTTGTGAAAGTATAAAGTCTAATTATAATTATAGTTCGTAATGGGACTGAAAATGGGAGAAACAAATGAGTTTTTTTTTGGCCGTCGTATTGGGATAGTTTTGATAATTTTACGTTTTAGATAGTAATGTTACTGGGACCGGATCAACATCGGATTGCGACTACTGTTAAATTAAGGAAATTGGGCTTCAGATATCTAGTATACACTTTTATTAGTTTTATGTAGGTAAAATCTGTTTTTCTTTGCTTGTCGAATATTTTATAAACAATCTCGGCATGTTTTTTTACTAACATAAGTAAATATTAATGTATAAAAAAAAGACATCAGAATCGGTGTACATTTTTCAAAGATATTGGGTAACAGATACAAGAATCACGAACCAAAACATTATCTGGGTATATATTTTGTTATTTTCTCAAAAACGGCTAAATCAATTTCGATAAAATTTATATGGGACCACCTCTAAAGTTTGATCTACCAACCAAAAAAAGAATCATCAAAATCAATTCATAATTCGCGGAGTAATCGCGTAACATATTAACAAAAAAAAAAAGTTAAGTCGAATTAAGAACCTCCTCCTTTTTTGAAGTCAGTTTGTAACACGTCGTTACAAATATTTTTGATTTTTATTAATTATGTTTGAAATGTTTCTCTTTTCATCATTTTTTTTTACTTGGATTTTTATTTCTTGGCCAAACGCAGAATTCCCATTTACTAGACAACGCCATCTATCGGTATGTCTTTGCCATCCGTTTTGTTCCGTTTCTCACAACTACCTTTTTTCAGCATTAACTTATAACTTGCACATCTAAAGTAAGTAATGTATTTTTATTAAAAGAACATATGAAGGCTGTAATTGATGTTTTTCAGTTTCAATTACTTTTTGGGGATTTTCAGCGGTGTTTTGTTCTGCGTTGACGAATGAAAAAAAATGAATCATTTTTGCTTTATGCGTTCAAGTGTTGCGCGAAGCGAAACGCGACCAGAGAGGGGGATATTATGTCAGACATGACATTGAGATTTGACCGGATCTTTCTTTTTGAATGCGAGCACATTGCTTGCGTCCCAAATAGTTTCTTTCGTTCAAATAAAATGAAGAAAATAAAATATGTGGAGGCGCCTGGTGCGTCATGGCGACCTAATGCCGTGATGGGCATTTTGTAAGAAATCCAGTAGAAATGTGATTTATTTTTGTCTTCTCTTGGTAAGAAACCTTTGAGGCTTGGTTCGCCTGTTTTCTTGCGTTTATTTCATTTGTTAAGATTATATCTTATATAGATGCTTGTTTCTTTTAGGTTTGTTTGTAACGTCACACCCTGATGATGCGGTTTTGTCGCTTCAAGTTGCTTTTGGGTAAGCATGCTTTTTCTTTGTTGCGTCATGTGCACGTGTGTCTGGCTCCTGCTGCAGTGCTCATGGATGCCTTCGCAAATCAATCCAGCACGAAGCCGCGTGCGCAACTTTCTTTGACCATGTCGCATACTACTCCCACGTGCTGTCCCGCAGTGCACGTGTGACCCATAACCTGCTGTACTCATGCTTGTGTATGCTTTACAGGCTTATATTAATGCCCAGCTTGGCACACCCTCGTGTTCTCCGAGGACTGGAACTTTATATCGTCGAGATCCGAGGAAGGGACATGTGTGGTTCTCCGCAGTAGTGTTACACATATAATTTTATCATAAGTTCTTAATCAATGCTAAGGTATTTATAAACCTTCTTATTTAACCTCATTGGTGATATTCATAGGCCAAGTTAGGATAAGTGTTGTTTTACTTTAGAACTAAGTATAGGACACAACGCAGCTGCGATTCTAGATATTTGTAATTTTGTTGTTGATGACACCTACTCTTTAGTAATTGTTATATCCCATCATTAGTGTGGAATCACATACACTACGTTGAATTTAGTTATTTTAAAATAGTGCATATGAGCTATAAGCTTGATTTTATTTTTTTACTTGCAATTCTTGTACTGTTAAAACATACTTTGTTTTTACATAGTTTTTGTTTGTATTGTGGCAGAATACCCATAAATGGGTTGTAAGTAGCCTTTTCTTTTTAAAAATAAACCAGGAGAAGACAATTTAGTATTTTCTTTCTCTCTTTAATTTAACTTCACTCTTTCTTGCTTGTAGTTAAAGCAAGTGGCGCCCTGCACAGTTTTCTTTGTAGGAGTCTCTGAGCGCCTGAGGACCCACGAGCTAGCTTAACTGGCAAAAATAGCAAATACCATCCCGCTGTGTTACAAGTTGAAAATCAACGAGATGTTAGAACATAAAGGGTTTCGTGTTAAATGATTTATTACAATAGTAGGTTCTAATTTTTGTCTATGTTATTTTTTAATTATAACATAATTTTCATTAAAAAGGAATGTCAAGATTTTTTTAAATATTCGACAATCAAAAAAAGGACTATAAACAAAACATGGAAGTTTTTTTTTACCTATTTTAAAATTTTGTCACGATTCAGATGACAATGCAATAATTTAATGTAAAAGCTGATTAGGTGATGGAGCTAGGAGGTGGTAGTGGCTACTAGTAAAACTTATGACTGGGCTCATTTGATGTCGAGTCCCAGACATACAAAAACATGTTTTACTGTTTCAAAACTATAATAATAAAGTTAACATAGGGTAAATGTTAATATGCTTATTACAAATTGGCGGTTTACAATGTATTAGTGCCGCGAAGCATGAAATCAAGAGCAAGGAAAAACATACTGGATTGATAACATGCATATCGTTTTGTAAGTGTAGGCATATAAATAATGCATGACACGCATGGATGTTTTAGTTTTTATCACAAGGAGTACAAGTACATACTAAAAAGTTATTTGTTGTGACAAAGTTATCTTGACTCCTTATGAGCCTGTCACGACGTTAGATACATCAAATAATATGGATTTAACTGGTTTTACTATTAAATATAACTAAGATGACTGTATCTTATTTAATAATAACAGGATCAATAATTATATCAACTAATTCGTCTAAGTAAATCTAACAAAGCCTATCCAACAATCCAAACAACTTGATTAATTCAACATACGTTTTTTTGCTTATTTTAAATTTTATCTAAAAGTTAAAAGTAACTAACGATATATGCAACAATTATAGTTGTTAGAGTTAATTATCGCATCTCCTAGTTTAATTATTTTCATAAATAAAGTTATTGTTATTACTATTCAGTATTGATTGATTTAAACGCGAATTTAAATATTATCATAGTTATTTTATCAATTTTAAAGTTGATAAAATAACGTTAAATTTAACGTCTACTAAGAGAAAAAGAAGCTGAAGTAGCAGTGGGCGGGGTACATAGCACGTAGAACTGATGGCAGATGGGGCAGACAGGTTTTAGAATGGAGGCCACGTACCGCCAAGCGCAACGTAGGACGTCCACCTACAAGGTGGACAGACGACCTGGTAAAGGTTGCAGGAAGCCGTAATTGGATGTATGTCCTATGGCTGAAATTATGATGATGGAGCGAAAATCCCTCTTAGTTGGCTCACATTATTGAGTGTATTACCTGGTAAGGGGTTGAGACAGCTGCAATCGCTGTGAAGCCCACTATATCGCTGAAGTACACTGTAACTGACGCGAAAAATTCAGCGGGAACCTGCGAAATTCATTCAACAATTAAAAAATAAGTACAGATTTATTTTTGTCGTAAAAAAATATACCGAGATCGCTATTAGCGATAAAACTGCCTAAACTGTACATCTTTCTGTAAAAATCATGTGTAATTTACTTGTATGGTGTGTAATAAAGAGTATCTATCTATCTAGTTACAATATAATTTTTTTGATGTAAAATTTATAGATTTCACATTCACAGATCTAAATCTTTTCTAATGTATGTTTTTTAGGGTTCTGTAACTCAAAAAAAAAAGTTATAAGCTGACTTCGTTGTCCGGCTATCTGTCTGTTTGTCTGTCAAGACATCTTTTTATTTTATTAGAAACGCGTGCAGGTTTCAAGTTGAATTTAATAACAAGTACTCAGGACCCTTGGAGCTATAAAAAAACTAACTTCTAAGTCAACGGAAAGATAAGATACGGTTGGTTTTGGCGCATATTTTGACAGCCGCAAACTAAAACCTATAGGGTACTACCCGTTGCACTCGGATCATGTTATCTGGCATGAATCAATGTCCTATATTCAAACAAAAAATAAAATCTGAAAACCGTAAATAAATCACGAACTGGGAAAAAGCGGTAATATTTTCGAGTCTCGATTCCCGTTATGCACAAACCATTTACATATTTACAAGTTTACGCGGAACCGTCAGTTCGCGAGTCCGACTTGCTTTTGCCCGTTTTCTGGTAGAATATAAGTTTGGTCTCATAAATAGCCAAGGACGAAATTCACACTGATTAATGTCCTACCTGTTTTAACTTTTAAAAGAATGATTTTTAAAAAAGCATGACTAAACTGTTTTGACAGATAACCCATACAATTAATTAGCTGTCAACAAAGTGTCAGATAGGTTATGTGATAAAACTGGCCCTAAGAGGCCGTAAAAGTTATTTTATGGAGGTAGAATTTATGCACTTTGTTCATTGACTTATATATTACTTCGTAAGGACAGGGCGGATCGCACGTCAGGCTATTGCCTATAACTGGGCCCTACTCTGACCCTACCTAGGGCCGAAGTGACGTAGTCAGTGGTCGGCTGTCATCGGGAGTCGGTGTCCTAAGAAAAAATATTATGCCTGGATGTTCTTATAAGAATTGTGTCAATTACGACAGAAAGTTCACCAAAAATAATTCTACAAATTAAATTAAATTAATCGTAAATTTGATAATTATTTACATTACTTTAATATTTTTTTATCGTTCTTGTCAATTATACGAAGCGACGCCATATTTACCGTACGAATGTCCGATATAACTTTGTAGCAGCGTGCATTAGGTCTACACTGTGAGCACTATCATAGTTTTAGGTGATGTCATACAAATACTATGTTTTATGATGATAAAATATCAGAAGTTTCGATTTATCTAAATCAAACTAACGTGTGTTTTAACGTAGTATAGAAGTAACTACGTTTTTAACTGTAGATTTTCTACTGATCCTTGGCAAAATGAAACATGGCGTTGTATTTTTATTTAAGCAAGAAAAGTTATACATATTTACTATGATAACTCTTTAAATATTATATTAAATAAAATAAGAAAAGTTTTTTTACTGAGTTCCTCTTTAATTATAAGCCGCTCTGACAAGGTTACATCTGTGATGCGGTTTTAAAAATGACATTAGAGTCTAATAGATGGCGTTAGTGTGTCATGTATGGCGAAAGTGTAATGTGAATTGTTCTGTCAGCCGTATCTTTACTTTTTAAATCAATGACTTTGTTTCTACATATGCTATCTATGTAACTAATAAGATTAATTTCAAAAGTTTCAAATACAAACAACATCGTAAAATATTGCAATAACGTGCAGATGAACAAACACGTTTCCATTAGCTAATATGGAAGCTTAATTCAATTGAAGTTTTTCTATTACCGTAGCGGAGTTACCCAACTTTTTGAAGAGTGATTGATGACACCGGACTCCGTTGTCGCGTGCTGTTTATTAATTTATCTAGGTAATAAAGTTATATTACCTTTGGAAACGTATCTCGTAAATTTTCCATTGGCTCTTTAATCGTATCAGAGTAATATAACATTATATAGTGTTGTGAAATAATTCGATTATTTAAAATCCTAATTAGCCTGAATCTCACATTACTTATTCTAGTTAAATCCTCAGTTAATTATTTTGCCATATTTTAAGACCTAGAAGGCACATGGCCTAAGATAAAGAAAAGTTGGATGTTGTATCGTATAAAAAGTTTAAGGAGATGGCCTAGAATGAAGATGAATAGATAAATACACCTACCAGAGCTGCAGCATTCTCATAACTTAATGATGTACCATTTTAAAGTAAAGCGAAACATTTTGATTCAAGTTTTGATTTTTGTTTAAGTTGGTATTTATCTAACGTAACTAAGTTCTGCGTAATAAGTGTTCGGTCGACGGAAAATCATGTGTCTAAATATGTATATGAGTAACGGGAAAATCTGTGTCAATATCATATAAATCAACGTTAGAATAGTACCGGTTACGAAACTGATGGCAAACGCTCTAAATAAAATAACTAGACATGTCACAATCAGGATCATGATTAGTAGAGAAAGGATTTAAACTAGCTATCATTGTATTTATATGGACATGACCAGTGCAATTTTTGTTACAAGAAAAACCAATTGGTCATATCCATATTAAAAGGGTAATAGCTACTCCAAATCATTGACCAGTACCTTGAATTTGAACGGAATAAGGCGCTAGGAGGAATAGAATGAGTACATCTCACCTGCTGAGTCTGTTTCAGTTGCTTGGCGACACTTGGCGGCAGCATCTGATAGAGCAAAGAGTCACTCAGTTCCTTCTCATGCTCTAGCTCTTTTGCCTTCTCTGATAGATTCCTGGCATACACCTGTGACGAATTGTTATGAAAATATCGTGGAAAAGATACATTATAAGGCTTAGTCATAATGAACGAAAGCAAAAGGTTTGTAGTTTCTTAGGTCGATTAAAGATCGCACTACCTGTATTAGATCGCGTTGTCGAGTCGGAATATAAACTTTATATTGCGGACTACTAAATACTGAAGATTCATTGTTAATTTTCAGCTGTGTCGTATACTTTGTTATTGTTGAGCTATAACTTTGGGTAGGAAAATGTATTCTTAAGTAACGCCAAAACAATTTTTTTTTGCCAAAATTGTAACTTCTTGTCGTTGTCTTCTTGAGGGAAGCATAGGCTTCAGCCATTGACGTCCACTGCTAAACCTATGTTGAAATGAAATGATGATGATAATAAAACTCGTCATCGAATTTTTGATTTTCATGGCTTTTATATGTTTAAGTAGTTAGTTACCTGTATAGTATTGACAGCGTTGGTGACAAGAGCAATAATTATGGGGGAGACCACGCATACCAAGATCAGAATACCAGCGCACACCGCTTCGCTCCGCCTAGCCTCTGTCAAGCTGTCTGTCACACCTTTTCTGAAAAGATATCCTAATATTTGACTTTTGCTATAGGCATACGGAGAGAATGATTATGCTGACCTCACATAATGACCTTGAAGAGTTTGATATTAATTAGCGACTAGCTTATATTGTGCATGTTCTAGCATGCTATTGATGCACTGTAGAAACATGCAACAAGGCTATGCTCGGAGTTTCTTTGATCAAATCAGGAATGAGGAGATTCGTAGACGAACATAAGTCTTTGAGATAGCCCAACGGATTAGCAAGTCGAAGTGGCAATGGGCGGGGCATAGCACGTAGAACCGTGTGACCGCCGATAGGGCAGAAAGGTTCTAGAATGGAGGTCCCGTACCGGCAAGCGCAGTGTAGGACGTCCACCCACAAGGTGGGCAGACGACCTGGTAAAGGTTACAGGAAGCCGCTGGATGAGCCGCTTCTAACCGGCCGATCTGGAAGTCACCGAGGCCTATGTCCAGAAGTGGACGTTCTATGGCTAAAATGATTATGATAAGAATCGTTTATGTTAGTCTATTTTACCCTTTCCTTGAATATGGCGCGGATTTTTGTTAGTTTTCTGCGCTTGGGCCAAGCAAAACTATCTTTTTCACCCAACAATTACCATAATGTTACTGATACTTTTAGAGATTTGTAGGTAAATTTAAATTAGATATTTGGGTTGGACCTAAAATAAAACTTAAGTCTCCAAGAGACAGGTTTTTACCTAGTTAGGATATTACAATTAGTGTAAGTTGTGTTTTTTAAAATTAGATCATTATTATTTGATAAACAAAACAATTGATCTATTACTTTAGATAAACAATCATTCTGGATGTATTCTATAAATTTTAGAAGAATTTCATAAATGGTCGACTGATAATCTAATCAAGTTTACAAATAATACAGACTTGCATGACTAAACGGCACATAATTAGGTGCAGGATCAAAGAATTGCTTTACTCATTCACAGTGTATTCACAGTGTCAGGAACAATCAGTTTAATAACAATAACAAACACGGTTTCAAGAAAGATCTTAAGAATCGTGTTTTAGAATCATAAACAGCTCTTTAGCATTAATTTATGCAATAGGTTGTAATATGTTACTATCTTTGCGTTAATTTTAGCTTTAGTGAATGTCATTCACCTACGCGCTACGTAACACGTATGACGAGAATGAGGAAAATATATGACATATTAGAAAAAAAAGGTATTTCTTAAGCAGCAATTACCTATTTTAGTTTAATGACCCATTTTTGGCCAAAACCCAATGCTCTATTTTATGTTGTAGGAAAAACCGCTGGTTTTTGTAATGAAGTCAGTATTACTGTACTGTTAAAGATATATATTTATTTAAATACATTTTGTTGCATGGTTGACTGGTAGAGAATGCTTTTGGCATTAAGTCTACCATTTGTACCACTTATTTTTTAGTTCTGTGCAATAAAGTATAAAATAAATAAAATATTGAAAAGTTATTTTTCTACATTGAAAGACCGGGAATCGAACCCGGGACGGGTTACGGAGGTCAAGATATCTAAATCCTATTGTCAAACTGACTACTAAGCTGACTGATACTGATGACTAAAGTTATAATGTAGACTTTGTCAACAAAAGGCATTAATTTAAATAATGAAATAGTTGTACCACTTTAACTTTAATCCAGCCCGATGAATCCGTATAATTAGTTTTGATTGACTGTCCCGGCCAGATTAGGTGCAGTACCAACTTGTTTAAGTCCCATGATCCTAACGCCAGCACCGGAAAATGTGGCTCGGTATCGCCTATACATTTTCCGGCAGCGAAACTCTAAGTATCTTAACAATAACGGCCTAAGGAAACACGTGAAGGTTTTGTGAGTAGGTATACTTGGCTAAATATTGGTGATGTCACTAATCAAGGAAGTCTGCAATATTATAATGTTGGCCGGCATGAGTAATGCTTTTCCAACGTAAAAAAGGTACGGGGCCTACTGGAAACCTCTGATTAATTAAACGACCAGATGTGATTCTGGAAGGTAACTTCAGAGAATCATCTTAGTAATTAAAACAAAACAACAACGTTTAAAACAGTAGCAAATAGTTTGTGTAGGAGGTAACTATTATGTTGTCAAAGCCAGCCATCTTGAGTTGTTATCATTGTCATGAAGTATAATGAAGTAGTGGAATTTAAGCTGTGAAAATATCCAACAATACTTATGCATGAGTTTCCAATTATCTTAAAAAGCTTAGAATAATTACCAAAAAAATATATGTTTCCTAAAGAATAATAACAATTTTAATAAGAAATATTTAGTTTCCAGTTTTACCGATTTAGACTCGGGAGTGTAGGTAGTTTAGCAGGACTGATATCTCAATTGCTAAAAAAACACTGATACTAAATGGCTGTAGTATGGAATAAACTTCTCTTGTTATTTCGATGTTAGTTCGATATCAAAAGTAATGAACAGAATAGTGAAAATAAAATACCTGATGTATTGTCGTAGTTGTTTTTGCACCGCTCTGAGCTTGTCTAACAGTGTGGCGGTCTGGTCGAAGTATTCGATGGCGTCTGATACGCTGCCAGCCTGATGCCTGTTGTCCACTATCTGCTGGTTCCTATAGAAAATGTACTTTACATAGTACTTAATTAACACAATAGAGGTATCACCATTTACAAATATTGCCAAGACATATTTTTAACCATATAACACCATAATAAATACATGATTCTAATCGCTATTGTTATATATTTATTTCAAAAAAGGCGTGACGTCACAGCTTGCTATTGCCCATAAAATCCTACAGATTGCATTTTACAGCTCATAAAAAGTATATCAATTAGTTGGTAAGTGACATTTTTAACCTACCAAATATTAATATTTCGCTAGAAGCGTCTGTACTCAAGCCAATTTAGAAATGTAAATTTCCTGAATTCCGAACCTTTTGTGTTTAATGCGAATCACCGCTCAATTGGGTCGTCAATCAAATTTAAATAAATTTTCATCCCTAGTCCAATCAATCTCAATGTATACCTATTTATTTATAAGTTGGATTCCTAAAAGGCTAAAAGCATGTTAGAACTTACTTTTTTTCTAGAACTTGATATTCCGGGCTATCTTCCTTGATGTCCATGTGCAGAGGGATCAGTGATGGGACCAAATTAAGAGTGTTATCCAGCAGATCCCTGCCAAGGACCATGTGAGCTATATACCTGCATAAAATACCAAGTGTAAGCAGCTTAATTTTTAATTTTACAATCAATATTTATAAAATTAACCCATCTAATTGATTAACCTAATTTTAATTACCTACTGTAGATAAAGACAACAGCTCGTTAACCTACCACAAAACGTCAAATGTTCTCAATTGATATTTTTTTTATTTTTTTTTTATAAATAATAAATAAATAAATAAATATGGACAACATCACATACATTGCTCTGATCCTGTGATAAGTAGCTTAAGCACTTGTGATATAGAAATCAGAAACAACGACGGTACCACAACACCCAGACCCGAGACAATATAGAAAAGTTATTTTTCTACATTGACCGACCGGGAATCGAACCCGGGACCTCAGAGATAGCGACACCAAGTCCGGTATACTCGCCTCTCGGCTACGGAGGTCGTCAAAATGATGACGTCAAATGTTCTCAATTGATATTGATCTGTACGTGTCGGACTTAAAGTCGAAAATTTGTTTAATGAATTCTTGGGTAGGTTGACCTGCCATTGACTGTACCTACATACAAAAAAGATAAAGAAAATCAAAAATATATACTTCAAAACATAAAAGAAATCGAGTCCAGTGCTGCAACTTAAGATGATGCCCAAAAACCTAGCAGGATTGCCTCTGGATAGCGTTGCTAAGCCTAATTACCAGTGGAGTGGGTGAGTCTTTTAGAGAGCTCATTAAAAAGGGCTTGGGCATTTGAGCCCCAAGGACCCATGGTCTTAACGGCAAACGACGCAAAAATTTAGCTCTTATTGAGGGCTGCATATTTCATCGTCATCATGATCATTTCAGCCATGGAACGTCCACTGCTAAACATAGGTCTTCCTCAATGTCTTCCAGATTGGCCGGTAGGAAGCGGCCTGCAATTACGACGGTACGGAGGTTTAGCGGCTTCCCGCAACCTTCCTGGTCGTCTGTACAACTTGTGGGTTGACGTCCTTAGCTGCGCATGCCGGTACGTGGCCTCCATTCTAGAATCTGCTTATTTGCGTCACTTTAAACACCCAGCAGTGGCCGTCGCAGCAGCTCCCACTCTCCTCCTCCTCATTCTTAACTTATTGTGTGCTAGTTAGTGTTATAACAACCTCTCGTGTGCCCTCGGCCGTAAGTATCCTCTGGCGAAGTAGTTGATGCCCAGCACTGATGCGATACCCTTACATTCAATGCTGCGCAGAAGATTCTTGAAACCAACCAGGTACCTGTCAGAAGAAATTGGTGATTTGTATAAATTGAATAACTACTTCAGAAATAGGGTTACACTAACATGATATCTTAAAACAGTATGACGTATTTCGACCAATTTTTATTATTCTGTATAAAGGCCCAATTTTAATTGGGTAACCTTTCAGTCAACTGCTTATTTACATACAACGTGTAGGACTCTAAATACGCAAAACATGTTTATACTAACCTACATCGGGACCAACATCGAATATAAAAAATCTTAGTGACCCTATATAAACATCTTGGCCACGTAATATCATTTTAATAAGGAATATTTTGGTTTTTATTTTAGTAAAATTTGTTGTGTCTGCGTCTTCGCCTGCATGGATTTTTGTAATTTTTTCAGATGTTTTAATACTTATTCAATTCAATTCAATTCAATTCAATATATTTATTGTGTTATAATTAGATACATAAAATAGATCATTATAGACCCTGTAGGGCACAACAATAAGATAGGTATTGTGGGCAGAGAGGATGACGCCATGCATAATTAGATCAATTTGTTTATTTTAAGAAGTTGTAAAGAATTAAAATAATTAAGAAATCATATGATAATTATTGAATAATTTATTGAATAACATAATCAAATAAATAGTATTTTTAGGCATTTAAATATTTATTTATCTTTGGATTATTATTCGGGGCGGAGACAAATCCAACAAATCAAAGATCATATAGAATGGTCAATAACTAACCCGACTATACATAAATGTCACTTCCCTATTTACTTAGTTTACTTAGTGAGGAATGGACATTTTGTGATTTCGATGTTGGTCCTATAGAAACAGTTCCTGTCATCATCATCATCATCATTATAGCCATAGGACGTCCAATGCTGAACTTCTCTATTGTTTTAGTTGCTGTATTTATACAATAATTTCTCTCATTGCAACAGCGTCAAATATTTTTATAGCACCAACAACAACGACAAAATCTTAGAAGAAGTGTTGCCATACAACTTACATCAGCCGTTTTGTGTGTTTGGTGTTAGGCAGTGTTTTTTTACGATTTTGATATAGTTCCTATAGAAAAATTAGTTTGTATTTAAGCAAAGTGACCCCAAAAAGGATGTTACCTATTAAGAACAAAAGATTTCAACGAACTGAGAACCTTCTTTTTAAAATCAGTTAAAAATAGGACCTTTTAAAGTTTGATGAAATCACAAACTCAACACTGTTTAGCGTTTTTATACCCGAAATTCGTTCCAGCTATTTAATATGCATTTTATTTGGTATGACAAATCCAGTAGCCTAAAGGAAATCTCCATAGAAATGCATTCGTGAATCACCAATTAGCACCACAATGAGTCATGCGCCATGTCTGACCCATCTTAGTTGCGGTTGCGGAGAAAAAACATCGATCTTAATTTTACGACAAAATTTTATACTATGATTCACTATGATAACATGATATGTGTAGTCTTGATAGGTGTGAGTAACGAAGTTTGACTACTTACGTCAAAGTGACATAATATTAGCAAGATGAAGATGAAATGACACATAATTTTTATGTTTGACGGAATAATGTAAGGGATCCCACCGAAACATTTTCATGTCAAATGTTGTTAAAACGAGATCTTAAGGCTATTTTTTTTTGTTTTAGTTACTTAGCAAACTCAAGAGTGTGAGCTAAGGTGTAAGCTCACACTCTAGTCAAAATATGTGGCTTGACCGATTCGCTACCGTCTCATAAGCGTAAGGGAAACATTTATTAACTTTTCAATAGTTATTTTAGTAATGAAACGGCCAAGCCACATATTTTGACTTAGGTGTAGAGTTTGTGAAGTTTGGGTTGGTCGAGTTCGGCCGTGTAGAGTTAGAAGCTTGTCTCTACATGAGATCTGATAACATTTTGACAGTGCGAGCCATATGGTCTCGTTTTAGCAACATTTTACATGAAAATGTTTTTGGTAAGATTCCTATCTCATTATTCCGACAAACAAAAAAAAAATGTGTCAGTTCACCTTGCTAATATTATGGACCCCAATTCAAAACTGGATTTAGAATTAGTGTTAATTTTTTGTTTGTGAATAAGTTGTCGACGGCTTCTGAATTGGGGGCCTGAAGCAACATTGGCAATCATATTGACAGTTAGCTTCGATTTGATAGGTCTTCTGTGACGTTTACGTTAAATATTGTGTTCAATTTTGAGATATAATTTTTTTCTTCTACATAAAACTCAATGTAACTTAATCCCGGCTATTTGTATCGCTCTCATAACTAGTAGGTATTAGTCTAGTCATTAATTCAGTATATAGGCCCACTTCCGGGCACTAAATATATATTCCAAAATATAGCTTTGCCCTACCACCGCTTCAAGACTACATACTCGTATCGGTCGGTGATGTGAAGAAACGGCGCAACAAACTCGGTCACCTTTGTCAGCCTCATCATCATCATCAAGTGCGAGCTAAGCAGATTAAGTCCATGCACTCCTGTCGTTAAAATAATCGTCTATTTTATTATATCCTTTTTATAAGGTTTTTTTAATGTGAATTTTGAACTTATGGTCAGGTATTTTAACCAGAGCCTGTGGTACTTTAGTAAAAATTTTTATACATTTCCCCAAGATTGAATTACCAAGTAGGCAGGCTTAGCGGACTGGTAAAATGTCATAAAAACATATATAGACTATTTGATTGCAAACAAGAGTCTCAAAATATTATTGTCTGTGCTGAAACAACGGCTTGTGTGATACTGCCTCATATAAAAGTTACAGGTTACAGTATCCATCCAAGGCTAGTATAATAAATACTTTATTATCCAATCAGGAAGCGTCTATCACGACGGAAAACTTTGATCATATAACTTTAGAGCTCTGTCATGTTAAGTAGGTTAGAAAATGAAGTATACATGTACCTGTAAAAAAGTAATTATACCTCTTTTATTGAGTCCTTAAAGTCTTAATAATAACATCTGTGGTATGACCCTAAGAGTTAGTGCATACCATTTGTAGGATTTATGTTTGTCAGAATTTAACTCTTTGGAAAACCTGTAATTTTTGACATATCTGTGGTCTTAGAATTTCAATTCGCACACAAATCGCAAGAATCGTTTTTATTTTATTGTTTGAAAATAACTTGTAATAGGCAACACAATTCTTTTGAAAACGTGAAAATCCTGCTGACTGAATATTAGATTTTTAAAAACTAGTTTTAAATTCGCCTTTAGACGTTTACCACCTAGGTAAGGGAAAACATTTCCTCAGCAAAAATGGAACATAAAAATTCTATCTAACGTACATGTCCTACACAAACTCAGTTAAAAATCAAAATCGGTGCATCCCGATCCATCCGATTGTGCGATAGAACTGGAAAAACGATAGCCACCATAAAAATAATGTACAGATAACTACTCGTCGACCTAACACAAAACGTCAAATTTTCTCAATTGATACTAATCTCTACATGTAGGATTTAAAGTTGAAAATCAGGTTAATGACCTTTAACTCTTTGGATAGATTGGCCTGCCGTTAACTGTACATTTGCGTTGAGTTGGTCACAAAGTCGGTGATAAAGATCTGCGCAGACGAGGCACATACCTCACACTCGTAGTACTTTTTTTTGCCGTCAAAACAGATAATAACTGCAACTAACGCACACGAGTGACTAAAACTATCGCGTACCTAAAGTCCTTTGGATAACCAAGGACATCGAAAGGCCGAGGACCACAGTAAAAAACTCAGGAGTTCTTAAACTTTAAGTAAATTACTACACATCGTAATGCGTGCGCTACATTTTCATGGGAACAAAATGATCGCACATGGTGTGCGTAGACTCCTTGATAAGTCCTCGGCGGATTTTCGGGGACTTTTGCTCTCCACAGACCAAAAGGTCCTCGTCTGGGCAGGCCTTAAAAGTTGGCGAGATAATCGGCCTGATTATCCAACCTATGAAAAGTCTGACGTGTGCGAAGGCTCTTAGGCCTTATATTATACGGGTAAAACTATTTCAGCAGCGCAAAATGTCTAGGTGACAGCACATTGGTAAGCACAACCACTACGCTTGCACGCCCCGCGGCCTTCGAATTGTCGACTCATAGTTATACGAATTTCGGTTCAGATTAAGATCATTATTTAATTTCTCGGTTTCTTCGGCACCGCATCATGAACTACTGAAACCACGTCTTCAATCCGATAATATCTAATCAAAATGTGATCTCAGATCAAAGTGTGGGTTTAATAAGTGGTTATTACTGTGACCCCGTTTCAACCGATTATCCGTGACATCACAGTCCCCTTGTTTGCAGTTTGATATTAAATTAACGTCTTTAGATATCGGGAAGCAATTAAGATGCTTCATCTTAAGATTATTAAACCGGAGAGAGGAATCCAAATTTACCACTTATAAGCAAATAAATGATTCTGATTCTGATTCCGAATGATGCACTGAGACGACGTAAAATAATGAGAAAAGTTATGAAGTTGAATGAGGACTTAGCTTTATCGAATAAGGTCCTATATTTATTCCCGACCGGCCCTCGGATATGATGAGTCAGTGAAGTTATCCGGTAGGGCCTGTGGGCGGAGGTTCACGGTGAAGGACTTGCGGGTGCGGAATGAAAACGCCAGTATTTGTGGTTGATATCGGAGCTAGGCGTTGCGATGGCTTTGAGAGTTTTGTGGCTCTCCGGAGTGATCACGAATGACGATCGAGTGACTGCTTCTGTTCGAGTGATTCCTCTGGTTGACTTGATTCGAGTGACTCCTCTGGTTGACTTGATTCGAGTGACTCCTCTGGTTGACTTGATTCGAGTGACGATTAACGGGGCCACCCACGCGGTTTTTATACTATTTTGGGAGGCAATTTCCCCTTCCGCTCCCCGGAGTGGGAGCGGGAGGGAAGATATTGCTATCTCCCTCACTCCGGATGGCTTATGATCTCGGGCAATACCTTATAGAGAGCCGCTAATTTAGGCCCACTATTATGGCTGTTATGTACTAAGGTATTGCCCGGGATCTCCTATGTATTTCCCTAACGGGCCCTATATACTTCTTTATTTACACATAAAACATAAACTATAACGAACAAAGCAACTTACTGACTAACACAGAGTTATAAGCAACGGAATAAACGATAACTATAAACGAAACTAAAAAACTATCACAACGAATACTATAAACAACTTATTTACAAACAAGATTTAGGCCGTCGTGTACATTTCTCCCGCCGTGAAGCGACGTGTCGCTTCAGCTTCTGGGTGTCACGACGGTCTCGATGGCCTTGACTGGTAGTACGACGAGCTTCTTCGTAGGGCGCCGCAGTACTCCGGTTCGGGTGGTGACATCTGCAGCTCTGACGATGCCATCCTGGCCTGGGTAGATCTGGACCACCTTTCCTCGTGGCCAGACGTTGCGGGGCAGGTTCGAGTCTGCGACCAGCACCAGGTCACCGATCTTCAGTGGGGCTCCGCGGCCGTGGGGCTCCCGCCGGTTTTGAAGCTCCGGCAGGTATTCCCGGACCCAGCGGCCCCAGAACTCATCGGCTAGTCGCTGTGCTCGCCTCCAGTGGTGACGGCTGGCGACATCCGCTTCGGTGAAGGATCCCGGCTGGTGGATACGGCCCGACCCCCCGAGTAGGAAGTGGTTGGGGGTCAAGGCTTCGGCGTCTTCGGGGTCCACGGAGACGTGCGTCAGTGGGCGGCTGTTCACGGTGTACTCCGCCTCACAGAGCAACGTGGTGAGCGTTTCTTCGTGCGGATGTCGCTCCTGTAGTGTTGTGGTCAGCGCGGTCTTGACTGAGCGGACGAGCCTTTCCCAGGCCCCTCCCATGAACGGCGAGCTTGGCGGAATGTAGCGCCACCGGATAGTGTGGCTGGCGGCCTCCTCGCGGCTGGCTTCGAGGGCGGCCTTCTGCAGTTCCGCGTCGGCTCCGCGGAGGTTGGTCCCGTTATCGGACCATATTTCGGTGGGTTGCCCGCGGCGCGCCATCATGCGGCGCAGGGCAAAGATGGCGGAGTCGGTAGAGAGTGACGCGGCGACCTCGAGGTGTACGGCCCTTGTGGTTAGACACGTAAATAACGCCACGTATCTTTTTTGATGATGGCGGCCGACGGTCACGCTGAGTGGCCCGAAGTAATCGAGCCCGGTGTATGTGAAGGGTCTCTGATGATGTGCCAGGCGGCTCGCCGGGTGATTCCCGGTCGGGGGGACGGCGGCCACTGCACGTCGATGTCGGCACGGTAGGCAGCTTTTCACTACGCTGCGCACAGTGGGTCGCGCACGTATCACCCAGAAGCGCTGGCGTATCTCGTTCATCACTATTTCCACACCTCCATGATGCAGTCTCCGGTGTACCCAGGTTATGTAGAGGCGCGTGTAAGGGTGGTCGCCGTCTAGCACAACCGGGTGTTTCTGCTGCTCGTTGATGTGGACTGCTGCTGCGATCCTCGACTTTATCTTGATAGTCGAGTCGGTGTCGTCGAAGGTGACTGCTAGTTGTCGCAGTCGGCTATCTCGATGTACTGCTTCTTGTTTCTTTAGCGCGGCCGTCTCTTCGGGAAACGAATCTTGTTGGACGGCACGCACCCACAGTTGTTCCGCTCTGATGATGTAATCAGCTGTGAGCGGTCGGAAGCGATCTTCGGTCTTCTCGGTGCGGCGTTTAGCGGGCGGCGCTGTCTTCTTGTTGACGTTGCGCCAAGTCGGATCCGCTTCGCTGTTGCGAGTTGTTCTTTTGTAATGCACGCTATCTGTAGGTGGGCGTGGTTTATCGGTCGGTGGGCGTGGCTGCTCGATAGGTAGGCGGAGTTTACGGGCCGGAGCGCGGAATAGGTCGAGTGCCTGTAAAACTCGCGCCGTTGTTCTGGTTAGGCGCAGCCACGACGAAAAACGATGTACTTCGGGGAGCGATTCTGTCAGCCGGGTGCCGTTTGTTTGTGAAACGGCGTGCGACCGCTCCTCTCCTGTCTTCGGGGCTTCTTCTCTCATCTCGGTAGGCCAGTGGTCGTGGGACTCGTATAGAAACTCGGGTCCGACGAACCATCTGTGATGTTGAGTGAAGTCAGCGGGTACTCCGCGCGTAGCGTCGTCCGCTACGTTGTGCTGTGTAGGCACCCACTTCCACTCACTTGCTTGTGTTTCCTCCTCGATCTCGGCCACCCGATGTGCGACGAACGGTTTAAAGGAGCGTGGGCCGGCTCTTAACCACGCGAGCACAGTCTTCGAGTCACTCCAGTAGTATCGTCGGTCGGGTTTGTGTTGGTGTTCTTCGACTGCTGTTCTTGCTAGTCGACATCCCAGCACGGCGGCTTGTAGTTCGAGTCTCGGGATCGATGCGAGCTTAAGGGGCGCTACTCGGGCTCTGGCGGCGGCTAGGGTCACCTGTACCTGCCCGCCTTCGTCTTGTGTGCGCCAATAGACGGCGGCTGCGTAGGCCTTCTCGCTGGCATCCACGAATGTGTGCAGTTCTCTTCGTACCGCGCTGCTGAAGGTAGGATGGCAGCGCGGCAGGTTGATGTTACGTAGCTCGGCGAGGTGTTTCAGCCAGTCGTTCCACTGGGCGTCTAGAGGCGGTGGCAGGCGCTCGTCCCAGTCTACGCCCAGCCGCCAGGTTTCCTGTAGCAGTTGTTTGGCCTGCACGGTGATCGGTGATGCTAGGCCTAACGGGTCAAACAGCGACATGACGGTGCGGAGGGCTTCTCTTTTTGTCGGTGTGAGGCTGCCGTCTATTTTGTCGGTCGGCACCCGGGCGAAGTTGAGGTTGAACCCAAGGGTGTCGCTGTTGGGCCGCCAGGTGAGGCCTAGGATTTTTTCTTCGTTCTCTTGTTCTAGTGTGACGTCTCGTACTGTAGCGGGTTCGGCTTGGTGTGCTCTCAAGACTTCGGTGTTATTTGACGTCCACTTGCACAAGTAGAAGTTTGCTTTTTCGTGCACTTCTCGCACTTCGGTAGTAATGCGGACGGCTTCTTCTGTAGACGTGAAGCTTTGTAGGTAATCGTCCATGTAGTGATGATGAACGATAGCCTCGGCCGCATCCGGATATTTGTGACGATGTAGCTCGGCGTTGTGGTTTTTGACGTACAACGCCGTGCACGGTGAGCTTGCTGCTCCGAAAATCACCGACTTCATTCGGTATTCTGTAGGCGGTCCCTCCCGCCGGTGTGATCGCCAGAGGAACCTGAGCGCGTCCCTGTCGTCTTCGTTGATTTGAATGCGCAGGAACATTTCTTGTATGTCGGCTGCCACAGCGATGGGGTGTTGTCTGAAGCGCATCAACACGCCCGGTAGCGATTGTAGGAGGTCCGGTCCAGATAGCAGGTGGTCGTTGAGCGAGGTACCCCGTGTTCGGGCTGCAGCGTCGAATACTGGGCGCACTTTTCCCGGTTTAGCGGGGTGTAGTACTGGGAAGTGAGGCAAGTACCAAGTGCGCTTCTCGGTGGGCGGAGTGGTGACTACCTCAGCGTAGCCTTTTTCCACCAGCTGCTCCATCTGGGTCTCGTAGGCCTGCTTCAGATCCGGCCTCTTGTCTATTTTCTTCTCTGTACTATGTAGGCGAGTAAGGGCGTGGTCGTAGTTATTCGGTAGTTCGATCACGTCCGTCTTCCATAGCAGTGCAGTGCTGTAGCCGACGTCTGGTAATGCGGTGGTTTTCTCTCGGAGTATCCGGAGGGCGCGCTCGTCTGGATCGGCGCGCGTCGGTCGAGGTTGTACGCCGAGAGATTCTAAGGCGAAGTGTTTCTTCACAGCTTCTTCAAGTCGATCTTCGACTTCGGTAATGCGGTAGACGTGGTGGACTAGGTGGCCCAGGCTCCTGTTGGCTGAGCCATGGAGCACCCAGCCTAGCGGAGTCCTTGAAGCCACAGGTTCGTCTGAAGTACCACGGCGCAGCTCTTGGGCGAGAAGTAGCTCCCAATTGTCTTGACCGATGAGTATAGTCGGCCGGGCCTCTTCGTACTTGACGACCTGTGCGATGTCTTCAAGGTGACGATATTTTTCGATTTCTATGTTCTTTATTTCTTGTGCAGCCAGCTTGAGGTTTTTGACAGTCCTCCCGCATAAGGTATGTTCTTCGTCTTGGCCTCGTAGACGTAGCGTGACGCGCCGCGAGTCTGTTCGGGTTACTCGGGCCCCGGCGATCGCTTCGATGTTTAGCGGATCGATCGGGCCATCGGCGCCGACGCGTCTCGCCAAATCTTCATCGACGAGGGTGACGGTGGAGCCGTCGTCGAGAAGGGCGTAAGTCTTCTCGGTTGACTTCGGTCCGACGACTGTTACTGGCAATATCTTGAGGTAGCTTGTAGTATTTGCCAGTCGATGCGTGCGAGCGGTGGAGACTGTTTCTGTCTCGCTTGTGTGAGTAGTGGCGACTGTCTCGACCTCTTTCTTCGGTGTGTAGTGCAAGAGGGGGTGATGAGTCCGCTTGCAGTCGTTTTCTCCGCACTGTCGTGTGTCGCACTGGTGTGAAGCTTTCCTTAGGTTGAGGCAGCGGAAACATAGCCGGTGTTGTTTGGCTAAGTCCCACCGTCCGTCGCTTGTAGCCTTCTTGAAGCGTTCACACTTGTTTGCGGTCACGTGACTTGCCTGTTTGCAAACTGGACAGCTTCTCTCTTGATTTTCTTCGGCTTGACTGTTACTGTATGCGCGTTGAGGGCGCGCACGCGGTGCTGCACGTTGCGGTTGTTCTTCTAAATTTCCGACGCTCTCCGGATCGGCGTACCGGCCGCATGTTTCGGCTTCTCTTGACACGAACCGGTATAGGCGGAGTAGGTCGGGTTCTTCGGTAGGTTGTTCGCGTGTGAAGTCGAACCACCTGTAGCGCAGCGACGGAGTTAATTTATCGGTGATGTGCTTCACTACCTCGGGATTGTATAGGTAGTGAGCCTGGTTCAGCGCGCGGAGTGTGGCCACGCTGTTCTTGACTTTGCTGGCAAACTGTACGATGTCACGAGGTGAGTCGGTTGGGCGGGGCACGTGCCGCAACCGGTCGATCTCGGCGAGGGCGATCGTCTCGGGTCTACCGAAACGTGTTTCTAGTTCTTGCACAATGTCAGCCGGCTTCGTGTTCACTATAAGCAGGCTGCTCACTGCTTCTTTCGCTTTGCCCTTCAGGGCTCTTCGGAGTCTTGCTGTGTTTTCGATGTCGGAGAAATATACGGAGGTTTCTTGGTAGCCCGCGCGGAATGCGAGCCATTCGAAGTGAGAGCCGTTGAACGGAAGTAGCTCTCCGATGTACCTCGGAACTGCGGACGGTGTGTGGTTCGATCGCGCGGCGTGCGCGATCGCAGCCGCAAGCTCGCCGAGATGAATACGATTGTCTTCTGACCGGTGGGGTCTCGGCGCGGTTGCAGGCGGCTGTTTTTCGGTGATAATCTTCGACGCAGGTGCGGTCTTGATAGGTTGTTCCGAGGTTTTGGTCACTGGCGGCACCTGGTCTAGCCACTCGGCGACCCGTGCTTGCCCCAGCGATTCTCCCGATGCGACGGAATCTTCATCATCAGATTCTTCGTCTTCTTCTTCTAGTACTGCGAGCTTGGCTTGTTCCAACTCCAGCTTCAGTTTTGCGATTTCTGCTTTGGCGCGCGCTAGGCGCCGCGCCCGATTCGACTTGTTTGAAATCGACTTCGGTTTGGTGTTCTGTGGCTGAGCTTCCGACGGAGATCCGGGCGGATTTTCATAACGGACGGGGTAGCCCGGCGGCACCGCCGGCGGTTGCTCAGTTGCGGGAGTGTCGTCTTGATGTGTAGAATCTTCTTGACACCCCGCTACGGTGACTCGTTGCTCCGACATGCTTCGAGTTACTGGCATTTTCCACTGTTGTTTCTTCTTTATCCGGCTCGAAGGACCAATATTCCCGACCGGCCCTCGGATATGATGAGTCAGTGAAGTTATCCGGTAGGGCCTGTGGGCGGAGGTTCACGGTGAAGGACTTGCGGGTGCGGAATGAAAACGCCAGTATTTGTGGTTGATATCGGAGCTAGGAGTTGCGATGGCTTTGAGAGTTTTGTGGCTCTCCGGAGTGATCACGAATGACGATCGAGTGACTGCTTCTGTTCGAGTGATTCCTCTGGTTGACTTGATTCGAGTGACTCCTCTGGTTGACTTGATTCGAGTGACTCCTCTGGTTGACTTGATTCGAGTGACGATTAACGGGGCCACCCACGCGGTTTTTATACTATTTTGGGAGGCAATTTCCCCTTCCGCTCCCCGGAGTGGGAGCGGGAGGGAAGATATTGCTATCTCCCTCACTCCGGATGGCTTATGATCTCGGGCAATACCTTATAGAGAGCCGCTAATTTAGGCCCACTATTATGGCTGTTATGTACTAAGGTATTGCCCGGGATCTCCTATGTATTTCCCTAACGGGCCCTATATACTTCTTTATTTACACATAAAACATAAACTATAACGAACAAAGCAACTTACTGACTAACACAGAGTTATAAGCAACGGAATAAACGATAACTATAAACGAAACTAAAAAACTATCACAACGAATACTATAAACAACTTATTTACAAACAAGATTTAGGCCGTCGTGTACAATATTATTAAATACCTTTTAGAGGGTGATTTTACTGTTCGAATACAACTTTCTCTTTAAAACCAACTTTGAAATCCCAAAAACAAATTGTTCGTCAAAGTAATCTGTTGAAAATAGAGTAAATGGAATTTAAAAATATGTACTAAGACATTAATGTATCTTTTCTAAAAGAAAGACATATTTCTACAACCGAAATAAAATGACGTAGATACGAAATAATTGCAATCGGATGCATCAGAAACTCTACTTAATCCCGTAATTTAACAGTAGTTACATACCAGTTTCGATTCGGTTCGAGTAACATTACTATTAAAAACTTAACATTACAGTTGATAAATAAATATGTAAATTGTTGTTCACACCACAAAAATTATCTAGCCCCAAAGGCAAGCAAGGCCTGTACTATGACGACTATATAACGGATAAACATACTTAAATACTTTTATAAATATCGATGACTAAGGTACAAATGCTCGTGCTCATCTCACAAACATTTCCCCATTGCGGGATTTGAACCCGCAACCGCTGGCTTTATAATCCAAACCACTACACCAGACGGTCGTCGTCTATTGTGAAAGACCTAATGCGACTGGAAATGGGACAAAGGAATCTCATTTAATTTAATACATTTTCAGACGCATGATGAACTTTAATTCCAATATTTAAATACACGAGCATACCTTTAAAGATCTTTTCATTACTCATACTCGGAAAGTAGGTCTGAAGTTGCCTGAGGAGTAATACTTTTCAGCCCTAGGGACAATCGTTTTCAACTGACAGCTGTCAAATTATTTAAAAAAAAACGAGTTATTTTTTAAAAATTTTAATGAAACTTGTTCCAACTTTCTATACAACCACTCAATAACAGCACGATATAAAATTAAATGAACGTAAAGTTAAGTATCAATATAATAAATTCATCGTCATCATCATCATTTCAGCCATAGGACGTCCACTGCTGAACATAGGCCTCCCCCAGTGACTTCCAGATTGGCCTGTTGGAAGCGGCCGAATAAATTATTTTAAGTATTTTACTTTCAACTATTTCTTTAAAATGACATAGATTTAGGAAAATATTTACTGTTTTTTCAATGATGAAAATGAAAAATAATAGCTAAATAGTTGGCCGGAGACAGAAAATAAAATAGGCGGGAAAGCGGCAATTTGATTTTCATTTGTTTTTTCGAGTTGTAGAACGTAGTGATTACATACTCTTTGGTAGAGTTTTGTTAAAATTCACTCATTTTTTCTATAGGTAATTCATGTTTTTATTTTTACTTAACTTTTTTTGAAAAGCACAGTGTTTACCTAGGTCAAAGACTTTTTTAGTCCCTGGAACTATTGGCGCCCTCGTTACGCTCGGGCGCCTAACCCTGTCTCGGGACTAAATAAGTTACTTTCACCCCTAGGGTAACAAAGTACTAGTTATTGTAACCCATTTTGTAACCGGTCAAAACTAGTTTGGGACTACTGTAAAATTAAATAAAATATTAATAAATATTGGACAACATCACATAGATTGCTCTGATCCTATAATAAGTAGCTTAAGCACTTGTGTTACAGAAATCAGAAACAATGACGGTACCACAACACCCAAACCTTTTTTTTCTACATTGACCGACCGGGAATCGAACCCAGGACCTTAGAGATGGCGACACCAAGTCCGGTATGCTCGCCTCTCGGCTATGAGGTCGTCGATTCAGATTAATGTTGTACTTGCTAACACTATTACTATTTACAGGTCATGTGCAAATATGTCTTGTCTTCATAATGTTTCATCATTGAAAGTTCGGTTTTATTGAAGTCCGGTTTTGCATTTAATTTTACTTATCTTTAAAAAGTAATTAGTGATATATTACCTCCAAATAGTACTGCTGTCGGTGTCTTTGATCTCCTTGGTGAGGTGGCTGAGTAGCGCTGCGTTGGCGTTGGTGTACCACTCCACCGCTTCCGTCATGGACGTGCCTGCATTTAGGCTGGCTCTGTTGTGACCAACATAATAATATGATATAATTTCATCCAATTAAAACTAGAAAACCATTCTGCTCCATCGGCCGTCAGTTCTACGTGCTATGTGCCCCGCCCACAGCTACTTCAACTTGCTAATCCGTTGTGCTATGTCAGCGACTTTTATTCATTTATGGATCTTCTCATTTCTGATTCGATCTCGCAAAGAAACACTAAACATAGCCCTTTCCTTAGCACGTTGCGCAACCTTGAGTTTTCTTCTGAGGCCCATACTGACAGCCGATAAGCATGCGCAGCGTGGGATGTCAACCCAAAAGATGGATAAGACGACCTGGTAAAGGTTGCAAGAAACCGCTGGATGCATGTCAATTCCAACCGGTCAATCTGGAAGTTAAAGGGGGACAGACGCCTATGATTAGTTGTGGACGTCTTATAGCTGAAATGATGATGATAATGAAAACCAGAAGTTTTGTTACAAGTCGATTACATATACTATTCTTGGTATAATATGTAATCGAGCTTCAAGTCAATACGACAGTTTAAAGTATGTTAAAATAGATTACCAAAATTTAAGAACATAGATAATTACAAGTGAATCTTCTAAAGTATCTAAATTAATCCTTTGACATTTTAATCACACCGCAACTCACGAGGCATGTACCATAACAGAATGATGGTTTGGGCAATACTCCACCAGGAAAAATTTAGGTAAGTATATTCTTTAAAAAAACTCGAAACGTAATCATGCAGAAATAATTCACCAATAACAATTGTGAATTAGTTATTTTGACATTCTGTCAATGGTCCTACCATCCTATGTTAGGCGTCTGTTTTTAATGACGAGAGGTTTGTTTTATTAGGTCTAAACTACAAGAAATAATGATTTAGTAAAAGAAGATTAATAGGAATGAGGACTTCTTAATCAAAGTATTTTTTTACTTTAAAACTTAAAGTTCCAATAGATCTAGTTTGAAAAACATACATAGTTTCTCGTTTGGAATTCATTAGTGGTATATTGGAGGCAAGGCAAATAAACTAAGTGTGTTGTTTGACTTGGGACCCAATAAAGGGGTACATTGTGATACATACACATTAGAGGGTAGGGTGTAGAATCGGATGAATGAATCTCAAGTTTAATTGTAGCAATTGTCGTATATTAATGTGGTTTAGTTGATAAAAGAATATTTCTCTCAAGTGTGCCTTGATGATGGACTAGGCGCATGTAACTTGCATACAACAACAACCGGCAAATATTTCAAAATTACATGTTTAGACTTTATTTAGATATACAGCGTTTTAAATATTTTAAAATTTATGACCTATTTACCGTGAACAAATAAACAAATTCCACTTAAGAAAAATATTTTTGCGAATATAAGATTACCTAGGTTACCCTAAAAAGTATAAGTGAAGCAATAAATGCATATTACAGGCTAAGTAATGTAATTCATAATTTTATTTCAAGTTACAATGTTTTGTTACTTAAAAAAAATTACAATAGTGATTCAAATCAAAATTAAGCTTTTGGTTGTGTGACTTATTTTCAAATTACCAAAATATATTAGAATTATTAAAACTATTTTGCTGGATTGTAGAGAAAAAAGTCTAGTTAGATAAAATTATATAAAATTTCAAAATTGCGGCTTAACACCCTATTGATTTTCATGTATCATGTACTCGAACGTCTAAATTACGCTTGAAGCGCTTTTTGCTCATGTGCCTGACAAGAATAGGCACATCCTGCACAGAATAAATAATACTTAGTACTGCTTCCGGG
This sequence comes from Anania hortulata, assembly GCA_963576865.1. NCBI lineage: Eukaryota > Metazoa > Arthropoda > Insecta > Lepidoptera > Crambidae > Anania > Anania hortulata. Next base: position 17,705,197 of record OY756398.1, on the reverse strand, counting down.
ATCTAGCCAGTTAACTTGTAAATAACCATTTCTATAGAGAGTTATGTTTGGTGGTTCTATTTTCGTGGTATTTTTTCTTATAAGAAAAAATAACGTAACTCTTCGAATTGCAAAGCTTAATTTGCAATAGGCAGGCCACATCGCTCTCAAAGCTAGCAGAAAGAAAGGGTCTCGAGTGGCATCACGAACTACAAGACGCAGCGTGGGCAGGCTCTACCCGGTGGACTGACGACCGGTGGCCTCGCTATTGTACTATGCCCAGCAGTGGACTTTTAAAGCCTGATGATGGTGATGAACCATTTCAAAAGCCTAGAAGGAAATAACAATTCAGGGACAAAAATAAATTAGACGATCTTCAAATACAGATAAAATGACAAAAACTGAATATAAAAGAGGCGCGTTCTGCTCGATCTATGCGTTTTTATTAAACGATAAATCTGAATTCACCTAACAATTTACATGAGAAACAAACAGATTTGCGAACGGTAATGACGGCTCTTACCTGTGTCATTGCTACAGTTTACGCCCGGCAATAAATGCGCTATAAAATTGTTATGATCTATTTTATGAAGAGGACTGTATTTTTTGTGATCACAGTTACGTTAGAGACCTCGCTTACCGCAATTTTTTGCAGCCATGCAGTGGCGGTGCTGTTGCTGGCTGCGTACGTAAAAGATTAAACGTAGCCTTCTAAGTCCCAGCTTTTCAAAAACCCCGTGAAGCTTGAGATCTATGATCTAATTTTATGAGCTAAATATTTGTTACCAGACCTTGTAAACTTAATATATAAAGAAATAAGAGTTATAAAATTTTGCATGTATAGGCTATAATATATTAAGGATAATAGTAATCTAAGTAAATACAGCTGTATGTTTGTTTTCATATATGTCATTCTTGATTTGAGATCGTCTGACCAGGGAACTTTATTAGCAAAGGTGTACTGCTGCTATCGCGCATCATTCGCAATGCTGTCGCGACAGCATTGCGAATGATGCGCATGCATCAAAAACATACGATGCATCGCGATGCAAACGTGATTTAGCATCGATACAGAAAAACCTGTAAACGCAACAGTTGCAAGAAGGACTAGGACAATTAAGCAGCCAAAATGTTAAAAACAGCAGCGTAAATATTTGTAATATTTCGAAAGAAAGATTACATAATAGATTACTACGTTTGTAAAAATAAAAAAACATAAGTAAAATTCAGAAGTAGTTTAGATTCGATATGTCGTCAGAAACAGTCGCGCATCGGTTTTGTCGCTCGTTGCATTTGCAACTAAGGTGCGACTAAAGAGTGACAAATAGCGATGTAAAAGTGCGTTTACAAATTGCGCAACAGCATTTCTACAATAAGTCGCCGTAGGCGAATGGCCTAATAGTACAAATACAAAAGAGTCGATTCTATGCAAAAACGCCAAGACAGAGAGGTCCTCTTTCTATTACATAGCTCAAAGCTCGTATTCAGATCGGGTCTGGGAGCAATTCGTGCGTTTGTCCCGACAAGAAGCAATTAAGTAAAGTAAGTAAGTAATTGAAAAAAGAACTATTTATACAAGACGTCATTTAAAATCCGTTATAAGGAGAAAGCAAACCATCATCAAATAAATCTAATTCCTTCAAATAATCCAGCCAATTTATTTAGCCCCAAATTAAGCAGATATAGTACCTATTGTGGCGAATAAATACTCCTTGACTCTAGTTAATATTCGTGCTCATAAAACAAGCACCCGCCCCTTGCGAGATTCGAGTCTGCGACCGCTTGATTTTAGAGTCTGAATCGCGAACCACTTCACCCAATTTGATACTCCATTGAAACCAATTTATATCTGTAAATAGGCCTGAATTAAGCTCATTACAAGACCCAATTAAATAAAGTTTACCCTACCACTGTTTCGGGCTAATTATTGTGGGCTAGCGCCGAAACGAAGCATATTTTATGGTTTGGTAGTCTAACTGCTACCCGTTAGACTACCGAACCATAAAATAACACGCAAAAGTCAATTAAAGAAGTCGTTATTTTAATATTTAAAAGAGCCAGTACTTTAGAAAATATGTTTTGTATCTGTGCGAGAAAATATGTACATCCAGATATGTTTCCTAACTAGAAAGAGTCCAGAGTCCGTCTTAGTTTACTAGTTTTCACGTTTTATTCCTAGATTTTCGTTATAAATAGGCAATACTATTTATCGTATATATCTTTATTAAGCTATTGAGTGTGTTTATCGACCTTTAACAATATCACATGATTGCGATAGCTTAATGGATTGTAATATTCCTTTCAAATCATTAAACTAGGAGTGGCAAGGAATATTACCACTAATAGTGTTGGCAAATATCGTTAGACCGTTGGCGAAGGCATTAAACAGAAGTGTTATCAAGCCAGGTGCATTTCTGTGTACTCATTACTTTATATGCAAACAAGTATTGCTCTTCTAATGGTTAACGACATTAATCATTTACAGCGATTGACCGCGGATGCTTAGACAGAAATTGTCGCGTATACATCACTATACACAGTGTTTATGTGTTTTCATTTGTTTTTTAGCCGCAATACTGATGTTATCCTGCTTATATACAATATATTTTTATAAGGGACCACTATCAAAATAAATACAGGGTTACATTTCGAGCTAGTGTCAATTTTTTTGGAACCACACAAAATCAGTAACTATATCGATCTACGTGAAAAATTATGAAAAAAATTATCGACTTCCCATACTACAAAATTACCTGCCAGCCTATTGAATTTGTATAGAAAGACAAAAAAAATGCATAATTCTTTTCAACACATCTCCTATGTGTCGAAAAGAATTATGCATTTTTGCACACACACACAAAACGCATGGACTTTTTCTTATGGCTTGTATGGCATTGAGACTTACGGGAGGACCGCTTTTGATCATTGGAGAGCCCTAACACTGGAGGCATCTCTAACATAGTGTATTCAAAACCGGGGCATGTATCCCACTGAGGCAACTATCCTGGTTTTACCCTAATCATCATCATCATCATTTCAGCCCTAAGACGTCCATTGCTGAACATACATAGGCCTTCCCCAGTGACTTCCAGATTGGCCGGTTGGAAGCGGCTGCATCCAGCGGCTTCCTGGAACCTTTACCAAGTCGTTTGTCCCCCTTGTAGGTGGATGTCTTACGCTTCGCTTGCCAGTACGTAGTCTCATTGCAGAACCTTTCTGTCCCATCGGCCATCAGTTCTACGTGCTATGTGCCCCGCCCACAGCCACTTCAGCTTGTTAATCCGTTGGGCTATGTCAGAATCAGAATCTTTATTTGCGTAAAAACATGAGATTTGAAAATGTTACAGGATAAAAAAGAGTGCACATGTTTTGCTATTACGAATAGCATGCAAAATTTACATAAATATCTTTCAATTACTCTTATGAATTAAAAGTATTACAAACTTTGTGTCACATTACAATAAATTAAATTGAGTTCAAAATAAATTAAAATTAGGATTTCATGTCAATTCAATCTTTTATGTGATATATTCTTTTATCCGTAAGCCACTTTAATAATTTTGATTTGAATTTATTAATTATAAATAGATAGATAGATAGATACTCTTTATTGCACACCATACAAGTAAAATACACATGATTGTTACAGAAAGATGTAAAATATTTTTTTTATGTCATTATAAATTTTATTCATATCTTTAAACACATTGTTAGGCAACTTTTATTGTATTTCGCTGACGTTGGGATAATGTCTAACACCAGTCTATTAGGATCCCGTTTCAGTCTTGTGTTCATGTCACTTGCTTCATAAACAAGTTGATATTTCTTTTCACAAGGCGGGAGCGGGAGTAGGTTTAGGTTTGCAAAAGCTGTTCTACAAGACATGTATATGTCAGCGATTTTTGTTCGTTTACGAATCTCCTCATTCCTGATTCGATCTCGCAAGGAAGTCATCAAGTCAGTCAAGAGCATAGTCGTTTTTATAGCACGCTGTGCAACCTTGAGTTTTCTTCTGAGGCCTATAGTGATAGTTTAATATATCACGGATAATAGTTTTACTTGTTGTTTTTTTTCAAGTGAAAATATTACTTATTTTGAAAAAAAAAAAACAACAAGTGAAACTATTACCCTTGACATAATTGACCTCTTTTTTATTTCATGTTATTTTTACGACTTTTTATGTAAATTCTTTGAAAATGGTAAAGAGCTTTGTTTACTTAGAACCACTTGGAGCAATACAGTTGCATCTAAAACACCGCGTTAATATGTATGTGTTTCTTTCAGCGTCAGATAAAATAGATTTGACAAAATTGAGCGCGCAAGTTGTTTACACGCTGCATAGAGTGGAGAAGGTACAAAACAGAGAGATAAAATTATATTAGCAATACAACAGCAAAGTATGACTACAACAATTTTGAACTTGGCAGAATTTATGGACCGTGCCAAAAAAACTTTTACAAAAAAAAATTTTTTTTTTACGTGGATTCTTTATGGTTGATTGTGGATAGTTAAGGTATCACAAGATATTGATCTTAAACAAAACTGCTTTTATACTGAAAAAATAAATAAATAAGAACAATTGTAACAAAAAATAACTTCCATGAAATCAGGCAAAAAATATATACGCGCTAAAATAGGATCATTTTCCTTTTTTATCTAACAATTAAAAAATGTGAAAACAGAAATAAAAAAATTGGTTCTTAAGCATGCAGTGTCCCGTAAAGCAGCCCTGGGCAGGTTATGTTAATTAAAACATTAATTTAAGAATTTTATTTAAAAAGATCTTGACGTGTTATCATCATCATTCATTTAGAAGTCCACTACTTGACATATGAATCCCCTTTATAACGCCACAGCGTATGGCTCAGGGCTGTGTGCTTTATCACGGGAACGCTTAGAGGTATCAAGTTGAAATCAAAACCATAAACTATAGTACCTTAGACCTGTAAAAAAATCAAACTTCTAGGTTAACTTAAAAAAAGATACGGAATAAAATTCCACAAAAAATTATACTTATGGCATGCCATTTAATAGTAGCAATATCGCAAAAAAGATAAAAGTTTTCGTATCTTACCTAAGTTTATGACAACCGTGGTCGAACTTTACCTATAAACCCATAGAGACGAGTGGCCACCATAGGTTGTAGCGTGAATGTAGCGGACGCCATTACTATCAGACGGCGAGGTCGTATAAAGACTTCACTATGGGATATTAAAAAATATAGTTATTCGAACAATAGGGGCTGGGTTATTTTGTGAATTGCACAAGATATTTTGTTTCACTCGTATTAAAGCCGTAGATTTTTTTTCCAATGGGGAATATCCATGTTTCTTTATTTGGTCTTAAAATAAATTGTACTTAATTATAATTGATTAAACTTTAACAATTTTCGAAAAATATTGATAATTATCTGACTTACAGCCCATTAAAGTCGCGTGTTAGACAAGGAGATCCGATATGTACCGTGACGTCACATTATACGTCCGCCATACATTTTTCATAGTAAAAGTTGTTTTAGAAAAAGGTATATCTTAATTTCTAATTACTATATTACGGTTATATTTTACCCAAAATCTATTTTGTTTTCATTATTAGCACTATAATTTCATATATTTTCTAATAAATATAGAAAAAAAAATTTTTTTTTTGCATTCTTTTTATTATTTTTATTATGGACTTATCCCGCTCTATATGCAGAGCGGTGATTCTGCCAATGTCGAGTATTTTTGGTATAGTGTTCACAATAAATAACGGGTGTTTAGTTTTTATTGCTTTTCTTGGATTCAGTGAAGGCTACTCTTCCCGTAGAAGCAGGTTTCAAGACGCTATCGGGTCTAAAGCAAGTTGTCTTAAGACAAGTCACTTGACACTTGATGCGGTATTGAATACAATGATATTTTAATAGTTTCAGGTCTTTATCACTTCACCAAACATTAGAACACAAACTACACCAAACTTGCACTCTAAAGCTCTTTAAATGATAAATAAAAACCATTAAAATAGATCGACCATGCTTTTCATTCGACTACCCCCTCACCGAATCCTTCATGCATATTCCCTATTCCAAATATAAAGTACAGACAACAGCTCATCAACCTTCCACAAAACGTCAAATTTTCTAAATTGATATTGATCTTTACATGTCGTACGAACTACGGATGGACTTAAAGTTGACATTCGGTTCAATGACCTGAAGAAACCCTCTCTAAAAGAATTATGAATAAAAAAAATAATTTTAAAAACTTTTTGGGTTGGTTGACCTGCCTTCGACTGTACTAAAAGGGTTAAGTAAAATAAGACAAAACATAAAAAAGAGGATAACACCTCTTTAGAAAAACCTAAAACTTTTTGATTGAAAAAGTCAGCAGTGCAGTATACTCAGTTAGCAAGTGGACTTGACTCTAGTAATATCGAAATAATTTGTCATAATTGCCATTAATTAATTTATCTATACAGGGTGTAACGAAAAGGTGAAATAAAACTTTAAGGGGTTATTCTACGGCTAAATTAATCAACTTTTTCTATGGGACCAACATCGAAATCTCAAAAAAAAAGACGTTTCCATACAAACTGATGCCAGCTGGTCGCGTTTTAGTATGGGAAATTGTTTTTTTTTTTTAGCGAATTCGATGTTGGTCCCATAGAAAAAGTTGATGTAATTTAGCCGTAGAATAACCCCTTAAAGTTTTATTTCACCTTTTCGTTTGTAAGAAGGGTCTCGTGCAGATGAATGAGGAACACCAATTCTTTGTTACCTTCGTTTATTCTTACAGTATACTATTTCTCTCACTACAACACAACAATTCCACTACGACAACAATTTCACTACTTCACAATATTCTCACTGGAGAACCGTACGATTCAACCGCTTAATCCAGAATGCCTCCAACAGCCAAGCTTTCACTTTATAGACAATGGCGGCGCTAGTGTTGCTTCGCGCAACACTTCATTTTCACTTCATTTTAGTACTTATTTAAATAATTAATTAATTTCAATGTCTAAGAATTACTAAACGGTATAAATAACTATTTCTGTATTTTAATAAAGCGTTATTTGTGATAATTCATTGTATTTGTATATTATTTCAAGCATAAGGTAATAGTTAATAAGCTTTACTTTAAAAATAATGTTCAAACAACTTGAAAAACTCTAAATAGTTGACGAAACCTTACACTCGACCATCCTGATGTCATGTATGTCCTCATACATGTGTCTGGTGAAACCTTACACTTGGCTGGTGGAAACACCTAGTATACCTACTTGAGAAAATAACTACAAATTCTATAAATTTAGGTAAGCAAAATAAATAAAAAAACTAGTTACAATATTAACCAAGCATTTTTGATAAAATATAAAATAAAACGTATATTCATTTAGGTACATCCAATCTTAGCTGTCAGGTAATTATTTTAATCCTTATTATCACACATATTTATAATTCTTTGTTTTACGATAGAGTATAATTTTATTTATTGAAGTTTTACTTTTTGTAATTACTTAAAACAGCACAAAAGACTCATTTTATCATTGCGCCTCGAAAAGTTCACTTCGGGACTTAATTAAGCTAATGCCTTGAAAAATTCACTTCAAGGGCTTTTAAATCATATAAGTATCTTGAAAAATTCACTCCAAGAACTTAATTCATACTAAGACCCTGAAAAATTCACTCCAAGGATCTTAGTTCAGGATTACATTAAAGCCTTGAAAAATTCACTTCAAGGATTTATTCTATAACTTTGCCTTGAAAATTCACTCCAAGGAACTATATTAATACCTACTACTAGGACTGCTAATAATCTTAATATTTATATAATAGTATGGATTTAGTAAACCAATCGAGTTCATAATTTAATTTTGATAAAATCGTAAATAAAATAAATTTCATTATTATTCTGAAACCGGATTGTTATCATTACTAGTGCCTTTCTCACAAACAGTATCTACCTCATTCTCACTATCACTGTTTCCTTCTACTTCTAATGCAGATATGTGAATCCATGGCTGCATTCTATCAGAGGCAACGGTTGTTTTTCGTTTATTCCGCATACCTTCAAACCCTGCTATTGGTGCTAGCTTATAACGATCATTACCCAAGACTTTCGCCACACGATATGGTCCCTCGTACACTGGCATAAGTTTGGAACTCTTACCGTTATTATTAAATGCTGTTTTGGTAATTTTGACTAAATCTCCCTGATTATATATGCGCGCCGGTCGTCTGCCCTTATCATAGTGTCGTTTCTGATTTGCCTGTTCCTTATCTATCTTTTCTTTAACTTCGTTACGTAATTTCGATAAATCAACTATTTTGCGGGTTTCGTCAGAGATCTCATTAAATATGGGGTTCATTTCACTAGACATAGATGTTCCAAACAAAACCTCAGCTGGAGCTCTACCAGTGGTTTTTTGGATTGTGTTGTTAAGTCCCCATTGTATCTTACCTAGCTTATTATCCCATTCTCTTTCATCTGATTTTAAATTTTGTGAAGTCAACGAATCTAAAATTGTGCGATTGTAGCGTTCCACCTGTCCATTGGACCTAGGGGACGCCACAGCGTTTAAAATATGCTTAACCCCTCTGTTAAGACAAAACTTCCTAAAAGCGTGTGATGTGAAACAGCTACCTCTGTCACTGATTAAACGCTCTGGTGTTCTAAAGGTGTCAAAAATATCTTCCAACACTCTTAGGACATTTTGTGTGTTAGTATTCCTAACAGGTTTTATAAAAACGAACTTTGTAAACGAGTCTACAACTACTAGTAGATGTGTATATCCTCGTTTTGATTTAACAAAGGGCCCAAGGTGGTCGATGTGCAAGGTATGAAAGGGTTTTTCGACTTTGTTAATAGTGTGCAAAAACCCCTCTCGAGAATTTGACGTCTTTTTAGCATAAGCGCACTCTATACATGAACTAACATATTTCTTTACGAATCGCGTCATTTTCGAAAACCAATACTTGCTTTTAATTCTGTCTAAAGTCTTCTCATAACCAACGTGCCCTATATCGTCATGGTTCATTTTACACAACTGCCACCTTGCGCCCTTGGGAACTACCCACCGAATATCATCCTTGTTACCATTTATGCATTTAAATAACCTATTATCCTGAATAATATAATTATCCTTTATATAATCGAGTCCCTTTTCATCTAACCCACTACGAATAATATCCCGTATTCTATGCAACTCTGAATCTCCTAGTTGTAGTGTTAGAAGCCAATCTTGGTCACTAATTGCCATCACTGCTGGGTATGGTTCTGGGTCTTGATTTTCTAATGTATCAATTGGATTTCTGGAAAGCGCGTCAACATGTGACATCTTATTTCCTGCCCTATACTCTATTAAGCAATTAAATTCCTGCAGAGCCAACCACCATCGAGCTATCCTTGGTACTAAATCACGTTTTTGAAAGGTTGATCGTAGCTCACTACAGTCGGTCACCACTTTAAAATTTTTACCCAATAAGAAAACCCTATACTTTTTTAGAGAACTAACGACCGCTAATGTTTCCAACTCGTAGGAGTGGAAATTTTTCTCTTCGGGTGTTGTCTGCCGACTATAGTATGCTACAGCCTTGAATGATTCGTCGTTATGAGAGCGTTGCAGGAGTATACCGCCTATACCAACCCTACTCGCGTCAGTATGGAGTTCAGTTTCTGCCAGGGGACTAAATATGGCTAGTACGGGTCTATTTGTCAGCTTTTCTTTCAAGGTGTTAAAAGCAGTCTCTTGGGCTTCAGCCCACTCCCATTTTGCCTCCTTTTTAAGAAGTTTAGTAAGAGGAAATGCAATCACTGCGAACCCGTAAATAAATTTTCTAAAGTAACTAACGAGCCCGAGGAACTGTCGAACCCCATGTACGTTTTCTGGGCGAGGAAATCGTAAAACTGATTTGATTTTTGTCTCGCCAGGTCTCATTCCTTCTGAACTAATCTCATGACCTAAATAGTCAATCCTATTCATTAAAAAGCTACACTTATCTAAATTTAATTTTAAATTAGCTCTTTCCAGTAGTTGCAAAACTTCATCAAGACGATCTAGACATTCATCAGGGTCTTTGCCAAATATTAACAAATCATCTATGTAGACCGTAGCTTTATCAAATCTGGTCGGGCCCAAGACACGATTCATCATCCTCTGAAAAACTGCCGGGGCGTTTGCCAAGCCAAACGGCATACGGTTAAACTCATATTGACCGTCCGGCGTAACAAACGCAGTTAAGTGTTTTGATTGTTCCGAGATTGGCACTTGATAGTAGCCAGACATTAAGTCAAGAGTGATGAACCATGCTTGGCCCGATAACCTAGCAATCTCATCCTCAATAAGAGGCATAGGGTATCGCTCCTTTACGGTAATGGAATTGAGCATTCTGTAATCAACACACATTCTTGAAGTACCATCTTTTTTTTTAACCAAAATTATGGGACTTGCATAGCTAGAGACAGACTCCCTAACTATCCCAGCATCTAACATTTCTCCTACCATTTGTCGCACCTTGTCACGCTCATGATGTGACAATCTGTAGGGTCTATATACAACAGGTCGTTGACTGTTTAACTCAATATTCATTTCCGTTGTACTTGTACAGCCTAGAGTAGCCAAATTATTTGCAAAACAATTCTTGTAGTTATCAAGTAAATCAAAAAGCCTTGCCTTATTCTGTTCAGATGCAGAATCACCTAATAGCACTTTGTCCCTGTCAATTTGAGTACAAGATGCACTAGTATCACTATCGTTTATTGACAAAACTGGCGCTGCAATACGATTTACTATTTCTACTCTTTCAGCCCGAGAAAATATAGAATTTTCTAAAAGAGTGCACGGTATTGAGCATGGTGTAACTGTCACACATACATTACCGTTCCTCACACGGTAAACCCCACCAGAAACAATAAACTGCGCATCTGGTTTTCCTATGACTTTGCTATTAAGAAGAATGTCTCCCGTAAAAACTGGCTCTGACTTGGCCCTAACACTAGCACATCCGTAAAGCTCACTATGCTTGCTAACTCTAATTCTAGCTAAAGCCTCATCGTGACCATCGCTTGAACCGTCACCAGGCATAATATTGTCAAACGTGGAAAAAATAAGTTTCGTCGCATCTTTGTAAACCACCACATGAGGTTGTTCAGAAAAAGATTGACCAATTAATATTGGTTTTTCTAATAAATGATCTCTAACTATTCTACAGGCTACCGAGGCATGGACTTGATCTATTGTCACATCTAATACAACCGTACCGAGTGACTGTACCAAGCTATTGCCGAATCCCTTCATCATGGTAGGCTGATTATCATGAAAAATCCCGAGTTCTGTTATAACAGACTCTTTTATTAGAGTAACCTCGCTTCCGAAATCTATAAATGCATCTAACTGAATGCCATTAACCAAAACTTGTTTAATAAATTTAGCACTTTGAGTTGAACTAGAAATACACATAGTTTTCTGAACCGAGTCTGAAATAGTCGATTTATTCTTACTAAAACAGTTTTCAGTCGTGTGTCCTATTTTATTGCAACGTTGACACTTTAATAAAGGCTTAGGACACTGGGTATATATATGACCCCTATCCTTACAGTTAAAGCAATACGTTACACTCGCTTGTTTAGTTGTTGTCCTATTACTTTGGCTACAATCGGTTGTTGGGACATTGTTCCTATTTCTGAATGGCACACTATTATGCGGTATCATGGATTCTTTATTACTCAATAAAAATTGGAGTAATTGATCCGGTTCAACACACCGTAGAGCCAGAGCACTGGATCTTACCATTTTGTCACTTATGCCATGGATAATGCAATCTACGGCCCGTTTGCCCTGAATATCACATTGATTTAATAAGGCAAGCTTCTCATAAAAATATGTCTCAACTGGTTCACCAAATTTTGTTCGCCGCTTTAGCATGTCCTCCAAGGACTGGCCATAATTCTGTTCGCAGGGAAACGCACTAACGAGCTTCTCCTGCCATTGAGTCCACGAATACAAAATAGAGTTTAGACTTTCGTACCATGTTTTGGCCAGTCCTTGCAGTTTCTGCATCGCAAAATGAATGGTAGTCCTTTCATCCCACCCGTAAACAGAGGCGCATTCATTAACCTTTTTAATCCAGATGTCGATGCGTTGATTTTTAGTTGAAGGATCAAAACTAGGGACTATGTTATGGTAATCTAAACTTTTACTAGCCTGTGTTACTGGTTGAGACGAAAAGCCGCTTTTAAGGGATTGTAATAAATTGCAAACATCTTTACTAGTAAAAATAGGGCTACGTGACCTTTGAGGAGACAGTTCGGCTTCAACGTACTCGCCACGATGATCTCTAGGCACGGTGGTGGTCTTCATTGGTAGAAGGAGGCTGCGACGCTCGTAGTGCTGTGCTCGGCTGTTCCGGCTGCTCCGTTCGTTGTGGCGCCTACGGCTTCCCTCGCGTTCCTTCTGCAGTTCACGCTCCATGCGGTGAATCCGTCTGCGTTCAAGCTCCAACTCTTGTTCCCGCCTCCACAACAGGCGGCTCTTGCTGCGGCTGCGTGTGCGGGTGCGGCTTCGCCTGCGGCTTCGTCTGCGGCCGCCGCTGCGAGGACGTTGGGAGGCACCACTGCGACTGCATCTCGCAGACTCCCTGCTCCCAAGCCGGCGACTGCGAGGTCGACCACGGCTTGAATTATCGCGTTCATGCTGAGATCCTGGACTCGGTTCTGGAGTCGCTAAGTCTCGGCGGCATTCCTCGCGAGTTTCGGGCTGCTCATCCATTGTGGTACGCGTTAGAGCGATGAATCCCACTTCTGACTTGTAAGAAGGGTCTCGTGCAGATGAATGAGGAACACCAATTCTTTGTTACCTTCGTTTATTCTTACAGTATACTATTTCTCTCACTACAACACAACAATTCCACTACGACAACAATTTCACTACTTCACAATATTCTCACTGGAGAACCGTACGATTCAACCGCTTAATCCAGAATGCCTCCAACAGCCAAGCTTTCACTTTATAGACAATGGCGGCGCTAGTGTTGCTTCGCGCAACACTTCATTTTCACTTCATTTTAGTACTTATTTAAATAATTAATTAATTTCAATGTCTAAGAATTACTAAACGGTATAAATAACTATTTCTGTATTTTAATAAAGCGTTATTTGTGATAATTCATTGTATTTGTATATTATTTCAAGCATAAGGTAATAGTTAATAAGCTTTACTTTAAAAATAATGTTCAAACAACTTGAAAAACTCTAAATAGTTGATGAAACCTTACACGTTACACTCTGTAATATAAAACAAAGTCGGTTTAGTTACACCATTTATTGGTCGAGAACGGCTGGACCGATTTATGATCTTTGATTTCGTCTCCGCCCCGAATAGCAGAATAAATAATAAAATATCACAAAATTTAAAAAAAATCTGAGGCGGTACGAAGTTCGCTGGGACAGCTAGTTTTAATTAAAAATGTAATGATAATGACGTATTACTAATATTAATTCGCAAGTGTATTAAATAAATATACTTACTAAATACCTGTTAAGTAAGTGGAAAATAACAGTTTATGTTTTAACCTTTCAGTGATAAAAATCCTTCAAAAAACTCGTTCGAGTGGACGATTTAATGCAAATAAGTGCAATTAGGTCACACCGCCCTCATACATTAATTAAACATTGGTCACAGGTGAGCGGTGTTGCATTGTGGCATGTGCCTGGGGAGAGGCCATCAAACTAATGAACTGGGACTTATACCATTAGTACCCTACCACACTTTACGTATAACATACTAGCTGTACCCGAGGCTGCGCTCGCGTGAGATGTGTCGCACGTTTCATATCGTATCCGTATTATCTTATTAATTAAAAATAATTGCGCCTCGTATTTGCTAAAAAAACAGACTGGAATGTATAGTGCAGTGTCAAAATAAGTGTCAGAATCGTTCTCCAAGCTAAAGCTCCAAGGACTATTGCTATATTCATGTTTTTGTTTTGGTTCTGAAAATGAGTGATATCGTTTATTTGGAAGTGAGTGCGTAAACCGATTTTAAATGACTTAATTCAGAGACGGAAATAACAATGTTATGACTCAATAAGTGATGAAATAAACGATGGCATTAGTGAATAATATAATGTATCGACGTTACAAATTCAAACATCCAGTGTAAACAAAGATCAGCTGGTGAAAAATATTGAAGTGACTTTCTGTGATAGTCTACTCCATGCTAGATGACGCTACATTACATACAAAAAGCGCTTCCAATAAGCGCTATCTATCTGATTACTTAAGAAGTTACCCTTCCGCAGACTTTCGCTTTTGGAATTCTGGCATAATAGTCTACTCGTTTAGTTAATGATAAATCCCTTCAACACTAGGTGGCGCCTCTTTCCATGCACTGCATGGATTGCACTGCACTGCAATTAAAGCATGTATAAATGAACTGCTAAAGATTTTAACACACTTGGTGAATCAGTCTTTCATGTCGGGAACCTTTCCGGACACGCTTAAACTGTCAATTGTAAAACCTTTATTTAAAAAAGGTGATAAAGAAGACATTAATAATTATCGTCCAATTACATTCGACTCGACGATTTTCGACGATTTTCGAAAAATGCATGCACAAACAATTAATGGGATTCTGTGTCAAATTTAATGTCATTAAAAATGAACAATGTGGGTTTCAGAAAACTAAATCTACCGCCTTAGCTATTTTTAAACTCATAGACGCAATACTAAATAATATTAACAACAATAAACTAACTACTACTTTGTTCTTCGACCTATCTAAGGCATTAGATTTTGTATCGCACAATATTTTGTTGCAAAAACTAGAGCTCATGGGAATCAGAGGTCTGCCACATCGTTGGTTATCATCCTACCTACAAAATCGAAATCAGTATGTTGTTTTAAATAAAATCCATGAAAACGAAATGAAATTCTACTCATCTTGCATTATGAATAACAACCATGGCGTTCCACAAGGAAGCATATTAGGTCCAATCCTTTTTATCTTATATATTAATGATATAGTAGATGCAGTGGATCATAAATGCATACTATATGCTGATGACATTTCCATAATAGTGACAACTGATAAAAAACTGAATTCAATTAATAGACATGAAATGGACATTAACTCAACAATCGACAAAATAATCAAATGGCTACAATATAATAATTTAAAAATCAATCTATATAAATCGAACCACATCCAATTCAATAAATCAAAGCATCCTAATAACAACTTTAAGTTAAACATCCCAAAAATTGAAGAAGTGTTTCAAATAAAATTTTTAGGGGTTTATTTAGACCAAGATTTAAACTGGAAAACCCACATAACGAACCTCTGTAAGAAAATAAATAAATTTGTTTACGCAATCTATCAAATTAAAAACGTAACCAATAGGAAGACTGCTATTCTATCTTACCACGCATATATTGCATCTTTGTTGCGTTATGCCACCGTAATGTGGGGTAACAGTACAGAATGGAAAAAAATATTTATTGCGCAAAAAAAATGCATTAGGGCAATCTGTGGGATTAGACCTGACTAATCATGTAGACCGTATTTTAAAAATCTCAATTTATTAACTTTTCCATCCTTGTATATTTATGCGATATGTAATTTTGTATTTAAACACAAGGACTTGTTTAAAACGGCTAGTGATTTAAAAAACTCAAGATCACGTAGAGACCCCCACAGACTCATACTCAATGACGTTCCAAAGTCAGCTAAATATAGTAGGAGTTGTCTGGCTATGTGCATTAAGATTTACAACCATATACCCAATGAGGTGAAAATGCAAAACGCGTCGCTGTTCAAGAAGCATTTGTTTCGGTGGCTCAATTGTCACAGTTTTTATAGTATAAAATAATTTTTAGACTGGAAAAAGTAGCACAATTGAAGAAATATATTGAAATGGGACTAAATTAATAATGAATACAATTTAACTTGGACATTATATTTTTTTAATGACTATTTTAATAATGTGATTTAATTGGAGAATTTTAAGATTGTTTTTTAATTTTATCACATATACTTACTTAAACTTGTAACATTTGCATGCTAACCCAAGTAGCCTAACATGTGACTCAGAAATGTACCTACCTATTTAATAACTATTATACCATGTTTGACGCAAATAAAAATTTGAATTTAAATTTGAATTAAATAGGGATTATGCCTTCGATCAAGAATACAGTAGATTACGCCTCGCTAATTAAAACAATACTCAAATATGGCACCGTCACCGTCACTGTCATCGTATATTATTGAGTAGAAAAAAGGACTATAAAACAATCAATAAATAAGTTCTAACGTATGCCTTAACCGCAAACGTTAAGGCGCAGTTTTGTTTGTGTCGATATTCACACGATGGCCAAGTCAATCTATTTTATTTAAACATAAAAGATTTTTAATAATAATGTGGTCACTATAAGATGTTGTTAGATTAGCTAATTACGTAATTATTTAATACAGAAGGTCTCTTAAGTAGGGACTGAATAAATCAACTGACTTGGTATTACATGGATCTCACAACTTTTAGCGGTAGAAATACTGAGTTGCGAGACTTGTTTTTTTTTACAAATTTTGTTTTTGATGGCATTCTATTTTTAACGATCTTACATTAACTGCGACTTGAACTATCTGAATCGATGGCTCTTTAATCTCAGTAAGTGTAAACAGTTTAATATGTATTAATCGGTAGTCGTCGCTTTAAGGCCTTGATTAAGGCACTACATCAGCAGGTGAGGGCGAAATAACAAAGATTAATCGAATTGGGGATTTGTTCGTGGATTGAGAGTGACTGAACCCTGAGCTATTTGTATCGCGATTGTGCATTTGTACGCAAAAGACTTCGAACTTTTTTGTATGGAGGCTGCCCTGCTGCCTTAAGTTGCAAGTTGGAATTTCGTTAATTTGGTGTACACCTGTGAAACATACGTCAATCAACAGAAAAAAATATTATAAACAACAAATACTCGATATACTTTGTTCAGAACTTCAGTTTAATTTTAAATAAAAAATATATTACATACTTAAACTGAAATTCTGAACAAAGTATATCATTTAAGACATTTAGTCAGAGAATATTTGTTGTTTGTAATTTTTTTTCTGTAGATTGGCATACTTTTATAGGTGTACACCAAAATAAAGTAATTTTAGGTACTTTAGATATGTGAGAATGAGGTTCAATGCCCACTATTTTTACGTTAAAATAACATCATCATCAGCATGTCAGTCTATTGCAGTCCACTGCTGGTCGTAAGCCAGAAAGCGCCAAAGAACACGATCTCCCGCTTTTTCGAACCGGCCACTGCCAGCAATCTTTCTAAAGTCATGAGTTGGGGAGCGTTTACTACGTTTGCCGAGGCGTGGTCTCCACTCGAAAACCCGTTTATATCACCTTTCATCATTAAAAGATCATAAATTTAATTAAGTATTAAACATAAAAAAAACTTGAACAATGCTATGTGGCATTCTGTGCCAGTTGATCATTAGGCTGAACAGAAATGTATTATGCATCAGGATACATAGAAAAATAATTTCAAAAAAGTTGGACGAATACAATTCAATGGCTATTATATATGTATACAGGATGTCCTGTAACTAAGAATAACTTTGTAACCACATTCTATACATCATAGTGTAAAATTTTCCGTAAACGAACAAAAGTCGCTGACATAGCCCAACGGATTAGCAAGCTGAAGTGGCAGTGGGCGGGGCACATAGCACGTAGAACTGATGGCCGATGGAGCAGAAAGGTTCTAGAATGGAGTCCGCGTACCGGCAAGCGCAGCGTAGGACGTCCACTCACAAGGTGGTCAGACGACCTGGTAAAGGTCGCAGGAAGACGCTGGATGCAGGCCGCTTCCAACCGGCCAATCTGGAAGTCAATGGGGGAGGCCTATGTTCAGCAGTGGACGTCCTATGGCTGAAATAATGATGATGATGATGATGTAAATTTTTTGTTCCATAACTTTTACATTTGAATATTTATTTTTGTCTTTCTATACAAATTCAGTCAGCTGTTTGGTAATTTTGTATGGAAAGGCGATACATTTTCATGCACATTTGCATAAGACATAAAACATAGACATAAAATTAAAGATGTATAGAATAAATGGTTATCTATGAGTTACGGGATTGTATTTAAATACGCAAATGCAAAAAAAAAACAAAAAATATATTAAAGCAAGATGAAAACGTTATTATTTGAAAAAGTCACTGAAACATAAACCAAATAAAAACTGCAGTTTCTAGATTGGAATTCAATTGGATTATCTGTCTCGCGTGGATAAATGAAATCTTGGAATTTATTGGAAGTATGTAATTTATTGCTGATAAGTAAATTTTATTAAAAAAAATAAAACCGACTTCAAAACACTAAAATGCTAAAAATAATCCTAACACTTAAGTACCTAATCAGTTACTTTTGGAGTCGGTGCCAGCCGATGAGAGATTCAATGTTTTTGTTTGCACCGACTCCAAAAGTAACTGATTAGGTACTTAAGTGTTAGGATTATTTTTAGCATTTTAGTGTTTTGAAGTCGGTTTTATTTTTTTTAATAAAATTTACTTATTTCATCAATTTTTAGTGATAAATCCTAATCTAACTGCTGAACACCGATTTCATCCCCTATTTTCCTACCCTTAGGGGTGATTTTTATTTTGTAAACTTTTAGCATATTATCTTTGAAGTACTATAAGCTATTCAATAAAACAAAAATCATCAAAATCAGCTCATATTTGTCGAAGATAGGTAACAAGAACCACAACCAAAATACTATCTGGGTATATATTTGTTGATTTTCTCAAAAAGTTCTAAATCAATTTCGATAAAATTTATATGGGACCACCTCTGAAATATGATCTACCAAACAAAAAAAGAATCATTAAAATCGATTCATAATTGGCGGAGTAATCGCGTAACAAATATACAAAAAAAAAAAAAAAAAAAAAACATACAGTCGAATTGAGAACCTCCTCGTTTTTTGAAGTCGGTTGATAAACAACCATTTATTATTGAAGGGGAGAAAAAAACCATACTTGATAAAGATTTAATTAAAACCTTGAATACTATGGGGGTTTCTGACCCCCCAAACACGAGTTCATAATTTGTACATAGTTAAAGACTTAAAACATTAAAATTTTATCGAGATTCTTACTTATTGATATTACTGTAACGCTACCACTCTTTAAGTAAAATGGTTTTAACATCGTAATGTTGGATAGAATAACTGACTGATAACCCATTTTTGCAATATATTTTATTAGTCACTTTTATGACAGAGATGAAGGTCAGTGAAATTGAAATGAAACCGTCCTCATTCTATCTTTAAGGTGTTTCATGCCAATCGGGTCGAATGGCATATTCCATGTGGCTCCCACAGACTCAGCAGCAGCAAGTTTTAGAGACGCTTTGTTCTGTAGATGCTTTAATTAACACAATATACTAGAGGCATTGACTTATACAGTGTGTGGCCCAGAACCGGGTATAATATTCAAAACCGAGACTCTCTAGAGTGTCAGTATTTTTTCTGAAACGATTCCAGTCAACCCAAAACCCATGAATTATACGTAATAAGAATTTGAAGTTACGATTCATATTCAGTGTAAATAAAATAAAAATAAATAAAATGTTTATTGGCTTTAACATGTTTATATCTTAACCTAAGAGTGACCAGTGTCACTATTAATTGGATAATATATAGCTTCCTGACTGACAAAAGTCCACTGATTTAATAAAGGCGTTCAGTTGAAAAGAGCATGTTTTTAAAATACATGACCTTTATCAGGCTGCGCTGGGCTCGTTCTACATCAATAAAACGAGATTTTGACGCACCACCCCAAACAGGTATGCAATATATCAAGATTGATTGAGCCAATGAGATATAAATTTCAGTGAGAGGGTTTCTATTCAGGTTCCGAGACCCAGCGACTGTACCTGGCACCACATACCTCAGCGTTTTAAACATCCATATTAGTTTCCTCAGTCTTAGGATACCAAGATGTGGATTGTTCAAGATGTGGATACCAAGAGAGACGCTGGTCCACATAGACACCCAGATATTTTGTTTGATCGACCCTCTGAATAATTGGACAGTTGCAATTTATATTGTTATTACTGAAGGAAGTACCATTGCAGTTGTGTATTTTTATGTTTAAATCATCATTAGGCTGTTTATTGTTGTAGATACTAAAACAAATATAATTAGTCTTGCCAGTGTATTATTGCAAAACGATATTATCGCTAACGTTGTCAATGTCGTGTCATAGAGACGTTCCATGTAGATGCAGATGAACTCAATCGATCAAGTTGAGCGGAACTATTGCATTACATTGAATTTACGATTAAGTGTGTTAGAAAAAATCAAAAAGTAAAGTTTTCTTTTTAATTAGTTGAGACCATAATGATTCAATTACTGATTACCTATAGAGTCTCTGTTTTCAATATTATCCCCGGTTCCAGGAAACACACTGTATATTACTAGAGGCCTAGTTGACTTAGTTAAACTTAGTCAGTTTACATTCACTCAGTAAACTGATTTAATTCATTTATCGGTCGTCGTCACCGCTACAAGTTCAAGTCCTTGATTAAGACAACACTAGCAGATCTTTGAGTTAGATTAATTGTCGGCCCCGAATTGTAGCAACGGTTTGTCGTACCTTAGTAAAAATGTCTTTAAGTCTAAGACTGTTTATCGGTATAAAACATCTGTATCAGTAAAAAAAAAAAAACTGGCCAATTGCGAGTCGGACTCGCGCACCGAGGGTTCCGTACAAACCTGAAGGTAAATAAGTAAAAGTTCACCCAAGCTTAAAGGTATTATAGAGTCTAGTATTTGATTTGAATTTCAATTTAATACCTCTACGCGTTCATGAGGAAAGGGGTAGTAAAATTATTAAAAATATTTTTATTATATGATGTTACAAAAATATACGGTTTTCGTAATTATTCCTTTATCTGTGCTAAAAGATGTTGCTTCGTACCAAATTTCAAGATTATGAGTTACGGGAAGTACCCTGTAGGTTTTGATTTCTTTGCGAGAGTCGAAAATTTGCAGAAATTTGCGGCATAAAGGGCTGTATCATTTGATTGCGTTGGATTAGAAGTTTGATTTTCTCACAGCCAAAAGGACAGTAGACTTGAGTATTTTATATAAATTCCAGCTTAATACCTCCACGCGTTCCTGAGAAAAAGGGTCTTGACAGACAGACTCACGGACGGACGGACGGACAACAAAGTGATCCTATAAGGGTTTCCGTTTTTTCCTTTAGGTAGAGGTACGGAACCCTAAAAATACTGAATACTAATACTGTGTACTGAAATTTTATACAGCACGAATTTCTTTACCGATGTTTTCCCTTTCTACAGTTATTTAACCCTTATTTAATTTTTGTACTGAAATGATTTAAACTGGAGTACGGAGCCTGAGCGCGGGGTGTGGGAGAGCACTCTCCTCCTCTTCCTCCCACTGGGTGGGTGGCTGAAAACGAGCGGGACAGTGCGGCAAGCAGAAGTATGTTTTCAGATTTTCGTTTCATTTATGCTATAAGACATTGCTTATTGCTAAATTTCATGATTTTATTTTATAGGAAAGTTTCCTATAAGTTGAGTTCTCTTCAGAGTACCAAATATGCGGCATAAATAACCGTATCTTTTCATACCATTGACTTAGAAGTTTTAATTTTTTGGCAGCTTCAAAGAAATTGCAGACCTAAGTGTATAATATCAATTTTAACCTGATATGGGGTATCAGGTTAACACGTTCCTATTAAAAACAGACAGACAGACAGACAGACTAGACGGAAAACCAAGTAATCTTATACGGGTTCCTTTTTGTCTTTTAGATACGAAACCCTAAAAACTCATGGTGATTTAGATACTCTTAGAGGTGCTCTATCTTTAAATATCATCATCATCATCATCATCATCATCGCAGCCAAAAAACTTCCACTGCTGAACATACACTGCTCCCCCAATGACTTCCAGATTGGCCGGTTGGAAGCGGTCATCGACCAGGAGACGTATTTTTGAAGCATTAGAAATGAATTTCGAATTCGAACACGAAAACAGTTCTTGTATGAAATTCATTTCTATTGCTCACGATTTTACGCATTTTTGAATCACTCGAAATAGGTGTCGCTATTAGATTGAAATCTTGTAATTATTTTAGTTTCACGCAGAAAATATCATAAACCATAAAGCAAAAACTCACTAACGAACGTAAATAAAAAGTTATTATGTCAAATTTGTGTCAAACATACGTTTACTTGTCAATGTAATTCTTCCGTACTTTCTACTAGTAGAAAACAAAAACGAGTGGTCGTTGCAGAATTCACGGAATGAATTTTCAAAAATAGTGATTTTCGGAATTCGCATGCGAATCTTGCGATTTCGTATTCGGATTGGAATTCGCATGATTCAAAAATACGTCTCCAGGTCGTCTGTCCACCTTGTGGGTAGGACGCCCTACGCTGCGTTTGCCGGTACATGGCCTCCATTATAAAATCTTTCTGAACCATCTGTCGTTAGTTCTACGTGCTAGGTTTCAGTATGGCACTATTTTTAGATTTTGAATAAACCGTATTGGAACTTAAAAATGGCAGAAGGAGCCTTACAATAAGCACATTGTAAGAAAAGAAGCAAAATTAAAGATAGCCGAAAATAGACCCAACTTTATACTTAATAGAATTATTATCGGCAGAAGTTTGGAAGAGTTATCAAGTTTATCAATTATTTAATTAACTGTTACTATAATCTAGACATTTGTCCAAAGTTAATAAGACTAAAGTTAGCATTACAATAATCAATCAATGAGGTCGCAAAAAGTATGTAACAAAATACACTGTCGTTAACTGCGATTTATCGATGATATGAGATCAAGAACGCTCATAAAATAAGTACACCGATTGTATAAACCACAAAAATGAAATATACGATTACATCAGCCCCCCTAGCATGTCTACCAAAACACGATATGATATGATATGATATGATATAGCGATATATCGACACCAACTTTAGAAAATTGATAGATTTAGCAGCCATTTTGATTTTTTATCGAAACAGCGATCTTAATATGTGGCGACGATTTTTAACATGACGGTTATATCTATCATATTTTTACAGTTGGTGTCGATATTTCGCTATATCATATCACTTCGTATCATTATCGTGTTTTAGTGCTCATGCTAGGCAGGCTGTATAAGATTATTGTCATTCATGGGAGACCTAGCAGTTCTTCAAGGCCCTTTTTCCAAGGCATTTTGTGATATATTAAGTAGACATCACAGGCCATTGAGAATCAAAATTTAGTTAGATATAGTTTATTAAAATAAATAAATTGTTTTCACAATCACACCAATAATTATCTAGCCCCAAACTAAGAAAAGCTTATACTATGGCGACTAGATAACAGATAAACATACATAAATATAAACATCCATGACTTAGGTACAAATGCTCGTGCTCATCACACA
The DNA here is from genome assembly GCA_963576865.1 of Anania hortulata. Lineage (NCBI taxonomy): Eukaryota > Metazoa > Arthropoda > Insecta > Lepidoptera > Crambidae > Anania > Anania hortulata. The sequence continues at coordinate 17,681,758 of OY756398.1, read as the reverse complement.
AACATTTTCCCCTTGCAAGATTCGAACCCGCAACCGCTGGCTTTCGTAGTCCGGAGCACGAACCACTACACCAGACAGTCGTCAAATTAAAATTATGTTACCAAAGGAGACGGGGATTTCTGGGCCATTAATGTAAGTAGTTGAAGTATGGTTTAAAAAAATGGTCATATTTTTCCATCCTAATATACAAAAAATCTGCCCCTTTCTCCTCCTGGAAACTGAGCAATAAGAAAAACAAGATTTGTATGCAGTCACTACAAAATCGATTAAAATAATATCGATTTATGTGAATAATATTACACAATTGATAAAAAAGAAATGGTTTTGGTCTATACTAGGCAATTAACGCAAACAAAATTATTATTTTCATTAAAATAAATATATTAAGCTATTTTAGCTTATAAAAAAATTATTAAACAAATAAAAATAAAAAAGATTTCGATTACTAATCGATTACCTAAATAAAACTGATACTGTATATTTATTCTGTGCACTGATACTGACAGCTGGCTTGTCAAATAAATAAATAAGATTTGGATCACTCGACGTTTCGTATTTTACGTTTCTGCGTGTGCGTTTTGTTTGTGTGATTTCATATTATCTTTTGGTTTTTTATCGACCACGGCTTTGTTTTACTAATTCTGACCCTGCCTAACCTGAACGACCCAGCAATGCTTTCAATCTGGACACGGAAGATCTTGCTTATACGTCTGACTTAGATTTTTTAATTTGGATTTTACTACCGGCATGGACTGGATACAGAAGATAATGGATCTCTGTGTAAACTGTGTAACAGCGATTAGTTACTGTACGAACTAGGTCTGCCTAGGACCCCTAAACAATTAAACTACTTTGCATGTATTTCAACAATGGCTTGCACCTCAGTCTGTAAGTATACCTTATCTAACCAGTTGTTGTCATCTAGTTTGTGGCCTAAATGTAAATAACTGTATAGGTAACGTTAAAATATCTTTTGTATTTCAGAAATCAGCTGTTTATTACATAACCTTACTTTTACTAAACCCTTAATTAATCGGCTCTGAGATTGACAAAAACCGCAGAATTTTTAGTCAAGGTTTGCCAAGTATTAATCTATTCATTTACACCATTTTCATCTTATTACATCCAGGGCCCAAATTTGTATGGAAACGTTTTCATCTCTTTCTGTATCTGTGTGCGTGCTTGCGCGCAAACGAGCGAACCTGCTTGCATGCGTGTGTAATCATTTTATGTTATTCCCCTGTTCAACTTACTGAAATGTAATTAAAGCCTAAAATAAAACTTATTTTTGGTGTTATTATATTGAAAATAATAAGAATCTATGGAATTTCGCAAGGGCAAAGTGTGAGTTACAAGGCACTGAACTATGAGACAATTGCGGCGTTGTGAAGTGTGTGTCTAGTAGAAAATTGATATAGTAAAAGTAGTTTTATTTGTAATAAAAATGGAATAAATTGCATTCAACCCATCTATACTGTCAAGCATGTCTTTTATGTTAGTTTTAATATTCGTAACGTAAGTTCAGTGTGAACTTCAAGAGTTAGGGATTCCCTTACCATGCGAAAATACAAGTAGAAAAGTTGTATTAAATAAACTACGATATTTTGAAATTATTTCCTGGATTCCTTCAATGCGGAACTTATTGACATCTGAAGTGACACTATGCTTAAGCTTTATGTGACGCTATAATATGGATTTTGGTTGAGTATGTCACATGATAACACCTTTTGCCTTTGAGAAGATGCGTTTGAATTGCTTTTCAGCATGTGAGAGATTTTCCTCATGTTGTTATTATAATGAAATTATTCATTTCAGTTTCCACAATCACACCGATTAGCTAGCCTCAAACTAAGTATAGCTTGTACTATGGCTACTGAAAATGGATAAACATACTTAAAGACGTTTATCATCCATGATATAGGTGCAAAAGCTTGTGCTGATCACACAAACATTTGCCCCTTGAGGCATTTGAAACCGCAATCGCTCGGCTTTGCAGTCCGGGGCGCGAACCACAGCACAAGAACGTCGTCAAGTCAGTTTCGTCGCAGTTATAAATTAAACTTTATTTAATTATAACCTACCTTACTATATAATTATGTAAACAAAGTCTAGTCTAATTTAATTAACCGAACTTTAAAATTTGAACCTTTTTAACTAATGTGTAACTCCTATGACAATTCAATAATATACTATCGAGCTGATCTCATAATAGAGCCAGGAGGTTAATAGTGGATCTCTTTAATTACTCGTAATAATTACCTTCGTGTTTGGACTCATTTGATTATTTGCCACCACATAAAAAGGTATCATTATAAAATACAGGATTTCATAAACACAGAAGTAAATCGAAAGGTCAAGTAACTAAATTCGCAAAATATTTATTTGTAGCATCCATTTCTGAGTTTTATGTTTGTCATATTTGCATATTCCTTATAGTCATATTTTGTCTTACAGGGTACATGGACGAGACATTGATGACATACCTTTAACTGGGAAAACTGCAGAGATAATTTATTCAAGAGACAAGGAGAGTAAATAAAATACGCAAAAGTATGAAATAAAATACTACTACTTGTAGCGTTTTACTTCTTAAATAGCTTTGTACACTATAGCGTATATTATCATCATCATCATCATCATTTTAGCCATAGGACGTCCACTGCTGAACATAGACCTCCTTCAGTGATTTCCAGATAAGCCGGTTGAGAGCGGCCCGCATTCAGCGGCTTACGACAACCTTTACCAGCCCCTAGCATGACTACCAAAACACGATGTGATATAGTATGATATAGCAATATACCGAGACCAACTTTTAAAATATGAAGGATATAGCCACCTTATTGAATTTTCATCGAAACAGCGATCATAATATGTGAGGTCACCGGCACGGCGATTCAACATGGCGGCTATATCTATCATATTTTTACAGTTGGTGTCGATATATCGCTATATCGTATCATATCATATCGTGTTTTAGTGCTCATACTAGACAGGCAGGTCGTTTGTTCACCTTGTGGGTGGACGTTCTACGCTGCGCTTGCCGGTACGTGGCCTTCATTCCAAATCCTTTCTGCTTCAGTAGTCTGTTATTTTTAAGGTTATTTTATTTCAAATGAAGTTTGTTATGGAACATACCGAAGTTCTTTGAGTTCCAGACGAAAGCCGTTTTCGTCAACAGGCCGGGTCCGATTCTTGAACGACAGCGGCGGCAGGTCTCCCATCTGCTGGATTGCGCTGTCAGTTTCTGCAAACCGCTGCGAGAGATTTGACCTGGTGATGTTTGAAACCTTTTAATATTGCCAAGGTGCGACCCGGTGGCGTCACGTAATAATAGGCTATTAGACTGTTTTCCGAAAGACTCGTTACTATCGACTATAACCAAACAGTTTTATTTATATTTATAAACCTTAAGAATAATAAAAAATAATATTTCAATCTTTACGTATTTAAAAGCCGGAAAAAACGCCGCCGTCGCTCATGATGTACTGTTACGTGACGTCACAAGCCCTTAAATATCTATTGAGTTTTATTAAAAAGTACCAGAACAGCTTGTTAAGACACCTTTGTCGACGGTAACACTACTCATACGTTACTGATAATATGTTTTGTTTTCATATGGTGCAAACTAAATGATTAGTTAAGCAAATTTTGGTACAAGGAAAATAGCTTCTTGAGTCCCCATATACATGGGTAAAGTCAGGTAAAGATCATTAATATCTGAAATATACTGATAAATTCAATTCCTGGTTTGAGTCAATTCAGAAAACCAACTTTTGACTTTGGCTCAGGTTTGGATGTGCTGGAAGACGCCTGGAAAAAAAATGTCTGGTACCTCGTTACGCGAGGATGTTCATCCTTTACTTCGAGATTTTTGTTAAGTGGCGCACATTTATTTAAAATAACTATGATTTCTTAATTTAAGTTCAGTTGAAAAAAATCGCACCCTGAAAATTCAGTTCTATTTAATTATTGAATATTCAAGCAGTCTATTTGAGTAATTCATCAACTCGTCCCACATGCCTACTTTTCACTTGAGACGAGTTGCAGAAAATCAAAATTAATTAAAATTGTATTCGTCAACTCGTCCCATTAACTTTTTTCGTGGGACTTTAAACCTTATTAACGTCTGGTACAGTTGCTAAGAAAAGTGTCTTTTTAAGAAATATATTATTATTTTTTAAAACTGTTTCTTTTTAAGAATTTAACATAATTGCTTAGCTTATTAAATTGTTGATTATTACCTTTTTAATTATCGATTATTATCTTTTTTATTTTTAATCTTATGTAGAAGTTTTTAATTATTTAATTATGATTTTTATAAGTGTTAATTATTGCCTTGTGTTCAATCAGTGACAAATCAGCGGTGAATAAACATTTTATTTCCAACGCACAGTTTGATTTTATTTTGTTATTTCTACACGAACACTTTTACTTCTGATTGTAGCTTCTACTTCTTTATTCGTAGCGATAGTAACGTGGGTCGAGTTGACGTATGTAATTTTAATTAATTTTGATTTTCTGCAACTTGTCCCAAGTGAACAGTAGGCATGTGGGACGAGTTGATTTGACGAGTCTATTTATAGGGACATTGTCGTTGATTCGTTTTTAGTGGTCACTTTTGATTATAACTGTGAAATTTATCCATTTCAGGTTAAAAACTGTTTTATCTCTATCAGCAAAAGGTTTTGGAACGATGCCTATCTCGTTTCGACTGCGGTCTCACAAAACGAAACTTTAAACATTTATTTTTGTTGGAAGAGCACAACGTGTTTAGAATGCAGACTGCGAATTTGCAAACGCAGCGTTGGCTTTCCAACGAGGTGGAGCTGGAGAGGCCTATTGCCCACTATACCCATCAGTGGATTAGTGTGGGCTGATAGTGATAAAACAACGCTGGCTTAGAGCATATATTCGCGGCTATAATAATGATTTTTTTACCGAAAAATAATCACTCATGTAATCGATTTAGTCAGATTGTATCGAAATTATCATGTTTTAATCAATTAGTCATATTTATGTCTTAATTTAAATAATGAGTCTAATATAAGTCAATAAGCTATATTAATGAATTTATTTATTTATTGATTAGTTATGATACATACTACCATGAAGTATTTTTGTGTTTATAAAACTATTATTTTTTTATAGCCAATAATCACTGATAAGTATAACAGTCGCTATTGAAATAAAGAAGTGAATTTCGTTGGTTGCCTTAAACGATCCTGCTTAAAGGTATTTCAAACTAATCATGAGTAACTAAGTTTGAACTACTGGTATTAATTGACGACCTCCGTAGCCGAGAGGCGAGCATACCGGACTTGGTGTCGCTATCTCTGAGGTTCCGGATTCGATTCTCGGTCGGGTCAATGTAGAAAATTTACTTTACTATGTTATCTCGGGTCTGGGTGTTGTGGTACCGTCGTTGTTTCTGATTTCTGTAACACAAGTGCTTTGGCTACTTACCACAGGATCAGAGCAATGTATGTGATGTTGTCAAATATTTATTTATTAATAAAAAATGTAATCAATTTGCTCAGTAATATGTAGTCATATTCAAAAAATGGGGACAAAGTAGAAGGTATAATTATTTAGTTATTAGTAACCTACGTACCTCAAAGTGCTTCCGTTTGTAAAGATGAAAAAAGCCACTTCCGACCTCTCTTGTTGCAGCCTCGTCACCAGCTTTCCCAGCTCTGTCGCTCTGCTGACCTAGAAAGTATTTGCATTTTAGATGCAGAAATGAAACTATAATCTACTAGGTTTTGCTCGCGAATTCGTCTGCATCGTCCTAAAGTAAAGAGGAATAACATCTCATGGGAACACATCATCATCATCATTTCAGCCATAAGACATCGATAGCTGGACATAGTCCTCCCCTATTGACTTCCCGGTAATTGGTTAGAAGCAGCCTGCATCCAGCGGCTTCCTGTGGTCTTTACCAGGTCGTTTGTCCACCCAGGACGTCCTACGCTGCGCTTGCCTCAAGAACATTTCTGCCCCATCGGTAGTCAGTTCTACGTTCTACTACTTTTTTTTTTTTTTCTGTGGCAACACTGTCGGTAACATCTCGTCCCGAATTAATTAAAGTTAATTATTGTTAAATCTAATTTAAGTGGCTAAATACTTATCGCAGAACATTTAAAACAGTGATAAAGTGTATGTTAGTTAATAGGAAACAATATAGTGCATGTACCTTGTGTGTATTCCGTACTAGCCGGTACACATGAATGACAAAGCAAAATTTAAAAAAAAATTCAGACGTTAATTTATCATTGTTCTCTGTTTTCAATTGTTTTGAATACTTAGCAACATATTATCTATTGTGTATGTGCTTGAAGATCCCCACATAAGCTGTAAGTCGAGCCTTTTTCATTTATTGTGATATTGACATCACCCGCGTAGAGGTTATATTAGTTAATAAAATAACCTCATAAATTGATCTATCAATTCTTTGGAGTATTTTCTTCTTAGTGTTATAATGCTTACTCGCAAAGCTTCTGCTCGCCAAGAGGAGTCGAAACTCCTACTGGCTTTGAAGGAACTGAAGCAATCCAAGGAAATGATTGAGCAATTATATAGTGAAAGAGAGGACAATGAAAGGGAATTAATGGAAGTATTGAACAAAAACACAAATTTAAAAAAACAGATGGCTGAGCTGCACTCCAACTATTTGTTAATTATTGACGAGCGGGATAAACTTCAATCCGTGATAGATAGGTTCGATCAGTGCAGAGAAGAATATGAGCTCAATTTAAAACGTATGTCTTCGCTTCATCAAGACCTCAATGATGCCCAGGACCATATCCTAAACCTGGAGACGCAGAAGCAAGAGTGTGTAGACTACCGAACTGATTGTCTATTTACTCAATTAGTTGGCAGTGCGCCCAGCCTCTGTCAAACTTCTTCTAGCAATGGACCAATTAAAACAATTGATTTAACCCGTGATGACACTTTAAAATCTCCTAACTTTGCCGGCCTTGCTAAATGTAGTAATAAAAAAATTAAAAAATATGTAAAAATTAGTAGGTTTATTAAAAAAACTCAAAAATTAATTAAACACCAAAAATGTATGCAATCTCACACTAGACAAATTAATGAAAGAAGAAAATTAGGTGACAAACTAGATATGTACTCATTATTATTAGAAAAAAGTGTGAGTGATTATGAGAAAAATGTTCAAAACTTAGAATTAGAATTATGTAAACTTAAGAAATCATTAGATGTAATGACTCAGCGATACATAAGCACAAAAAAGGAGTGTGGTGAACATATCTTGGCATTGACGAGTCTGGTCTCTTCGTGTAGTTGCAATAATATAACTATTAATGAAAGTTGCTCACTCGGCTCTCAGTTAGGATGTGAGTCACCAGTTACTCAAACATTAAAAAACAAAAAAAGTCACAACCTATGTAATGTCTCCGTTAATTCCCAAGCAAAGAATAATCATATAAATAGACCTGTAAAATCGAATATAGTTATGTTCAGCGATGAAGTAGGTAAAAACATGGGCCTATTATTGAACTCATATTTGGGACAAAGTGTTATTAACCACTGCATGCCAGGTTCTTCATATTATGAAATTGTAAATAGTATTATTAATTATAAATTCAATAAAAATACTACTTTAATAATTTTGATTGGTAATAGGGGCAATGTAAACAAAAATGAGTTAGTAAAATATTTAGACTCATTACAATTGTTAAACTTAAATAAAATTGTAATGTTTACATTACCTTACAGTGACGGCTTGCCACAGGAAGAAAATAATATTAGATATAAAATTAATTTGTGTTTAAATACTATGACATATAATTCAGAAAAATTTCATATTATTGACATTAATTATTATTTAAAATATAATTCAATTTATTTGACCCGAGATAAATATTATCTCAGCAGTAAAATTAAAAGACAGATAGCAATGTCGCTATCATATTTTATTAAGTGTTCAGCCAAGAACTTGGCTAAACAAACTGCTTTTATATAGTATATTTAACCAGTGTATTGATGAAGGTACGTTTTCTAATTTAATGAAATTTAGTAAAATTATACCATTATTTAAATCCGGTGATAAAAGTGATCCCTCTAACTTTAGACCTATATCAATACTACCAGCTCTTAGTAAAATATTTGAAAAGATAGTCTTCAATCAACTCTTATCACATTTTAGAACTAACAAACTGTTGCATGAGAAGCAGTTTGGTTTCACCAAAGGTAGAAACACAACTGATGCTGGAGTTGCACTCCTTAAGCATATCTTCGATGCTTTTGAAAGAAAACAAGGCTTTAGGGGTTTTTTGTGATTTGTCTAAGGCTTTCGATTGTGTAGATCACAAGACTTTATTAATGAAATTACGGCATTATGGTGTCTCAAATGATTCAGGTAAATTGTTAGAGTCATACCTCATGTGAAAGTACTGAGGACGAGGAGACATATTGAAACACCAAATGCTAGGCAATGAATGGTTTATTGTGAAGCAATGACCCTACACAGAAATATAAATAGATATGAGAATACCCACAACTCCTTCTTTTACAAAAGAATTAAAACAAACATCTAACACTTTTCCCCCCTCAAAACATAAATTGATACACTTACTTAGTAACTGTAATTAATATCACTATGCATTTAGGCTTAACAAAAATACACGTAATGGAATAAACAATTGAGCATTAGCATAAAGTGATCAGTATAAAACTGCATATTACAATTTAACATTAATACAATAATAAATAGTATGAATACTTACCTACTTCTTTGAAATAAATGGTTATCATTAGTATAAGTAATAACATTAGACAACAAATACCACTAACTTATCTGATTACTATTTTAAAAAAAAAAACATTAAAAATTGTATTTTGGCATAATAATTCCAAGTTTCTACATTAATTCAATGGATTTAGTTGTATTTCATAATAGTAATAATTTCATGTTAATTACCTACGTGCATTAAAATAACATTCCAATATTAATAAAATAACAAACATTTTCAAATAAGTTTATATAAAATAGGTTTTATTTTCATCTGCTTAAGGTTCTTGATTTACGGTACGGGATGACACGTTCGGAGGCGGATGTCCCCACCGATCAGGAGGTCTCACTGTCCTGCCATAGCGAGTTACATGATTACTGTCATTTGTTGTTCCAATTGTACATTGTGGCGGACCACTGGAGCTGTGCGAATATGAACCTTCCGGTGTTGGAAAATCGTCGTAACGATATCGGTCATCAAATGAGATGTTACTAAGCTTAGACGTGTCTAATATCATTTGCCTCCAATTGCGACGAAATATTCTACCTGAATTTAACCTTATTGTGTATGACCTTGGCCCTATTATGTCTTTGACAGTTCCATTGACCCATTGCTTAAATATTCTCACTTTTACTTTATCACCCACATTGAATGGTTTTAAGTTCCGACTTCCTCTGTCAAAGTACTTTTTCTGTGTGACCTGTCTATTTCTTAACTCATTTTTAACGTTTATCCTATTTGGTATTTTCGGTTGCAATAATTTTGGCTGACATGGAAGAATACTGCGAAGTTTTCGATTATTCAATAACTCCGAAGGTGATGGTAGGTAACTACTTACAGGCGTATTTAAATATTCCAACAAAGCTAAATAGAAATCTCCACCCTCAAAACGAGTTTTCTTCAAAATTGATTTAATAGTCTGTACCGCTCGTTCCACCTGTCCGTTTGACTGAGGGTACCTAGGTGAAGAAGTGATGTGATGAAACTTCCAAGATTGGCTAAATTCCCTAAATACTTTTGATGAAAATTCAGGTCCATTGTCCGACATGACCACATCAGGTATACCTTGTCTACTAAACACCGCTTTTAAAGTTTTGATTACATTTTGTGACGTCATGTTTTCCATTTCAACAACCTCAGTATATTTACTATAATAATCAATCACAATCAAAAATGTTTTACTCCCAAAGTGAAAAATGTCTGTACCTACTTTCGACCACGCCCTATTAGGTATCTCATGAGACAAGAGTGGTTCTTTTGAATTTTCTTTGCGATGCGATAGACACGCCTGACACCGCGATACCAGATCTTGGATTTGGCTATTCATACTTGGCCAGTACATTAACTCACGTGCTCTGAGTTTGCACTTTTCCGCACCTAAATGACCTACATGAATTTTCCTTAACATTTCCGCACGCATACATCTCGGAATCACTATACGATTACACTTCCATATCATGTCATAGGCTACATATAATTTATCCCGACAGTCCCAATACGGCTTCAATATATGTATCAGTTCACTCTTTTGCACCGGCCAACCATTTTGTATAATCATTCTAAGCTTTTGCATTTCCTCATCTAATCTAGTAAACTTCTGCAGTTCAACAAAATGTGAATCTGTTAGTGGATTACTCACCGCGACCGTACACACCTGTGCCCGCGCATCCAAGTGATCGCGTGGCTCTGAGCTCGCGTCGCCTGCGTCCGGCGCCACGGCACGAGACAAAGTGTCAGCTATGTACAAGTATTTACCCGGTTTGTATTGGAGGTTAAACGTATAAGGCTGCAATCTCATCAACATCCTTTGTAATCGAGGCGGTGCACCTGCTATAGGTTTATTAATAATACTTACTAACGGTTTGTGATCCGTTTCTATAATAATATCACTACGGCCGTAGATATATGTATAAAACTTTTCGCACGCGTATACGCACGCATATAACTCTTTTTCGATTTGGGCGTAAGATTGTTCGGTCTTTGTTAGTGACTTTGAAGCATAGCAAACCGGTTTTCCATCTTGTAGCAAACACGCGCCTAAACCGTTTTGACTCGCGTCTACCGATAATGTTATAGGTCTCTCTAAACTATAGTACTGTAGTACTGGGGGACTAATCAAACATTGTTTTAAATCTTCAAAACACTTATCATGATGCTCGTTCCAGTGCCATTCTGTTTCTTTTTTTAATAAATCTCTCAGTGTGTGGGTTTTTTCAGACAAATTAGGTATAAAACTGCCGACATATGTTACCAACCCTAAAAATCGTTCTAGATCTTTTGCATCTTTTGGTCTAGGTATATTTCTTATGACATGTATACGTGATTCATCTGGGCTAATACCATATTGACTAATCTTATGCCCTAAATACTTTAGTTCTGACAATCCAATTTTGCATTTATCCCTGTTTAATTTAATGTTAATTTGCCGACATCTTTCTAATACCTTTCGTAAGCATTTATCATGGTCTTCTAGATTTTTTGCAAAAATTAATAAATCGTCAACAAAAAGAATCACACCCTCTATGTCAATAAAGTATTCATACAATTTTTTGTGGAATATTTCGGAAGCTGATGATATACCGAACGGCATTCGCAGAAATTTATACCTACCGAAGGCTGTGTTAAATGTACAAAGGCCTGTAGACTCATCGTTTAATTTCACTTGATAAAATGATTGTTTTGCGTCCAAAGTACTGAAAAATTTGGCCCCTGATAAATTTGCGGTTATCTCGTCTAAAGTAGGTAATTTAAAATGTTCTCGTTTTATGGCTTTATTTAAATCTTTAGGGTCTAAGCATATACGTAAATCTCCATTGGCTTTTTTAACTACCGTCATACTGTTTACCCACTCAGTAGGCCCTTCTACTTTAGCAATAATTCCCTGATCCAACATTTCATCTAATTTTTGTTTAACTTTATCCCTAATAGCAATTGGTAACTTGCGCGGCGCATGCACCACTGGGCGTGCGTCATCGCGCAGCTGCATTTTGTATTCGCCCGGTAGACAGCCGAACCCTTCGAAAACATCGTGAAACTCGTTTAATATGCTTACACTAGACTCCAAACAAGATTTCCTTCCTATACTGGCAATACGTTTCACTAAATTTAATTCTTTGCACGACGTTCTTCCTAACACGGGGGGAGAATTTACATCCGCTATTATAAACTCCAATATGTAAAAATTGTTTTTGTATTTTACTTTAAGCATACATTTTCCTAAAATTTTTATTGAATCACCTGAGTAACCTAACAACTTAATACTTGTTTCGGTTATTTTATTTGCCTCTAGACCTATCTGTATTCACATCAGCCCCAGTGTCCAACTTAAATTTAATAATGGAATCATAAATTTTAATATCCACAATCCAGTCACTATTTTTAGTTACACTGCATATTCGACGTACCTGATCCGTAGTATCCTCCCGTACTGTATAGACCCAACCGCGACACATTCTCGCAAAGTGATTAGGCCGATTACACTTATTACATCGTTGACCGTACGCTGGACACTTCATCTTATCACTCTCATGCACTATTCCACAATAATTGCATCCCGATGTAGACACACGCACTCCGCGAAACGGTTGCTCCTTTGAATTCTGTGACGTCATAGCTGCACGTGTGTTGTTTGGCGGTGCCTGCGCGGCTCGAGCGCGGGTGCCGCCCGGTGCTCGACTCGAACTACCCGCCTGACACGAGCACGAACGGCTCGCCCTGCGTCCCGCTTCTGGCCTTCGAACCATGTGTATATCCTCAATATTCCGCTGCCTGTACTCCCCGTCCTCCTGCTCGGTTTTAATCTTTCCAGCTTGAGCCCGAGACATTTCTGCTATGCGACAAATATCGAGCGCTTTCTTCAATGTAAGATCCAATTCTCTCAGAAGGCGCTCCCTTAATGCATCCTCTCTCAACCCACATATGAGCCTATCCTTGACTAAATCATTTTTAATATCTTTTAACTCGCAGGTCGCTGCTAACTTGTTAAGTTCAAATACGTATTGTTCGACGGTTTCGTCTTCTAGCTGGTTACGCGTGAAAAACTTATGCCGCTCAATAGTCAAGTTTTTCTTAGGCAAAAAAAACAAATCAAATTTTTCCAACAATACCTTCACGGTTTTCGGAGTATCGCCTTCAAACTGTTCGTATACATCTCGGCACTTTTCCCCAATAACATGAAGAAGAACACTCACTTGGACATCATCAGGCTTGGCATCCAGCTGGCAAGCTTTAGAATAAATTAAAAAAGCGTTTTTCCACTTCATCCATTGTCTATTCAAATTTCCGGACGTTACACTCGATAAGTCATTTTCAAAACAAAATGGGGGAGGTGGTTGCAAAACGAGATTTGCTTGCAAATTTTCGCCTTACAACACGATGTAATAATCTCAAATATCACTAATAATGTGGATTTACTTAATTCTTCTATTGACACTACTCTGCTAATTATTATATAAAAATAGTAAAAACCGGCTGCGCCATGTGAAAGTACTGAGGACGAGGAGACATATTGAAACACCAAATGCTAGGCAATGAATGGTTTATTGTGAAGCAATGACCCTACACAGAAATATAAATAGATATGAGAATACCCACACCTCACAGATAGAATTCAAAAAGTTAATGTCAATGGAACTGACTCTTCTGGAGCTCCAATACGCATGGGTGTGCCCCAGGGCTCTATATTGGGACCTCTATTATTCCTAATCTATATAAATGACCTTCCTTACTTCACTAAAGATCTTTGTGAGATAGTATTGTTTGCAGATGATACATCATTGATTTTTAAAACTGACAGAGGTAAAACTGCCTTTGACGATGTAAATAGTGCTCTCTCTCAAGTAGTACGCTGGTTTACAGCTAACAACCTGTTGCTAAATGCAAACAAAACTAAATGCATTAAATTCACTATGCCCAATGTGAGGCAGGTCAGTACGCATATTAATATGTCAGACGATCATATAGATGCAGTCGATTCCACAATTTTTTTGGGAATTACATTAGACTCCCGGCTCCAATGGGGTCCCCATATAGTTGCTCTGTCAGGAAGGCTCAGTTCAGCGGCTTATGCAGTGAGGAAAATAAGGCTTTTAACTGATGTCGAAACGGCAAGACTAGTATACTTTAGTTATTTTCATATTTTGTTGTCGTATGGTTTACTGCTATGGGACTCTGCTGCTGACATTGAATCAATCTTTGTGTTGCAGAAAAGAGCCGTACGTGCAATATACTGTCTTGGACCTCGTGACTCTCTGAGGGAGATTTTTAAAGATATTAATATATTAACAGTAGCCTCTCAATACATTTTTGAAAATATTATGTACGTTCGAAAAAATCTAAGTTTGTTTAGCTTAAAAAGTGATTTTCATCATTATAATACTCGTAATAAAAATAAACTTGCCGTTCCGAGCTTCAGACTTCACAAAGTTGGTAATTCATTCTTGGGGAAATGTATTAAATTTTTTAATAAAGTTCCACAGGCTCTTGTTGAACTACCTGTACATGAGTTCAAAATTCACATTAAAAAAAACCTTATGAAAAAAGGGTATTATAAGGTAGACGATTTTTTGAACGACAAGAGTGCATGGACTTAACCTGCTTAGCTCGCACTTACTTCATGTCTTGTAATTGTATTTCCTGTAAAAAAGGCTGACAAAGGTGACTGAGTTTGTTGCGTCGTTTCTTCTCATCACCAGCCGATATGTAGTCCCGAAGCGGTGGTAGGGTAAAGCTATATTTTGGGACGTGTATAAGTGCCCGGAAGAGGGCCTATATACTGAATAAATGAGTATTAATGAGTATACGTTCTGTGTGCCCAGTCCATGGCCACTTTAGCTTGTCAAAAAAAAGTCAAAAATCATTTATTCAGTTTAGGACAGAAAACTGCCACGTCAATAATAACATTATTGGCCCATATGGGGCAGAACATGTCTCCTTATTTTTTGGGCCCTACTAGCGCTTCGAGACAAGACACAGACAATCTGGCAAGTGCTGAGAAGAAACGCCGGAACAAACTCAGTCACCACTAGCTGCCACAAAAAAAAATTATGAAAAGAAAATAATGTATACCTGTGCGAGCAGGGCAGTATTTAATTCCAGACATTTTTGTCATTTAAATAGTCATTAACAGTATAATAACCCTTGCTAATCCATCAGGCGCATATGTCAGCGCTTTTCTCCTCATTTCTGATTCGATCTTGCAAGGAAACACCGAGCATAGCCCTTTTCATAGCACGCTGTGCGACCACAAACTTTTTTTTTATATGTTAAACTAGACTAAAACATCTTACTGTATGTTTTAAAATTAAATTAAAACGGAAAAATTTATTACATAAAAAAACAATTACTCAAGGCTGATCAAATTCAATAGCTAAGCTATTCTGTTGGCCGATTAATAAGACTGATGTCTTATTATCTAGGTAAGTTTTGTCATAGTTTCCACCCCAAATGGTTCACATAATTATATAAGTCTCACCGAGACTTTGTTTAGACTTATACAATTTGACTTCAAGATTTCCATTTGCAGGGGAAAAACTGCGGTCAAAAAACCTTGTATTTATTATTACATTTAGTCTGATTTAGAGTGAAAACCTAATTCCGAGGCAGAAAAATATGTTTACACGTGTATTGAAACCTAAAAGAATTTCATTTTACCAAAATAAATATTGCAGGTTTTCAAGTTTTCTACCTCGAATAAACTAGATCTGAAGTAAATGTGAAAGTATTTCTATTTCAATATTTATTTTGTTGGGTTCTCTTTTTTCCACAAAGTGGCCAAAATTTTTTCACACTTATTTTACTTTTGTAGTTTGCGATGGAGTAACACGATTTCTTTTCTTGCATTATATTTTATTATACATGAGATATTCAATAGAAGTCAAAAAAAGAGATAATTTGATTTTATTTTTCAAATTCATGAAAATGTATTCGACATTTCAAACGTATATTGCGTACCACATTACAATTATACTGTCTTGATAACTAAGGTAATAAATGTAAGACCATAGCAAACACAAAAGAGTAACAGAACAATTACTTAGCTTCTTACCGCAATCGTTAATTAGGGAAATCGATTTAGATTATTTTAAAACAAAAGCTACCTATTTAAGTGGTGAAGAAACCTCGAAGAATTAGCAAGGGAATTCACAAGATAACAATATTGTTAACTGAGCCAAATGGCGCAAATATATTTGCCTAGAGGGCTGATTAAAATTATCTTGGGCGAATGCTTGTTTGAGATCGAAGCATACAGATAAAGGTACGAACGTTCATTTAATTTTAGCTATATTTATAGTTGATTTACTAGATAGATAGATAGATAGATAGATAGATAGGCGGCCTTATCGCTAAAAGCGATCTCTTCAAGACAACCTTCAGGTAGAGGACAGATAAGAAGAAAGGGGAAAGTGGTGCGGAGAGCTTAGTGTGAAATTAAATATACCTAATGGATAAATATATAAGTCTACATAGAAATGAACATAACAATATACTTACATACATAACAATAATACAGGGTTACATTGCAAAGGGGTGCCAAATCTTTAGGAGTGGCTCAGAATTAGTAACTTAATCGAACTGTGCAAAGAAAAAATTTTTTTTTCATATTTAATTATTCCTACGCTGTTAAAAATCGTACGCGTGGATAACTTAACTCATTCATAAAAAAATGCAGCGTATGTGCTTTGCGTAAGGTCCTTCTTGGATTGCCGTACCTACGCCTTTGATGAGTGACCGCGCGGCTTTCGTAGTTTCGATATTGACTTTATTTTCGGATATTTTAAAGTATATTTTTTCGTAACATACGATTATTAAAAATAATAACGATTAGGACGTTTCTTTATATGTTCCCTAGATCTTATTTTTAAAGCTTAGCACCCCTTTGCAATGGAAACCTGTATATAATTATATAAGAATATGAAAGAAGAATAGAAAGTGGTTTGTATGTCAAGACGCAAGAAAATGTGCTTTGAGCCGACCTTTAAAGATATCAATCGATTCGGATTGCCTAAGGAGCTCCTGCGATGGACTGCACAGTAAATGACGGTGAATAATGGTTGAAAATAGGGAGGAAATTTAAGAAGTAATTTTTTGGATTAGTTAACATTAATACTAGTTAACATTTATTTAAATCACAAATTAAAAAAGGAACAACGTTTTATTTAACGTTTTATAAACTAACTTAATTATAGTTGGTTGTACAACTTGTACACTTGTGGGGCTAAACCCAAATGTCCAATATTATTGCGTGGTCTTGTTGTAGAGACAATACGTTCGATCGTAGTTCGTTATCTTTATTGACTTGACCAGCCCCCTTAGAATGACTACCGAAATACGATATGATATGATATGATATAGCGACATATCGACACTAACTCTAAATATATAATAGATATAGCCGCCATTTTGAATTTTTATCGAAACAGCGATCATAATATGTGACGTCACCGGTACGGCGATTCAACATGGCGGCTATATCTATCATATTTTTACAGTTGGTGTCGAAATATTGCTATATCATATCGTGTTTTAGTGCTTATGCTAGACAGGCTGGAATCGAACCCGGGACCACGGAGATGGCGATGCAAGTCCGGCAAGCTTGCCTTTTAATAAAAGCAACTGTTTTTATCTTTTTTTAATAAACAACACTAAATTACTTTTAAACATTCGCGGTTAATGATTAATACACACTAAAACGGAAATTAACGCAATCAGCATTAGGTACATATCGACGGTGGAAAGGCAAAAGGCATCAAGCGACACTTTGGGCGATATTGAGTTATATACATAGTTAGAATCAGCAAATTTTTCTGCGTCTTTTGAGCCGAGTTTGGTATAAATCAGAGCACTTTTTTGTCGCTTGACTCCGTCACAAAAAAGGCCATCATTTCTTAGTGCCCGGAGTTAACCGACTCAAAATTCATCTTTTTTTTTAAGCCCTGGATTTCAATTAATTCGCAGGTAGCTCTAATGAATTAGGCAGTCACTTAAGCTTTTCATCCTTCTTCAGTTTTAGGAACATATTACTTTTAAATCTTTCTACCTTGCTGTAAATCTAATAAAGGCAGCATTTAAAGCGTTTTACCTGGAATACAATAACACATGGCTGTCGTTTAAATCTTTCTTCCTTAAACATCATCGGAAATGAATATCGCTTGAGCCCTTTATCCTTACTCTACGCACAACACAGGTATTACATAAGTTGTTTTACCTTAACCTATTATAAATTAAAGTGTGATTTAAACCCCTTTTCTACGACGTAAACATAATTGCCAATGTCAGTACAGACTTTTTACCTGTTTCAAAAAATTGCAGATTTTTTGTTTTACTAATTTTTCCTTAATCATTTGTACCATCAATGTGGCATTTAGATCTTTTTATTTACGCAGTAAAAGTATCATGAGGTTTGTAAGTCATGTTCCGTTTCTTTGAACGAACATTGGTATGTAGTTTGAATCTTCGCGACGCAACCATTACAACCACTGGATTTGATTTGAACCTAGATCAACGCACCTTACGTAGGCGCGCTAGCCGCAAACGTTGTTGCATTTAGTCGCAATCAAGCAACCGGTCAATGCGCGCTCTGTTTGTGTGCTGTGTTGACAAGTGGTGTGTTTGTTTTGTTTTTTATAATTTTATTTCAAAGAAGTGTAAATATTAAATCTACAATTCACTTTTCAGATTAGGTAGCTAAACAATGAAAAATTACAGATAAAAACTTCCTAAGATGAAAATAAGCACATACACGGAAGAAGTTCGTAAAGCTTTATTAGAAGAAAAAATACTTGCTTGTAAACACGTTCTTTTTCATACAAATTCATTATTAAAAAACCATGACAATCGGTGGGTATGTCATCTGATCCATGGTATGTTTATTACCATGATTTTACGGATTATCTTTTATGAATTTACAGGAATTTTCATGAATATAGGGTTTATAGGATTGATACTGCTGCTTAAATTGGTAAACAATTTCTAAAATGACATTAAAATATTGTCATTTTAAAAATCGCCATCATTATCATCTTCTGCGTCCAAAACCATCGCTTCAGAACCCAGGATCTGCTTTCCTTGATTTATTCCTCCACTTCGCAAGGTTTTGGGCATCCCTGGTTGTGAGATCATTGGCATACATGTCAGCCCTCACGACGTCAAGCTAGCATTTCTTGGTCAACACTTTTGCCAGGACCCGATGGAGCCGGCGTGGCCAGACATTTGTTTCCTACGTAGCTTGCTGGTTTTCATGGCCGTACCAGCGTAGGCGACTCTCCTGCAGTTTGTCTGCAATATCACGGACACAAAGGCTACCTTATATTCATCTCCGTGACACGCAGCTCCTGCTCGTGTCGCTCAAGAAGCGACCACACTTTGCTACCATATAAAAGGACAGGCCTAATGATAGACTTATAGATCTGTCTGAGCTTAACCAGCATTCTGGGGTCACAAATGACACCAGTCACCTCTCGCCATTTGGCCCACGCAGCAGCAATGCGTGCTTTGACGTCGCAATCGATGTCTTCCGACGCGTGTGAAGTACAGATCTCAGGAATTTAAACTGGTCCGTGCGCTCGACCTTGTCTCCGCCTATTTGTCGTCGACGTATGTCCACGTGGGATCTGTAGAATTACAGGCCAGGATCTCGGTCTTCGCCACATGGAGTTTCAGACCACCGCTTTCAAGTGACTGCTCCCACTCATCTACCATTCTCACCAGCCTGCCCCTGTCCGCGTCTACCTGTGCGATATTGTCAGCATACATCAGCAGCCATAGTGGCTGATAATGTGTGTCTGATGCTGTCTGACACAACGTCTAACATTACATTAAACAGAAACGGATTGAGAACGGAACCCTGGTGTACTTCGACGATGATCGGGAACGGCTTGGAGTCGCTAACAGCGGTCAGAACTATAGAATCGGAGCTGCGGTACATGTCTCGAATCATATCAACATAATGCCTCGGCGACCCCTTTGGATCTCACTGCCCACCATATCACCACTCGAGGAATACAGTCGAAGGCCTTCTGCAGATCAAGAAATAGCAAGTGCAGAGCGTGTTCTTCGTCCTGTATCTCTCCATGACGGCCCTTAGGGTAAAAACAGGGTCCATAGTCCCGTTTCCAGGACAAAACTCATATTGACACTCCTGTCGGATCCAGGAGTCCACAATCCGCTCAAGGAGCTTCATGGTGTGGGACATGACCTTTATGCCGCGGTAGTTGCAGAACTCTTGCATCGATCTCTTGCCTTTGAAGACCGAAGTACGAGTAATAATACTCATTCTCCATCGGCTCGGGATTAGCCCGGTTAAGAGTATGCGATTGTAAAGGTAGGTTAGGTTACGTTACGTTAAAAAATCTAAATATAAATCAATTTAAGCCCGCCTTGTATGAATGGCTGTTATTAGAGAGCTTTTACAATATCGAAGAATTTTTTAACAAAAAGAAATAGATGTTTATAAAAATCTGAAAATTGTACAATTCTCAACACATTTGCATGTCTTTAAAATTGACTAAACATGAATGCTTACAATAATTTTATAACCTTGATTACCATGTTTTCTGCAAATAAAGAATTTATATATATTTTTTTATCTTAAGATGTCCACCTCACGAGGACCCATCACTTTCTATTGGGCTTTGATTGGGACTCCATCGGCACAGGCATCTTTACGATTCTTCATGCGGCAAAAAGCAATCTGGACTTCTTCAGGCGTTTCTGGTGCTACTAGTCCCTGATACTCTTTGTGCTGCTTATGGAAATAAGAGCGCCATCGCTCCTTTACCGAGAGGTCCTTGTATAACAGGTTCCCCCGGGGTCTTTAACAAAGCGACACTGTAAAATGTCCTGTACCGCTTTGACCCTGGAGAGCGCCAACTTATCCTCTCTATATAACTAATAAACTTACTTAAATACATTTAAAAACATTCATGACTTAGGTACAAATGCTCGTGCTTATCACGCAAACGGTAGCCCCTTGCGGGGTTTCAACCCGAAACAGCCTGGCTTTGTGGTCCGGAGCGTGAACCACTAGACCAGACGATCGTAAGATATGGACTAACTAAATAAAAATTTAAAAAATCTTATTGTATGAAATAAAAACCAACTTTTTATGGAATATAGATTTTTTTTACGCTTGTCAATTTACGCTAGTGACTATACTTAGTAATGCAATTTAAAAAAGTTAATGTGGCGCCCCTTGACCAGTTTCATTTTTATTTTTTTGGTCTGGCGTAGTGTTGTTTGTAAACGATTGAAAAATATTTATTAATGGTTTTTTTATACAAAGCTTAAAAACCAAATAATTTTCACGTTTCATGCTGGATACATGATACATGTTGCCAAAAAAACTGTCTTAAGTATGATTAGCTATAGGTCATATGAAGTTTTTTCTTTAAAATATTTTTAGTGGCTAGGACTAGGTCCTTCTGGTCACTGTTATTTATCTTTGGTGTATGAATGTGAGGGAGTACCTCTATTTCTTGCACAGATATGTTATCAATTAATAAAATAAAATAAAGCGAGTTTTGGGGAACCTTTTTTCTGTTATTTAATTTTGAATAACCACATGCTTTTTATGAGCAATATGCTGAAAAATTATAGAGAATTGTTTGCAAAAGAGTTTTTTTATTGTCTTAAATTATGATCCATACAATCGATTACAATACACAATAGCCTAAGTGGCAATAAACTATAAACTCGTTAAATATATTGTATTTCAGCTATATGCCATAAAACTTCTATTGGCTCATAAGATGTTCTTTCTTATTCACACAAAGATAACATTTGACTTTGAATTATTGTGCCTTGCACAACTTAAATAATATTGGCCCTTTCACTCTTTTAGCTTTAATCAATTTTTTTAAGATTTCACTCTTAAGGTGTTCTGCATGGAACCAATTATTATATAAATGGATGTTAAATTGGTTTGCCTGGAACCGTTTTCAAGTGCATCGGCATTTGACCTCTTTTGCCTTAATCCAAAAATAGGGCATTTGGGGTTTACCGACATCTAACTTCGTAAATAATAACTCTATAGCTGAAACATTAATTGCATAATATAGATCTCTTTTTAAAACATATATTTCTGTAAGACTTTTCTCTGTTTACATCGCCAAAAAATAACTACGTTTTTTTTTCCAAAAATAAAAACTTTAAATCGCTCTCCTGTAAAGTTATCAAAATGTCGCTTGATGCCTTTTGCCTTTCAACCGTCGATATTATTATTTTCCCTTTTATTTGCCTGACGTTTCGACCGGGTTACACCGACCGTGGTCACAGGCTGGAACAGCGAGGTCTTCACTCCATATGAGAGGTGGATTCTTCACCCACCCTCATAATAACCCGGTCAAAACGTTAGGAAAATATAAGGTAAAATATGTACCTATTGCTGATCGCGTTAATTCCCGTTTTAGTGAGTGTTAAACAACACTAAACTTTTTAAACAAACCATTTTTATACGCTTTCAAAACGACAGCCATTTTGAAGCTCTTATAAATTTTCATAAAACTTTCCTATGTCGTTGACAACATCGCGTGACACATGACGCGCGCTTGATTAAGCTTCAGCTTGTTAGCAAATTATTCCACCAATCAACACTAGCTGCGGAAAAAATAACTAGCTTTTGCCCGCGGTTTCATTTGAATTTGCTTGAATAAAATAAAGATTGCATAGATTTTTACCAACATAAAATTCGTCAATGCGTCCCTGTAATATCTTGTAAATCACGTGACTTGCAATAAATACATTTGAATCTAGATTAGTTTAGCTGGTTAGTAAATTATTTTATTTAGGAAATCAACGGCGATACATTGCATGTAATACATTAATAGTTTAATAAAATATACACCTATATAGATTTTCACAGACTAAAAATGAGTAACAGATGCTCAACAAAACTTTAAAACGAAACTTAAATAAAACTAAAACTTAGAAAACAAAATAAAACTATGAACAATATGCTTATCACGTTGTGTGTATGTGTGTGTGTGTCTGTGTAATTATTCCAACGCTTGCGGTTTGAAAATTCGGAAATTTTTCGTTTGGCTAGTTTCAGGGATTCAGTACAATCCTATTTTGGATTAAAATGTAAATTTTGATTAGAGTGTTATTTTTGTGTATTTTTGATATGACTGTATTTCAGTTGGTTAGTAAATTATTCCAACAACCCTTGCGGTGGAAAATTAGATTTTTTTTCGTTTGAATGGAGTTGGAAACCCGTTTTAGATTAAAATGGAAATTTGGATCAGTGATGTTTACGTCGTCATGATATTATAATATCGAAAGCAATCATATGTTTTTAAAATCGTATCTCTTCAAATATGTTATTGTAATAGATAATTAATATATTATTTTTCTTGAACTAGTGTACTCACTATTTTTTTAAAACTAGATTTACATTTATTTGCATAACAACTAAATTTAAAGAACTAAATAATATTTACAAAATGTACAAAAGGATATTAAAAAAAAAACATAAAAAAGATAAAAAACTAATAAAATTTTATAAAAGCTCAACATCACCCAAACCCACAGGAAAGTTAAAGGTACCCAGGAGGCTGGCAGCATTACCTCGCTGAATAGCTAAGCTTATCCGTTGGCCAAGGTGGATCCACGCGCGTGGATAGTTCAGCAAATAGTTTTGTAGCCTCTGGGCCCCAGGGTCCCAGCGTCTCCACTCCAAAAGGCGCAAAGCGGTAGCAGCTGTCTAAGGCGAAGTATTTTCTTTTTTTTAAAGACTCCGCAGAGGCAGCCGCAGTACCCGCAGCCTTTGAAGAGGCACAAACGTGGGAGGGGGCCAAAGTGTAACAAACATATTGATATGTTTTTTCAAATTTATAGATGAAAAACATTTGAATATACATAATATACGCTACCTCTGAGATTAATCTCGAGTTAAAACTATCTTTTCTAAATTTGTTTACGATACAAAGGCTGGCCTGTACTTGGGCCAACGCATTAGCTTATTCATACCATGCTGAGCCTGGTATGACCTGGTAAAGGTTGCAAGAAGCCGCTGGATGCAAGCATTCCTACCGGTTAATCTGAAAGTCATTGAGGCAGGCCTATGTTTAGCAGTGGACGTCCTATGGCTGAAATGATGATGATGAGAACTAGGAAGCAAGAGTAGGTACGTGTTTGATCAACTTTTTAGGCAACTGTCTTTTATGTAGTAACTAGCGAATGAATCCTATTTAACTATAGCTTCAAGGTCTTAGGCATTTCAAATTCGGAAACAGAAGCAGGCATGGAATTTCATTCCATTTACGTCTCTAGGTACATCTACAGCTCCGAACTACAAATCCAGCGGTTGCGGGTTCGAATCCCACAAGGTGCAAATGTTTGTGTGATGAACACGAGCATTTGTACCTAAGTCATGGATGTTTATAAACGTATTTAGGTATGTTTATCCATTATCTAGTCGCCATAGTACAAGCTTTGCTTAGTTTGGGGTTAGCTAATTGGTGTGATTGTGGAAACAATTTATTATTATTATTATTATTTGTACGCTCTAGGAGTTCACGGGCCAAAAGTGACCCGGTCCTTTATAAGGCTTGCGTGGGGATACTGATCCAACACGTAGAGGCCGTTTTAAGCGCAAATAATCAAACCTGAAAATGTTACACTGGTGGATCCAATCTCTGACTACATCATGGGATGTAATCAGAGATTATACCCAGCATGTGTACAGGAACTATTGCAGCTGAAGACAAATTAATTAGGGCTATTGAAGGAAAATGGAGGGACTGGGTTCTGGGCTATTGATGGAGACTACCGGTCACCTGCCTGGTTCATAGTCTCGGACTGAAAAAATTGGCAGGTGGTGACTCGCCGCCAACTGAATGGGCCCCCCTGGCGTCAAAGGTCATGCAAGACCGGACTAAGGGGCAACACTGTTGTTGGCGGCTAAGATCGGAGAGATGGCTCTGGACTGTAAACGACGATCACTTGCTCCCCCCTGAGGGTCCGGCATCACGTGCCCACTCGCCACTTACGAACCACATCCACCCTTCGAGCATTATGCTCTAGCGACTCCACTCTGGCCGGCCGATTAAGGCAAGCCAAAGGCGAGAGTCCTGCAGACCCCCTTGGGTTCCACTTCGGCAAGCCGAAGACGAGGGTCTTGGCCGACTCTCGGGAGCACTCGGATTAACAACTAACCCCGTGGTGTCGCTACTCACCACAGCTCGCCACAAAGCCACAATATTATTATTATTATTATATCTACAGTGACTTCAAGCTACGCTTTTGAAATGTAGGAAGTCACTGTTGTTATCAAACATTATTCGATTGGGATTGGTATTGAGTTTTCGTTAAAACCTTCGAAGTGGAAACGAAGTAGAAGAGACTGTATATTTTAAGATTTTACAATTTGAGTAGTTTGGCAATATTTTATATTTTGCAAATGTTACCATATTTTAATTATAATGGTTGTGTTTTTACGAAGATAAATTTTGTAAAAGGATTTTTGATGCTTTATACTTTTTGTGGTACCTACTTGCTCATTATAAAGCATCAAAAAAACCTTTTACAATTGTGTCCTGGCAGTGGATGGTAAAGAATAGCCTGAGGATAATACTCAGTGGCGTTCATCGGGGCCTGTTTTTTTTAAAAATATTAGGCAACATCACATACATTGCTCTGATCCTATGATAAGTAGCTTAAGCACTTATGTTACAGAAATTCGAAACAACGACGGTACCACAACACCCAGACCCGAGACAATATAGAAAAGTTAATTTTCTACATTGACCGATCGGGAATCGAACCCGGGAACTCAGAGATAGCGACACCAAGTCCGCTCGCCTCTCGGCTACGGAGGTCGTCCAGCTGTGATATGATGATGATGATAAAATGCACGATTATGCCGTTGATATTTTAGTTAGTATAACAGTATAATGACGTCATAAAACGTTATTTTAGGGATTTATTTTCGTGTTGATGGTAATTCTGTAAAACTTTGATAACTAGTATTCCAGTACACGCGAACCGCACTATCAGAGGCCCAATTCCCGTAATTTGACAATTGTCGCAATCTGGTGTCGATCCGGTCCCAGTAACATTACTATCACAAACGGTATTCTCGTAAACTTTCAATTTGACGTAAAATTATTAAAATTATCCCAATAAGACTAAAAACAGAGCAAACAATTTTTTTTCATTTTTTGAGTTTACGAGAATACCGTTTGGGATCGTAATGTTACTGGGAGCGGATCGACACCGGATTGCGACTATTGTCAAATTACGGGAATTGGCCCTCTGCTGATCGGTGGCAAGTAGCGCGGGACATAAAAGAAGGTGACATAAGATTTCTGAAGGCACTAGAAGGAGCTATTCTCCACCGAAATCATTTTAGTTACTCATAAATAAGTAAACCAGATCGCTAAACTGTTTTCATACGTAGTATTTTTGCGTAATTCAAAAATTGGCATTGAACGTAAGTACGCATTAGTAGGTACAAGTCGTCCTTTTGAAACACTGTAAGAGTTTTTTTAAACTTAATTTGCAGGATTGATACCTTTTTTTCAGAATACAAACCAATCAATGTAAGACTCTTATTGGGATTAATTAGATGTGATTTAAATTTGCAAAGTATCTGAAGAATGCCGACAGAGAAGCCACTTTACCGTACGTATACTTGAAATTGCGTCGTATTATTTTGCGCAGAAAATTATGCATACTCACAGCCTTATTGTTTAGTCAAACTTCTAGGTAAAGATACTGCTTCAAGTTTTAAGTGAATTTTAGGTAGTATAATGTGTTTTGGAGTTCCAATATTGAAAATGTATTTTTCTTTCAGTGCTGTTCAGAGATATTTTTGGCCTTCCCTAATCAGCTGGATAGATTTGGGATAACCTGGTGGGCAAATATGCTGTTACATTATCGTTCGACCAGGCGTGGTGATACGTACCCTACGACCGTCTGTTGTTGTGATTCGCGCTCCGAACTGCAATACTAGGTGGTAGTGTTGCCGTTTGATAGGTCAATATCGTAAAAGAGATATCGGTACTATCGATAGCCTATCGATAGTTAAAGGAAAAATGATACTATCGATAGTCTATCGATTCTATCGATACTATCGATAGTATCGATATCTCTTTTACTGCAATACTATCGGTAAACAGCAATACTATCGATAGTATCGATAGTTTAGATCGCTGCCAATGAACTATCGATAGTAGCGATACTATCGATAGTATTGCTCTTCAATATCTAATAGACAATCGATTGTCCTATCGATCGTATAGATGAATTTAGCGTTCAACTATCGATTGCAAAACTATCGATTTTTCGGCAACACTACTAGGTGGGTGT
The DNA here is from genome assembly GCA_963576865.1 of Anania hortulata. Lineage (NCBI taxonomy): Eukaryota > Metazoa > Arthropoda > Insecta > Lepidoptera > Crambidae > Anania > Anania hortulata. The sequence goes on along the minus strand of OY756398.1, from coordinate 17,654,696 downwards.
GTGATGAGTGTTTGTGTGATGAGCACTAGCATTTGTACCTAAGTCATGAATGTTATTAAACGTATTAAAGTATGTTTTTCTGTTATCTACTAGTACACAAATTGATTAGTTTGCGGCTAAATAATCAGTGTGATAGTGGTAACAATTAATTATTTTCTTTTAAACACTTTTGTGACTCGGTTGTAATCTGGTGTTTAAAAAAAGCATGGGCCTTAGCCAGGGCTGACACAACTAAGGCTGAGAGGTAACCATTTTGACACTTTTCTATACCTACTGTATGTTTTGTAATTTGTGTCAAATAAATATTTTTTACGTGCTACTGACGGTCGATAGGGCAGAAAAGTTCTAGAATGGAGACCACGTACCGGCAAGCGTAGCGTAGCACGTCCACCTACAAGGTGCATAAACAATCTGGTAAAGGTCGCAGGAAGACGCTGAATACAGGCCGCTTCCAGCCAGCCAGTCTGGAAAGTGGAAGTCAATAGGGGTGGCCTATGTTCAGTTGTGGACGTCCTATGGCTGAAATGATGATGATGAAATATTTTCGACTAGCTGTGCCCACGGTTTAGCCCGCATGGAATACAGCTTGCTACTCCCTATTTTAGTCAACTAGGTGATCGAACTAAATATATCCTATTTAAGTAGTTCGATCCCTAGGGAAACTGAACGAAAGATTGAACCCTAGGGTTCAATCTTTCTCCGTACTAGATTTCATCAAAATTGGGTCAGTGGTTTTGCCGTGAAAGCATACCAGACTGACAAAGGTACTCACGCATTTCTAATATTAAAATAATAGAACGGATGGTACAGATTCTAATTTATCCTTACAAGCTGTCCCAGCGAACTTCGTATCGCCTCTTCACAATTATTTTTCCCGTGAGCTTTTCTAATGTTTTAATAGTTATTCTGCTAATCTGGGCGGAGACAAATTCAAAAAACCGATGATCATAAAAATCTGTCCAGTCGTTCTTGACTTATAAATAGTGTAACTAACCCGACTTTGTTTTATTATATAGATAGATGTTGGACAAATTACCTGTTCTTCTACATCAGCGACCTCTCTCCCATTGGTAAGGCTGTTCTTCAGAGAGAGCGTGGTCTGCACGATCAGTGCCAGGATGGGGATGAAGGGCAGCAGCAGTAGCCTCCACAGCTGGCAGCGGCGGCTGCGGCACCAACGACGCAACTTCAGACCACAGCTAAGGGTGTCTGACTTCTCGCTATTCGGGGCTGGAACAAATGATAAAAAAATAAACATTGGACAACATCACATCCATTGCTCTGTTACTAAGGTAAGTAGCTAAAGCACTTGTGTTATAGAAATCAGAAACAACAACGGTACCACAACACTCAGATCCGATATAGCAAGAAATATTCGTATTCTACAATGACCAGATCGGGAATTGAACCCGTGACCTTAGAGTTGGCAACGGCAAGTCAGGCGTACTCGCCTCTCGACTACTGAGGTGGTCAAATAAATAACTATACGCCGGAAAACACACCAAATGTGATGGTCTCAAAGAAACGAATTAACATTCTTGTGTTACGAGGTACAGACAATAATTTGCTAGATCCCAGTACACTAAGATTTCAGCCAATTTAAAAAATGTTAGTTTTTTTAATTTCCCCGAACCAAGAACCACAGGAACCTTTGACATCCAAGGCCTGCCACTAAGCTAAGAAGAGTAAGGTTATTTTAACACACTTTTATCAGCTCCACTCATAACTAATATCAGCAAATTAAAGCATGTGCCCTAAGCCCTGAAAAAAGCTTATCTGCAACCTCATCAGACTAAAAAAGGACAAAATCCGCAAGGTTATAGGTGTTATAACCGTCCACTGTCCCTCTAAACAAGCACCTGTTTAACATAGGTGTGACAGACAGCCCCACATGTAGAGGATGCATGGAGGCAGAACAAACACTACAGCAAGTGCTTTTAAAATGCAGAAGCATGGCAAATCAAAGGGCACGGATTCTCTAATCACCAGGATCGCTCCCGGAAGCCTGCAGCAGTCTAAAAGGCTGTTAACCTTCTGGGATAACCTAGGCTGGTTAGAGTAAGAAAGATTAAAAGTAGCAAGCTCAATGACCCAATAAAGAGGCTAAAGCCAGCTAAACTAATTAACTAAGTATGTGCCCTAAGCGTAGTCGCCACTGTATCTACGTAACTTTTCACATATAGTCGTGTTATTATACATAATCGTGTTATTCCTAAGCATTAATTTAACTTGTTAAGGTTTAAAATCACTGGTCATCTATTCACATCCTAAGCCGACCATTATTTAATAGATAACAGTAAATCCTTTTAATTCTATCAGCGTTGGGATCATTATCACAATCGTGTGACAAAGCGTATGTCATTACGATTGAGATCTACTAAAAAATATCCAACGGTTTAAGGACTAACAATCTTACTAAGTCCAAGGCGTGTATGTATAACTTATTTACGATAGACCAAAATCAAAAACCTTTAAAAATATGTTGGACTTATCTGTGAAAATTTCAACGGAACGGAACCGATGCTTAAAAAAGATTTTGGGTTCAGTTCAACTAATAATTGCAACATTTTCAGAATTCAAGTCGCATCATTGAGTTGTTAAACTTGTTCCAGAGCTGTAAATTGTTTTGGAAAGTTGCTCGCTTTATTATTTGCATTCTCAATGGGGAACTTTAAATCGCTGAACAAACTAACCAACTTTCCAAAAAATATTACTATTAGTACGAATTAATTTTAACGTCATATTTAGTATTCTATGCAGGAGCTTACGTAGTAAATAAATTAAATAAATGATCATCATCAAAATTATATTATAATATAATGGATACATTAATAATCATAATTTTCATATTATATTATAGTAATTATTATTACCTTTTAATGAATCTCTTTCTCAACCGATAAACTCTTTCTCAATTTGCACACCTGCATGCAGGTCGAATAATAATTGTTAACACCTTTATGACTTGAGTTCTGGCAAATAAACCCATTTATTTATTTATTACTTTTAATTCATTTTCTAATTGTTGATAATGTGTTAATAATAATAATAAATTGTGGTGATTTGTGCGAACTATTTTACTATTTGTTATCTTCTTCAAGAAAATAAATGCATTTGATTTGATTACGTACTGGGATTCGAACTTACGAATCACGGCTGTAAGTAAGGCAACACCTGAACCTCAGAGCTACCAGCTCTTTTGTAAAGAACTACTCTTTAGTTTTTATAAATGAAAAAATACCTCTAACTTTTGATTTTCGCGGCGCTATTGCTGCTTTTAAAGGGGTTGATATGATAGTATCCTGTACCTAATAATAGCTATTGAACTACTTACTATAAATAGACCATCCTATCTTCTTCTTCTGTCGTGCCAATGGCGACTTTAGTCAGACGGACTTCGACCAAAACTTGGCGACTTCTTTGGCATTTTGTGTCGCTCTGATTAGGTCATCCCTCGTGCAGGTGTAGGGACATAAAGGGCAGGAGAATAGGGGAGCCATAGTTTTTGGGTCCGCACCACAGTCGCATTCACTTTGCCGCTTGGTTCTCATACCTCACCTTACCACATTTTGTCTACAGCGGCTAACCTCCGTTTATCGACTTCCAGGTTGGCCTTGGCTGTTTATGCCCAGGAGGAAGGTGTTAAGACGGTGATACGAAATTGGAAGGTTGAGGAATTTTCTATCCTATAATAACAGTTTCTGTTGTCCTAAAACTCCAAATACCCTATATTAACCCTTATGAAAGAACATAGCACAAAGTTAAGCCTCTAACCCAAAAGTTACACCGTTTTAGTAACACACTTTTAGAGGAACTACAGTTAGAATTAGTAAATTCAAAAACCCGAGATACGAGTAGGTCTAAATAACTTAAAAGACAATATTTGCGGACGCGATCAGAGAAAATATTTTGGTAACAAAAATAACGTTGTGCCGTGTTTTTTATAAACCTCACAAACCCCGTTTTATATTAAAGCATTTTCTGATAGAAAATCGCTTTAAATGTATGTGATAACTAGTAAGGGTCAAATGATAAGCAAGTTGAAGCAGTGAACGAATCACATTTGCCATAGAACTGATGTGGAGACTGCGACTTGGCAAACGCAGCTTAAGGTGCCCCTCACAATAATAATATACGCAAAGCTGCTAGCAGTGGATAGAGAAGAGTTGCCGACGATCAAGCACATAGAGGCGTGCTTACCTGGAGACAGCGAATTGGCAAACGCAGCTTAGGGCACCCTCCGACAAGCAATGATATACGCAAATCTGCTGGCAGTGGATAGAGAAGAGTTGCTGACGATCGATCTCATAAAGGCGCGCTTAACTATAAGAGACCGCGACTTGGCAAACGTAGCTTAGGGCGTCCTCCGACAAGCAATGATATACGCAAAGCTGCTGGCAGCAGATGGAAGAGAGTAGCCAACGATCTAGCTCATAGACGCGTGCTTAATTGGAGACCGCGACTTGGCAAACGTAGCTTAGGGCGCGATCCGACAAGCATTGATATACGCAAAGCTGCTGGCAGCACATGGAAAAGAGCAGCCATTGATCGAGCTCAGAGGCGTGCATAAAAAGTCCAGCTGTGGACTGACGAATGTTGATATTTTAGGTAATGACTGAACTTATCGCATTAAGGATAAAGGTCAAGTGGGAGTGCACTTAGCATCTAGGAACAGGAAAAAAATGATAGGAGGAAAAAGATGTTAAGTAGTGCTACTTAAGGACTATAAAAGCAAATCGACAAAGTAGTTGCATCCTTTCCACTGTGCACCGAGCAAGCAATAGTGCTGTGCCTTCAGACCACTACAGCCGAAACAAAAGTTTGAAGTAGAAGCTATAATAGGCTTCATCGTAGACAGTAAATGAGTATTTTTTAACATTCTAAATTCCCACATTTTAGATTACATAATTTTAATAGATAGATAGATAGATAGATAGATACTCTTTATTGTACACCACACAAAACAAACAAATCACAGGAAAGTAGTTAGTGAATAGCACAATTTAGGCGGTCTTATCGCTGGAAGCGATCTCTTCCAGACAACCTTCAGGTAGAGGAAAGTTCAATTAATATTGAGAGAAGGGAGGCGGTAAAGAGTTCCAAAAAATAAAAGTCCAAAAAATTTAACAAACTAATTAAACAAACAAATAAAATAAAATAAGAACAAATAAAATAAAATACATACTACCTAGTACATGTACATAGTAAAATACTTATATAATACAGACATAATATGAATACATACTTAAATAACATGTAAATAAATAAATACCCTATTAACATGAAAAAGAATCTAGTGACCAAGATGTAGGAAAAATGGTTAAATAAATAAAGTAGAAGAAAAATAGATAGGAGAAAACTACAGTGAAAGGAGATAGGTTTTAAGTCTAGTTTTGAAACTGTGAAGCGATTCAGATTCTCGAATAGACAATGGCAAGGAGTTCCATAGGCGGATGGATTGCACAGTGAAGGAGTGGGAATAAGTTTGAGAAGAATGGAGTGGAAAAACGAGGCGAAGTTTATTGGAAGACCGCATTTCGTGACCTAGGGCAGGTTGCAAAAAATTAAAGCGCTCCTTTAGATACGGCGGTGACTTAGGATTAAATAGGATAGAAAATAGAAAAGAAAGAATGTGATATTCACGCCGACGTCGAATAGGTAGCCATTTTAGCAGAGCTCGGTATTCTGAGACATGGTCGTACTTACGTAGACCATAAATTATACGAATGCAGAAGTTCTGAAGGCGCTCTAGCTTGTTTAGGAGACTTTCGTTGAGATCTAAGTAGCTACAGTCTGCATAATCAAGAATGGGGAAAAGTAAAGCCTGTACTAGTGCAATTTTAGTAGGTTTTGGTAAAAAGTTGCGTAGTCTATTAATTGACGCTGCCGTTGCAAACATCTTCCTGCTGACCTCCGCAATCTGCGTCGTCCAGGTTAGTGCGCTATCTATGTAAACACCTAGGTTTTTTATGACTTTGCTGTATGGTATAAGGACCCCGTCGAATGTGATGGGTGGCAAGGCACTCCAGTCAATCCTGGCAATTCGCCGAGAGCCACCCAGCACTATAACCTGCGTCTTAGAGGGGTTGACCTTGAGTCCGTATGACTTGCTCCAGCTGAGAATACGGTTCAAGTCAGTGTTTATCAACTTCACTACACTAGAGAGGTCTTCAAGGCGCCCTTGGGAATATATTTGGAGATCGTCTGCATACAAGTGGAAGGAAGATGATAATTTGAGAGTGATTGAATTAATAAAAATTGCAAATAGAAGAGGAGACAGAACGCCACCTTGAGGAACACCGGCACTGATGTCACACCATGCAGAGAAACAGTCATCAGCACGAATGCGTTGCCGGCGTCCATGCAAGTAACTATGAAACCAGTCAAGCACCGTTGGAGATATGTTAAGCGATCCCAGTGTTCCCAGCAGAAGATCAAAATCAACACTATTGAAGGCGTTACTGAAGTCCAACAAGGTTAGTACGGTAAGATGCCCATTATCTATGCCATTTCTGACATCATCAGTGATTTTGACTAACGCTGAAACCGTACTATGCCCGGGCCGGAAACCAGATTGAAACGGGTTTAGAAGTTGGTTTTTGGACAAAAAATAACTAAGTTGCTGATGGACAACACGCTCTATAACTTTAGAAATAAACAGTAGGATGGATATGGGGCGATATTCTGAGGATAAAGTTGGGTTGGTCTTTTTTGGTAAGGGAGTAACTTGGGCATCTTACCATATTGTTGGAAAGACGCTTGAGGAGAGAGAATGGTTCAATATGTGAATAATAATAGGAGTAACGTAGTCTAGTATAGGAACTATCATGTTACGACTAATATTGTCGCTCCCTACAGCGTTAGAGGCAATAGATAGTATGTTCTTCTTAACATCACAATCGGATACTTGACTAAAAATAAAAGGTGGATAGTCAGGAGTTGGAAGTACTGAAAGATGACTAAGTGTATCTTTTTTTATCGAGCCATCAAGGGCAACAGATGTAGAGAAATGCTTGTTTAAAAGGTTAATGTTAATATCTTTGGCAATGGAATCGTTACGTGATTTTCCAACTCCAATTGACTTCAAAAATTTCCAGACTTTAGCGGGATCTCCATTTTCAACAGATTTATGAATATGGCGTCTTTGAGCGTCTCTACACAAAGTATTGCAGCGATTCCGAAGTAATTTATATCTTTCGCGGTTTTTATCGGACGGGTCCATTTTGAATCTAGTCCTGGCAGCGTTTTTCTTGTCTCGTAAGGATTTCAGTTCATCTGACAGGCAGGGTGCAGGAACATGTTTGATTCTGACAGGGCGAACAGGAGCATGCTTATCAAATAATTTTGTAAGAATAGTGTTGAAAAGTCTGACCTTTTCATTCACATCATCAGCAACCTCAATCACGGACCAGTCCGTATTTATTGTGTCAAGTTTAAGAGCATCAATGTTCATGCTACTAAAATTGCGTTGCAGGAGAAATTTTGTCTTAGATTTAGGTGGACGAACTTTGTATGAAAGGTAGATCAGATCATGGAAAGAGAACGCATCGGCATGGCACTGGCCGTACTTAGCAACGTGATCAGGGGAGGTGACAATCATAAGGTCCAGTAGTGATGGGGCGCTGTTTGGAAAATAGTGGGTGGTATTGAGAGGGATAATATTTAAGTTGCATGAAGTAATGACAGATCTAAGACGAAGTGAACGAGAATCATTTTTAATTAAACATGTGTTAAAATCTCCCATCAGTATGGTGTGACTGTTTAACGGAGTCAGGTCTTCTAATGTTTTCTCCAGAGCGGAAAAGTAATCCACTCTTAGGGAAGGACTATAGAAGACACCGAAAAGTATTTTTGTGTGGGACAGAGTTAGGTTGATAAAGAGATGCTGTGCTACATCAGAAGATGAGGAGGGAGGTGAAACATCAACTACTGAAAAAGGTATTTCCGATCGAATATAAATTGCGATACCGCCACCAGATCTGACAATACGGTCGTTCCGGACCAGCCTGAAACCCGGCAGGGAGTATGATGTAGAGGGAAGACAAGGTTTCAACCATGTCTCTGACACAAGGACTGCGTGTACATGCTTACTACCGAAGGCTGCCAAGAGGTCAGGATAGTGAGCCGGGATGCTTTGTGCGTTTATATGTACAACATTAAAGTTCTTAGGCACATCAGAGAACGCCGCATCAAGCTCATCAGAGAGAGGAAGAAAAGTAGAATGAAAACTTTCATTCTGTGAAGAGGAAGATGAGGAAAGAGAGAGAAAATTGTCGCTATCATCATTCATCAAATTCATATTAGTTTGGGTATCTAGGTATAAATATAATAAATTATAAAATTTAAATTACAAAATAATACAATAAAAATAAAATAAAATAAAAATGTATCGTAATAAGAAAAACTAAGTTTTTAACAGGTACCTACGCAGTGTCCCTGTCAACTTGTTCCTCTACCCACCAGCTGTAATAAAATGAAGTAATCGCCAATTAAAATAAACATTAATCGCGTCGCTAAAGCAAGAGCATCAATTTTTACTAAAAAGGAACACAACGATTCCACTGACGTCTAAGCGTTAAAATATCATCTGTCACAACTGTAATCTGTGCGTATCTATGTCACATAAACATGTTTTCGTAAAAAACTATAATCAAGAAATTACGTTTATGTACAATGTGAGTGGGTAATTTTAGCAAATTAATTTAAAATCTAATTTAAAGATAGGAATATCATGAAAATGTGGAAGTATAAGAGGTGAAGAAAAAGTACACATATATAAACATTAACAGGATTCCAAGAAGGCACTAGTTAATTGTACAAGAATGAAAGCTTATTAAACACATAATATTCACTTCTTACGCCTCGGCTTGGTGGTAACAGTGTCGTGAATTGTGCCTAAAGTGCCCGCGACTGGAGTAGGCTGCTGTACTGCGGGTGATATTGTGTTGGGGACAACCTTGTCCAGCTCTCTCATTGTTGTGATGCGACGATGAGAGCCGTCCGCTGCTGTGATGATAATAATGCCGTTTCTGGTCCAGCACTTACTAACGCCGACACGCTTACGAGCCTCCATGAAGGCCTCATGTCTAGGTTTTGTTAGAAACTCGGAAATGGTTACTCCTGTACCCTTCAGTGCAGTTTTAGAAAACCAGAGTTTGTCACGGTCACCCACGCTAGCAAACCTTATAAGAATGGGCCTAGTCTTGTTCTTGGAAGCCCTACCCAGACGATGACACCTGCTGAAAGCATCCGATGACAGCGAGAGACTTAAGCGTTCCGAGCAAAGTTTGACGATTGTCGCTCCAGACTCCTCATCCTGTATTTCTGGAACTCCATGTACCAACAGTATCTTGCGGCGGCCATGCATTTCCAGACGATCACACTCCTGCTGTAGAAGGTCAGCCTGTCGCTGCAGGTTGGATAGCGACGCAAGGATAAACCTCTTGAAAGATGAGAACTCCGCTCCCAATGTGGCCACTGTGATGGCGTATGGCGTATGGATGGCATATGGATGGCGTAGCACGATCCAGGCTCCTCTGGAACTCAGCCAGTTGGGTTGCGAAGGATGTCTGCATCTCCACCATGGCCTGCTGCAGTGACTCCATAATAGTGTGATGGCGATATTCACTTGTGCACAGTAACACAAAGAGGAACTGACAGAGGAAATTGCTGGCAGGTATTTATAGTGTTATTCCATGTAAATAAACGAATTTAAATAGTAAAATACAATTTAAATAAATAATTAAATCAGAGCGTAAGAAAATTTGACTTTTGGTTTTCACACCTACCCACTTCTAATAATAGTTATAACTTTTTAATGAAACGAAAAAAGAAAATTTCTACGATCCTGGTTGTTACGTGTAATCAATTATTCCATGGTAAATCTTAATAAGGCAGTGTTGATACAGTGGCCACAAACATTTTGGATTTTACTTAAACAATGTCAAAATTATGATCGAAAACCAATGAAAGGTTGGATCAAGCGTGCCATAAAAAAATCAAGTATAGCGTCGAAGGTTTTTTAATAAAGAGCAGAGTATGTGGTCGATGTTTGTGAGTAACATTTGTTCGTCATCATCATCATCATTTCAGCCCCAGGATGTTCACTGTTGAATATAGGCATCCCCAGTGATTTTTTCACCTCTAGTAAAAGATAAACAAAGTTTTCGAAATAGTCCGTTGTTTAACTTATATTTCATTTGTTTTTTTTTCTTGCATGGAAAAAGTGAAAACTGCATTTACGGTCCAAAAAAAAGCCGAGAACACAAGGACTGCCCTATAATGCCCTTGTCTCACTTAAAGAGATGGATGAAAATACCTCTCTGAGGTACTGTCGACCAAGCGTGCATAATAGAATTTACATTAGAAAGTGTATGCAAATGACTGGTTTTATAAAAGAGGAAAATACACTATCTTATATGCAAATCTTAAATGGTAGTTTATACATAAAAATGTTTTAATAAAAACGTTCATTGACCTTAAGATTAATTTATACATTGTGAAAATAAAATACATGGTAGCCCTACACTAATCCTCCCACTGGTAGGCAGGTCTCACCTCAACTATAAGAGAGAGAGAGAAGGAGAGAAAATTTTAGGTGGTTGGGTGGATCATATTCCGATGTTATTTCAATGATGACTAGTGGTTTGCATTTCGGACTACAAAACCAGGCGGTTGCGGGTACGAATCCCGCAAAGTGAAAATGTTTGTAAAATGATCACGAGCATTTTCACCTAAGTAATGGCTGTTTATAAATTTAGCTTTTGGTAATTGGTGTGATCAGCGGAAGCATTTATAATGATTTATTTATTATTAAGCTGTCTTAACTGTAACCGCTGTAACTAGACTTAACGATCCGTGTTAGGTAATATTACCTCGGCACAGACATAAAAAGTTCCCCAAAAAGTACGTAACTGCGAAGATAAACACTAAACACTTAAGGGGAATCGTTCGGCAGCCTGCGAAATTAAAATTATTCGGGTACACACTAAGTAAAACTTAGTGCAAGTAAGTAGTTGATGATTACGTAAATACATAGAGTCTGAGTGATTTAAAGAAAATCTCCCAGCAGACTTCATTGTTGCAAACAGCATCTATAAATATTTTTTTTATTAGCTGTCACACTTAGTGGGACAGAAACGGGTTCTGTCCTACTGAAAACGTTTTCTAAAATAACCCGAACCGGGAATCAAACCCGTATTATGCGCCACTACACCAATCGGGTAACTTATTCGCAGTTATACGAGAGCCGCAATAAAAGTGATGATATAACCGATGAAATTGTATGACAGGCGATGTAAAACGAAGATGAATTGTCGGTCCCAGCTGCAACACGTAAAATTAAACATGTTTTTATCGGGCCATAATGCAAAATTGTTATGAAGATGGCTGGTTCTATTAAAAATAGAATTTACAAAATTGTGTACAGTTAACGGTAAATGGTAACTGGTAATGGTAAATGGTAATTGTACATCAATATTAATTGAGAAAATTTGTCGTTTGGTGGTAGGTTGACGAGCTGTTGTACGTCTACAGTTCAAAGCTAATAATTTAAAGTATAATATGGTTTGAACGAAATTCTATAGTTCTAAAGTATGAACTTATAATACACAGAATAAATAATAATACTGGGTATCAGAAGTTTAGCTTCGTACACACACACACATAGACATCGCTCATGGACAAAAAACTGGGAACACTCTGACAGCTTACACAGCTCTAGTCTCGTAAAATTACAGTAAGGAACTTCAACAACTTTGAAATATAAACAATGATAATATAAAAATAAAAATTATATTTTCTTCCAACAATAACACGAATTATCTAGTCCCAAACTTTGGTACATTAAATGTCATCAATGACACAACGAATATTCAAGCTCACACAAGCTCAAGTTCAAGCTCGCTCAATCACACAAACACTTTCCCAATGCGGGATTCGATCCCGCAACCGCTGGTTTTGTAATCCGGAGCACGAACCACTACATCAGTTTTTCTAAATTAAGTTTTTAATGTAATTTTGTGGATAGATCGAAAATATAAATCGTCAGTGAGTAAACTTATAAACTTTTAAATTAAATTTTAACACTATACTAGGGCTTAATAATCGTTACTTAAGAATAATGGAAATTATTTTGGATAATAATCTGTGGTATTGTAAATTATCACCTAACGACCCATGCAACCTTCCCCATACCAGAGCATTCCGATATTTCGTGTCCATGAGCGATGTCTATGTATGCGTTACTCATGCGTGCTTTGTGTACAGCCTAACTTCTGATACCCATAACTATTATCTATTCTGTGCCTATACTTAATACAGTGGCCTTGACAGCGCATCTGCTGCAAACTGAATTAAAATCAAGTACACAATATTGAAACTATATGCTTAATGGTTTTTACAGAAAACGAGTGTCATGTTACCTTGGTCATGGCAAAGCAACTAAGTGGCAACTATATAAATAATAAGCTATTGCCCGCGACCTCGTTTGCGTGGTCTTAAGTTTATTCATAAAGATTTTTTTGTGAAACTTCCTTGATTTTTTCTTTCAAAATATCACAAATAGTTAACACAACAAAAAAAGAATTAGCGAAATTGTTTTACCCGTTCACGCGTGATGCGATGACCAAAGGAAATAGAGATTAATTTTTATATAATACTAGCTGACCCAGCGAACTTCGTTCCGCCAATTCGTTGGACAGGTACGAACAGTTTGTATAGGAAAATAAAATTTCAAAAATAAATAAAAATAAAATAAAATTTCTTACTTTTTAAACCTTCCCTGAAATTCCACAAATATTTCAAGATCAAAATTAGCTGTATCGGTCCAGCCATTCTGGAGTTTTAGCGAGACAAACGAACAGCAATTAATTTATATATATATATAGATATTCTTATATGATATATAAAAGAATAAATTTAAAAAAACTTTATTTGCAGAAACATTAGTATCTTGATGGAATTAAAATATAACAACAGTGATAACAAGTTTTACCAATCTGTGGCACGCTATGAGCTTATTTTCTTCGCCGTTAGTAAAGTTATTTGCTAGTAGTAAATTTTAAACGTTATTATAGCGCATAATTAAAAACTGATGAATAGTAATGAAAGTCATAATTATTTATTCATTTCACAGTTTTTTTTGTTATTAGATCTTTTTTTTTCTTTTACGAAACAGCCAGTTTCATTACACGTTTTTATCTTTCAGCGTTTTTTTTTTTGTTTTTTTTTTCTGTAATTTATAATTACCACCTCGGCGTACTTTGCTAAAAATCATCGAGCGAAATGATTCCGAAAAGTTAGCAGCCCACAGATGCTGATGTTCTCATGGTGTGAAATCTCAGTCCGATCCATTTAAGAAATCAAATTATTTTGTTGAAGGTCACGAAGTATTAGGTGTCACTCCCGGTGTGAGACTTGTTTCTATTTTGTATTAAATAAATAAGTATTTGACAACATCACATACATTGCTCTGATCCTGTGGTAAGTAGCCAAAGCACTTGTGTTACAGAAATCAGAAAGAACGACGGTACCACAACACCCAGACCCGAGACAACATAGAAAAGTTATTTTTCTACATTGACCCGACCGGGAATCGAACCCGGAACCTCAGAGATAGGGATATATTTATGTAATTTACCCGACTGCTAAGCAAGGGTATGGAATTAACGTATTTTTCGCGCGTATGTTGTATGAATGTTTTTTTTTTCTACCCCGTGTCATCAATAAGAGGTGCTTGTAGCTCAGTGGCGACAGCGCTTCGGCAGTATAGAGATCATGATAAGGATCAGAGCAAAAGAGAATAACCGTCATCGTCATTATCATTTAAGCCATAGGACGCCCACTGCAGAACATAGGCCGCCCTCAATGACTTCCAGATTGGTCGGTTAGAAGCCGCCAAGATCCAGCGGCTTCCTGCAACCTTTCTAAGTGGCCGACGTGTCCTCGTTTCTAGAAACCTTCTGCCCCATTGGTCTTCTTCATGCAAGTAAAGAGATAGTATTTACTTAGATCGTTAAATTTAGATGCTAAGCTACCTATAAATGCGCTGCCCACTGCCAATTTAGGTTGTTTATCCGTCGGGCTATGGCAGCGACTATTGTTCGTTTACGGATCTCCTTATTTTTGATTCGATCTTGAAAATAAACATCGAGAATAGAATTTGCCATATCACGCTGTGCAACTTTGTGATTTCATATGGGGCCCATAGTGAGAGGCCACGTTTCAGTTCCATGTCATCACAGGTAACACACTCTTTTTGCTGACTTTCGTCTTTAGGAACTGATGAGAATAATACTTAAACTTATTATTTTAACACACAAACACATACACACACACACACACACACACACACACACACACACACACACACACACACACACACACACACACACACACACACACACACACACACACACACACACACACACACACACACACGCACGCACGCACGCACGCACGCATACACACGCACGCAGGCACGCACACGCACGCTCGCACGCACTCACACGCACGCACGCACACACACGCACTTTAATGATAAGAAGAAGTTGTTTATCCATCAACTCAAGTCCCCAAGAGACAGGATTACCTAGTTTGGGAACTACTAAACCACTGTATGTACTTTACTTTTTAGTAATAAACGTTTTTATTATTTATTTATTTATTATGATGGTATAGAGATGAGTACCTGTATGTACCTACTGTAAAATAGGCTGAATTCTAAATATAGTTACAAGTACCTACACAAGCTTATTCTAAGAGTTTAAATGGCTAACGACCTAGCAGTGCCATCTGGTGATAACAGCCCGACCTTTACATTTTATATCCACTTTGCAATGTGAGCGTGTGGTCACAATATTCGTACAATGTACAACTTTAAGGTTTCAGAAACTGAATATTGTTTTAAGAAATTTTAATTGTGTAAGTTTCGTACAAAGCTTACAAAAATACATTTCTTAGACTTCTAAGACCTAACTTTACTAAAAAGCTTTTCGCAACTTTTACCTTGGAAATTCTTGAAAAATTTTAAAGGTTATAAGTACCTATTGGAACCGACCGTCTGATGAAGTGGTTCGCGCTGCGGACTACAAAGTCAGGCCGTTGCTGGTTCGATTTCCGCTAGGGGCAAATATTTGTGTGATGAGCACGAGTATCCGTACCTAAATCATGGTTATAATGTATTTATGTATATTTATCCGTTACCATTAAACAACGTTTCTGTTTAGCTTCAAAGTTGGTTTAGTATTTATAACATTTATGCCTTTGGGATGAAGTTTTTTTTTTCAAATAGTCAACAAATTAAGAAATATAATGCTTTTAATGAATTACCCTTAGCGCCTACTTTTCCATGAGCGGATATGTTTTCTTTGCTTTGCTCAGTTTGGGGCTAGATAATTGGTGTGATGGTGATTCCTGAAATTCCTGCAGCAACCGGTTCATGTTATTACTTACAAGATGGCAAAAAGTCATCAAACTAAATAGTACATTTAAACTGTAATTATATTGTGTAAATTAACTTTTTTAATATTTTTTTCTAACCTTATCTTATTTGCCATAGGCCGTCCACTGCTGAACATAGGCCTCCCCCAAAGATTTCCATCATTCGGGGGGATTGCCAATACACGCACACGACAGTCTGGTTGGCGAGCGCAGTTTTTTATAATATTTCGCACGGAGATCCTACTGCTCGTCTGGTGCTACCGGAATCAGTCGCCTCTTACGACTCTAATGACGGCCGTCCTTAAAACTGTAGTTAAATTGTGTAAATAAACTTTTTTTAAATATCTTCAAATTGCAAAGAAACTTTTTTTAACCTAATAAGAAATGTAAATAAACATGAAAAAATTAATGTCTTGAGTTTTTATATAAAATGAAAGCGCGAACTACTCGTACTAGGCCAGAAGGTCATCGACAACATTACAGTGTTTCAAGAACACGTACCGACGTCGGAGTGAACAATTTCTGAACGTCAATTGAGTATTCTTTGTGGTACTGACAATACTTTATAAAAGGTTTTTACAGATTGGGTGTTATATGACGTTTATTAACTCGTTGGCTATGCGCGTTTTAACAAACGATCGAACAACGGTACATGCAATTTTGTGTTAAATAGTAGTAGTTCTCTACCTAAAGATTGTTAGGGGGAGATCCCTTTTAGTAATAAGACTGCCAAAGCTGTACGCTCTTCATGTACTTTCTGTTCTTTATTTATTTTGTGTATTCCGTTATATTATTACGCCTGAACAGACTAATTGCTCACTCACAGATACCAATTACGGAAAAAAACAAACAGTGCGTGTAAAAAAACGCTTCACATGTAATCGTGTTTCAGGAAAAGAAAAGAAATAGTAAAAAGGAAACCTTTCGAAGTCTTAAGAAGAAAAATTACTTAAAAATAGGGCGAGGAAGTTTTTTCGTAGTCATTAGGAAATAAAAGAAAGAAAAGTCATACATAAATCATACAAAATATCTTTGTTATAGTCATTGTTACTCTATATCTCGGTTATTTCCTGTTTTAGGGTTACGACGTCAATGCCAAAGACTTATACTATGGCGACTAGATAACGGAACCCATCTTATTCGATGTATCAACATCTTGGCAGGCTCGTATGGAGTCAAGATACTTTGTCACAACAGTCTCAATCTTGTTAGGAACAACAAAACTTTTTTTAGAGAGTAGTGTGTGTTTCACTGTTTTTCTGGGCATTACATTGGATTCGATGTTGCAATGGGGACCACGTGTTGACACTCTGGCTGGGAGACTTGCTTCAGCTGCCTTTGCGGTTAGAAAAATTAGACATCTAACTGACGTTGCAACGGCAAGGCTGGTGTATTTCAGTTACTTTCATAGTATTATGTCTTATGGTCTTCTCTTGTGGGGTTCTGCTGCGGACATCGATACCATCTTTATTTTACAGAAAAGAGCCATTCGTGCTATATACAAACTTAGGCCGCGCGAATCCCTGAGAGATTTCTTTAAGGAATAAACATACTCACTGTGGCCTCTTAATACATATTTGATAATATCATGTACGTACGCAAAAATTAAGATCTTTTTATAAAAAAAAGTGATATTCATTCATATAACACAAGAAACAAAAACAAACTTGTAGTCCCAAACTTTAGATTGGCCAAAACAAGTAATTCATTCTTGGGAAATTGTATTACATTTTTCAATAATATACCTCACAATGTTATCAAACTTCCTATTAGTAAATTTAAGTCACATGTCAAAACTACACTGATGTCTAAGGTGTATTATAAAATTCAAGACTATCTTGATGACAAGAATGTATGGTCAGTCCAGCCTGCACTAAACTGATTATTTTGATTTATATTTTTTGTGTGGCAGCTAGTGGTGACTGAGTTTGTTCCGGCGTTTCTTCTCAGCACTTGCCAGATTGTCTGTGTCTTGTCTCGAAGCGCTAGTAGGGCCCAAAAAATAAGGAGACATGTTCTGGCCCCCTAAGGGCCTATAATGTTATTATTGACGTTCATAAGTGGCAATTTTGTCCTGAATTTTGCATAGATCGATCGAAAAGTAATACTAATTAACGTTTACTATTCGATCGAGTTTTGCGAATACTCATACAGGAACTCTGAGCTTGAGAGCCTTCAGAACGCGGGTCGATTATATTGACACCATTTAAATCTACAACGCCACTAAATATTTTACTGGCACGCCTTTTTAATTAGAAAGCCTATCTTGGGGTTAACCCAGTTCCTGGTTTTATTTGGTATCTTGCCAAATGAAGGGTGTATTTGAGTAGGACCCCATTTTGGCGTGATCCTGCATTTTCCTCAAATAAAAAGGCAGAAAAGGATAATAAGGTCGTATGGTGGCCATATATCACTTTAACCTTTTCTTGTTGTAGTTTTTAGGACAGAATATACTTACAAATTGTTTTTTTAGGATTATATTACCTTTATATTACCTTAAGATCAGAGCAATGTATGTAATGTTGTTTAATATTAGTTATTTTTATAACTTAATACTTTTAAAATGAGGATTTGAAGTAAGTAGGTCTAAAAACTAGTTTAGTGTGTCTAGACACAATATAATACCTGTTGTTTTGGGAGTCAACCAAAACAAATGCAATTTTTTAAGCATATTTCTTTTTTTTGTAGTATTGTCGTAGATTAACACAAAAAAGGTTATTTTAAGATCCAAGCGGAGCAGGGTAAATGTGACTAAAGCGTAGAACATACTAAGGCGGTAAGCGGTCCGGTAGCGGACCAGCGGGAAGCGATTGTATCCAGGGTTGCACAACTATCGATAGTTTCGATAGTTGACCTTGAAAACTAGTAACAATACCGATAGTGCTGTCGATAATATCGATATCACAAATTAACTGATACTATTGATTGGAAGCAAAATATCGATAGTAATGATACTATTACATAACTATACTATAGATAGTATTAGTGTCGTTGTATGATATGATAAAAACTATCAATACTATCACATATCACGTAGAACTGACGGCCGATGGGGCAGAAAGGTTCTAGAATGGAGGCCGCGTACCGGCAAGCGCAGCGTAGGACGTCCACTCACAAGGTGGTCAGAAGACCTGGTAAGGGTTGCAGGAAGACGCTGGATGCAGGCCGCTTCCAACCGGCCAATCTGGAAGTCAATGGGGGAGGCCTATGTTCAGCAGTGGACGTCCTATGGCTGAAATGATGATGATGATCAATACTATCAATAGTTTGATAGTATTACACTTTCGATAGTTTAATAACTGCCAGTTTAGTAACGTTTCCCAATTATAGCTTATGTAACTTACTGTGCCTTACTAGTAAACTAGTATACTAGCAACACAAGCAGCTGATTGGTTGCAACAATGGGTAAGTTAAAACATAAATTTTATCAATTCATTATTCATTGACGATACTATCGCAGTTTATTAAACTATTGATA
This sequence comes from Anania hortulata, assembly GCA_963576865.1. Taxonomy (NCBI): domain Eukaryota; kingdom Metazoa; phylum Arthropoda; class Insecta; order Lepidoptera; family Crambidae; genus Anania; species Anania hortulata. The sequence continues at coordinate 17,635,777 of OY756398.1, read as the reverse complement.
GTGTGAGACATCGATACTATCGATAGTATTGTTCTTAAATATATGCTGGTCTTCGATAGTATAGATATTATCGATACTATCAATATTATCGATACTTATTATATTTTAAAACTATTGACCTGTATAATACAAATGTGTATAATACTATCGATAGTATCGAAGACCGAAGACCCGCATATGTTTGTGTGGTGTAATAGTACTATCAATACTATTGCCCTATATAATACTATCGATACTATCGCTAGTATCAATTCTATCGCTAGAATCGATATTATCGATACTATTGATATGACGTCAACTATCGATAGTTTAGCGATAGTGGACTATCGATAGGCAACCCTAATTGTATCCGCTGACTTGCTTGTGGAAACGATCGTTTCCAATCGTCACGTCGAACTTTGCTCTTTGAAACAATCGTTGCCCAAAACTTGGTTCATTTTAAACGACTGTAAACTTTATTTTATAACTTATAAGGTCCTTTCAAAACCTTTTAAAAGTATAGACTAATAGATTATCTTACGTTAGGACGCAAGTTTGCAACATTATGTCACCAATTGTTGTTTACTTTCAAAACTTTATTCAAGACGCCATTTTGTTAGTGTTGGTGCTAAGTGTTTATTTTTATTTTTTCACTTTTATGTCAAAAAAATATTGTTATTTCGAAATAAAAAAAGAAGAAACTATAAAAAAAAACGCTCCCGAAACGTTACCGGTACTGCCTCTGTAGGTTCTGCGCTTTAATGTAACCGCATGCTATGGACCAAACCTAGCTTTTGGTCCCTACACCTACATTCCTCTAGGATGACCTAAACAATGGCTGATTGGTGTTTATCGTCAATGTCATTGACTTTACGTGGATAAAGCTGCGAGCGAGTACATGGACCTTTATGAATAAACTAATGACCACGAGAAAGAAGTCGCGGGCAACAGCTAGTCTTCTTCATAATCTCGTATCGTATCATATCTAATCTATACGAAGGTAATGTGATAAAATCTTTGAATTTTATTCTCACGAGTAATTTTTTTTACTTAAATAATAATAATATAAACGTTCCTACGTCGAGTGGGGACGGCCGTAAAGAATACACTTTCCCACCGCCAACAGGAGGCGTGTCTTAAGAGGCAACTAATTTCTGTAGGACGAGACGGGCAGCAGCGTCTGCGTGCGAAATGTTATAAAAAACTGCGGTCGCCAACTCGCCTGCCAAGCGTGGCGAGTATTAATAATTCCCCCCAATGATAGAAGTCATTGAGGCCTTTGTTCAGCAGTGGACGGCTTATGGCTGTAATGACGATGATGATGAATTTTCCGACATCAAAAATCAGATTATGAAAATAACAAATTCTAAAACCCACTACCGTCGGTGACGACCGTCTGGTGTAGTAGTCTGCGCTCCAGACTACAAAGCCAGCGGTTGCGGGTTCGAATCCCGCAAGGGGCAAATGTTTGTGTGATGAACACGAGCATTTGTACCTAAGTCATGGATGTTTATAAAATTATTTAAGTATGTTTATCTAGTCGCCATAGTACAAGCTTTGTTTAGTTTGGGGCTAGCTAATTTGTGTGATTGTGGAAACAATTTATTTATTTATTTATTAAAAGTCAAACTACAGATTTTTCTTTGTAATTTTCAAGCAATAGTGCGGTAAGCAATTTAAAAAGAAGCAAGCAAGCAAGCATGTACGCAAATATTTCGGAATATTAAGGTGTTCCCGGCTGATAATTGATTTTATTTTCGTTAAGGTTTTATTCTCTCATACAGCAGGTTTTCCAAATATAGATGTTTTTATCACAATAATTCTAACTAACTGAAGGCCTACATTGGTATTCATACATTATAGTAGGCGTGTATGGAATCTCGTTTATGAATGATGTTAATATTTATCGCTTCGCCCCACATTCGCAACTCAGCCAAGCAAACACTCTTTGTTGTTTTCCCTCCTTTCCCAACAATTCCTAAGCTTCTTATTAATAGTTCGGAAACTTGAATATATCACAAGGTGTAAGAACAAATCGATTTTTGATGTTTGTTTCGTCTTTGGAAAACACTTAAGCTATTATTTAGTTATAGAGCTGCATTGCAAGGTAGTCCCAAATTTTAAAAATAAGGTTTAGAGAATATTATAAAAAAATCGTACCTATTTGCGGTATTTACTACATGTTTTACATAATTAAAACATGATCTAAGTAATTTTCTTCTCCGAATACATTTACAAGCTAAGTCGGTAACTTGTGAAGCCTACTTAGGTGTGATAGTTTTTCTTTCAACTTTGTTATACTTACCTATATACTGCTGTTGTAAATCGAAAAATACTGTTTGCACACATACAATATTTTTTAAAGACTTATTCAAAGACATAAAGGAAGGGGAGTACGTAACGAGAAGAGTGATGAATATGAGTATTCATGGGTGGAGAAGTAGGGGACGACCTAAGAAGAGATTGATGGATTGCGTGAGGAGAGATATGACTGAGAAGGGAGTGAATGACTCAACGACGAGTGACCGGATTGCATGGAAGAGAAAGACATTCTGCGCCGACCCCAGATGACCTGGGAACAGGGCAGGCAAATGATGATGATGATGATGATTCAAAGACATCCCATAGGTACCATGCAATCGATTCGAAAAAAAAACATCCCCACGAGAGTACGAGAGGTACCCTAAAAAATCTTGAAAAAGGAGATCCACCACTTTGACGGCGTGATTAATAATCTGTAGGTACAAAACAAAGTCGGGTTAGTTATATCATTTATAAATCAAGAACGGCTGGACCTATTTGTATGATCTTTGATTTTATGCATTTGTCTTCGTCCCGAATAGCAGAATAACTATGAAATATAGGGAAAATTTACGAAAAAAAAAAGTATGAAAAGGCGTCACAAAGTTCGCTGGAATAGCCTACGAGTATAATTTAAGTACTTTTTCAGTAATTGACCCTGGTTTAGATTCGTTACATTTCGCTAACGGAACCCTAAACACTACTATCTAAATTTAATTATTTCGCAAAATGAGGTCATGGGTTGCATTTAAAAAAAAAAATTATGTAACCTTCGTATTTCCCGAATAAAATGTGCATAAAATTTTCAGAAAAAAGAAAATGTTTTAACGGTCGTATTTGATAATCAGTGATCGGAGTAGGTAGGTAGATTGATTTGGGGTCAATGATCTCAAACATTCATGTTAATATGGACATGCCTCCGGGATTCTGGAATTTCTTGGTATCAGTTTTTGAAAAAAGGGCATGTCCATATTATGCAAGCACTACCAAAGTACATCAAATCAATCTATCTACTCTGATCACTGATGATAATCATCCAATTGTGACGCTTGTCATGTTGAGCAATATAGGTATAAGATGTATTGTGATTCTGAATTTTTTAATGTGGTAATCGACTTTTGATGCTGTCCATACCATAATCCCAAAAAAAAAAACATCCAACAGGTGTGTCAGGCCCTGCGTAACGTTTTCAATGCGAACCAAACAACACAGATTAGTAAACGTTTCCATCCATCTAAAAGGTTGCGAAAGGATTAGGTTCACTGTTTTTCTTAGAATTATCTTTCAGGTTTTCTAATTGTTTATTTGAGAAAAAGTAATAAGATTTGAATAAGTTTTTAAACTTTAGGACTTGCATATCAATTCACTGTTTTTTTAACGACCTGTTGATGCTAGTTATCGATTAATTTTGTCTCTCCCTCTATTATTGTTCACCATATTCTGTGTGTGAGCCAAAATCATAGAAACACATTTAAACAAGCTCCATTTTGCCTCCGGCATAATATTGTTCTTTATTTGTAGTTTTTCAAATCAAATCAAATCATTTATTTCATAGAATATGGTTACACTATTAAGGTCTTAAAGCTAGATATATTCTACATATTCTGCAACTTTGGGCGTTGAAATACAAATAACAAAATGTAATTATTTAAATTTAACAATTTAAATTCAATTTATTTTGTATTTGAAATTATTTAGTATTATAAAATGTCAAAGTAAATTAATTGGTCTCTTTAGTCAATATTCTAATATGAAATGTATTTTATTTTAGTTTCTTTAAATTCATTAATTGAATAAAAACATTGTTGGAGAAGCCAGTTATTTAATGTCAATTTAAACTTATTTACTGGCAATGCCCGTAATGTACTTGGCAACTTATTAAATATTTTAATAGCGATACAATACACATTATTTGAACACAGTTTAAGTCTCTGTGCTGGAATGTATAGTTTATACAAGTCTCTGCTATTTTTCAACCGACTTCAAAAAACGAGGAGGTTCTCAATTCGACTGTATGTTTTTTTTTTTTTTTGTATATTTGTTACGCGATTACTCCGCCAATTATGAATCGATTTTAATGATTCTTTTTTGTTTGGTAGATCATACTTCAGAGGTGGTCCCATATAAATTTTATCGAAATTAATTTAGAACTTTTTGAGAAAATCAACAAATATATACCCAGATAATATTTTGGTTGTGGTTCTTGTTACCTATCTTCGTCAAATATGAGCCGATTTTGATGATTTTTGTTTTATTGAATAGCTTATACTTCAAAGATAATATGCTAAAAGTTTACAAAATAAAAATCACCCCTAAGGGTAGGAAAATAGGGGATGAAATCGGTGTTCAGCAGTTAGATTAGGATTTATCACTAAAAATTGATGAAATAAGTAAATTTTATTAAAAAAAATAAAACCGACTTCAAAAGACTAAAATGCTAAAAATAATCCTAACACTTAAGTACCTAATCAGTTACTTTTGGAGTCGGTGCAAACAAAAACATTGAATCTCTCATCGGCTGGCACCGACTCCAAAAGTAACTGATTAGGTACTTAAGTGTTAGGATTATTTTTAGCATTTTAGTGTTTTGAAGTCGGTTTTATTTTTTTTAATAAAATTTATTTTTTCCAAGCACCGTGTCATGCAAGGGAAAGAGATGTGGGTTTTTTTTCACAAATATGCACAGGTCCAGTATGTACTGACAGGGTAGCGGTAAGATTATAAGGCGTCTGAATAAGGGTCTACAGTGATCTTGGTATTTAGTACCGCATATAGCTTCTAATTCATTTTTTTAAGTTTAAATGCTCCTTCTATGTCAACTGAATTGCCCCATACAATTAAACCATATCGTAGGACTGAAGACACATAGCCGTTGTATGCCGACATGGTGGTACGCCGTGGTATTTCTATTTAGTTATGTAGTGTGTGACTTTTAATTATCAATACTTTGAAATAAACCATTTCAAAAAACGTGTTTCTAAGGTAATATTTACACATGCTGGATTTAGGTATCACATAAACGTGGCAGTAATTAAAATGTGTTTTTTTTTTAAATTTACTTAAAAAATAAGGTTGGAATTAGATAACTTGATTTTTCTTTACTTTGTAATACCTATATGAAAACTATGGCTTGTAATATAAAAACTAGATTTAGCTTATGAAAGCAACAAACTTTAGTCAATTTCCATGATAAGATTCTGGATAGCACGCTCATAAATAATCGATCTCAATATGTATTTGACACTATTTACTACATAATAAATACAGAAAAGAAGTACTTTATTTTCTTCCTGACACCAATACGATGGTAATGTCTTCGAGACTTAGTGTTTGTTCTCTCTGATTCCAAGGAAAGTTTGTGACGGTTCCGGCTCGTTCATTACTTGAATTGCTTTAGTTTCGACTCTACTTGACACTGACTGAATCAAAACTATTAAGTGATCACAGATCTTTGTGTCTAAGGGCCGATTTTACAATAGCCAGTTAATTTTTTTATGAAGAATAACTTTGACAGTAATCATCATTTTTTTTGTCGGATAAAAGATACTCGTTTGAAAAATCGGCCCAAAAAAAAACCATCTAATTAATAGTATTTTCTTGCTTGAACGTGTAGCTGTCATAATTATTATATAACTAGCTGTTGCCCACGGCTTCGTTCGCGTGGTCTTTCATAAAAAAAATGCGCAACTTTCTTAATTTTTGCTTTCAAAAGAACCTTTTCCTGACCATAAATAACACAAAAAAAAAGAATTAGCGAAATTGTTCCATCCGTTCACGCGTGATGCGATGACCAAGGGAAATAGGGATAAATTTTTATATATATAGATAAAATCTTTATATAATATGATACTAACAGTCGGAGAAACTAGTGTTTTGTACAATTATTTCCTTTTACTATGATGAAAATAATGCTCCTATTTATTATTAATTACTTCCTTGTCGCATGAGTCACATGTGATTTAACAGTTTTCCCTATTGTGTCTATTGTTGAACAGGAAAGTTGTTAATAATGTAAAAACTAATTGAAACAGTTAACCTACATTCAGGAATTGTTAATTATAACCTAATAACATTCAAACAGAAAAGCTATTAATATATTTAATTTTAAAAGATATTTCCTTATTAATTATCGGTCAAGAGGTTCACAATGTTACATAAATCGAAAGCTTATAAGGCTGCAATTCAGCACGTACTAAAACAGAATGCATAATGCCTTCCCGCATACAAAACTGCATCCCAAATGCATCAAGTTTGATGTCACATAAAAACGACAAATTAAAAAATGCTTACCCATATTTTCTTTCACATGCACTCACAAAATAACGGTATTGCTATATTTTATGTCAAAGTAACGTTATTTTTTAACTTGTTCTCGTGTCGGTTTTTGAGAGCGAGCGCGCGCTACCCCTACGCTGTCGGGACACAAACTGAAGTTACAGGGTGAATCTGTGAAGATAAGGGTGGTTTGTAGCTTCGCAAACGAATACAATTTTACTGAGGACAGCGTTTTAAGATCTCCTTAAAATTTGAGCTGAGAATATTAGTGAATGGGCGAAGTTTACGATTATTAGGAAGATTACTTTTGGCTAATTGTAAGTTCGGGGGTTTATTTGATGACTTAGTTTATATCGGGTTAGTTTCTAATTTTACTTTCTAATTGTACAATTCAGAAAATATATGGACTTCGAAGAAAAATTCATTCACTTCGTTGTCCTGCAGTTTGTCTGTTCGTCTGTTTGTCAAAACACTTTTTCATAGGAACGCATGGAGGTATCTAGTTAAAATTCAATTTTGTACTTTATTCAATTGTATTGATAATGTACATTATTGCAATAAATAAATAAATAAATAAATAAAGATAAATAAAATTAAGATAAAATACTCAAGTCTGCAATTTCATGAAGCTGAAGTGATACTTCTAAGACAACGCAATCAAAATATACGGATGTTTATGTCACATTTTTGTGACTATCGAGGGAAATGGTAACACAAGATCTTAGAGCTATGCATTGTATTGTTAAAACATTGAGCACCATAGTTGTCATCGGTGATCCCCAAACAATAGATTTTCTATTGTGTCTTGTGTCGTGACAGTCAAAGGCTCAAATTATACATTATTATTATTATTATTAATTTAGCATTGTGAAACTAATTTTTACGCTATTAATTTCTCATGAGTCGTCAGTTAACAATCAAAGGTACAATATTCAATTTTATGTCTATAAATTGTTTAAGAAGCATTCCCGTAAAAGCCAATATTTATATAAAACATAATATTTTAGTTTGTTGATCAGTAAGGCTCTAATTTTTCTAGGTAGTTTAATATAACTTTTTACAGCATGACAATATACATTGTTAGAAGATAGTTGTAATCTTCGAGGTGGTATAAATAATTTATATTGGTCACATACGATACTGAACAGGATCGGAAGCATCCAATTCCATCTATTTGTTTTATGCAAACCAATTTTTTTTTAAAATGCCTATTAAGTAGAGCAGACTGTTTCAACGTGGATTTAAATTTCCATAGTAATTGTTAATAATACCAGAGGTATTATTAAACTTGTTACTTGTTTCATTTGATCTATTATAACTATTTAATATAAACAAAGAAAACTCATCAGTGGTTACAATACTATCGATTAAGCGTGGAAAAAGCACTATGAAATTCTATTTATAGTTATTAGCATGCGTACGATTATTATAAACATTAAGATTCGCTTAACTTTCAAAACATTTCACAAACTGCTGACTAAAAACTTTTTACACTTAGATAATATTTCGGTAATTATAATAAAGTGGCGTAATCTAGACATCTGGAGCTACCCATGAATTACTCTTTAGAATGTTTGTGTTAAAAACAACATACAAAACGAATGTCGACATTCAAAATCTCATCAAATAAAATCTATATTAATTTACGCATATTTTGCTGCACGTATTACCCAAATAAAAAGCTTAGTTTCAATTTTATGTTAGTGCTGAGAAGAAGCAGCGCAATTATATTCTGTCACTATTGGCTTTATACGTTGCTCTTATTTCTCTACCTTTCAAAGGTAGTCATTCCTTATTACACTAAAGGTGCTTACCACTGCGTTTTATAAAGACACCTCAGGGCAGGTTTCACATAAAAAACAATGGTAAAGGTACAACTAAAAATTTTGGTATTGGAAAAATCTTACAAAAATTACTACATGACCATACAGGGTGAAAAAAAAGTCCAGTCCAAATTTTTGTTTATTATTTCACTTTTTCTATAGGATCAACATCGAAATCGCTAAATAAATCACATTCATCTACTAAACTGATATAAGTTTGTATAGAAACCTTAACTTATTTTTTTTGAGAATTCGATGTTGGGTGAGGTCCATTGCTGACAAAGGCCTCCCCTAATGACTGATCATCGGGGGGGGGGGGGGGATTGCCAATACTTGCCACACTTGGCAGGCGGGTTGGCGAGCGCAGTTTTTTTTCGCTCGAAGACGCTGCCCTGCCCGTCTTGTGCTACAGGAATTAGTCGACTCTTACGACATGCCTCCTGTTGGCGGTAGGGAAGTGTATTCTTTACGGCCGTCTCCACACGGCACATTCGATGTTGGTCCGATAGAAAAAGTTGTAATTTTTGAGAACCATAATCAGCCCATTAAAGTTTTTGCGTTAATTCAGTAGCACTATGTATAAATGCAAGCAGCATGCTCCGCCACGTCCCATAGCGAATTCGCGGCCGATCTCACACTTAATATGGAAGCTGCGAAAATATAATCTCAACAAGTCATTAATCATCTTATTTTTCGCTTATTTATCTTTTTAAACTAAATTGTCCGACTTAATTACGGCGGTTTCCTTTTATTACGTAAGTGCTAACAATGTTTACCTCGCATAAGAGCTGTTCATGTTTATAAATGAGGTTTGAAAAGAAACTCGGTAACTGATTGCGGTGAATCAATCATTCCTTTGATGGTGAATACTATTATTAAGTAAAATATTGTAATATAATATTGTTGTAAGTAACCATATAGGTATTGTTTGAGGGAGATACCATTTTGATGCGTCATTGTTTGCTAAATTTAACATAATATTTATACATATAAAAGCTATATTTGGATATTTATCCAAAACCATTTTCATATTTCAGTTTCTATAGTAAATTTGTTATTTTTTGTAAGCTTATGCAACCATAACCTTAAATATGGCTGATTCTTTTTGTGACAACAAAATATTTAGATGCTTCACACAAATAAACGCGCTACCTCAGTGATAATAAATCACGCATTTAAATACTTTTTCACGATTTTGATGTTTCTCCCATAGTATAAGTTATTAGGAAATTTTAAGCAGTGTCTATTCTAGTCCGGTAAAATATATTTAAGAGGTGGCATAAATATCTTAGTTTGTAATATTTTTTTTCATCATCATCATCATTATTTCAGCCACAGGACGTCCACTGCTGAACATAGGCCTCCCCCAATGACTTTCATTGGGGGGGATTGCCAATACTCGCCACGCTTGGCAGGCGGGTTGGCGAGCGCAGTTTTTTATAAGTTGCCGCACGCAGACGCTGCTGCCCGTCTCGTGCTACAGGAATTAGTCGCCCCTCACGACACGCCTCCTGTTGGCGTTTAAATTGTATTCTTTACGGCCGTCCCTATTCTTTAAGTTGTTTTATATCGAGTTTGCTTATATAAATGAGCTTTTAAAATTTCCCTTTACACAGATTTTTGTTTACTGTTTTGATGACTAATATATGCAAGTAAGCTTACAGAATATGTCATGTTTGTTTTACATCAAGTTATTATTATAAAATAGTGTGTTATTAGATCGGCACGTGGCTGTCGTTTACGAGCCACCGGTTTTGAGTTATTGTGACAGACCAGGCGCCGTGGATCCTGTCCAGTCTGAAATACAAGTTCACTGGGTGAGTTATACAACGATAATGAATGGACAATAAACTTCTAAGAGTATTTTGCTGTTCCAAAATTTAAAAATTGGAAGCTTGATGCTTTTTTTGCTTGATTGAAATCTCAGAAAAAAAATGGACGCTAAAATTCTAAGGGTATTCCACTGTTTAATAACAAAAAAAAATTAAAAGCAACAACATTGAAATTTATGAAACAAAAACATTAACAATTTATTACGATCTTTTTAAATAGTTTGAATGTCTTCTAGACATATTATGCGGAAACAGGTAAATGGTGGGTAGTTTTAAAAAAAAAAGTAAGTAAGTAATTCATACTGAATTGTTTTCCGAATAATAAAATAAAATAAAATAAATAGCGACAGGTTTGCTATATATACTTATCAAATTGTATTTTCGCGACAGCAATAATAACATATTATGAGTATTGTTATTGAAAAAAAATCAGTTTTACTGAAAAACAAATACTATAATAGTCAATTCACATCATTACACAGGGTGTCCCGTAGCGCAACGATAACCTCTCATCTTTCTTTTTTATTTACCCAATAGCCGATTCCGTTTGCATAGAAAAGCTAAAAAAATATAAAAATATATACATTTCAAAAGTCACAGAACAAAAGTTACAGTCGTGAATAGTATTTTGATCAGTGTCCAATGTAAACCAGAGTAGCTTTTTGTAAATAACGTAAGAAATTTTAAATTTTGAACGATCCTCCTTAACAGTTTACTGGCTTTAACTAGATAGATACATTATTAGATACGTGTAGTATGCTAAAAAAATGTGATATTTTATAATACCTAGAATTTACAGCATTCCCGAAATCAGGATAGGTAAATTTCTTAAGAATTCCCGTTTGGGGATTCCCACACACACAATATGCACATTGTCGATTGTATGGTGTAAGTTCACGTTCCCTTCTTTAACACGTATTGTATAAAATGTAACAAAAAGAAAATCTAATACTGGCTGTCTGCTTTGTCATCAAGAAAATGTATTCTGTACTTAAAAAACAGTTACTTTGTAAAAATAAAATAAAAATAATAATAAATAAAGGTAAGTAATGCTCGACTAATATAATGTTGCTATCTATGGTTGCTGTGCCCTGCCAGGGTGCCAGGGTAACATGTTAAGGGGTTTAATTTTAAATTATATTTACCTCAATCTTAACCACATGTGTGCAAAAAACGTTTTAAATTTGAATTTGAGATATTATTAATGTCAAGAAATAATTACACACAACAATCATAAAAAATACTTATCAGCATCAAAATATTTAGTTTACTGGATCAATAACAAGAGTTACAGTTCATGTCACAATCCCCTATCAGGGTTAATGGCACAGTTACAACCCTATTCGTGGATCACTACAAACAAATTTCGTCTCAATTCTTAATGTATACATTTAGTTTTAGAGCTATATTTGCATAGCTATGACTAAAATGGGTTGGGAAAATTTTGTTGTCCGTCTAAATAGTGTCCTGAGGTAATTCGTGACCTCATTGGCCTACTTTTGGAAGAATTTACTTCACATTTCGACAAGGCAAAAGTATTTGAAAAGACTGACGTCCAGCAAAAGTAAGCAGATTTGAAGCTAACTAAGTAGGTACCTATTTATTCGTAGGTACAATCTCCGGCAGGAATCTTGAGCGCTGGAGGAAAGAGTGGGGATCGCTTTGTGCATCTTACGAGACGATCATCGTATCAGACGCGTGTGCGCGGAGCAAACAACCAATCCCGGCCGGCGGTGCAAACGCGTCACGCGACTGGTCTTCTGCGCATCATGCGCCCAGCGCACGAAAACGGTGCCGCTAGTTAAACTATGAATTTTTGTTCAGTTGTTATTGCCTCATACTGGACTGTGGTGGATTCTGTAGACGGAATAACTGAGTTTGCCAGAGATGCAGTATTTTTTATTATACGGGTATTACGGATGTGCAAAAGGGGCCTGCTAGCATTTTGGTTTGCTAACAGTCCTCTTTGTTTAGTTTGGTACCGAAATAACAAGTCTTGAAATTTGGTTATTTAAATATATTATATAAAAATGAAATGGTACAAAGGTTCGAGTACGCGTCGCTTATGGTGGCTTATTACGTACTAAATTAAGGAATTATTTTACACGCACATAACCTAAAAGTAGGCTAAGTAACGAGCAAAAAAATTAAAATTAATTATTGATAAAGATCGTTGAGACGATTTCTAAAACTAACAACCCAGAGCTACCTATTTGATTTTTAGTGACAGGCGATCGTTGTGTCTCATTCTGTACTTAAGTGAGTACTGTTATAACTGCGCATGAGAGAAGTTAAACCTGCATTCCTTCCTGGCGTTTACCACAAGTGAAGACTCCAAATCCGTTCAAGTCGATGCTCTCATTTGCACTGGAACTAATAAGATTTTAGAGTTATATAATGACTTGCATCATTTGGGGCTCATGCATTCCACGCTATACCCTAATACATATCTTAGAATATTTTCGCCAACACTGTAATACATGGTCAATAAAACCACTCAGGGCAATGTGACAGGAAGTCGACAAGGTACTTTGTTGGTTTCTTGAATGTCTCTTTGCAAATTTGTACTAGACTTGCGTAACCAAAGTTCAGCAAGAACTTTGGTTAATTTGTCGGAGATTTCAGTGCGTGGTCTTTACAGAACTTTGGTTAATTTATCAACATTCCACTGAAACCCATTCAGTGGTTAACTTACCTGTACTAAAATTGTAATTAATATAGAGCAGTAGATTTATTTTCGAGTTTATGTATAGTTTTGAGGTGCTTGTAACTCAGTAAAAGGTTTCATCAGAATTTGTTTATTTATTTCTCAGATTTATATTAGACTAGCTGTCCCGGCGAACTTCGTACCGCCTGTTCATAAAGTATATTTTCGTAAAATTTTCTAATTTTTTTTAGTTATTCTGTTATTCGGGGCGGAGACATATTCAATAAATCAAAGATCACAAAAATCGGACCAACCGTTCTGGACTTTGGTGTAACTAACACGACTTTCTTTTATATATTATTATATAGATAGATGTACTAACACGTCATGTGCTAACGTCTGAATATATTAAGTGACAGACTAATTTCACTGGGCTTATCTGGAAGCTAAGTTTTATCTCAATACTTAATTAATCCGTTTATCGTTCATATTTATTTAGGGCTAGGTAATTACTCTGTTATCCTCAATAAACACTTTTAAATACTATTAAGCAGCTGCAAATTGAGTAAACTTGTGGGTCGATTTTTAAATATCACACGTTTATGGAAAGGGTTAAACCTCATTTAAGAGTATCTCTTTTACGATTTTCCTTTTTTTAGTTAGGCCCAAATTAAGCAACCCTGGTACTTGTGATCTATACTAATATTAGGTTTAAAGCTGAAGAGTTAGTTTGTTTGTTTTTTCGGTTGAACGCGCTAATATCTATCTCTCTTTCAGCTGATAAATTAAACTAAAACTCTTTTTCTATCAAAATAATAAACAAAACCTCTTTTAAACCGACTTAAAAAAAAGTAATGTCTCAACTGTGTCAATATTTATTTTGAGCAACAGTAAAAACAATTAATAAAGAAATACCTTTTTAATTATTTTTTTTGATTTTATAGGTAATCTTATTACAGTTCCTGTATCGGTTTGTTTTAAATTGTATTTTATTTTTGTTTTAATTTTATTGTAGTTAGGTACTAGAATATTCTACCACCAGAGGCGCTGCTAATCAAAACAACAATAAGTAAATTTTATTTTAAAAAAAAACCGAATTCAAAACACTAAAATGCTAAAAATAATCCTAACACTTAAGTACCTCATCAGTTAATTTTGGAGGCGGTGCAAACAAAAACATTGAATCTCTCATGGGCTGGCACCGACTCCTAAATTAACTGATTAGGTACTTAAGTGTTAGGATTATTTTTAGCATTTTAGTGTTTTGAATTCGGTTTTTTTTTTAAATAAAATTTACTTATTTCATATATTTTAGTGATAAATTCTAATCTAACTGCTGAACACCGATTTCATCCCCTATTTTCCTACCCTTAGGGATTATTTTTATTTTGCAAACTTTTATCATAGCATCTTTGAAGTATAAGCTATTCAATAAAACATCAAAATCGGCTCATATTTGTCGAAGATAGGTAACAAGAACCACAACCAAAATATTATCTGGGTATATATTTGTTGATTTTCTCAAAAAGTTCTAAATCAATTTCGATAAAATTTATATGGGACCACCTCAAGTATAATCTACCAAACAAAAAAAGAATCATTAAAATCGATTCATAATTGGCGGAGTAATCACATAACATACATACAAAAAAAAACATACAGTCGAATTGAGAACCTCCTCCTTTTTTGAAGTCGGTTGAAAATGGAATCAAGTAGAGCGAGCATTTTTAAAGATAAAAGTGAAAACAATTTGTTCATCGCAAGAAACAAGTGTTTTATAAACTTCACTGATGTTATTACATTTTCCGAATCTAAAACGGTGACAGGTCCATGGACAAGAGAAAAACTATTTGATGTTATCTGGCACATAGAAATACTAGTGTCCATAGAAATTGGAGTTCAATGGACTAAATATTGCTTAAAAAGATTACTCTGAAATCTGTTAGCATTATACCTATGGTTATCCACTTTTAGATACCTATTCATAAAAATAAATTAAATAAATTGTTTTCACATCACACCAATTATCTAGCCCCAAACTAAGCAAAGCTTGTATTATGGCGACTAGATAACGGATAAACATACTTAAATACTTTTATAAACATCCATGACTTCGGTACAAATGCTCGTACTTATCACACAAACATTTATCCCTTGCGGAATTCGAACCCGCAACCCGGCTTTGTAGTCCGGAGCGCGAACCACTACACCCGACCGTCGTCGATTCATAAAAATAGTTTGTTTTACTGGTTAGTCCGACGGGTGATCGTTACAGATGTAATAACGGTATTTGTCGCAGATCGTAGTAAGTGCTATTCCCCGACTGGGTGACAACACACTACGCTTGATATTAAAAAATATTTTTAATATTTAAAAAAAGGACTTTGACCGAAGGACTAAACACTTTGTTTATTAATTTCCACAAATTCTTAAAATTCGGGAATGTTTTTGACAAGTTGACGTAGACATTTTAAGATAGACTGAAGGCTGCACTTAAATTGATATTTCTTACCGTTCAAATGCATTTCAATTTATTTCTTTGTAAGTAATTTTTAAAAATGAAGATTTTTCAATTACTCTTAAAGACAGGTTTGGGTACACGAATAATAGAGGTAATGTTAATATAATTTTCTGAAGTGTAAATTCAGTGTTAGAGAACATAAAACTCTATTGTGTTACGAAAATTGAATTCTATAGACATGCTTGCACAATTTCCGAAATATCGAAGATTCATCTTTTATGGTTCTTATTTATTAGTTAACTTACTGCTAGGAGGTGATTCTACTGCGGAAATACAAGACATTTTTCTATGGAACAAGCATAGAAATTGCAAAGGTAAATTTGCTTCCTTCATAAATAAAAATGTATTTACAAGTCGCTCTTGCAGATCTTACATTATGCAGTCTCGAGGAAACTGCTAATTGTAAGTTTTGTCACAAGGTGCGGGATAGCCTTAAAAGCATAGTACATTAGCTGCAATGGTTAGGAAGGTAATTTGGTTTTAGGTACAAAATACACAGTTATTTTTTCTGACGATAAAAAATGACATCCAGTATAATTTTTATTTAAAATTTAATAAATATGTACCAGACGACCCCATAAATTATCCTAGTCTCTAAGTAAGGAAACTAACTAACTAACTAACGTCTTTGTGTTATGAGGTACTATACAATGAATTTTGGCAGGGGCGTCTTCCAGATCACACAGACCCAAACCAATTTAAAAGAGTTTGTTTTAAGAATCGGTTCGGACCGAGAGGTGAGGAGCTTGTAACTCAGTGGTGGCAGCGATTGCCAAAGTTAAGCCACCTATGCTGCGGTTGTGATTGGATGGGTGACCATTCCAACCTTATTTAGTGACATTTATCACAAGCATCTCCGTGCTTTAGATGGCACGTTAAATGTTGATTTGGGCTAATATTGCTTGATACTAGTCGTAAAGCCTAAGCCCAATGATCACACAACTAGAGACGCTCAAGACCGCGCGAAGTGGAGGAGCAAATCAAGGAAAGCGGACCCTGGGCTCCAAAGCAATGGCTTTGGACGCAACCGGGATTGACCGTATAGATGATGATGATGACTAGTCGTAAAGCCTAGTTAGGTTATAAGCCCAGTGGTAAGGTACTTAATTGAGTTTTTAGAGTTGTGTACTTCTCTTTTTGTATCTAGCAATCACAATATTACTTACCTGTCAATGTTGTGTACGCCTGTAATAGGTACAAATATATGAAATTTGTGATACAAAATTTGGTGTTATTTATAAATACTGTATAAATGTACTGTTGGTGTACCTTTTGAAATAACAAAAAAATAAAATTATGTACTATAGTTTTACCGCGGCTTTGCCGATTAATGCCGGCTCGCTTATATGTATAGCCACCCTTACACATCATAGTTGTAGTAAGGCAGTGAGACGTATAATTTACGTTACTAACCGTCAAAAGCATCGTTGTCTCTATAACCATTAATATTCTTGTCATAAACAGAAGCGAAGTGTATTGTATAACATCTGGTTGGATCATAGCGATTACACAGTGATAATGGGAAACGAACTTAATGGTTACCAACAAAAGGGAAAGGAATAGGCATGGAGCACATACCCTCTTCTTTGTTTCGCCGTTTCTTCTCATCACCAGCCAATATGTAGTCCCGAAGCGGTGGTAGGACTAAGCTATATTTTGGGACGTGTATAAGTGCCCGGAAGAGGGCCTATGTACAAAATAAATGAGTATTATTGAGTATTCTTCTTCTTTATCTATATGGTCAATCCCGGTTGCGTCCAAAGCCATTGCTTTGGAGCCCAGGGTCCGCTTTCCTTGATTTACTCCTCCACTTCGCACGGTCTTGAGCGTCTCTAGTTGTGAGATCATTGGCACGCATGTCTGCAGCCCTCACGAAGTCAAGCCAGCTGTTCTTGGGCCCTTTTGCCAGGACCTGGCGTTGGTGGCATGGCCAGACATTTGTTTCCTATGTGCTTGCCGGTTTCCGAAAAACACACATGCCCTATAGAGTAGAAATGTCATATATTTTGTTCGACAATTTTTTTTGGCATTTTTCATTTGTATCTGTATTTAATTGTTTTAGCATGGGCGAGAATTGACAGGACTTGTCATTTCATACTAAATGTAAGTGAAAAATCACTAACTTGCTTCTATATGGTATGAACTCAATGCAAATAGATTACATGTTGTTTAGATTTCATGTAAAACCAGACTAACAAAGGAATAAATTAAAATTAAATTAAAATCGCTTTAAAATACAAAAAAAATTTTTATTCTTAACTCATTCAACACATATTTTATACGCAATTACACAATTTTCTTCAATAACTTACTTATATCTCAATCAACTACAAACTAATCGCATAGGTTGAGGCCAAATGAGCATAATTTTATGAGTTCAGAGTTGCGGTTCTTTGTGATAAATGAAAATTGACAACTCATTTTGTATCCTTGTGGCATAAACTAAAAATTTATACTTATGGAACTAAATGCTGCATAAAATATTACGCGACTCAATTTACGGTCTTTTGGCCTCATCCTAAGTAACATTATAAAAGATATATTTAAGTACTCGTACTTAAAACTATAAAGATTTATACTAAACGCAACAGACTTATACTCAATAAAACGACTCATGCTTAAAGACTTTACTGATGAGAGCAACATTGATATAATTATGGTAGAGATAGATAAATAATTTTGTTGTTTTTTTTTCCATGATTTTTAAATTGAACCCGTAGTAAAACTGGCTCGTTTAATCAGCATCTGATTAAGTGGTTTTATGGAGTGACATCTTTTATACACTCGGTACATTAGATATTATAATAATACTATTAGGTTTTGCCTATAATTAAATATTGCATTTTGATTAACTATTTAAATTTGTCTATTTTTGGTCTCTATTAACATTTAGAGAGTGGATTATAGACGACTGCATGCATCGAGATGAGAATGTTGATGTGGATGTGGGGAGTGATGAGAATGGACAGGATAAGGAATGTATGTATTGCAGAAAGTATGAAAATGGCACTTGTAACAGAAAAGATGAAGGAAATTATTTGTCTTGCTAAGGACATGTGATGAGATGGGAAGAGTGTATAAGTATGATGGTTGGATAGGTAGAGGATGACATAAGAAGAGACAGATGGATTGGGATGATTTTACTGAAGCCAGTAGATTTCTTGATGACGAGTGACCGGATTGCTTAAAAGAGGGAACCATACTGCGACCCCGGATGACTTGGGAGCAGATACAGGCGAATGATTGACAAACATTAAAATACATAAATGAGACCACAAGCGAAGAACATTACTATAGCATAACCGTTACAAATTTGTCTGTAAATTCACATTTACACATCCACAGCGATTTTTGCAGTAGCCGTTGAACACACTTTCAAAATGTTTGCCATAAAATGACGTTTCTATTCCTATATTACAATGAGTATCAAATCTTGCAACTAGTCAGCCCTGGGCCTATACACGCAGCGTACGCTATAGCATGTGGAATGTAGTTCTGCTCATAGTTCCCTGAGAATATATGAGACCAGGGTCCTCTCGCGAAGACCGCTACGTCTTCCCCACCGTGAGTCTCGCGAGCAGTTGGGACCAGCGATGGGTATGAGTAGTTTAGGCTTTCTGAAATAAGAAAAGTAATTATTAATGAATAGGTGAAGGACCGTCAATGGTGATAGCTCTGTGGTGGTTGAAGTCTCGCCTCACATTTGTGCGTGCGTGCGCGTAGCGAGTGTTACTGGGTTTTTGAGTTTGAATTACAACGTGTGCTTCTGGGTTTTTTCGGAATCTACGTAACGGATAATAGATACTTTTTATTTCCTATAAGTACATAATAAACAACGACAAACGAGGACTGTCTGGTGTAGTATTTCGCGCTCCGGACTACAAAGCCAGCGGTCGTGGGTACGAATCCCACAAATGGCAAATGTTTGTGTGATGAGCACGAGCATTGTACCTTAGTCACAGATGTTATCTAGTCGCCAAAGTTTAAGCTTTGCTTAGTTTGGGGCTAGATAATTATTGTAATCTTTTAATCGTAGAAATAATTTATTTAATATTTATTGCGCATCTTACAAAGTAAATAACACATTATTTTTACAGACAAACGTACAATTTAGGCAGTCTTATCACTAATAGAGATCTTTTCAGTAGAGGACAATAGAGAAAGGAGAAAGAGGTGCGGAGTGCTTATACACCCGATAAAAAAAAGTAATTATATTATGACATTGCATTGCAACACAACATACATAAACACATACGGATTGAATTGATTGAACTTCTTGCTCGACGATGAACATGATAAGGATATCTGCACATTTCTACAGGGTGTCCCGTGTAACGTGGAGCGTAGCGTTTCATACCTGCTGTGTGCTAGTCGTAACCACATATTTCATACAAAATGGTTTTTAACTTTTGTTCTATGACTTTTGCACAGCATTAAAATTTATCGACTTCCCTAACAAAATTACCAAACAGCTTATTTAATTTGTATAGAAAGCCAAAAAAAATGCATAATTTTGAAAGGCATAGAACAAAAGTTCACTATGATGTATAGAACATGTGGTTACAAGCTTATCTGTTTTATGTATCTATTTATAACACCTTTGTAACATTACAGAATGCAATAAATATATTGAATTGAATTGAATTATCTTTGAATTACGGGACACCCTGTGTTACACTTAGTGTGTAGCCATCAACGTCTAAAATAGACTGGTTACTATTTAGAGGTCTGATGCCAATTTTTCCAAATATAATAACATATTTGCCACATTTAAAGATCATAAGCGTTACCTAAACTATGAACAGTGAACTACATAAAACGCTAGCAGGAAGACATAAAGATATGTCAGAATCGGATTATTTATAACGCTATTTTGACGGGACTTTGTGATTTGCGAAACAAATATTACCTACCTATAATTTTCTTTTTTTTATATATATAGTTGGGTATTTTTAATACCCTTTTTAGACCTGTTTATTTTCTGCCCGGTTTAGCCCGCTTAAATTAAAATTAGATCCAGGCCAACATATAACATATTATTATATTATCATCATCATCATCGCAGCCGTATGATGTCCACTGCTGAACATCCTCCCCCATTGACTTGGAAGTGGCCCGCATCCAGCCTCTTTCTTTACTTACCACGTCGTAACATATTATTTAAGAGTCAGCTTATTTAAAACATGAAAAAATATGTTATCTAGTTATCTAGTCATTATAGTACAAGCTTTGCTTAGTTTGGGGCTAGATTTACCTTAATTTAATTTATATATATAATTAATGTTATCCGAATCTGTTGAATATTATAATACATATTTCTTGGAATAAATTCACGAGGCCAATTAGACGCTTTACGCGCTCATGTCCTGTCTAACAAGCGTGAGCTTTTTAAATCGAGTTTAAATGTGAACATCAGAGCGGGCTTTGGTAAAATTTTAACAAGCTACCAGACCCCGAAAAAGAACCAAGGTTGAGGTCAAAGGTCACGAAATCGCCCCGAACCGCGAAGCGATTGAATTTTTATTTGCAGATCACGTCGAGACGATTTCAAAAAATTGATTATCAAGTAATTTACCTTTGGTTTACATTATTATTTTCTGGATAGTATTTATTTACAGGTTCAATAGGATAAAATGTAAATTAAAGACTTAGTGGTATGTTTAAAATTTAAAAAAAATCAAAATATCTGTTTTTTATTTAAAGATTTTCAGAAAAAGAGATGAATACAATTCGTCATAAGATACAGATATTAGAGAGATTTATATGCGTATGCTTTTTCTCAAATCATCTCATTCTGTAATTGTAGTTTATGTATGCATGTACGTCATACGTACGTATTACGTGTTATGTCGCGCTTTATAGACCAGCCTTTTATTTTTTATTGATATGTTTCATTTCATTTCATTTATGTTTGAATATGATACGTTTCACATTGTAGTTTAAGACCAGTATAGTCGCCAAATGTAAGCTAGTATGTAGTCTCAAAACTAAGCCTAAATTATCAGAAAAATATGATAAGAATTTTCAAAACCTACATACACATCATTTTAAGACTGGCAATTGTTTCTAGTCCATAAAGTTTAGTAGAAAAATATATATTAAAAACAGAAAAAAACAAAATACATAAAAGCAAATTCCCTTTTTTCATTTTAACCTTTACTATACCGATTTAATTCGTATAAGCGTAGGTTGTTGGGTCAACTTGATATTATCTTTATATGTGCACAGGGTTTTTGAATCGATCAATTGCGTCCATGCGAAAAGTATTATTATCCCAAGTTTTAGCTTTTTGAAGACGCAGCAATTGTCGTAGTAACAGTCAAGTTTCTTTGCGCGCTGTTATGAACCTGTGTATTTGCGGTATTAATTCTATTATACACCAACAAACGTCTAGTCGCTAATATCCCCTAACCCCAAGCGGACGCATGAGACCAAGTAACAGACAAACCATAATTTTGTGTCTTTTTTTCCTAGGCTAATTCCCATAAAATAGTGACACTTAAACTAAATTTAAGTAATTCGTACAAAGTCAATAACAATATTAAGTACGTTCAGCTAGAGACGGTCATTAATGTAAGTAAATAACCATTGTCAAAGTTGAACTTCAATGAGTTAATAATATTGATTTGTGTCTTCAATGAAAAAGTCGGGCGACTAAAAGTTAATTGGAAAATAAGTAACGATACATAAGCTCAGTGAATGACACAATAAACAAGTTAAATTGGCACATCTTTCTACATCGTTGATCACTTTGATTTTGTTAGAGGTAAGATGTATGTCACCGTTTAATTTTACCAATTATGTATGCTTCAAGAAGTATATTTAAACAGCTGTCTAGTTAAATGTATCTTTTAATGAAATTAGAAACGTCATAACCTAATTTAACTTAATTAATTTGAAGATGTGAAGACTCACTCAAATATTTAACAATTATTCTCAGTCATTTCAACAGCCATTATACCATTTGTAGGTTTAGTAGCCGAGTCCATCCTTCTTGCATACAAAGAATATTCGGTCTTCGTTCTATCGTTCACTAGAGTGACCAATACTCACGCTAATTACCAAGAATACTTACTTAAACTCTTGGCTTCTATGTTATGTTACTTGTTTTATATGACGTGTATGGCCGGTAGCTTGTTATTTTAGTATCTGGGCGCAGTTCACGTTTAAAAAAGAAATAAATAACTCTGTAACTAATACTAACTTAAATCAATTATATTGACAGTTTATTTACTATGTCTTATGATTTGATCAATAGCCGAGCCCATTCCTACAATTCCTATAGCTCAGCGTGGTATACGAAAGATAGTATTCATCTATGTGACTAATTCAAAATGTTTCACTCACTCAAAACGTTAGCCTTCATTTAGTGACGCTTATTTTGTGTGTGGCCGGTAGTCAAGACCGTAACACGCTTACGGAAGATGGTGTTAATATTAGTGATTAATACTCACTCAAATCGTAAGCTCAGTTTTTAGTGAGCGGCCGGTCTGAGCCGTTCGCGTAGCTTATCGCGGTGAACGGAAGGTAGTGTTTTTCTAAGTAGCATAAACTTACTGAAATTGTTTTCAGCGTTCGGCCAGTCTGGGCCGTTCGCGTAGCTCAGCGTAGTGAACGGAAGGTAGTGTTCATCTAAGTGGCTTATACTCAAATCGCCAGCCTCTTTTTTATGGCGGTTGTTTCGAGAGTCGCTAAACATAGCTCAGCGTGGTGTACAAAAGGCGACGATTATCTGAGTTCTATTCACTCAGATGGTCAGTCTCCTTTCGTGAGGCTTGTTTCGAGTGTTGTGTAGCCAGGCTCATTAACGTAGCTCAGCGTGGTATACAAAATAGAGTGTTCATCTCAGTCATAGAAACTTAGCTTACTAGTGTTGCCGATTGATAGTCGACTTATCGATAATTAAGCAATAGTCTATCGTTAGCCAAATAATCGCAAGACCATCGAATATATAGCTCAGAACAGGCTATAGTATCGAATGAATGCTATCGATAGATCGTTAGTTGCGAAGAATAAACTATCAATAGTATCGATTATATATGACTATCGATAGCTTACCAAGTTACAATCGTATTGTTAAGTAATATTATGGAACATCAATACAACTCCCCTCCTACTACGTACTATTTCAATGATTTTATGAATAAGTGCAGTCATAAATACACCTTTTTATGCCATTTCAAAACGCTTTATTTATTTTCTTACTAGTATTAGTACTAGCACAGACAGGTTGGTAACAATTTATACGTATAAAAAAATATATCGGCCTCTAATGGTACGTTAAAACATACCCAATACAATTGCAAATTAGCAGACTATCAATAGTCTTAAAAATCGGTATTATCAATATTATCGATAGTTTTTTTATTTACGAACAACAATACTATAGTTAGTATCGATAGTATTGTACTCATTTGATAGTAATGCACTCATTTGATAGTGTTTCACTCATTCAATAGTAATGCATTCATTCGATAGTAATGCACTCATTCTATAGTTTTGCGCTCATTCGATTGTATCGCACTCATTCGATGTAGCACACTCATTTGATAGTATTGCACTCATTCGATAGTAATGGACTCATTCGATAGTGTTGCGCTCATTCGATAGTAACATACTCATTCGATAGTATTGCACTCATTCGATAGTATTGCCTCATTCTAAGCTATCGATAGTATGGCTGTTTCAATTAAAAACTATCGATAGTTCTGCAACACTAACTCTTAATCAGATCGTTAAGAATACTCACTCAAATCGTCAGCCTCCATGTTATAACGCTGGTTTTGAGTTTGTGGCTTGTACCCTGGCCCGTTCGCGTAACTCAGCGTAGTGAAGGGAAGGTTGTCAGACGCGTTCATCTGGAATGATACGACACGTGAAAAGCAATACTGGTGCGGTCGGCTAGTTTGTGTGTACGCAGGGTGTACGGACTTAGGCTTTAGAAAAAAAAACTTGGGCTGTTTTATAATACAAAACTTTTTGGGTCCTACCCAGGCCCCCGATTCGGAACCCTTCGATAACAAATAAAATAAATGAAATGAATCGGGGGTTTGGAGGTATCTGAGTACCTAACTGCGTTGTTTTAATTTTTTAATATTTTTTTATTCGGAGATGCACAAAAAAGTTACCATTGCCAAGACATTATGAGTTGCAAAATAGCAATTATTTAAAACTTAGACTAGGTTGCTACCCTTAACATGTACATACTAATTGATAATATCTAGTTACTAGTGAGTTAGGTTGATGGGACCTAACGTTTTACTAATGTTTCTAAATTTGCAACAAAAGCGAATAAATACATATAATATAGATGACACTCGTGACACTACGAGATCAAATTCGGATCTTGATCCTTTTACCTACTAAGGATTTGCATAAAATATTTTTAATTAGGGTACTTTTGTCATTTCGTACTTTTATCAGTAATTTTTCACAATACGAGGTAGGTAGTTAGGCAAACACATTTTTCAAAAAAATCGTTACTATGTGCAAAAAACTGTAAGTTTTTTGCACATAGTAACGATTTTTTTTCAAGTTTGAAATGAATAAAAACCTTAGCTAAGTAAACAGTTTTACAAGCTAAAGTTTGCAGGTTTAGCTTGTGAAACAACAAAAAACAAGCAACAACAATAATTATACAATTATTTAATCTAAAAAGTCACAAGTTTTATTAATTTTGCTAATTATTTCAGTCATTATACGAAATCGAAACAGTCTAAAAAATAGCTTTACATAAAACTTAAAGCCCATGAAAGCATAGATTGTAGACTAGCATACCCACCCACATAATATTGTTGGTTCTAGGAACTCATCCGTTCCTGTGGGACTCTGGTTTCATTCCCAGATACAGGAATTGCGTTGGCGTTTTCCACTACGGCGAATACCTATTGCTTTTAGTGCTGTATACGCCGTACTCGTATGTTTAATGTTTTACTAATGAATGTTGTGACATGCGATAAAGTCATTTTCTCAGATGACTTAAACTTATTTGAAATGTTTGGGTAAGATACAATTGTGGTTGACTGATAAAAATGCGCTAGAAGATGAATTCCGGAATTTTACGTTATTTGTGCAATAAAAACTTAAAATCTTCCGTCAATTTATGACGTCTCGGCTATATTCAGCTCCCAGTGGAGATGTGATCTCCGGAGTTAGAATTGTTTATTTTTAAATAACAGTTATGTAATATTTAGTACTAAGAATAAGGTCTTCTACATCTTAGATCTAAGCGCATGTAAATCTGACGAAAGATCACGGCACGGTACAACGTATTATTTTGCTTCAGAGTAGTTCTTTAAAACCTATGGATTTTACTTTATGTAGGAATAATCAAAATAATTTAAATATTATCATAATTTACAGAAATTTACTAGGTGTAACAATCGTACTTAGTATACGCGGTTAATTTTCAAACATCAACAAATCCTTATGAGCTGATTCTGGTACTCAAAAACAACAACTTTTTCCAAAAAAAGATTTCACTGGATGTCAGCTGGTCGGCGGCTTGGTATGAAAAAGTGATTTTCTTTTGCGATATGTCACCAATAAAAACTAAAGTAATTTAGTTATTTATTTTTGTTGATATTTTTTCTACGTTTTTTTTTGGTCTCCCCCCCAACGCCAAGGATATTGAGTAGAATAATTGAGTAACATTAGGAAGTTGACTTATGACGTCACGCTAGATCGTGTGATAGGCATTTCAAACCATTATATTATCATTACGGAAGCTACCACTATTACACCAATAATGGAAATAATGTAACGTAAATCTGCACATCTAGCCAACACTGAAGTTACCCATGATCCAAATGTTACAAAGGTTACAGGCCTTCCCAAACTGAAAATGTCTGCTTGATTGAATCAACCTCACTATTTTATTACAGTAACATACAATAAAATAGTGAAGTATACAAAAAAACTTTTCGATCTAAACACATTACTAAGTGTAAATCTATTAAGCCCGAAGACTTAATTTAAAATGATCACTTCATTCTCAAATGAATGCCGTAATAAATCTGTGGGTCGAGGTACACTCCTTAAATCTAATTTAGTCCGGCACTCCCCTGAGAACATAAAAATAACGTCTTATCGACAGACGTTTGAATTACCTTTATCTGTAGAAGTTTGCCACTAACCTAAGTGTACTCAGATTAAAAAAAAACAATGTAAACAAAAGATGAATCATTATTTTTTATGTTCTTAAACATGCCAACTTAAAAAATATGACCATCTAGATAGAAGATTCAATACATTTTTTATTTTTACCAAAGAAAACAAAGATATTTTTTATAGTCATAAACATGCCAACCTTAAATAAAATACGATCATCTAGTTACAAGATTAAATAAAATGATATTTGTAGTAGGATGGTTATTGGAAAGCCATTTGCAAGTCGTTGCTGCCTGTAACTTTTAACCTTTAGCAATTTTTTGATAAATGTATTAATGGTGTAAGATTTGTTGGTTTTGATCTCTAATTAGAAATATAATTAATAGAAATAGAAACGTTTTTTTGACACACACGAAAAGTAAAATAATACACAGCAAAAAAACAATCAATGGCATCTGGTGTGTCAAAATGGTTCCCGCTCAGCATTTGTAAATTATCATTAGCATACGAGTAGCATTGGCGATTAAATAAATTAAGCCTGAATATTATTACTTATGAAAAATATTCTCAAATTACATTATGATAATTTGCAAGCTAAAGTGGCAGTAGGTGGGGCACATAACACGTAGAACTGACGGCTGATGGGAAAGAAAGGTTCTAGAATGGAGGCCACGTACCGGCAAGCGTAGCGTAGGCCGACCAGCCACAAGGTGGACAGACGATCTGGTAAATGTTGCAGGAAGCAGCTTCCAACTAGCTATTGGGGGAAGCCTAAGTATGTTCAGCAGTGGACGTCCTATGGCTGAAAATGATGATCGTGTTTTGGCACTAGACCATAATTTATGTGTGTTTACGCACTTGCTTAAAGCCTTGGCTGTAGTCTGACGTCACTATACACTACGACCTTTAGAAAAGACTTCTTGAAATGTACCATTCAAAGAACAGGTGAACAGAAAAATGGTATCACAAACCTTGTTGGTAAATCCGAGTATGTCAGTACCCCTTTTGCTGTAACCACTATAGGTCATAGTATGGCTATGGTCTGACGTCACAACAATCAGGGTTTCTTCTAGATCTACCATTCGGACGGCTGCTTCTACTGCTTTAGCGAATTCAGCAGTCTCATCTAATGCTTTTCTAGCTTTGGTCTCGTGGTGAGCTGTGTCTATTCTTCCTCCTGAAACCATACATACATTTATAGCGCCGGCCATTCGTCTGCTACATGTCCTGATTGCTCAGAAACCAGATAAAAGGTACATCTAAGTATTTAATAGAAGGCTTAGCCAATTCTTCCTTTCTAGCATGAGCTACAAAACACGATATGATATAGCGATATATCGATATCAACTGTAAAAACATAATAGATATTACAGGGTGTAACGAAAAGGTGAAATAAAACTTTAAGGGGTTATTCTACGGCTAAATTACATCAACTTTTTCTATGGGACCAACATCGAAATCTCAAAAAAAAAATTGACGTTTCCATACAAACTGATGCCAGCTGGTCGCGTTTTAGTATGGGAAAGTGTTTTTTTTTTTCGAATTCGATGTTGGTCCCATAGAAAAAGTTGATGTAATTTAGCCGTAGAATAACCCCTTAAAGTTTTATTTCACCTTTTCGTTACACTCTGTATATGAATTTTTTTTATTAATTAGATAATGATTTGACGTGTTGGTGCCGTCACATATTATGATCGCTGTTTCGATAAAAAATTAAAATGGCGGCTATATCTATCATATTTTTACAGTTGGTGTCGATAATTCACTATATCATATCATATCATATCGTGTTTTGATGATC
Organism: Anania hortulata; assembly: GCA_963576865.1. Taxonomy (NCBI): domain Eukaryota; kingdom Metazoa; phylum Arthropoda; class Insecta; order Lepidoptera; family Crambidae; genus Anania; species Anania hortulata. The sequence goes on along the minus strand of OY756398.1, from coordinate 17,607,489 downwards.
ATGCTAGGGGGTCTTAGCTCATGAAGCATGCGTAAACGAGACACAATTAGTGAGTCATGAGACCGCTTGGATGATAACGGGCCGCTTGCGTGCCTCATATGATTTTTTAAAAGATTTTCCGGTCTATATCGGGTAAGTGGCACGCCAAGGGCTAACTCTTTGTGTTAGTGTTTTAGTTAATTAAAATGTAGTTTAGAACATGATAATTCTAAAAATGAAACATAAATATATTAATGGCCTATTCAATTGCTCTGAATTCAGTCAATAAGGTTTTAAACAATCTTTTTTTCATGACAGATTGTCAATTCAGTAGCATCTAATTTATTTTTAGTGGAAATAATAATTAATTGCTTTAAACTAAGTAAAGAAATTATATTACATTTCAAACGAAAAATTAACTTTAGATTTCAGCGAAATGTGTCTCATGTTTTACCAGTCTCTGATAATAATCACGAACATACATTAAAATTATTTATAAAAGAGTTTAGGTACCACTCTCAGTCCGATATGAACTAATGCTCTATTATTATTCAATAAATGTTGGTGAAATAGGATCTAAGACCGAAATACTGAAAGTTGAGACTCCGTTACTTAACAGTCTATGCGACAGAATAGTTTCCCTACCCATAAATCATAAGTATAACGTCAATTTGATCTAGTTAAAAATTTTATTAAAAAAAATTAAACCGACTTCAAAACACTAAAATGCTATTTTGTTTATTTTTTTAAAAATTTTTTAAATGTTTTATTTTTTTTAATAAAATTTACTTATTTCATCAATTTTTAGTGATAAATCCTAATCTAACTGCTGAACACCGATTTCATCCCCTATTTTCCTACCCTTAGGGGTGATTTTTATTTTGTAAACTTTTAGCATATTATCTTTGAAGTATAAGCTATTCAATAAAACAAAAATCATCAAAATCGGCTCATATTTGTCGAAGATAGGTAACAAGAACCACAACCAAAATACTATCTGGGTATATATTTGTTGATTTTCTCAAAAAGTTCTAAATTAATTTCGATAAAATTTATATGGGACCACCTCTGAAGTATGATCTACCAAACAAAAAAAGAATCATAGAAATCGATTCATAATTGGCGGAGTAATCGCGTAACAAATATACAAAAAAAAAAAAAAAACATACAATCGAATTGAGAACCTCCTCCTTTTTTGAAGTCGGTTGAAAACAATCGTTAACTTCGTGGAGTATGTTAACACATTGACGTTATGAAGATAAAGGTATTTTTATTTAGCTTTAAATTAATAAAGTACACAAATACAGAACAATAGTATAACATTTATCTTAACATTTTACGAAATAGATTTAATGCCACTGCAATTCTATTAAGTAATTTTTATTGTTTACTTCTTCTTCTTCTTAAGGTGCCTTCCCCTGCCGGAGGTTGGCGATCATCATGGCAATTTTTACTTTGTCCACTGCTGCCCTAAACAGGGACCTGGTGCTAAGTCCGAACCACTGTCTAAGATTCTTGAGCCAAGAGGTCTTACGTCTGCCTTGTTTCCGGCGTCCTTGAATCTTCCCCTGGATGATCAGTTGGAGAAATTCATACTTGTTGTTGCGCATTATGTGGCCAAGATATTCAAGTTTACGTTGCTTTACAGTGCGCAGAACCTGTAACCCTTGTTTACTATCATTGCTTAAAAGTAGTTCAGCTTTTATTGTTCTTATTCGTGCCTATTTTATTCGAATCTATTGAACTAAAAATACCATTATGATGTTTTAAAAAACTGATCATAAACCTCATGAAACCTAATAATAATAATAACCGAAAGCTACAATGAAAAAACAAAGTTAAACAATGCTGGATAGAACTTTAACTTTGATTAGGTGTCATTTTAGAGTATCTGGAGGTACCTTCTAGTAATGATTACTTAGCGCCTGTTAGTTCAGTAAAGTATAATTTACCAGTTAAAGAAAGTAATGCGAGTAACTTTAGCAGGCACTCCAACTCACCTTCAACAAAAAGGAAGAACCCCTTGGAATTTTTGGACAAAATGTTGATAGCTTTCTCAGTCATCTCACTAAGACTTGGATCATCGTCACCAGCTTCCAAGTGGTACGGCATATGATCCGGGGAGAAAAGACCTAGGATATTTGTAATCTTAGGGTCCAGTGTTAGGAGTCCGATTCGGTTGTAAACATATTTCGCTGGCTGTCCAAAGGATAGCTTTTTGAGAAGCCATTCCCGGATGAGGTCTTTCCCGTCGCTTCTGTGCCCACGGTACCCTTCGGGGTCTCTTTCTTTGCTGGGAAAAAAGTTTTTTCTGCCACCTCCTAATACTACCTAGAATGTAATGAATTAATCAATAATTTATTTGAACGGATTTAGAAACAGTTGTAGGAACCTTATAGTCTATGTTTATCTTTGACGACCTCCGTAGCAGAGAGGCGAGCATAGCTTCCTATGTGTAGCTATCTCTGAGGTCCCGGGTTCGATTCCCGGTTGGTCAATGAAAAAAAAAACTTTTCTATATTGTCTCGGGCCTGGGTGTTGTGGTACCATCGTTATTTTTGATTTCTGTAACACAAGTGCTTAAGCTACTTAACATAGGATCAGAGCAATGTATGTGATGTCCTATATTTATTAATTTTATCGATGCTTGTATTATGGCAACTAGATAACGGATAAACAAAATTTTATACCTTAAAAATTTAAGACTTAAGTGAAAAAACTCGTGTTCATCCCAAAAACAGTTTTACCTTGCGGGATCCAAACTTGAAGCCACTTGGCTTTTAAGTCGGGTCAGGAGCTCAAACAACTACTCCAAACAATTGTCTACATACATTTCATTCTTTGCAAATGTAAGAAATGTATGTTTGTGCCGCAGTTGCTTCCCGGCATCGTCAAATGTTTACATAATTTGTTTTAATTACTACTTTTCTAACTGTAAATACATAATTAAATAATGGATTTCACATAGTTGAGTTGAAAATAAATTGAAGTCTTTTAAAAATAAATGATAATTGGCGTGTTCACTCAAAGTGTTCATTAAAACGCAAGCCCTTTTTATTGCCCTTTCTATTTTAGCGGGAAAGCAATTTTATTTTGGGCAGTAGAGATCAAAGTATTTAAAAAAGTCTTTTAAGTTTACATTGATGATATTATTTTGATAATAAATACTCCTGGTCTTTCATTTGTTTGTAACGAAGCTGCCACTCAGTGCATTGCAAGAATCGTTTATTTCAAAAAGGCATAGACCATAAGATTATTGTTCATAGTCTATGCAATAAGAATAATTATATTACGTATACTTTGACAATTCTCTGACAACTATACACATTAGCTTTATTATTTTGTTTTTAAAGAGCTATCCATTTGGTGTAGGGCGGTGCGGATCGTCAAGGGGTCAATGCGGGGTGGTGCGTTGCGGTGCGAAGTTTCGCATTCTTGTCATATTCATTTTGTCATATTCGTTTTGAGACTGTGTAATACCACAAGCCGTAATACACCTCACAACTCGCGCTGTATCTGTGATCTGAGACTTATTTATATATCTTACTGATTTTTCCACAACAAAACAGCTTTACATTACTTACCTTATATTTTTAGCATTTAATTCGAATTTATTTAACCTACTTCAGGAACTTCTTAAAATGTAGATGGAACTTATTTCAAACTAGCTTCTGCCCGTGACTTCGCCAGCGTAAACTTCAGACCTAAGCCAATAATCATAAATATACCTTCCTTTCCTCTAAATTCCATTCAGTCGTTAAAATTGAAATGGCAGTACAACCCATGTTCATGGGCAGACATGTTCGTGAGTAGCCACGACTAGTCAAACAGTATTGGGCACTCTCCGACAAGGCGGAGCAATGATATATGCAAAACTGCTGGCGGTGGATGGAAAATAATAGTTAGGGATCGGACTAGGTAGCGTGCGTTGGGGAGGCCTAAATCCAGCTGGTGTAGTGGTTCGCGCTCCGGACTACAAAACCAGCGGTTGCGGGTTCGAATCCCGCAAGGGGCAAATGTTTGAGTGACGAGCACGAGCGTTTGTACCTAAGTCATGGATGTTTATAAAAGTATTTAAGTATGTTTATCCGTTACTAGTCGCCATATTACAAGCTTTGCTTAGTTTGGGGGTAGATAATTGGTGTGATTGTGGGAACAATTTATTTATTTATTGATGATCTTAAAATTGAGATTAAGTTACAAATATACAAAATTTTACATTTATCGGGTCTTTAGTCGTTTCGCACCACGAGTTATGCGCCCCGCGGGTCATTATAGTTAGATTAATCCCTTTATATTTTTAATTAATCATTCTTTGTTTTCAGTAAGTTTATTTTCCTTAAAGAATTTCATTTCATTTGTTTAGTTAAGATAGTTAAAAGGAAAAAAACTTATAATAAAGATAGAGGACAATCAAGATCAGTTATCGTGGCATTTGTTTTTGTGTATAGTGAATTGATATGCTATCTCAATAATAATCGAAATCGCTAATATGACTTTCAGATGTTGACTAACAATATTAACTACGAGTAATGCTCTCTAATAACTTAGAATTGACTTGACTACTTGAGTAATTATATCATTATTTACTTATTTGTGTACAAAATAAGTTTTATCAAATTATTTATTGTGAACAAAATACGTGTCTGACTAAAAATGTATTGATATATTCGATCTCAATTTATTTTTGTAATATAAAATTAATTGATTTAGTTAACCGTGTTACTGAAGACACGTTTCAAGCTGAAACTTTAGGTAAACTGAACATAGGACATAAAATTCATTAAAATAAGTATGTAAACGTCAGACTATACGCCGGTTATTATTATGGTTTCGAAGGAATTAATTTCTTGTGTTACCTACTATAGATTTTTTACCACAGCACCCCCAGATTCAAGTCAATTTAGAAAAGTTTTTCGACTCAACTAGGATTGAAAACTTGTGACCCGATCTCAAAGCAACCCAATGCGAATCTGCAGCAACGTGCTCAGATAAAATTGAGATTTTATGTCGGCGTGAATCTAAGCGACATATGCGTGCCATGCGTATTCGAGGTTTCAATATTGTGTTCGTTTTATACGAACGAAAAGATTTACAGCCTTGGTTTTCAGCATAAAAGCAGTTGTCTTCTTCAAAATAAGTCTGCGGTTGGCTAGGACGACACACGGTAGGTATTGCTGTGCAAATCCCTTACAAAGCTTATACAGGATGGCGAGAAAAGTGACGGCCAAAAATTTTCTTTTTAGGTGCCTCGTGTTGAGAGGTATCTGAATCACTTCTATGTATGTTTTACGATTTTTCGTAGTTTTAGAGTTACGGTTTTTTTATGAATTTTTGCAACCGGATCAGTTTGAAATTTTTTTAAAAAAAGTAGGTTTATTTGATTTTTTTTTATTGCAGCTAAATCTCTATGAACTGTGCATTTAGGCCTAAATGCACAGTTTATAGAGAGAGAATAAACAGCCTCATAACTTTAATGGAAGTTACTACAAAATTGACCTAAAGTTAAGAGTTTATGTTAAGCGAGTTATCATTTAAATTTTCAACTTAAAATTAATAATTTAAACTGATAATTTCTTTGTTTCTAAGTAGCTTCATAGAATGTGCAAGACTCTAAGCTTTCATAATATTAATAAAAAAGAAGTACTTCAAAGGCTTCATATTTTAAAAAAATCGTAACTCGAAAACTACGAAAAATCGTAGAACATACATAGGGGTGATTCAGATACCTCTCAACACGAGGCACCTAAAAACATTTTTGGACGTCACTTTTCTTGCCCCCATTTATTTTTCGGTCGTGCCTAGCCTAGTCTATCATTTATTAAGATCGATTTATGCTTGTCGTGTATATGAAGATAAGTTTTATTGTATATAAGTAGTAAAGCTCTTTCCTTCCTAACTATCACTACACATCGCCTTTAATACCTAGCATACGTCATCCCCGTCAACAAATGTCGCTTCGCTTAAGTATTGCGCACCAACCTGTTGCTAGGTTTCATAAAATACTGTAAGAACATATTATAAGAGTTTCGAAGTTATCGCTTCACACAAGGACAATATTTCAACAAAACTTCGAATTTCTAAGAACTTACTTTGCTGTATTATCACCTATTGTGGTTGACATACAATACAAAGAAAAATACACGTGTCTCCTTGCTATACAAACACGCATTTATTTTTGTGTTTATAGTTTCTATTTCTAGCTTATTTTACTAAGTACTAGCTGTTCACGTGGTCAGCTTTTCAACCCCTATTTTAATCCCTCAGAAGGATTAAAAATAGTAGTCAATGTCCTTCCCTAGGGTTCAAAATGGTTTTCTTAGTAAATTGCATCAAAATCGATTTAGTTATGGTGACAAAAAGAATATAAGTCTATATCCTTCTCCAAAGTTCATTCTATCTTTTTACCAACAAACATCTAAATTCGTTTAGCGGCTTATGTGTGAAAACGTAATAGACAGACCGAGCTACATTCGCATTCATAATTTTAGGTATGGATATTTATTTTTTTGCTAAGTTTATACAGTGTGTGGCCTAAGACCGGGGATAATTTTGAAAACAGAAACTATAGGTCTCTAGTTAATAGAATCATTATCCAACTAATTAAAATAAATTCTTTACTTTTTTATTTGTTCTAACAAACTTAATCGTAAATTCAATGTAATGCAAAAATGCAAGAGTTTCATTCAACTCGATCGATTGAGTTCATTCTGCATCGTACTTACGCTAAGAATTCACAGAGCGGTTTTCGCCCGCGCTTGAAGCGTTTGCGGGCCCGCAGCTTCTGTAGAATGTAGATTTATATACAAAGTAAGAGCACATTTCACGAAGCATTTTGCACTTGCGGCTAGTGATGTACAAACCTCGAGGCGTCGAGTTCTACTTTTGAAGCCTCGAGGCGTATTGGCAGGACTCAGTGAGCTCGGTAGGCTCGTAGACCCGAGCCTAACCGAGACGCGAGTTCTCCAAACCACGTCTTGAGGTTTCAAAAAAATTTGAGTCTACAAAAGAGCTCGAACCTATCAAAAGAGCTCGAGCCTTCAAAAGAGCCCGAGTCTTAAAATGAACGCAAGCTTTGAATAATAGCTCACGTTTAAGTTTATAACTTTTATATCTCCGTAAGTAATAATATAATATAGATTTATTACAATAGTAGTTAAAATAATGTTTGCTTGCATACCTTAAATTTATCTGAAATCTCGCCTAAAGTCCTTTTTGAGCGTCGAGGTTCAAGTATTTTTTTAGACTCGAGCTATTCTTTACAACTCGAGCTCTTTTAAAGGCTCTAGTTGTTACTCAGAGAGCTCGCGCTTAACTAGACTCGGGGTCCGACCCTATCGAGCTCACAGAGCCCAGCAAATCTGACTCGAGACTCCAAAAGTAGAACTCAAAAAGATGAATATCTTATGTCATAAAGAGCACCGTAGATGCTTAATCTATTGTGCTTTACCTTTAATTATCCTAATTCATAAGCAGCCTATCACAACTAGAGCGCAGAAAAAGACTCGAGCTCTGAAAAAGCCTTGAGATCGATCAAGCTATCAAAAAGACTCGAGCTCTTAAAAAGGCTCGAGCTCTCAAAAAGGCTCGAGCTTTGAAAAAGACTCCCGAATTATCGAGCTTCATACAAACGTGGCGAGCCCTGTAAATGACACCGAGCTCTAGACAAAAGGACTCGGAAGCCTCGAGCCTTGTACATCACTACTTGCGTCGCGCGCGGTTGTTTGCGTGTCCTGCGGCACCGGCAGGCAACTTGTAGAATTTGACCGCAGTAGCCAGCGGGGCAGGCGTACAGAAACCGCCCGTCTTGCGATGATCACCCGCCAAGTTTGCGGGCGATGATCTCAGCCGCGACGGCTGCGTGACCGCACAAATCACCGGTCTCGTGAGTTTTGAAATAAAACAGATGTTCCGCGCGGGAGAAAATCGCTCCGTGAGTTCTTAGCCTTGTGCTACTCTAAATGTCTCTTTGACACGACATTAACAACGTAAGCGATAATATCCGTTACAATAATGCAATAATACACTGATTATGAATCTTAACTTTAAATTGTTATTGTGTATAATGCATAGGTTTTGGTTACCTAAATTAAATCTTTTCAGAAAAATACTAATACTCTAGAGAGTTTTCAGTTTTCAATATTATCTCCGGTTCTAAGCCAAACACTGTATTGTTATTCTAATAGTACTACTCAAGTAGATAGATAGAATAGTAGAAGTCGAACGATTACTAACAATAGTAAGTAGTGCACCTAATATTTTATGACATAAAGGATATTATCCGTAAATTAATATCTTCATCGCGTCGTCTGTTTAAAGAACTTACATTAATATGACTGCCAACTCTTCCTCTGACTAGTTGCGAAGCAATGTCTTCACAGTGAAGACCCCTCTTTGGTAGGTCCGAATCTGATTCCCATCTTCTATCAGCTGAGTGTGCGTACGAAGCAGCCGGGGTAGCATGGGTCACTCTTGTGGTTGTAACTACACCTAAAACGTGATAAGATTTTAATAAAAAGCAATAAAGATGTTAAAGGCTAATGAAAAACAGTTCTTCATATTTGTCTTTTGATATTATAAAACATGAGCATGATACTTTTGAGGATTGTTAGTCTTCTTCTCTTTTAGTCAGTGACTTAAATCTGCAGAGGTCAAAGACTCAGTGATGTCAGGGCATACCAGACAATATAAAAAGTGGGTTATGCTTTTCGGGATAAAGCCACAATCGCAGGCTGTCTGTCCTTACTGTGAAATCCCATCTAAATCCTTTTTCCTGGAAAATCCCTACTTGGGTTCGAAGTCTATTTAAAAATTCCCGACGAGAGCCGATGAGAGGTTATAAGGGTTAAAAAACAGCCCTCTGACCTTTGCAGTCCCTCGAAGCTGCATATTGCAGCGTTAAGATTCAAGACACGATTGTTGGCTTCAATTCTACAGATAATTGATATTGCGAATTCAGTTAAGTAATAAATGTCTTACCAGTAGATTTTCCGGCCTTCTGGGCCCAATCTATCAGACCTGTAACAGAGTGGACCCCGTCTCTCTGACCCTTGCAGTCCCCTCTCTTTACTTCAGCGCTGAGGCCAACGGTACCACTGTTAGCTTTGACACCGGTGAGGTATGCGGTACCACTGCAGGCTGAGTCTGCTACGTTGTGGTCTACGCAGTATGTCTGAAAAGAGATTTAGGTATTCAAATAAGCCTAATGGCTTTTTAGTCGGGACACCTAAATGGCCTTATAATAGAAAAAATAGATTGCTTCAGTGAGTTATTTCGCATTTGTTATTTTCGGTTTTGTTTTTTATCCTTCAGATGGAATTTTACCTTTACGTGTGTGAGGTAAATGGTTAATTTGGAATTAGATTCAAAGTTATATTATTCTGACTCTCCTATATAGGTACTATATTTTAAGAGTATTTTACAATTATGATGTTTCATTTACCACATCAAAAATTAAAATGCAAGATAGGTCTGTCCCTATAGTTATTCATTCGTAAAATATTACCTAGGGAAAAATATATTAATTTACAAAATGGATACAAAAGTATCCGACGTTGTACTAAGTAAATATAACGTTAAATATTGACTCAAGTCGGTAAATGTATAAAGCTTCTACGAATTATGTCTAAAATAATCCTCAAAGTTTAAAGGTAAACGAAATGCTTGAAACTCAGACACGGGCTTAGAATCAAACTTAAACACGCCTGATGGATTACCGCCTTATGTGTTCAATTAAGACATTAAGCCTCTTGTAATCTTTCTATCTTCAAGTATAAGATTTCACAAAATACATTAAAATCACAGCCAACTTTTGTTAAATTGTTTTCGATTAATAATTTAAGGAGCTTAATTACCGATACTACAATTATCCTTAACACACCTACAGCGTAAATGTTAGTTACTTAGTAAAAATGTTACGTCAAAAAAAAAACTTACTTTCTTCGTTGGCTCTAAGACCCAAAGTGGATCTCGGCCTCCGACATCGAAGCTCGCCACATGTCCCTATCCCATGCCAGTTTCGTCCAGTTAAGCATTCCGAGTTCTCTTAGGTCTTTCGTGACTTCATCATCAATATGAGGACTTCGTTGGCTCGGGCAAATGGAAAGAATGGAACAGGATCGTGCAGTAAATTCGAGAGCATTCCTGGGACAACCGGTCCGTATTGCTAGATCGATGAAGTCACGAAAAATTATACTTTTATCACTTAATTAAAACACACTTTATTACCTTTGCTAGTCCTGTATATGGAAACACCTCAAAGCTAAGCTTCAGCTCTTCACCAAGGTGCCCGTACTTCTGACCCAGGTAGACCCTGGTGGCTGCCAGTGTGGTAATACTCATTCCATCCCCTAGGAAAAGAATTACGTTCTTTGCTACTCTGGTGTTCAGGAGAGCTGAAACCTAGAAAGAGATAGCAGGAAATGTTGTTTGGTATTGATATTTTTTAGGGTTATAGGGAATCGAAATGGCAGGTCAAGCTTGACATAGATTTAGCCTTGTAGCGCAAAAAGTGGCAGCAACGATGCTTTAAAAGCATGCGACGCATCGGTCTATTCAGGGAGGAAACTGAGGCAGTAAATTTGCAGTGTGAAGCGAGGCGTCCTTTAGTTAACATCCACTGCGCTACTGGATAAACCTTTCAAGGAGTATCTATGTAACAGCGCAAGTAAACAACACATCACACATCTGCTGTAGCAATTTTGCATCTAGGATCGATTCAGTATTGTTCTATCTACCGATCTAATTATTTTATATAGAAGACATAGTCTGGTTGTAAAAGTGGTGTAACTCATTTGTAAGTCAAGAACGGCCGGACCGATTTTTATGATTTATGAAGAATCAGTTATGTAATAAGGGTAACAGTGTTTCACCTATCAAAGTAGTACCGGTTAAGATCACCCAGAAATTAAATATCTCAAGTATCTGCCTCAAGTATGTGTATCCCAGCCAAAAAGCTTACTCTGTCTTTCAGATATGCCCTGCAGTTCTACAGGGCATATCTGACAGTGGGGGCTGTCCACTCGTCAAACACAATTGATTTAATTTAAAACTAACGTAGTTGTTAAGCTCTATTATCTATTTTTATACATTTATTTATCTACAGCTTATTTTCTTCTATCATTACTTACCATCTAGACCGAAAATAGTAAACCATTAACTCAGTCGCAAATTAAAAACAAATTCAAATGGAGTTCTAAAAATTTCACCAATACAAAAGGTCATTGTCTTGATAACAAGTATTTGCCTTAAACGGGCAACATTGAACCCACTTCCATTTAAAATTTGCCTCTTTTTGCAATAATTAACTCAAACAGTTAGTGCTAAAGCCGATATGTATAGTCAGCATTAAAATTTGTTGATCAAAAACTAATTTTTAAAACTATTGACTTCTAAATGTTACAATAAATTGACTTTTGATCAGTGATTTTGTCAGACTATATATATAATATGTTTTGCAATAAGATTATTTTTGAGAATTTAGATAATAGTTAAGTCTTTATTCGTATCTATCAACTTCAGAATCACAGTTTTTTCTTACGTAACCATTCAAGTTAAGTGACGTCTCTTAGTGCGGCGGTGAGCTACTTTAGATGTTAACTGAACATAGGTATTGGAATGGAAGCACTTAGACAGCTGCCCCCTAGCATGACCACTAAAAAAAAAAAGTTTATTTATCGGATAACAGAGATCCATAAGTGTTAGTAACATTGAAACTTAATAACTAGTGTTAGTACTTAATAACTAAAAGGGATCGAGTAAGCCTGCATAGGTGCTCGACTAGTGGGCAGTCCCCACTGTCGGCGATGTCCTTCAGAACATTGTTGCGGCTGCCGCGCACTCGGCGCAAGAGTGAGCCGGCTTTTTTGCGCAGTATGGCCGGGAAACTGTCGACCTCTGCGTCTCTGCGACTAAAACACCAACACCACACCAACAGTAAATTTAAAGAAAAAAAAAAAATAGATATAATCACCATGTTGAATTTTTATCGAACATTAATAACATGGGACGTCACCGGCACGGCGATTCAACATGGAGGCTATGTCTATCATATTTTTGCAGTTGATGTTGATAAATCGCTATGTCATGTCGGTGGTCATGCTAGGGGGGCTGGTGGGATGTCCATGTCCATTAGTTACCTTGTTCCTTAACGTCCATTGTGCTTGATGATTCCAGTGATCCTTGTTTTTCTCGTCGAACGACCATGTTGGTAATGTGTCTGGAACAATTAGTAAATTATATTAGACTTTAATAAGACTGACTGAATACTCTTATAATGCAGATAAATTGAAGTCTGTTTGTAATATCAAAATAACAGCTTTTTTACACAAGTTTTAATTGAAATAAGCAAAATCTCCTAGGGCCTGATTCTGGTGCTCAGATGCAACAACCTTTTCTATATTGTTTCGAGTCTAGATATTATGTTACAGTCGTGGTTTTTGATTTCTATAACACAAGTGCTTTAGCTACATAGCCTAGGATCAGATCAATGTATGTGACGTTGTCTAATATTTATGCTAACATACTTAATAATTGTAATCTATCAACTTTGCAAATCTGTGCAATCCAGATGACAATGAATTTTATTTGATATTATCGAGCTGAACTTCTTTGAGTAGGTTGTGCTCATCCGATTAATTTTAAGTCGTTAATAAAATCGTATTATAATAATTATTTACAATCACAAAGCCAAGGAACCTACACAAAGATGATCGCTAACGAAGCGTATCGAATATTTAGTATTCTGTGTCGCGCGAGCCTGTTAATTGGCCATTTTAAGGAACAATTATAAATACGAATCTCATTAACCCAAATAAACAGTCGCAATCGCTTTGATGGTACACGCAGCACTTTCGATGAAAATAACGCGTCTGAACTAAGTCATATTGAGCCCAAAGGATTATAACTTTTAAGGATTCAATTATTAATGAGATGTAGGTAATAGGATGTAGGGCCAGTTTCACCACTTGCTAATAAGTTCCGGATAACCTATTTGGCACTTTTTTGACAGTAAAGTGTATGGGATATCTGTCAAAACAAGTACCAGATAGGTTATCTGGATCTTATATTAGTAAAGAAAAATGAACGCTGCTAATTTATACTTCTGTACTATGGAGTTATGAATCGGCCAAATACACAAAAAAAATCAAACTATTCATTTAATTGTAACTGTTACTAAAAGTACCTACATCTGTACAGTAAATTCAACATTTAGTTTTAAGTAATAGGTTAACATAAATAGCTGCACAAATCTGAAACATCAAACATTAAGCAATATAACATACAGGGTTATTTGTAAAACAGTTAAACCTCCTAGGGACTGATTCGCGCCAGGCTGAAAAACAACAACTTTTTCTATGGTCATGGGTCTTTGAGCACCAGAATCAGCCCCTAGGAGGTTGTTGATGTTTTACAAATAACCCTGTATAATATCGGACAACACCACATACTGCTCTGATTCTATTATAAGTAGCTTAAGCTCTTCTGTTATACAAATCAGAAACAACGATAATACCATAACACCCAGACCCAAAACAGTACTAAAAGTTATTTTTCTAACGTATAATTAACGACGTATAAACTTTCATACCTTCCAAGTTGCTATGGATACAAATAAATAACATTTTCTTTCTTTTGATATAACTCACTACTGATTAAAAGGCGGAAAATCCTCTTTGCTCAAATAAAATCCAATAATGAAAGGCTTTTCTATAAATCTCACAACTTTCTTTAGTAAGCTACTTTCTGAAAATTTATAAACACAGTTGGGATTCTGTAAGATCGTAGTTTGTCAAGATCTACATAATGATCAATAATGATCGATTTACGACAATAGCTCAAAACAATAGTTAAGTTCTCTTTTTTAAATAAAATGTTTACTCATTATAATTCGCTGTCTAAGATCATAAATAGCAATATTCGATCAAAAATATGTATTCTTGTTCGAAGATAGCAATGTTGATCACTTTAATAAGATGAAGGTCCACATGCCTGGAAAAATCCTATTAGTGAAATATGCCTGAGGACCACACTTTGTATCTTTGTTTTTTTATTGTATTGCTACATTATTGCATACGGAACTGAAACGTGGCCTCTTACTAGGGGCCTCATAAGAAAGCTCAAGGTTGCACAGCGTGCTATGGAAAGGGCTATACTCGGTGTTTCTTTTCAAGATCGAATCAGGAATGAGGAGATTCGTAAACGAACAAAAGTTGCTGACATAGCCCAACGGATAAGCAAGCTGAAGTGGCAGTGGGCGGGGCACATAGCACGTAGAACTAACGGCCGATGGGGCAGAAAGGTTCTGGAATGGAGGCCACGTACCGGCAAGCGCAACGTCCACCTACAAGGTGGACAGACGACCTGGTAAAGGTTGCAGGAAGCCGCTGGATGTGGGCCGCTTCCAACCGGCCAATCTGGAAGCCATTAAGGGAGGCCTAAGTTCAGCAGTGGACGTCCTAGGCTGAAATGATAATAATAATGATTAATGTAGTTATCTCATTAATAATTGAATCCTTAAAAGTTATAATCCTTTGGGCTCAATATGACTTAGTTCAGACGCGTTATTTTCATCGAAAGTGCTGCGTGTACCATCAAAGCGATTGCGACTGTTTATTTGGGTTAACGAGATTCGTATTTATAATTGTTCCTTAAAATGGCCAATTAACAGGCTCGCGCGACACAGAATACTAAATATTCGATACGCTTCGTTAGCGATCATCTTTGTGTAGGTTCCTTGGCTTTGTGATTGTAAATAATTATTATAACACGATTTTATTAACGACTTAAAATTAATCGGATGAGCACAACCCACTCAAAGAAGTTCAGCTCGATAATATCAAATAGATTTTATTGTCATCTGGAAAATACAGATTTGCAAAGTTAATAGATTACAATTATTAAGTATGTTAGCATAAATATTAGACAACGTCACATACATTGATCTGATCCTAGGCTATGTAGCTAAAGCACTTGTGTTATAGAAATCAAAAACCACGACGGTAACATAATATCTAGACTCGAAACAATATAGAAAAGGTTGTTGCATCTGAGCATCAGAATCAGCCCCTAGGAGATTTTGCATTATTTCGATTACAACTTGTGTAAAAATCTCATACACTTTACTGTCAAAATAGTGCCAAGTAGGTTATCTGGAACTTATCAGCAAGTGGTGGAACTGGTCTTTAGAATCTACTAACTGATCCTTTGATTGTATATGTATGGAGAAGGGGAAACAGAAAAGAGGTATTTTTAACTTTTTAAGGAGATTGTATCAACGATAACCTGTCAAACACGTAACACGTCAATTACGTTTACGTTTTAACGTTGTACTAAAATATTAAATTAATAAATTGCTAAGTTAGATTAAAAACAATTTTTTAGTATATTAAAAAGGTCAGTAATATATATTTAAAACGTGGTACTGATATAAAAAACAACAAATACATTTAGCTATCATGCTTATTTAATTTTGTCATTTAAATATTCTTTAAGATTATACTTAGTAACATTTATTAATAGGCATGTCTTTCATTTAAGGAATTATCTTATCCGTATTTTTACCCAATATTAATGAATTTGGTAGTTCATTAAATACTTGTATACAGGGTAACATTGCAAAGGGGTGCCAAATCTTTAGGAGTGGCTCAGAATCAGTAACTTCATCGAACTATGCCAAGAACAAAAAAAAATTCACATAATTATTTCTATCTGTTGTTAAAAATTTCATTTATAAAAAAATTGCACCGTATGTGCACTGCATAATCTGTCCTTGTAGGCTCGCCGTACACGCCTCTGATAAATAACTGCGCGGCTTTCGTAATCTCTCTATTGACTTTATTTTCGAATATTTTAAAGTTTGTATTTTAATTTTAGGGTAGGCAGGTCTATTTTCTTGATGAACTTTTTTATATGTTGAAATTATTCTCCAAACAGGTTAATAGAGTTTACTCCAAATTATCATACATAAAAGATCATTGAACTGGTTAAACTTAGGCGTTGATTGTATTAAATACGTTATGAAAAATCACATTACGCTCAACATATTACTTGAGAAATATGATTAATTTTCTCATTTATTTACGGCTTCAAATAAGATCTTATTAAGATTTGATCTAACACAATTTTGAAATAATAACGAGTATAATCATTAATTTCAGTTCAATAAATCGAAAGGTCATATATCTCATAACATTCTCAGTGGAAATGTGATCAGCTTTCTGGGCACCATGTCCTCACCATTTGACAGGAATTTAGAGCAAAAAAAATTCCCAAATCCCTGTCAAACGACTAGAATATGTGGCCACGTAATAATACAATTTAGATTTTCCAATTGTTTTCGTGGTCTGACTAATGAGTTCGTTAAAGGGTTAAAAACTAGAGTTTATTTTCTGTCATTATTATCATTGCATTGACAAATAAAAGCAAAAATCATGCAATTCCTTAGGTGATAATTTCGTAAAATCTTACCTATCGATATCATTGTAGCCATGGGGCATCCACTGCTGAACATAGGCCTCCCCCAATGACTTCCAGATTCAGGACATCCCACGCTACACCGTTCGGTATGTGGCATCCATTCTAGAACCTTTCTGCCCCATCGGCCATTAGTGCTACGTTCCCAGCCCACTGCCACTTTATCTTGCTAATCCTACTTGCTAAATCCTATGTCAGCGAATATTGTTCGTTAGAGGATCTCCTCATTTCTGATTAGAAAATTTAAATGCAAACTGACATAATAATATTTTTTGTCCGTTACTAAGATTGACGGATTCGGGATTCTTACAATACGTAAGTTTGAGTAGAAGTGGCGAAATAAAAAAATCCAACATACATGAACCATACATCATCACAACGTTTAATGTTATGTAAAAACAAAGTCCTTTAAAACACAAAAGGTATATCCAATTATAAACATCTTTGTTGATCCATCTTATCACAAAAACACTAAACAAAAACTGAACTTGTAAATTAAATCAAGTGAGACGATTTTTTGCTCCAATAGGACAAGGTTGCTAATATTATTCAAATCATAAGTTTCTAATCAGTTACGCGTTGTTATGCGTATTGGACGAAAGTTGTGAAAATCGACCCTGACCCAAGAGGTCATGACATGATTAGGTGCGCGTAGGGCTGGCCAAAAATATAATTATTGTTTGTACGAAATACAAAAAAACAGCTAAGTGCGAGTCGGACTCGCTCACGAAGGGTTCCGTACCATTATCTAAACAACATTTGACACTATATTATAATGGAAGCGGCAACAGAAATACACTATTTTCTGAAAAAAAAAAAGGCAAATTATTACGTTTGTTGTATGGGAGCCCCCCTTAAATATTTATTCGATTCTGGTTTTAGTATTTATTGTTATAGCGGCAACACAAATACATCATCTGTGAAAACTTCAAATGTCTAGCTATCACGATTCATGAAATACAGCCTGGTGTCAGACAGACAGACAGACAGACGGACAGTGGAGTCTTAGTAATTCGTAATACGTACTCGATTCATCTCTCGTGTAGCACGGAAACTGCCTAAATTTTGCGAACCACCCCAGGAAATAGAGCATCCTACACTTAACTCGCATTCACACTAACATATACTCACACACATCACACGCTTTCACCGGACATACGAGATTCCTTGAAAAGGTATTTTTACTCTTGTTATTAATTATTTTGTTTTGTTGTAACATCTTGGTTATTTTCTCCCTATAGCCCTTTCATGTTCAACCGTCCTTAAATGTTAGTTTTAATGTGACAAACTTTTTAATTGGCTATGTAAGCATTTAATACAAAGTGTTTTTTTATTTTAAATTTACATGCTGTAAAGTTTGCAATAAATAAATAAATCAATAAAATAAATAATTACCGTTTTTACCCTTTGGGTACGGAACCCTAAAAATGGTTTAAAAATTTATAAATTTTGTAGATAATAAAACAAATAAGCTCTTTGTTCGGCCAATTATATTATTAAAATCAGCGTACTTGTAAATTAAATTTAAATCCTTTGAAATAAACACCTATTGTTTTGTGTCTCGTCTGGCACGTCTGACGGGTTAAAGTATTCATAAAACGTTGTAATAATGGTTATTTACCATACAGTTTACACAAATACCCAAAATTATATTTTATTAAACTATAAATCAGTTATTTACTGCTTACAATATTTTACATTCTTTTTATTGAATAAAAAAGTCCGATAAAATCAATTTCTAGCTCAGAAATATTAAATTAAATACTCATACATCAAAGTGTGAAGATGTTTTTATATTTAAAACCTTTTACTACCATTATAATATTATTGTTAACAGTCACAACCATTTATCGGCATGACGAATAAAATTATTATTATTATTTCAAACTACAACGAATATATATAGGTAATATTCTTTCTTAGACTTGACTCTGACACACACAAAACAAACTAATTTTTTTGAGTCAGTTTTTGACTAAAAAAAATTGTTGGTTTTGTGTTGGATGATGATGATGATGAATTAGATGGTTTTTTTTTAAATTTTACTAACGAATAAAAACAATAATAATAGTATTGACATTGGATTTTTTTCTATATACGTCCCAAGTTCTTACTTCATCGTTGAAATACGAGTTGGATGTTTATTATTACGCGATATTTAAAAACTAAAAACATTTTATTTTACATGGTAAGATATTTTTTAATATGTGTGGACGCTTCATTATTACGGGTAAACAGGAACGCCTTTCCTAAATTTATTTCTGATTAAACAAGATACATTTTTTTTTTTATAAATATGTATATTATTTATTATGTTTTTTTATATGTTAAATAGGTACTACATAAAGAGGAAGAGGTAGACCCAAAAAAAGATGGTGTGACGACTTGGTTAACTTAACGAGGGATTGGGAGTCATTTGCGATAGATAGAGATCGATGGAAAAGTCTGGGGGAGACCTTTGCCCAGCAGTGGGATTGAAAAGGATGATAAAAAAAGGTACTACATATTATTATCATGTTTTCTCCTTTTATTATTTTTAGACTCGTCACCGCCTCCCTGTCTCAACTTTTTAAACTGTCCTCTACCTGAAGGTTGTCTGAATCATCTACCTGAAGGATGTCTGAAAGAGGTCGCTTTTAGCGATAAGACCGCTCAAATTATACTATTCTAAGTGTTTTTTTTTCCTCTGCACTGTTTGTTTTGTCTGGTGTGCAATAAAGAGTATCTACCTATCTAAATAT
The DNA here is from genome assembly GCA_963576865.1 of Anania hortulata. Lineage (NCBI taxonomy): Eukaryota > Metazoa > Arthropoda > Insecta > Lepidoptera > Crambidae > Anania > Anania hortulata. Next base: position 17,588,296 of record OY756398.1, on the reverse strand, counting down.
TTTTCCTTAATTCTAGATTGAGCTCGTATTTTTAGTACCCTGTTTATACAACATGTAACTCTAAACACGCAAGACCTCATAGTTGAATAAGTTGCTCAAATACAAAAGGATTAACATTTTTTATCATAAGTTAACCTCTTTATTACTGCTGCATAATACAAGAAAACACTACTTATCAGATCAACCTCTAAATCTTGAAAAATAAGTTTATTTTATCATCATCATCATCATCATTTCAGCCATAGGACGTCCACTGCTGAACATAGGCCTCCCCCATTGACTTCCAGATTGGCCGGTTGGAAGCGGCCTGCATCCAGCGTCTTCCTGCGACCTTTACCAGGTCGTCTGACCACCTTGTGAGTGGACGTCCTACGCTGCGCTTGCCGGTACGCGGCCTCCATTCTAGAACCTTTCTGCCCCATCGGCCATCAGTTCTACGTGCTATGTGCCCCGCCCACATTTATTTTATCACAACTTGTTATTTAATTAAATTACTGACTTGTCTTTGAGAGAGAAACCTAAGTAGACGCGAAATATTTGTTCAAGTCCAACAATGTCGCAAACGAACATAATCACAAAGTATTTACGTGTATTATTGAAAAAAAAACATATTCCATTGCCATGTCTTAGATATTTTTATTTTATTTCAAAGACATACCAACAGTGTACATATTATTACATACTAACAATAAACAGATTATTTATAAAAAATACTGATATACAGGGTTATTTGTAAAACATCAAAAACCTCTTAAGGGCTGATTCTGGTGGTCCAATTCAACATTTTTTTCTATGAGATCAACATTGAATTGTAAAAAAAAATTTCACTAGTCCACAAACTGATGTCAGCTGGTCGGCGGCTTAGTATGGGAAAGTGATTTTTTTTGAGATTTTAATGTCGGTCCCATAGAAAAAGGTGTTTGAGCACCAGAACCAGTAGGTAGGTTGGTAGGGCGAAAAAAAAAATTGGGACGTGTAAAAGTGCTTTTATGGCCTATTTGCAAAAATAAATGATTTTGATTTTGAGCCACTATGAGGTTGTTGATGTTTAAAAATAAAACCCTGTATGCACCTATTACAGGTACGTACATGATTTGCAAAAGTTTGTTGACAATTAATAATAAAATTGAGTATCAATCACGAGTCTAAGAATGGCAGAAAACAAATATACAGAAATAAAATAAGTTCCAAATGTTTAGAACAATAATAATGCAAAATATAAAGAAATATAGACATGTGACAAGTACATTATTAAAGGAAAAATGGAATTGACATTCTTGAACTTGTGACAGCCAATGTCACGGTTATAGTCAAAGTGGCGTAGTAAAGTTTAGTGTAAAATTATTGCAACGACGACTTTTAGTTTAATAAATATTGTCAATCTTGGTATGTATATTACAGATTAACGAGATAACACATAATATCGTGCCGTGTGTGGACGGCCGTAAAGAATACACTTCCCTACCGCCAACAGAAAGCGTGTCGTAAGAGGCGATTGATTTATTTAGTACAAGACGGGCAGCAGCGTCTGCGTGCGAAATCTTATAAAAAACTGCGCTCGCCAACCCACCTGCCAAGCGTGGCGAGTATTGGCAATCCCACCGATGGTAGGTCATTGGGGGAGGCCTATGTTTAGCATTGGACGTGTTATGGCTGAAATGATGAATGATGATTATGACATAATATCGCAAAACCAATATAATTATGTATTTTTTATTATTCAATGTAGTCCTCAATAATTTATCCTTTTGCGGGAACTGCAACATGTTCCAAAAATATAGCTTTGCTCTTTTATTATATTCATTGGCTGGGAAGTGTAAATAAGATTAAAAGTAAGCAAAAACTCTATCACCCTTGTCATAATTTTTTTACAGGAAATATAGTTACTAAATTATGTAATAAGTGCAAGATAGACGACCTCCGTAGCCGAAAGGCGAGCATACCGGACTTGGTGTCGCTGTCTCTGAGGTTCCGGGTTCAATGTAGAACAAAATATTTTTGTATCGTCTCTGTGGTACCGCCGTTGTGTCTGATCTAGAGTTGTAAATTGACGGTCATATGCTATAATAAGCATCCGTCATTTATGATAAATGCTCGGTCACATTGGACATTTATTGTCACGATGGTCACATATATTTTTTTGGTATAAATAAAAAAAAATGAAAAAATCCACTAATGTAAGTCTTAAATCAATTGAGAAAATTTGACGTCTTATAGTATTTTACTAATTTCTTAAATCTGCAAATACTGTTATTTATTTAAGGTTAACCACTTAATTAAATTTATTCATATCTCATTTGCTAAATTGCACCTTACGTACAGACAACAGCTCGTCAACCTACTATTATAGTATTTGCAGATTTTAGAAATTTCATTTCGTTATAGATCATTACTACTAAAACCTTTCTATTATAATAATGCACTTATTTGTGACCAACATTTTTTTTTTCATAGTTTGTCAATAGAATTGAATGTGACGTTAATGACAATAAATGTCCAATGTCCGGTCACATTCAGAAAATGTCCAATTTGCTCGGTCATATTGGTCAGACATTTAGAACGTGACGGACACTTTACAACTCTAGCTGATCTCTGTAACATAAGTGCTTAAGCTACTTATCACAGGATCAGAGCAATGTATGTGATGTTGTCCAATATTTATTTATTTATTATTATCCTACTAATAATAAAAAAAATGCGAAAGTATTTATGTATCTATGGATGTTTGTTACTCTTTCACGCAAAAACTACTGAATGAATTTTGATTAAACTTAACATACTACTGATAGACCTTAGCCTGGATTAACACATAGGATACTTTTTATCCAGGTAAAGTCAACGCAAACGAAATCGCGGGCAAAAGCTAGTTATTTATAAAGTCCATGCTTTCTTGTCGTCATAATATTTCTACCTGCTATCTGATCACAACGATTAGAGGTTTGAATCTACAGGGCTACATTGCAAAGGGGTGCCAAATTTAAAAAATAAGATCAATATAAAGAAACGTCTTAATCGTTATTATTTTTAATCATAGTATGTTACGAAAAAAAATTACTTTAAAGTATCCGAAAATAAAGTCAATAGAGAGGTTACGAAAGCCGCGAGGTCATTCATCAGAGGCGTAGGTACTGATTCTGAGCCACTCCTAAAGATTTGGCGAACCTTTGCAATGTAACCCTGTATATTGAAGTTAGGTATCACTGATGCCAGTCACTTGAATCAGTCGTAAAACAACCTTTATAAAAATACTCATTTAGGACAGATGCTAATTTAATCTCCTAATAATTGCCTTTTAATCAGTAAGCTATTGTGTTTGCAAGAATTGCGTGTGTACGAGGACGCCTGGTTAAATGAAAGTTTAAATACATAACTGCTTACTCTAGGTATATGAGTATAAGGTTTGTATTTGATTGATGCATGTAGCACAAAATTTACATCGAATAAAGTTATAAGTTATCGTATTTTTATTTACATAAAAATAGTACCCACTTAAAACTCTTTCTAAATCATATCTAAGTAATATTGCAGTCCTTAGTTATAATCTGATAATATTTTTAAATTGATCTCTAATCTTAACTCAAATAGGTAAAACATTATAAACTTACGGGAAATAATAACAAAGAGAAAAATATTTAAACAACATCAATTATTGTGTACTGGGAAACGCACAGTTTCCTTACTGACATTGAGAAAGGATTCTCATAACAATATATTGTGCTTGACTGCATGTAGTAGTCATGAAGTTACTGTTAAGATTTTCTTTAAATATTGCTGATAACTACAAAACAGTGTTTCCTGTACTCGTATTATTTTGTAAAGATAACAGAGTTTTTTAAAAAGTTAATACTGGCTGAAGATTACAACAAAAAAAACTATTTTTGGTAGTTTGCTTTTCTTTGCGTCTTTAGCGTCTGTCTAATTATGTACCGAGGGCGCATTCCCAATCCCTCAACGTTTGGAAAATTTTACACAAACAAATAAGTTTACTTACTTTTTTACGTCATATCCTATTCTTTGTTAATGATTCAGACTAAAAACATTTAGATAATAGGTATTGTTCGCAATATTTTAATTTTATATTTAACAAATATACCTAAATCTGCTAAATAACGGGTTCGCTAGTACTGAATGGAAAAAAACATGTTATAGAAATGCAAACGCTTGGCCATTATTTTAAAATAAAGGTTTAGATTTTAATATTCATTAATTAGATTTACTATAAGTTAACTCATCATTCATAATTTCAGCAGCAGTACGTCCACTGCTGAACATAAGGCCTCTTCAGTGCCATCCAGATTGGCCAGTTTGAAGCGGCCTGCATCCAGCGGCTTCCTGCAACCTCTACCAGGTCGGCTGTCCACCTTGTGGGTGGACGTCCTACGCTGCGCTTGCCGGTACGTTCGCTCCTCCATTCTAGAACCTTTCTGCCTATCGGCTGTCAGTTCTACCTAATAACAAACTAAACTAACTTATTAACAGGTACACTGCTTGCCCAGATTTAAGCTACCTGCTAACCGGTGCGTTGGAGGTCTAAAAAGACTCGTTATTGTTTTTTCCTAATGACAGGACGAGATTCTTTTATATCGTACGGGTTGTTACCCTAAAATCAAAATATTTTAATAAAAATTGCTCAAAATATATATTTTTTAATGCATCAGTAGGTGTAAGATATGTGATTTAGTATATCAGCTCGCCCAAATATAAATATGATCAATAAAAAAATGGACACAAAAAGGCAAAAAAACCACAAGACCTTGAAGATCTCGTAATGCACTGAAAGCAAGATAGAAAGAAGAAGAAGAAGTTTGTGATCGCGTAACGCACATTTATCTAAATATCGATAAAAATAATATTGAGGGGATTGTAATAAAAATGCAATTCCGAGAATCAATTACATGAACTATTTTTTACTGGTAAGTCGCACACATAAAAATCAATGACTTCGCTAAAACATGTTAAACACAAACTTTTATTGCATCTAATACAAATCCCTTTAATTTGTTTTACTTTTAATACTACGATTCCGGTACTTATGAATGGTGGGATAAGGCATCTCACTCTTACTAAAACGGAACCTAATGAAAATTCAGCATATACATAAAATTATACTTCCGCACTGAATCAAAAACTCATACCAGAAACATTTGTCTCGTAACGCAGAAAACGTGTTAAATGGAATCACATCATGTCAAGTCGTTTTAAACTTGCATCTAACAGTCGTATCGTTTTGAAACTTTGTAAGTATGTAACATTTGGATGAACATACAATAAATTTATACTATCAAGCTGATCTGATCTAGTTTCAGAATGTAATAGTAGAACTCTTCAATATCAACTACTAATATACGTTCTTTCACACAACAGTTTATTCAGCATTTCCGCAGCTTTAGTAATTAATTATTATATTATTATAAGTTAGTTTACATTTCGACACCCGTCGTGTGGTTCGTTAGCATCAGCATTTTCTAAATATAATTTTTTGTATTATTCGTGGATTTCAAATAATAAATAACTTTTCTCTACAAACTCTAATCATTGAAAATTAGCAGACAGTTCTGGCATGTATAGAAATGTGACTATAGCAAGAACCCATACAACTAAAATATTTGAGTTCGGGATCATTTTTCAACCGACTTCAAAAAAGGAGGAGGTTCTCAATTCGACTGTATGTTTCTTTTTTTTTTGTATGTATGTTAAGCGATTACTCCGCCAATTATGAATCGATTTTAATGATTCTTTTTTTTGTTTGGTAGATCATACTTCAGAGGTGGTCCCATATAAATTTTTATCGAAATTGATTTAGAACTTTTTGAGAAAATCAACAAATATATACCCAGATAATATTTTGGTTGTGGTTCTTGTTACCTATCTTCGACAAATATGAGCCGATTTTGATGATTTTTGTTTTATTGAATAGCTTATACTTCAAAGATAATATGATAAAAGTTTGCATAGTAAAAATCACCCCTAAGGGTAGGAAAATAGGGGATGAAATCGGTGTTCAGCAGTTAGATTAGGATTTATCACTAAAAATAGATGAAATAAGTAAATTTTATTAAAAAAAAAACCGACTTCAAAATACTAAAATGCTAAAAATAATCCTAACACTTAAGTACCTAATCAGTTACTTTTGGAGTCGGTGCAAACAAAAACATTGAATCTCTCATCGGCTGGCACCGACTCCAAAAGTAACTGATTAGGTACTTAAGTGTTAGGATTATTTTTAGCATTTTAGTATTTTGAAGTCGGTTTAGTATTTGATAAATCCCATCCGAATACGTGTACTATATAATAGTTCTTTTAAACAATAATTTAAATTAATTTAAACTACTAAAATACAAGGTGGTCAGACGACCTGGTAAGGGTCGCAGGCCGCTTCCAACCGGCTAATCTGGAAGACAATGGGGGAGGCCTATGTTCAGCAGTTCTGGCTGAACTTCCTATGGCTGTAATGATAATGATGATGATGACAGAAATACTTTTATAATCATCATCATCATTCTTGCCATAGGACGTCCACTGCTGAACGTAGTCCTCCCCCAGTGACTATGTGGATACAGTTTTTTCAATCGGGGGGTGGGGGGGGGTCAACATTGGGACGGGGAGAGCGAGACCTTTTCCTTGAGGGCTTTAAGGCGGGTCGCTCAGTAAAACCGAGTTCCAAAGCTCGAGTAGAACTAAATTTCCAAACCCTAATATTTTTTTATTTTTATTTACAAAAGTATCAAATGAATACAATAGAACCGAACATTGTATTTTATCACTCATGAATAGTATTCACATACCGAAAATAGATAATTAGTGCATCAAGGAAGTGAGTGATAATCGGTCTCTGACTCAACATTTGTCTTTTTTAATATTCCGTGAACTGCTGTTAGACAAAAGATATGATATAATAAGGACTAGGTTAGATTTTTGAAATATTGTTAATTAATTAGGCGTTTTAACAAATATTCTAACTATTACTTGATTCAGAAACCGTTCGATAACGCATTGACAACCGATAAATCACGTAACATGCTAAATCATACAGTTAATCGGTTATTAACCGTGGTTATTCGGTTGACACTTTGCTAATTTGCAATAAACGGTTCTAAATCATCGACGACTGGGAGTAGCTCAGAGAAGGGAGTCTCATGTCATACCCGTGTGTCGAAATTTCAAATCCAGTTACGTACCTTGGACACTCGTTCAACAACGAGAAAAAACAACGTTGACTACACTAGGGTGTGTAGCCATGGTCCAAATAGGTCTCTTTAGAGGTCTGGTAATTAGTTTATCTGGGTTGTTTCCGCACCTAGACTTTTGATTAGGTGATTGTGCGTGCTACTCCAACCAGCTTAGGTCATCCCAGAAGGTAAGCAGTCTTTTTAGACTCCCGCAGGCTTCCGGAAGATATCTGATGATAGTAGAATCCGTGCCCGTTGACCTGCCACGCTCTTTCATTCCATAAGCACGTGCTGTGGCGTTTCTTCTGCCTCCATGCATGCTCTGCATGTGGGGCTGTCTGTCACACCTATGTTAAATAGGTGCTTGTTTAGAGGACAGAGACCGGTTATAACATCAATAACCTTAGGAATTTTGTCTCTTTTTAGTATGATGAATTAGCGGGCAAGCTTCTTTGATGCCGCATGATGGTCTCATGCCAATCTTTTAATTGTACTAACTAACTTCTATGATTATGGTCCAAGGAACCCTAACATGGAAAAAACAAAGCGTGAGAATTTGGAAAATAACAAATATTCCAGCTGCACATACTACATCAAAGGTATGACAATAACTTGGTTCTTCAGCAAAATTACTTTGCCTTGTTTCTTTGTTGCGAAATAAAGTTCCTTTCCATTTCTCCCTGTTACGCAAATATAAACATAATAATGTAATTTTCCTGTCGGAATTGATCAAATATAACGTTACCGATCTCAAAGGAGACAACATGCCAGGGGAATGAGCCATTCAGGAAATTACCTGAATATAAAATGTATAGCTATCTTTTTTGAAGTTGACTGTACTGTATAAAGACAGGATGACTATTTTTTATAAAATCAAAGATATCGCGAATAATTTTGATGGTATATTAAAAAAAAAAGCTTCTATTATAAAAAATAAATCATAAGAGATGTACCGATGATTCAATATAGAGAAATCCTTTTTTATTTCTAAGTTGACAGCATAGAAAGTTCTTGTATTTGACCACCAGAATCAGCTCCTTGTAGGACATTATTTAACCTGTCTTCTTCTCTCTAATAAGACTGATAACACTGTCCACTGAAGCAATTTTAGCTTTGCTTGGTAGCTATTTCAAATAATGCAATTATTAAACGTAGAGAAGTTTATGATGAAACTGCATTTTTCGCGCATCTATGGTATTATGTTCAAACAAAAAAAAAAATTATGATTAACGTATTTCTGCTTCAATGCAAATTTCGTAGAATCAAGTAATAATAAATTATTACTTTACAATAATTCCGGAACAAGGAACTTGTATTGTAAGTCAGCATAAGGTAGGTAATATTATATTAAGCTGTGTACGATTAATGATTGCATCACCAGTGTAATGTTACGATTACACTCACCTTTCAAGGCAACCACGTCATATTCATTCAATAAATTATTGTCTCGAGGAAGTGGAGGCAAAACCGCAACCATAAAGTTTAGTCAGAATTTACTGAAAATTTAGTTATCACAAAAAATATTTATCCGGTTTGGTTACTTTTTTTGTAAGCAGCGCACGAGCATTGCCAGGTGTGTTATGTACTATGTCTACTCACTCAAAGTCAAATTGGGGTGCGGGTTAATTATCTTAATTTTATTGCAATTCTTGTATTTAATGTAGTTAAAATATATATTTTATGCAAGCAAATGTTAAAAAAGGATTATTAAATAGATTTCCTATTATTACTTTATTCTTGCTTGATACGTATTTTTATGATAATAAAGATGTTTCTTTGCAAGATCGAATCAAATATCCATAAACGAACAAAAGTCGCTGCTACAACCCAACGGAGAGCAGCAAGCTGAAGTGGCTCTGGGCGGGGCACATAGCATGTAGAACGGACGGCCGATAGAGCAGAATTATTATGGAATGGATGCTACGTATCGGCAACCGCAGTGTAGAACGTCCACACAAGGTGACATAAGACCTGGTAAAGGTTGCAGGAAGCCGCTGGATGCAAGTCGCTTCCTACCGGCCAATCTGAAAATCACTGGGGGAGGCTAGGTTTAGCAGCTGACGTCCTGTGGCTGCAATGACGATGATGATGAAGAGGTTTGTAGCTCAGTGGCAGCATCGTTTGGGAAGTGATTACCAAAGTTAAGCAACCCATACCGCGGATGACCATTGCGATATTTGACATTATTTTAGCCGCTTGTACACAAAAATTAAATACCAGTCTTCAAGCCTAGTCAAAGGCCTAAAGATAGCTTGAGTATATTTAACATTTAGATTAGTCACTTGACTAGTTAATCCGTACTAGGCCCACGTGGTAGAGTATGCCCCAATCCACCTTTTAGTTGAGGTAAGGTCTGCAGTGGGCAGTAGGTACTTATAAGGCTCACTTACTTTACTATTATGTTTTATTACAATAAAGCTACGTAAAATGTCGTAGTTTTCTAACAAAGTCTAGACACAAAGTTATTTTTGTATTGTTAGCAATAATGTACCTCATGTTTTACATACAAAAATGCGTGCCTACAAAATGATTTTTACGCAAGAATAACGAAAACTGGGTCAAGAGTACAAGCATTTTGATCTGAAGTCTGAACTAAACGAATAAGTGCAGTTCAATCTAATTGTTTAAATACAAAATAATATTATATTATTAGGATGTCCTGTAATTAATAGATATCTTTTATACCACTTTATCAGTGAGTTATTGTTTTTTTTCCATTCCTTAATTGACCCTAAGCGGGAATAAAACCTGGAACCGTCTGCATTCGAAAAATCGCGCTACTACTCCAATCGGGTCGATAAAGCGGAGTGTTTTCGAGCAAGCCCAGGTGGTCATTTGTATAAAAATAATGCTCATCAATGGTAAAGGTAACTGGAAGCCGCTGGATGCAGGCCGCTTCCAACCGGCTAATCTGGAAGTCAATGGGGGAGGCCTATGTTCAGCAGTGGACGTCCTATGACTGAAATGATCATGAACGCTCATCCCCTTACGTCCATGCTTTAGTGTTAACACACCCTTTCCATCGTTGTCATCATCAAGGATCGAAACTGGTTTATATTTATTTCGGAATGTATAAGACCCATTTCCAATATTATAAAGTAGTTGTAAAGATTCATCAGCCTTTGAAAGTCCGCTGCGATTTTGATATTTTTCCCGATTAAAGAGAAAATGTTTGTGTGACACAGTGACACGAGCATTGTAACTAAGTCATGGATATTTAAATGTGTTTAAGTATGTTTGTCTGTTAAAAAGTCACCTAGATGTAGACTTTGTTTAGTTTTGGGTGAGAGTAAGATTGTTGGAAGAAACAAAACCAAAGTCATTGGGCTTGGCCTATGTTCAGCAGTGATGATGATGAAAAAATTAAGAATTTAAATCATACAATCAGGGCCATCTTAAACATATTGGGGGCCCTGGGCATATAGGACAATGGGGCCTCTATGACTTTGACAGAGGGTACTATCGAAGCTAGAACTAGGGGGCCTCATCGATAGCGGGGCCCTGGGGAAGTGCCCAGAGTGCACAGTGGGAAAGACGGCCCTGAATACAAAGCCAAAGTCATTGAGGAGGCCTATGTTCAGTAATGATGATAATGAAATCTTAATTAAATTGAATTAGGCCAACATCAGCTACATTGCTCTGATCCTATGGTAAGTAGCCAAAGCATTTATTGTTACAGAAATCACAAACAACAACGGTACTACATCACCCAGACCTGAGACAATTCAGAAAAGTTATTTTTCTACATTGATCGACCGGATCGAACCCGGAACCTCAGAGCGCTATCTCACCAAGTCCGGTATGCTCGCTTCTTGGCTATGGAGGTCATTTAATAGTCTCTAGAAAACTAATCCGCTTTTAATCCTTATATGCTTCTAGTACCTAATGAATTATTTGTTTTTATAACTTTTTAAATATAAACAGAAGTATAAATTATGCTCGTATTTTGCTGACGATTCTGAGGGCGGATTTAAGGGAGAGTGGGGGTCACAGTGACATGTGCCCCCCTCAGACGGTTGTGGAGTTTCCATCAGAGTACTTATTTATAGGCAAATCAAATTGATCAGGGTTGTTAAAATATATGAACATAAAACGGTTTTTTTAACATGTAATTTTTCTATTGTTTTCATAATTTAATAAACCTTTATAAAAATACCTACTACAAGTTTATTTTTAATAGATATAGTTGATTACTTTTGCCCGTGTCCGTGTCCCAGAACAAAAAACAGGACCTGGATCCGTCCTTGGACGATTCCCAATGCGTAGTTAGTAACTCAGAATTTAATATGAGAAGACAACTCAAAAGAACTTATTGTAGTTATGTAGATAATTAAATTAAATAGGTATGTTCGTAATTGTAAATATTTATTGTTGTAATTTAGATCAATGCCAAAAGGTAGGATAGGTATTTCAAACTATATATTATTATAAATAACATATATTTTTGAGTACGTAACGCGTGATTTTTGTACTGTGTATTACCTCAAACGTTTAAAATGGCTTAATTCAATTTGGGACGCTAATTAAGATTGCTTAGTTAGTACTAGTTGATTTTGTACTTGGTCAAAATTAACAAATTAGATTTCTATAAAACTTGTACTATTCTACTTACTTTTCGATTTATCTTCGACACTTCTTGCACTAATACAAAACAAAAACACAGACACAAAAAACGTTATTTTATAAAGATTTAACGCAGACATCTTGGCGCCAAAATATTTTAAAATTCAAACTTTTTTTTCTTCCGCAAAAAGCCACACACTGGCTAAGGTCCAAATTGGCCAGTATTTTCATTTGCTACAAAAATTACGTAAAATATTTTTGATTAAAGAATTTTATATTTTTATTTATTTAACTAATGAAAACACTTCATGGTCAGGCTGCGGTTTCAATAACACTAGTGAGAATGCTCTTTTGGTGTCACTTAAAAGTGCGATTTGGACACAACATCGAGAGTCGTGGAGTCGTTATTTAAATATTCTTGTATATTTTTTATTTGGTGCACCCTTGAACTGGACCTTGCGTACGTGAAACTAATTCGATATTATGTTAAAGTGATGCAATGCATACGCACAAAACGTTACACAACTTTTGTGTCTTGCATGTTTTAAATTCGTAACATATATATGTTATGTATCCTATCAGTATCAGATGCTATTTGATATTATTTATGTAATTTTAGACTTATGATTGTTTTGTTTATAATTTCGGTTGTTTTCCCGTTTTTTAAAGTAAGATAAGATAGGATAAGATACATTTATTTCTCTATAAAAACGGAGAAATATATGAAACTGAAGTAATTTCGTTTAATCTAATTATTATAATGTTGGTACCTAAACTAAAGTGTGGCTGTAGCATTGTTTTTAGGTTTGCAACTTTTGACAGTTATTTATTATACCTTCTTTCTTGCCTAATATTAGTCACTCTAACTTAAACAAGATTTGGCATACCAGTAGTTTTAACATAAGCTTAGGAAATACTTAAAGCTGGCTCTTTTGGCTCTACACACATTTTTAAAAACCTAAGAAGTCTAAATTTATGCAGTAAAAAAACACTTAAGGTACTATTTTATTCTGTGATCTGCCTTTGAAGGTATATAACCAGGTGAATTTTCGATTAATGAAAAAAATGATTTATAGATAAAGATTTGATTCCCCCCAATCAAACCCAGCCAGATATCATAAAGAATTAATTTTTACTTACAACTATTTCATCAGATATCCCGCCAAAGATGGTATTTAAAGTATTTTTAAAGGTAAACAATATTTCTTAGTTGGCCATGGACCGTCACGGTGTTACTTATTATTTGTATTGTAAACTAAAATTACAACGATTAGAAATGTGTACTAATTAGTATGGTGAGCCTACATTTACATGCTATTTTTGGTAGAAAAACCCAACTGGGAGCGCTCTCTGACACAATAGAGCTATGAAATACCCGAATTTGCTGGATAAGGAATGATTTTTTTACCGAGGATCAGGTTCAGTGGCGTCCAATGTGAGAGGCCTTTGTCCAACAGTAGACTGATGTGGAATAATTATGATGATAATAACGAAAAATGTTATTTCATTCCTCTTCAAAGTCGGTGAAATATTTTAATAGTTAATTTTGGCGCAAGTGTCACGGTTGAGCTCAATATTAGCTACTTTTTGTAAAAATCTCATCACCATCATTTTAGATAGAAAATCCACTGCTAACATAGGCTTCACCCAATGACTTCCAGATTAGCCAGTTAGAAGCAGCCTGCACTCGGCTACCTACAACCTGAAAAATATACAACATTATTTTATAAAATTAATATTTAATAAAAGTGGTGACTCCATTCAGTTTTTGTTCCTGCAATGATTTTCTGTGCACTTCATCAATTCGATTCCCAGCTCTCAGATGGTCGAATTGAACAATGAATGTGTTTGTTTGCAACTTTGTTATATTATCGTTGTTGCACTTGTTTTAATATATGCGCCAGACAACACATGGTCTCGAAGTAAGGAGTTTACATTCTTGTGTTACGGGCGTAACCCAGCACACCAGGTCAATATAGAAAAGATTACTTCAGTGATCCAAACGGGAATTGTACCCGAAGAAACTTAACTTAACATATCACGAATCGGCATGCTACTTCGCCAAACAGTTCGTTGTTAATGAAGTTATGCACATTTAGAGATGTGCCATTCCTTGGAATATTCCCCATGCGGGGAACATTTTTTTATGTAAATGGAGCTCGACAAGAATTGGAAAGATTGATATATATTTATTATTTACTTGAATTTATTACTTTCAAGAAATAATATTTTAAAGCGGGGAATATAACCTGTATGGAGAATATTGCAAGGCACATATTAAAATGTGCCTAACCTCATTAACGACGACCAGTTTTGCAAAATAGTTCGTCTTGAGGTTGAAGTTATTTACCATTATCATCATCATTTCAGCCATAGAACGTCCACGCTAAACATAAGTCTCCCCCAGTGATTTCCAGATTGGCTGGTTGGCGGCCTGCATCCGCGTTATTGATTGTAAATTATTGTTTTTTTCATAGTTTTATGTAAGTATCTATCTCTTTATCTATGATGACCTTTAGGGCTTCTTCTTCATTGTAACTTCTATGTATGGTATACAACAAAGAGTATCTAACTTATCCTGTTTTAATGTTCCCGTGGGATGTTTTTTTTTAAATTTATTGAAAGAACCACAAACAAGTTTACAATAAGCTTATACTAAAACATATAGGTACTTATAAGAAAGTCTTAAACAATTGTAAACTCAGCAGCGATGGTTACATTTTAAGTAAACATTAGAAATAACATGCGGGACTCAAGGTATACTTATAAAAATGAAATTGATTTATTTGTTGGTAATGTGTGTGTGGGTGAGTGCGCATAAGTAGGTAAAATAGATATGAAGAAGTGTATGTAAGATAGATTTTAGTTAGTGTGTGTATACGAATTAATATTAATTGTTAGTAAGTAATTTTACGATTTCTTATGACTATTCATTCCTCTAAACTAGATTGTAGTTTCAAAAGCTTACTTATGCCCTCAAATAAATATGTTAAAAATACCTATGCTAAGAATTGTCAAAGCCTACACAACATTTCGAGCATAGCATTTGTTTCTAGTTCCTTAACTTCAGGTAGTTAGAAAATTGAACAGAACAAACAAAACAGATGCTTATTATCTTTCTTCTTTAAACGCTTGACCGATTTAAGTCGTCGTTTAAACGAAGATTGAGTCAACTTGACAGCTATAAACAGTGCTTAAGGTTTATTGATCTCACCATTTCACACATGCGAAAAGTATAATTTTCCTCAATCGAGCGACAAAAGAAGTCTCAGCGATTATCGTAAAAGCCTCGTTTAATTACGCGCTGTTATGAACCGTTTTTAAGTTAGTTTCTGTTGGATATTCGTGCCATCACGCATCGCGTCGCTAATTTAGGGGCAGTACTCGCCTTAATTCTGAGGTCCACGCAAACGAAATCGCGGGCAGAAGCTAGCAAGTAGATAATAAAAGTTACAAGTGGACTCTGAATCTGCTAGTTGGCATTATAGAAGTGGAATCCAAATTTCAGACTGCATAAAGTAATTCGTTCATTGGAAAATGTATTCGCTTTTTAACAAATTGCCGCAGTCTATTGCTGAACTACCTATACATAAATTTAAATCGCATTTCAAGATGGTTTTAATGAAAAAAGGTTATTACACTGTAAATGACTATAAATTTTTTTTTTTAATTTATTTAAAAACTTTATTGCACAAAACTTTAAAAAGTGTACAATAGGTGGACTTAATGCTAAAAGCATTCTCTGCCAGCCAACCTTAGGGTCATGCAGAAAAACAAGTAATGGGTGCGGTAAAGGTCCGATATAAGAATTACCTTACATGAACAAATTACGTAGTAAGCTTAATATGATACAAATAATTACCTATATAAATAAAATCAATGCACAATATATATACATATACTACTTATATAATGACTAAATAAACGTACGTACTATAAATAAATAAATAAATATTGCAATTATGTATTGAAATATTTATGGAGTTTATTTTTAAAAGATAGTTTTGATTCCGATTTCTTAACATCAAGGGGAAGCAAGTTCCACAGTCGTGTAGCCCTGATTGTAAACGATTTCGAGACGAAAGCAGAGTGGTGGAGAGGCGTAAATAGCTGTAGATTGTTAGAAGAACGGAGAGAGCGGTCATGGGAGCCACATAGGTATGAAAATCTATTTTTCAGGTAAGAAGGTGACGATGGATTATTAAGAACGGCGAAAAGAATACCAAGGATTCTAAGGTTCCTACGCTGACGAATGGGAAGCCAATCAAGTTGGGATCTATAACAGGAAATATGGTCGTATTTCCGAAGGCCAAAAATAAATCTAATGCAACTGTTTAAAAGAAGATCTAATTTATCGGTGAGTGCCTCAGAGAGGTCAGAATAACAGGCATCAGCGTAGTCAATGAGGGGTATGACAAGAGTCTGCATGAGCATTAGTTTAGTTTTAAAAGGCAGAAAGAATTTTAAGCGGTACAGACTTCTTAAACATATAATTACTTTACGGCTCACTTCAGCTACGTGAGCAGTCCAGCTAAGTGTTGAGTCAATTAAGAGGCCTAGGTTTTTAACGCTAGAGAAATAAGGAATAACAGTTCCTTCATAGGCGACAGGATCCAGGTGTGCAGTGTTAATCTTAGCTAACTGTCTAGAACTGCCTATAAGAATAGCCTGACATTTAATCGGGTTCACTGAAACACCAAAATCACGAGACCATGACGAGATGTGATTTAAGCTATCATTAACATTTTTGATTGCATTCGATATTTCGCCAATATCAGACTGTGCGTATAGCTGAAGGTCGTCGGCATACAGGTGATACGAGCAGCGAAGATTGAGAGTAATTAGATTAATGAAGACAGATAATAATAAAGGAGAGAGAATGCCACCCTGTGGTACCCCAGAGGGCACATTATACCAGTCGGAGTTGGAGTGCTCTGTCTTGATAGACTGCTGGCGACCACGTAAGTAAGACGATTAATAAAAATGTATTCCATGGAATAAAATACTGCCCTGCTCGCACAGGTACATATTATCTTGTAATGTAAACATACTATTCAAAAAGAGGCTAACAATAGTGACCGAGTTTCTTGCGCTGCTGAAATAGATTGATTTTGTTGGTTTTATTGGTATTGCCTTACAAACAGTTTAAGTATCTACTTAGGTACTGGTTTTTTTAATATTCTAAGATTACAGTTATGTGACTGCAACTAGGTAGGTATGTATTCACCTACTTAATAGAGATAGTAATGTTTAGAAGTTGACTGCCATGAAACTGACACAATGCCGAAAAAAGAACTTTGCAAATGTTTCACGTTGGGGCCAACTAGTTTAAATGTATGTATCTGTGCCTTACCTACTTTAAAGAGTCAAAACATTATATACCGACTTAGTATAAAAATACAGGATGATAATTTCACTCCATTGCGAGGTAAATGATTACTTTTTAAGGAAATGTGTACTTATATGGCTAGACACT
The DNA here is from genome assembly GCA_963576865.1 of Anania hortulata. NCBI lineage: Eukaryota > Metazoa > Arthropoda > Insecta > Lepidoptera > Crambidae > Anania > Anania hortulata. The sequence continues at coordinate 17,571,088 of OY756398.1, read as the reverse complement.
CTGTATACAAGGTATAAATGCCGCAAAATCTCTTAGAAGCTGATTCTGGTGGTCAAATACAACAACTTTTTCTATGGTACAAACATCGAATTCGTATTCACAAAGACTATGTTAGTAAGTACGGTGTATTACGGTAATTTATCTGGACATGAATGTATTCTTAATTTATTATGTATTAGCTGTCCCGGCGAACTTCGTACCGCCCCTGCATTGTGTTTTTTTTTCGTGAAATTTTCTGTGTTATTCTACTATTCGGAGCAAATTCAACAAACCAAAGATCATAAAAATCGGTCCAGCTGTTCTTGAACTATAAATGGTGTAACTAACCCGACTTTGTTTTATAAAATACAGATTATGTCAGATATATGTCAACTCTCGTCCATATTAAAACAGTACAGATACAGATTAACAAATGGCGGAAAATTTTGTCAAAAAAAATCTAATGGTTTTCAGCTTTAAGTCCGACACGTAGAGTTCAATATTTAATTGGAAAAAATTGACGTCTTGTGGTAGGTTAATTGGCGAACTATTAATAGTATATGCTCCATAACAAAACCGTACAAACATTAGTTACAACAGACAGAGTACAGTAGGTAATGGGGTAGTCGATCATAAAAATATTTCAATTAATAAAGTAGCACAGAATAATACCTTACAACTGACTATCCGATCCACAGATCTAGATAGTTAGTGACCTGTGGTCTGTAGGTAGCGGTCCATAGACAACAGATGGTTTGTGAGCGCCTCGGGAGTAGTCCACAGCAGAGACTCCCAAAGTATGTTTATTTTTAAGGCAACATTGCATTTTATTATTCTAGTACTGTTTTGTCGTTGTTTATAACATAACAATTGTAGCGGTCTTTCGTCGAATTATTAGGAACCACCACTGACCTAGATTGACCGCCTACCATCATTAGAACCGGCACCAACCAGAACTACCATATTGATTTTACGTAGTAAGCGCCATCTGTTAAACTGATTTACTACTTCTTTAAAAGCAGTTTCATTGTGCAGCGGGCATGAAAAATGTATTGTGTTTAGTGATTTATTAATACCGAAACGTAAGTACAGATGGCGCTACTATATTCCCATATGCATGAAAATTTATTGTTTTTACTGTATTTATAGGAAAATATATGAAACTATAGTGCTAGTAGTGAAAAAAAAAATGATTTTAGGTAAATAATAACCGTAATACAGTAATTAGAAATTAAGGTATACCTATCTCTTTCTAAAACAAGTTTTACTATGAAAAATGTATGGCGGACGTGTAACATATCAGATCTCCTTGTCTAACACGCGACTTTAATAGGCTGTAAGTCAGGTATATATATCAATATTTTTAGAAAATTCTTAGTTATATTAATTTTAATTAAGTACTATTTATTTTAAGACCAAATTAAAAAATACCATATTGGTGCGATGAATGAAATGTAAGTTATTAAGGGATTTTTTAAAAGGCATTGAACCTTAATAGGATACCTAAGGTTGCAAGTACGTAGAATAACGTTATTTTGGTGTACACAATTGAAACATGAAAGTACTTTTTTAAAATTACAAATTAAAACAGAAATTCTGAACAAAGTAGGTACCTATGTCATTTACGACATTTTGTCGAATATTTTCTTTATCGATTGGCGTATGTTCCGTGTACACCAAAGTAACGTGATTTTGGGTACTTATGTCTTTAGGTATGAAAGACTCCTTACAAAATAGTTCGAAATACAAATTGTAAATATGTCAACAACGATTAAGTAGATTCTTGAACATTTTCGGAAGGACGCACTACCCGTTTTTATTAGTACCTACAATCATCAAATTATTATTCGTTACAATATTTTGATTGCATATTTAATAAAATTATGAAATATTAATTTTTGAAAATTTGCGTTTCTAGCTATTCTGGTAATCTTCACGATAGCGACGAGTTTTTAAGTTTTTTTTTATATTGGACAACATCTCATACATTGCTCTGATCCTATGCTAAGTAGCTTCAGCACTTGTGTTACAGAAATCAGAAACAACGACGGTACCTTAACACCCAGGACCTCAGAGATAGCGACACCAGGTCCGGTATGCTCGCCTCTCGGGAGGTCGTACGCTAATTGCTAGGTAACGTTTAAAATAATACATTCTACCAGCAATTATAACAGTTATCTAGCCCCAAACTGCATAGACATACAATTAAAACATCCATGACTTATCCCTTGTCACTTGTGGGAGTAGAACCCGCAACCACTTAGTTTTGTAGTTCGGGTCCCAAACCACTAAGTAGAACCAATCGGTCATCAAAATCACTATTTACCTAAAAATGTTATGTATCTGTGTACAGACAACGGCAGGTTAACCTACCCTAAAAATTAAAGGTTTGAATTGATTTTCAACTTTATTATTATTCATTTATTCATAAGACAACATTGATCCAATAATGGTTAGTAACAAATGGATACTTAATACTATGTTAGTACATTATTTTGACGCAAGTCAGTACGTGAACCATATTGCAGTGGTACAGGTACTGACACTCAAACCGCTCCGCGAATGCGCTCAAAATACTATTGCGGCTGCCCCTCACCCTGCGCACCAGGGATGCGCACCGCTTGCGCATGGTTGCATAGAAGCAGTCCACGCGCGCCTCGGCAAACATCCCCAATGCGCTACAGGAGCGAGGCAGCCCCAGCAGCACCCTGAACGCATTATTATATTGGATACGTAGTGCATTGTACTGCTTCTGGGTATAACTCACCCACAGATTGCTCGTGTAAAAAGACGTACAAAATGCCCTGAACAGGGTGATCTTGACGCCCCTCGAGCAGCGAGCAAATCTGCGGGCTATCATGTTAGCACGAACAGACAATGCCCTACGCTCCCTCTCAATATTCGCATCGTCTTTCAGGTCCGAGGTTACAATGTGGCCAAGGTATTTAAACTTGTCGACTCTATTTAGAGGACACTCATTGAGTTTAATATTGGGTATGTTCTCAAGATATCTTCCTTTATGTCCAACATTTAAAGATCAATATCAATTGAGAAAATTTGACGTTTTGTCACGGTTGACGTGCTGTTGTTTGTACTTTTAAAAAAATTTTGTTGAAAGAGCTATAATATTAATAACTTGTTATGTTTGTTAGTAGCTCTTTTTGTAGAAAAGTCATTAGCTATTGGGAAAAGTATTATAAAAAAAAACATATCATTAGATGTTTTAGCAATCAGTTTATTTGTTTAAACAATAAATTAATATTAATGTAATATGAATTTCTTTTAATACATCGTAATTTTAAAATTGTTTTCAAAGTATATATTATTTATTTATTTACTTATTTATTTAAACTTTATTGCACAGGTAGGTACAATTGGCGGCCTTAATGCTATACAGCATTCTCTACCAGTCAACCTTGAGGTAGTGCAGATAGTGAAGTTTGTGGCGGAGTATGAAGTAACTGACAAGTTTATTACATGAGAAAATACTTTGAAAATTATGCTGATGTTAAAGTCATATTTTTATAAATAAATGCATTCATAAAAACATACACATTTTGTACTTATCACACTACTTATACGTAATTACCAAATAAAGGATCTACCTAGTATATACTATTAAATCTAAACCAATTTTAACCTATAGGAATGTATTCTTTTCATAAATATTTATACAGTGTGTAACGAAAAGGTGAAATAAAACTTTAAGGGGTTATTCTACGGCTAAATTACATCAACTTTTTCTACGGGACCAACATCAAAATCTCAAAAAAAAATTGACGTTTCCATACAAACTGATGCCAGCTGGTCGCGTTTTAGTATGGGAAAGGGTTTTTTTTGCTATTTCGATGTTGGTCCCATAGAAAAAGTTGATGTAATTTAGCTGTAGAATAACCCCTTAAAGTTTTATTTCACCTTTTCCTTACACTCTGTATGCATCAAGCATTTACAACGCAAAAGCAAAAATAATAAAAATAAAAATCTATTTATTACAAAATAATAATATCTACACTTTACAAAAAAATAATACCTAACTACACTTTTTGTATCCTTACATACATTCTATTAATAGTTCTAAGTACAGAAGCTTTTTTATTAATTATGTCGTAGTTAAATAATTATTGATATCATAGTTTAAAAACAATAAAATACACTTTTCAGTGTATTGGACTCGACAAGATGAATCAAATGAGCTCAAACACGAATGTTTTACTAGTATCATTGAAGAGTTTTACCATCCACCTCCTGCAGGTTCCATCATCAGATCATCGTGATGGTGTCAAATTATTGTATTGTCATCCGAATGTAAGATACTTACAGTGTCAAATCGATACGTCAGTTTGAAGTAGGTTAAACACGACTTACAAGATTTGATTACTTACTTAGTTACAAGTGAAAAGGACTCATATTATTAGGTAATAATAATTTAACTAATGTTTTTATTTCATTGTTTGATATTATTTTACTGTTATATTAATATGATATTGGCCGCAGTATGGAAAACCGGCCCATTTTTTAAATTTTTTTTTTAATTGTTTACCCAATCACACTAATTATCTAGCCCCAAACTAAGCAAAGCTTGTACTATGGCGACTAGGTAGCGAATAAACATATTTAAATACATTTATAAGCATCCATGGCTTAGGTACAAATGCTCGTGCTCATCACACAAACATTTGCCTCTTGCGGGATTCGAACCCGCAACCGCTAGCTTTGTAGTCCGGAGCGCGAACCACTACACCAGACGGTCGTCATTTGTTCTTCTACATAGCTTAATAGTAATAATAATAAAAATCGGCAAGTGCGAGTTGAACTCGCACACCGAGGGTTCTGTACCAACTTATAGCTATGTAAATAATTTGTCTATAACGGAAACAAAGTCTTGAAGATATTTAGCCAGCCATGTTCCAAGTTAAAAAAAAACTTTTTTTATGTAACTACAAATTTACGATTTATGAACTTTTGCCTTTACCTATGCTATTAGACATTGCTTCTTATCAAATTTCATGATTCTAGGTCAACGAGAGAACGGCACGGAACGACACGAAACGAACGAATGGAAATCAAATTTAATAAGATACAAATTTGATTTCCTACAGTGTGTCGAAATATACGTTTTTTGCAGCATAAACTGCCGTATCTTTTTTATACGTTAGCATAGAAGTTTGATTTTTTACAGTTTCAAGAAACTTTAGACCTGAGTAGGTATATCGTTTTAATTATAACTCGATACTCCACGCGTTCCCAATATAAAGGGTCTTGACAGACAGACAGACAGACAGACGGACGGACAACAAAGTGATCCTATAAGATCCCTTTTCACGGCAAGATGTACTACTGTAACTATAAGATTCTGTTATCGACTGTTAATCATTTCTACTTGTATGTATAAGTCAATTATTTCGAAATAATAACATAAGTAGCATGTAAACACGTACAGTTAAGTAAGAGCGTTGTCACCTATCACAGGCATTTTTTGCTTAAAAGGTGACTTCGATCACTATAATTTATTGTAAAGTGTCTAAACGAAATAAAGTTTTTATTTATTTATTTATTTATAAGAGTTCCGATTTTCCTTTTCAGATACGGAACCCTAAAAATGGTTTCTAATCTTTCAGTGTGATTGATAATTAACATTTTACTTAGTTACGTATCAAGGCGAATATAACATTTAGATCTTTTAACTATTAGAACCAATGTTATTCGGGGTGACATAATTTTATGTTGTATTTTAGTCTGGATGCGCTTGTCATCGTCCCCAGATGCGGCAAATAGTGCTAATTTCAAACAATATCATCATATCAGTTAGAGTTAAAAAAGATGAAATATGATTTAATATTTTTTATCATCAAATTAAAAGTTGCTGACCATTACAAAACTGTATACCATTCAAAAAGTCGGTAGTTCTGTCCCACCCGGTATGCCTGAGATGATTTATATACTATCTACTTAATTATATTGCTATTCTATCTCACTCTAAATCCATCCATTACATGGACACGTTGCATATCACCGAAATAGGTAACAACATTATTTAACTAAAAGAGGCAAGTTCATACACTATCTATCAAACTTATAAAATTACAAGGTCTGAAATTTCTGAAAAACCGACTAAATCTGAAGACAGTATACAAAACGAGCCCCAAACTAATACTTTCAGTAAAAACATCTTAACGTTACTATCACAGTCAATACACTAGCATACGATGATATACTACTTCTTGTTCCAGATCCAGTGGTCCAAAATCTATGGCTCTTTTCTGGATTACAATTACTATGTTTGTCATCAGTGAGACACATAGCGTATGCCATCATATGAGGCAGAAGGTTTTGTTCGTAGCTGGAGGTGAAGAGATGTTGCCATGGACCGATAGCAAAGACAGCCACGTCCTCGCCTCCGTGGGTCTCGGAGTCCAGGGGTACTAAACTTGGGTAGGAGTAGCCAAGATCACCTGCAATAATAAGTTGTTTCAAATATTTAAAAAATCATCTAACACAGATCTAAGTAGATCTTGTAATATTCAAAGTCAAAAATCATTTATTCAATTTAGGACACAAAATTGCCACTTTGGAATGGCCACATAGGGCCAGAACATGTCTCCTTATTTTTGGGCACGATTAGCGCTTCGAGACAAGACACAGATAATCTGGCAAGTGCTGAGAAGAAACGCCGGGACAAACTCAGTCACCACTACTATTGCGGCTAAACAACGGATTGACATGCTCGAATATTTTGTAAGACATCCATGATAAAAATGCTCGTGCTCATCAGACTAACACATGCCCCTTGCGGGATCCAAACCTGGGGTAAAGTTATTGCTTTAAAATGAGATTCAAAGTTTAGGTACAAGTTTAGTAGTAGAGGTGGAATTAAAATTGTTGTACAAAAATTTCATTTTAGACTTTTAGATAAAGAATTTATGGCAATAGTTTTGAGAATCTTGTACTCGTTGATGTTATAAACCAAAATATATGTCCAGGTTATAACACAGTATACATAATGGTAGTTATGGCTCAATGTGTTCAAATCCTAACCTAATGTATTTATATTCAAATCCTACTGATTGCATTTGAAGAGATACAAAAAGAATTTATTGCGCCTAAGCTTTAATATTAGCAAATTCAGCAATCTGTTACTGTGCCAACTTCTTGAGAATATTTAAAAACAATCTTTATAAGATATTATTTCTAACCCGATATAGCTGAAGCATTATTTTGATCTAGAATAACAAAGAAACAATTTAAAAAAAAATAAACAAAGAAACAATTAAAATTTTATTACAGATGTTCATAACTTATCAGAGATTTGAGAAAATGAAATCCTTGGATATCTGTATGTAGGTCCCACAAAAGATATTTGTATTTGAGCTAAAAAATAAACCCTATCGGATCAGACATACCTCTAATTTATTTAAGCTCTACATTAAATGCACTTACGATTCATAAACTCCTGATGCAGCGTCACATCCACTCTCTTTCCATCGTGTCCAATAGACGGAGCCTTTCCATTGGCATAGCTGATCGTCGTATACGGCATATTATCATCACCATTTGCCGTATCCACTGTTCCCAAGATATCATTGCCTCTAGAGGGATATCCAGCCACAGTCATAGTGTGAGCGTGGTCAGAGCTCACAACAATTAGTGTGTCCTGCTCGCTTGTAAGTGATTTGGCTTTCTTAACAGCCTTAGAGTACTCTACTGTCTCATCGAGAGCTAAGTGAGCTAAGCTGTCATGATGGGCGTGGTCGATTCTGCCGCCTGAAAGTAATAACAAAACGTGATCAGTATTATTCTAAATGATAAAATAACAGTTATGTTATGAGACAATATTTTTTTGTCTTTAGAAGATGAAACTCTTATTACACACAGAGTGTGTTTTTTCCAGAAATTTTAAGGGGTAATAGTTATCAAAATATAGAACAACTTTATCTATGGGACCAGGATTATTATTAATTACTTCGTTTTAACACTAATAGAAACGGCTGATCAAGATAGGTATCAGAATATGGAAGCAAACATTTTTGAGATTTAATGATTGTATTTGTGCAGGAGATTTCAATTTACATACATTCATATTTATACAATGTATCGCATTTGCAACCTTTAAGTTTTAAATTATTAATAAAATATGTAATTTTGAATACTTATTCAAAAGTTTTCCATTTTGACCATTTATGGTTATGCTACTCGTTTGTCCTTTAATGACCTTCATGACAGTCTTCAACAGTCTTCAAAGCTAAATCTTTGTAATTTACCTTCAACAAATAAGAAGTATCCATTCTTGCTCCTACTCAGCATCTTTATGGCCACTTCCACCATTTCCTCGAGAGTCGGCTGGTTCTTGGCTTTAAGGTGGTAGTCCATGTGGTCGTCTTGAAACAGACCCATGAGGTATTCCGGAAGCTCCTCTGAGTTGAATACCTGGAAAAATAGTATCAATCGATTCCAATTAATATTATAAGTAAACATTGGTATTTAGTCCCTACAATCCTATTTACCCTTGAAGTGTTTTTCAGTGGAGACCGCGATTTAGAAATCGCAGTGTAGGGTGCTCTCTGATAAGGTAAAGAGATAATTTCAGCAAAGCCGCTGGCAACGGATAGAAAAGGATCTTTCCTAAACTCCAACCGTAAAGTGATCTTTCTCATCATTTTTGCAGTCAATTCTGTCTACTCCTTTAAACATACTGTTTGACGGGTTGACTAAATAACTGATTACTGGCTCATCAACGCACTGCCAAAACTATTTTTATTAAAAAATAAAGAATAGGGTAAAGACGCGGTTTTTGAAAATTAACGTTTGTATGAAAGTCCGTTATTTTTAAAGTAAGAAACAGGTGAATGGGTATGTTTTTAATTCCATCCATTTTATTTCCCGGCAAGTAGTATAAAACTGTAAACTCAAGACTTATGGACTTGGGGCCAGATTCCGGCCACTAAGCTAACACTGCTATTTATTTATTTAAACTGTATTAGACAAACACAAGGTGCACAAATGGCGGATTTAATACCAAAAGCATTCCTTACCAGTCATCACCAAGGGCCATACAGAGATGGTATAGGCGGTGCAACAAAAAACTAAAGTTGTTAGATTAAATCATGCAAAACTAAAGCAAATTTGATGAATATTACAAACATTAGCTTTTAGCTTTTGCAATGGTTCCTTTACCTTGTATAACTCATTTCTGTCTGTCACGTACTGATGAGTAGCGTTTCTCCTGACTTTGTCCTCGTGCCACTTCTCTGTCAGGTCTAATCCATCCAGCCTTCTTCCACTGCTGGGAGTGAGCGCGTTTGACACGTTGGGAAGCATCTCCTTTCGGCCACCACCCATTATGACCTGCAATGATTTATATACGTTGATGATATGATTCCATCGTTACTAACTTTAGATAATAATATAAAAATTTAGATTTTTTGCTAAGTAATTTTTAGTTTTTCTATTTTGAGATAAAATCCCTAATTAAGTTACTCTGACGCCTCATTTTCTGGTAATTTGAGAAGAATGTAAGTTTAACCTTAACAAGATAAATTAAAAAGATGATCTAGAATAGTTTTCTGAAAATAGTTTTCAAGGATTGGACAACAGAAAAATGTTTCCAACTAACTTTGGAACTTTTTTCTGTGCTCAAACAAACAACTATAATGGAAAAGACCTTGTAATTTTACGAGCAGCAACAGATGGTAAAAACTTGTATGCACAATTGCCATACATCTATACTATAGCAATAAATAAATACGACTCAGATTAATTACCAATAACAATTACCATCGTCTCAAAGTGAGAAATTAACAACAATATATTTCGAGGTTCCAGGCAATGTTGCTAGCAGACCCAAGCCAATAAAATTTTGAAAACATGTTTCGATTCGTACCGAAAATTGAACCCTTTGCGTTCAAGACCAATTACTGTGCCCCTTAACTGATCGGGTCGTTAATTATGAATAAGATATATTCTGGAAAACACCATAAAATATCAGAACAGATGTTTTTTCCTGGTAACTAAACAAAAAACAAAAATATTCAAACAGTCAGTAAATAATATCTTTAGTGCATCTCATTATCCATACAATTGTATTTGATAAACATGAATTCAATATAATTGCACGTAAGAGGTGTCTGAAAGGTAGCTTGAGGACTCTCAATGACAAATGTACTTGCTTTATCATTGAGTACTTCAATATCATTGTTGGAAACAATTCATTATGGTCTATACGGAACTAATTCCATCATTGGCAGTGAGTCTTGAATTTTTTGCTAGTTAGGGGTGTTTGAACTCTATTTTGTTTTTACCTATAAATCTACAGTTTTCCTCAATACGCCTGATCTCATTTTTATCATTGCGGTTTCGTGGCTTTTAGAATGTTATTGTTATACATTCAATCTAATTAGTAATATCTTTAGAAATATTTTTCAAACCATTACTTCAATTATCTAGCCCAAAACTAAGCAGAACTGGTACTCATCATCATCATTTTCGCCATAGGACCTCCACTGCTGAACATAGGCCTCCCAAAATAACTTCCATATTGGTCGGTTATAAGCGGCCTGCATCTAGCGGTTTCCTGCAATCTTTACCCAGGTTTTTTATCTACCTTGTGGGTGGACATCCTACGCTGCGCTTGCCGGTTAGTGGCTTCCATACTAGATCCTCAACTGGACTGGTACTATGGCGATTCATTGAATGAAATTTATGATTTAAGTTCAGGTTAGGGCGACTGTGCTCTTTACATAACTATATGCCCTTTACAAGATTCCATATCGTGACAGTCTTCTTCTTTTAGTATTCCGAAGCATGATCCATTAGACCAAGACAGTCTGGACTTGGATGGATGTCTACAATACAACAAAATCCTTTTTAAGACAGACAGGATAAATGGTCATACCTTAAAGTGTTGTCCAGGGTTCTCCATGACGAGCTGATAGGCGATATCCTTGCATCCAAGCGTCAAGCACTCATCTGGTACATCAGCATCTGACTCCCAGTTTCTGTCTGAAGTGTGGGCGTACATCCCTGCTGGTGAAGCGTGAGTCACTCGTGTAGTTGTTACTAGGCCTGAACAGAATAGACATGGCTCATTAACGTCACTTGTTTTGAGGAAATAAGACCTAATTACTTTTACAAAAAATATACCAAAATTTATATTGTACCAAACGGGTTGTGTAAGTAATAAAAGACAAGTCCTTGTTGGATTTTCCTCCTTTCAATGGCTACTTTGATGTAAACGACAGTAAAAATATTAGACCTTTTTTGTTGTCTTGATTGTCATCCAGTCTAAGGTTAATAAAGTTATTCTGTTGCTATCGTCTTAAATTAAATAAAATTGTAAGTGAATTCTAACTTAACACATTAGGAACCAAATATCCTGTTTATCTGCTCATAGTTTTCGGTGACGCTTAAAGGACTTAAACATCTTTTATTAAAATACTATTTAAAGTTTTTAAAATTCTAAAATGTCTAAAACTTGGAATATTTAAACAAAGCAGATTTTTCTAAATTTTTGATGTTTAATTCGTTATTGTACTGAACCGATGATAATTTGCAATTAAATTGCCTTTTATCAGAAATAAAAATGAAGGTGGCTGTTTGTTCAAGTGGCAACTCATGAATATTCATTTTTAGTTTGTTGTAGATAAAATGTTTCAGTTTACTTCGTTTTCAAAAGCATTGAAAAATTACAATATGGAACATACAAATCATATGGTTTAATGCACAGAACAGAAATGACACGCTATTCAGTGGTTTTATGAATAAAATGAAAGACACTGCAACTGGTAGCGATTCGGTCTTACCATCCTTTTGACTAAACTCTACTATTTTAATCTTATTGTAAGAAGACAGGTTATGTTTAAAAGTGTCAAACTAAACTTGTTTTCAAACATTTCAAATTACTGTTTGGAAAAATAGCACCAAAATTAATTTCAATTTCGGAAAATAAAAATGCTGGCTCTTTCCTCTCTCAAAGGCTTAGTATAGCCATTTAGCGAGGAAATGCTGCAAGCATCCTCGCCTCCTTGTCTCATGAACACGGTTTTATTTTTGATTAAGTAACAGAATTAGAATAGAATTCACTTCGTGCTCTAGAATATAGTTTTATATGCGATAAACCTTTGCCCATAGCTCATGCTAAAATAACAGGAGAACATTGTCACGATTTTCATTGTTATAATTCTCAGTTATGACTTCCAATGTACTTTCCGATGTCGGTATTTTACCTGCGCCGGTTGTTAATTACCTAGTAAATTCGTAAATTTTAATGAAGTTGACAATCGAAACAAATAAGAACAATAAATACATTACATATCGGTATCTCATTATCATTGGCTTATTTGTGGCTTACATTCATTTTATCCAAACACAATAGACCATTAAGTGTCTAAAGAAAAGGTACTTGTGGCATAGAATTTTATTGATGACCATTTGCTTTTGCCGTGACGTCTGTTGACAGATAATATTAGATTATATTATTAGACAGGTAATTTACTTTGTCATAATATTATGTCATAACATCTAAGTAGTTCCCCGCAACTTTGTCTGTGCATATTTCTATGATACAACCTTCTAACACGATTAAATTATATCTACTTTTGGATGGAATTTTATTTTACTTTGCTTCAACCCAAACTTTATTAAAAAGTTGAGAATATTTAGTCTTTAATTTTATTTTTAGATAGGTAGACCTCGAAACGGCAGTGTGCCGTGAGGGAACGGCAGCAAAGAATACACTGTGGTGGTGGAATACGCGGTGGGGGACCGCCAACAGGGGGCATGTCGTAGGAGTCGGGTAATTCCTGTAGGACGAGACTGGCAGCAGCGTCTGCGTGCGAAATGTAATAAAAAACTGCGCTCGCCACCTCGTCTGCCAAGCGTGCAGTACTGGCAAACCCCCCGGATGAAAGTCATTGGGGGAGACCTGTGTTCAGCAGTGGACGTCCAAATGATGATAAGACCTCGAAACCTATGGCGTGATGACTTATACAGTTTTCTCAAAGATTGTCAAGCTCTAACTACTGGGAGGGAGAAGTCTTTGCTTAGCAGGGAGACAGAAACAGCAAAAAAAATTAAGTAATACAAACGTTATTTAATTTCCAATAAACTTTCACTGTCTATTTAACATTCATATATAGATACTACCAGTATTAAACTTGTTAAACTGTGACTCCATTAGTGCAGTGGTCAAGAAAACGGGCTGAAAGGTTTGATTCTTAGTAGGCAAAGTTCAGAAAATGAGCGTATCTTTATTGGCTTAGCTTTATTATGCTTGGGAATACCTTGAACAGACGTTTGACATACATAACATAATAATAAAAGATAAGCCTTGCTCTTGATTTAGCAAGATCACTTCAGAAGAAGCTTTATTATTTTTATATTTTTTATTATTTTATCACATACATTGTTCTGGTCCTCTGAAAAGTAGATTAAGCACTTGTGTTACAGAAATCAGAAACAATGATGGTACCACAACATCTATACCCGTGACAATATAGAAAAGTTATTTTCTACATTGACCGACTGGGAATCGAACCTAGGACCTCGATAGCGACACCAAGTCCAGTATGCTTGCTTCTCGGCTACGAAGGCCCTACAACTTATAACAAAGATGTTAATTTCTAACAATGAGACTATTTTAATAAGTCTGGCGTAGGGCGTTTAAATTTCTTATTATTCTATATTAACTGACCTGTTTCTAACTATTTTTTTCTAAAAGTCGATAAATATTCAATTTTAGATAACGGATACAAAAGCATGCAAAACTTAGCAAATTAATGATTGCAAAGAAATACACGTGTGTGAATATCTTGGTCATTATACTCATAAAATACGAAACAACCAGTCTTAAGATAGCCGAGTAGGTATGCCATCTTCATAGCAAAGCCTTGCTCTTCACACTTGTTTACTGACTGCATTAAAGCCTTTTGACGTATTTTGTTTATACCCTCCTAAATCCTTACTGACTTATTTATATGAACCGTTTTAATCTTAATCCGTTTTCAAGGTTACCTATCTTTTGTTCGAAAAGTTGTTTACCGAATTTTATTTCACCGAAAACTTTTCGACTAATTTCGTTTCGCCTTTTTTCATTTCATCGAAATGACCTTTGCCACTGTATCAGTTGACCTATTAAGAATTCCTTTTTTATTGTTACCCTGACGTTTCATTTGTTCGAAAAACTTATTAACGAACTTGGCTTGGCTGAAATATCATTTGTTCGAAGTATTATGTTTCAAGTATGTATTAAATATTTTATAATGTTACATACAACATTTGCCAAAGCTATCAATGTTAGATGATTTAGTTTTCAGAAAAATGCTTCCAATATTATAATAATTAATCCTTCATCCTTATCCTTAGAATTTATCCTTAGTTTTTAAGTGCTCGGCGGCCCCTGCCGCGGCATGCTCACTACGCTCGCTGCGCTCGCTCCGTTCGCTCGCCTTCGCGCTGTGTGTGGTCACTGTTGAACCTAACCTAACCAATTTACCTGGTTAACCTGGGTAACCTATATAATAAGACTTATATAGTATTGTGGTAAATGAAAAAGGTTTAAAAGAGACTTCGGCCAACAGTAAAAAGTTATTATGAACTAAAAATATGTCAAATGATACATTAGCAAAAGAAATGTCGGTCTATAATTTACGGCCAATTGAAATTCTGTCAAGTAAATTACGGACAAGTAATCGGTTACCTGTTTCCAAAAATAAAAAGAAGGTCAACCGGAGGAAGGAGAAGGTAACTGAGGAACCTCAGGATTTTTTGGAATTCAGGCATGGATTTAAACCACTTTGTTTAGTTGTGTGGAAAAACATGGTGAGCAAACCTGAACAATCAGGTTAACTGGATGTGTTCTTCTGACTGACATATTAAAAAGGGTGTTCACAGACAGACAGACGGACGGACAACAAAGTGATCCTATAAGAGTTCCGTTTTTTTCTTTCGAGGTACGTTTCGAGGAACCCTAAAAATGGTCTGGTTTCCTTTTTAAAGGGTATATCATGTCATCCTGTTGCAGTTCGCTGCAGGATGTAAGCCAAATAAAGAGCACGATCTCCTCCCAATTTAGAACAATCAGGTTACCTGGAGGTGTTCTTCGACTGACATAGGTTACCTAGATGTGTTCTTCGACTGACATAGGTTACCTGGAAGTGTTCCTCGACTGACATAATCCAAAAATGGTTTGGTTTACTTGTCTAAACGGTTCATCATGTCAGCCTATTGCAGTCCACAGCTGGACGTAAGCACACAAAGAGCACGATCTCCTACGAGCACGAGCTACTGCCAGCCATCTTCCCAAGGTGGTCGGTCCACTGAGCTGGGGGGCATTCTACGTTTGCCAAGGCGTGTTCTCCACTCGATAATCCTTTTACTCCACCTTTCATCGGCTCTGTGACTTACGCACTTTAACTTGCTACATTTTAGAACTGTGTCCATTAATTTGGTCTTCTGCCGGATAACCTCGTTTTGGATTTAAGGGTCACCGAGGTCTATAAATGGCAATCACTCCAAATGTAATAAGCAGGTCTTCTGCATCTAGGATCATGGTCAAGTGTATCCCTAACAGATAGCCTTGACGAAGCGCTAAAAGTACCAATTGCAGTCAGTTTTTTACACCAGAATGATATGTAACTACATAACCACTTACCAACATCTAAGCCTTCTTTTAGAGCCCACTCTCCAATAGAAGTTGCCCAGTTGCCTCTATGTAGCTGAGGGAAGCAGGAGCCCCTGGTGACGTTGCCATCCAAGCCGATGACGCCGTATTTGGTTTTCACGCCAGAGAGATAGGACGTAGCTGTGCAGGCAGAGTCGGCCACTTGAGCATCGAGGCAGTATGTCTGGGGAAAAACGATTTATTTATATTTTAATGCAGCTAAAGTGATGGTACTGATCCTCAGTACCAAAATTCTAGTCCGGAAAATTTAGGAAATTTTAAACATGATATTTCTTAGGGTTTTCGTAATTTGATAAAGGTATTGTACAGAAAAGTTTTGAAAACCAAGTGCCTTAGTCATATAAATCTCTATAAGGCAGCATTTCGTCAAATCGTGCTAATAATTTGTTATACAAAACATCTTTGATGTTTTAATTCCATTTTGTTTAGAGAACACATAGTGTCTAGACACACCTAATATGGGATTTAAGATCCTATTAATCAATTTATATACACACTTTAAGAAATAAAATAAATGTATTTATTCAGAAGAAGAAGAATCAATGTCCGCAATTAAATCTATTTTTTTTTGCAAAATCTCAAATATATTAAAAAATTTTTGGTTACGCATTGAGATGGAAAATTTAGTAATTTTAAGTTAAAGCCGAACTAAAACTTCACCGTATCTGTCCTACAATTGAATATGGCATTGAAGTCACTCGATAAACTATGAGTCAAAATATACTTCTAAACAGCGCACCTATTTCTTTATTTATTCTAATGATAGTTACATTTTAAACAACCATTTTCCTGTACGTGTCACGAGTAATAGTTCATCTGTCTCTACAGTTCATGATTTTCTTTGCAGCCTTTGGCAGTCTTCACAACCTTGGTCATGAATACGGACAGACTGACAATCAAGCAGTAGATAATTTCCTATTTCCTTCCTCGCATTGTGGTATTGTTGACAAATACCCATATCGCTTCGTAAGCGACACTGTTAAGTAGTTTACTCCTTAAGAGCCCACTTGAAATGTAATTTATTACAGCGTATGCAGATTTCCTCAAGTTTATGATAAGTTTTTATTTTATTTTAATCTACCTAATTAAATAGGAAAAGATATAGCCTGGGTGTGTAGTTGTTATCTCGTAACTTGTAAAACAAGGATGTTGATTCAATACTTTGACACTACGAGAATTGGTCTGCTGCCAGGTGCATATTTATTTATTTTATTCATCATTTCAGCCATAGGACGTCAACTGCTGAACATAGGCCTCCCCCAATAACTTCCAGATTGGCCGGTTGGAAGCGGCCCGCATCCAGCGGCTTCCTGCAACCTTTACCAGGTCGTCTGTCCACCTTGTAGGTGGAAGTCCTACGCTGCGCTTGCCGGTACGTGGCCTCCATTCCAGAACCTTTGTGCCCCATCGACCGTCAGTTCTACGTGCTATGTGCCCCGCCCACTGCCACTCCAGCTTGCTTATCCGTTGGGCTATGTCAGCAACTTTTGTTCGTTAACGAATCTCCTCATTCCTGATTCGATCTTGCAAAGAAACACCGAGCATAGCCCTTTCCATAGCACGAAACCTTGAGCTTTCTTATGAGGCCCATAGTGAGAGGCCACGTTTCAGTTTCATATGTCATCACTGGTAACACACACACACACTGGTTATTATCATCATCAACATCAGCCCACATCAGTCCATTGCTGGAAACAGGCCTCTCCCGCAGCACGCCACTGATCCCGATCCTCGGCTGTTCTTTTACATCCACTGCCAGAGCCTAGCGTATATCGTCACTTCACCTTAAACGCCCATTATATAATCTTGGCGGGTCTTTTTACATAAATATCACAAACTGTTATAATAAAAAGGTTATTGTTTTAAATGGTTAATTACTGTAGTTTAATATTTTTGTATCTATCTTATTTTTAAATTAGTAATTTCGTTAAAAGAAATTTCAAGATTGTTTTCAAAATTAAAAAAAAAACAAAAAGAAACAACCCTTTGTAAACAAGTACGCACACAACCATTACGCGCATGTATTCATACTAACTACACAGGTGAATTTGAGGACCACTGAATTAGCTTTATATTAAGGGCTGAAAACATCATTCTGTCTCTGTCAACATCATACAAACTGACAACTCTAAGATGATCTCTGTAGTGTGCGCTAATAAAATTTAAACCGGGCAGTTTGTTTAAGAAGGCCAAATTATTTTTTATCATGTTTTCAAAGCCATGTGTCTATGACAAACTTGTTAAATTTAATGGGCGCTGTTAATCCTTAAATAGGTGTCCATTTATGTTATACTTATAAATATTATAACAAAGAAATTATGGCTTTACAAATGCAACGAAAGGACTTAAACGAAGTAAATTTTCTAAAAAAAAAAAAAAAATTGGAACGGAGTTATAATTATGCAAAGTAGTTAGTGTTCGTTTGATATCTTTTTAAAAATATTATCTAGATAAAACAAAGTCGGGTTAGTTACACCATTTATAAGTCAAAAACGGCTGGGCCGAATTTTATGACTTTTTGGATTTGTCTCCGTCCCGAATAGCAGAAAGACTATTAAAACATCTAAAAATTCAAAAAAAAAAACGAGCAACGAGGCACGAGACAGCTAGTAAAATATTAAAACGTTTGTCGTTAGTTTGTACACAATTTATGTATAAAACTAACTT
The DNA here is from genome assembly GCA_963576865.1 of Anania hortulata. Lineage (NCBI taxonomy): Eukaryota > Metazoa > Arthropoda > Insecta > Lepidoptera > Crambidae > Anania > Anania hortulata. The sequence continues at coordinate 17,552,769 of OY756398.1, read as the reverse complement.
GCCGCAAATGGTATATTGTAACTACGCAGTATTAGACACATGAGACACGTGACATAACACTACAACTTTATAAGGATAAACATTGGGGAAGGAAGAAGGAAAAAGGAAGAGAGAAAATAATATACGTAAACCAAGGAGATGTTAAGTTTGGTGGCAAGTTTTGACAACTGCCAGCTGGTCTAGTTGTTCACGCTTCGGACTACAAAGCCAGTGGTCACGTGCTTTATGCTGCTTATTCAGCAGCTCATGAAAATAAGAGCGCCATCTCTCCTTCACCGCGAGGTCCTCGCATAACAGGTTGCCCCCAGGGTCTTTAACACAGCGACAATGGTAAATATCCTGTGCCGCTTTGACTCGGAGCGCGTTAGTTTGTTATGAACAAGTTAGTAACCGACCTAATTATAATGTTGATACGTCTCGCGCATCAGTGCACAAGCGGACTGGCATACGAGATAATGCCATGGAATAAAGAAAATTAAAAACACTCCAGTGATAAGAGTATTAATAACACCTGTGATGATGACATTTCAAAAGTAGAAGCAATTCTTAAAACTTAGGGCCGATTTTTCAATCGACAGATAACTTTATTCGACGAATAAAATTAAAGTTTTGATACAATTTCTATACGAAAACTGTCAAACGTCCAACTTATTCTTTTAATCAAAGTTATCTGGCTACTGAAAAATCGGCCCTTAATCTAATTATCATCGTTTGGATGACAGTTACATTATGTATGTTATTTAATGAATGAATAAAATAATTTATTTTTATTTCATGAAAGTTATAGTAAAGTACATAATCGCCATCTGGACAGTGTTTTCGGTTTTTTAAATTAAACATAGCAAACATAAAACGTAATATTTTAAAGTTTATGATACTTATTACTTCCAAATATAATAAATGGCTAGGGTATATCCATTTAGTTCGATCCATGTCTCTGCATAACTTATTTTAGTGAAACAGCTGTCTCTATAATGAACCTTTTAAAATGTTGGATCTGATGTTGGTAAAAGTTGTTGTATTTAATCTTCTTATAAGGAGGATAATTTTTAACTATGACCTTGTGTTGTTTTTCTTGTTATTTTTACAGGTCCCATTTAAACAGAGTCATAATGACTTTACGAGCGTTGCGGAGGGACTTAACCGGGGTTTATTTTCCTTAACAAAAAACAAAAGGGAGCAGAATTATAATATTGCGAAAAGTGTACTGTTCGTTATCCTTATAAAAATATTGACACAAGTTTTTTACAGTTCCCATATCAATGATGATAATAATAAAGGTTTATTATTATCATCATTATTAGACTTTAGGAAGTCCATTTGGACAATAAAGGCCTCAGCTAGCTATGGCTTGCCGATGGGAGCTTCCGATTATTTTGCTGGCTACCAGAACACGTATTTTTGAAACATTAGAAATTAATCTTAAATTCGAACATGAAAACAATTCATGTTCGAATTTAATTTCTATTGCTTACGATTTTACTCATTTTCGAATCACTCAAATTAAGTATTGCTATTAAAGTTAAATCTTGTAACTATTTTCGTTTTATGTAGAAAATATTTAAAAAAACGGAATGCAATAACCCATTGATTTTTAAAACCGGTAATGAATCACTTAAAACGGAACGTAAATAAAAAGTTTTTATGTTAAATCTCTGTCAAGCATAATTATAATTACTTATCAATGTCATTCTACCGTACTTTCTACTAGTAGAAATCGAAAAACGAGTGGATAGGACCACTTGTAGCAGAATTCACGGAATGCATTTTCAAAAATTTTAGGTAACCGCATGCGAATCTTGTGATTTCGTATTAGGATTGGAGTACGCATGATTCAAAAATACGTCTTCAGAGCTGTGTTGGTGAATCTGCTAGGCTAGGACACGTGTTGCTTAATATTATTATTATTTTGTGTCTTATTGTATTGTACTACATGCAATAAATACTATTTCTATTTAATTTCTACTAACATAGGGTAAGTTAAAAAAAATACTGACATGAATATGGACTGCGATTCTATTGCCCATTTCCATTACTCCCCGCAACCTTGACTCAAAAAATTAAAAATGAAATTCATTTAAATGAAAACAATAACCTGAATATTCATCTGTAACCAACACGCGCCAAAAATCTAATAATAACTCGGGTCTTTAACTTGGATATTAAATTATGCTGTTGTGTGAGATACCACTTACACACACTATCATTAACAATGTTACGATTATTCAAATTAGCCAAGCAAAATTTGTCTTTTATTTTCTCTGTATACCATTTGTTTTATAACTGCCATAATATTCTTTTGTTGTGCCCTAATATTCATAATAAATTGTGCTTGTTCTACACGAGTAGTTGATTATGCAAAAACATTTACTAAAAATCCTATTATCAAAATTTTGTTCTTAAATTATATTATAGCGACTCGGAAATAAAGTTATAATTTTTATAGGACAAAATCTGAGCGATATATCGCAAGACCTCGTCGCGTGCGCATGCGCCTTGATCATGAACGTGACAACGGTGGTCGGTCGTGCGTGTCGTGCACGCAACAGGTGTAATGTGTAAAGTTGAAAGGACTGAATGTTCGTAATAAAAACTCATAGTTAATCATTTTAATAGTTTTAAAAACTATGAAACACACTTACCTATACAGGTTGGTCCAAAAGGTGACCTCAAATTTTTTTTTATATTCATTCTAATCAACTTTAAAAAATAGTTTCTCTACTTTTTATTGTGTTATTATTATGTTATGTCGGTTTTTTTTTGGATCATGATCCTATGATGATGATATGATAATGCGCAACAAGAAGTATGAATTTCTCCAACTGATCATCCAGGGGAAGATTCAAGGACGCCGAAAACCAGGCATAAGACCTCTTGGCTCGAGAATCTTAGACAGTGGTTCGGACTTAGCACCAGGTCCCTGTTCGGGGCAGCAGTGGACAAAGTAAAAATCGCCATGATGATCGCCAACCCCCGGCAGGGGAAGGCACCCTAAGAAGAAGAAGAAGAAGAAACAACTATCAGCTAGCTAAGCCTAACAAAAGTTTACAAAAAATAAGTACCAGTTTTTTTAGTTATTTTCAAAGCTAAGGCTTTCTGAAAGTTTTTGAAATTTTCTAGGAAAATGTGTAACCACTTATATTTTTTTTAAATGCAAAGTTCAAAATTAAGCTTTGACTAGTTTGAACATAAACTACTTATTAACTTTCGGTATTTTTTTCTTAAATCTGATATACCAGGGCTACTATAAATTATGTTACCCGTTGTATCCCTTAAAATTTTATTGACGTCTCCTTTTGGACCACCCTGTATTTATTCTACCTAATGTACCGAACTTATACGGAAAGAAACGAAGTTTTCACAAATAACCTTTGAAGAGTTCCACTACACACCTCCTAGCCCCTATTGCGATGCTATCTGCTAAAACAAAAAAAAAATAAGGAGACATGTTCTGCCCCATATGGGCCAATAATGTTATTATTGACGTTCATAAGTGGCAGTTTTCTGCCCTAAACTGAATAAATGATTTTTTACTTTGACTTTGACTTTGACTATCAAACTATTGTGTTGTCATCAAAATATCACTTATGGAGGTACTTGCAAACTTTGGATACCCCAATAGTTCATCATTTCAGCCATAGGACGTCCACTGCTGAACATAGGCCTCCCCCGTTGACTTCCAGATTGGCGGGTTGGAAGCGGCCTGCATCCAGTGTCTTCCTGCAACCTTTACCAGGTCGTCTGACCACCTTGTGAGTGGACGTCCTACGCTGCACGTCGATTCCTCTGCAGCGAGGCGTAAGACAGGGAGATGTTATATCTCCGAAACTGTTCACCGCTGCATTGGAAGACGCTTTCAAGCTCCTGGAATGGAAAGGATTTGGCATCAACATCAACGGCGAGTACATCACTCACCTTCGGTTTGCCGACGATATTGTGGTCATGGCAGAATCGCTTGAAGACCTCAGCACAATGCTCGATGACCTTACTCGAGTCTCCCAACAAGTAGGCCTGCGAATGAACATGGACAAAACCAAGCTCATGTCGAATGCCCATGTTGCGCCCTACCCAGTATCCGTTGGGAGCTCTACTCTCGAAATTGTTGACAAATATGTCTACTTAGGACAAGTTATCCAGTTGGGTAAATCCAATTTTGATAAGGAGGTCAATCGTCGAATCCAACTCGGCTGGGCAGCGTTCGGGAAACTTCACCACGTCTTCTCGTCCAAAATACCTCAGTGCCTCAAGACGAAAGTCTACAACTAGTGTGTGTTACCAGTGATGACATATGGAACTGAAACGTGGCCTCTCACTATGGGCCTCATAAGAAAGCTCAAGGTCGCACAGCGTGCTATGGAAAGGGCTATGCACCAAGCTCGTTTCCTTGCGAGATCGAATCAGAAATGAAGAGATCCGTAAACGAACAAAAGTCGCTGACATAGCCCAACGGATTAGCAAGCTGAAGTGGCAGTGGGCGGGGCACATAGCACGTAGAACTGATGGCCGATGGGGCAGAAAGGTTCTAGAATGGAGGCCGCGTACCGGCAAGCGCAGCGTAGGACGTCCACCCCAATAGTTAATTAAAGTAATCGCTGACGATTTCAAAACAGTACACGTATAAAGTGGTTTTTAAACTACAATATTAAAATTTGTATCTTTGTCCCTTACAGAACTCTAGTGCGGCCTGAAGATCATCACGCCACTTATGTGAGTAGGTTCCTTTATCATGGAGGTAGGAATCATTTACTAATAGCTGTTTACACGTTACGCACGAAAGATCTAGCTCCGCCTTCCCTGGGAATGTGCTGTGTTTTACGAAGACATCGTCAAAGATGCACGTTCATTGGTATTACTTGTTTATTGGATGCCAAGATATGACCGCGTGAAGATAAAATTTGAATTATTTTGTCGTTTTGCTGGGCTAAGACTTTCAGATGTGCCATGCGGGGAATATTCCCCATGCAAGTAACACTACTCGCATAGGGAATGCTTCCGGGGACGGCACATATCCATCTGAGAGGGGATCAGAGCACCTATCCTATAGAGTACAAAAGACACAATTATTCCGCCATTATTTAATCTGTTTTTATTTTAATGAACTTAATCCCGCTCTATAAGCAGAGCAGTGATTCTGCAAATGTCGAGTGATTCTTGATAAAGTGTTCACAATAAATAACGGGTGTTTAGTTTTCATTGCTTCTCTTGGATTGAGTGAAGGCTACTCTTCCCGTAGAACCAGGTTTCAATACGCTATCGGGTCTAAAGCAAGTTGTCTTGAGACAAGTCACTTGACACTCGATGCGGCGTTGAATACAATGATATTTCAATAGTTTCAGATCTTTATCACTTCACCAAACATTAAAACACAAACTACACCAAACTTGCACTCTAAAGCTCTTTAAATAATAAATAAAAACCATTAAAATAGATCGACCATGCTTTTCGTTCGACTACCGAATTTTGTTCCCTACCGAATAATCGCACAGTTTTGGTACGGGCGAGACTTCACAGGACTTGTCAGTTTATACTAAATGTACAATCGGCCAAGAAAGTGTCTTACCACCCTAAGGTTGAAAATCATTCGTGCGTCATAGAACAACAGAGTTGATTTTTCTATGCAAAATTATTCTGACAGCTAAATATAACGGTAAACAGAGGATTAGTCCTCTCTTTATTATATTACGTCAAAAACCTTATCGCTATATTACTGACACATTAAATTTTGTCAAAACTGGTAGACCACTTTCTTGGCTGTACCGTACCTAAGTAAAAAATCACTGACATGTTTCGGAGATAGATGGTATGTATTGCTGCTCTATGGGGTATGTGCTTGATAGAGGGGGGACCGAATATTGAAAGTAATTTCATCAAAAGCCATTTCTCCACCGCCATATTATCATCGAAGATCCATTTCATCGATGGGTTATTTCACCGATGGGTCATCTGACTACCCGATTTGTGTGAGTGTCACGAAAATTCGCCTAGATTGTAAATATCCCAAGTTCTATTTTAGGGTTATGGTCAATTCAGAAAACGATCTAAAATGACTCGAGTATATAGGATGTGACTAACCGATTTGTGTTGTGTCACGAAAATTCGCCTTGAACGCAAAGGGTTCAGGGTTCGATTCCCAGGTGGGGTCAATCCAGAAAAAGGCATTTTCTAAATTGGCTTGAGTCTAGGTCTTTGTCTAGTATATCCTAGTCTTTTTCTGGCACAAATTCGTTGTCTAGCAACACAATTAAAGGGGTTAGTTTCTTAATTCGCATTGGTGTGTTGCCTGGGTACATAATAATACTCTTGTGTTACAAAATATGCCGCCGGAAGCGTAAAAACGCTTTTCTGTGCAAACCGAATACCACACAGCTGGAGTCGCAACAACTGTTCGTCTTTCATAAATAAGAGTGTTAAGGAAAGGAATACAAAAAAGCGCCAAGGTAAAAACGTCACAAAAACACCAGTTATCCTTGTTGAAGCGTCTCGTCTGGTTTTGTATTGCGTCAGTCTTAATTTGCAATAATCACATTTCACTGATATATGCGAGGACTGACGAAATTGCGTAATTTCTTATCACTATGGAATTAGAAAGTTATAGAGATCAGCATTGACTAAATAACTAATTTTGGACCTTATTTGTTAATGATTTAAATACAATATTCTAATGCATCTAGAACTAGTACGAACGACCGATGATCCGCGACAGATAAACGGTTATTCAGAACATAATAAGTAAAAAAAATCGTTTATGTAACATTTTACGATCACACCACAATGCAAAGTGAGATCAACTTTGAGAATATGAGGTTAGAGTTTAAATTCGATTAAAGTAAGTAGTTTAGTGACAACAATGTTATCCGATTAGATTTTTTGTACCGAAATCTGGTACAATCGGTTAACGGACTTTACTGAATAATAGTGAGTTCCTTCCTTATTTACTTTTTGGTTTTTAAAATAAAAAACTTTAGGACAAATAAGTCAAAAAAACATTTTACTAACAACAGTTTGTATTTAATCGTGTAATCATCAGTTATTGTCACATATGTAAAAAAAAGTTAAAACTTTAATTGTGTGGGTAAAGGTTTGCAAGGTAACACAAAGATGTTAATTCCTGACCTTATTACAATGCCGAGCATATTTAATTATACAAGTATACAAGCAGGTAAAAATCATATTTTAAACGTGGTGAGGTTAATATTTTCATTTATTCATTCATAAAGAAAGAAAGATATATAAATGGATTAAAAAAAATACCGTTAATTACCTTAGTGCTTATTGCGCCTAAATTCTTTCCGAGTTGTTTATTGGAAAACTTCACATACATTGCTCTGATCCTAAGATAAGTAGCCAAAGCACTTGTGTTACAGAAATCAGAAACAACGACGGTACCACATTTGACGAATTGAACCCTATACCTCAGAGATAGCGACACCAAGTCCGGTATGCTCGCCTTTCGGCTACGGAGGTTAAATAAATAATAACTTACCCTTGCCAACCCTGCAATGGGGAACCTTTCAAACTCCAGCACGTTCTCTTCTCCAAGGCCCCGTTCCATCTGCCCAGCAAACGTCCTCGCCGCCATGATGGTAGCCACCGACATCCCGTCTCCAATGAACATGATACCATTCTTAGCCTTATTTGTGTTTGGTGTCTCCTCCAACTTAGCCTTCAAGGTTGTGGCTGCCGCCTTCTTCCAGTAAGACCCATGCTTCTCTTCTGCTGGAATATATGACGGGTTCATGATCGTGTCCAAAACCTTCTTCGGTTTGGGTGTGGACACGATCTCTTCTGTAAAGATAATGTTTGTAAGTACTGCGCCCATTTTGTATAGACTGGTGATTTGTTAGACATTTGACTATTATGGTTCAGGTTAGGTTTTGATCGCAATTTATTTTTATTAACTCTGTTAGCTGGTGCATACGAGACTCAGTAATAGGTTTAATGTTATGCCCACGAATCTGTCCTGTTAGTAAGTTGATACAGACAAAAGAAAATAATGGTTTGTGTTTTTATTAAAAGTAGGTAAAGACGTTTGCTCCGTAAAGACCGAGTGCTAAATTACTTTTTGGAAAAATAACACCAAATTTGAATTCTATTTCGAAAAATAAAAATACTAATTCATTCCTCGTACTAAGGCTCAGTTTAGCCATTCAGCGAGGAAACGCTGCCAGTATACTCGCCTCCTTGCCTCGCGGACACGCTTTTATTTTTGAGTAAATAGTTTATTTAAAGTTTTCTTTTATTACGCTTTTGTATACAGGGTTACTTTGCAAAATGGTGCCAAATAAAAAAAAAAAGATCTAGGGAACGATATAAAGAAGCGTCTTAATCGTTATTATTTTTAATAAACGTATGTTACGAAAAAAATACTTGAAAATATCCGAAAATAAAGTCAATAGAGAGACTACGAAAGCCGCGCGGTCGTTCATCAGGCGAGCCAGCAAGGTACGGCAGCCAGCAAGGACCTTACGCAGTGCACAAACGGTGCAATTTTTTTTATGAATGAGTTAAATTATACACGCGTAAGATTTTTATCAGCATATACAAATAATTAAATATGAAAAAAAAAGATTTTTGCATAGTTCGATTAAGTTACTAATTCTGAGCCACTCCTAAAGATTTGGCACTCCTTTGCAATGTAACACTGTATACAAAAATTTAAGGAGGTATTACAAATCTAGACCCATCGAAGTAAAGTTGCAGACAATTAAGAGAAAATAGAGTGCAGTATTAACCTTAAAAAACATCACAATGAATACGAAAATTTAAAAAGTACCTAGGAACAGTATAAAGAAAAAAAAGAAGGACTGTTGATTTGTTAAAAAAATGCTAACGTAATAATAACTCGGCCTGTAAAACCAAAATAAATATTAAAGATTTCCAGCGGGCCGTAGGTTCCTATTTTATACAATTCGATTTATAACATTCCTAATAAAGGTTTCATTTAATCCTGGTTCATTAAGCCATTATCCAATACATAATTTACACAATCAACATTTGGTTCGATTGAGTAAACTATAAAATATATTAAGTAAAATATAAAAAAAACATAAAAACGTACGAAACGAATAAATTATCTAAGTGTACGTGTTAAAGTTCTGTTTCTTGTGTTATTTTTTTTTAATCTAAAACAGTGTTTATATTCATTTAGTAACTGTTTTAGTTGTAATAATTTGTAGTTTGTTAACTTATCCTTGTTTTGACAATTGACAAACATTGTTATCCAAGGTAAAATACTTTTCAACATAAGGATCTTCCGGAAAAGGTGAACCGTTAAAATATCGCGTTGCATGATAACTTGTACCGCTAATGAAGTGAGGTCACTGGTTCAGTGAACTTGGTCTTGGATAGGTTAAAAGTACTGAAAGGACTCAATACTGTTTGTTGTGAAATAGGTGTTCCATTTATCATAAGCACATTTTGTTTACAAATACCTACGTGTATGCCAAAAGACGATTCTGACTGTGAACTTTCAGCGATATGATAGTTCTGCTTTTTGTAATTGTGGATATTAAATGTATGTCTAAAGATGATTCTGGCTTACAAAATTATGAGTTTTGAATGTCTGATAACTGAGTGAATTACAAATTATTTTCTGCGAAATTAAGTTGATGCCATTTGATGATATGTATTAATAATATTATGACATTAAAGGTTCTGCGATAAAAAGTAGACCCCGTAAAGACGTATGACATTTAAACATAATTAAGCCCGATCACAAAATGATAATTAAAATTTAGAATTTGGAAATTATTGCAAAATGATCCTTGACATCTAGGTACCGATTAAGATTGTTTAATCTTTTGCCTACTCTTCGACCATCAGGTTTTAATTTTATTATCCTGACCCGACAGCCTTGTTTCCAATTTTGTCTGAACCTCCTGAGGTTATTTATGCATAATAAATTACATCATTATAATATTGTCTGCAAATCAAGTTATTGTTATATAACAAAAACTTGATTTGCACTGCAAAATCAAGATTTTTATCAGATCAAAATAATAATTTCTAATTTCTGGCTAGAAAGTATTTGTAATTAATTACATATTAAATAAATTCAGGCATTTAAAAAATCCTTATGAAAAAAGGATGTTGTAAAGTAGACGATTATTTAAACGACAAGAGTGCATGGACTAAACCTGCTTAGCTCGCACTTACTACATGTCTTGTAACTGTATTTCCTGTGAAAAAGGCTGACAAAGGTGACTGAGTTTGTTGCACCGTTTCTACTCATCACCAGCTAATATGTAGTCCCGAAGCGGTGTTAGGGTAAAGCTATATTTAAGGAAGTGTATAAGTGCCCGGATGAGGGCCTATACACTGAATAAATGAGTATTATTGAGTACTAGCTGTTGCCCGCGACATCGTTTGCGTGGTATTTAGTTTGGTAACTTTCTTATTTTTTTCTTTTAAAAAAACCTTCCCCTGACAGTAATTAGCACAACAAAAAAAGAATTAGCGAAATTGTTCCATCCGTTCACGCGTGATGCGATAACCAAGGGAAAAAGAGAATCATTTTTATATAATAGATTAAAGCATAATTGAGTTATTGATTTTATTAGAACTTATTTTAAAATTTTCAGAATCGTGAAGATCACAAAGTTACAACAATACTAATTCTGATTATTTATAGGTATAGTCACGTGATGCAATACTTCGTAATTTATTGCATTGTTAAAAGGTTTGAAAGTTTAAAAGATCTAAGTATATATTTATGTTCGGGACTGTATACAATATTATTATAAGATTAAACGAACTTACCTTAAGTGAAGTTCAATCTTAATTATACGCAGCTGATTGTTTGAGATATATTTACGAGTAGTACCGATGTTCTACAACAGCGTCGGGTCACAAATGTTTTAAAGCTGTAAAAGAAAAAACATTTATCCCTGCAAATGGCAACATTTGTTGGTAATGTCATTACGTTTAAAGACAGCCTTATGAGCAACCCTCTAATATACTGGGATAATACAAAGTATTAGTGGGTGGGTTTTTGGGACTGTTATATCTCAAACAATCAGCTGCGTATAATTAAGATTGAACTTCACTTAAGGTAAGTTCGTTTAATCTTATAATTATACTTGCTGATTGTTTGAGATATATTTACGAGTAGATGTTTGAAGTTCGGTTGCGAATAAGTTGCTTATTAGTTTAGAAAATGCAAAAAACATTTTGAAAACTAAGTACAATCCGGAGACGTTTGATGGCAAATCAAAACAAAAAAGGTACTTATATTTAATCATATCTTTTATGTTTAGTGCTAAGGTTGAGTAACTAATGAATTCACGTAGAATGTCTGAAATTCTGAATGCGTCAAGAGTAAAATTACGTTCCATTTAGGTCTCACATAATATATTGCACAAGCCAGGCCACAAAATAATAACTAGTCTATTACGATAGTGTTACATCACACTTTTTTTTTTTTTTTTTGTAAATATATTTTTATTTTATTATCTGATTATAACAACAATGTCCATTGTTAGCCAATTCCATAATTGAGTGATTAAACATCGAAAACAATTGTTCCTGAAGACCGGTTGTAAGACAAATATGTTGTTATAAGTACTGTAAATACTTATTTCAATAAAGTGTTCTAACAAAAAGAAAACAAATAAAAAGATTAAAATGAATATAACTAAAGGAGAGTATCTTATAAAAAAAAAAATGCAGGTGCGCAATCATAATATCTTAGCGTATGATTACAATTAATATTTTTACTAAAGGTGGCAATAATGATTAAAAATATTTATACTTTAAATGATAAAAGTCTTTGACTGCCACAAACTAGACACAATAGAAAATCTATTGTTTGCGGCTCCGCGTAGCGCTCAACGTGTTAACAATCAATTATTATATTCTTTTATTTTTTATCTCAGCTAAGGCCGGTAATCTATAGAATCAGTACGGGAAATTCCAAGTAACTGACCTATGTAATTAAGTTGGCATATTTGTTATTGTTGAGGGTTCATCCTGTAAAGTTTTTTTTTTTTTTTTTTTTTTTTTAAATTGGGTAAAAACATCAATCGTTATGCATTGTGCAACTTTTAATCTAGTCACTTAATGAATGGGTGACCGTGGTCAAACAACTTCAAGTTTAATCAATTTAGTCACTTATTGGATCAACCTCAGGTTTGGTCACTAAATGGATGGGTGACCGGGGTTCTAGAAACCTCAATTTTTGTCACAAATGTACGGATGACCATAGTTAAGATACATCCTTATTGCTACCGAATGTTAATATTATGGAAATAATATTGCATAATTTGGTTGAAAATATCGATTGAATTCAATACGGTAGCTTATGCTTTATATTTAGCAAGATAGAGCGTATAATCGGATCATAAAACCAAATATTTTATCAGTTGATAATATTGTAAACTAACAGAAAAAAATTTTCTTTAACAGATTCAGTTATAGCTTTATTTGAATGCAGCAATGTAGGCATAATTTTCATAAATGTAACATTAAGTTATAATGTGAAAGAATGTGTTAATTTTTAAAAATTTTTTTTTTTTTTTTTTTTTTTTTTTATTTATTTATATTTTTTTTTTTTTTTTTTTTTTTTCTATGGTAGACAATATTATTGAATACGATAAATGTATTTATCAGTTCGACTTATCTGTTATAACTCTATATTGCCCATCTCTTATTTTTATTGACAGTTATTGGGCAGTCAACGGGTTAAGTGTTTACCAACAGGGAATGGTTCTATCTGAGACATGTTTCTACATGTACAGGTTAATTATGGTATCTACTAAAATGTCTGGTTACTAGGCTTTGTTTTTGGAATTTACTTCCATATTTTTTATTTATACCTAATTGATTTAAATTAAGTTTTCTACATGAATTAATTATTTGAAGTACAATTATTCTTAATGTATTATTTTCCATCACACATTATTGTCAAGATTGTCATCTTTAGTAATTAGTAATTACAAGAATACTTTGTTCAGAAATTTAGTTTCAATATGTCATATTTAAGGAAATTCAAGCCCTGGCATTATGTAATTTTTATCAGGACAACAGGTATTAGACTGTTCCTGTTTTAGTGACTTAAATGAAATAAAAGTAATCTCTAAGATTATATTTAAGGTGATATACCAATAAGTACATATGTAGGGGTACCTACTATGTTCTTATTGTGAATTTATCTATTCCTAATTTTGAGAAATGTCTGCCTTAATGGTAATTTAAAAGGGATATTTCAATTTTAAGAAATTGAATAGGTATAATGATTTTGTTAGATTATGATCAGAACTTTTAAGTGATTGGAAGCAGTTCCTTAGCATGTGATCATGTGATGGGATCTTAGCATGTGATGGGTCACAGCGTTATTTTATTTTATTATCATAAATATATAAAAAACAAAAGATCTATTGAAATGACTAAATTAGTATTAGGTAAATGATCATCACATAGCCTTTATGTTTATTCAGCGGTTACAGAAGTCTACCTTAATAAGGTTTTATTACATAAATTTTTTATAGTCCTCAATTAATCATAACAAGATATTCAGAAGAAGGTCAGCCAAAGAAAAGATGGTTCCACACATATAGCTTGGGCTCGACTGGAAAAAGACTCAGCACAAAAGGCTTAATAAATAATAAATAAATAGTTATATACATATTACTAATCTTACAGACTTTTGTCCATCTTATACTTATTTCATATCGTTATGATGGAGGACTGAACAATCAAGCGTTCCCAATAGTTTTAAAATGTATCTTATTTTGAATAATGGTACTTATGTAAGTACATATTTATAAATAGGTATTCTTAGTACATTACATTGTTTACCACAATGAAGTAAAGGAAAGGAATCTGGAATATCTAGGTTATTATTTAATTAAATAATGTAAGCCTAATATTTTAAGGGTTTTTATGGTACTTCCATAACACCTTTACTTTTCAATTTGTTTGTGGCATTAACTTTGGATTAGGGTTAATAAATTTTAACCTTAAGGATTTCTATGCAAAAATTCTTTGACATGAAGTATATGCTGATAAGATGGCATCTGATTTGTCACAAGCTGGATTTTATAAACGTTGTCTTGTCAAAATCCTTGTTTCACTGCAATTTTGCAGGACTATTTATTTCTTCCAAGAATTGCATAAGTGCAATAATACCTTTAAATACTAATTAATTAGTAAAAGATTGGGTTAGTTATATAATTTCTTGATAAATTATTCAGTAGTGCAACTTCATTATCTGACTATGGTAAAAACCAAGAAAGGGTTATTTTGGAGTTTTGAACCAAACAATGGATTCATTAGCGCAATGGCTAAGACTTTATAATAGAGATTTGTGATTAATAAGATGGCCAGTAAAGTAATCCAAAGCTTTGATAAGTAAGTATCTGTATCTCTATTGTAACCTTCTTTCTTGAGGTAAAGGTCTTTTCACAATAATTCCGGTTTGAATTTTCTATCTCCATCCAATTCCTTCCGCTTCCAACCGGCCAATCTGGAAGTCAATGGTCAAGGCCTATGTTCAGCAGTGGACGTCCTATGGCTGAAATGATGATGATGATCCAATTCCTTAGGAACTGGTTAAAACCATCTTTGTTTATTTGTAATAGTATTTATCAGATATTAGCACTATTGTCTGACAATAATAATATTATAGTGTTGTGTTGATTTTGTACAATTGGTTTTACAATTTTATATAGTATTGTTTCATACTGTCATCACATCAGCTTACAGTGCAAGATTTCAAATAATTTGTTTGATTTTTCATTTGTTATATATGTAATATAACACTAATTGCATAGCAATAGGTTAGTTAATATAACAAGTGAGCCTGCTTGTTTGTCCATAATTTCTTTTTATTCTCTTAGTATATTAGCGCTTGTTTAATTATGAGTGAGCCTGCCCATTTCTATATACTGTCTATTTGCTTAGTAACAGTAGGACTTGGTGTTTAAAAATGAGTGATCCTGCTCATTTGTCCATACTTTGTTGTCTCATGATAGTAGCGCTAGTTGATTGAAATTGAGTGAGTATGCTTGTCTGTCCATACTATTCTATCCACTTGGTGGTAGCGTTAGACATCTAATATTTTTGTGTACTTGTTCAAATTTAATTTTCATGGTATTGCAACATATACTGTCATACTGTCTTCCCGCTTTGTGAAAGCGCTTAATGTCAGGTCATTAGTGCACCGGCTCAATTTTTAGTTTTCCTGGTATTGCAACATACTGTCTATCCGCACTGTGATAGCGCTAGATGGCAATTAATTGGTGCACTGGATCAATTTCCATTTTCATGGTATAGCAACATACTGTCTATCCGATAAGTGATAGAGCTAGATGTCAAATAATGGGTGCATTGGCTCAATTTTCATGGTATTGTCTATTGCCCATTATGTATATACTACCCAGGCGTTTGAAGTTTATTTCAGTAGGTAATTTGTAAAGTTTTCTCAACACCCAGCCATTGCGTTTCCACTTCAATTTCATTGATATAGACTGAAGCCTGAGGAGGCTGCTTCAATATTTGAGTTTCCATACTTGTGTCATGGTTTCTTCATCTTGCTGTTTTCTAAATTTCTTAAGTTTTCCTTATTTTCATAAATTGTATTACTAGGTATCTTCAGTTTTGGGGCGAACTGGAGCTTAAACTTGATAGCTCTGTATTTCATTCTCAACTTCTATTAAGTTTTTTAGAAGAAAAAGTAACAAGATTATAATTTAAAAATGACTTTTAGGTTAGATTCTATCAATCAATTATACGTTAGGTACCTAAGTAATTCCTCCATAGGAGAATATCTATAATTCACAAAAGGAAGTAAAGTATTTGAATGTACATACCTGTAACTGGAACTAATGAATATATAAGTTGATTCCATTAATATAGCGTTAAAAAACAAACCATAACCGCGCCTGATTATGGCGCTCATCCCTTGTTGATTTTTGGCTGAAATTCACTATAAACCTTATTGTAAACACAATCCACATAGAGAACTGTATAATAGCATTCTAAACACTAACTTTTAAGCTACAAATAGAGTAAATAATAGTTATTTTACACATTTTATTGCAAGGACTACGTGCCCGCGCTGTCACAAACAATCGTAATGACATTACCAACAAATGTTGCCATTTGCAGGGATAAATGTTTTTTCTTTTACAGCTTTAAAACATTTGTGACCCGACGCTGTTGTAGAACATCGGTACTACTCGTAAATATATCTCAAACAATCAGCAAGTATAATTTTATCTGGTGTCTTTACCTCATGCCAGTTAAACACGACACTTTTTATTATTTCTTTGACTTATAACGTCAAACTTGAAATAACGAATGGACTTGGAATGTGATACATTTATCTAACATTCGGAGTGACTGTTATACAAACACAATTCTTTATCTATATAATAGCTTAAATATAAAGTGACTATATCTCTAACTAAAGGTTGCTTGTACCTTCGTGAGGGCAGCGTTTTGGTAGAGATGAAAGTTAAGCAACCCACGCCACGGTTGTGAATGGATGGGTATATTTAGTGACATTTATTAAAAGCATCTCTGTCAGAAGGCACGATAAAAGTTAGTCCCGAATAATATCGCTTGTTACTAGTTGTCATTACCCAGAGGTCTTACAACAATCCACCATCAAACCGTAATGGGCCTGGGTGGTGGAGTTTGACCCAAACCACCTTATGCTAAGGACCGTGATCTGCAGTGGGATCTCTGATGCACACGTACAGTTACCACTATTTGTCTTCACATGATTTTTTACATCAAATTGTACCTATAAATTTAGTCATTGTAGTTGATATTAATGACTCAATTACCACACAAACGTTCTTAATGGGATTTAAACATTCAACTTGATTTTTAACATTAACAAGTCTATGTAAATCGTTAATTATACAGTAAGTTTTTTTTGACAAAATCCACAGCTCTATACATAAAAAATAAATTTTCAATCAATTTAATACGGTTCTTACTACTATTATAAAAACAAGAAATATTGTAGTACATTGAAATAAAATGAAAACAAAATTAAACAAACGCGCTTTATGTATGTCTCATTGCATTGAAACACATTTAAAAAAAAATATTCTGCGATTCGTCCGATCGAGGTTTTTATTCATTTCTATACTAAACTTCTACAAAGTAAAATCAGCAAGCAATATTTATAAGAAAAATAGTAATAAAAATTAAATGCACTTGAAACGGCCTTTACGTATAAGATCAGAATTCCCATGCAAGCATTTAAAATAAATAATTTTAATTTAATGAGCCGGGTCACTTTTGGCCCGTGAACTCGTACTGCCGCACTCAGAGACGTAACTTAACTTAAGGCAACGTGTAAGGCAAGTGACCTTGAGCATTTATCGGCGACTTGCGCGACATCCATTGTTCCATTACGTGCCTAAGATAGTACAAATGATTTTCCATCCTCTGCGCTCCTGTGCAAATAGATTATCATTGCAAGAAAAATATCCGCTCATGGAAAAGTAGGCGCTAAGAGTAAAATCCATTAAAATCATTTTTGCTAAAAAATTTCTTTAGCCTAAAGGCACGAATGTTACAAATAACTCAATCAACTTTCAAACTTACAAATGTGTACAAGATCGCGGTATTCGCGGTACTTTGAAATATTTCGTTTCGTTTCGTTGTTTAAAGAACATATAAGTTACATGCTATATTAATTTCCACATCCTATATCCAGTGTTTTCACCAGAAAACTTGTGGAAAAACACCTCTTTTACGTATATTCTCCTTACCCTGCGCCTTAAATGGATACTTAAGAAAAACCTGTGGTACTAAAGTCGATACGGAAAGAGACAATTTATTGTTGAATGAACAAAAATATTAATAAACACTTTATTGTTAATTGGCGTTTCTGAGTGCGGCTTTTAGAGAGTACAAATAATACTAATATGATTTATTATATTAACATCAATTTTACTTTAACTAAGAATATACCTTTGCTAAGAAATACAGATATAGCTGCACTATACAGGGTTATTTTTCAACCGACTTCAAAAAGATCGTCAACAACCCCCTTGGTTAAGCCATCAACAACCCCTTAAATCTGATGCTCAAATAATATATACTGACGACCTCCGTAGCCGAGAGGCGAGCGTACCGGACTTGATGTCGCTATCTCTGAGGTCCCGGGCTCGATTCCCGGTCGGTCAATGTAGAAAAATAACTTTTCTATATTGTCTCGGGTCTAGGTGTTGTGGTACCGTCGTTGTTTCTGATTTCTGTAACACAAGTGCTTAAGCTACTTATCACAGGATCAGGGCAATGTATGTGATGTTGTTGTTGTGATGTTGTCCAAATAAACCACTTATTATAAAATGATGAAAATGAAAATATTTTATTCATTGTAATAGAAAAAAACATAACAATACAGAGGCAGAACTACTCCTTTAAAGAGTTGGAGACACTTATTGTGCCAGGAGAGGCCACTCTCCCATATCGTATTAGGGGTGATAAAGTATACAATAAATAATGATATGATATTAAAACAACATTTACAAAAGTCGTGTGTTTCTGTGTGTGTGTGTGTTTGTGTGTGCGCGTGTGTGTGCGTGTGCGTCTGTGTGTGCGCGTTATAATATATTATAGTACTGCTTCTTCTCGGCACAATTTTGACTTTTTGAGTAGTCTAATAAAAAATATTCACTGCTTCATACAAAGTCAGCTGGTCGGCGACTTAGTAAGGGGAAGTGATTTTTTTTATTAATTTTATAATTAATTTAATTTATTTAGTAATTTCGATGTTGATCCTGTATAAGTTGTTGTATTTAGGCACTAGAATCAGACCCTAGGGGATTGTTGACGTTTTATAAATAATTCTGTATAACTTTTATGAAAAGCTAAAATACTAGGGTATTTTTTGGGGTATTATTTAGGCACTAGAATCAGACCCTAGGGGATTGTTGACGTTTTATAAATAATCCAGTATAACTTTGATGAAAAAATACTAGGGTATTTTTTGGGGTATTATTTGCTAGGGCAAAGCAGGGACTAATAAAGTTATATGCGATAACTTAAAATAATTGAAGGTTCACACCTACTCTCAGAGCAATGCATGTCTCTAGGTACAGACAACAGCTCGTCAATCTACCACAAATCGTCAAATTTTCTCAATGATATTAAGACGACTCTACATGGCGGACTTAAAGTTGAAAATCTGTTTAATGACCTTTAACTTTTTAACGGTTGACCTGCCGTTGACTGCACAGTAACTTTTCTTTACTTCATTAAGGAACTCAAACGACCGCGACAGAGGTAGAAGAACCAAAAACAAATTTTGGAAAATACATCATTAATACTAAATTTTTAAATGAAATAATACTTGAATACCCAATTAAATAATCATGCATATACCAAATTCCAAGAATGCAATGTGGAATGGATTATCCATCAATTGGCTAATTTGATTGGCTTTTGTAATCTAATGATACCTACTTAGTTTATATAGCCGTACGTAAATCAAATAAATTTGTTGTCCAAGATATTTGCACCAACTAAACAGAAGTTCATATTATAATATCGGCGATCGACAACTTTTACTACGAACGCAGCGACTAGGGATTTTAAGGCAGGGCGCAAACGTGGACACTTTTGTGTCTTGTGTCAGACACAAGCTACCGATGAATATTTGATTTCTATAGAACCAGTATGAAATCATCCAATCTCTGCGCATACGTAAACATTTTTGCTTCCACTTAACACATACTCATGACGATCAAAAAGTGTTTGGTGGCAGTAACTAGAAACTAAAAGTTGTCAGTTGAAGACACAAGCAACATTAACCCGAAGCAGTGGTAGGGTAAAAAAAAAAATATGTCGTCTAAAAAAGCTTAGTTTAGGCCTATTTATAGAAATAAATTGGTTTTATTGTTTTAAGTTATAGGTACTTATCAGAAAGTCCAGCCTGAGCGCTTGACGATTTTGTGGCAGTCAGCGATGTTAATGTGTATTAGACAAGCAAGTGTCTTTGTAGCCGAGAAGCGACTACGCCGGACTTAGTGTCACCGTTGAGGTCCCGAGTTGTATGAAGATTAACTTCTGATACCCATAACTATTATTTATGCTGTGGTTGCGGGTTCAAATCCCGTAAGGGGCACGTGTTCGCACTGTCAAGGGCTTATACAACTAAATTAGCTCATGGTAGGTTGAGCTGACAAAAAAATACATATTCCCTATTCAGATGAAAGTATAACTAGAGTATAGTCCAGTGTCAATTGAAAAGAATTGTGGTTTTCGTTATGTAAGGTTTATTAGGCGGACTGTACCTGATTCATAGGTGTCATATTATGATAATGTATTTAGTACGTCAATAATTTTATTAGTAACCATAATACGAGGTCTGCTTAGTTTGGGGCTAGATAATAATAGGGTGGGTTGTTTACACCATTCTTAAATATTTCTTAGACAACATTTATTAAAACTGTCATATTATTTTAGGCCTAATAACCAGGTACATTATAAATAATTTGAAGAATTTGATTTTCAATTGTTTCAAAATCAATAAAAAGTTAGTCCGATGAGTTAGGTAAACAGTGACATCATAGTTTGCTACTTACCATATAAATTATATGGAAGAGTAGCGTTACGAAGGTTTTTTTTACAAAGTATGTCAATTGATTAGTGGTGGTGGTGGTGGTTGGTGTAAAATACCGTATTGATTTGATTATCAAAAAAGGAGCTAGGTATATTGCACTATTACCTTATACCCGGGTTTACCAACAGTATTAACACTATTTCCTAATAGATATACATTTAGAACTAATCACGTCCAGCACTTGTCGTAATTCTTGATAGTCACGTTTTAAAAGTAAATGTTATTATCGCATTATATTGCTAAGCTGATAAAGGTAATGTCAAAACATGTAATTTGTCATATTTTTCCGTTTTTTTTTTAATTTTTAGGGTTCCGCAAATTGTTGTATTTATCCAGATTATTTGGTCCTATAAAAAAAGGTTTTGTATTTGTTTGAGTACCAGAATCAGACCCTAGGGGTTGTTAATGTTTTATAAATAACCCTGTATATTTAAGGCTGAATCCTTTGAACCGTAATTAGTAGATATAGTAGAAGCTAGCTTTGTATGGTGTACAAATAAAGAATATCTGTCTATCTGTTACCTTAAAAAAAATATTTTTATAAATTATGTCATATTTTATTGTAATTATTTAATTTTAATGGTTAATTTAAAATGTACACTGCGATTCTATTATTGCAATAGCAATGTCCTTTCAGGGTCCATTTGTATCTGCCCTATTTAATAAAACGAGAAGAAGAATTACTAATGATAAAGATTAAATTCCTTTTAAAGTTATATCGGCGAACAAAGAATAAAATGAAATAATAATTAGTATAAGTAAGTAACTAATCATAAATAATAGAATAAAATAAGTATCAAACTTAGTAGGTATGGTTTAAGTTGAGCAACAATGAAGTTAAATAATTTTGGCTAACTAGTTTGACATTTGCCTTTACAAGTATCAAACTTGATGTGGTTAAAGATGAGCAAAAAATAAAATAAAATAAATATAGCTAACTAGTGACATTGCTTAATTCTGAAGGTAATTTAAAAAAAAACCTTTGTTTGTAAATACATAACTCAATTATATTATTTGGTGGTAATTTAAACCGCGTGCGCAAATCCGACTTGCACTTTGTCGGTTTTAATTGTACAACTTTGAAATTTAAATTTTAAAAAATATGTTATCACAAAATATATGTAGTTAATCATTAGCTGTACATACGATATAAAATATCACTGTTTTTTTTTTTTAAGAAAAGCAACTGCAGAAACCGACCCTATCTTTCAGCTCGACTTTTTAAATCGTTTCTAAATTATGAAACATGCTTTGCTATACTCTAAACTCACAATATATATTATCACTGTTCTTTAATATCATTTTTTTTTTAAATAATTAATAAAGACTGAACCCAAATTAATTTTCCAGTTCGTTCAAACATAAAAATCATTAAAATTCTGTTCCCGATTTAAAAACTTCAGTATGAATTGAAACATTCTTATAAATACTTACAATCCATTCTAGTACAGTCTGGATGTAGCAAATGATAATTTGAACCAGTTAAATTGTGATACAACTGACCACAATAGAGCCCTATAGCGCAGTCAAGAATGGCGATCTTGATTAGTTAATTTGTGTATACTAGAAATAAAATACTTGCGGTTTTTTTAAATTTGAATCTTTCGTATTGAAATGAGAACGCTTTATGGTACAGATGGTTTTATGTCGACTGACTGCAAAAATAGAACTGGTTTGTTTCCAACCGTGAAACGTGATGGCTTTAAACAATTGAAAAAAGAAAATGCATTATGTAAGTGATAAAATACCAGATTCACGTTTTTTTACGTTATTTCTAATTCAACATTTTGATGCAGCAATTGTAAGAGCTATGATTTATTTTTGTTACAAGCTTTTATTTGATTTCACCTGTTCCGGTGTCTGTAAATCTTGCAAATTAAATTTGACCCACTTTCCGTTTTTTTCCGATGTAGGTTTACGTATTTTTTATTTTCTATAGATATTTTAATAACTGTATGTGACCTAAACTGGTCGAAAATATTACTTTATATAAATTGAACGCAACAAATAATTTTGTAAGTAATTATAATTCCTTAAGTACGAGTATTTAGGTAAATAAATCAAGTTCAACCTTAATTTTTTGTTAGCTACTATTGTTGGTTATATTTAAAAAAAAAACACATAAAACTCATTTTAAAGCACACAAATCACAAACACGTAAACACACCTGCATGCGCGCACGCGCAAACGGCCGCGGCCAGCAACAAAGCGCGCACTCCCGCCATAACTGCGCCCGATGCGCGGGCGCTACCGTTTTTATCAATGAACGGACAAGTCAAACGCGATTAAACGCAGTCATTTAGCGGGGAAAAAACGCAGACAAGTTTCAGCATTTAAAATTAATGCTGAAACTTGTCTGCGTTTTTTCCCCTCTAACCCAAAGCGTGTAAATATGATAGCGTATCATTTTGTGCGTCACTGAAGTAGGATTGTTGGAGTCTTAGTTCACATTTGGGGTCTTAAGTTTGATGCTCAACTTATCTCTGTATATTTCACAATTGATCAGTAAACAAAGTGAGGAAATCTGTACTTTCAGATGACACTGTAAATAGGCTAACCTAACGCTCAGCTAACCTTACCTACTTCAATGCAACATGACTGGTAGAGAATATTCGCATTAGGTCTGCCAATATTACTCTGTTGTGCAATAAAGTTCAAATACTTAAATAAAACAGAACAAAAACCTAAAAGTTGTAAAGTATAAAAAAAGTCAATCATGCATCTATTTTTTCGAGACAAATAAATTACAAACTGAGAGTAGTGTTTGTCATCTATCCAAGTTAAAATGGCGGTCGTAGCGTGGGGCATCACGGACACTATAAAAAAAACTCACGTTCTTGTCTGTGGACAGGATATAGTAACTCTGAAAAAGTGTTTTTAGTACTTACCCGGAAAACAGGCAAGTAAAATGAACATTTAAAATACACAAACTTACTACAAAACAAAACCACTATTTTAAATACTGCACCTGATGTGCTTGTAGCTCAGTGGCTGCAGCGCTACCCCACGATCGTGAGGGGATGGGTGACCGTTTCGACTACATTTGGTATCATTTAAGTATCGAAAGCATCTCAGAGCTTCGAAGGGCATGTTAAATGTTGGTCCCAGCTAATATCGCTCGTATTAGTGAAGCCTAGTCAGTGGCCTTCATCATTAACATCATCATTTCTATTATGCTGAACATAGGCGTCCCCCATTGCCTTCCAGATTGGCCGGTTGGAAGCGGCCTGCATCCAGCGTATTCCTGCGACCTTTACCAGGTCGTCTGTCTACCTTGTGGGTAGACGTCCTATATCCTTGGATGTCTTAATGTTTTCAAATTAGGGAAAAAAATTACGACCTTTTTCTGCGAATTTAGCTGCTGCAAATGTTATATGACAACTAATTGTCAAAGGACAAATTTAAAACAAAGTAACAAAAGAAAATTGTTTGCTTGTTTTGTTTGTTGTATGTTTTATTCAAAAATAATCATGCACGTCCAATTACTATATACTAGTCTGTACAAGTGTTACCTAAATTCTTACTAAAGATTGCATGGTTAAAATTTGACCAAAATGTTTTGTCCACCCGATTCAAGTAGTAGCGCGATCATTCGCTTGAATGCAAGAGTCCCGGTTTTTGCCTCCTGA
Organism: Anania hortulata; assembly: GCA_963576865.1. NCBI lineage: Eukaryota > Metazoa > Arthropoda > Insecta > Lepidoptera > Crambidae > Anania > Anania hortulata. The sequence goes on along the minus strand of OY756398.1, from coordinate 17,528,556 downwards.
TCCTGATTGATGATTGATGATTCGTGCTCCTGACAAAATTTCATATCTGGCAAATGTTGATTTTATTCCCTTAGGAAATTGATTCCTTACTTCAAGACCATTGTAATAGAAATAAAAAAACGTTTATTACAAGAGAAAATACTGATACGGCAGTCATGGCATATCATGGATATGTCTCAACCGTGTTACGATATGATCTCATTTTATGGGGAAACTCCGTGGATATGCCCAGAGCTTTTAAGGCCCAAAAGAAATGTGTCAGAGCGGTTTGTGGTGCTCATTATTTTGACAGCTGTAAGCCCCTGTTCAAGTATAAATATTTTGCCCCTTCTTTGCCTATACATTTTTGAGATCAGTATTTTTGTAAAAAAAATATCTCCATCTTTTTGAAATAAACAAAAATAAATCTGGATATAGGGGTAGAAGAGTTGATAATTTGACTATTCCATCACAAAGATTAGTTCTTTACTCAAGAAATGTGTACTGTATGTCTATACAAATATTTAATAAACTTCCAATTATCTTGAAAACATTGACTATACAAAATATAAGAACTATTTTTTTTTAAAGAAAATGTAATAATCTTTTAATGAAATGACTGATAAAATTTGACACTATTGATAATTCTAATTTGTACTGTAATTAATGACATTAATTGTATGATAAAAATTAACATTTGCACGTCGCATTGCGATAGAATAACGGACTTCTTAATTTGTGTTATCTGATACAAAACACATATTATACATAAATCTGATATATTTCTTTAATTAATAATTTATTGTCTTCTAGCTGTTGCCCGCAACTTTGTTCGCATGATCTTTACAAATCCAAATTACATATTTTTTTCTCATTCAAAATTGTTTGCCAACTAAACAGCGACATCTAGCGGTAAGAAGCGCCATCTGTAATGACAGTTATCTTGCATATCTCGGGAACTGCACATTTTTCCGGAATAAAAAGTAACCTATCTGCTATTCCAGGCTTAATTCTGTGCCAAATCTGTGCAAAAATCATGTAGATGCCGTTCTGGCGTGATTTAGTAAGAAATAAGTTCACACAAATAAGTCAAGATACAAAAACGCACCTTCATAGTCAAACCCATAGACACAAGCGGCTACGACCAACAGGAAAACGCAAACTCTCTCCATGACTGAAGAGGTTGCGCATACGCATCGCTTTTATTAACGAGAGATTTACAGTAGAACACTGTATTATTTGCGAAGGAAATTGCTGGGTTTTACGATATTATAAACGGATTAATGGCTTGGATTAAAGAGATCTAAATGAACGTACTCGTATATTTAAGCTGTATATATTATATTATGAGTAAGTGCAATGGCCTGTGGCATTGTTGTTTTTGTTTTAGTATGGGAAACTGGTTATCTACGACTAGTAACGAAATTTCAAACAGACCAACAGTTTCAAATTCAAATTCAAATATGTACCAGACCACACTTTTTGTCATACCTAGTTTCAAAGTAAGGAATCAACATTCTTGTATCACAAGGTACCAGACGGTAAAATTTTGCCAGTAGTGTCTCACAGCACTCCCAGCCCCCTAGCATGACTATTAAAACACGATATGATACGATATGATATAGCGATTTATCGATTACCAACGTTTTTTTTTTTAATATTATAGATATAGACGCCATGTTGAATTTTTATCGAAATAGCAATCATAACATGTGACGTCACCGGCGAGGCGATTCAACATGGCGGCTATATCGATCATATTTAAAAAAAAATGTCAGTGTCTATACATATAATATCGTGTTTTGGTGATCACAATAGGGTGGGGCGGGGGGGGGGGTTTCAGACTTGTTAATATAGGAATTATTATTTATAGAGAAGTTCTTTGATGAGATATTAAAAAAAAATAACTCTTCTATTATCTCAAATATAAATAACGGTCTTAATTATAGATATTTAAATTTAAAAAGAGAATGAATATTGAGAATACTGTTCAGTATGTTAAATAGATAGGGATTCAGAGAGCAGCAGAAGCGATGAGAGAAAACCGTTATGAATTCGAGTACCTACAGACGTTTACGTGTCTTTACTTTTACGTTTACGTGTAATCGTGTTTCTAGTAAATAAATGAATTTGAATTTGAATTTGTCCTTTTGTAAACGGATCATATTTTAGCTCTTTGTTTAAAAGACAGTATAATCACGATGTTAGAGATAGTACTTGAATTGAAGAATACGTATATACTTATGCGAGCGTCCAAATTGTCGTGTTAATTTTATTACAGGAAAAAACTTACCAAGAAAACAAAGAATAAGGACACTGAAACCTTGACAGTGATAACGCTTTAAACAAGGTAATATTGAGTATTACGGTAGGTTATTTTTGTAAGTTTTATTGGAAAACCAGATCGAAACATCGTAAATTGTATTAAAAGTATTTTCTTCTTTAATAATTAGTTGGAATACAGTTTGATTATCTACATTTGTGTAAAGTAAACTCATTGACGTAGAAAATATTTTGGACTAGTTGTCCTGAGTGACGATCTCTTGTCCAAATGTAACAAAGTCTGTCATCTTAAAATTGCGCATCTTGCTAATAGATAATTCTCATGAAAATATATTTTTAGATGATTCCGATGTTTTCTGTTTTTTGGGCGATTTCTCTAATTTTTTTTATCATAAAACCTTACTCGGACTATTACGAACATTGGAAAAACAATCCAAATCAGTCCAGCCATTTTAAAGTTTTGCGCTTAGCAACCAACATTTTAATCTAATGTATATATAGGTAAATATATGACTAAAGTAATGAATGAGTACTATACATGTCTATGTAGGTGGTCCAATCGCTACAGTCACTGGAAATAAAACGCCCTATACCGAAATTACTAGCGCAAGATGGATGTTGTGACATTATAACGATTAAGCTGTTCCCTCAGCAGTAATTGTGGACTAGATTGAATAGTAAATACGGTTTTACACATAAAAGTAAACAGTTAGCAAAAGAAACAAGGGTAAGGGTAAGCCTAATCGGCTGATAGGTTAAGTATGGAAGGTCCAAATATATTTTTCATAAATCGAGTCATATTTGTTGTATTCAAGTAAACAATAATATGGGTTTTATACAAACATAAACCTAACTAGCACATGGAAAAGTTCTGTAGTATTACGTTCAAAAGTAAGAATATGCACTGGTCTGTAACATAAAAAAATGTTTCATAACAATAAAAACCTTTAGAAACAAAGTTCAATTCAATTCAGTTCTTTATTGCACAGTTATATTGCACTATAGTTCTTCAGAACCAGAAATTCTTTGAAATATTTTAACAACGACATTGTATGAATACGTCATGTTAAACCCACATAATATTGACGCAATTTAATAACTGCATTGATATGTGAATTCAAGGAAAATGTCTCATTTAGGTACCTTTCACAAGTGAACAATGCACTATAATAATTAAAATCATAAAATATGCAACATACTGAGTATGAAATAACTACTAGCTTACTAACTATTTCTTCTGATTGATATTTTTAGTACGTCACTTTATTCAATACAAATTTGACATGATAATATTTAGTATGTCACAGTACTCACAGTCATAATGTGACGTTGATTTTAGTGGCCATTTCTGTTACACAAAACAACTTGTACGTATGATAAAAAGGTATGCTTTGCTTTACAGGGAAAATGACACCTTTTGTGTGACAACAACATTGTAATACCAACAAAGTAAAATTTCTTTCTTTCTTTCTATTAAACATATTCTAAAATACAGGCTTACATTGCCAAGGGGTGCCAAATTTAAAATTAAAATCTAGGGAACAAGATAAAGAAGCGTCTTAATCGTTACTATTTTTAATGATTGTATGTTACGAAAAAAAAAAAAAAAAAAAAAAACATTTATTTGTTCGGACATGTGTACATGGTAAACAGGTGATAGGTTATTAGGCTTGGTTTCAACATGCCGTACCGAGGCGGTGTACAATTTTTTTCTAATATTAATAGCATAAACATGTCAAAAATAGATGTCAAAATTATAATAAAATATTCATTAATATGTTAGTATGTAAATGTCAAATTTAAATCATGCAATTGATTAAATTAAATTAATGAAGTGTCAAACAGAGTACATACGAAAAAAAATACTTTAATATATTCGAAAATAAAGTCAATAGAGAGATTACGAAGTCCGCGCGGTCATTTATCAGAGACGTAGGTACGGCGAGCCTACAAGGACCTTACGCAGTGCGCATACAGTGCAATTTTTTCATGAATGTGTGAAATTATCCACGCTTACGATTGTTAACGGCGGATAGGAATAATTAAATGTAAAAAAAATATATGTTCTTTGCATAGTTTGATTAAGTTACTGATTCTGAGCCGCTCCTATAAATTTGGCACCCCTTTACAATGTAACCCTGAATAGCTTAACCTTTAAGTTATACATTATTGACCTATAGGTATCCTAAAATATGACTAAACCTTTAAGTTACACCTCGTGTAACACACAAAAAATTTAGTGACCTCACACATGACTGATGACGTCCGTTAATCTGACAACGAAATAAAGGAAACGTTAGTTAGCAATAATCTTAAAGATTATCTTTATTCTACTGTGTCTGCGGCCTTGAAAGATATTGCAGTAAAAGAAGATGGTCAAAGAATAGTACCTACCTAAGCGTATGTACGGACCACCACACCATGTAGTCACATAGTTATTCATCATCATCATCATCATCATTTCAGCCATAGAACGTCTACTGCCAGGGGCGTGCATCCCATATAGGCTATTATGCAGAGCCTACCTTCATAAAAGACCGACAGAACAGCTAACCATAATTATTAATTACGTATTCAACAATTAACAATAAATATTCTGTAACCATTTTGTCGTCTACCTGTACTTATTCCTTACTAAAGCGCCCAACTTAGATCGTTACTATGAAATTTAACCAATGTTAGGCTGCCGCGAGATCGCCTACTGTTTCACGCAAACTTACTCAATTTTCACTCACAGCCTACCCCTATCTGAAACCAATGCACGCCCCTGGAGATGAACATAGGCCGCCCCCAATGACTTCTAAATTGGCTGGTTCGAAGCAGCCTACATCCAGCGGCTTTTTGTAACCTTTACCAGGTTGCTGTCCACCTTGTGGGTGGACGTCCTACGCTGCGCTTGCCAGTACATAGTTACTAGCCACATTAATGTGGACTAGTATAATCACGGGGAGTAATTCGTGTCGTTTTGCAAATGAGTACAGTCACAGTCACATATAAGGCTAATTTATAAATGTATCTACAGTTAATACTTTGAGATGTCTATAATAGGATATGTATAAGAACAAAACACTTCACCTTTACTTGTTTATGTTGCATATGTATGCTGTTGGTGTAAATATTTAATAAAATAAGATGTCTTTATGAACATACTAAAAGTCCTCAAGGCAAGAGGCAGGGATAACAGTGAAGGGGAGGTTTGACGGTCTCTTTTTTCAGGTTTCTGTTCATATATCGAATATCTGTACGAATATCACTTTGCTTATTTAAAAAAGAAAGATTTTATGTAAAATTTCCTGCAAATTTAGCTTTATTTATTATTTTATTAGACCTTTATTTCAAGAAAATATACCCATATAGCAGACAAAAATACAAACAATAATAATGCTCAAGTGAATATAAAATTAGATAATAATTTAAATGCAATTTAAATTAAGTACAAAATAATTAAATATAAAAAGAATAAATTGTAAAAAATTAAAATGTAAAAATTTGACTTCTCAATATTCTTTCCTATTCACTCTCTGGTGCACAAATAGATAGTATGTAAAAAAAATATTTTTATAGGTATAGGCTGATCACAGACAGCATTTCTTGTTTTTTTTGCTGTCTTTCATCTCGTTAGCCGAGTCCCGCACTCTTTGCCGGAACGAGACTCCGCGAACATGGCAGAAGCGCTGCAACATCTGTATTCATTTTTACTCTACGATCTACATGTTAGGAGCTAGCTTAGGGTGTTTAACTTAACTCTCATTATGTTGGTCTGTTCTTTTCAAAAATATCAAACAGCTTAAGTTATAACTGTACTAATTTTCAAACATACACGATTTCATAACTGTTATTAATTGCATGCATAGATAACTTTATTCACACAATAGGCAAATGACAAAACAATATGAACATGTTGTCAACCTGTACTATCTTACTTTTTGATAAGAACTTGAATAATTGTATAACTTTAGAATTTGAGGCTTCCCCGACCTTCATTTTAGCCATAGGACCTCCACTGAACAAAGGCCTTCCCAAATGACTTATCATCGGGGGGGATTACCAAATACTCGCTACGCTTGGCAGGCGGGTTGGCAAGCGCAGTTTTTTATAAGATTTCACGGTTACGTATAATTACAACTACACTTGTTTTATCAATTTTTAAAATAACTTGGTCGATTCACATAATATGTACATATCGCCTATTGCAACTACTGTCTCATTCACATAATTTTGTTTAAACTAAAATAACTTAGACTAACGAACGGTTTTAATCTAATGGTTGTTTAAGCTATTGGATGTCTCACTTTACGGCTTATTTCACGCGCATACGCTGCTGTCCGTCTCGTGGCTACAGGAATTAGTCGCCTCTTACGACACACCACCTGTTGGCGGTGGGGTTAATTATATAAATATAGAATTAATATAAACTTTAAACCAAATGCATATCGGCATTTAAGAATAAAGCTGCAGGGTATTGATACAATAAACCAATCTTATAGCATAGCATGCATTAAAAAGAATTCGACAAGATACGTAATAATTACTTTTTTGAAAGAACAGATTGAAACCCTGATAGCGAAAGGACGTGGCTTTCTACTTAAGGCGCCGGGTAAGGAGAATGCACGTAAAAGAGGTGTTTTTGTCCAAGTTTTCTTGCGAAAATAATCGATATAGGATGTGGAATTTAATATTCATGTAACTTATATGTTGAAGTTTTTCCTGATGTATCTAAATACTAGTTACTATTTCTTAAAAACACTAAAAATATTTCAAAGTTCCACAAATATCGCGTACTTGTACATATTTATATTTTAAATGACGTTTTTGTTTAGCTTCATAGTTGGTTTAATTATTTATGACATTCGTGCCTTTAGAGTGAAGTTTTTTTTTCAAATAGTCAATGAATTAAGAATTATAGAGTTTTTAATGGATTTTACTCTTAGCGCCTACTTTTCCATGAGCGGATATTCCACGAAAGAGCGCAACGGATGGATGTTTAGTCTGCGGGAAGCATTTGTATTATCTTAGGCACGTAATAGTAGTCGCATTAGTCGACGCTTAATGTTCAAGGTCACTTGCCTTACCCGTCGCCTTATAGGTAGTCGAATCTTTAAGTTTTATTAACCGCATAGTTTGGTGAATAAAGATACAATGCTACAGCTGATCTATCTATCTATTTATATAAAACAAAGTCGGGTTAGTTACACCATTTGAAGTCAAGAACGGCTGGGCCGATTTTTATGATTTATGATTTTTTTGATTTGTCTTTGTCCCGAATAGCAGAATAACTATTAAAACATCGAAATATTCACGACAAAAAAACGAGGCGATATAAAGTTCGCCAGGACATATACTAATTTGTTAATTCATATTCATATTCATTTATTACGTCATAAGTGTACACACATTGTGTGAGACCATACTCATGGACCCTGTAAGGGTATTTCATTCATGTTATACAATAATTTTATATGTAATCTATATGTAAATCGTAATATTATTAAATTAAAAAAATAAAGGTTTGGCATGTCAAAATAATACATAAAATTAAATCAAATAAAACCATGCGAATTAAAACAATATGTCAATTTATATATTTTAATAACTTAAAATAGTTTTTTTAACTCTTTTTTCTGTCGCCAAGGAAATTGCACTAAAGATTTTTATCATCAAATAATTCCTTTAGGTTATAATTACATTTAGCTATAAATTTTTTCGCAAATTTATCGTTTATTTGTTTTATTTTTGTCTTGTCTAACATGTACCCTAACATATACTCACACACACGCTTTCACCGGACATACGAGATTTCTTGAAAATGTATTTTTACTTTTGTTATTAATTATTTTGTTTTGTTGTAACATCTTGGTTATTTTCTCCCTATAGCCCCCTTTCATGTTCAACCGTCCTTAAATGTTAATTTTAATGTGACAAACTTTTTAATTGGCTATGTAAGCATTTAATACAAAGTGTTTTTTATGTTAAATTTACATGCTGTAAAGTTTGCAATAAATAAATAAATAAAAATAAATAAAATGTATAATGATTTCTGTCTGATGCCACTATCAAGATTACACGCAATTAGCAAGATAATCCCACTATTTCAGTATAAAGACAATGACATAAATAAATAAAGTGATAACAATACAAAAACAATCGTTAAGTTACTACAACATGGATTAATAAGATAACATCATAAAATTCAAGAATGGTTTATCATTGGTTATCACAGTAAGTCAAAGGATCAACGATACGATGATAAACCGTGATCACCAAGGGTCGGTTTGATTCCCTGTTTGGGTTTATTCTTTAAACGTATTATTCTAAATAACAATTCAAAGTTTCTTGTTAATTTTGTAACTATAGATAAACACTTTTCCTTTTGCACCTGAGTTACACAATCGTAAGATGCAAATTTAAAAAAAATTATATGCCTTGTAAATTTGATTCATAGCACCAAACCGAACCCACATGACTGTGAGTTAATCAAACCGACAAATCATAAATTTTATTAAAAAAAATAAAACCGACTTCAAAACACTAAAATACTAAAAATAATCCTAACACTTAAGTACCTAATCAGTTACTTTTGGAGTCGGTGCAAACAAAAACATTAAATCTCTCATCGGCTGGCACCGACTCCAAAAGTAACTGATTAGGTACTTAAGTGTTAGGAATATTTTTAGTATTTTAGTGTTTTAAAGTCGGTTTTATTTTTTTTAATAAAATTTACTTATTTCATCTATTTTTAGTGATAAATCCTAATCTAAGTGCTGAACACCGATTTCATCCCCTATTTTCCTGCCTTTAGGGGTGATTTTTATTATGCAAACTTTTATTAAAGCATCTTTGAAGTATAAGCTATTCAATAAAACAAAAATCATCAAAATCGGCTCATATTTGTCGAAGATAGGTAACAAGAATCACAACCAAGATATTATCTGGGTATATATTTGTTGATTTTCTCAAAAAGTTCTAAACCAATTTCAATAAAATTTATATGGGACCACCTCTGAAGTATGATCTACCAAACAAAAAAAGAATTATTAAAATCGATTCATAATTGGCGGAGTAATCGCGTAACATACATACAAAAAAAAAAAACATACAGTCGAATTGAGAACCTCCTCCTTTTTTGAAGTCGGTTGAAAAATAGCTTTCACGCTGAAGTTGTGTTGTTTGTAGTTATTGTTGGATAAGTATTTAAACATGGATTTTATGACTCTGACGAATAATTCGTTCTTTCAAAACCAGATTTTAAAGCAAACGTTTTAGTGACAGGAGAGTCATAATTTCTAGGCACCAGAATCAGCCCCTAGGAAGTTGTTGATGTTTTACAAATAACCCTGTATAAACATTTACAAAAGAAACATCTTTTGTGAAAAACTGCGTTCTTACAAGTTTATAGGTAAATTTAAACAACAAAACTTTATCTAAATAGAAAATATTACTAGCATCTACGATCGGTGACTTGGCGACTGCATCGCGTTTTCGTGACTTTTTGGTTGAGAATGTTGAGATTAAATTCCAGTGCTCTAAGACCTACTGAATATAATTTTACTATGATGATTGTAAGAGTCAGTTTGATCTTTGACTTGTGTAGGAGTGACTGCCTTATCAACAAGATATGGATTACTTTGTAATTAGTTTCTGATTATGAACTAATAAAGTCTACTTCTTCATCTATACGGTCTATGAACTAATAAAGTGTTAGGGCATATTAAGTTTCGTGGTAGATATTCTGTCTAATAAGCGTCTGGGTTTTTAAATTATAATCCAGACGCCATTGTTTCTACTAGCCAATTTTTTGTTGTCATGGTAACCAGTAAAATAATAAACAAATAAATTAAACTAATTAATGAAGTAAATAGTAAATGGATGGAGTTGTATAATTATGTAACATTAGTGTCGTGGATACCTACATTTGATATTGTACATACAAATTTATATGAACATATAATTTAGAATATGATATCTCTGTATTTTTAGACGGAAAATGTAGTATATACTAAGGTGAACTTTACTCGCTTAGAATTCAAAGGAAAGAAATAATACAGTAGGTTGGTCTTAGATTTGTTGGGATTTTACTAATGTACTTACCTAGTTAGAATTAAATCCGGTATTTCTCTAGTATTTTTCTATATTTCAAGACTATATATATATTATACGCCTATCGCTTTAACAGTAGTTATTGCTGAGTTTTAAACACCCTTAATGGTCTCATGAGACCATGTAGAAAAAAAAAACCACAAAAGGGGTGCAAAAACTGCACATTTTTCCCCATAGAAGTCGCATTGTGTTTGTTGCCCGTAAGTAGTGATTATTGATCACTGATTCAGTGGTTCTGCACCTGATCAAATAATCACTATGTTATAGGATCAGCTAAGTTGTCAAATATTTATCAAACTTGCGTCAAACTACTTACAATATTATTGTTTAATTGTTTCATATGTTGCCACCGAGTACTAGTTAAATTTATACATTTTGTGTGTTATTAAACAAGGACAAAAAAAATACAGATATTGACATTTACGTGGACATTGGTTGACTATGTGTTGACAATGTTTGACAAGACCGACCACGCTAGCGCCATCTGAGATTATTTTTATCTGTGCTTCCCCGTCTCATTTTGGTAGGCTAAAGTGGGTTTGGGTTAACTTAACTGCTTAGAAACTAGACATGATATGAAATCTGTTGTTTGATGGTCACCGGTGACCCCATGGCGTTCAAGGCGTTAACTTTGTCAGGGCCGGTCTCATTTCGACATCTTTCGCAATTCCGTTAAGCAAATAACTCACTTTTAGGACCTGTACCTCTAACCTTGCGATAAATTGGTGCATTGTACTCCAATTGACCAGGTTGGTCGTGACAGATAGAAATGTGGCAAGTAGCCTACGCGACGCACGTGTCATGGGCGATGACCCCTCATGTGATTTATTGGGTACCTATAAATTCAGTTATTTTTAGGTTTCATACGTCCAAATGTGGATCACTTCTGTCTGTCGGTCCGCCTGTCACAGCCATTTTGCTTCTAATCTACTGGACCGATTATGTCGTAACTTGTTATACTTATGAAATTCTGTGATCCAAACCTGGACTTGTAATGTACCTTTAATAATTCATAATAAATTCGGGAGTTACTTTTGGAAAAAAAAGTCAACTACAACGTGTGACATATTAATTTTCGGTTGGAATGGAGGTATTGGAGATAATGTTATTTTGGCTACAATGAAAAATATAAATAATATGGCTTTTTCCTCACTCAAAGACTTTTTATTATTGGTTTACAGCGAAAAAACGCTGTCAGCATCCCGCCCTCTTGCCTCAAAGGACACGACATGCCTTATTTTTTTGAATGGGTAGTTTTTAGTTTTAGGTTCGTTTTTTATCAGCAACGTTTTTATTTATTTATTTTTTCTTACTTCAATGTTGAGTTTGTTTTTAGGATAGTTTATGATTGGTTTACCAAGTTAATAGTGGACATCCTAGATCATGTTGATTCTTCCAAAAATCATACCTAATTGGTAACTTTGGCCTAACCTAACCTAACCAAACCCCAAATTAAGAAAAAAATGTACTATGGCGACTAGATAACGGATACTTAAATACCTACATTAAATGTGACATCAATATCTCAGTTTTAAAATACAAATAATCCCGATCATCATACAAACCATTTCTTTTTGCGGTATTCGAACCCACAACCACCTGGATTTGTAGTCCAGAGCGTGTATCACTGGACCAAGACTGTTGTCCAATGTTAAATTGTATATCATAAAGAAGCAAAAAAATATTGTTACAGCGAGGGATTTAAAGTACGGCGTACGAGGTAAAATATTTTGCTGAGTGATACACTTTGGTCTTTATCACCTTGAGAAAATGTTAAAGACCTGTTTTAGCTTTGTTTCCGGAGTCATTTTTTTTAAAGTAACAGCATTAATCTTAATTTATTTGAGTAAACAATTATGAAGGAAAAATGCATTTCGCTCGTTTTTTTACTTTTTCATAAACATTTTTTTAATTGGTCGTGGTTTATTCTATCAAGCAGCCAGATACTTTTTCATACAATATTTCAGTATTTAAAAAAAATTGTTGTATCAAAATTAAATTCCGTAACAGTTGACTTAGTTGTGTTAATAAATTAACCTTTGTACGGTACGGAGACGTTTTGACTGTATTTATATATTTAACTGAGTATGTCTCTTTTTGACAACTATCAATGTAGTAGGTAATATGTATGTATAGTCCACTAAGAAAGTGCGTTACCACTTTTGATGACATATCCTTGTAGAATAATAATTCGCTAAGGCTCATTTTAAGACTTACACTTCCGTTGTTTAAATGATTGCAAATGACCAAAGCAAGCGGAAATAGACATTATAGTTTTTTATGAGCAAGTGATATTAAACCTTAGGGTGTTGTCGACTATACTTATTTAAAAGGCACTTACCATAAGCAGTAACGTAAGCCAAAAACAGGCATAGTACAATCGACCACATGTTGCGTATGAACAGCGGCGAGCGATCCGTCACTAAGAGATTATCACGCTCAACACGCTATATAGTTAAAGACTACTTTATATATGGTGATCGAATTAAATTTAAAAATGAGACCGTTAACATTTAAATCAAGTAACGAACTGATGACTTAGCAAAACCAGCCAAAGAAGAAAACGATTGTTATGGCTCTATCATAAATGCTAAGGAGTAAACAGTGATATTTTATATGACAGTCTCTTTACAGAAAAAACAAAACAACATAAAAGTAATACTGCTTTAAAAGCCCAACCATGGCCTCCTAAAACAATATTTATTAAATCTTCGTTTTTTTTCTGCATAGAATTTGACGTTTAAACAAAACTGCTTCTTTAAGCACTATCCATAGTTCTTGGTTAGGACCCTGGTATGTTTCACTTTCTTCTTGGTCCTAACGTATTCAGATATCTTTAAGTTGATGTAGCAGCGATGGAAGCTGATTGAGTGAACCCATTACGAGATCATCATAATCAGCTCACGTCAGTCCACCACTGGACATAGGCCATTCTCAATGCAAGTCGCTGAGCCTGATCATCGTCTATTTTTTTCCATCCTCAGCCAGCAGCTTTGCACTTATTGATATGGATCCTGTATCTGAAGTAAAGCATTATAGTTATTATTATTATTGTATCTCTCCTACGCCAAATCACGGCACGAAGGCCGGTCCTTTTGGAAGGCGTTCGTGGGGATACAGATCCAACACGAAGAGGCCCCTTTGAGATACGATAATGAGTTGGGATATGTACATCTAGCGGATACTATCTCTGCCTGCACTATTGAGAAGATACAGCCAAAGACAGCACCCGCTAGTGCAAGGACTATTGCAGATAAGATGGAAACTATACCGGGTCTATGGAAAGGAACTTGATGGACTGGTTGCCGGGATATTGATGATCTCATCTCGATAATCAGGGCAGACGGTGACTCGCCGCTCACTAAATGGGCCGCCCTATTAAAGCCACCAGAACGTAGCGAGGATAGCAACATCGGTGTGAACGGCTAAGGTTGTAGAGAGGAGAGTCTGCGGGGTGCACGATCCCAGTGCTAAACGCACCAGTCAACGGGCCCCCGGCGTTATAACATTTTACACTTCCAACCTGGAGCACAGGTTGCAACTTCACTCTTGGCCGGCCAGTTAAGGCAAGCACAAGAGGCGAGGGCCAAATAAATACGGGCTCCGGAGGATCGGGGTCCGAGCTGTCGCTACTCACCTACAGCTTGCCACAAGCTGCCCCTGCGTGGTTATTATTATTATTATTATTTGCGTTTACCATCGCTCCACTTTGTCGAAACGCCACATGATGTGTTTGCCAAACCGCGGTCTCCACTCAAGAACACGTCTACCCAGTTGGTTATCGGTTCTACGGCAAATGACTAGCCCACTGCCACTTCAGTGTGTTCTTGTTCTTGTAAAAAAAACTATCTCAAAGAATACGAAATACTGTCTGGCATACTTGTAACACCACACAATGTTGTTAATTCCTAAAGTTACTTGAGTATTTCTGGTCACACCAAATCCATGAGGTTAAGGCCTTACAAAAATGCATTAGCTGCTACTGTGTTTTTTTAAATTAAATTAAAAGTGTCACATGTGTGTCATTAGTTTGAAAATGATTTTCTTTTCAATAATAATGTGAGTCTTATGAGTCTCTTCGTCACCAACCTTGCAAGATGCAATAAAGCTGTGTAAACAAAATAGGTTGTTTCATGCGTTGCATTCTGTATGAAGTCCTGGTGGACGCTATTTTTGAAGCATTAAAATTCCAATTTAAATTAAAAGAAGCAATAAAATCGAACCAATACAATTTCCTAAGGGCTTGTAACTGTAAAACTATTGATTCAAAAATACATCTTCTATATATGTGCTGCAAGGATTGCCTAGATACATCTAGTCATCAAGTATTGGATCATCATCATAAACAGCCCACGTCAGTCCACTGCTGGACATAGACCTCTCCCAATTGGATATCTGAGTTGTATTCCACTTCTAAGCAGAGTTTCCTTGGAACGATCTGGTATCGGCTGTCAGTTCTACGTGCTATGTGCCCCGCCCACTGCCACTTCAGCTTGCTAATCCGTTGGGCTATGTCAGCAAGCGCAGCGTAGGACGTCCACTCACAAGGTTGTCAGACGACCTGGTACGGGTCGCAGGAAGACGTTGGATGCAGGCCGCTTCCAACCGGCCAATCTGGAAGTCAATGGGGGCCTATGTTCAGCAGTGGACGTCCTATGGCTGAAATGATGATGATGATGATGAATCTGGTACACTTTGTTTACTTACTTGTTTATTTTTTTGTTTTTTTTTTATTACTCGTTCCTCGGACAATTGCTTAGTATAGCCATTCAGCGAGGGAAGCAAGCATTCTAGCCTCCTTGCCTCATGGACACGTTTTTATTTTTAACTAAGTAAATTTTCGCTTAAGGTTAGTTTATTTTAACATAAAATTTAATCAACTGTACTATTAAATAAATCTTTTAATTAAAAAAAATGAATTGCAAAGTTTAAATTGCAATGAGCAGTATCAGGGCAGACCACATCCTTGTAGAGCTGACGTTGGAGAAGAAAGGTTGTGGAGTGGTGACCACGAACTGGAAGACGCAGCGTGGGCAGGCCTCCCTCCCGGTGGACTGACAACCTAGTCAAGGGTGCGATAAGACGCTCGATGTAAACGGCCCAGACGCGCGCTGTGGCGTTCTATGGGGGAGGCCTATATCCAGCATTCTCATCATCATCATTTCAGCTATAATACGTCCACTGCTGAACAAAGGCCTCCCCCAATGATTATCATCCTACCCTTATCATCGGGGAAGATTGCCAATACTCGCCACGCTTGGCAAGCGGGTTTGCGTGCGCAGTTTTTTATAAGAGTTCGCACGAAGATGCTGCTGCCCGTCTCGTGCTACAAGAATTAGTCGCCTCTTACGACGCGCCTCCTGTTAGCGGTGGTGAAGTGCATTCTTTACGGCCGTCCCCACACAGCACTAGTGGACTTCAAAGAGCTGTCGATGATGACGACTTTGTTTTATTGATAGAGTTTTAATTGTTTTTCGTTCAATAAAGTTGTGTCAAAATTAATAATTGAATGGCTTAAGGCTAACTGTTCCTACACTTACAGATCGCATCATTTATTATAGTGGAAACTTAATATCTTTAAATAACATGTCAAAAAATAATAATATTGATAATAACATACTAAATTAATAAAATAAAGGAAGATGAGTTAAATGAGTCAATAATAAATTAAAACAAAATGAAGCATTACCTACAATCTATACATGAGTGTAAATAAATGAAAGTTTACAAATAATAAACATTTAGATCTAAACTTATAATTAATAGAATATCAAAATCAGATGTCAAAATAAATAAAAATATTGGCCGTCATTCAGACTTAGCAAGTTGAAATCCGTAACCAGATGCGTGTATTATTTCGTAACATCCTATATGACGACCACGCCCGCTCGCCGTGGGTCTAAAATCTATGGATGAGTCTGACGCACTTCTTATCTCACACATTATCTCCAGACATTAAAATTATAACTTTAAATAACGAAAATATACTACACTAGTGTAGTCATTTAGATATGCGTGTTTGATTTTTATAGTAAACATTTTAGTATACTAAAAGGTTACTATAGTAACCGACAAGGCGAGAAAAAGTCGGGGGTCGGTCGAACAAAACTTAAGAATAAGTAAGTCTTAAAAAGAAAAATCGGTGTTCATCCGATGGGGCGTTCTCCCTCCTTGGAGCCCACATAATTCAGGGAGCCCTAGCCCAGAAATACCTACTGGATATAGCAGGGATCCCTAAAGCCTTAGGCACACAGCCGATGGGATGCGACAGCCACGGATCACTAGCGCGACGCCAGTAATTGTAAATAGAAGACGAAACAGCACCCGTCGACGTCCTGCCGGGAGTCGCGGGCGCAACTCGACACGCTGTCGTCGGGCTGAAGCGGGATGGTTAGATGTTGTGTTACATGGTAACCGTATTTAGTATTCTCTTAGCTTTCTGTATTTGTTTATCCAACGAAACCGTTACGCCCGCAGTGTGTGCCTGTCGCCGTCAGGCCCCGCCGGCTGTGTGGCCAAGGCTTAAGGGGTCTATGACGCAGAGATTGGGGCAAGATTAACACCAAGTAGATTTAATTAACGATTTGGGTATGAATTTCTAAAAAAACCTTTTTAGCAGTTAATCTGGGCTGTTCCTTCAGTATCTATATATATATATAAATGAATCTCTATTTCCCTTGGTCATCTCCTCATGCGTGAAGGGATAGACCAATTTCGCTATTATTCTTTTCTGTTGTGTTAATTATTGTCAGGAAAAGGTTCATGAATAAAAAAATAAGAAAGTTGCGCAGAAAATTCTTTTTGAATAAACTAAGGATCACGCGAACGAAGTCGCAGGTAACAGTTAGTTAAGAAATAAATGTAAATTTTTATATGGTGGATAAAGGAATTTGATGTAAAGTAAAAATATATTATTAAGGTAGTTTTAAAGATGAAGCCAGTTTTATCTGGCTATTGATTAGGTCTGTTCTGTTTAGTTAAGTAATTAGTAGAACTGACGGCCGATGGGGCAGAAACGTTCTGGAATGGAGGCCACGTACCGCCAAGCGCAGCGTAGGACGTCCACCTACAAGGTGGACAGACGACCTGGTAAAGGTTGCAGGAAGCCGCTGGATGCTTTCAACCGGCCAATCTTGAAGTCACTGAGGGAGGCCTATGTTCAGCAGTGGACGTCCTATGGCTGAAACGATGATGATGATGAAGTATTATTTAATCTTTATAGATCAACTTTCAACTTTCAACTGATTTATATCAGTTCTCAATATTCAGTTCAGCTCTAGAAAAAATAAAAACCTTCTTGAACGATATGAAAATGCATTTAGTAAAAATGAAATAGTAGTTATTTGCTTATCTATTCTTATGATAGAGTCATGATATTTGTTTATCTATATTTTAGTTATCTATACTTAGTTTAGCGAAAGTTTAAATGTCTACCAATGAACTGAAATATATTTGATAATTATCTAAATGATTTGTTTATAGCTTATCTCGATGTTAATTATAATAATTAGCTATGTATCATACGAATAAACTCGCCTTTATCGCAGCTGAAATAAAAACAAAATAAAGTGGTTCTTAATAAATATTTAATAGTATTCATAACAGATGTCACGAGATAAGTACGAGTATGTTATATTTTATGACCCAGAAATACCATAGACCAGTTTTAATAATCGCGCGCATGTGTTACTTTGAAATTAAAATGAATAATAATGCCTGCGTACTATTTATTATTTATTCGGAACAAAATTTAAGGATGTAACTAAGAGAATCATGCCAAAGCATGAAATTTACCCCTTAATTACTGCACGCTGTTACTACACATTTTACAGTTTTAAATCATAATTTTTGTTTGAACAGCATTATATAACTGATTTCTGACTAAATTTATTATTATTATTTTAAGATTAAAAGACAGCTGAACGAACTTGACAGAGTCGCTGTTTTTAGAGTTATCACTGACAGAGGTAGCAGTGTGATCCACTCACGGTTTTCTGGGTAGATTTCTCTTTACACAAGAGCGCTTTCAACCCACTTGTCGTTAAGCAGCTATTCCTAGTCCACTTCGACGTCCCCTGCCAGAACCCCTTTTCGCGTACCCATCCGCGACTGTCTTGTTCCAGTGGTATACTGTCGGACTCGTCATCCTTCTTCACCACCATGTATGCTATACAGGTTGTAAGAGACGGCCCTCCGCAAACTAACAGGGTCCATTCTTCTTATTCTAAACCATATTTCACTGGAATTTTCCTCAGGAAAATTTTCTTTTTCTTTCTCGTTTTTTTAGTCTCTATTACTTTATTTTAATGTAAAATTACATCCTTTGGACACAACAATCCATTTTTTACAAAACAACACATAAATTAAAAAAAAACAGCAATGTATTCTAATAATTTGGTTGGATGTTATCACGTGACGCGAGCGCATTGATAACGTTAGCAGCGATGACAGCCGAAGGCTCGCTCGCTGTGCGACTCGTCCGCAATGTTAGCGATACATTGCGTGCGAAGAAAACAAACAAATCGGAATTTTTGGATTTCCATAATGTTCCTGAAAAAAATTTAACTACCTGTCTTCTTTTTATAATATACTGAATTCACCCTATCAGACTGTGGAGGGCTGTCCCTTACACCCTGTATTTAAAATTATTTTTACCTATCTCTAAAAACGTCAAGCTACCAAATCGCACCTCCGGTAATGGGTTCTAAACATAACAAATAAAAGAGTTTTTTTTAAGGGTCTCAATTGTATTTTATTTAGATATTTTAAAAATTAATACCTATGTAGGTGTAAAGTTTAAACTTTGTCCGGAACTAATAGTCTAAAAATTAAAAAAAAAAAAATTGCTGCCTTATTTAAAAAATATGTTTACGAGTCTTAATTCTCAAGTGTGTTTTTTAATTTTTAAACTAGGTATGATAGTTAAATTGTTGTAGATCTATTAGGTCTATTTGTTACTTTGTCAAAGTTCGCAACGTTCGACACTGACTCTATTTTTTGACATTGACCGGTCAAAGGTTGACTTTGACCTACCTGCGTGATGGTATGTGTGAAGTTTTGATGAAATTATTTTATAAACTAGGTACTCGATCAGTTTTGACGTGCTGTTTAAGATATTGTAACAAAAGGTTGATTTGTTCACTCTCAAAGGATATATAGATAGACACTTTATTGCACAAAAACATTACAAACAAGACACAGTTATGTACAATCAGGCGACCTTATAGCCAAAAAGCGATCTCTTCCAGACAACCTTTGGTTATAATACAGAGCCTCTAAAATGATTAAATTGAATGTCCTACATTAGAGAAATGCTGCCAGTGTTCTCGTTCTCTTTTTATCTCGCTTTTTTGTTTTTCTGTTTATTTACACTTGTTTGTTTGTTTGCATGTTTATAAAAAAAATCAGAGAAATACTTAAGGTGAGTTAGGGTGAACTTACTTACTGTATGGTAAATAATAATAATATAGATACTAATGCTGGTATGTTCTTATAGAAGGCAGTTGGTCAAATTCGGTCACTTTAGAGCCCTAATGTATTTGCCTACAATATTGTCCCGAAGCAACATGGTAGGGTAAAAAAAAGTTGCGTCTAAGTTTAAGCCTTTTCGCAGAAATACACTGTTTTGTGCCATGCCACAGCCATAAAGATTACACATCCCTACTGCCAATAGAAGGCGTGTCGTAAGAGGCGACTAATTCTTGTAGCACGAGGCAGGCAGCAGCGTCTGCGTGCGAAATACTATAAAAACTGCGCTCGCCAACCCAGCTGCCAAGGCGAGTATTGGCGAGTATTGGCTTAGCGTGAGGCCTATGTTCAGCCGTGGATGTCTTACGGCTGAAATGATGATGATGATGATGACATTGTTTTTATTGTATTTTTTTGGTATCATTATTATCATCACCATCAGCCTCTAAAAGTCCACAGCTGGACAAAAGCCTTCCCTATAGAACATTCCATGTTGGTCATAAAGTAAGTAAATTTGATCAGTAGAAACACCCTCTGAAACGAAGTTATGTTAAATAGGACTTTATTAGATACTATGAAAAGGGCTTTAATTAGATTTTTATTTTTATAAGCAAAAAAAATGAGACGTAACAATACTCCAGATATTTGCGGGGAAGCCTGTATGATCAGCGGCTTAAGTATTTAGTCTAATAGTGATGATGACTGGGTAAAGAAAATGAAAATCTATTTATTCCGTCAGTTAGATTAACCAAAAAATGGACACTTATTTGTCTTTTGTCAATCAACCAAAAAATTACAAAGATAAAGCGCGTCAAAGTTCGGGAGTGAGGCTCCTGACGTCACTTCTAAGTAAAAACTGGACCTAGGCGTGACGTCATGCGACATTCGAAATCAATTTAACTCTGTGATATTTTGATTAAAGTGAAAAAAGAGAAAATACGTGTCCAAATATTTTTTGATAATTTTCCTCGGTCGTAAAGAATACACTTCCCCACCGCCGACAGGAGGCGTGTCGTAAGATTCCTGTAGCACAAGACGGGCAGCAGCGTCTGCGTGCGAAATGTTATAAAAAAACTGCCACTAAAAAAAAAACAACCCGCCTGCCAAGCGCGGCGAGTATTGGCAATCCCTCCCGATGAAATTCATTGGGGGAAGCCTGTGTTTAGCAGTGGACGTCCATGGCTGAAGTGATAAGTGATGAATCTTCCTGGTAGACAAAGAAAAAAGTTTGTAGTCATCCCTATTTATTAAGGAGATTTTTTATCTGTTTGGTTCCTTCTGTCTTAAAAAAATTAAATGAAAGCTAACTAAAACTTAGGCTACGTTTGCCAGGCAAATCTAAAATGTCCTTAGTCAATTCGCCAATTATTTTTAACGAACTAGCTGTTGCCCGCGACTTCTTTCAGTCTTAAGTTTATTAATTACAGGATTTCCTGCGCAACTTTCTTTTTTTCCTATGAACCTTCTCCTGACAACAATTAACACAACAAAAAAAGAATTAGCGAAATTGTTCCATCCGTTCACGCATGAGACGATAACCAAGGGAAATAGAGATTCATTTTCAACCGACTTCAAAAAAGGAGGGGGTTCTCAATTCAACTGTATGTTTTTTTTTTGTATGTATGTTACGCGATTACTCCGCCAATTATGAATCGATTTTAATAATTCTTTTTTTGTTTGGTAGATCATACTTCAGAGGTGGTCCCATATAAATTTTATCGAAATTAATTTAGAACTTTTTGAGAAAATCAACAAATATATACCCAGATAATATTTTGGTTGTAGTTTTTGTTACCTATCTTCGACAAACATGAGCCGATTTTGATGATTTTTGTTTTATTGAATAGCTTATACTTCAAAGATGCTATGATAAAAGTTTGCAAAATAAAAGTCACCTCTAAGGGTAGGAAAATAGGGGATGAAATCGGTGTTCAGCAGTTAGATTAGGATTTATCACTAAAAATAGATGAAATAAGTAAATTTTATTTAAAAAAAAAAAATCGACTTCAAAACACTAAGATGCTAAAAATAATCTTAACACTTAAGTACCTAATCAGTTACTTTTGGAGTCGGTGCCAGCCGATGAGAGATTCAATGTTTTTGTTTGCACTGACTCCTAAATGAACTGATTAGGTACCTATCTGTTAAGATTATTTTTAGCATTTTATTGTTTTGAAGTCGGTTTTATTTTTTTAAATAATTATTTAATAGATTATAACTTATGTAGAATATTTCAACTATTTCTAGTACCTACTTAAGTAGGTAGTCTTTTATATTTAACTAGCTGTCCCGGCGAACTTTGCACCTTGTTTTTTTTTGTGAATTTACGATGTTTTCATAGTTATTCTGCTATTTGGGGCGGAGACAAATTCAATAAATCAAAGATCATAAAAATCGGTGCAGCCATTCTTGACATAAATGGTGTAACTAACCCGACTTTGTTTTATGTATATAGATGTATAATTATAATATAAGATTATCTGCTAATATAACAACAATATAGTTAAGGTCACTTATGTAACAAAAAAATTATGTAGTCCATTATTGCATGACGTGGCAACCTGTTATTAAGACGGCACTTAGTCTATAGCCAATATTTGCATGTCTTACCAATTTGCTTGTAATTGTGCTTGTCTTATTGGTTGTCCTAATAAAATAAATAAATAAATCTGTCGTAAACTGGAAACTATATAGAAGTGTAATCAAACAATCGTTTGTTCAGCAAGATTCAGTTTATAAGTACATTATATTGTAGTCCTTGAAGTGAACAGATGAACGTGGATTACTGTTGCATTATCATTATAATTAACCTTTCCTTTGCTTATTCTAAGATTTATAGCCTATTTAAAACTATCTTCTACGACCTTACTTATAAATAGCACTCTGTTTTTTTTAAATAATTTCTTTGATGTGAGATCTGCAAAGACGTTTTTATTTAAAACTATTTGTTGCCCGAGACTTGGTTCGTGCTGTCTTTAGTTTATTTAAATGTTTTTATACGCAACTTTTAATATTTTTTTTCCTTAAGAACCTTCTCCTGACAATAATTAAACAAAAAAAGAATTAGCGAAATTATTCCATCCGTTCACGCGTGATGCGATGACCAAGGGAGTTTCATTTTATACAATGTTACATTGCAAAGGGGTGCCAAATTTTAAAAATAAGATCTAGGGAACAATATAAAGAAGCGTCTTAAACGTTATTATTTTTATTTAATCGTATGTCACGAAAAAAAAAACTTTAAAATATCTGAAAATAAAGTCAATAGAGAGACTACGAAATCCGCGCGGTCATTCAGAGGCGAAGGGACGGCGAGCCAACAAGGACCTGCATTTACGTTACCTTACGCAGTGCACATACGGTGCATTTTTTTCATAAATGAGTAAATTATGAACGTCCGTTTTTAGTAGAAGATAGAAATAATTAAATGTGAAAAAAAAAATTGTTATTTTCATAGTTCGATTGAGTTACTGATTCTGCGCCACTCCTAAAGATTTGGCACCCATTTGCAATGTAACCCTGTATATTTAGATTGTAGTAAATTGATGAGTTTTTGACTGTACCTAACATTCGACTGTTTTATTAAATATATATACAATCTATGCTTGATATAAAGAAACAGCGTTCCTTCATGAGGTCAGACAAGTTTGATTAATATAATTAAAACATTGCAATGTTATTTTTTATCTTAATGTTTAGTACAAATTACTTCTACCTATACACTTAGGATTTCATTCCTGAGTTGTATTTTTTATTGTTATAGCTTTTCTCTTACACGTCGATATTAATTAAACGAAAGACCTTGTTATTGTCGTTTCAATAACGTTTAGGTACTTTATGTTTGACTTGGTGGCATAAATCGAGTACATACTTAGATAACTTTACAATAATGCAGAATTAAAGTGCAAATATTTTATATATTATTTTATCACATTATCAAACCATAATTAAGAATTCCTTTCATCTTTATGACACAATTAGGGATCGTCACTAAAACAAATATCTCATTTCAAAAGAACAGAAAGATATCGTCACACATTAGGAAAAATACAAGGCTAATTCCATTAAAAACATTATCAGTCAACATAGTGTCGTCAATTTTGTGATTTTAGTATAAATTGTACAATGTTTTGCCTTCATAAGTTTCAAGATACTGTCACTGTAAAAATAAAAACTAAACTAGGGTACAGCATAGTAAAATAGGAAATAAATTTTACTTTCCGCATATACTAAAAAGTTGAAAAGAAAAAAAAGACGACAACAAAGCAATAACTTATTGGATACCGAGCTTAAGGCCGCATTAACGATAAAATTTAATTGTGTCGTTTGGCAGTGATGAGAAATTAAGGAGAAATCAGCAAAAAAAGCTTACTAACGACAGAACAATCATTAAGGCAGTTAAATTGAAATTTCCTGAAGTCGGCATAGGTCATCAAAACTTTTTTAATGGCAGCTGTACATTCTCGCCGAGAGACGGCGAGGCTTTGGCGAATGCGAGTATGTACCTGCATGGCATAAGCCTATGCCACGCGACGGGGCACGACGGCGCTGGGACGCTAGCACGATGCCAGTGTTTATAATGTATCGATGTCTATAAAAAAACACACAGCACAGGACCCGTCGTCGTACCGCCGGGCCTGCCTACAAACGAGCGCGAGCGAATGTCGTAAAACACTTTTTTTTTCACTTAATTCGATTTAGTTACTGATTCTGAGCCACTCCTAAAGATTTGGCATCCCTTTGCAATGTAACCCTGTATGTAGAAGAGTTTTAAAAATCAGTTTTTGTTCAGCTATTTTTGTGTTGTAATTAACAAAAAGAAAAATTGAACGGGACTCAATCGTCAAATATAAATATAATCATCTTGTTTTCGGATATGGCAGTGTAAGCAAAATGTTTAATATAGTAATAAAGTAATCTTGTTTTTTTAACTGCCTGTTTAATTTAGATAAATTTTAAATTTACTTTGCTCAGATATTTACTGTATTTATCTTTCTGGGGCAGAGACGTGCCTTCGTTAATTTGGTGGTAGCTATGATAAAGTGGAGACGGACTTTAATAAAGCGGTGTGGATTATTTTGTGGTTGCATAGTAAGCGTAGCACAAGTATTATTGTACATTCTCTGATAATTGGCAAAACAGGATTTATTAGAAGCCACATTTATGATATAGTTGCTTTCACCCGTGACTTCGTCTGGACTTCAAATTAAGCCAGAAATAAATAAATCCTGATTCGGTATCAAAATATCCAAACACATTTTTTTACAGTTATAATAACATTACATCATAGCGTTCATGTTTGGAAAATAAAGATTGTATTATTATTTATTATTGTTATTATTGTATCTCTACTACAGGAAATCACGGCGCAGAGGCCGGTCCTTTTGGAAGGCGTTCGTGGGGATACATATCCAATATGAAGACGCCCCTTTGAGATACGATAATGAGTTGGGATATGTAGACCTAGCAAATACTATCTTGCTCTACTTACTTACGTGGTGCAGTGACCCACAATGAGTCTTGGCCTCCAACAATAAGGATCTCCACTCGGGTCTTCTCTGCGTCACCTCTCGCCGCCACGCAGGTCCTTCGCAACCTCATCTAATCAGCGGTATTTGGGACGACCGACAGATCATCAGCCATTCGGTCTCTGTTATTATTATGCTCGTAATTTTTTATCTACCTGAATAGATGTGATAAAAACTTACATCTACTTTTAAAAAAACGCGTTGGTTGTTAGTAAACGAGACCAAATTAGCTCTTTTATACCTAGTAACTAAAAATAATTTCAATTTGATGTGGATATTTCTAGTAAAGGTATGATCCAATTACAAAGAGACTGATCATGAACTTAATAACAACAAGTACAAAAATAAACCACGCGCAGACCAAATAAAAAAAAAGGTTGAAAAAAGTTAAAAAAGAAAAATTGCGTGAAATCATACATCACGCCTTGTTGCCTAATTTGATTTTGATCATTATTAACTATAGCTGTTTGGGGGTGCTTGACGTCTGGTCTTGGGGAGTCATTTTTATTTGATCTAGTTTAAAATAAAATGCGGCCGTAAAGAATACATTTTCCCTTTTTTCACGAGTATTGGCAATCCTAATGAGTCCGCACAGAAAAGACCAGGCCCCAGTCTCCGTTGGTCCCACTGTTCTTGGCTATGGTAGTGTGATGAGTGTGATATGGTAGTGACGGTGGGGTAGGGGGTGCTAAGAATCCCCAGAGGCGGATCGGCTACCACCCCCAATGAAAATACTTACAAGGTGGACAGACGACCTGGTTAAGGTTGCAGGAAGAAGCTGGATGCGGGCCTAAGTGTGTGTTGCTCTATTTGTATGATGCTTATTAATTCAGTATGTCATCATAATGCCATATTTTATCCTTACATTTTCCAGACAAAACTATGCTTAAAAGTGAGTTGAACTCCATATAATGTAGCAGTCACACGTCAGGCGCATGACGCGTGCGCGCCGAGTGGTGTGTCTATGTTCGGGCGCAGCCATTGGCTGCCGCACACACGTGCGTATGACATCACTGCGATTCAGAAATCCCAGTCATTGGACTCATGATAACAGTTTAGAAACTTTAGACCTTCCCACTTCTTTTGTATCAAAATCGGTGGTAATAATGTCCTCTCCGGGAAACTACTAAAATTTCTTTCAAGACATATTTGCGCCCATTTTTGTTCTTGATAAAAACTTATATAAGGTAAAACGTAAAATGGTATTTGGCTCCAACAGTTTAATCCCGAGACTGTAAACTGTATAATAAATATCAAGGAGATATCGATATATTTGGAAGTGCTCCACACAAGTTCAAGCGTGAGGTCCAACAAATAGTCTTTGGCTAGTTTTTCCTAGTTGGTCCTAGTTTAAAATTATTTTGTTTAATAACAAACTTTTTATATTTTTTGCATTTACAAAATGCTACTCTATTATATTAAGTTAAAAAGATTTTTTCTAGTAGTTTTTTTTTTTTTGATGGAGTAACTTACTTTTATTTAAAAATGTAACTAAACTTAAATGCATGTTGAGTTTACCTTAAAAAGTTGTACACTTAGATGTCTAATTTTGATATTGTGTTATGATATACATAGTGTATCAATTACTGGTAAACCAAATAAATAAAATAAAATAAAAAAATATAGGAGCGCCGTTCTGGCAAATAGTATTTTGAAATTATCTACAATATTTTTTTATAAAATTATTGTTTATTTGCGGTCAGAAAAGAAAAATATAGGACCAAAGATACGCCCTTACGATTTGTTTTTCAAATACTAATAGTTACAAGCTGATATGAAAAAATAATAGTTTTGATTTTTTCGTCTAAGGACATAATATCTTTTTATGAAAACTATTAACAGAATTAACTAACCATCGCGTTGTCTTATAAAAAGGTTAAACTAACTATGATACTAATTCATAAGTTGAAGAGGAAATAATCGGCAGTCGGGAGTTCGGGATTATAAATGATCCAATTTTAATATATACTTATAACGAGCTTACAAAAATACATTGCATTGTCCAAAGAGCGTCACTGCTCTTACAAATACATTGTTACGTTTGCAATATGTAATAATGTATTTGTAAGCCGATAATAAGCATATTTACAATTACGAAATTATATTATTTTAATATTTTAAATGAATTTTGAAACTTATTTTGTGACATTTTGTTACAAAGCAATTTGAAACCGCACAATGCTTAATATATTTTTTAATGATATCGCTAATCGCATAATTATAAATTGTTATAGTTGTTAACATTATTATCTTATAACGCTTATGTAAACACGCAATTAGCACTCAATGATAATAAAACACATATCAATTCACATATCAATTTTATTAAAATGTCTTTGTTTCATACCAAGCTTGTATAATCATCTAGTTACATCGAATTTCTAACTTGCATATACATACATATAACTCAACTTTTATGTAAAACAATGTTTACATATATTCCGACTAACAATCTTTTTCACGAGGTATATCAGCTCAAATATTATAAATAAGGTATTAGGATACACAAATGGAAATAGTACAGGTAGATAATATAATTAAGTTCTTAACATTCCAATTATGAGTTCAAAAAAAACTTGTTAAAAATAAATACCTAAGTAAGTAAATATAACGAAATGTATAAAGTCACGTGATGTGAGTTTGCAATACGAATATAGACGTGGCATACGATGGGAAGTTTTGGGACTCATTGTCATATTGCCAACCTATTATGACCCCATCTAGACAGAAACGTGTTAAAACTTTGCTCTTTTTTTTGAGCCGTAGCTTAGATACTACAGTAACTCTAAATGCAAAATAAATTCAAATCTCTCTCTCTCTTTCTATTTAATATCGTCGTCTCTTTAATATTTAAAAATAAATGTTTCAAATACTAACACTAGCTCTAAGCGTCTATATTGTACTAACACATGAATCTTTGTTGACCGAAATAAATGAATTTGAATTAAATTCAAGCATCTTTCTTATTTTTTAGGCAAGAGTATCAGTAAATATTTTTCTCTATGTTATATCTTAAAACAATGTATGTGATGTTGTCCAATATTTATATACAACAAATATCCCTAATTGTACTGATGATATCATAATATTAACATTATATTATGACATCAGTTATCACTGACAGTTGTTACAGTCAGCTTCGAAAACTAACTGGTTGTTATTACATACTAACCGGTTGTTATTAAATTTGAGATTTTTTTACTTATCAGCTCTATAAGGTAGATTTTTCTGCTGAACTATAATAATTATGATATAGTAGTGTCATTGTGATTTCTGTCATTTCTAGTCCATATAGTTTTATATAATGTTCTATTTTATACCTATGTTAAGCTCCTTATAAGGGAAAGAGCCGCCCGATTTTGTAAACATAACCGCTCTTAACACTGAACTCACTTATCGACGATAAGTAATGTGAACCAACTTCATAACACAGAGACTGAGTTCGTTTGTACCGCTTAGGTGACTTTAAGACCGAGTTCACCTGCGTGTTTCTCATAGAATTGACAGGCTGCTAATAAAAAAACCTTCTCTAACAAAAATAACTTCAAAGTCTCAGAAAAAAAACCAAATACAGCACTTAGCCAATCAGCTGTTATTTGGTGCAAAAAGATAGCTTACCTATTAAGATTTTTGGGTCAGCTTGATAATTAAAGTAATTTGAGTTAAAAAGAAAGACAATTATGTATATTAGACAACATCACATATATTGCCCAGATAGTAAGCTAAGTAGCTAAAGCACTTGTGTTATGGAAATCAGAAACAACGACGGTACCACAACACCCAGACCCGAGATAACATTGAAAAGTTCGTTTTCTATACTGACCCGACCGAGAGTTAAACCCGGGACCTTAGAGATGGCGACGCCAAGTATGGCGTAGGTACTAACCTCTCGGCTACGGAGATCGTCATATAATTTAGAGAAGAGCTCTCAGTTATAGTTCTTTTTTCTTCTAAGACTTCAACCTGCTTAAAAGACATCGTAAGCGCTATCCCTGACTATAATATAAACACAAAAAGCAAGACCAAAAAAATCAAATATATTAAAAACAAAGTCGGGTTAGTTACACCATTTATAAGTCAAGAACGGCTGGACCGATTTTTGTGATCTATGATTTGTTGAAATTGTCTCCACCCCATAGCAGAATAACCAAAAAAAAAAAAAAACAAAAAAATGTAAAGAGGCGGTACGTAGTTCGCCGGGACAGCTGGCATGTTATAAATCATTAAGTGATTTTATCCCGAAGGTAACCTGTTAAATCAAAATGATAAAATCTGATTGTTTTAACACTTTATTGTGGATAAGTGTACCAAACGTGCGTACTAAATGTGGTAAGTAAATAATATAATTAACCACTCACAGGTATATTACAATCCCTTTTAAAGTCAGCTTTTAGTATATTACGCATAGTGATTTCGAAATTTCATTTTATGTATTAAGTTTTTGTCAAAACCGAATAATAATTTTGTTTTTAAATTACTGTATTCGTGTTTTTTTCTTTTAGTTTCAATAATACTAATCAGCAAACAAAACCGCCTGTCTCAATACACATTCATAATAATTATTCTAACTATTATCCCAATTTTAAAAAATAATAAAGTAGTAGGAAGGTCCAAATTATTAACGCACAAATAAAATGAAGTTTAGTATGTATCCATTTTTTGAATAAGTACCTATACATTAGACGGAAGTATGAATAAATTAATCGTTATGCAAACTGTGCAGCCAAAATAATAATTATATTAAATAAAAATATAAGTAGGGATATATAAATAAACATATTTATTTAAAAAATGATTATTAAGGATTTTGATGTAGTAAAAATAATAAGATTTTCATTTTACAGTTTTAAATAACTATTCTCTGATCATATAAAATAAATATTTATTTATCTTAAACATACTTTATTGATATTTCGAACCCAGTAACATACAACTTTAATTAAAAATATATTGTTTCTGTGTTTCATTTGTAGTTTAAACTAAAATATTATAGAATGATTTGTTTTGTAAATATAATCTTGAATAATAAATAACTTCTTATTGCTTGTGATATGTGATGTTATAATTTCACAATAAATATATGAAACTAATTTCTCTATACATATATTTAAAATTCATTTAAAATAGACAAATGTAATTATATTATATATTGTTATTGTCCGCCTATTTTGTAACTGAATGTTAAGAATAAAATATGTAGGTATGGTTTGAATAAATATAATTTCGCATCATATATACTATTAAATTATCCTTATCGTAAGGAAGCCCACAACTTCAAAAGATCTCAGCAATTTTACAGCAATAATGTAAATACTATTAATTAAAGAAATGCATATCTTTGCAAATTTTTTTTCACACTTTTAAGGTAATTTTGTTTTGTTTGATTTACAAATAAAAATATTTTGATTAAATACTTATATAATACATATTAAAAATTAAAGTATCTGGTCACTTTTAACAAGTCGGATTTTCCTCTAACGATTCCCTAAAATTCGAACAATTTTAACATTTAAAAATATCTAGCAAGCCTCATCTAGAGCGACTTACACGAATCTTTCGCTTAAATTTCCTTAAAAATTATACTTCAAATTATACAATAAGTCATACTTTATGGAAATATTTGGGTGAAGAATAAAAACGCTACAATTAAAAACCTTAATTTTCATTAAAACCTCTTAAGTCTTTAGCATAGCAAAATGTAGAAATTTCACTATTTTCGTTACAATAAAAAGTACCCTTTTCTTGTGCCTATTTAAATTTTAAAACTCCATCGAATTTGAACCGATCAAATAAAGATACCTTACGATTAATTTCATGACTAGCATTTTCATTTATATAAATACTTTTTTTTCGCTTTCTCGTAACTTTAATGAACTCTTGGTATCTTTGGCTCAACATTTTTTCAGTCAACCTTCGCAAAATGGAAGACTAACGAAAACTTCCATTGAACATTTCGAATACCTACACACTTGTTTATCTAAAACTACACACACTCATAAAATGTGTATACGTACGGGACACTAGGTATAATATTACATAATTAGTGTACTCGAGGGGATATATTATTTAATTGTTACACAGAATATTGACACAACCAAAGTTTTTGTTAACAACTATTTTAATTAATCTGTTGTTAGATACCTAGCTATTTCAGATTACTTCTAAGGTACATTGTTATCTAAAATCCAGTATTTATGTTTTTACCTATAACGACGGTCAAAATGACGAAAATAATACCGATTTTGAAAAATAAAATGTCAATACAAAAATTAATTATTAGTGTCTCATTAATTGGTTTATGTAATTACTTTACTATTGTATAATTACAATGTCGAAGAACTTTTTACACCAGTAAAATAAAATTCAGTGTCATTTTTTTTTTAATACTATTACTCGATTCTCAGTATTTTGTTGTAATAATGATGTAAAAAATTCTTCAAGACATTTACATTACATTTTATTTTACACGTTATATAGTATAATTGGCAACATAAAATTTTCTTGTATAAATACTTGAAATTTTTAAGTAACGTCCTCAAACTAACCTAAAACGTGTCAAATATCGGTCTGTTTATTTTTATGGATGAGGATATTTATCAAAACTTACACATAAGATTTCCAACGCATATTAAATTTTATTATACATTTTGAAGTATAAATTCAAGTATTTATATAAGGATGGATGGCAGTTAACCCTGCTTCCCGTGGCATATAAAATAATATGAATAAAGCTAAGTAAAGTCCGGTTTTTTTTAAACAACGCTATTTTTATTGCAATCTTCGTAAGATAATTATTTCAAAGACGATCTTACCTCATCGAAAGCAAAAAATGGCTTTTGGTGGCTGAAGATAATCAAGCAATTTAGGAATTCATGTTGATATTTAATAAAAAAAACCGGACTATATTTACTAGGTACTTGAAAACTGGTTGCTCTCTCTTTATCATAGTAAATAGTTTATATACATACAATGTTACTAGTCAACTTTATCATTTAGATTATTTCTAATTTCAGCTGAAGTCAGAGCCCAAGACATTCTGTTAGTTCAGTGCAATGTTTTTACACGTAACAAAACATTTAAAAATTATGTTAGCAAAAAGTTCGTGAAAACATTAATGCGTATTTAAGTGCCTTATGAAATGCAAAAGCAATAACATTTTGGTGTACATACGAACGGTAGTGCGTGCGATAAGCATAGGCGTTATTTTTAACAGTGCCAAGTGTGAGTGTTTTACTTTAACAGGATCGAAAAGTGAACGCGAATTTCATATGGAACCCAAGTTGGCGACACCTGGTGCTGCATTATTAAAACCTTGTCAATGCAAATATGCGTCAGCATTTCGATGACGTTTAAGTAATAAACTCGGAATATGTTCGTATAAGACGTCAACGTATTTTTATTTATTTTTCGGATTGCCGTTATTATGCATTATGTGATTAAATGTCTGTTCTAAATTGGAGCCATTTTAGACCTTTAACTATTTGTTAAGGGATATTTTAAGCCGCTAGTTTCACAGTCTTAGCAAACTGTCACCTATTTACTAATAATCTTTGTGGTTGATACCTATTTCTATATATATAACATGAATGGTGGCTGTAACTTTAAACTTAATTTAAAATAATGATTTAATTTTCAAAAATGATTGCTGCTTTATCAACAACTTATAATATGGAGACCTCGACCTTCCTATTAAATGCCTCAATTGCGTTCTTCTTCATATGGTAATTCTACAACTTGTTTTAAATAAATCAAATACAAAAACTTGTCAGCCGCCACGGCTTAGTATGGGGAAGTGAATTTTTATGGAATTTTAATGTTGGTTCCATAGAAAAAATTGTTGTATTTGTGCACCAGAATCAGCCCTTAGGAGGTTGTCGATGTTTTACAAATAACCCTGTATAGCATCAAACGTGTAGGAAAAACGCCAAGAGAAAATCCGCCTAAGCGCAGTCCCGTATTTTCGTACCTTTCTTTTCTTTGGCCATCTCACTTAGACGCCAGGCATGCATTGTCTTGTGTGCAAAGGGGTTAGGCTCCATCGCACAACCGCAAGTAGGGTGCAAGTAAATTGTGGTATACTTTATAGGACTGCTCAAAGCTAATTAAAAAAAATCAAGATAAGAAAGAAGAATTTAATATTATTTCAACAAAAGGTAGGCCCCTGTCAAAGATTATTAGCAAACGGATTACAATACTGGATTGCTATTTCTGGTTAACATGCGAGGCTAAAAAGGTAACTAAATAAAAATAAAAAAATACCTAAAAAAACTCATAAAAATTCACATGTACGTATACACTGCCACCAAGCGTTCTAAATAACGGTTACCGTTACAGCGTTAACACTTCAATTAGATAAGAGTTTCTTTCCCTCCGAACTTGTACAAGTCCTCCTGGATAGGAGGGCGGGGCGCGGGAGGGTCTCTCTTGGGCCTTTGCTCTGCATACTAGTTTTTCGACGTCAATATTGTCACGAACTCTGAAATTAGTAAAAAACCTTGTTAAACGAAAAAAAAACATTTTAAAATTTTGGCTACCATCACAATAAGTCGAACTATTAACATGATAATATGTATATTTGAACTATGTATATTTATAGAGTGCGGTGTGGAGATGGCCTTAAAGAATACACTTCCCCACTGCCAACAGGAGACGTGTCGTATGAGGCGACTAATTACTGTAGCACAAAACGGGCAGCAGCGTCTGCGTGCGAAATCTTATAAAAAAACTGCGCTTGCCAACCCGCCTGCCAAGCGTGGCGAGTATTGGCAGTCTTCCCCGATGATAGGTCATTGGGGGAGTGGGGGAGGCCTATCTTCAGCAGTGGACTTCCTACCGCTGAAAAGATAAATTAAATCGTCTTTTAAAAAAAAAATATCTTGTCATCCGATTGGGTGCTAAGACGCCATAGACAGGCACACATGGTCACTCTAAACTTATGACATCCCTTTTTTTGTTGGTGGTTAAAAAGTAAATCCATACCATCGTAGTTGACCATGCCGTCTCCATCGAGATCAGCCTCGCGGATCATATCGTCCACTTCTTCCTCGCTCAGTCGCTCCCCTAAGTTCGTCATCACGTGCCGGAGCTCCACTGATGAGATCAGACCGTCGTTGTTCTTGTCAAATACCCTGAAAATTAAGAAAACATCTGGTCAAGAAAGGTGTATATAATCGATTCCCTTATCAAAGGTCTATTCCCTTGTGGGTATCAACACAAACCCAAACAGCTGTATCTTTTGAATGCGTTGACGAAGTTTGATGTTTTTACAGCTTCAAGGAATTGCAGACAAAATTCACCTTCAACGAATTACAGGTAAAAAAGGTCGTGATAGACAAACAGGCAACAGATAGACAGAAAGACGGATAACGAAGTGATCTTTTATGGGTTCCTTTTTAAGAACATTCTTAATAAATAAAATTTACTATAACTTAGCAGAATTTTTCGATAATAAATTGTATTGTATAATGCTTGAAATGAAATTTACACTAATCTTAATATAACTTATTACAGAATTTAAAAAATAATATGTCACTCTCTTGTTTGCTATGCCCTTGCAGGGCGTCATATGTATACCTTTATTTATCTAACACCGCAAAATTGTAATGTGATATGCAATAAACGTTTGAATTTGAATTTGAATTTAAGTCATGAGAGACACTTTTTTGATATTTGTTACCTTATGTTTACTGAAAATTTGGCATATTATGTTTTTTTATTTCAACAAAACCGACACATTTCTTTTGATGAAATCGTTTTTTTCCATAGTATATAACTCTCAGTTATATGAATACATTCATTACGTTACGCGTTTCTTACGAGACAAAGAGCGGCGGACGCCCATACATCATAGTTGTGGTTTAGCCTCTATATATTTAAATTGATGTACACACATAACTAAAAATAGAATATTTATTCATCAGTAGCAATAATAAAAAAATGAATATAACTTTTGGTTAAGTTTTACCTCTTTTTGGGATTGCGAGTTATCCAGGGACACGCTATAAAGCCGATTAAGATACTGTTGCTACGCGGTTAATTTTAGTTGGCTTTGGAAAAATCAAATTCTTCTTCTCAAATATCAATCACAATGGGACAACATCGAAAAAGCAAAAAAAATAAACTTCCTTAAGTAGGAGGTACCCCGTACTAAACCGCCAATTAGTTGACATGAGTCACTTCTCCATACAGGAGAAGTGATATTTATTTTTAATTTTGATGTTCTTTCCTTCGCGTTCCGCTTACCCGTGGCAGACCAGAAAATCAATGGAAAATTTTACGTGACACGCGGAGGGTAAGGTATAAAGGATTTAATAATGTATTTACACTTGAAAAAAATTTCAACTGCCCCTGGTGAAATTTAAATCCATTCGCTATGGGGCGACTGCTCTTCCAACTGAGCTCCGAGTACGGCTTATGCTTATAGTTTAAGTATTAGAACAGGGAAATCTGATGTTTGCGACTCTAAAACCAACAAAAGTTCACCGTAAATAGCTTTGTTTGTTTTGATTTTGACCAGTTAAAGTCCACACTAGTGAGTGTGATTAAGTATTTGCTCAGGTATCACTTTTGTTGATCACTGGCAGTTCGTTTAAAAAGAACGTAACGGTTTGTGAAGTTATGTAATGTCTACAATAAATAATCATAAGTATTTATGCAAAACCTTGTTACACAAAACAAAATCATACAAAGAAATAATGGAAATGAACCACCTGAATGCCTCTCTAAGCTCGTCTTCTCCATCAGACCCACGCATTTTCTTGGACATCATTTGGAGAAACTCGTTGAATTCAATGGTGCCGTTGCCGTCCTGATCTACCTCCTTCACCATGTCTCGAAGTTCAGTCTCTGAAAATGACAAAAATATTCTGTAATGCAAACATATCAGTGACCGGAACTTTTTATTCTCCTTCTGACTAGCCACGTAAAAATAGGGCCTTTTTCAATGGCTCATAAAAATGTCAAACGTTTAACACAAAAAAGTATACTATTTGGATTACTATTGAATTTATTCAGTTTCTTCAACTGAAAGATCAAAAACTGTTTGAAAGCAGATATTTGGAATCATAATCCTGATTTTAGGTAAATAGTTTCAGCTTCGGAAGAAAAGATTTGGTGGAGATTTGGAAGCTTTTATAAAATGCAAATGTGATAATGAGTAAAGCTCCGATTTAAGGGTTATGGTTTTCTCAACGGAGAAAGTTTATATATAGCAACTTTTAGTAATGTAGGTGTTAATTTTATTCCTTGAAATATGATAATGAGCCTACGAAGCAAGTGACAAGTAGGTTTAGGCAAGTTCATAAATCAGAAAAATTCGTACAACGCCAAATAAATCCGTAACTACTAAATATTTCAGCTCAAAAATGAGCTAGACTGCGGAATTTCAGCACATTACAAATAAGTGCAGAAGGCCCGCTTCTTTTTGTTGGTGCTTGCTTGCAGCATTTCTTTTACTTGTTCTGAAGCTTTTTTAGTTGTTGATTGATGCAGTTATTATGTTTGTATTTAGCGATGTATTTTTACTATCTTCCTTATTCAACGCAAACAGAAATGAATGTTTTGTGCAGTCACACACACGAACAATCCAGTCTAAAAAATGCATGTAAATTGAATTTGAACAATTACAAATAGTCATTACCTACTGAGCCCATTTAAAACCACTTTGCATAATCTTGAATACTTTGATCTGTTGAACTGGTTTTCCTTACCTAACTACTTAGCATCAGCATAAAGATCAAATGAATCGGTTGCTAGATACTGATTGTATTTCACGTTGCCGAATGTGCGCAAAATTTGGCACTGCCATAATTTCTAAATTTTTTGTGTAAGTTCAAAAATGATTTTTTTTGTGTAAATTTTAAGATTGTCGTTTATTAAAAGAGATCTACTATTGTTATTTTGATTCCTACTAGATCTTTTAGATAAACACATATTTTGAGGCTATGTTGAGTAAAAATTATGTCACAAACCTCGTTTACATATCTTTATGTACGAAGTGGTCCTACTCTACATTTTTATTTGTGCTTTTAGTCTGTCGCTAGGTAATTTCGTAGGCGACTTGTATGTAACAGGGCGATAAATTACTCGAAACGTCACACTCAGGCGTTTCATTTCACGGGCTTAATAATAAAAACAAAGATACGAAGTAATTTTTGGTTTACCTCGACAAAATGTTGGGAAAGAAATTGTTTTATATTGTAGTGAGAACCACTCTGAATGTGTGTGTTTTATTTAAATATTATATCTACTATAATCTTCCTCCACCTGATTTATTCCGCTCCTTTATAGACAGGGTAGGTACCTAGAATTTAGATGCTGTGTTTAGTTATTACACTTAGAGCGAATGTCCTCTAATTCTCTGTAACGCTTAGATAGGTACATAATGACAAATAAACTAATTACTAATTTATTAGTCAATCAATTCATCTTTATTTACGTTCTTTTAATTTTTAAGAATCTTGCCGATAAATATAATAAGACAGAGTAGTACGTAGTACTATTTTCTATTCTGTGAATAAATCATTTATCAATAATTGCGTTTCGACATGCTGTATCAGTTATCATAATTCATACATTTTTTATATGGAGTATTTCTGCTTTCCTAATTTGACAACTGTAGGAAATTCCAACTTGATTCTTCAAAAAATATTAAATAAAAACTCAATAGCTATTATATTTTCTCTCGATTTTTCAACCGACTTTAAAAAAGGAGGAGGTTCTCAATTCGACTGTATGTTTTTTTTTTTTTTTGTATGTTTGTTACGCGATTACTCCGCCAATTATGAATCGATTTTAATGATTCTTTTTTTGTTTGGTAGATCATACTTCAGAGGTGATCCCGTATAAATTTTATCGAAATTGATTTAGAACTTTTCGAGAAAATCAACAAATATATACCCAGATAATATTTTGGTTGTGGTTCTTGTTACCTATCTTCGACAAATATGAGCCGATTTTGATGATTTTTGTTTTATTAAATAGCTTATACTTCAAAGATAATATGATAAAAGTTTGCAAAATAAAAATCACCCCTAAGGGTAGGAAAATAGGGGATAAAATCGGTGTTCAGCAGTTAGATTAGGATTTATCACTAAAAATAGATGAAATAAGTAAATTTTATTAAAAAAAATAAAACCGACTTCAAAACACTAAAATGCTAAAAATAATCCTAACACTTAAGTACCTAATCAGTTACTTTTGGAGTCGGTGCAAACAAAAACATTGAATCTCTCATCGGCTGGCACCGACTCCAAAAGTAACTGATTAGGTACTTAAGTGTTAGGATTATTTTTAGCATTTTAGTGTTTTAAAGTCGGTTTTATTTTTTTAAATAAAATTTACTTATAATTTGTTTCATTTGTTACAATAATATTTTGGTGATACAATATCATAAAAATTGAATTGTCACTAAAAATTTATTCCATTACGTAAATGGATAAAGGGTTACGTCCCCTAATAAAAAGCCAAATCATTCGCAAAATATGTGTTGAATTATTTATTAGGAATCGGTAAGGGAATATTTGCTTGAATACGTGATGAATACTTATTCAACGGTACTTATCATTCGGTATACCTATGCTGCATATTGTAAAAGGGTGCTATTCTTATGTCTATTATCTTCCTGACGAAATTAAACTTCTTTAAGGTAAATAATTTAAGACAGTGCTTATAAAGTGGCTACATTCACATTGCTTCTGTTCTCTAAGGGAATACTTTAAATAGAAAAACAATAAATTTTAAAATTCTATTATGTATAATAACATTTAAGGTGTTTTTAAAATATTTGCATGCCAATGTAATTATGGGTAATGTGTATTTTCCTCTTAACATAATTATTAAGATCTTCTGTACCACATTTAGCAAATAAATATTTCTATTTCTGTGAATTACAAAGTTTTTTATAATTTTTAATAAAACTACCAAAAGTAGGTAATCAAAATCACGAGATACTTTTTTTACAAAGAACCTTAATTATCAATAACTATTTATTAATATTATGAATAATTTTTAGACTATTATTGTCACCGTTTTTAGCCGTACGATATTGACGCATACAAAACGATTGATAATACAAGTAAAAATACCATGAATCAAAACACAATGGCCACCCTACTAAACTTACAATGCCGCGATAACATGACCGGTAACTGTACGCCAATTTCGTCACTCGGAGCATCGGCGCCGTGGCTTAGTTGGTTAAAGCGCCTGTCTAGTAAACAGGAGATCACGAGTTCGAATCTCGTCGGGGCCTACGCATAGTTGAAATGCACTATTTTTAATTTAAAAAATGTTTTTGTGTTTTTTTATTTGTTTTTATGGATCCATTTGACTTTACTAAACTAGAAATTCAGTAAGTGTATTGCAACTTTGTTGGAACTTCGACGTTTTGGGAAGAATACAAACAAACAAAGATGTCATTGTCTGTGGTATTTATAGTTCAGAGCTAATGACAGCGCAGGAATTTGGCAACAAGTATAAAAACTCCGCCAATTTGTGCTGGGTCTTCGCAATTAATACTTACTATTTTACCAAAATGTGGTAAAACTTTTTATGTAGAGCCAGCTACACGGTCTAAATTTTAATTAAAAATAGCAGCTTGTATCTTTGAGTAAATATATTTTTTTGATGTTTTAGACAAAAACATGATTTTCCAAGTAAACTTATGGCAGTGTTTTGTTTTTTGTTGTACGTTTTAAAGTAAGTACAAGTAATCAATAACGTATTAACTTCTTGCTTTTTTAATGTTATGAGCAAAAATTAAAAGATCAATGTTTAAATAAAAACTATAATGAAATTTCGATTTGTGTCTTTCTTTGAGTTCACAGACAATGTCTCTCTCACGTTGGTTTTTCCTTCTGTAAAATAATTAGAGAAAATTAACGAAAAGTGCAATTTAGTTGCTAATTATTGGTAGGCGCTATTTAATTTATTATTTTAATTAAAAACGTGAATACATTACATTATATAGGATCAAAAAATATCTATAATAGATTATTATATTACATTTAATATGTGATTGTGCCAAAAAATAGGTTACCAACCTTGTTATACCAGATGACATCAAACTCCTACCAATAAAAAAAAAAAATCCTAATAGATATTTTTACAACGTTAGTGATTCTTTTATTTATAGCGTTAATTTGCTCATAACTATGGTTTTTTTTTCCTATAATGTTTGCATATAGGTAATTACGAGTATGTATAGCTAAACAAAAATCTTATTTAGTATCTGACCATCTTAAGTTACCTGTTTCTGGAAAATAAATGTATTTTCATTTTTATTATTTACCCGTATTAAACGTAGGTAAAGCCGCAGGCACAGCTGATAATATTACAAACATAATACACTAATATGTAGTAATATTACCAATAAATAAATTACATAACATTTCAAATATCTCTGAACCTAATGAATCATGAACTTGCCCCGTGGCCTTGTGGGTAGCGATCTGTTATTGAGACGTTGGAAACTAATACATCTTGCGGTTTTACTGTTAACCCGACATAAGATATTAAATGATAAATGTCTTCTGTTTGTACAGTCAACGGCAAATAATCTACTACAAAACCTCAAGTTAATAATTTTTATTTTCATAACAACAATACAAATAACAACACTGCTCGTTTAGATTTCTTTCTTAACGCATCAAGCATGACTACCTCCGTAGCCGAGAGGCGAGCATACTGGACTTGGTGTCGTCTCTGAGGTCCCGGGTTCGATTCCCGGTCGGTCGATGTAAAAATGACTTTTCTATATTGTCTCGGGTCTGGGTGTTGTGGTGCAGTCGTTGTTTCTGATTTTTGTAACATAAGTCCTTTGGCTACTTACCGTAAGATAAGAACAATGTATGTGATGTTGTCCAATATTTATTTATTTATATGTAAATGAGAAACAATAGAAATTCAATTGTTACTTATATTACATAACAATGGAATCTATTGTTTCTCATTTACGTATGCTTGATGAGTTAAACATTAATTTACCTTATTGAGTCTTACTTGATCGAGAATATAATATTTTGATCACTCAGTCACCAGACAGGTAGATATTCATTGCACACCATACAAATAAGTTACAATTGATGTTTACAGAAAGATGCACAATTTAAAAGCGATCTTTTTCAGACAACCTTCAGGTGCAGGACAGATATGAATAAAAAAGAGAGTGGACCATCTAATAATCTAAATATAATAATTGAGTCATTGACAAAGTAACTATTATTATTTCAGCCGCAAACATAAGTATTATACAATAAATCAGTCACAAATTTATTTTAAAACGTAAATAATTTTAAATCTTTCGAACTGCCTTAGACAGTATAAAAATTTTTGACAGTTGGGTTATATTTGTTAATTGCTGGACGACCTCCGTAGCCGAGAGGCGAGCATACCGGACTTGGTGTCGTTATCTCTGAGGTTCCGGGTTCGTTTTTCGGTCGGTCAATATAGGAAAATAACTTTTCTATATTTCCTTGGGTCTGGGTGTTGTGGTACTGTCGTTGTTTCTGATTTCTGTAACACAAGTGCTTAAGCTACTTATCATAGGATCAGAACAATGTATGTGATGTTGTCCAATATTGATTTATTAATTTATTTAAAAGACAAAATAAAATAAAAGAAGACCGCTACTTTGTACTATAAAATAACAAAAGCTAAACATATTAATCTCATAATAATATTTTTACAAACTGGTAAGGAAGAGGACTGTAGATAGGGAAAGAAAAGGAGAGCTCAGATAAAGGGTGATAATAATTAAATTGTAATATAGTATTCACTTAACATAAAAGACACACACAACCACCATAGAAAACAAACCAAAGACAACTAAAAAAGACTATACAAAGCATTTATAAAAACCTAAAAAGTGTCTATGTTAAAGAAAAGGTCCGATCTAATGACCGGTTCGCAACATCTCTCCCTCTCTTTCAACAGAGATAAAAGAGGCGGGAGAAGCTACGCTAGGCCATTAGATCGGCAGTTGCACCAGCTTCTTGCAGGGTCTGCGTAGGAGCCCTGCTGCTGTGGTGACCTCAGCAACGTGCACTA
The DNA here is from genome assembly GCA_963576865.1 of Anania hortulata. Taxonomy (NCBI): domain Eukaryota; kingdom Metazoa; phylum Arthropoda; class Insecta; order Lepidoptera; family Crambidae; genus Anania; species Anania hortulata. The sequence continues at coordinate 17,486,155 of OY756398.1, read as the reverse complement.
TGTTGTCAGTACCCGGGAAAAGTCGGGTAACGCGTCCACGTGGCCACGTCCCACGCGGCAGATTAGCATCGACAATGAGAACAAGGTCACCGACAGCCAGTGCGGGGGCTGCTTCGCCGGACCTGCGCCGTGGAACGAGTGTCGGAAGGTATGCTTTTATCCACCGTTGCCAAAAAATGTCTGCTAAACGAATCGCCTTTCGCCATGAAGAACGGCCAAATTCGTCTTGAGGTTCCCCTCCGGCAAAATTGTTGGCAGTAGAGGAGGAACCAATTAAAAAATGAAATGGTGTTAGTGCATCCTCTTCTTCTGACTCGGTGGAAACGTGCGTTAAAGGCCTTGAGTTCACCACGGCTTCTGCCTCTGCCAGCAGAGTCATTAACGTGTGCTCTTTAGGGGCTCGCTCCGTTAATGTAAATTTAAGCGCAGATTTGACTGAGCGCACCAGTCGCTCCCACGCTCCACCCATCGAAGGCGCTGCTGGCGGGATGAATCTCCATTCGACATTCCAGTTTGCTGCGAAATCTTGCACCTCTAGGCCATAAAGCTGTCGTAGGAACTTGGCGGCACCGACAAAAGCTGTCCCGTTATCAGACCAGATTTGAGATGGACACCCACGACGCGCCGTAAATCTGCGTAATGCCATCAGAGCAGCATCAGTAGAGAGGTCTTGGACGACTTCTAAATGAATTGCGCGGGTGGTAAGACAAGTGTATAGCGCCACATATCTCTTTTCATGCCTTCTTCCAATAGTAACTTGGACGGGCCCGAAATAGTCGAGGCCGATAAATGAAAATGGACGGCGATGATGGGCCAAACGGGCATGTGGGAGATTTCCAATAGGAGGATTTAGGGAACGGGCTCGCTTAATCTTACAAAAGTTGCAAGCATGCGCCACGGATCTGACCGCGCTTCTTAAGTTCACAATCCAGAATTGTTGGCGTAACTCATTCACAACAGTCTCATTATTTGCATGGAGTAAGCGACGATGATAATGCTGAATAAGAAGTGTTGTAGCTCGATGCCCTGCCTCTAGAATTACCGGGAAGTTGGTCACTCCCGTGAGGTCAGCGACTGCTCCGATGCGACCTGACAGCGCCATCAGTCCGTCACAAGTAAGAATTAGATGAAGTTTGGCGAGCTTGCTATATCGTGGTATTGGTTCTTCCAAACGTAGTGCGGTTATCTCCTCTCTAAAAGACTCTTCCTGCGATTTAAGCAGGACATGGGTTTGGGCAATGCGTAAATTTTCAGCAGAAAGAGGTGAAAGAAGCTGAGCAAGTTGGGCAACACTAATTCTAGGCCTAGAAGCAGGAGTGTGCGAGGTTGAGTCTACAATATTTGCTCTACTTCTCAAACGCCTGAAAACTTGCGCGCATTGGTGCGCACGCGCGGTCGATCGAATTAGGATCAGCCATTTGCTGATGCGGGATTCATCAGCAGTCATTGGTATGAAAGGTGTTTTGGTGGGGGTATGCGGGGTGAGGTTATCTACAATGAGATTGATTCTGGCACTAGGTTTAAGCTCGTTGGTAATGAGGGCCCCGGAACTGGTAATTTCTATAGGCCAGTCACTAGGAGGCGATTTCAAAAATTCAGGACCGTCAATCCAACGACTATCGCAAAGAGTGGCACTTGGGTCGGCACGGGTGGCATCGTCAGCCACATTCAATACTGTAGGGATCCAGCGCCACTCACTGAGAGTGGAAAGCTCCAAGATATCTGCCAGGCGGTGCGCGACAAAAGGAAGATAAGATCGCGCATCACTGCGCAGCCAACTAAGCACATTTTTTGAATCGGTCCAAAAATAACGACGCACTGGCTTATACTTGTGGGCTTTGCAGATCGAGGAGGCCAACCGAGCTCCGATCGTAGCGGCCTGGAGTTCTAAGCGTGAAATGGTAGTAGGGGTTAAGGGCGTTACTCTTGACTTGCTACAAATGAGTGAAAGATGCACATGACCATCAACAAATACTAGACGCCAGTACGCTACTGCCACGTACGCATGCTCGCTGGCGTCACAGAACACGTGCAACTCTCGCTCTAGTAACTCAGCTTCCTTCGAGTGCCAACGCGGAACGCGCAGTTTGACAGCCGATGACATCGAAGACAACCAAGCCCTCCACTGAGAAAGCAAATCTTGGGGAAGAGCATCATCCCACTCAACCTTTCTACGCCACAATACTTGAAATATGATGCGACCTCTAATAGTAATGGGTGCGAGAATTCCAAGCGGGTCAAAAACACGCATTAAACTAGAAAGCGCATGACGTTTCGTGATTTTGTCAGGCAAAGCGGGCGAGGTGTTTAAAGCGTCCACATTAAAACCTATTTCATCAGTAGAAGGATGCCAGATAAGTCCTAACGCTCGCACACTTTGCGGAAAGTGACCTAAATCTACATGATTGTCAATACTATTAAGCCTTAGCTCAGGAGGTACAAAGGCTAGTGCGGCAGATTCGTTAGAAACCCAGCCTCGCACTTCAAAATGCGCTCGCTTTTGGACCTCGATAATGTCTCTAGCGAGACGGGCAGCATCATTAGTGTTGTTAAGGCTACCAATAAAATCATCCATATAGGTGTCATTGACTATGGCGTGGGCGGCCTCAGGAAAAGAGTTCTGATGCTCTTCAGCATTTTTATTTTTTATATAAAGAGCAGTGAAGGGACTAGAAGCCGCGCCAAATATCATAGATGACATCCTACAAATTGAAAGAGGCAAGTCGGGGGAGTCACGCCATAGAAATCGCTGCGCATCTCTGTCTTCTGGCCTTATCTTTATTTGAGGAAACATCTCGCGAATATCAGCGGTCATACCTATCCTACCTTCACGAAAACGTAAAATTATTTCTAGCAGCGACGAAAGTAAGTCAGGGCCTGTCAACAAGAGAGAATTCAAGCTAACTTGTTGGCTGCGGGCGGCAGCGTCATGTACTACACGCAACTTCCCCGGCTTGTTAGGATTAACAACCCCAAAATGAGGTAAATACCACACAACTGGTGAATTTGAAGGCAGGTTACAAACTTCAGCGTAGCCTTTATCAAACATAGCGTGGATGTTTTGTTTGTATTTATCGGCGTATGCTTTATCCTGACTGAATCTTTTTTCAAGACTATTAAATCGTGACAGTGCTAACGGGTAACTATTTGGGATATCAAAGTCATTGGACTGCCACAACAAACCGACCTCGAATTGTCCGTTAGGTAAACGACGAGCAGTGTCTTCGAGAATCTTTGTAGCCCGCTTATCCGCCGCAGAACACACTTGACGTTTGACAATCCCAATACTATCCAACTTATAATAATCCTGAATTAAAGTTTCAGCTTCAGCAAAGGCATCCTGTGCCACACTATGGTTAACAAATACCACTGGTTGAGTCCTACTTGAAGTAAATCCAAATACAACCCATCCTAGAGTAGTAAGACATGCGGCAGGTTGAGATTTGGTACCTTGGCGGACCTCTCTTGGAGTGAGCAAATGCCAATTGTCAATCCCAATTAATAATTTCGGCTCAGCGTTCTGGTACGGGACAACAGGAAGTGATAAATGCCTAATGTCATTAAGGCTGACTGACTGGGGTGCAATACCCAAAGTCGCAACCGACCGTGCACCAGAAATTTTATGAAATTGGGACTCAGAGGCATACCGGCCTTTAATAAAGAAATCAACATACTCCACATCGGTCAATTTGGACATTCCACCCATACTATCTACCCTTATTTGAGATTTAGGACCCTCTACGCCGATCCGATCAGATATTTCGCTATCGATAAAAGTGCTTGACGAACCGTCATCGAGAAGGGCGTAGGTGTCGATAGATCCCTTAGGACCACTAACTGTGACTGCGATGACTTTAAGTAATGCTTTTAGAGGACCATCGGAGGTAGCATGAGCCACGGTTGCAGTGACAGTCTCAGTGGTCGAGCAAGATGGTTTTGTGTCTGTAGACGTTACTTCAACCGTAGTGTGTGTACTTGTAACATTAAAATTATGTAACAATTTATGATGTCTGTATTTGCAACCTACAACTTGACACAAGGTTTTTGGATTACATGATCTGTAACGATGAGAACCTTTTTTCAAGCATCTGTTACAAACTTTTTGGTCGCGAGCCCATTTTAGCCTAGCTGTTGCGAACCGGTCATTAGATCGGACCTTTTCTTTAACATAGACACTTTTTAGGTTTTTATAAATGCTTTGTATAGTCTTTTTTAGTTGTCTTTGGTTTGTTTTCTATGGTGGTTGTGTGTGTCTTTTATGTTAAGTGAATACTATATTACAATTTAATTATTATCACCCTTTATCTGAGCTCTCCTTTTCTTTCCCTATCTACAGTCCTCTTCCTTACCAGTTTGTAAAATTTGGTCCATTCACCGGTAAAAATATCATCGCGATCGTCTTTTTTCATTTCCAAAATTTTCCTTCAAGAAAATAATAATCACCTAATATGATTACTAGAGCTCAGACTAAGGCATTAGGATCGAGTAAAGCCGAGGCCCCGCCGCCGAACTCCGGCATGCCTCACGTTGCTGCGCTTGAACCCGCTGCCGTAGAAAATTTACTCTCAACAAGCACCGGCACGTCTCATGTCGCTGCGCCTGCCACCGTGTATCCCGCCCTCGCAGCAGATTGTGATTCCGAGGCAGGATCGAGGAGCTCGTCTTCTGCTACAATACGGGCACGTATTCTCAGCAAAAAGGCGGATTATGATCGGAAAATCGCCGAGAGCCAACGTGCAGCCGCAACAGCTGAAGCCAAAGCGCTTGAATCGGAGTTACAAGCAGAAATAGCTTTAATTGAAGCTGAAGCTAGTCACCATGGCAGCTCCCGTGCAAGTCGTCGCAGCATCAATACATGGATAGATGGAATACAAGCACCGGATCATCACACTACCGAGACAGGCGTACCAATCTCTGTGCGGCCTGGGAGACCCACAAGTGCCACTTTACATATGTTTTGTCCACAGCAACCAGTTAGCTTTGTCACAGCAGATGCCACTCAATTTGTGCGTCCCGACAAGCCCAGACCTGCGGTTGCAGCGCTTCACCGCCGAGTGTCATCGCCCTCCGGCCCTCGCGTCCCTTTAGACCGTGTCGTATTGCCTACAGAGGTAATACCCGGTCCGACGCCATTTAGGCCTTGTATCGGTGCACAGGACCCGGCTATTGGTAACACATCAGATATCACTATTTTAGCGCAAGCAATTCAAAATTTATGTAAAGATAAGTCAGAAAGTCGACTTCCTAATTTTGATGGTCAACCGCAAGATTGGCTATCTTTTAAAAATGCATACGACTTTACATACAAGTCGTACTCTCCACTTTGTAACCTATCCAGAATAAATGCAGCGTTGTTCGGGTTAGCTCGCGAGGCGGTGGGTGCCTTGCTGGTAACCGCAAGCGACCCCAGCGACGTGATCGCCTTTCTTGAGCTGCAATTCGGTCGCCCGGAGCTCATCGTGCTGCAGGAGGTTGCAATAGTGCGAGCACTACCTAAAGTACAGAGTGAAGGCAAGGATTTGCATATTTTTGCCAGCCGTGTGCGCCGTTGTGTTTCTGTTATGAAATTTTTAAATAACAAGGCTTATTTAGAGTCACCAGAGCTTTATAACTCTTTATTGCTCAAGTTGTCTCCAGCTATGCGTACTCGCTGGAAAGACTTTGCAAAATCTCGCTTCACTCCTGGTTCACTAACTAAACTGGAACTGTTATCAGATTTTTTAACTGATGAAGTAGTCACTGAATTTCAGTTTGGCGTGTTGACTGAGGCAAGTTTTCATTCAGTTCAGCCTCAAACTAAAAAGTTTGATAGGGTTCAGGTATTAAATTCTGAAAAAACTGCTGAAAAACATGTAAAATTAAATTTAGATTCAAACAAATATTTACAATCATGTTCATACTGTCAACAAAGTCACTCTATTGACAGTTGTGACAGTTTTATTTCTTTGGACTTTATGGCTAGGCTAAAATGGGCTCGCGACCAAAAAGTTTGTAACAGATGCTTGAAAAAAGGTTCTCATCGTTACAGATCATGTAATCCAAAAACCTTGTGTCAAGTTGTAGGTTGCAAATACAGACATCATAAATTGTTACATAATTTTAATGTTACAAATACACACACTACGGTTGAAGTAACGTCTACAGACACAAAACCATCTTGCTCGACCACTGAGACTGTCACTGCAACCGTGGCTCATGCTACCTCCGATGGTCCTCTAAAAGCATTACTTAAAGTCATCGCAGTCACAGTTAGTGGTCCTAAGGGATCTATCGACACCTACGCCCTTCTCGATGACGGTTCGTCGAGCACTTTTATCGATAGCGAAATATCTGATCGGATCGGCGTAGAGGGTCCTAAATCTCAAATAAGGGTAGATAGTATGGGTGGAATGTCCAAATTGACCGATGTGGAGTATGTTGATTTCTTTATTAAAGGCCGGTATGCCTCTGAGTCCCAATTTCATAAAATTTCTGGTGCACGGTCGGTTGCGACTTTGGGTATTGCACCCCAGTCAGTCAGCCTTAATGACATTAGGCATTTATCACTTCCTGTTGTCCCGTACCAGAACGCTGAGCCGAAATTATTAATTGGGATTGACAATTGGCATTTGCTCACTCCAAGAGAGGTCCGCCAAGGTACCAAATCTCAACCTGCCGCATGTCTTACTACTCTAGGATGGGTTGTATTTGGATTTACTTCAAGTAGGACTCAACCAGTGGTATTTGTTAACCATAGTGTGGCACAGGATGCCTTTGCTGAAGCTGAAACTTTAATTCAGGATTATTATAAGTTGGATAGTATTGGGATTGTCAAACGTCAAGTGTGTTCTGCGGCGGATAAGCGGGCTACAAATATTCTCGAAGACACTGCTCGTCGTTTACCTAACGGACAATTCGAGGTCGGTTTGTTGTGGCAGTCCAATGACTTTGATATCCCAAATAGTTACCCGTTAGCACTGTCACGATTTAATAGTCTTGAAAAAAGATTCAGTCAGGATAAAGCATACGCCGATAAATACAAACAAAACATCCACGCTATGTTTGATAAAGGCTACGCTGAAGTTTGTAACCTGCCTTCAAATTCACCAGTTGTGTGGTATTTACCTCATTTTGGGGTTGTTAATCCTAACAAGCCGGGGAAGTTGCGTGTAGTACATGACGCTGCCGCCCGCAGCCAACAAGTTAGCTTGAATTCTCTCTTGTTGACAGGCCCTGACTTACTTTCGTCGCTGCTAGAAATAATTTTACGTTTTCGTGAAGGTAGGATAGGTATGACCGCTGATATTCGCGAGATGTTTCCTCAAATAAAGATAAGGCCAGAAGACAGAGATGCGCAGCGATTTCTATGGCGTGACTCCCCCGACTTGCCTCTTTCAATTTGTAGGATGTCATCTATGATATTTGGCGCGGCTTCTAGTCCCTTCACTGCTCTTTATATAAAAAATAAAAATGCTGAAGAGCATCAGAACTCTTTTCCTGAGGCCGCCCACGCAATAGTCAATGACACCTATATGGATGATTTTATTGGTAGCCTTAACAACACCAATGATGCTGCCCGTCTCGCTAGAGACATTATCGAGGTCCAAAAGCGAGCGCATTTTGAAGTGCGAGGCTGGGTTTCTAACGAATCTGCCGCACTAGCCTTTGTACCTCCTGAGCTAAGGCTTAATAGTATTGACAATCATGTAGATTTAGGTCACTTTCCGCAAAGTGTGCGAGCGTTAGGACTTATCTGGCATCCTTCTACTGATGAAATAGGTTTTAATGTGGACGCTTTAAACACCTCGCCCGCTTTGCCTGACAAAATCACGAAACGTCTTGCGCTTTCTAGTTTAATGCGTGTTTTTGACCCGCTTGGAATTCTCGCACCCATTACTATTAGAGGTCGCATCATATTTCAAGTATTGTGGCGTAGAAAGGTTGAGTGGGATGATGCTCTTCCCCAAGATTTGCTTTCTCAGTGGAGGGCTTGGTTGTCTTCGATGTCATCGGCTGTCAAACTGCGCGTTCCGCGTTGGCACTCGAAGGAAGCTGAGTTACTAGAGCGAGAGTTGCACGTGTTCTGTGACGCCAGCGAGCATGCGTACGTGGCAGTAGCGTACTGGCGTCTAGTATTTGTTGATGGTCATGTGCATCTTTCACTCATTTGTAGCAAGTCAAGAGTAACGCCCTTAACCCCTACTACCATTTCACGCTTAGAACTCCAGGCCGCTACGATCGGAGCTCGGTTGGCCTCCTCGATCTGCAAAGCCCACAAGTATAAGCCAGTGCGTCGTTATTTTTGGACCGATTCAAAAAATGTGCTTAGTTGGCTGCGCAGTGATGCGCGATCTTATCTTCCTTTTGTCGCGCACCGCCTGGCAGATATCTTGGAGCTTTCCACTCTCAGTGAGTGGCGCTGGATCCCTACAGTATTGAATGTGGCTGACGATGCCACCCGTGCCGACCCAAGTGCCACTCTTTGCGATAGTCGTTGGATTGACGGTCCTGAATTTTTGAAATCGCCTCCTAGTGACTGGCCTATAGAAATTACCAGTTCCGGGGCCCTCATTACCAACGAGCTTAAACCTAGTGCCAGAATCAATCTCATTGTAGATAACCTCACCCCGCATACCCCCACCAAAACACCTTTCATACCAATGACTGCTGATGAATCCCGCATCAGCAAATGGCTGATCCTAATTCGATCGACCGCGCGTGCGCACCAATGCGCGCAAGTTTTCAGGCGTTTGAGAAGTAGAGCAAATATTGTAGACTCAACCTCGCACACTCCTGCTTCTAGGCCTAGAATTAGTGTTGCCCAACTTGCTCAGCTTCTTTCACCTCTTTCTGCTGAAAATTTACGCATTGCCCAAACCCATGTCCTGCTTAAATCGCAGGAAGAGTCTTTTAGAGAGGAGATAACCGCACTACGTTTGGAAGAACCAATACCACGATATAGCAAGCTCGCCAAACTTCATCTAATTCTTACTTGTGACGGACTGATGGCGCTGTCAGGTCGCATCGGAGCAGTCGCTGACCTCACGGGAGTGACCAACTTCCCGGTAATTCTAGAGGCGGGGCATCGAGCTACAACACTTCTTATTCAGCATTATCATCGTCGCTTACTCCATGCAAATAATGAGACTGTTGTGAATGAGTTACGCCAACAATTCTGGATTGTGAACTTAAGAAGCGCGGTCAGATCCGTGGCGCATGCTTGCAACTTTTGTAAGATTCTCTTCCGAATAGTAACTTCCTTCTCGTCCGAATAGTCATTCCTAGTGGACGTGTTATCAAGTTAGCTAGCGAGAACACAAAATCCGTGCGAGCAAATCTGTTACTTGCAACAAGTGAACTGTGCCATAATATTTGCTACTATTCCGTGAGTGTACAGTGCGTGTTTAAAATAAACATTTAAATAAATTGACCCGGTCGCTGCTGCGAATGCGCGGGACGCCCTACCGCACCCCCGCCGCGATAAGAGACAGTTGACATAATTGCCGTCCCGTTTCCGCGCTGCGTGTACCTGTCTGTACTCTGCGCAACCGTGCTTCCAGCCGCATACGCCGCCTCCCGTGCACTTAACTGTGTTAACTTATCGCAACAAATACAGCCACAATGCGTGAATGCGTCGCTTGCCAGTCAACTATTGAAGAAGGCGATTGCTTGGAATGCCGCACATGCTCATCCTTCTATCATGGACCGTGCGTTGGCATATCGCCTTCTGAACTAGATAAGCTCTCGTCCGACGGTAAAAAGGTGGGCTGGCTATGTCCGGAATGTCACAATAAAAAACCGCGAGGCGACAACTCAAACACGCCGGTTCGGCCGTCAACACCGCCAACAAGCAGTAGTACGTATGCTGATGCGAATGTGACATTGCGCCGTAGTAAACAGGTCCCGTCTAAACAGCTGACCGTGACCGCACCCGCGCCTGCGCCAGCGCTTGTGCCTGTCGTGTGCTCCGGCTCATGTGTGTCGCGCTCAGAGTTGCGTAATATTATACAGGAGGAGCTTCGAGGTTTTATAAAGGAATGCGTCAGGGAGTTAAAGGGTGACCTAAATAAAGAATTAAAAGCCTTCAGGAATGAAGTTGGTTCTTTAAAAGACTCGGTAAATTTCATTAGTGACTCCTTTGATAAATTAAGCTCAGAAATTACTACTTGCAAAAGCAAAGTCGAGACTATCTTAAAGGAGAAGGAGTCGATCCGTTGCGAATTAAACACCATCACCAGTCGCTTTAACCAACTTGAACAGATTTCCCGCGCTTCAAACTTGGAGATACAATGCGTTCCGGAAAGGAGTTCCGAAAATCTACTGTCCATAGTAAAACAACTTGGCAAAACCGTGTCCTGCCCTGTTAACGAATCTGATATTTTTTATTGCTCACGAGTTGCAAAAAAAAACCCAGAAAGCCCCCGCCCACGTTCAATTCTGATAAAGTTGAATAGCCCTCGATCGCGGGACACCCTTTTGGCTGCCACAATAAAATATAATAAATACCATCCGCAAGACAGGCTGAACACGGGGCATCTTGGCTTTGGGGCCGACAAAAAAACAGCAGTATATGTCACCGAGAATCTGACACCTGAAAATAAGCATCTACATGCGTCGGCGCGCGCCCGAGCTAGGGAGCTACACTATAAACATGTATGGGTTCGCAGCGGCCGCATCTATATGCGTAAGACGGACACATCGGAGTATGTACTCGTGCGAAATATGTCAACATTGGAACAATTATCTTAGTAACTAATTTCTATTTTTAAGCATAGTGCACAGTTTTTAAGGCTTAAAATACGATAAGTTAAGAGTTTATTTCCAAAATGTTCGTGGCCTTCGTACAAAGACCAATGACTTTTACAAAAATGTATTGTGTTCCGATTACGATATTGTTTTCTTGTGCGAGACATGGTTGAGCAGTACCATATTCGATGGCGAACTTTTCGATGACCGATATCTTGTGTACAGGCGCGACAGGGAGACTAGTGGCTTTCATGGTAACAAATCTGGTGGCGGAGTGCTCATTGCAGTGTCCAGAAATATATGTTCCCGTAGGCTAGCCCGGTTTGAGAGTGATTGTGAGGACTTATGGGTGGAGTTAGAGATACGCGGGAGAGGTGATTTCACTGAAAAACTGTTATTATGTTGCGTTTATCTTCCCCCTCCAGTACAGAAAAGCATTCTCGAATGTTACATTGACAACACAAACCGGGTCTTGGAGTCAGGTGCAAAAACTTTGATCCTAGGCGACTTTAACTCAGGTAATATTATCTGGAATAACGATAATAATATGTCTTTACCTAACTACATTACTAGTAACGCACTGGATACTGCTCTGCTGGACTTTGTCGCTCTTAATAATCTCCAACAGAGTAATAACATCTTTAATGAGAAAGGTAGAATTCTGGATATCGTCCTTTCCAATACAGCGGTCGAGAGTGTTCTGCGAAGCGATGTCCCATTGAGTAGTATCGACTCCCATCACCCTCCATTGATAGTTAGCATGGCGTCTTGCGCTCCATCCAGTTTATCACCTAATGTTACAGATAATAAATTTAACTTTTACAAAGCGGACTATGACAAAATTATAACGCATCTAAGCTCAATATCATGGGAAAACGAACTATCCTCATGTTCAGTAAATGTCATGGTAGAAAAATTTTATATTCTAATAAGAGATGCAATTGTTAAGTATGTCCCAAAATGTAAGCCGCGCTCAAAAAAGTTTCCAGTTTGGTACACAAAAGAACTTATTCACCTCCTAAAAGAAAAATACAAACTTCGTTTAAAGTACCGTAAATACAAAAACCCACTGGACGAACTGGTTTTGTGTATGCTCAAGAAAAGATGCGCCGAACTAATAGAGACTTGTCATAAAAATTATGTTACTGACCTTGAAAGCTCACTTTCCAAGAACCCGAAGTTGTTTTGGACTTTTATTAAAAACAAAAAACGAAATAGTAGTGCATACCCTTCATCCATGACCTTTGGCGACAGTAGGGCAGATTGTGGTGGAAGTATATGTAACCTCTTTGCCTCTTTCTTCTCATCAGTATATAAGTCTCACCCCTCATTGCCTGCGACCACTGACGGTCCGATCCTAGCTGCGAACTATATCGCCAATCTGCATATCTCGCAAGACGAAGTACTCAAAACCTTAACTAGCCTTGATCGAGCCAAGGGGGCTGGACCTGACGGTATACCCCCCTTGTTTGTGTCTAACTGTCGTGAGGCTTTATCCATGCCGTTGACTACCATCTATAATGAGTCCTTAAAAACGGGTACCTTCCCTTCCATCTGGAAGGAAGCACGTATTGTCCCAATTTTTAAATCGGGTGATGCCGGCTCAGTCAAGAACTATAGACCAATATCTATTCTGTGTGTGTTCGGCAAAGTCTTCGAATCCTTGGTGTGTCCTGTTTTGACTTGGCATATAAAACAAATGGTCTCGCCTCAACAATCGGGTTTCCTGACATCTCGTTCTACGGCCACCAATCTTGTTTCGTTTGTAACATATGTGTCTGACTCTCTGGACTCACGCTTGTCTGTGGACACCATCTACACAGACATCAGTAAGGCTTTTGACACAGTAGACCACAATATCTTACTTCACAAGCTCTCGGCTTTGGGCGTCTCTGGTGGTCTTCATGAATGGTTTTCCTCATATCTTAGGCAGAGGAAATCGAGAGTTGTCGTTAACGGTTTCTCTTCAGAACCATTTTTGTCATCTTCTGGTGTCCCTCAGGGTTCCCATCTTGGTCCGGTTCTATTCAATATTTTTGTAAACGATATTGTATCAGTTTTCAACCATGCGACTTGCTTTCTGTACGCAGATGACATGAAATTGTCCCTGCAAATAAAAGATCAAAATGACTCACGCTTATTGCAGGATGACTTGGACCGGTTGACTCTGTGGTGCGTCAGGAATAGATTGTTTTTGAACCTGGACAAGTGTAAGTTTATTCGGTTTTCGAAGCGAGTTAATGTTCTCCCACCAACTTACAGTATTGATGGTCATATTTTGGAAGAGGTGGAGACTATTCGGGATCTAGGCGTGGTTATGGATAGAGAGTTGCGCTTTCATAAACATGTCGACGTAATAGTTAACAGAGGTTTTCAGATGTTGGGGTTTGTGCTTCGTAACGCTAAAGAACTCAAACAGATTTCAACAAAAATTACCCTATTTAAGTCTCTTGTCCGTCCTGTTCTCGAATACTGCAGCCAGGTTTGGTCTCCGCACTATGACATTCACATAAAACGCATAGAGCGAATTCAGAAGCGCTTTTTATGGCATCTTTCGTACCAAACCAACAAGGCAAGGGAGCTACCCTCATATGAGGAGCGGCTTAGCTATTTTAAATTTAGCAGTCTGTTGGATCGAAGGTTGTTGCTGGACCTCGTGTTTTTCCATAAAATTGCGAATGGACATGTGGATTGTCCCTTTCTATTGAGTTCAATAAATTTAAATGTACCGCCCAAACTAGCTCGTGTTAGCAGGTATGTCCCTTTTTCAGTAAAATACAATAGGACAAAATTGGGTCACCACGCCACCATGAACAGACTGCAGAGGCAATACAATAAGTTCTGTAAGGCACACGACGTCGATATCTTCGCTGATAATCGGCAAAGATTCAGGCGTAAAATTCTGCAGTCCTTTGTACCGGTACCTTTGAGATAATCGGTTGTTGAAAAAACATGTTTTGGATTTAGATTTAAAAGTTATAATAAAATAAAATAAATTATACTTTTAAGGTACTTTTTAGCTTCGACTAATTTAAACCAATTTAAGCTTGTTAACAATGTTTAACTTTTTGTAATAAACCTGTAGTCCACATTGCATGCCGTGGCAGCCTATAACTAAGACGACGCTTAGCTCTAAGTCAGTATAACTCAAAATATGTATCTTACTTGTATTAGTGTTTGTCTTGTTGGTTGTCCTAATAAATAAAATAAAATAAAAATAAAAGATTAAGCGAGCCCGTTCCCTAAATCCTCCTATTGGAAATCTCCCACATGCCCGTTTGGCCCATCATCGCCGTCCATTTTCATTTATCGGCCTCGACTATTTCGGGCCCGTCCAAGTTACTATTGGAAGAAGGCATGAAAAGAGATATGTGGCGCTATACACTTGTCTTACCACCCGCGCAATTCATTTAGAAGTCGTCCAAGACCTCTCTACTGATGCTGCTCTGATGGCATTACGCAGATTTACGGCGCGTCGTGGGTGTCCATCTCAAATCTGGTCTGATAACGGGACAGCTTTTGTCGGTGCCGCCAAGTTCCTACGACAGCTTTATGGCCTAGAGGTGCAAGATTTCGCAGCAAACTGGAATGTCGAATGGAGATTCATCCCGCCAGCAGCGCCTTCGATGGGTGGAGCGTGGGAGCGACTGGTGCGCTCAGTCAAATCTGCGCTTAAATTTACATTAACGGAGCGAGCCCCTAAAGAGCACACGTTAATGACTCTGCTGGCAGAGGCAGAAGCCGTGGTGAACTCAAGGCCTTTAACGCACGTTTCCACCGAGTCAGAAGAAGAGGATGCACTAACACCATTTCATTTTTTAATTGGTTCCTCCTCTACTGCCAACAATTTTGCCGGAGGGGAACCTCAAGACGAATTTGGCCGTTCTTCATGGCGAAAGGCGATTCGTTTAGCAGACATTTTTTGGCAACGGTGGATAAAAGCATACCTTCCGACACTCGTTCCACGGCGCAGGTCCGGCGAAGCAGCCCCCGCACTGGCTGTCGGTGACCTTGTTCTCATTGTCGATGCTAATCTGCCGCGTGGGACGTGGCCACGTGGACGCGTTACCCGACTTTTCCCGGGTACTGACAACATAGTGCGCGTTGCTGAGGTCACCACAGCAGCAGGGCTCCTACGCAGACCCTGCAAGAAGCTGGTGCAACTGCCGATCTAATGGCCTAGCGTAGCTTCTCCCGCCTCTTTTATCTCTGTTGAAAGAGAGGGAGAGATGTTGCGAACCGGTCATTAGATCGGACCTTTTCTTTAACATAGACACTTTTTAGGTTTTTATAAATGCTTTGTATAGTCTTTTTTAGTTGTCTTTGGTTTGTTTTCTATGGTGGTTGTGTGTGTCTTTTATGTTAAGTGAATACTATATTACAATTTAATTATTATCACCCTTTATCTGAGCTCTCCTTTTCTTTCCCTATCTACAGTCCTCTTCCTTACCAGTTTGTAAAACTAGCCATAAAGTCCAAAGAAATAAAACTGTCACAACTGTCAATAGAGTGACTTTGTTGACAGTATGAACATGATTGTAAATAATTGTTTGAATCTAAATTTAATTTTACATGTTTTTCAGCAGTTTTTTCAGAATTTAATACCTGAACCCTATCAAACTTTTTAGTTTGAGGCTGAACTGAATGAAAACTTGCCTCAGTCAACACGCCAAACTGAAATTCAGTGACTACTTCATCAGTTAAAAAATCTGATAACAGTTCCAGTTTAGTTAGTGAACCAGGAGTGAAGCGAGATTTTGCAAAGTCTTTCCAGCGAGTACGCATAGCTGGAGACAACTTGAGCAATAAAGAGTTATAAAGCTCTGGTGAATCTAAATAAGCCTTGTTATTTAAAAATTTCATAACAGAAACACAACGGCGCACACGGCTGGCAAAAATATGCAAATCCTTGCCTTCACTCTGTACTTTAGGTAGTGCTCGCACTATTGCAACCTCCTGCAGCACGATGAGCTCCGGGCGACCGAATTGCAGCTCAAGAAAGGCGATCACGTCGCTGGGGTCGCTTGCGGTTACCAGCAAGGCACCCACCGCCTCGCGAGCTAACCCGAACAACGCTGCATTTATTCTGGATAGGTTACAAAGTGGAGAGTACGACTTGTATGTAAAGTCGTATGCATTTTTAAAAGATAGCCAATCTTGCGGTTGACCATCAAAATTAGGAAGTCGACTTTCTGACTTATCTTTACATAAATTTTGAATTGCTTGCGCTAAAATAGTGATATCTGATGTGTTACCAATAGCCGGGTCCTGTGCACCGATACAAGGCCTAAATGGCGTCGGACCGGGTATTACCTCTGTAGGCAATACGACACGGTCTAAAGGGACGCGAGGGCCGGAGGGCGATGACACTCGGCGGTGAAGCGCTGCAACCGCAGGTCTGGGCTTGTCGGGACGCACAAATTGAGTGGCATCTGCTGTGACAAAGCTAACTGGTTGCTGTGGACAAAACATATGTAAAGGGGCACTTGTGGGTCTCCCAGGCCGCACAGAGATTGGTACGCCTGTCTCGGTAGTGTGATGATCCGGTGCTTGTATTCCATCTATCCATGTATTGATGCTGCGACGACTTGCACGGGAGCTGCCATGGTGACTAGCTTCAGCTTCAATTAAAGCTATTTCTGCTTGTAACTCCGATTCAAGCGCTTTGGCTTCAGCTGTTGCGGCTGCACGTTGGCTCTCGGCGATTTTCCGATCATAATCCGCCTTTTTGCTGAGAATACGTGCCCGTATTGTAGCAGAAGACGAGCTCCTCGATCCTGCCTCGGAATCACAATCTGCTGCGAGGGCGGGATACACGGTGGCAGGCGCAGCGACATGAGACGTGCCGGTGCTTGTTGAGAGTAAATTTTCTACGGCAGCGGGTTCAAGCGCAGCAACGTGAGGCATGCCGGAGTTCGGCGGCGGGGCCTCGGCTTTACTCGATCCTAATGCCTTAGTCTGAGCTCTAGTAATCATATTAGGTGATTATTATTTTCTTGAAGGAAAATTTTGGAAATGAAAAAAGACGACGGCGATGATGGGCCAAACGGGCATGTGGGAGATTTCCAATAGGAGGATTTAGGGAACGGGCTGACCAAATTTTACAAACTGGTAAGGAAGAGGACTGTAGATAGGGAAAGAAAAGGAGAGCTCAGATAAAGGGTGATAATAATTAAATTGTAATATAGTATTCACTTAACATAAAAGACACACACAACCACCATAGAAAACAAACCAAAGACAACTAAAAAAGACTATACAAAGCATTTATAAAAACCTAAAAAGTGTCTATGTTAAAGAAAAGGTCCGATCTAATGACCGGTTCGCAACAAATATGTTTACCTTCGAGTGCAGTTAAAGCATAATGTGTTAAAGAAATAAACGGTTTTTAATTCAATTTAATTTAATTATTGAACAAGCAGTGTACATTTAGGAAAGTGAATAAAATAGGGAAATAACTTTATTGCTCTATCCCAAATGGTAATAATGATTTGATATTATGAAATTACGTATTGATACTCGTAGTTTTATATGTTTAATGGCCATTAATTACCAAATAACCACGAAACTGACATAATTTTGTAATAGCCCTGATAAGGTTGAAAATTGGTCAAGTAAGTTTGTTATTTTCTGAAAGGTTGATAAACTATTTAAGGATAAATTTATTATTTTGTCAGAGGACTGTACCTGTTCGATCTTAAACTATGTTATGAAATATTATTAAGGTTGTGTAGATAACTAAATGTAGACTAATAATACGTCGGACAAAACACAAATGGACATGTTTTGAAATTGAGGAATTCACAATATGTTGCTACTTGCGAAGTATTTCTCTTTTTATGCCGCGGGTGCGCACTCCAGCGGGAAACTATTTAAGTTTCTGACCCGACCGTAGGTCGAACCCCAGGCCTTTTGTGTTCGAATCATTTTATCAGAAAGTGCACCAATTTATCAGAAAGTGCACTGAATTTATAAACGTAAGTGTTATTGTAAATATTTTTAGTAAGGACCCAAAATAATATTTTTTCTCATTAAAAGATTAAAAATTAAAAGTTATTTTTAATAATAACTAGGCAGAAAGGCAATCAGTAATTAAAGAATATTCACCTGAAGGTCTCTGTCCCAACGAGCGCATCACTACCCCCAACTCAGCCATAGTAATCGTCCCGTCTTCGTCTTTGTCGAACAGCATAAAGGCCTCCTTGAATTCTGAAAAACGGTAATAATAACTCATTACATTTATTTGACACTAGTTATTCTCATGAAAGCCATTAAGAAAAAAAACTTTTTTAATAATCACGTTTATTTTTTAAAATAAATTCAAATAATTGTCGCCGAACAGATGTCACTAAATTTGAATGCTAAGACAAATGAAAACAATAATATTTTTTTAATAAAATAGTGTAATTAATAAAATTGCTGGTGTACTATAATAAACATTAGACTCTTTGTTTAAAAAAATGTAAAAATTTAAGCTAGGACAAAATAATAGCCAAAAAAACGCGTATGACAATGCGGCAATAAATTTAATTATAAATTGTCAACCCAATAAACAGAGATGATGATTCTGATTTCTGCCTCTATTATGAGATTACATACGGTGTCAAAACTAATGTCACTAATATTTTTATTGCTTTCCAATTGATTCTTCATTAAAAGCTATAAAATAATTGTCTATAATCCATACCTGCAACTTGTTCCTCTGTAAGGCCATATTCGGACTGTAATTTGAAAGAAAACACAAAAATGTAGTTGAATAAAAATAAATAAAAATCTCATGTGGTGATACCTACAGAAACCTGTCGTATAGCTAAGTCACTAGTCAACCTCCTTAATCTTCTATACTCTTTGTGGTAAATGTCATCTGTAGCTATGGTCTTAGCCATTACAAAAGTTGTAACACAATCCCTTTGAAAACTTAGGTTTCGCCGACAAATAACGCTCTAGGTAACGACACAGAGGTAAAACTTATAATGGTAAAAACTTTACACTACATCACGAAACTTTATCATTAAACCTCTTTGCTCTTGTTTACAGCAAACAATTTAAAAACAGTAATTGTAGATTTTCCCGCGCACTCCGCCGCGAACAAAAAAAAAAGGTTTTAAACGAGGAGTTTGAGTAACATTTTAGCACTGGCAATTAAAAAGTTTGGATAAAGAAGGTCGTTCGGCGTGTATCGCATACGGTCAATTTTTTTTATTTTTTCCTAACAGCCGGTAATAATCAAAACAAGCCAGCATTGACAAGCGCGCACGACATTGTCAGCTGGGAGAGAACTATATTTAAATTGTATTTTTGCACGATATAAGCTAGGCGGGCGCTCGACAGTGGCTGTAAATTAATTCAATACTATGATTAAGATATCTTAATTATAATTAAAAAATCGAATGAATATACGAAAGTCATGTTTAAAATGTGATTTTGTTCTGAATGAGTACAATAATCTTTTATTCATAACAATTTGTTTTAATAGTAAGTAATATAAGTTTTAGCTCTTTACCCAAGTAAATTATATTGCAGTCACTTTTAGTTGTTAAACATCTTACGGAAATGTACGACTTGTTGTGACGTATTCAATGACAGCGAACTCTAATAAAAAAAGTTTACATTTCTATAAATTCTACATAAATAATTAATTACTGCGCTGTTTTTGTAGTATCTTGCTATTATTGAATATTAATTATTAATTTTTGTCTATCTTCTTTGCAATCATTACACCAATATTTATTGCTTTTCTAGTCTACCAAATTCGTTTTTTTTTTTTTTTACAAAAATGTACTTATCTGCTTGTGTGCCGCGTATATTTTTTTTTAGATTTCCCGATCTATTTTGGATAAGATTTTATCTTGTTCTACTTTTACTTCATGCGGTCATTGTAGAACAAATAAATAATTTTCGTCATCCTGGCTTGGCACGCGCGTGTGCGGAACGCGATCGTTTTGGCGGGAAAATTGTCGCAAATAGCCGTCGATTCTACAAATAAAACCGTAAACACTGCATTTTGGTCGCCATCCCAAATAAACATTATCTAAATTAGAATATCATGCATGGTATTTGAACCGATCTAAAATTGGAATTAAAGGTGCTGATTTATTATTAGTCAAAATAATTTTATGCTATTTTCACTAAAATGCTCTTATTTTATCGGTCAGAATATTTTGCTTGGCATTAAAATCTTGATTCCATTGCTGCTGCAAATTTCCTAAATGATACAAAAAACATAATAAGTGCTTCAAGCGCCATCTGTTGGCGTTTATACATATTGGATAGTCCTAATTTAGTGTATAGGAAGAGATAAAAGTAGGTTCTTATACAGATACAAAGCGCATTTATTCAGTATAAAGGCCCACTTACGACCACCTAAACACGTCTTAAAAATATAGCTTGGCCCTACCACCGCCTTGAGGCTATTTATCGGCTGGTGATGAGAAGAAACGGTGCAACAAACTTAGTCATCTATAACAGCCTTTTTTGTAGGAAATACAGTTTCAGGATGGTTACAGCACATGTAGTAAGAGCAAGCTAGGCAGGTTTAAAGGTCCATCTTTAAGGTCCCGGGTTCGATTCCCGGTCGGTCAATGAAGAAATTACTTTTCTATATTGTCTCGGGTCTGGGTGTTGTGGTACCGTTGTGGTTTTTGATTTCTGTAAAACAAGTGCTTAAGCTACTTATCATAGGATATTGTCCATGCACACTTGTAGTTCAAATAATCGACTATTTTATATCCTTTTTTATAAGGATTTTTAATGTGTATTTTGAACTCATGAACAGGAGTCATTTTATACATTTCAGAAATTTCATTTCAATTTCAGAAAAATTTCATACATTCCCCCAAAAATGAACCACCAACTTTGTGAAGTCTAAAGCTCGGAACGGCAAGTTTATTTTCATTTCGAGTGTTATGATAAAAAACAAACTTAGAAGTTTTCGAACGTACATAATATTTTCAAATATGTATTGCGAGGCTACTGTTAATATACTAGCTGTCCCAGCAATATTCGTACCGCCTCTTCATTTTTTTGGGTGATTTTTTCAGAATTTTAATGGTTAATCTGCTATTCGGGGAGGATACAAATCCAACAAATCAATCATCATAAGAATCAGTCTAGCCGTTCTTGGTTTATAAATAGTGTAACTAACCAGACCTTGTTTTATGTCTACATATTTTTTTTTTTTATTTAGCCGTTTCTCTCCCACTTCTGGTCAAAGGCCTCCCCCAAACCTCTTCACTAAGCGAAGTTATCCAAGGGTCAAAGAGTAAAATATACCCGTAATATTTATTTGGGTATAACTTTGTGTTTGGTCGACCAAATTGGCTCTAAAACGTATAGTAAATAGAAATATTTAGTTATTATATTATCTCCACATAACATTTATGTAAGTAGGTTTAAAATTGTAACATTTGCATGCTAAGCATGTGATAAGCGAGACATGCGTACTTTAAATTGTATCATCTTCATTATAATACAATGTTTTTACGCAAATAATCTAAAATTCTAATAGTTGATCATACAATCTTCATTTTGCTCTCATGTAATGTTACATAATAAATTTTGGTTAAATAACGGTTTGTCTTTAAAGGTGCATCGAGACTACTAGCCAGCTGAAAAATTGTGGTTTGGATACGGTTTTTGTCCAAGCGCAGATGGTTTGCAGTTTCGATGTATCTATGCCAATTGCAACTGAAAAAACGGATGCAGCCCGTCTGTTGTGGCCCTTATATCGAAATCACATTTTGAAGCTACACTTCTCAGTGACGCTGTTCGCTACTGCCACAGTATATTAGCTAAAGCGGTATCGAAACTAGGCCTTAGGCTGGCCTTAGGTTGGCTTCTGTTTTTGTAAAATTGAAATAGTTTAAATTGAAAAGGTGACGGCTGACAACTCGTCCCGGCTCGGCAGCACTGCAACAACCGCTTAGGGGTCATGTTGTGGCGTAAGTCTGTGTGAGTACGTCTTTTCAAATGTACGTAGTTACTTTACTACTTTAGCTTATATGTATATACGTATATTATGTATACTTCGCTACTGCCAATTACATGCGTTACGGTTACGATTCACGGCCGAATACTGTAATTTATTATCGCGACGACATTTTGTTTGGGGCTATTAAATGTAAAACACAACGCAGTGGACAGAAACACGTTTGGTGGTGTCAACTGTAACTCGTAAAGAGATCGGATTGATTCTCGAAATAGAATAACCTGAATACTTTACTTCTATTTCTGTAATAACGATCATTCAAAACTTAATTATCATTATAACGATTGATCAATCGATTAGATGGATTAGATTACAATACAATTTGTTTTTTACGACTTTGACCGCTTGGATGGATGAATCGTTTAAATCGTAGTTACTAGAATGTGTTATAATTTAATACAAGGTCATGTAATGAAATGAAACCTATTAATTGTAAATAATGAGTCCAGCAAAACGAGACACAACACACGAGTCCGTATGGCCGATGGTGCAGAAAGGCTCCAGAATGGAGGCTAAGTAACGGCAAGCGCAGCGTTGGACGTCCACCTAAGAGTTGATTTATCTTTTGGTCTCATATGACCACTCAGCATCCAATAAGTTTAACCCTTCCCGCGCCGCATCATGCCACCCTCCCTTGCTTGGGCCAAACCCGTGCCACCGCATTTGTCATACACCGGAAGTGCACACTTCCGGTTTTTCTAGTTAACATTTTTGGAGTTTTTGCTATATTGGCACACTCACACCATATATTTTTAAAATTTATCAAAATTTCTTCTATTTTAAGGCTAATTTAAAAAAATGGATTTATTTATTTAAAAAATACTGCAAAATTATGAACACGCAAAGTCAGGATCGATGACATTATCACAATTTTATTAAAGTTCTAGCGAACTATACGTTTCAAACACTTCATAAAGTTTATAAATTAGTTAGTACAAACATATCCATTGTTTGATAGCAAAATCTAAAGAATCATCTACCTAAATCACAAACACAACGATCTCAAAGACGGCTGACTGATGAGTCATCGCGGCGCCTTTGTTTACAAATGCTCGAAAGCTGATGCTTGCAGTTTTTTGTTAAATTTTTTGTGTGGTAAGTCTGTCTCAATCTTCCTTCTAACTAATTTAACGCAGCAAATAAAGATAGGTATAGAAACCGGCTGGTGCAACCGGATTGTGTAAGGGGTGATATGACTGAGAAGGTAGTGGATGACTCGCTGACAAAGTAACCAGTTTGCATGGAAAAGGAAAACCTATGTTACTGCGCCGACCCCAGATATCCGGGAAGTAGAAGAAAGATTTTATGACACAGTTTCAATCCGACTTTTGCCGAAGCCATGGCATGCACTATTATATCGGAGCCAATTTTTATCCGGTTCTTTTCCATGAGATTTAGTAAAAACTATCCTTTATGATCAAGCCCATCCGTCGTAGGTAGTTACAGCGTGTATGGCCTCTTCTCACATTATGCTGAACATATGAGACAGAGAGAGGTGCGAGAAACGATAGTTGTTTTAGTCCCAGCTGACAAGATATCTCATAAAAAGATAACCACGTGACCAACCTATAAAAGTATTTCGTAAAAACTGTGCTTTTAAACAAGATTATCCGGCGCCGTTAAAACGCTGAACCTCTCGTTCACACTCTATGCTGAACCAATGACTGAGAAAGAGATAAGTGTGAAAACAACTATTGTTTTAGTCCAATCTCTTGGGTGGCTCTTGTGTCAGCTGACCTTAGGTTATTCCTATAAAAATAGGATGTGCAATATTGGGATCATCGACAATAATATTGGTTAAGGCCATCCTCATAAAAACTATGCTATCGTTGCTCTTTTCTAAATGAGTATTGTCTTCCCTAGATGTCGATAGTATCGATGCTAACGATACAACCATCAATAGAAATTCAGATTTATATTTTCATCGGCAACCCTAGTTCAAATCGGATAAAATGAAAAAGCTATTTAAAAACGCAGTTAAGACACAACTAGATTTTCTTGCCCTCAACACGTCGTAAAACTATTCCAGAACTTCAATGGCGACTTTTTACAACAACATTGTTGACGTTTGAATCGTATAATTTATTTCTAGGGAGTTCTCGTAAAAGTCTACATGAGTGATGTTAAATTATTTAACCGGAAAACAGAAAATAGTCTTTCGTTTATCTCAGAAATGTATAATGGATGAAAATGAAGACTGGCGTTAACGGTCCTCAGATTTATTTAATGTAAATAAGCTTTAACAACCTTTACAAAATAAAACAAACACAAAAACATGTATTGAAATCGAACAATCACATATGCTGGGTCATTACAGTGTTAACAATACTGATACTGAAAATCGATTGAGAAATCAGTACTCACCATTTTGTTTTTAATGTGAATTACTATTATTTAATCTTGCTTCCAATTTAATTGTTAACCCCAACATCACGCATCATGCGCCCGATCCTCATATATAATAGAAAATATTAGTTGGTCGGACCGAAAGTCATAAGCATTGTTTTAAAGTTCGTGAACAGGAAAAGAAAAATACAGCAGACGATTGAATATAATACAAGAACGATGCTGGGGCATTTAATGGGAGACATTGACCTTATGGATTTGTTGAGGGAAAAATAGAAGAGAATAGAAAGAATGGAAGACATACATAGGACATAGAACTAAGTATAGAAAAAATTGGGT
Organism: Anania hortulata; assembly: GCA_963576865.1. Taxonomy (NCBI): domain Eukaryota; kingdom Metazoa; phylum Arthropoda; class Insecta; order Lepidoptera; family Crambidae; genus Anania; species Anania hortulata. The sequence continues at coordinate 17,461,758 of OY756398.1, read as the reverse complement.
GTCATATCAGGATAATCAAGAATTATTGAAAGCTTTGAAAAGTATCGAGAATTAGAAATTTTACACAGTTTCATTAATGCCTATCTAACTATCCCGTCGTGCCTGTGTACTGGGCTTCAGACTTTTTTTTTTCATCATTATTTCAGCCATATAGCCACTGTTGAATACCCCTCCCCCAGTGATTTCCAGATTGGCCGGTTAGAAGCGGCCTGCATCCAGCGGCTTCCTGGAACCTTTACCAGGATGTTCTACGCTGCACTTGCCAGTACCTACGTGGATTTCATTCCAAAACCTTCCTGCCCCATTGGCCATTAGTTCTACGTGCTGTGTGCCCCGCCCATTGCTACTTCAGCTTGCTAATTAATCCATTGGGCTGTCAGTGACTTTTGTTCGTTTACGTTTTTTTATTTTGTTTTCTATTAGATATGCCGCAATAAAAAAATACAATAAGTATCGATATCAACCATGTATTAATGTTTTATCATTATAATCGGCCCCAATCAGTTCACTGCTGGACATAGACCTCACCAATGCATGCCACTGATGACTATAATTGTTATGTTTTATGGGTAAAATTGTTTGTTAGATTGCTAATCATAATTTCAGCCATAAGACGTCCACTGCTGAACATAGGCCTCCCCCATTGACTTCCAGATTGGCCGGTTGGAAGCGGCTTGCATCCAGCGTCTTCCTGCGACTCTTACCAGGTCGTCTGACCACCTTGTGAGTGGACGTCCTACGCTGCGCTTGCCGGTACGCGGCCTCCATTCTAGAACCTTTCTGCCCCATCGGCCATCAGTTCTAAGTGCTATGTGCCCCGCCCACTGCCACTTCAGCTTGCTAATTATCACTGTTAATCTTAATCGAAAAGAAAAATGGTAAATTAGTCTCATCATCGACTACAAAACGGATTCCGAAACTGAGCGAGTTTCACATAAAATTTAGAAATAGTAAAAGCAACCTTTGAAATGTTAGATATCAACACGTAAAAACTATTTCACATCAAATGACTGTGTCAAACAAAAATCTCAATCAAACAACAAAAAAATATTTGGCATGTGGTTCGGTTTTACAAACATTTGTTATTAGGGTTGCGCGGTGAATGCAAAAAACAAAGGAAAGCGGTCTTATTTCAGTAGCTGTTAGGATTTCGTATGGCTGCGATTAGAATATGCAATCCTACCGAGTGACCTTCACAGGGCTCTTCATAAATTAGCCTAGGGGTAAAACGAGTATTATCTTAATATTTTTTCAAGCTGATTGTTGATTTAGTGCCATTTTCTATGTTTTTTTTTGTTATTGTGGCATTCCTTAACTTTATCATCATCATCTCAGCTTTTTTCATTCCATTGCTGGACCACTGATTTGGCGTAAGGCTCCCCCTCATAGCGCGCCAAAAAGTATGATCTCCCGCTTTTTACATCCAGCCGTTGCCAGCTATCTTCCTAAAGTAGTCGATCCATCAAGCTGGGGGGCGTTCTACACTACGTTTGCTGAGACTCGGTCTCCACTTGAGAACCCGTTTACTCCACCTTTCGTTATTTTATTTTATTTTCATTTCTCAGGATAGCTTACAGCTTATGAATTTAGGTACTACAGATATAGGAAATTAACAACTAGAAGCTAATAACAAGATGCTACCACATATAGATTGCAAAGAGTGCAACAACAATTTTGATTATGTGACAGATGAGGCCGCCCCGCTGCCACTTTAACTTACTTAGACTTTAACCACTTTAATTTTAATCTTCTACCGGATGACCTCGTTCCGTATTTTATCCCTTAACTATCTAGTTAGTTGATGCTTGGGATCTCCCAAGCATCAACCTTTCCATAACGCGCTGAGTGATGTCAAGTCGATGGGTCAGCTTTACTATCGTGTTCCACGTTTCGGCTCCGTAGGTCATCACTTGTCGGACGCACTGGTTGAATACCTTGCTCTTTAGCCATTGTGGTAGTGGCGACGAGAAGATATGATGCAACTTCTCAAATATTTGACTTGCAAGTTGCAAAGTCATGTTATTTGGAAATATTTGAATGTTACGTTATTTGGATGTTAATTTTGATACCCACAACCACAATAATGGAACTTTAATATTTATCAAAACTATTAATACTACTACGGAACCAGGGATTTTAACTTTCAGTCCTAATGTGAAAATAAAAGTTCTTCGGGATATAATTTCTTGTTACACGTGTATTTTATTACAGTTATAAATCCGCGCATTGTTAATTCTAGAGTTATTTACTGGATAGTATATTGAGTAATTAAAGTTTACGAGATTTGGGCTATAAAACAATTATTTCGTTACATACATAGTTGTTTTTCATACTAAATATTTTTAATAAAATCTCCAGTGAGGTAATATTGACGTTAATTAATAACAAAAAATATAACTTTTTCATTTATAGTAATTGTGCACCTATGTTATGTAAATAGACCTTAATTAAGCACTTTTACACGTCACAATTTTTTTTCATTTTTTATCGTCAAGATTGAAAGAGATCGATTTTGTTAAGATTTTGACATTGCTTTAACAAAAAAACTCGTTGTTTTTATAACAGCAGTCATCTACATAGTTCAAGGCTCAACTCTATTTTATTTCATCATCATCGTCATCATCATTTCAGCCATAGAACGTCCACTGCTGAACATAGGCCTCCCCCAATGACTTCCAGATTAGCCGGTTTCCTGCAAACTTTACCAGGTTGTCTGTCCACCTTTTGGGTGGACGTCCTACGCTGCGCATGTCGGTACGTAGCCTCCATTCTAGAATCTTTCTGCCCCTCGGCCGTTAGTTCTATGTATGTATGTGCCCCGCCCAGAACCACTTTTAGCTTGCCTATTTTTTAAAACCAGTATTACTATATATTTTATTATTATTAATAGTGCCGTGTGGGCACGGCCGTAAAAAATTCACTTCCCCACCAACAGGAGGCGATTAATTTCTGTAGTACGAGACCGGCAGCAGCGTCTGCGTGCGAAATGTTATAAAAAACTGCGCTCGGCAACCCAAAGCGTGGCGAGTATTGGCAATCCCTCCCGATGAAAGTCATTGGGTGAGGCCTGTGTTCAGCTGTGGACGTCCATGGCTGAAATGATGATGATGATTTATATAACTGGATTGATTTCATTTTAACCTGTATAATTTAAGCTGATTTGGTAAATATAAAAAAATCGTACATTAACGACAGCTGGTTCAAAAATGGCCATTGTCATTAAGCAGAGATTGTAGGTCTCATTTGCGCCTTCATAACACGAGAAAATATGATACAAAATACTAACCTAATTACTGTAGCCATTAGTGAAATGGTTACATAACGCTAAATTCATTGTCTAATAGTATTTAGGGTTCCTTAACTAAAGGGAGAGAGAGGTGCTTGGGGATTAGGTGATTACCAAGTTAAGTTAACCCACGCTTCGGTTGTGAGTGGATGGGTGACCATGCCGACCATTATCATCATCATTTCAGCCATAGGACGTCCACTGCTGAATATAGGCTTTCCCCATTGACTTCCAGATTGGCCGGTTGGAAGCGGCTAGCATTCAAAGTCTTCCTTCAGCCTTTACCAGGTCGTCTGTCCACCTTGTGGGTGAACGTCCTACGCTGCGCTTTGCCGTTGCGCGGCCTCAATTCCAACTGACTCCAAGGAATGCCCCATTTGTGTTTTCCCTCGATTGATTCGTGTGCAAATCCCACTCGCACTTAGCCGGTTTTAAAATTTTATTTTCACGAAATCGCTAAACATTTCTCGCGTGTGTTAAAGTAATTACTTGCAGAGGCCATTAACAATAAAATTTACAATTATTTTTCCTCGTTAACTGAAGTGTCACGAGCTTCGTGATAAAAAACTATTATTTTTTTCATTTTTTACACGCATTACAGTGTTTGAATGATTATAAAGGTGGTGAAACAGTATATATTTTATTTTATGCTTATTTTTATAATTAATGCAGAAGGTCGTTTATCCCAATTAGGGGATAACTTTTTACGTAATTTGTCATAGATACCTATTAAGAATTATAATGTTGTAGTTATTTTCTTTAAATATTACTTTTTTAAATACTTTATTACGTGCAATTATAATATATTTTAAATTATACAATACAATATTATATATTTTCAACATAGGTATATAAAAAAATAATGTTTTTCAAATTAAAAAAACGTAAAAGGTAACTTAAGTTACCCATTACCTTTTTAGGTAACTTAAAAAATCCTGCCTTTGAATGTCCTAAAATTTATCCATTAGTATAAATGTACTAGGCATAAAACTCGGTTTATTTCATAAACAATGGAGCACAAAAATAATCTCTCCACATGACGTTGTCAACACTTTAACATACATAATTCAACGTTATAAATATACCTAGTCATTTTCGAAAAACAACTCAACTGAAAACATAAATATTTTATGCCTTTTCATTAAATGCAAATTCTAGAGCTTTCTGAACGCTTGAATGATGATAAAAACGGACCATTGTCGTTAGGGTCGTTTACACCACCCGATAACGGATGTTTCCGGACCGATACCGGCGCGTGTAAATGGCCTTTTTATCGAGAAAAGAATATCTGTCAAAATTTTTCAATAAATATATGTGATAGTTACATTTAGCTATATTTTACATTGGTGAATTTTACTCTGTGGGGCAAAACAAAGTCGGTACATAAACAATAATCATTTTCTATTAATCACATTATTATATTAAATGAGAAAGGTGTTTTGGATTACTTTTATGTTCTACAGTAAAACATAGTTTTGTCTGTCGTAGCTATTTTGTTGCAAAAACCTGTTGAAACTCCACATTATTGATACTTCTTTCTTTGGAAAGCGTAATGTTATTAATTTTGTTTTCGTTTATCATAGTTCGTCTCTTATAAATTGTTATAATAATTATTATAAATAAATAGTAAATATTTTTCACAATCACACCAATAATCTAGCCCCAAACTAAGCAAAGCTTGTACTATGGCGACTAGATAACGGATAAACATAATTATATACTTTTATAAACATCCATGGCTTAGGTTCAAATGCTCGTGCTCATCACACAAACATTTGCCCTTCGCGAGATTCAAACCCACAACAGCTGGCTTTGCAGTCCGGAGCACGAACCACTACACCATACGTTCGTCAAAGTTGTTTTATTCGTACTCTTTTGTCATTTTTAAGCACAAAAATAATATTTTTATTTAAATTTACTTTCATTAACAGTCCGCTTTTCTAACCGCAGATTTCTAGCCCTGACAAAACCATAATGTCACAACATATCTTCTTTATATAAAAATGAATTGCGGTTCGTTTGTCTCGCTAAAACTCGAGAATGGCTGGACCGATTTGAATAATTTTGATCCTAAAATATTTGTGGAAGTTCAGGGAAGGTTTAAAAGGTAAGAAAATAAAAAAAATACAACGAAACTAGTGAAACAACTATTTTATTTTCCTATTTTATTTTATTTTATTTAAATTCAATTAAATGTTCGTACCTGTCAAACGAATTGGCGGAACGAAGTTCGCTGGGTCAGCTAGTTCTTGATAAAAAAACAACTTTGCCGCCAATGCGATGACTTTTGCAACGGAATAACAAGATGAAAGAAAACAATAAGATTTTGTTCGAAGTTTTACTGAAATTAGAATGGATCACCTACCCTCTACGGATCATTGTTTCGTAGAGGGGATCATTGTTTTTCGAAAAATATTTATTTCAATGGAATCTTCAGAAATTTTATTCAAAGATTAAATTATGTTTTATTTAATACTAGCTGTCCCGCGTTTTTTTTCGTGAATTTTTTGATGTTTTAAATGTTATTCTACGATTCTGGACGGAGACAAATCCATAAAATCATAAAAATCGGCCCAGCCGTTCTTGACCTAAAATGGTGTAACTAACCCGACTTTGTTTTATATTAAAGATTATTTACAAAGACAAGAACAATTGATCAAATATATTCTGTATACAGTTATTTTTTTAAATATTTCTAATAATCTGTATTCTATGGGAAAGGCATCTAACAGCGGATTTCCAAAAGTTGACGAAGATGAGCATTGATCGGAGTAGGTAGATTGATTTGGGGTCAATGATCTTAAACATTGATGTTAATATAAACATGCCTCCGGGATTCCGGATTTTTTTTGTATTAGTTTTAAAAAAAGGCATATCCATATTATGCTAGTACTAGTAGTATAAAGTTTGATTGATTGAAAAACTGATTTGATCTATTTTTCCTCCAAGAAGAGTCTACCAACTCCGATCACTGATGATGAGCTAATAATTTATGTATACCCTCAAAAACAATTATAACCCCGATCACCACTAAAATGACTTGCAAATATCTAAATAAGATTTGGTCCAAAAACCAGATACTAAAATATCCTCAGTCTAATAAGTACATTTCATAATCCAATCAATGAACAGATTAAGTTTCCGCGCATTGTAACGTCTGGAGGAAAAGAAAGACGGGTAGATAAAATGCTTGGGACAGAAAGAGACGACTTGTGACATAAAGCCGCAGTACGATATGAGCGTAGAGTACATAGATATTAAATACGCAATAATACGCATGATTTTACTTTTACGAACTCATAATTTCATATAGAACTGATAAAAGGAAAAAAAATGGTTTTATTCTCCCGGAGCTAAAAGAACAACAGAAATAAGCTATTGTAAGTTCTCTTGGTCGGTCGGTACTCAAAGAAGGTCAATTGGATTATTGTCATAGGAATCTAGTTTATTATAGCGGATATTTTTATAATAAAAAAACTAAAAAGAAACCAAACGTGTTTATTCGCATTTCTTGTTTGCTCTTCCGTTGAAACAGTAATAAGATAATCAGGCAAATTTATATTTGTTTAAGCAATAACTTTAGTACTAACATAGTTATAAAAGTGTCCTGCTGTCTACTAACAAAAACGAATGTTTTGTGTGTTTGAATTGTTGTATGTTTATATGGATTTAATCCGAAATAAATGTTTCTTTTCAATTTCTAATATAGCGTACCTGACACCTTATTCCCGACCACCGCCCACTTCAAACACACTCTCAAAGGAGAGAAATAGAAGTAGCAAGTTTGATCCTTAGGGTACCCGTACTTTGATACCGGAACGAACAGTAAAAACCAGGTACAACAAACAGGTACCTCACGAATCCGAAAAGTCGCCGACAGACCCTACCCGTTCCCTGCCAGCGAAGTACTTCGAATATTTCATAAAATATCCGCTACCATCCCCGCTGTCAAACAAAGCCAATCGAATATTTGATCCCTAAAACCTGATTTGTTTTACGAAGCACTTTGTTACTTCATCCGATTTTGTAAACGAGCTTCGAGTAAAGACTTCGCGAGATTCTGTCGTTGGATTTTATTAAAGGATCAGGTGAAAGTCGTTAGATAAAAATGAAAATCTGATTCTCAATGTTTTGATATTTTGAAGTCGAATAGTGCAAAAATAGAAGACTTGTCCAAAGGGAAAATACACTCTATGAAAAGTATAACTATCATTATTTCTCAATTTCTGAAACGAACGATGATATTAACTATTTTATTTAAAAGCCTCATAAACTTTTTATTTTAATTAATATATTTCATTCAGCAATTTTGAAACTAGAAAGAGGTTTAATAATTTCAGTTTATTTCTTCATATTTTGTTGAGTTTTGTGTCACATTACCATCAGCTTTTTAAAAGACTAAGGACGTACCTAGGACTATTAACAAATCTTCCTAGCACTTTCCTATGCAGCAAGTTTAGATATTTCATTTTGAGCGATTGCCAAGTAGACCTGCAGACCCAGGTCTACCTGGCTACCCTTAGACAGGGAGACCAGACTATTTTTAGACCATGGGTACGATATATTCTTTCACAGCCGAGCCAATGAACTATTAACTAAGGTTTTTAACACGTATTTTAAGCTGAAAACACTAAGCGCTCGTTTAGACATGGCGGGAACCGCTTTCAAAACCGAGTGGGATTGTTCGCAATCGTTCATACGTAACTGAAGGCCTACAAAAATGTTTGGTGCGTTCGGTCGTATAAACCTTGCAAATTCAAAATACCATCTGCTTGTTTTAAACCATTGAAAATTTATGAACAATTGAAAACGGTCGCGTTTTTACCGGGCTAGTTTCAGATGTTCACATTTTTTCAAAAGATTGACACCAAGTAAATGATTATTTAAATTTATTAGATCTATCTATAGACGTCCAAACGAACGAAACAATTTTGTAGTAGGTCTTCTGTTACCACAACGCGCCAGAGCGATTGAAAAAAATGATAGGTTAATAAGACCCGCGCCGTTCCCACTCGATTTTCGGACCGTGCGGTTCTTGCCTTATCCGAACTAGCGCTAATACTCACCAGGTTGATGGTGACAATGAGTTCGTACTGCTGATGCTTGTGGCCCTTTTTCTTCTTGCCCTGGGGAGTTTTGACGGCCGCTGCTGCGGCTGCCTGCTTGGGCGGCGCGGTTTTCGCTTGCCCTTTCTGTGCTGACGGTTTCACTGGAGTCTTGGGACCACCTGTAGGGTTAGTTTAAAATTATTGAAAGATGCAATGATAAACTCAGAAAAACAAAAAATATTTTCATCTGTCAGGTCTATTAAGGGTCCTTTACCTTTTTAATATAAATTCATTAATTTAACTACCATTTATTCATTGGGCTAAGCAAAACTGTTAGAGCCTTCGAGTATCAATTACCAACGGTAGACTGCAAAAACAATGGAAAACAATAGGGAAAATTTTTAGTGACACGCAGGTTAAAGCAACAAAGGTTAAATTATTATCGACTTTGAACCAACAGTTGTGAGTGCACGATGGCTGCTTATAACATCCTTCACCGAGCAGCTGTTATGAGAGTGCAGTGGTGTCGATAATTGTTGAAGTTTTCTAAATTAGTTGATGTATAGTTGGTGTGCATTACTATGCACTATGTTTCTACTGAAACGTTAAAAAGCTAAACAATAAATAAACACAATGTAATTATATTAATTGACCTTAAGGTACTAGCTGTCCCGGCGAACTTCATATATAGATACTTTTTTTTTCGTGAATTTTTCCGCTTTTTTATAGTTATTCTGCTATTCGGGATAGAGATAAATCCAACAAAACATGATTCATAAAAATCGGTCACGCCGTTCTTGACTGGTGTAACTAACCCGTCATTCTTTTATATATATATAGATTAGTAATTTAGTGCTTAATTATTTAAAATCTCTATATTTAGACCAAATATCGTTCATTCAATGAATGTATAAAATGCCGTGTACGCCATGCAATGTATACAATACAATGTATGCAACGCAATGCACTGGTCACAGCAGAAGAGTTTGAAATGATTTCGTAATTATATAATACGATATACCTTTTTGACATTGCGGTTGTGACTTTTGCCCCGCTGCGTTCTTCTGGTTGACGTGGCCACCACCGTCAGCTGGTTTGTTCCGCGCCTGTTAACAAATGACAAAGTTAGACATTAGTATCAGCTAGAATATGATACAAGGTAACTATAGGCTGTTAAAAAAAACAATTGCTGCTCGAATCATTTCAAGCGAATGTTATTTTAGGTTAATTTTATTTTGTATTATAAGTATCTTAACAAAAAGATTACCATCACACCTTGTTTTGGAGATCACCATTGAGAAGCTTTAATAAATAAATAAATAATAAATAAATTGTTTCCACAATCACACCAATTACCTAGCCCCAAACTAAGCAAAGCTTGTACTATGGCGACTAGATAACGGATAAACATACTTAAATATTTTTATAAACATCCATGACTTAGGTACAAATGCTCGTAATCATCACACAAACATTTGCCCCTTGCGGGATTCGAACCCGCAACCGCTGGTTTTATAGTCCGGAGCGCGGACCACTACACCAGACGGTCGTCTGTAACAAGGTATACGCTGTTAAAAAAAAGGTTGCTGCTCGAATGATTTTAAGTGAATGTTATTTTAAAAGGTCAAGCTTAAAACTGAAAAATATCTCTTTAGTTACCTTTTCTTTAGAAATACCAAGTTGAAATATTACTCATGAATGCAAACAACTTTTATGACCAACTCTGAACACGATAAATAATAGCTGTCTGCAACAACTGGGTAATAATATAGTGCAATAAATAAAACAAGACGCCTTTTCCACCAAATTATTTGAAACAGCAGATTTCATTCCAGATTTCAGAGTAGGACCCACAGTCAAAGTTGATCACGCTTATGAATAGACTTTTTAAAACAGTAAAGTTATAGAGATTTCAAAGCTAATATTGAAGTGATTTACAATGTTTATATAAATAAGATAGATTGATAGATAGATAGATGGATAGATACTTTTGATTGTACACCACACAAAACAAACAAATCACAGGAAAGTAAATATTTAGTGAATAGCACAATTTAGGCGGTCTTATCGCTGGAAGCTGAATAAGATGATATAGTTACGGCTAAATCGAATACGATAAATTGCGTGTAAAGCTGTAGTAGTACCAGAAATATATCGCATCACTCTTCAACACCTTTCCCTCCTATCCTAATATAACCTGTCATCTATCTAAAGTCTGTTTGAAAAAAGAAACGTTTCTAGCGATAATACCGCCTAAATAGGTAAAGCTAATCACAGATGGCGCCAGTGTGTTTGGTCTTGTCAACCGTTGTCAAACAAATGTCCACGCAAATGTCAGAGTTCGAATATTTTCTGTGCTCGCTCTATTATAACGCAAGTTTGAGACACGTTATCACAACTTATCATAACCTTTATCGTAGTGATTATTTGATTTATGGCAGCAGTGGTTTCGGTGGGGGGTAGTCTAACCAAAAACATGGTCGATCTATTTTAATGGTTTTTATTTATCACTAGCTGTCTCGGCGAACTTCGTACCGCCATTTTTTAAAATCGTGTTTTTATAGTTATTCTGCTATTCGGGGCGGAGACAAATTCAACAAAACAAAAATCATAAAAATCGGTCCAGCCGTTCTCGACTTATAAATGGTGTAACTAACCCGACTTTGTTTTATTATATTGAAAGATCTAAAGAGCTTTAGAGTGCAAGTTTGATGTAGTTTGTGTTCTAATGTTCGGTGAAGTGTGATAAAGATTTGAAACTATTGTATTAACATTGTGTTCAACGCCGCATCGAGTGTCAAGTGACTTGTCTCAAGACAACTTGCTTTTTTGTGTGCGTGTTGAAACCTGCTTCTACGGAAAAAGTACCATTTACTGAATACAAGAAAAGCAATAAAAACTAAACACCCATTATTTGTGTGAGCACTATATCAAACACATTGACATTGGCAGAGTCACTGCTCTGCATACAGAGCGAGATTCAGTCCATATATTTTAAAAAGATTGCCGTGTGTGGACGGCCGTAAAGAATACTCTTCCCTACCACCAACAGGGGGCGTGTCGTAAAAGGCGACTAATTCCTGTAGCACAAGACAGGCCGCAGCGTCTTTGTCTTATAATAAACTGCGCTCGCCAACCTGCCTGCCAGGCGTATTGGCAATCCCCCCCTCGATGATAAGTCATTGGAGGAGGCCTTTGTTCAGCAGTGGACGTCCTATGGCTGAAATGATGATGATAAAAAAAAATACTTGATCAGTAGCAGCAGTGAGAGAACCATTAATCAAAATAATCACTACAGGCGACACCTTTCGGGAAAACTTTGCATTGTGGTTCCAGTTTGTGCAGTTCTAAATGTATCGTTTGCAATAAAGAGTAATCTAACTCCTACTTAACCTATTTGCTTGATGCATGCAAAATCGATGCTATGGACTAATTTGCAAAGTGTCGCCTAAGACTTTACTAGCTGTCAATAGTTTCCGGGCAGTTGCGCAGGAAACTCGTACGTCATACTCCATGCACCATGTCGCGAGTATAACTGCTGACACCAATTTCCGAACGTTGTCGTTTGTATTTCGATATGTGAGCTAGAATTTATATGTCATGAATACTGTCTTGGCTTACTCTTCCTGATTATTATTTGGAAGTTCGCCGAAATAATGTTATCAACAGGTACAATTATATTGTAGAGTCAGCTTAAAAAGTGAAGAGGATACTTCTGGCAAAGTTTATTTAAATTGGCGTGCATTAAAATTATAGTGCTCTATATAATTTCCTAAACATAAAATCTCATAGTTTTCTTGTCTAGGGCTTCAGGGAATTTATTTATTACATTTGACGACCTCCGTAGCCGAGAGGCGAGCATACCGGACTTGGTATCGCTATCTCTGAGGTTTCGGGTTCGATTCCCGGTCGGGCGAATGTAGAAAAACCACTTTTCTATATTGTCTCGGGTCTGGGTGTTGTGGTACCGTCGTTTTCTGATTTCTGTAACACAAGTGCTTTGACTACTTAGCACAGAATCAGAGCAATGTATGTGATGTTATCCAATAGTTATATATTTATTTATTTCATATTCAGCCCACTTTAGTCCTCTGTTTAATACAGGCCTCTCTAAATGTACGCCACTGAGCCGAATCACCGCAATTTTTTTTCATGCGGATCTTTATCAATAAATATCCAGTGGATTTTTATGTTATACTTGCGAGGAATGAGAATTCAAAGTTTATGGTTATAAATAAGTGCACTAGTACACTATAATAATGGAATAACAATAGAAAATGTACACTGAAATACAATAACACATAATTGTAATAGGTAAAAAAATTCATCCCTGAATTGTTTGACAAAGTATACACTGTATTTTTTTATTAAGTACAAAAAAAACTATAAGATTTTTATTTAGTTACCTAATTTATGTGATAACTGGTATATAAATAAATAAATATTGGATATCATCACGTACATTGCTCAGATCCTGAGGTAAGTAATTAAAGCACTTGTGTAATGAAAATTAGAACCAGCGACGGAATTACATTACCTAAACCAGAGACAATATATAATAGTTATTAGTATATTCGTTTTTGACATTGTCTTGACTGGGAATCAAGCCCATATACCATATAGATAGCAATGGCGATGCCTCACGCCTCTCGGTTACGGAGATCGTCAAAAAGTACGTTTGATAAATTATGTTCGTAAAGTTTTTTAACCATCTCATACAAATTTAGTCAAACCATTTTCAGAGAAATCAATTGCACACGCAGACCTAAAAGTTCAAACAAGGTCACTAGATAAGAACAGACATACAAAAACGGTCATAAATTAGGTGTTAGCTGTCCAAAAATATACCGACTTAACTTACAATCCAAATAATATTTTATTAATGCCCAAACTTAGAAATGTGTTCCTAGACAAAATCTTTAGCGCAAACTTTAGGGTAGTCCCTCGGGACTCTTCATCCAGACCTGGCAACATCTGACAGGTAATAAAGTTCATACACCAAGTTTTGCAAAGTTAAGAGGCTGAATGTAGCCAAATTATGCTAACAAAAGAAGGCTTTGTGGAAGATATATGGCTCTTTAACATTTTAAAAAGTTAACGCAGTTATATTTGACCTATTACTGATTTCCAAAATACGATTCCACAAACTTCACTCGATGGAAAACATAAATAAAATTGCCTCTGAAAATACCTAAATCGAAATTTTTCTCACTTGTACTTATAGTAATGTTGATGATCTTGGGCAAAATTGTGACTTTTATATTACTAAAAAGATTGGGTACTTTTGATTTTCAATAAAGTGGTGATTTTCATTATAATCGTGTATGTTGTGGTTTGGCTCTTAAGCCTTTTCATTCTAAGCAGCACCTTCTCTGTCCCTCTTACTGAGAAGTTCTGCTTTATCGAACATTAAATGGGCATCATATTTAAGGTCATTGGCTATACTCAGCGTTTTAACAGAAGATGTATCTAGTGCTTAGTAGCGGTACTAATATTTGTGGTTGATTGAAGTGATAGACAATCTTTTTTGAAAGTTTGTCAGAAAACTAATAATGAAACACGCGACGCGGGTGGGTTTATGATCAATACCGGCCATTACTTTATTATTGCTAAAGTTGGGGCAAAGGTCTGGAGGTTAAACAATTGGTTAAACTCAGATAGGACTTCTTTTCAAAACTGGGGCGACGCAGTTTGATACATTTAAAGTATTTAACACACATCTATCTATCGGGGACTTGGACGGACTCGAATGGCCTCGGGTGGACTCAGATGGACTCTAATAGACTCGGATGAACTCGGGTGAACTCGGGTGGACTTATGCGAACTATGTTCAGGTTGTCATTTGTATGAGAATACACGATTATCTCATCTCCATTTCAGTGAAAACGTACCCTTAAATGACTGACAGCAGTGTTGGTTAGCAATACGGAATACAAAACCAAGCGGGTTCAAATCCCGCGCTTAATCTTGTCATAGACCATGTTATCGAAATTGTGATAAACACAAACATATCTGAGTCATAGACTAAATATTTCGTACAAGCTCTGCTTAATGATGTGATGAAGTTTATTTGAAATATTCCGCCACATAGCTCAGAATGTGATCATAATAATTGACTCAGAATTATGACCATAGCAATATTAATGATTGTGCAATATTCTAAATTATTAGATGAAGCAGTTGTTATATTTAAATATTGTAAATTATTATGGCAATGAGTACCTACAGTTAATTCAAATTTGGCTGTAAAAGGTTATTCACATCTGCCAGGTAGAAAATGATAAGTAATCAGGTGGCTTTGCGTCCTTGCAGAAAAGGAAATTACTCCAATAAATCCATGATTCACGCGCCATTAGCGACAAGGAAACCGATGAAAAATTTGCTCCACACTGCCATTATTCGAGAATAATTCGCTGTCATAAAATCTTTGCGATAAGTCGTTTGGTAACACGACAAATAGGTTGTAACTAGGGAAATATATTAAAGAATTATAATGGAGTCTTTGTTGTTTATAAAAAAGACTGGCTCTAACTTATAAATCTTTGAGTGTTCTGAATATTTCCCTTTTTTAATACTTTTTTATTATTCGATACAATTGTACCTAACTAACATTAGTTAAAACTTAAAATTCAGAATAGATTTTAGGTGCGAGCGTTTACAAACGCACTGACTACGTCCCTATAAAAGTCATAGTTCTCTTCCGGGCACATAAACGCGTCCCAAAATACAGGGTAACATTGCAAAGGGGTGCCAAATCTTTAGGAGTGGCTCAGAATCAGTAACTGAATCGAACTATGCAAAGAACAAAACTTGTTTTTCACATTTAGTTATTCCTATCCGCTGTTTAAAATCGTACGCGTGGATAATTTAACTCAATTAGGAAACAAATGCACAGTATATGCACTGCGTAAGTTCTTTGTTGGCTCGCCGTATTTACGGCTCTGATGAATGACTGCGCTGCTTTTGTAGTCTCTCTATTGACTTTATTTTCCAATATTATAAAGTTTTTTTTTTTGTAACATATTATTATTAAAAATAATAACGATTAAGACGCTTCTTTAGCTTGTTCCCTAAAACTTATTTTTTTAAAATTTGGCACCCATTTGCAATGTAACTCTGTATAGCTTTGCACTACCACCGCTTCGGGACTACATAATAATGGCTGACTGGTGATGACTGGTGATGAAAAGAAACTCAAAGTCAAAGTCAAAGTCAAAAATCATTTATTCAGTTTAGGACAGAAAACTGTCACTTATGAACGTCAATAATAACATTAATGGCCCATATGGGGCAGAACATGTCTTCTTATTTTTTGGGCCCTACTAGCGCTTCGAGACAAGACACAGACAATCTGGCAAGTGCTGAGAAGAAACGCCGGAACAAACTCAGTCACCACTAGCTGCCACAAAAAAAAAAAATTAAAAGAAAATAATGTATACATGTGCGAGCAGGGCAGTATTTAATTCCAGACATTTTTGTCATTTAAATAGTCATTAACAGTATAATAACCCTTTTCAACCGACTTCAAAAAAGGAGGAGGTTCTCAATTCGACTGTATGTTTTTTTTTTTTTTTTGTATGTTTGTTACGCGATTACTCCGCCAATTATGAATCGATTTTAATGATTCTTTTTTTGTTTGGTAGATCATACTTCAGAGGTGGTCCTATATAAATTTTATCGAAATTGATTTAGAACTTTTTGAGAAAATCAACAAATATATACCCAGATAATATTTTGGTTGTGGTTCTTGTTACCTATCTTCGACAAATATGAGCCGATTTTGATGATTTTTGTTTTATTGAATAGCTTATACTTCAAAGATGCTATGATAAAAGTTTGAAAAATAAAAATCACCCCTAAGGGTAGGAAAATAGGGGATGAAATCAGTGTTCAGCAGTTAGATTAGGATTTATCACTAAAAATAGATGAAATAAGTAAATTTTATAAAAAAAAAAAAACCGACTTCAAAACACTAAAATGCTAAAAATAATCCTAACACTTAAGTACCTAATCAGTTACTTTTGGAGTCGGTGCAAACAAAAACATTGAATCTCTCATCGGCTGGCTTTACTTATTCATTAAAATAATCTTAACATGCGATTTAAACTCGAACATGGGTAGTTCAACAATAGACTGTGGTAATTTGTTAAAAAAGCGAATACATTTCCCCATGAACGAATTACTCACTTTATGCAGTCTGAAATTTGAAACGGCAAGTTTATCTTTATTCCGGGTATTAAAATAATGTTTGTCACTTTTCTTAGGGAAAAGATGCAGGTTTTTACGAATGTACATAATATTTTCTAACTATATTACTATGCAAGCACGCAAAGACCGTCATTCTGACCGTCAGGACAAATCGAAATCGAAAAAACCGTCAGGATGCAGGCCGCTCCCGAGGCCAATATGGAAGACATTAGGAAAGGGAGGCCTAATATGTTCAGCTGTGGACGACCTATGGCTGAAATGATGATGGTGATAGTTTAAGGTTCATAGTTTTTTTAAATATACGGTATGTATATTATCTATTTATAGTTCTTAGTTCACCAGTTTTCATACAGTTGTTTTCAGAAAACTGTTATTTTCGACTCAAACTCCGAATTCTCTGTGGTCACTGACTCAATGTAGTAAAGTATAAACGCGTACATTCAAACAGCTTTTACAAATAGAAAAAACATAGTTTAACGAGGTGCAATAAAAGGCACTAATAGAACGTTTACCGTAAGGGCTAGTTCACACAAACGATAAAGGATTTGAAAATTTAGCAAATTGAAACGCTATAATTATATTCTGTTCTAGAGAAATATTTATTTATCTATAAACCACTAGAAAAATAGTAGCTAAGGTGCATCGACAAACTATCTAGTCAGAAAATTTAAATGTAGGTATGACAAATTAAAACTATTAGGTACACATGTTTTCTAAGGTTTAAACGTTATCTATATTTTACTTATTTAAGTACGAATAAAAAATGAATTTTTAGGGTACCAAAAAGAAACATTCCTACAGGTGGTCGATATATATATTTAATTTTGGGTGTATTTGAGAGAATTTGAAAACGTGATCGTTTTTGGAGCTTCGATTTTTAAATTGGTAAAAAAATAGTGTGCATTTACAATAATATTGACAGGTGGGACTGTGCGCAATTACATTCACCGAAAATCGTCTAAAATAACAACTAAAATATTTTGACGTTCCATAAGTCGATAAGCCCAGGCATAGTTTGTATGAGCACCACATTTTTTTAAATATTGCGATACATGTTTTAAAAAAAAATATATATTAGGTTCTCCAACAGTGACAACACTATACATTAAAAGAAAATACAAGTTCCAACATGTTTTTGACTAAGTGCATCACAAATTACAATGTTTCTATCATACAAGTTTAATTTCATAGGCACAACAATATAAATTGACGACAAATGACGATCTCCGTTTCCAAGAGGCGAGCACGCTGGATTTACGTTTCCCGGTCGAGTCCATATAGAAAACTAACTCTTCTATACTGTTTCAGGTCTGGGTGTTCTGGTACCCTTATTCCGTTGTTTCTGAATTATATAACATAAATGCTACTTACCTTAGGATCAGAGCAATGTATGTGATGTTGTCCAATATTTATTTGCTTTAATACTTTTTATTATTTCTGATAAATGGCCGAGATTTTATATTACACGTTGTATAATCTGTGGTGGTAGAAACACTTTTTAGTACCTTACAAATTACATGCGATGTGATAAGGCGTAACCGCCCATTCTGCGCCAACCTTAATACCAATGGCCGCCCCAAAGCCATGGGTGTTAGAAACGAACTGTATTCTTGGCAAAATTATAATGCTGCTCACGCTGACTTTGCACCGGCGGCGCGTCAAATTGGCTTTACGATTATTATTATTTGAAGATATTTTTTTAAGATTCCGAGGACGGTTAGGTTTTTTTGAATTTCGTCGTGAAATAAAGAAGCTTTTGGTTACAAAGGTTCTTGTTTAAATGGAACATTTTTTTTTTCATCGCTATCATATGGCGCGTGAAGAAGTTACTAACATGTTAGAGGCATAAACATAAAACAGTAATACTTTAACTTTGTTTGGTTTTTCTGTATAGAGTTTGACGTAAGAACAACACTGCTTAGGTACTGTAGGTACAGCATTCATAGCTAGGCCCCAGAACGTTATGCTTTTGGTGTTTCAATTTATATTCTGTAAACTTTAAACTTATAATTTTAGGTTCGTAATCTGATACAAAAAAAAACGCAATAATAACAAAATACAGTCATTTAGATTGTCTTCAAAATAAGGTTTAGGTGATCTAATGTAAAGCAATAGAATAATAATTCCAATCCGCATAAGAAATCTCAAAAGTCGTTTACAACTTCATTCATATCCGCTTTTCGACTTGATTTTTTCTCTATGTTCTATAATTTAGCTTAATCTGTCAAGCTCAAACCACATAAATGTGTACTTCTGTGTAAATAAAGAGCTAAATGTCCCAAAACACACTCACCCTGTATATTATTAAACTTATTTCAAAGTTCATATAGGCTTTACGGATAAACGTCACGTGCGCGACTCTGCATGAATTAACTGACTTACCCAAACTTGGTCGGAACGATCTCCAATGTCATGTTACTGACGTGACGCGAAATGAAATTGATTATGAGAATTTTTACTCTTCGATACCAACTCTAAGCATTACTAAACGTAGGTATTCTTGATATACATATGGATTAAAAATTACTAAAGCGCACGATGGGAAAACAGTAATGTGAAAGTTTAAATTTTCGGATGTTTGTACCAGGAGCATTTACCAGTAATTAAATTACTTACAACGTTATTTCGTCAGTCACAAGAACCGAAAATGGTAAGTATTTGTCATTTTATAATGCAGTGCATAAATCGCACGGCTGCAACTCAAAACAGATGTCGCTAAGGTGTCAGTCAAAGGTCAAAGTCAAAGTCAAAGTCAAAAATCATTTATTCAATTCAGGACAAAATTGCCACTTATGAACGTCAATAACAACATTATAGGCCCCTAGGGGGCCAGAACATGTCTCCTTATTTTTTGGGCCCTACTAGCGCTTCGAGACAAGACACAGACAATCTGGCAAGTGCTGAGAAGAAACGCCGGAACAAACTCAGTCACCACTAGCTGCCACACAAAAAATATAAACCAAAATAAACAGGTAGGTACATCAGTTTAGTGCAGGCTGGACTGACCATACATTCTTGTCATCAAGATAGTCTTGAATTTTATAATACCCCTTAGACATCAGTGTAGTTTTGACATGTGACTTAAATTTATTAATAGGAAGTTTGGTAACATTGTGAGGTATATTATTGAAAAATTTAATACAATTTCCCAAGAATGAATTACTTGTTTTGGCCAATCTAAAGTTTGGGACTACAAGTTTGTTTTTGTTTCTGGTGTTATATGAATGAATATCACTTTTCTTTATAAAAAGATCTAAATTTTTGCGTACGTACATGATATTATCAAATATGTATTGAGAGGCCACAGTGAGTATGTTAATTTCTTTAAAGAAATCTCTCAGGGATTCACGCGGACTAAGTTTGTATATAGCACGAATAGCTCTTTTCTGTAAAATAAAAATGGTATCGATGTCCGCAGCAGAACCCCACAAAAGAAGACCATAAGACATAATACTATGAAAGTAACTGAAATACACCAGCTTTGCCGTTACAACGTCAGTTAGATGTCTAATTTTTCTAACCGCAAAGGCAGCTGAAGCAAGTCTCCCAGCCAGAGTGTCAACATGTGGTCCCCATCGCAACTTCGAATCCAATGTAATGCCCAGAAAAACAGTGGAGTTTGATAGATCAAGTTTTTCACCATTTAGTAAAATTACTGTGTTAGCTTGTTTCACGTTAGGCATAGTAAATTTAATACATTTGGTTTTTTTTGTATTAAGAAGTAAGTTGTTACTTGTGAACCAATTTAATACCTTAGAGAGAGCTCCGCTTACATCGTCAAATACCTCTTCGCCTCTTTTTAATTTGAAGATTAAAGAAGTATCATCAGCAAACAGAACTATCTCACAGGAGTCTTTAGAATAGAAAGGGAGATCGTTAATATAGATCAAAAATAGCAACGGTCCCAATATTGAGCCCTGGGGCACTCCCATTTGAAGCGTGGAAGGTGCCACATTATAAAAATACTATGCGACCCATTCCGGCTGTATGTAGCAAATCTTATCTATACGCAATAAATATACCCTAAATTATTATATTATGCAGTTCCATTCTAAATATTGACCAAAGTATTATTTACCTATATTTGTTTACCTATATCTATGTTTTTATTTGTATAATTGTATTGACTACCGCTTCTCTCCACTTATTGAAAGAAAGAAAGAAAGAAAGAAAAGACATTTATTATACATTGGACATCACACACAAATAGTAAATGACACAATACATTATTTAAATTAAAAGAAAAAAAGAAAAAAGAGTAACAAAATAAAATTATAATAAAAAAACGAGTAAACCAAGCGGTCCCACTATGTGCATGCCATTGTTTTCTGGCTAAATGTGAGCAGCTATATACTTTGTGTCATCTTTTTGTACCACATTTACCGCAATAAAAAACCTATTCTATTCTATCTGATGAGTAGTGCCTACCTACTTATTTATATTTAGTATAAATTTTATCAAATTGTATAAGAATATATTTTAATTTTACATTTACATCACTCTTGCAGAAAAGGTAGCAAATTCCCAGACTAGAAATGCTTTTCTTATTCTTCATAAATCCTTTTAGGTTGTCACTTTCGAAATAAATAGATATTCTTTGTCTCTAGCAAATAAAAGCTTAAAATGTATTTTGAACAGAATCCGAGCTCAACGAAGGAGGAATGTAGTGGGCTCACTTCTAAGCTTAGATTACACGTAAGTGGTTGACATGGTTTTCGGGGATCGTAGGACTTATTGCGTGACTTTGCTTCATGTAACCCTTGGAGTCCAGTCTCTTATGAGATACGTATCTGGGTGGAAGAGGATGGGACTGGTATGGGCTAGAACTAATAAATAGAACGATAGGATTGACTGACTTGACAATCTAGTCGTCGTTCTGCCACCATAATCGCACCCCATTAAAGTGAAGTGAGGGAACTGAATGATCTGGCATCCTGAAAAAAATCCAAAAAATTTACTAAGGCAGGTTCTCTTGGAGTCTCACTTAGGCTTAAGCAAGGCACCAGCTGAGTCTACACCGGACGATTGATTTCGGATCGGCGGTCCGCGATTTCTGATCCAGTGTCATGGAGCATGGAACGTCGCTCTAATACCTACGCTTGGATCGCACGCGTCACGTACTCTCAGGTGCACCTTTAGCTTATTTAGCAATGCGGCCGCGGCTAAAAGATGGCGTTGATGTTGGTGCATTAAGTAAGGAGTGAACATGCTGATATTCCTTCTACTATGGTCATAGTCTCGTGAGAAATCCGGCAGCTTCCACGCCGTCTGAGTGATTGGATTACAGCAATAAAACCAGCGGATTGGCTATTGTTCATTTCTGGAAGTTATAATTTTACCACGATCCTGCGGGAACAGGGATTTGGAGGTAACGGAGATAAAGAATTTAGACGATTTGTTTTTAATGTTATTCACTAACATGATTACTGTAAAACAGGCCTAATCACAAGTAGTCTGTATTATTTATTTCAATATGGCTAATCATCATCATCAACACGAACGCCTATTGCAGTCCACTGCTGAACGTAAGCTTCATGTAAAAAGCGCCAAAGAGCCCGCTTTTTTCAATGAGTTCCTGTCAGCCAGCTTCCTAAAGTCGTTGGTCTATCGAGCAGGGGGGCATCCTGCACTACGTTTGCCGAGGCGTGGTCTCCACTCGAGAACCAATTTGGCTAATAAATATTTCTATTTCATATCACCTTTTGTTGTGTTGATTTTTTCGTAATTTTATCTAAGTATCTTGATGAAAAGGGTAATTCGTACTAATTAATCCATTTCAACATGTAATCTAAAACATAGAAATCCTGAGATACTACGATTCGAACTCACAACTCAGAGACGAAACTCAGACCATTTACAGCCGCTCAAAAGCCAACAATCTTTTCTGCAAACAGACTTAGAAATAAAACTAAATCTTCAGATTTTATCAAAATGGCGCAAATTTAAATTCGTTCCATTTTCTACCGATTTAACATTGGGTATCGAAAAAAGGAAATTGTTTCTTTTCTCTTTTAACTGCGCTTAAAGACAAAAATAGGTTTGTAAGAACAGCAATTTAAGCCACGTTAACTATCAGACAACTCCATCGAATTTTTTCTTAATTAAGAAAATGGAGACGGAATTGCTGGAAAATGTCTGAAGATATTCTGAATTCTAATTCTAATCGTTTAAGTTTATACTATTTATTGGATAGTGTTTAAGATTTAAATTCTAGATTAACAATGAAATAAAAGGCAATTTAGAGGATGTTTCACTAAAAGGTTTTTATTTAAGCGCATTCTCAGCCCAACTAAATGATAACAATGACAAAATTTTTTTTTTCATGCGAAGAAAAGATAACTAATTAATTATTTTGTAAATATAATAAATTAGGAGTATTGTAATCAGCCATTAAAACTTATAATTCATTCAATTAATAAAAATTTAAATCGAATTATAGTTCGCTACTTCATTTCTTTACATTATTATTGCATTTGACGAACTCCGTAGCCGAGAGGCGAGCATACCGGACTTGGTGTCGCTATCTCTGAGGTCCCGGGTTCGATTCCCGGTTGGTCAATGTAGAAAAATAGCTTTTCTATATTGTCTCGTGTCTGGGTGTTGTGGTACAGTCGTTGTTTCTGATTTCTGTAACACAAATGCTTTGGTTACTTACCATAGGATTAGAGCAATGTATGTGATGATGTCCAACATGTATTTATTTATTTATTTGTTTTACTTATTTTACTGTTTGCCTTTGTGGTATGTTATAAATTATTGAAAATACTAAATCCAAGTTTTAAAAACTTAACTAACCTTCTCAATTGGCATAGCGCTATGATATTCGTGAACGCAACTCCCAGGTTCGATTCCTAGTTCGGGTCAGAAAATAAACTCTTCCACTCCGGTCTAGGAACTGAGAGATGCCACTGGTAAAAAAACAGTGTCTGGTACCCGTTACACAAGAATGACAATTCCTTTCTTGTAGACAACTAGCTTTACGACCTATTCTCAAACCAATCAAATAAAAATTACATAAAAATCGATCGAGCCGTTTCGGAGGAGTGCAAACATCATGACACGAGATTTTCATGTATATAGATTTTAGCATACCTTCCTACCTCTTGAATAAATTTACTTTGTTCAAAAAATAGTCATAGGTTTTATTTTCCCGTGAGAATCTTGATCTGTATGAAATATGACTTTTCCGGCTGAAATTATTTATTTACACTCCAGAAGCATGTCTTCCACTCCCAGCAGGTGTTGGGAACACGTTCCATTACCATAAATATTAGAATAAGTGCTATTGTTACGCCCACGCAGATGAAATGAAATTTATTCATGATTGCTCTTTCAAACTTAAGGCTTATGATATGTGTGCAAATTATAAATAGATAATCGACTTTAGATAAATATTATCTACATCAATACCGCACAAAAATATGATTAATACATTTAGATGATAGTTTTATAGGTTAGAGAAAAACATTCTAACAAATTAAAAGTTTTGAATAATTGTTTTTGATGGCTTCGGCGGCGCTTTAGTAAACCTCCTGCTGCTAAAGCTCCTCCAAAAGTCAAAAACAGGGCTAACTTGAAAACATACTATTAACAATCGCTAAAAATAAATTAACAAAAATGCATTTTTGAGTTATCGCTTATGGACTCTTTGGCACATATTTAAACAACTTAAAACTTAACGTCTAATTATGGATTTGGTGCTTTTTTAATGCAGCGTACTAAAAGTACCTCGAGTCAAAGTTATACCGACTGTCTAAAAGGTTCAGTCAAGTCTGTGTATTGTATCTATCCGATTTTGTCGAATTCCAGAATCTAGTTCAAATTTCGAAGCTCGTAGGTGGTCAGTTCCCCCACGGACTCGGTGCGCGCGCAAGGATTGACAAGCCCGCGTATTCTTAATTGTGTTCGAAATTCAAATTTTAAAAATGGTGTGTTTTTTTTATCAAAAAAGTTTTACCAATACTGTAAAATAATAGTTACGGTTGTGTTTAACAGGTTTATTAATTTAGTTAAGTGTCAGTTTTTATGAATCAAAATTAAGTGTGATTTTGTTTCGTTACAGCAAACCACTCAAATAGACGACGAACAAATCGCAAGTAAGTAAAATTACAATTTCTTTGCTTATTTTTATAATGTTTGAAAAAGATAAACGATATTTAACCCAACTTTGTGCTCAATATTGTTGGTACTTAATCACCAAATATAAGTTAGGTAATTTTTATTTCATACTAAGAAGTAATACCTTAAATAAATTGTTATTACAGAACGCAAAGGCACTTATGGCCACAATAAGCTAACCCTAGCTTATTTATGTTCTAGAACGTACAACTAATAAATAAAAAAGACAAATAGAGTAAGCGCCTGTGTATTTTAATAAAAAAGTGTTTTTTGTCTTCATAAATGACATGCGTGAGCATTGCCAGTATCAAGCATAATACAAAATGTGTTGTTTAAATTAAAAGGACACCGATTTTGCCTTACAATATAGAATGGTCGATAAATTTAGAGCTACAATTTTCTGCACTCTCTTTTTGTTATAAAGTTTCTTTATATTTATAAAAATCGGTATTTAAAACAAAACATTTTCAATTTTTATAAGTAAATGTGATTGAAAATATAATTCAATACTTGTAAATGCTGCAGTCCGGTTCTTTATAAAAAAACAGTATCTAAAAAAATATGGTTTAATAAGATAACATTAAATTTAATTTTCACTAAACAGTCATTCACACATAAACAGTCACTTTATAAACTTTGAAATAGACGCTAAAGTATAATTTGATGTTTGATAAAATTATTGTTTAATTTTTTTCTTTTAATTTAATAATTGTTAAAATTCAAGTTTTATTCCGTAGCAACATTGGGTTAATGCCGAGGTTTGGCATAAAGACAACAATCAACAATTGAAAATATAAGGAGATTATAGAGAAGTCATAAAACAAAAGTTGTGTACTATGCTGTATATAATAATGTAGTCACAAATCTATCCTTAAGTTACGGAACCCCTTGATATGTATTTTATATGTACATATGCCAAGTGGGCCGGGCGTAAAGATACACTTCCCCACCGCCAACGGGTAGCGTGTCATAAGAGGCGACTAATTCCTGTACTACGAGACGGGCCGCAGCATCTTCGTGAAATCTTATAAATAACTGCGCTCGCCAACCCGATGGCTAAAAAGATGATGAGATGATGTACAGGTAATTAAGTAAGAAGGCATTTTATTTGTTTGTTCAATTAGTATTTTTTGTGCTCTAAGAATAGAACTTTTAGAAAACCGCTTGCGACCCGCGTATATTTTTTCCTAAGAGATTTTCCAGTCTATATTGGTTAAGTGACATACAAAAGAATAGGCTTCCATCTGAGGGACTGGGGTTTGCTCCCAAAAAAACAAAATGGTCTGGTTTTACGACCTTACTTAGAACACTAGGATGTTAATTGCTTACTTTAAAAGAGTGACAGTTAATATGTTCTCTGATGCATGTTAATTTATTAACATAAGTTTTGACAGTCAAATTAGGTAAAAACCATTAAAGAAAAACTTATTTCTAAATTCAACCATTTTCATTTGAAGCCGCATAATATATCATACCTTTGCGTTATAAAAATTGCACTTCATTCTCTTAAAACGCTGAAATATTATACGCGATACCAAAAACGCTGCCAAATTGAAAATTAAAATACGGAAATAAAAACAAAAAGCGAACGCAGACCGTACGGCGCCGAATCATTACCAATTTACATGAATTTATGAACCCTATTTTGTATAGTTTTGCTTGTAAAACAAAGAAAATCTTGACAGATCTTTAAAGAAAGAAAAGCAACGATTTGTACAAACCGAGAAAATAAAAACAAATAACTCGTTTTATGCCACGTCAATTTTTTAATTGCGAACGGCCATTGTTTTTGCCTACAAAAGTACTCTATTTTGTTGCAACTTGCGACACAGTCAAATAATGTGGACAAAAGATCGCCATTATAACTTATTCCAGGTAATTGAAAATTTCGCCTAATATAAATAAATAAATAATGGACAACATCACATACATTGCTCTGATCCTATGTTAAGTAGTAGACGGTACCACAACACCCAGACCCGAGACAGTTAAAGAAAGTTATTTTTCTACATTGACCGAATCGAACCCGGGACCTCAGAAATAGCGACACCAAGTCCGGTATGCTCACCTCTCGGCTACAGAGGTCGTCAATATAAATTTTAATTTAAATTTAATTTAATTGTTTTTACAATCACCAATTATCTAGCTAGACTAGATAACGGATAAACATACTTAAATCTATATATTTAAAAATGAATCGCTGTTCGTTTGTCTCGCTAAAACTCGAGAACGGCTTGACCGATTTGGCTAATTTTGGTTTTGAAACATTTGTAGAAGATCAGGAAAGGTTTAAAAAGTGAGAAAATATAAAAAGAGACAACTTTTATTAGCGGTACGAAGTTCGCTGGGTCAGCTAGTACTTTATAAATATCCATGACTTAGGTACAAATGCTCGTGCTCATCACACAAACATTTGCCCCTAGCGCGATTTGAACCCGCAACCGCTGATTTCGTAGTCTATTTGTTTATACTTATTGTGGTACTTATACAAAATATACCATGCCTACCCCTAGGACAAGATTAAGGCACATAAAAGTTTCCACTTATGGCAGAGGAGTTCTGTGTAAAAAATATGTCATAAACAGGTCCCATATACCTAACCTAACCTTGCAACCACATGGTTTGACATTGCTTCTAGATGGGTCATGCCTGGTAATTACATTTGGAGCGATTGCTGTCAGACGGAGGTCTGTCTTATTACTATAAGACCCTGAGACAGAATAACCAGACTATTTTTGGACCATGCCAACCATCTAGCTAGTGTTATCTAAATATGCAGGTTTCCTCACGATATTCTCCCTCACCGCCTAGCAAGTGGTATTAATCCAACCTCTGACTTAATACCGATCTTAAATAACCGTTCGCGCGCCCGTATTATGACCGCAAAATGTAAGCGGGAGAAGACTAAACACGAAGGTTTTACTAGTGGTAATTGAAAAGACCTACTACCTACCTCCTGACTCAGTCATCAGATCAGCCAAATTATTGTATTGTCATCCAAGTGTCAAATTCTTACAAAGTTAAATTGATACGTCAGTTAGAAGTAGGTTAAAAACAACTACATGTAAAGAAAATATTGGAAGGTTCTAGAATGGAGGCCACGTACCGGCAAGCGCAGCGCAGGACGTCCACCTACAAGGTGGACAGACGACCTGCTAAAGGTTGCAGGAAGTGTGTTAATAATTAAATTAAATAACTTGACCGTGGCGCGGCAGCTCGAATGCCCTTATCAGATAACGTCTTTGACAGTGCAACTGTCAAATTCCGAAAAATCCAGAGGTATATGCTATAGGATGTGAACGACTCCGATTTTTAACCACTGATCTAACAATGCATAATACTAGTCTATTTTTTCAAACTATAACTTTCGTACGAAATGTCCCAAGCATGAATAAATTGGAAAAACTATCGTACCAGCTGTATAAAGTGAGTTCATAAAAAGGCCAACTTTGTGATGGGCCCAGACTGTCGAATAATGAAAGGGTTTGTCTACAACATTTTCTGGTACATTTGCATATAACCCAGACCTTTACTTGTTATATTTACTGGAACCTGTGTAAAAGGTAACAATCTAATTAAACCAAGAGATAATATTAATTACTCTTGAATAGACCCTAAGCGACTTTGTTATTTAAACTATTAATTAAACAAAACCATGTTTGCCTAAAATATTCTAAATAATTTTGTTAAATAAAAGAAACCTAAATAACTTATTAAAATTTTATTATTATTAATAACTTAATTATGCGGGCCGCTTCCAACCGGCCAATCTGGAAGTCACTGGGGGAGGCCTATGTTCAGCAGTGGACGTCCTATGGCTGAAATGATAATAATGATTAATAACTTGCTAACGTAAAGACGTAGGTATACCTCACTATCTGAAGACGCTTCCTAAGTGGCGGAGTATTGGCCACACAGAAATATTAAGTTGAAGTAGAAGTAGGACCAAAAAAAATCAATACATTTCCCCAAGAATGAAAACCATTCGAATGAATCAAATACTTTGGTGAGTGATACGCACGCCGCAAAAGATTTCTAAATTGAATTATGGAGCACGGTAGCGATGTCACGGGCAACAGCTAGTTCTATAAAAAACGCTTTTTAAAATACGAAGGTGTATAAAATAAATTCATTTGCAAATGAAATAATGTCACAATTTCACAGTTCGTTGCAGTTATCACATAAATGCAGTACGCACGTTATTTATAGCGTGCTCTCGCTAATTGCCGCATAATTCAACTGAATCGCATCGCAAATTGTTGAAGTGAATTAAACCACTCAGCTTTTAAAACAGTTTTCATTCAACCCCCAGTTTGTGAGGCTTACGTTTGCAGAGTTAAGGCGAGGACCATTAGTTTTTGCATCAAAGTTGTAGCGTTTCAAAGAGTTTAGGCACAACGTAAAAACACGGCAAAAGAAAATGCAACTAGTAGAGTTTGAGATTTTGTTCTGTTCAACTGGCTTTATCATATATGTACCTATGTACTGTTAACGGGGAATCGATTGCAGGGAACATCCCTATGAGCGGAGCGCTGTCATCGGAGTTCATGCGTCGTGATTGTGCTTTCGCGCGTTTTCCGTATCAATATATTTTAATAAGTTAATATACTGTTTTATTTAGAGGATCTAATAGTCCTCATTAGCTTTTGCGAGTAACTTTGTCTGCGTACATTTTAGAATTAAACCAAAGAGGTTTATATGATTACACGGGAACACAAAAATGCATTAAATCAATATTTATTGTGCAAAATTGATTATCCTTAAGCTCCTTTTAAAATAATTTTAATGAAACTTATTCGACTTTCCATACAAATTACCAAACAGCTGACCGAATTTGTGTAGGAAGTCGAATAAATAGTACGCAAATAAAAAAAAACTAAGAACAAAAGTTGTTAAATAAGTTGCCTAAAGAATGAGTGACAAGGTGACGTAGTCTTAACGGGACACTCTGTATACCGAGTACGATAGTACTCGTACTCCCCTGAGTAAGAAAATTACCGAATCAGAACTACAGACTTATAAAGCAGCGCCTTTTATGTATTAGAATAAGAGCCCACCACTACTATGTAGTATGTCAGATAATTTGTAACGTTGACTTGCGGACCTATGCATAGTTCCTAAGAGAAACTTGTAATAAAGTCTGCACTGACGACCTTGTTAAGGTTACAGGGAAGCACTAGATGCAGACGGACTAGAACTGCTCGCTGTGGCGTTCTACGGGGGAGGGCTATGTCCAGCTGTGGACTTCCAAATGCTGATGGTGATGACTCTTACTCAAATAGTGAAAGTTGTTCATTCCCCCATTCTACGGAACACCCTATAACTTCTAACTTTGTCTTGACAAGTAATCTAAAACACTTATCCATTAGTTAAACTATAAACATTCTAAACGAATGCTTTTGAAATTATTTTTCACTACTTTATTTATTAAAACCGATGTAAAGTACAAAGCGAAATTCAAGCAAAGCCATAGAAATTCAACTCGAGCGTTTGAAATAGTTTTGTGGGCGTAAAATTTATTGCCTTTTTGGTACAGTCAGCAGCAGAACATAAAAATATGTGACCATTAAATTCTCCACACAAGTTTTTAAATATTTAAGAAAAGTAATATTAGAAAAGTTAGATTTTTTACTTAGTATCAAAACAATAAAATTTACAACAATAATACTGGTAACAAACAAAAATAAAGGGTGTAAATTTAATGCATAGAAAATTAATTTATCTGTTTATTGGTTCTGGTGTAGTTAATACTCACCGAACACACTTTATTTTGTGTACTCGTAGTAAAGATAAGTTATAAGACTCGTAGTAATAAATTAGGATAATGATGTTGGTATAAATTACATTCGTAAAAAAACATTTGGTTTTGTATTCGTCTGTACCTCTGGGTACAGACGAACTGGGTACTGGGTACTGGCCTAAAATTGTGATGTCAACAGTGAAATTAATAGTAAGGATTGTTGTAATGTGAATGATATAATTTACAAAATTACCCTTTTAATAAAGCAATTATAAAAGTGATAAAGAAATAAAAAGGGTCTTCGGGAATCCAGTGCAAGGTTTACGTAAATCAATTAATTTAAAGAAAATAATTCGTATGATTCATGATAGTTCCTATGTCAGCCAGCGACCAGCTCTGGGTTTAAAGGTTTTTTTTTACTTGATTGGCAACCATCATCACAGTTCATCCATTTTTACTCGACGCTAAATGAAGGGTGTAATTAGTTTAACGTGTGTATCAGTCTGTGGCATCGTAGCTGCTAAACGCATGAACTTGGCAAACGTCGTGTACCGACGTGATGTACCGATGATCTTAGAAAGATGGCTGGCAGTGGCTGGATGAAAAAAGTTGAAGATCGTGCTCTTTTCGCTTTTTGGGGGAGGCTTACGTCCAGTAGTAGACTTGAATAAATTGACGTAATGATCTTAGCTATAATTCTAGAAAATCTGTTCTGCCGTTAGAAGATAATCAGCTCTTTTCTGTAGTTGACGAATGGATATGAGGAACTTCTGAATGTCTGATCGATTCGAATTTGGTATCGTCACTTCAGTGATATTGCAAGAACATGGTGAACCTAGCCCTGATGTTGCATCATATGGAGTCTGCAATATACCCAACTCACATCAGAGGCATCGTGTTTATGGTCATTGGAATAGTCTCAATTAACAAGTCATGCAGAAAGGTTCTAGAATGGAGGCCGCGTACCGGCAAGCGCAGCGTAGGACGTCCACTCACAAGGTGGTCAGACGACCTGGTAAAGGTCGCAGGAAGACGCTGGATGCAGGCCGCTTCCAACCGGCCAATCTGGAAGTCAATGGGTGAGGCCTATGTTCAGCAGTGGACGTCCTATGGCTGAAATGATGAATGATGATGATGAACAAGTCATTGACAAGTTCAATATAAAACTGAATTCCTCGAAAGAAACGTTATATAAAAAACAAAATAATCAACCGGCACAAAAAACCGTAAAAAGTTTAAAAAAAGTTTTTTGCAACCATTGTTAGGTCGCTTCCAACCTGTCAATCTGGAAATCACTGGGGGAGGTCTATGTTTAGCAGTGCACGTCCAGTGGCTGAAATGATGATGATGATTATTAGGATTAAACCTTACAAGACGTAGAAGAAAAAAAAAACGGGTATTGTGTTTTACTTTTTAGATTATTATTGTGTCAGGGTTTTTTTGCATGAAATGTAAAGAAATATTAATATATATTATTATTATTATTTAAAATTTTTGTTGTGATATGGATCAATGTGTCCGAAATAAAAAAATAAAAAAATAATTATATCTATTTATATAAAACAAAGTCGGGTTAGTTACACCATTTATAAGTCAAAAACGGTTTTCCCGATTTTTATGATTTATAATTTTTTAGATTTGTTTCCGTCCCGAATAGCAAAATAACTATTAAATATCGAAATATATTAATGAAAAAAAAAACGAGGCGGTACGAAGTTTGCCGGGACAGCTAGTTATTTAAATATATTGCTTCCACAATTACACTAATTAGCTTGCCTCAAACTATAATAAGCAAAGCTTTTATTGGCGACTAGATAACGGATAAACAACTTAAATACATTTATAAACATGCATGTCTTAAGTACAAAATGCTCGTGCTCATCACACAAACATGGATGCGAACCCGCAACCACTCGGATTTGTTGTCCAAAGCGCAGACCATTACTTAAAACGGTGCTCACTACACCAGACTTTCGTCTGTTGTTTACTGCAGGGCTGTAATAACTCACTTAGGGTCAGTTTCACCACTTGCTAACTTATCAGCGGATAACCTATGTGACACTTGCTTAGACAGATAGCCCATTCAATTAGCTGTCAAAAAAGTGCCACATAGGTTATCTGGAACTTATTAGCAAGTGGTGCAACTGGCCCTTAGTATACAAATATATTATATTTTCTATAATATCAGGTCATAAAATTCATCAGTAAAAGATCTTTGCCTTCGCGATTAATCGCTAAATTCCTCAATTTAAGGCCGTGGCAACTTTGTCCATTTACACAAAGTATAGTATTCTAAAACCACTCGCACTTCGAAAAGTTAGAAGAGCTTACTCGTAATTTAGTCCGACGCGAACTGGCACAATCCAGTACCATCCAGTTTAAATTGTTTCGGCTTACGAGCGCCAACTTTTGTATCTGGACTGACAGACAGATTTATATACAAATAGCTATCAATGTAGCGATATGAGCGAGCTTGACCTATTTAGAGGGCCAACAATTTAACTATTTATTGCTTAGTTCATACGTAAAATAGATAATTTTATTATAGACTCTGTTGACCTAGTCAATTCTCGTAGAAATATAATTAAACTCATTTTTACCAAGATGAACGCCCGCCCGCTCCGCATTCGCATGGATGCACATTTTCATTTTTTATTTTTCAATTCTGAATTTGAAAAATAGAATACGTAGAAAATTTACGATTACTGGATTAATTGCACCGTATGTGCACTGCATGAGGTTCTTGTTGGAGCGGCGTCGGCGTATGCCTGTGGTCTCTGATGAATGACGGCGTATCTCGCGTTTTCTTTTTTTTCCAAATTTTATAATATACCTATTTACTCCAGAGGGCTGAAATTGATTACAATAAATTAATATTTCTATATTGTTCTATATATCTTATTTTTTAAATTTCGCACATCCTTGAAATGTAACCCATGTATATCAACAGTCAGCTCCGTCCTATTCCCGAGAAGGGCATTTATATCAGCGGGAGGGTTGTCACTCTCGTTTCCGGTTCCGCGCTTAGTGCTCAACTGTACAGCGGTTTTCTGGAGCTAAATAAATAAAAGCGAGCTTTAGCGAGTCTTTGTTGGGTCTTGTAAATGAAGATGGAGGGCCCGTTCTTACAATTTACAATTCTTTATAAGAAAATAGACAAAAAATTATGGAAATCTTATCTGGTACAATAGGTAAATTGTATAGATGTACCAACTAGTCGGCCATTTTTGTAGTCGGCGACTAGTCGGTGACTAGCCGTCTAAATCCGAAGACTATTCGGCCCGCTTCTCACTCATGTTAATATGCTTAAACAATAGAGAGGGTGATTGAAATGAAATTGTATCTTTACTCTTGTTATTTTTTATTATAAGAATCACAGTTTCAGTTTACAATACAATTTAATAATTGTTAGAAAATTTAAATAGGAACTCTTCCTTTAGCCTTTAATAAAATAACAAAATATAGGTTAAAGCAAACAATTATTGGTAATAAGTAGGTTCAATTATAACTTAATATTAACTGCTTGACACTGATTGCACTTCACTTTACTGCTACATTCTCCCTTCAATTCGTCAAAAAAAAATCCAAATGCGTGATTTCTTTTTCGACATGACGAGCCGAGAGCGTGCTTACGATCATTTCCGACGTCACCCGGATTTTACCGAAAGTAATGATCGGACTAGCCGACTAGTCGGCTAGTCGGCTAGTCGGCCAAAGTCATAGTCGGCACATCTCTAGTAAATTTTTAGTATTTCTACAAAGGTAAACATTTTACTTCATCATCATCATCATTTCAGCCATAGGACGTCCACTGCTGAACAAAGGCCTCCTCTAATGACCTATCATCGGGGGGATTGCCAATACTCGCCACGCTTGGCAGGCGGGTTGGCGAGCGCAGTTTTTATAAGATTAGGCACGAAGATGCTGCTTCCCGCCTCGTGCTACAGGAATTAGTCGCCTCTTACGACACGCCCTGTTTGCGGCGGCGTAGTGTATTCTTTATGGCCGTCCCCACACGGCACATTTTACTTCAATTTTTGTAAATAGTTTAACGTTTAAAACATACAGTGTGTAACGAAAAGGTGAAATAAAACTTTAAGGGGTTATTCTACGGCTAAATTACATCAACTTTTTCTATGGGACCAACATCAAAATCTCAAAAAAATAAATTGACGTTTCCATACAAACTGATGCCAGCTGGTCATAACCCCTTAAAGTTTTATTTCACCTTTTCGTTACACACTGTATATACCAGACAACACACGGTCTCATGTCATGGTCATAGTTTTGACGTAAATAATTGACAGCATTATGTTACAACGTACCAGACAGTGAATTATTGCGGAAGGTGTCTTCCTACACACTCAGAAAAGTTAGTTTTCTGAATTGACCCGAATCGGGTATCCAACCCGGGACCCTTTGCGTTCGGAGTGAACTAACGCGCCACTACGCCAATCGGGTTGTTATATTCTCTCGCACAAAACTAACACAAAAAAAAATATAACCAACCATAGAGCACATAGCCTATAGATTAGAAATGTAATTAATTTTGTTTCACAAAAGTTACGCAATTTTTTAATCTGTGGTGTTACTGTTTTTTTTTTAGTTTACTTGTCAGTTCATATAAAATGTAACTGAAAAATCACTAACATGTTTCACTGCTCTAATGAGCTCGATATATCCAACGTTCCAAAAGATCACAGGACAAAAAAGTAAACTGAAATCTAAAACCAGTTTCCTAAATGGGAAATGTAGAATCTATGTAAGTTCTTTTCTGAAAGAAAATAGAAAAAAGTCTCTACTTTTTGATCGCACAACTGTTTTGACGCGGGTCGTGCTGACGCCGTCAAACCGTGTTGAGCCAACTGAATCGCGTGTTTTTCAGATTTGGATTTCGTCCGCGCATGTTTTTGGTAGAAAACGGATGAGTTGGTTAATATTTTATGTTAAGACCGCACATTGTTAGACTAAGATAAGAAATCGGGTTCGAAACGATGCCTTTTTTGACGTACTCCGAATCCCCGTTTTTGTTTACAATGATAATTCGACAGAACGAACAAAGGGTTATCTACAAAACATTATTTTACAGGAAAGTGTATAATATGAGCTGAATGTAACTTATTTTAAGTCTATTTTGTTGCATCTTTACCTCTATTCTTTCTTTTGTCTTGGTTTTACTTTACTGTCTGTATCAAATACCCTTAAAATATACTTAAGTACATATTTATGAGAAGGCGATAAGACCGCCTAAATTATGCATCTTTCTGTAAACACAAATTGTAACTTCTTTGTATGGTGTACAATAAAGAGTTCTATCTATCTATCTATATGAACACTAAATGAGTCCATCTCCATTGCTTCCTTATTTTTAAACTTATTAAAGGTTCAATTCATCCTATAGTGGTTTGTAGGTCAAAAAGGCCGAGGATAATAAGCTGGTATTTGAGGACATCAAACATAACATCTTTTCCTCAAAAAAAAAAAACTAGGTACCCCAAATTAAAAAGCTGTTTACAATTTTTGTTTTTGTTATAAATAATATGCGGACCCTGGGCTCCAAAGCAATGGCTTTGGACGCAACCGGGATTGACCATATAGATGAAGAATAAGAAGTTATTAATAATACTCGTATGCGGTTATCCGGCAGCAGACCAAAGTAATGGACATAGTCTTAAAATGTAGCAAGCTAAATTGGCAGTGGGCCGGCCACATTTGTCGCAGAACCGATCAAAAGTAAACGGATTCTCGAGTGGAGATAGCGCCTTGGCAAACGTAGTGTAGGACGCCCCCCAGCTCGATGCACCGACGATTTGAGGAAGAAGGCTGCAGTGGCTGGATGAAAAAAGCGGGAGATCGTGCTCGGGGGAGGCTTACTACGTCCAGCTGTGGACTGCAATAGGCTGACATAATGATGACGATCATGATGTTATTGACCCTTAAAAAAAAGTTATTGATTTAAGTACTAGAATTAACCATTCATAAGTCATTTTTAAATTTAAAAAATTACCCCTAATGACCTAAATGTTTTTGTTTTCATCAGTGCTTCGGCGGGCATTCAGCATGTTCGACTCAAGCAAGCAGGGCCGGATTGAGAAGGAGAAGGTGCGAACGATACTCAACACCATGGTGCACAGCTTCGACGACCGAGAACTCGATCAGATATTGGACAGCGAGGATGTTGATGGTACGTTAATTCTTACTTATAGCTCTGGACGGTATTTTTCGATAATCTATGCAAATAGTGACTTAACCTTACGAGTACTGTAAGGTTATTAAGCCGCCCTAAGGCTCCTGACTAGGCTTCACGACTAGTATCAAGCGATATTAGCCGGGACCAACTTTTGATGCGCCTTCCGAAGCACGGAGATGATTTGAAATATGTTTGAAATATCCGGGAATGGACTAGAATAACGAGTGCAGCCCAGTTATTCCACATCGCCAAAGACAAAGACAAGTTCCGGAAGCTGGTACTATAAGAAGAAGAAGAAATATGGTTGGATTGGTCACCCATCCAATCACAACCGCGGCGTAGGTGACTTAACTTTGGTAATCACTACTAAAACGCTGCCGCCACTGAGTTTCAAGCACCTCTTCATTTTACAGTTTCATTAGTTTAGTCCAAAATAATGGGAAGTATATTCGGATCCGACAATAACTACTCATAACAGGTGCGAAAACATTTCATAATACACTCGCGTTTGATGTTATTTAGAATGGACACACCCCGTATAGGTTATAACAATAAACAGGCTACAACACTTACCGCATCGCAGTAAATAAGTCGTCACCGCGCTCTTCAAAGAGCAACTCGAAACAAAATCTCGGGCAGTGTCCGGTCATAAACGTGACCACACGAATAAAATTACAAAAATAAACTAGTCTTAATCTCCGTAGTGTGCTCTTTGCGTGAAGTTTACGAGTGAGTGTCGCGCCACTTAAATTTTGAAAATACAGGGTGTAAAGTTTATTTTGGGTAAAAGAAAATATAATATTTTTGAGTAATTTATTTTTAACAGTATCTATAATCTCTCAGTAAAAAGACACTACAGAAAACCTTATGTGACCTCCAGTGGCTTGCCCAAGATAGCTGATCTGTGGTCACTAGTGGCAACCGCTATGGCCATTGCATAACACTTCTAAATAAACGATCTGATATGTGGCCATACGTTGAAATTTCCACTCAACGCAACCCACAACCCGCCACGTACAAACACCTTTTCTATAACCCTATCAAATTAAGCCAAATATTGGCAAACAAAAATAGTGTAGTCTTTAAAATTCTGTACAGATAGTATTCGATTACTTCTGATTAAAAATTATTCATCTAATTTACTACAAATTTAGTTCTATGCAATTTTACTCTACAATCAATACTTTAGGAAATAAAGTGTGTGTGAAAATGATCGAATGAATCTTGAAATGTAAACACTAACAAATGTAGTAAAATTTCACTACCACAACAAGAGTTTCCCAACTAATTTATCTCTCTTAAATCTTGACAGAATATCAGATACTACAAGTGACAACTTTGACGGTTATTCAGCGTTACAACGCGTCACCCCGCCGTCATTTTGACGCTAATTGAGGAATGCCTTTGGCTTGTATCTCAAATTAGCGTGAATTTCAATTTGTGCGCGGAATTGACGCGCCGTAAGAAGAGACGTATTTAGTTCGCGGGTTGAACCACAGTACATGTTGGCAAATAGTACCTACGTCTGAAAGTTTGTAACATAAATATGGATAGGATTAAAATCTAGGATTAAAATGCACACTGGAACTGTTTACATGTATACATTAAAGACATTTTAAAATTGAAAAAAATATATTTATGTAAATATGGGACCATATCACATACATAGCTCTGAAGGTAAGTAGACAAAGCACTTATTTAATGTTTTAGAAATTAGAAACAACGACGGTACCACAACACCCAGACCCGTGAACATAAAGGAAAGTTCGTTTTCTACATTGACCCGACCGAGAATAGAACCCAGGACCTCAGAGATGGCAAACGCTAAGTCCGGCGTACTTGCGTCTTAGCTACGATGGTCATTTAAAATGTTTAAAGAATTAGATAAAGTATAGAATTTGCACAACTGATAATTTGAAGGTGACATTTAAGAGCCATATATTACATCATTTTGACAGTTAAGCCAAGAGCTTTTATGAAAAATTTCCATTGAAAAAACTTATTGAAAATAAGTCATTCTTGCACAAACGGAATGAATGCAATGAATAAATGCAAACGTGGATTTTTTTTAAATTAAATTGCTAAAATGGTAATGTTAATTTAATGATAAAGTAAATAGGTGTTGATGTTCGTTATTTTATTTATTATATAAAACAGCGATTAATCTTTTAAATGTGCACTAATAACCAAATAACTGTCAAAATTTTGTAATAGACTCCAAAAGGGCTACAATTTCGTTTGGGAAATGAATTAACTTAAATACCGAATGATAATAATAATAAAAGCGTTACTACTTAGTTCAAAATAGACACATATTTTAGTCATACTTATGAATCTCGCAAAGTGTTGTTGAGATAGATTTTGAAATAGTATCGATAAAACAAAGCGTGAAACAGAAAAATCCGGTTTTATCAAAAATCTAATTCTTAACAGGAGATTTGTAAAAATTGTTGTACTGTGTTACCTAATGTGTACTGTGGCGTGAAGGAGATGTCGACTCTACCATGTCTTAAGTATATTAATGAGTAAGTGCATTAGATTGTCGTAAATCTCAGTAGCAATTACATACGTTTGTCAGAGAGGAATACTAGGTATCTTTAAAGATCATGTAATATTTCAAATTAGGTATCTAATACTTTATTTTTTCTTCATAATTGCTATCTGAAAGTTGTCTGTCGCTTTTATTGCTTACCTATGCATCTTTTTGTAAAATATCACCTTTATTGCTTACCTATGCATCTTTTTGTAAAATATCACCTGTAACCACCCTGTATAGTTTGCAATAAAGAATATTATTTCTAGATATATTTTTTTAAATTGGTTAAACTAAGGTACTATGCATAACAGTAATTTTAGGCGAATGGCGATCTAATGTAGGACAAGTTGAGACAATCGTTGATTGGATGTTAGTGTCAAGTGAGAGTTTTTACCCACTCTAGAAGAAAAAAACCGGCCAAGTGCGAGTCGGACTCGCGCACCGAGGGTTCCGTACAAACCTGTAGGTACCTATATAAGTAAAAGTTCACTTATTACGACAATCGAGTCATAGTTAAGGTAATTTTATTGCAAAATGAATTCCATAACATTACGAAAGGTAAATTGCGGTTAACGATTTATGACGTATTGAAAAAAAACTACTTACTAGATCTCGTTCAAACCAGTTTTCGGTAGAAGTTTGCATGGTAATGTACATCATATATTTTTTTAGTTCCATTCTCTTATTTTAGAAGTTACAGGGCCCCCCCGGACAGACAGACAGACAGACAGACGGACAGACAGACATGACGAATCCGGGTTCCGTTTTTTGCCATTTGGCTACGGAACCCTAAAAAAATACTTGTTATACAGTGATGTGGTTGTAGAACACCCCTTACTAATGTGAATGTAAAGCGTAAACCTCAGTTTGGCGACGTCGTCCGTTTTCAGGTCCCTTTGAATTAAATTATTAGGAGAGAAAGATAATTATTTAAAAAAAATAACTCTCTTTCTCTCTCGCTCTCTTCGTGAACTTAATAATACGATACCCCTAGGCGTTTTCTCTATCGTTGGATTTCTATATGCGTCGAATTGTGAACCACCTTTAGGTTTTTCTTAATCAGTTGAAATAAAAACAGTACATAATTAGTAAGTGAGTTTTCTGGAAAACTATCTTCATTTTTATATTAGGCCATCTCTCCACTAGAAAGCGCCTGATAACAAAATAAAAAGACAATTAAAGCGATATGACAACCAACGCCATCTCCACTGACACCAACAGCAATTAAGAAAGTAATTAGAAACGCTCGCAGATGTTCTGGCTTTGAGATAGGGCGAGTCCTTACTGTTAGAGACTAAATAATAAAAAGACTTAATTACATTTCACTAACGTTATGTGAAATATATTTGAACATCTTATGCCAATGATCATTTACCATCTACACGGGTAATGATGCAACATATACCCCTTTTTACGAATTGCTTTTTACTACTACTATCAGTATGAATTGGATTTATCGATATTTCAAATCCTTTTTTTGCATTTACAATAATGCTAGTTCATTATAAATATCACGGATAATATTTTTACATGAAAATAATTTTCAACTGCCTCTGGTTGGATTCAATCCCATGACTTTTCGCTTTCCGGGCAACTGCTCTTCCAACTGAGCTACGGAGGACATAATAATGTTAGCAAATGTCTTCAAGTATTTATAGCTGTTAGTAAGCCATTGATGAAACAACGCTGAGCCTTGCCACGAATGGATATATTAGTTTACTATGTAGCAATGATAAAACAACATTGATGAAAAATACTATTCTTGGCTCCATATTTTATAGAAAACTAATCTATAGATTACTTAAGGTACCCTGACCTACTTTCCATGGTGTAAGCAAAACTTTTCAGATATATTGTTTGCTGTCGCTGTTACTAAGGACCCACACAACTTCAAAAGCTGTCGTAGTTCCGACAAATGGCCGCCTTACTATGTCTAACTTCAACAATGCAGCAATGTACTGACTTGTAGTCTTTGTTTGTGAAATGTAACAATTCTAAGAAAACAAGTTTTGAAGTATTTTAATGTAAAAGAAGATGCATAATGAACAACGAAGGAGTTGTCCAAAGAAAATGATATTTTTCGGAAAGCAAACTAATCATAATTAATAAACGTGAAATGTATGTAGTTTTCTGATCTAAAAGGGTATAATTTTCATTTCCTTACTTCAGATTTTGTAGCGCATCACATACAAATTCTAAAACGTGGTTTGAGGCTATTTTTAAAAATAAATTATAAATTGTTTTCACGGTCACAGCAATCAACTAGCCCCAAACTAAGCAAAGCTTGTACTATGGCGATTAAATAACGGATAAAAATACATAAATACGTTTATAAACATCCATGACTTAGGTACAAATGCTGCTGCTCATCACACAAACGCCTTGATTTGTAGTCCGGAGCGCGAACCAGTACACCAGACATTTGTCAGAGGGTCGTTTTGATCGTATTATTTAGTCTGTCCTGTAGTTCAGTTTCTATAGGCAATTAAGAATCAGCTCATCTGAGCTCATAAAATTATTGGGAAAGTCCTGTCGCTGTTGCCAAAATCAGCAAGGATGATGGCGGTGAAAGTAAAAGCTGCGAAAAAGTGATTTTCACTTTTCAATAGGAACATTATTTTTACATAATGGTGATACAGTTTTTACAACCATTAATTCATTCAGTTACCATAATACGCATTCTCTATAAAATAATTCAAAATGTCTCCCCAAGGTAGGCAGGATAATTCAACGTCGTCGAAACTTCTAAGTTTTATCATGTTGGTAATGAAAGAGACATCCCAATTTTACATCCTCCGGTTAGGCAGTGTCCTTGAAGTATTGTAACAATTTGCATGTAAACTGTGCTACGTGTAAGCGGAGTTCTACGATGGTTTAATGCGGTCTAGTTAAGAAACGCTTAGGCACTTGATGACTTTAACTTGGTTTAACTGTTTAACTTGGACTTTAAGGATTGTGTTGGTAAGGAGAAGCAGCATATTCCAATATTTATCAAACTAAATTAATCCATAAATATGCTTTATTATTTCTAACTTTTTAGTTCGCTTATTGCCTTGATAGCGAATTAATCCAGAGAAACACGTGTAACAGCAAAATGGATGAACCGTTTAGTTTTTTGTCATATGATTTTCTGCTAAAGTAAGTAAAATATAATTTAAACGACAGCCTAAAATAATTTGGGGAAAAATAATAATTTTATTATTTTTATTTTGAGTTATCACGCTCACGCTCTTGTTAAAAATAAAGCACAGAAATTTATTTTTAGCTTGTACCTTAAAAACTTCCATACAGTCAATCAGACTTACGGCGTTCATATTATCTAGAGAATTACCGAAGTACCGCTGAACATTCATAGGTCAAATCGATCGGTAATAGTGTTCACTATCACTAGGCCACTGGTACACCCATCTTGAGACACCCTAAAACACACCTCTTTTCTGAATGTACATTGTAATTTTAACGCTTTTTAATGATAAGGATATTTTTTACCAAATTTTTTTCTTTCTAAAAGTTCAATGATGTGTGCAGCGCAATGCACGCAAAGTTATAGATAAAAATTTATTTAAAAAAAAAACGACTTCAATACACTAAAAAGCTAAAATTAATTTTAACACGTTGGTAAGTACCTAATCAGTTAATTTTCAAATTCAAATTCAAATTCAAACGTTTATTGCATGTCACATTACAATTTTGGAGTCGGTGCAACGAAAAAATTCAAACTTTGATCGGCTTGTTTATTTTTTTAAATAAAATTTACTTATTTCATCTATTTTTAGTGATAAATCATAATCTAACTACTGAATACCGATTTTTTTTTTCGAAAATTTTTACTATAGTATCTTTGAAGTATTAACTATTCAATATAAAAATAATCATCAAAATCTGTTTACATTTGTCGAAGATATTGGGTAACATAGATACAAGAATCACGAACCAAAACATCATCTGGGTATATATTTTGTTATTTTCTGAAAAACTGCTTAATTAATTTCTATAAAATGTACATGACCTCTGAAGTATGATCTACCAAACAAAAAATAGTCATCAAAATCGATTCATAATAATAATTCGCGGAGTAATCGCGTAACATATTAAAAAAGTACGAGTCGGACTCGCGCACCGAGGGTTCCGTACAAACCTGTAGGTACCTATACAAGTAAAAGTCACCCATTACGACAATCGAGTCATAGTTATGGTATTTTTATTGCAAAATGAAATCCTTAACATTACGAAAGGTAAATTGCGGTTTAAAAAACCGCGGT
The DNA here is from genome assembly GCA_963576865.1 of Anania hortulata. Classification (NCBI taxonomy): domain Eukaryota; kingdom Metazoa; phylum Arthropoda; class Insecta; order Lepidoptera; family Crambidae; genus Anania; species Anania hortulata. Next base: position 17,418,370 of record OY756398.1, on the reverse strand, counting down.
AAAATTTAAAAAAAAACTACTTACTAGATCTCGTTTAAACTAATTTTCGGTGGAAGTTTGCATGGTAACGTACATCATATTTTTTATTTTTTATATAATTCTCTTATTTTAAAAGTTACAGGGAGGGGGGGGACACATTTTACCACTTTGGAAGAGTCACTCGCGCAAACTATTCAGTTTAGAAAAAAATTATACTGGAAACCTCAATATCATTTTTGAAGACCTATGCATAGATACCCCACAAGTATGGGATTAATGAAAAAAAAAAATTAAGTTTCAGTTTGGGGAACCCCCAAATTTTTTTTTTCTATTTCTGTGTGAAAATCTTAATGCGGTTTACAGAATACATCTACCTAAGTTTCAACAGTATAGTTCTTATAGTTTCGGAATAAAGTGGCTGTGACATACGGACGGACAGACAGACAGACAGACATGACGAATCCATAAGGGTTCCGTATTTTGCTATTTGGCTACGGAACCCTAATAAAACAACATGCAGTCGAATTTCTAAGAACCTCCTCCTTTTTTGAAGTCGGTTGAAAATAGATAAGATGTAAAAAATATTTACATCTTTAACAATTACTACGAAAATGATCATAAACTGTATCAATTTAATACAATAAAAATAAGTTAAGTTGTTTAAGCTTTTGTGTTTTAATTTACTTACACGTTTATTTAGTATAGCAATTCGTTCAAATATGTAGTAAAGAATTGATAGCGAAGCCATTATATGTCAAAACTCCTATTCTACAAAGTTTATTAGGTTTAGAAAGAATATAAACATTTTTGTTAGCAACAAAATTCTCTGCAATATATCACTGAAATAAAACCGAAAAAAGCAGCGATACATGGGTCACCTGAGTCCAAGCTAACAAAAAAATAAAAAGTCTTTATCGGATTTTGGCACAGTAAGGTATTTTAAAGTGTAAAACAAAATCGCTTGGATTCTGTAATAAAATAAAAAAGATGGTTGGAGTACTTGATTTAAAAATCGATAATTCAAATGTGTGGTTTTTTTTTACAAGTAGTGTTACGTCTAAACTAATTTTGATTTTAAGAGACACACTTCTAGATGCCATTTTATAGCAAAACATTTGCCATGACATTTATAGTGAGGGAAGCAAAGAAGAAAACATGACCATCTCATAAATACGCAGATATACGACTAAAGAGTCAATCTGCGAAATTGAGCCAGCTTTACGGCGGCCATGACACAGTTATCTAACATCCTCATCAAATCTTCAGTTTATTTGTCATACGCCAAGGTTGTCAAGGAGCAGTTAAACCGGAACGGGTAGGGTTAAAGCCAAAGCTCATACCTTAAGTAATATTGAAAGAATAATTTCCGAGATAATTATCAGATATAGTCTGGAGGGCGGGATATTGGATTGCTGGCTATACGTCGCTTCCACGAAGATAATTATACATGTCGTGGTAGCTTTTAATTAAGGCAACACTGTAAACATGTATAAATGTTATTGTATTTGTGCTAATGTAGGTGTATGTCTTGTTAGCTGTCCATAAATAAATAAATAAATAAATTTGGGCACCATACTGCACTTTATATTTAATTAATAACTTAGGAATAAGGAGAAAAATAAGCAGTCGCTTCATATGTGGCGAACATAGAATAGACATAATAGCGACTTTTTAATAGCTAGACAATTTTTATGAAATAAACATAACATGTTTTACTCGTCAGATAAAAGACAATTTTACTCCTCAGATAAAAGTTATCTGGCGTTTGAAAAATCGGCCCTTATCTACATTTGATTTAATTAGGTACTTTTTTTAATAGCTAGACGACTCGATTTTCGTAATGGCCTGTTCGGTCCTCCCCCGTCTCTCCCCTTAACGCATAAACAACCTGTAATGTTAGCACAAAAAGGAAAAAAGACAGTTAAGTGTTCGTTTCTTACTTGGCCCGCAATCAGTCGGTTTAGCGCAGTTTATGGGTGATAGAGGCGATAAAGGCGCGCGATTAACTGCACCTCAGCCTGATTCCGCCTTTAATTTTACTGCCCACGGAGAGTCGGCAACACGAACCTATTATTATTACTCGCCTTATTAAAAAACCAGAAATATTACTATAAGCATAAAGCGTGTAATTTAAACCATCATAGAGACTTTTACAGAATATTATTTTCATGGTCATGAACGGCTTTCATGCGATTTCAATGTCACACACACACACACACACACACACACACACACACACACACACACACACACACACACACACACACACACACACACACACACACACACACACACACACACATATACACACACACACATAGTTAGGCACGGTCGTTAAATAGATAATCTATACCTACATGTATACATTAAAAGACTTCGAACTTTTTTGTATGAAGCCTGGCATACCTAAAGTTGGAAATACCTAAAACATGAAACCTGTATACACCTATATCATCATCATCATCATCATTTCAGCCATAGGACGCGTCCACTGCTGAACAAAGGCCAAAGGCAAAAGGATTGCCAATACTCGCCACGCTTGGCTCTCGCTAATAATTTTGTTTCTATGAACAGTGATTCTAATGAGTCATTAAGTGACACTCAGACAGTGAAACACAGAAAACGTTTCGTATTCCATACCTTGCTACACTATTTCTGTAACATTGCTCAATGGCTTAGCAAACTAAACATTTGACAAATAAACTACACTATGTTACGTAACATTGAGCATGGCAAGCAGTAATTTGTTTATCGACAAGTAAGCCATCGTGAATATTTTACTGTTGACTCCAAGGCAATTGCAAATTACGAGTGCAAGGAGTTCCCGAAATATCAAAATATTATTTATTATAGTATTGGTGCAATATAATTATTTATGAGTGTGTAAATGCTATTTCAATTGAACATGAAAAATAGGTAGGTATATTGAACTTTGGTAAACAAAACAAGACACGTATTTTTGAACATTAGAAAGAAAGAAATCTTAAATTCAAACACGAAAAAATTCATACATGAAAAAAAATACTCCTGATTTTACGCATTTTTGGATTACTGTTGCACCATAAGTGTTCCAATAAATTTTTAAATCCTTTTACTACTTATTTTCGTTTTGCGCAGAATACATTAAAACCCAAAATATTATACCATAACTCATTAGTTTTAAAAACGACTATGAAGCGTCGGAAACGAAACGTAGATAAAATATGTATTGATGATAAAATATTTATTGTATAAATAAAGAAAACTATATGTCTGTTTTTTTTAACAATGTTAGATATAAATACTGAAATAAATATGTATGACCGTTTGTTTTTTTCCAATAAATAAAAATAAATAAATAAAAGGCTATTTTGTCAGTGTCAGTGTCAGTGTTGAATCTTGGCTAGATGGACCGGAGCGTAGCGTGTCATTCTTGTTCTGTGAGATGGACAAATCAGAGGCCGTAAGACGTTAGGTACCTATCCTCCAAGTGGCAACAATACAATGTGTTAATTTTACAAGATTGATTTGAACAGCTGATTTTTTTTTCTCTTTGAGGGTATTGGTCCCATAGTAAAAGTTGTTCACAACCATGAGTAGAGCACTGCCTGAAAGTTTGATCAAGTGTAAAATTAACACATTGTATATTGTTAAAGTCATTATTTTGTACTTTTGATCAGTATAAATAAAAAACGAATAGGTAAGACCCATCTTAGCAGAATTCGCAGAATAAAATTTCATTTAATTTTCATTCAAATTAATGTGCCTACGACTCTTGTTGGCCTCTTCTTCAAGCTCAAAGTCACCTAACGTTCTATTGAGAGAGATAATTGGCGAAACGATCACATCCGTAGAAGAACCAAAGTCACCGAAAATACTCTCCAAAAGTCATTTGGGGGTCAAATAATATGACAATCTGCCTTCGAATTCATGTGCGTCGGTTTTTTATAAAGCGATTGCCATCAGTTACAGTTATAGCAAGTTTTATTGCCTTTTTATGCTTGGTAACTATTTAATTTAGAATTATACCTGAAAATCCGCTTCTAGCAAGAGGCCTTGAGATATCCTAACCGTATCTTACCCATAATTTTGCATTTTCAGTTAAACAAACAGAAACGACAATGGCTTATAAATGAGTTTCGTCCGGTTGAGCCTTAATGAAATCCCCCTTTATTCCTGTTTATTCCACTGATGGTACGGGAATAAAACAAATTTATATCTATAAATCTGAACATAGACGCTTCTGCAGACTCTTCCTGACCGAAATAAGACAAAGAAGTACGTCCCTGCTAGGGGTGTGGTGAGATATTTTGAGGAGGCGATATGATCCGTGCTTTAATTCAGAATCCTTCGGTAATTTAACCGAATTCAAAGATTTGATACCGTTCTCACTATCTTCAAAGCTATTCAGAAGAGCGTTCGATTTGAATTCGAGATGATATCGGTATCAGTTTGATTACAAGTTGCATTTACGAAGTCTCATGTTGTAAAATATAAGGTAAATAAGGAGGGCAAAGAAGTTAGTTTCTGATAGAGGTGTGTGTTATTTTGATGATGCGGTAATAGATTCGTCGTATTCTTAAATGTATTCAAATGCACTAGACTGGGTTTCGTTTTTATGAATATAACATCTGACAGAGAAGTTACTAAATTATATTATAATTAAATTTTTGATCTAAATAGAAAATGAATGTACCCATGTCTCCTTACAGTTGTGCCAAAAGCATTCTTTGTCCCGTCCCTAAGTTAAGTGAAGAAAACATGTAATCGCATAAACATTGTCAATGTTGATGTTGATAATATTTGAGCATTGCTTATACATTTAAAAAAAATCTGCCAAGTGCCTCACGTGCAATTTAGGGGTCCCCATTTGCACAACACAAAATGCGATATTTTCTACTAGTTTTACTCAATTAACAACTTAATATAAAAAATGTAAAGTGACTTTTAAGACCTATCTAGATGTGATAATTTAGGTATATCTTCGTATTGGGTCGCCTAATTTTTTGTTCTTCTAATTGCGAATGGCACACAAACAGTCAGCCTAAATTTTTTTCGCACAATTTTACTTTACCTAATTGTGTTTAGTCTATTTTCACTTAGCCTAACTTTTTATCGCCATATTGTAACTTGCCAAATGTGACATTAGGCGGAACAATTTATAATCCCTACTAATTACAATTACTAAATAGTAATTCGCATTAAATTAATAAAACGCACAAAAGTATAAAACAATATGTTATAATATATGCATGCAAAGATGCAAGCAAGCAAGCAGCATGCAAGCAAGCATGCAGCATGCAAGCAAGCATGCAGCATGCATGCAAGCAAGCATAGTTTCTGTCACGGCTTCGGCACTGCGGGGCTCCGGCGGTCCCACGCGAGCTTATCGTCGCAGATGGCTTTCGCCCACCACGTGGCGTGCGTTACGGCCTCCTGCTCCTCAGCCTGCAGGCCGCCTCGCCTCTCCGTGCCTGCACGCTTCTAAATTACACTCTAGGGGTAGTGCAGACAAGACTGCGTGGAGTCGGTTTTGCTTGGTGTCAGTTTTGTGGCAAATGGTTTCTTAGGCCAATACATTTTTTACATTAGCTATTTCATATTAAAAATTCTAAAATTAGAACTTTCATTATTGAAGTGAAATCGTCGATATGCCGAAAGAAAGTTAAGCCAATATAGTTTAGTGCATTTAAAATTAGATGCACAAAATTAGGGCTTTCAATTCCCAGACCAAACTATAACAGTGGCAAAACAACTGTTAGGCTAAATAATAATTTTACGTTTCAAGTTTAGGCCAATACGGTTCGGCCATGTTAAATTACTCGTAGAACTAAACATTTTAGGCGTGTCAAAGGGGACCCGATAATTTTCCTTTTAACTTATTTAATGTAGTACAGACGCGTTGTTATTTTATTTTATATTTCTTAATTTAATTCATTTAGCTAGCAGAGGAAGGAAAGGGACGTAACCTGACTTGAACAAAAATTAATATAAAACGCAAACGAATCCATGTATTGACAAAAAGTGTACACACGCCCACAATATTTTTAAAATACGTTTCAAACGACCAACCATAGGATAAACAAGAAATAATAATTAATCCCCAATGTACAGACGACAGCTCGTCAACCTACCACAAAACGACAAATTTTCTCAATTGACACCTCTACTAGTCGGACTTAAAGTTAAAAATCGGTTGAATGACTTTCAATTTTTTGGGTTGACCTGACGGAGTGTACTAGCCCTCAGAGTGCTAACCTAAAATTTTTTTTAAAAGATTTTAATCTATTTTTACTATGAGTTAGACTCATACTCGTAGTAAGTCTAAGAGCCAGACGTAAGGACGGACATGACGAAACTATACCTAAGTATTTCGTGTTGACTAAAGAACCACAGATAGAGATAAAAAGATTAAGGGCCTCTTTCACCACTTGCTGATAAGTTCCGGATAACTTATCTGGCACTTGTTTTGACACATAATGCCATGCCTATGCCTATGCCAGATAGGTTATCTGGAACTTATCAGCAAGTGTTGAAAGTGGCCCTAAAAAAACATTTGTACTAACTGGTACCTATGAAGCCCAAAACGACTTAGTTTCCCTGAGCTTGCCTTACATGTCATCGTATTATTGGTTCTTACGTATTCAAAAACCCAAAAACCGTAAAGTTCGGATCTAATCAGCGCATCCTTATTCACATTCCCGTCCCCATAACTTTTTGAACGGTTTAGAATTTTGCGGGCACAAAACTCGAAAGCCAAAGTTTCATGATTAGGTTCTGGTTTCCACATGTCAAGATATATTCCTGTCCCTGACTTTTGGGGTATTATTTTGTACATATTTAAAAGTTTGACGTCGTTTATGCTTCAAGTTAACTTGTAATGTATTTTGGAGTAAAGTTGGGAAGAGCCTTTTTTGGTGTGGGACGCGGTTTTAGGCATTTTTATGTAACTAGTTTATTTATTTTACTCGTATAAGAGTTTCCATAAGTTATTGAGATAATAGTAGGTAAAAAGTCAAGCTACGATTTTTTAGCTCGACTGACATGATAATCTTGTGACTTCATTATCTCATTCCAAATCTAAAACTAACAAAAAAAAGTTAACAAACATAGAGTATTTTGGAGGCACGATTGTCAGAAATTGTGTATTTGTCAAGTCCGACGATCCTAAATCAAACTTAGCAGAACACAGAGCTTCAGTCAGCAAGATACACAGACTAAATAAAACATTTAAATTCACAAGTCTCCGTAGCCCAATAAAGTCGGCAATATCAGAACAGTAACTATCACTAAGTAAACCCTTTAGTGTCACCACATCCAACTCTTATCTGTCTGACGACAAGCGAAATGGTGCGAGATAAGCCCGCTACACTAATAAGTGGCATAGCTCAAAGAGAAAAGCTAACCGGGACATTAAGTCCTAGACTACTTTCCCGTTTAGTACATTTTTGGTGGTTTTGGTGGAGCGAGGTTTCTTGTACGTGCAAAGGTCTAATGTTAATTCATTTCAGCCATAGGACGTCAACTTTCGAACATAGGCCACCCCTAATAACTTCCAGATTGACCAATAGGCTAGTTTCCTGGGTCAAAAAAAGATTATTCTATTTAGTCCGTCAGTTAGATTATCAAAAAATATTGGACCCATATTTTGTCTTTTGTCAATCAAACAAAAAATGACGAAGATAAAGCGCATCAAAGTGAACACGTGACGTTACGCCTTGCTGAAAAGTGTCGCAAGGCGTGACGTTACGCGGAACTTTAACGGGCTATATCTTCATATTTTTTTGTTTGATTGAGAAAACAAAAAATACGTGTGCAATATTTTCTGTTAATCCAAATGACTGACTAATTAGATTTTTTTAGGAAACTAGCCCATTGGAAGCGAACTGCATCCAGTGGCTTCCTGCAGCTTTACCAGTTCGTCTGTCCACCCTGTCCAACGCTGCGATTGCCGATACGTGGCCTCCATTCTAGAATGTTTCTGCCTCATCGGCCGTCAGTTCAGCGTGCTATTTATAAGGTGTAATGTATTTAAGAGAATTTATGCAAACGAAGAAACGTGATATCAGCTTTGTGGCTTAGTCAGCAAGTTGGTTGACTAGTTGATCGATTGTTTATGTTTAGTTTACTTTATCGCACAGCTTTGATGGAAAATTATATTCTTTTTGGATCTCTATCAGCTCTATGTCTGAAACATTTGACAGAATTTTGCTGTTGACAGATTATTAAATGTTCCTTTCGATTGTATATTGTTCCACTGGTGCTTGCCGTTTACTGTTATTTTTGAACTATAATCCTGGCGAAACTCCTAATGTTAGTAGTCATGTTAACTGCCGCAGTTAACTGATGCGGTTAGTTAAGAGCACTATTTATGCGAAGTTGTGAGCGCTGTTACACTTTGGCCAACAAAAAGATATAATCATTTTAGCAAAACTCAGTTTGTTACAACATCAAACTGTCTTTTTAACAGACATTTGCTGCATTTGCTTCATAATGGACTGCAATTTTGACCGAAATAACTATTTATAATGTACGTAAAACACACACTTTCTTATTGTCTCTACATTTCCGCATATATAACTTTGCGTGTTAAACTGGGTTTCTACAGATGTTTATCACGTTTTGTTTTGCTCCATACAGTGTATATGACCATGACCATTGACCATGATACAAATGTGGCAAGTAGTTATTACATTTAAAGCGATTTCCACCAGACCTTTTTAGCCAGTGAACAGAAGAACCAGACTAATTGATCTTCTATGTCTATATAAGTTAACTGAATGTGCATGTTCATAGATTTAAAAAAAATCTAAAGTAATTGTTAGGACAATGCCATGTCGCCGTTAAGGATACACTTTCCTACCGCCGACAGGAGGCGTGTCGTAAGAGGCAACTAATTTCTGTAGCACGAGACGGGCAGCAGCGTCTGCGTGCGAAATCTTAAAAAAAACTGCCAAGTGTAGCTAGTATTGGCAAAACCCCTGTTTAATGGGAGACGCCTACGTTTAGCAGTGGGCGTCTTATGGCTGAGATGATGAATTGTTAGAATTCAAGCTCACGACCGTCACAACTAATGGATGGAGACTTTAATCATTGAGCTACCACTGCTCTGAGTGGTAATCACGTAAAGTGAATTTAGAATAGCAAACAAGATAATGTTATTTACTTTTACAAATGTTACCTGCATTACTATTGTAATGATGAAGACACTATTTCTGTTTTCAGGCAGCGGCAAGCTGAATTTTGATTCATTCGTCCGCGTGGCCACCCACTTCTTGGATGAAGATGATGAGGCTTTGCAGAAAGAGTTGAAAGAAGCCTTCCGATTGTACGACAAAGAAGGTATTTAAACCAGAAACCCCATTATCTAATTTAACAGTAGTCGAAATCTTGTATTAAATCGGTTCCAGTAACGTTAAGATCTAAAATGGTAGTTTGTTTTTCAGATGCATTACGAAGTTTTTACGTTATCATCAATATGTTTGACGAGACACAATGGAAATGACTTCGAACTTTTTTGTATGGAGCCTGGCATATCTCAAGTTGCAAGTAACCTTATATAACGTTATTTTGGTGTACACCTATGAAACATACGTTAATGATGGAGAAAATAATTGGAAACAACAAATACTCTTTTACGAAATATCGTAAATTATTTACTTTGTTCAGAATTTCAGGGTGAACATGTAATATTTATTTCTATTTACATAATCAAATTGAAATTCTGAACAAAGTATATAATTTACGACATTTTGTCAGAGAGTATTTTTTTTTTTTTAATTATTATCTTTTTCGATCAAGGTATGTTTCATAGGTGTACACCAAAATAACGTTATTTAAGGTTACTTACAACTTGAGGTATGCCAGGCTCCATACAAAAAAGTTCGAAGTCAAGTCAAGTCAAGTCATTAGGTTCGATGCCTTTTATTATAACGCGGCCACATTTGGTTGGTTTGAGCTTGACAGATTTGGAGGAAACTGTTTTTAGAGTTCCGTAGTCAAAACAGAACCCTTATAGCGTCGCCATATCCGTCCATCTGAAAAATATTATTATATTTCAGATTTATTTATAAAATTATCATACTATAAATAATGGATATCATCACATACATTGCTCTGATCCTGTTAATAATTGACTTCTGACTGTATGTCCTAATTTACTTGTGAATTTATAGCTATTCCATAGGTTTTGATTTGGGTCTGGACTCGTGAAATGAATTAATTTATTTCCCTTTGGTATAGTGAATTTATTACAAAATGATATAAAATACAAACAATAGAAGAATTAAGTTAAAGGCGAGTTGGAGTGAAAAGAGCGTTCATCCAGGGCTGCAGCCGGTTATATAGGCGCCGTCACCAGCGCCATCTAGTCCTCGGTGGTCGAGTCTTGCAGACGTTTGACGCATCACAATCGATTATTAGTTCTAATCTTAGACGTTCTTCTATAGATGGCGTTAACAGATCCTATGATAAGTAGCTAAAGCACTTGTGTTACAGAAATCGGAAACAACGACGGCACCACAACACACAGACCCGAGACATATAGAAAAGTTATTTTTCCCCATTGACCGACCGGGAATCGAACCCGGAACCTCAGAGATAGCGATACCAAGTCCGGTGTATGCTCGCCTCTCGGCTATGGAGGTCGTCAATTTAACGTCAACTAAAAGAAAATCGCTCTGAGTTGGCTCACATTTTTCAGAGTGCGGTGTTTCAACATAATTGCAATGATCGTGGTCACCGTGGAGGCCAGTGCCTGGTGTTTTGAATTGTGATAAATTGTATATATTATTGTCATATAACTCTTCTTCTTCTTCATTTATACGGTCAATCCAGGTTGCGTCCAAAGCCATTGCTTTGGAGCCCAGGGTCCGCTTTTCTTGATTTACTCCTCCACTTCGCGCGGTCTTGAGCGTCTCTAGTTGTAAGATCATTGGCACGCATGTCAGCCCTCACAACGTCAAGCCAGCATTTCTTGGGTCTATTTATTGTCATAGAACTATTTTTGAATAAATACATATTTTTCTCAGTACGACATCTTAAGCCACTATAAATAAAAGCCCAGTCTAGTCCTTTTTCTCAGAAGTCCAAGTTTATTCTAGTAACAGTAATAGTTCCTGAGCCACTCAGAATCAGTTCTGCTCACATCAAACTGAATAGATTGCAAGAGTCCGAGCGTTAAGCTGCGTGAAATTACACTCGGCCCAGCTTTGATCCGACACTAAAGGAGCGATCCAAAGTATATTCTGGTATAAATTGATCTTCTGAGTCTGAGAAACTCTAAATCTTCATGTTTTGGTGTAAACCGAATAAACTGGAAGTCACTTTTTTGTGTTATCATTTGTTATAATACGGTCAATTCAAATAAGCCGTTTAATATTAAAAACAAAAATGAATCTAAATCGTATTTATAAGTTCAAAAGTCGACTCCTAAAACGAAAGATAAGATGAGATAACATAAAAGACAAGAGTAACTAAGTAGTGTTGTTTTAGGGTTTCGTAGTCAAAGCGGAACCCTTACAGTTTTGCTATGTCCGTTCGTCCTTCAGTCTGTCAGTCTGTCTGCGGCTTAGCTCAAAGACTCTTAGTATTACAAAGCCATAATTTCGCAAAGCAATACATTGTACACCTACCTATAATAATTTTACAAAAATAACGCTTGATATTTAATCAAAAATGGCCATATATACATCCTATACAGAAAAGCAAGCATCTCAGTGCTTCGGAAGGCACGTTAAATGTTGGTCCCGGTTAATATCACCTGATACTAGTCGTGGAGCCTAGTCAGAAGCCTTAGGGTGGCTGAATAACATTTGACAGTAAGGTTAAGTCACTAACAACCCCCCCCCAGGCATGTGCCCTGCAGTTGGATCTTTTCATCTTTGCAGCCATAGGACGTCCACTGCTGAATACAGGCCTCCTCCAATGACGTTCATTGGGGGGGATTGCCAATACTCGCCACGCTTGGCAGGCGGGTTGGCAAGCGCAGTTTTTTATAAGATTTCGCACGCAGACGCTGCTGCCCGTCTCGTGCTACAGGAATTAGTCGCCTCTTACGACACGCTTCCTGTTGGCGGTGAGGAAGTGTATTCTTTAAGGCCGTCCTCACACGACAGTGCAGTGCAGAGCAGTCGGATGTATATAGGTAATAAGTTATAGGTACACTTTGCTTTTTAGGGTTCCGTAGCCAAATGGCAAAAAACGGAACCCTTATAGATTCGTCATGTCTGTCTGTCTGTCTGTCCGTCTGTCCGTCCGTCCGTATGTCACAGCCACTTTTTTCCGAAACTATAAGAACTATACTGTTGAAACTTGGTAAGTAGATGCATTCTGTGAACCGCATTAAGATTTTCACAAAAAAATAGAAAAATAATAATACATTTTGGGGGCTCCCCATACTTAGAACTAAAACTCGAATTTTTTTTTTTATATAGGTATATAGTTTTTTTTAATACGTCATAAATCGTAAACCGCAATTTAACTTTCGTAATGTTATGGATTTCATTTTGCAATAAAAATACCATAACTATGACTCGATTGTCGTGATGGGTGAACTTTTACTCATAACGGTACCTACAGGTTTGTACGGAACCCTCGGTGCGCGAGTCCGACTCGCACTTGGCCGGTTTTTATGTACAGAAACAATTAAAGTAATACTGCTTTATGAGCTCAAGGTTAGTTGGTCTTCTAAAATTGTTATAAAAAAAAATATCAGGATTTTAAAGTGACAAAACCGTCACTTAAGCGGCTAGTCAAGAGGGAATCTCTCATAGTATTTTGTGTGTTGGAGCTACGTAATCCCTATTGTGTTTCAACGAGTACTAGCTAAATTGGTCGGCAGACATGAAAGCAGTTTGTTGTTTGTCAATAAACAATCCGAAGCTCCGGGGATTTGTTCGGCACATTTAGACAAGGTACACTATACACAGATTCAGTAGGCCTAATGCGGAGATATCTGAATCACACCTTAATTAGTATATCGGCATTGAGTCCATGTTATTTATGGTCCTATTTCTAGTTAACATGAATGTAGGGGTTTTTTTTATCCTTTAGAACAGATTTTTTCAACCATTTTCAGGGGCAGACCCCTGACGCCAATTAATAAGCTCTTTTACTATTCCTTTTTATTATTTTTTCTATACAACAAATTATTTATTTAACCAATATAAAAATCGAAAAAAATCACTTCTTTATACTGAACAGCCGATCAGCTGTAATAGATGTATGGGAACATTGAACTTTTTGTACGATTGATGTTGATCCTATAATAAAAGTTGTTATTATAATGTAGCAGTAGTAAAAACTCTCTAATAGGAAAGTAACTAAAAATAGGACCTGCAACAGCTGATCTTTTACTACGGTTTGCCCAAGAAGATTATTTTTGTAGGCACGGATTAATACGAGTTATAGGTATGTCTTTGTGGATCGTAGATCTAGTCGAGAGAGGTCCTACTATACTTATTTGAGTTGTGGACTATCTGTTTGATATGCGATCACGTTGATAGCACCACTCAGCAACACGGGAGAGTAGTGTTAGCTAATGTAATTTTTTAAGAGGTGTATAAACTACACATACGAGTATAATATTATAATTTCTTAGGTTGTTTATAAGTTACCATTTATTCATTAAGCTGACCATCGGTGCAGAAGTTGGTAAAAAAGTGGTTAAATAAAAAAAAAAACACCGTGTTGGTCTATCGACGCACTTTTCCCGCTGCAGTGTTACTGTATGGACTTCTACTGTAATGCTGTTTTTAATTTATGAGCACGAAAAAACAATGAATTCGGACTATAATTACTCAGTTTGATTCGTTGGACCAAATCCAAACTATCCCCTAGGTACAATTGATATACAATTGGTGTAGGTTGTAAAATGGAACCAAAGTAGCGAGATAGTAGGATTAGTGGGGTCATTGTTTGCTTATATATATAATATGCTTACATACATAGATAAATTGATAGAGAAGTTACGACAGTAAGAAATGTAGGTATAAGATACTCTGTTGTACTTCTCAAAAAGTAAATACGGTACATAAATACAATATAGACAACTTGGATTGTACCTGTATTACCTTAATTTGATACAATTAAATCATTTATTTACCAATTAAAGATGTTCAACACGTCTAAAAACAACGGTAACGTTGCACAACAGCGTAACCCCACATAATGACAGCCATTGGAAATCAAGATGCGCATCATGATATTGTCAAACAAATATTGTATGTCGTTTATCGTTTCCAAACATGACATCGGATACGTATGGCGTTCTTTTGTCACTCTAGTACTCCGATTCAGAATCCTTTAATTACGATTTAACAATCTTTAACAACCAATAAACCCATCAAATTTGTTTTATTTTAGTAGCTCAGATTCATCACAAGATGTAATCTGAAAACGGTAAGAGAAGGAATACGCGATGGAAACTTGACCAAACGAGTTAGTTTGTTCCACATAACGATCTCGAAAGACAAAAGGTGAAACCAAGGTGAAAACTATTTAATCAGTACATGCCTTTGTTTACGCGCCTACAAGTAGTGCCTACCCAAACAAGAGGTGAGAACCGCTGTCTCGCAAATAGTCCATAGCAAATAGTTGTTTAGGCACAAACTACCTTCAGTTGATTGGCCCAAACTGCAAAGATATAGACCCAATAAGATACAGTAGGTTTACTCCCCACTAGTAAGCAACGCAAGCTTATGACCTACCAATAGTTGAAAACCACGAGACGCTGATCAAAATAGATAACAATTGGCTGTTTGTCGAAAAGTGTGGATTAGTATCTATCTTATTTAGCACCTGCAGCAGTTACGGAGATATGTAGAACAAAACATTCGCTTGAATAGAATACTATGAACCATGTGGCAGTTGTCTTGTCAATACGTGGCCACTTATTCCGTACCGTACGTATTCTGCAGTAATGCGTTTATTGCTAATTCAGTTTGCCTAGATGGTACGGTATAAGTATTACAAATATACCCAACGAAGCTATTTGTGCTACCTTGGAGACCTTGCTTAGTCCAAGTTTCTTGGTATCTCTTAATTTTTGTAACACCAACTAGAATTATAGCGCACGGAGTGATGACGCCCTTATGATGCCATTTAGGATGGATCTCCACTAAAGCAGAAAGTAGAGTAGAAAATCAATATCTAAATCTAAATAAATATCTAATCGGCCTCCGCGATGGGATAAGCTGCGATGCTACGATTTGAACAGGGAGGGGAACAGAATACCCCTTACAATGTTTTGGGTGGGATTGATGGGTGAGATTACTGAATCTACGTCTGCTGTGCCCTGTGTGTGTTTTGAGAGAGAAGTTTGTAATTGTAGGGGGAAAGCTTTTTCCATTAGTGGAATGTATTTGTGGAAACTGGATTTTACCAAGGATTACTCTGGTCGCTAGTGGGCAAATATTAGTGTTTTTAGAACTGCCTGTGGCAAGTTTATCTTTTATCTCTAAAATATAATGGATGAAGGTGGATACCTACCTATTTGCTTATTTTACCTAAAGTTTCTTAATATGTGAATATTGGATTAGAATTATGATGACCTTCTGGTCTAGTGGTTTAGGCCCGGACTACAAAGCCATTGGTATCGGGTACGAATCCCGCAAGAGGTAAATGTTTGTGTGATGGCTACGAGCATTGTGTACTTATGACGGATATTGGATATTTATAAATATATTTACTTAACTGATACACACACTTATGAATATCCGTTATAGTCGCCATAGTATAAGCTTTCTTAGTTTGAGGCATTGATTATATATTATTACTTTTTAAATCAATGGTTTGAGGCTAGATAGTTGGAATTATCATCCCTTTCCCTCTCGCCTCCCATCTAACATTAACAATAAATTTATATTGGCGACCTGGCTGGCGTAGTAGCGCAGTGGTTCGCCTTGAACGCAAAGGGTCTCAAAGTTCGATTTCCAGTCAATAAAAAATTCCTAGGTTTGGGTGTGCTAGGAGACGCCTCTGGTAAAATTAATTATCTGGTTCCTCGTCATAATAACATTATCTGGCCTATATTTACCATTAAAATTGGTTTCAGGCAACGGCTACATCCCAACATCCAGCCTTCGCGAGATTCTTGCGGCACTAGACGACCAACTGACTCCAGACCAGCTGAATGAAATGATCGCCGAGATCGACACTGACGACTCTGGCACTGTGGACTTTGATGGTTCGTACAAATGTACCTAAATGTAATGATAATAATAATTATTGGACAACATCACATACATTGCTCTAATCATATGACAAGTAGCTTTTTTAGTAGTGTTACAGAAATCAGAAACAACGACGGTACCAAAAAACCCAGACTGACAATATAGAAAAGTATTTTTTGCAATGACCGACCAGGAATCGAACCAGGGACCTCAGAGATAGCGACACCAAGTCCGGTCGTCACGTATGTACGAGTGTACGTAATGTAAATGTAAGGTAATATGTAATGTACGTCACTGTAATGTCCAAGCTGTACAATAGCATAGGTAGCCATCGATTGATTGCGATAATCGCGCGCGGCTGAGGCGACAATGGAGAAGTAGGCAAAGCAAATCTCAGATGGCGCCAGTGTGTTTGGCCTTGTCACTGATCAAGTGACCACTACGTTAGGGTCTTGTCAACTAATGTCCCCGTTAATTTCAATGAGTAATTTTTTTGTGCATTGTTAAATAAATACAAAACGTATTTGCTAATGACTTTACTAATACACAGAGGCATCGTTTTAAACAGAAATCGAACCCGGACCTCAGAGATAGCGATATCAAGTCCGGTATGCTCACCTCTCGGCAACGGAGGTCATCACATTATATGACATGCGTTATGATATCCATGACTCAGAACAAATGCTCAAGCCAAACAAGCCATCACACAAACACTTGCCTCTTGCGGGATTGCTGCTTTGTAGTCTGAAGCACAAACCACTACCCTAAATCTCTTGAGTCTCTTACAGTGGATCGTGTCACAGCCCTAACTATGAAAATATGGCGTCCTCAACACTGAAATAATTACACTTCCAAATCTAGAAATTAAACAAGATAATAAATGAACCTTCTCATTCCAGAGTTCATGGAAATGATGACTGGCGATTAAGCGGTGCCACGGATGATAAATAAGACCATAAAATGTAAAGAGATACCCTAGTCACTGTAATAAACAGCTATTTTTATTTTAATGACGCGTATTTTTATTTTATGAATGCCTCTGGTGTGATGGAAGATGTTTTAGTAAGTAACAGTATTTATCAATGTTTATTTTTTGCTTGTCAGAAAAGGTCTTGTCTTGAAGCTGACATTGCAAATTTTGTAAATATCACCTTTTAGAAAAATTGCATGCCATAAATATTTTAATCTAAAGAATTTGGAAAATCCTAGCAATCTTGATTTTATGAAATTTTATGAATGGATTATGTTCATCAGTGGTCGTTACGTCGTACCTCCACGACGTGACGTCCACAGCTGATCATAGGCCTCCCCTAGTGACTTCCAGATTAGACGGTTGGAAGCGGCCTGCATCCAGCGGCTTCCTGAAACATTTACCACGTCGTCTACGTCCTAAGCTGCGTTTGCCGGTACCTGTATTCTAAAATTATCATCATCATCGTTTCAGCCATAGGACTTCCACTGCTGAACATGGGCCTCCCAATGACTTCCAGATTGGCCGGTTGGTAACGGCCTGCATCCGACGGAGAACTGACTGCCGATGGGGCAGAATGGAGGTCACGTACCGGCAATTTGTGTAAAAAGAAAAAAAATTATTATAAAAGTTCATTAAAATAAATAAAAAAGGCGTTTAACTTTGCCTTTGGAGCTAGGCTACACAATAGCCCGTCCAGCAGTGGAGAGACGTGGGCTGTTTTTGGTGATGATGAAGAAGATACGCTCAATTATTGAGCGTATCTATAATAATACTCATTTATTTTGTACATAGGTCCTCTTCCAGGCACTTATACACGTCCCAAAATATAGCTTAGTCCTACCACCGCTGCGGGATTACATATTGGCTGGTGATGAGAAGAAACGGCGCAACAAACTCAGTCACCTTTGTCAGCCTTATTTGACAGGAAATACAGTTACAAGACATGTAGTAAGTGTGAGCCAAGCAGGTTAAGTCCATGCACTCTTGTCGTTTAAATAATCATCTATTTTGTAATATCCTTTTTTCATAAGGATTTTTAATGTGAATTTTGAATTCATGTACAGGTAATTCAACAAGAGTATGTGGTACTTTAATGAAAAATTTAATACATTTCCCCAAGAATGAATCACCAACTTTGTGTAGCCTGAAGCTCGGAACGGCAAGTTTATTTTTATTTCGAGTATTATTTTCATGAAAATCACTTTTTAGGCTAAACAAACTAAGATTTTTTCAAACGTACATAATATTTTCAAAATTTTATTGAGAGGCTACTGTTAATATATTAATATCTTTAAAAATCTCCCTCACTGAGTCACGAGGTCTAAGACAGTATATGGCGCGTACGGCTCTTTTCTGCAACACAAAGATTGATTCAATGTCAGCAGCAGAGCCCCATAGCAGTAAACCATACGACAACAAACTATGAAAATAACTAGTCTTAGTCTTGCCGTTTCGACATCAGTTAAAAGCCTTATTTTCCTCACAGCATAAGCCGCTGAACTGAGCCTTCCTGACAAGGCAATTATAATGTGCATTGTGAGAGTCAAAAGTCTAGTAGTGATTTGACGTAGTCTGTATAATGATGATGATGTTATTTTTGAAGTCGTAAAGACGCCAATGAAAATATATTACAGTAAAAGAAATTATTAAAGTGGCAAATGTTTGTGTGATGAGCACGAGCATTTATACATAACTATGGATGTTTATAAATGTATTTAAGTATGTTTATCCGTTATCTAGTCGCCATAGTACAAGCTTTGCTAAGTTTGGGGCTAGCTAATTGGTGTGATTGTGGAAACAATTTAATTTATAATTTATTTAATCCAGAACGAATGCTTTAATTGGTAATATCTGCATACGGTCATTGTTTCTCATAATCTCCGCTAAAGATTAGCAAACACGTTTCTATTCACGGCGAACGCGGCCGCCTGTACCGAGATGATGTACAAAGGAATGGAAAGCAAATGATGTTTATCCAGAAGACCCCTTTTATTAAGGTAAACTGATAAAAAAACATGAAATTTCATTCATTTAGTATTAGCTGTGCCTGCGGCCTCGCCCGCGTGGAATACTGCATGTCACCCTATTTACTACCTTAAGAGGTACATCGAAAAATTGTAGCCTATTATGTTCTTCCATAGAGTTCAAGGTTGTTTCATACTAATTTTATCAAAATCGGTTTAGTTCTCGCGACAAAAAGTAGTCTTTCTCCTTTTGAGGGTCTATCTATCTCTTCTCCAAAAGTCGACAAAACATATAGACATACAGAGTAACTTTCTCATTTATAATATTAGTATGGACTAGCTATTGCCCACGTCTTTATTTGCGTAGGCTTCAATAAATTCAGTTTAAAAACCCTTTCTGGCGTCCTTAGAAGTACCAACCAGCTTCATGTCAATCTGTTTAATGGTTTAGCAATGCATAGAGGACAGACATACAAACATTTGTTTATATAGATATAGGCCCTCATTCAGGCACTTATATATGTCCCAGAATATTTGCCTTACCACCGCTCCAAGGACTACATACATATTGGCTGGAGATGAGAAGAAACGGCGCAACCAACTCTGTCACCATCATTTATTAGAGGAAATTTTAACTATCTAAGACATGTAGAGAGTGCAAGTTAGGCTGGTTATGAATTCATGCATTCTACAATCTTAGGGACATTATTTTTTTATTTAAGGAAATAATCGGAGGCAACTTTTTCATTCTTTGTCAGAACGCAAACGCGAGAAGAGTGATCTTGCCCGATTTTTTTGTTTTTTTAGCTAGATAGAGACATTTTATTGCACACCAAATAAAATTACACATGATTTGTACATAAATACGTACAATTTAGGCGGTTTCCAGACTACCTTCGAATTATGGTATCAAATTTCTGACTAAACAAATTATATGCATAATATGTTAGCACATACCTTCTTAGAGCTTATAGAGTCATACCCTTACACCCTGTATAAATTGAGATCAATTTTATTCAGACGCATAATAGCTAACACTATAACTGCTACTACCACGGTCACTAAGCTCAAACACCCGCCTCAAAGTGAGGCCCACATTACCACACAGAACTTGAGGGGCTCCACGCAAACACACCCACTTTGTAAATGTGGGTCTGCTTTGACTGCCTCAGCCTGGGGCGTGCCTAGCCCGGAGATGTACTTCAAAGAAAGAGGAACACACAATTTGGTACTTTGTGGATTTTAACAGCTGTTTATCTGGTCTGTGTATAATAAGGATATAGTTACAGAGTGCTGTCTATTCAATCACTAGCTAATGCTTTACGTAGACTTTAGAATTAACCTAACGAGGAATTAATAACTATCCCATGCACGGGATAATAATTATCCTATAATAATAATCATTAAAAATACTTCTGCTGTTTATAAAAGCGAACCAAAAAGTTTAAAGTAAATTATGAATGTAGGAAATTGTTTGCAGTCAGGGCATTGGTTTAAATTACTTTTTAGTTCGCTTTACGGCAATCGGGTTTTTAATTATAATTTTTTGATACTTTTTTCAAAAAATCGTCATCTAAACGCCCATTTAAGTATGCAAAATGTACTTAGTATATATTTTTATAATCACCTTTCAATACCCTTTATTTTGATACCATATACGGTATGTTAGGAAGATTTTTTTCTGGCCGCACATTATCGAGTATACAATTCGCCATATTAGATTTATTATGACAATATACAGGATTACATTGCAAAGGGGTGCCAAATCTTTAGAGTAGCTTAGAATCAGTAACTTATTCAAACTATGCAAAGAACAAAAAAAAATATTTTCACCTTTATTCCTGTCCGCTGTTAAAAATTGTACGCGTGGAAAATTTAACTCATTGATAAAAAAAATTCACCGTATGTGCACTGCGTAAGGTCCTGGTAGGCTCGCCGTACCTACGCCTCTGATGAATGACCGCGCGGCTTACGTAATCTCTCTATTGAATTTATTTTTGGATATTTTAAAGTATATTTTTTTTGTAACATACGATTATAAGAAACTAGCTGTTGCCCGTGACTTCGTCTGCGTGGTCTTTAGGGGTATGAAAAATAGATGTTGGCCGATTCTCAGACCTACTCAATATGCTCACAAAATTTCATGAGAATCGGTCAAGCCGTTTCGGAGGAGTACGGGAACGAACATTGTGACACGAGAATTTTATATATAAGATAATAACGATTAAGACACTTCTTTGTATTGTTCCCTAGATCTTATTTTTTTAATTTGGCCCCCTTTTGTAATGTAATCCTGTATATTGTCATAATAAATCTAATATGGCGAATTGTATACTCGATAATGTGCGGCCAGAAAAAAATCTCCCTAACATACCGAGTAGGGTATCAAAATAAAGGGTATTGAAAGGTGATTATAAAAATATATATTAAGTACATTTGTATAGTTAAATGTACATTTAGATGACGATTTTTTGAAAAAAGTATAAGCCTGTGTCACCCGGAACACAGTAAGGGTTTTAACGACACCTCATACATGAAAATCAGTGTGTTCTGAACTGGCAATTACTAGTAACCCTATTTATAAACATGTGGTCTTATTTTTGAGTAGCTTAACACATAATTCGATATTATTCCAGACACAATAGCAGTTTTATTGTATGCTGTCTCGAAAGTGTTAAGTGGATTGTTCGACTGCTCTCTTATCAAAGCATCAACATCACTCTCAATTTAAAGTATCTCTAACACACAACCCACATCTGATTAGCTATGATGAAGATAATGTTTTTATACTAAAGTCTTAGAATCAGCTCTAAAAGAAAAGTAGCTACACTCGATAATATAAGACCTTATGCATATTTTATGCAATACAAACTACTCACTCGTACACTATCTTAAAATTCACTTAAAGTACGAGTACTTGAGGGAATTTTACAGAATAATGTATACTTGAGCTAGTCCCAAGATGAGACTGGATATACATGCATTTAAATACATTTTAAAAATATAAAATGAAAACTGAAAACGATCTGCTGAACTAAGCTAGATATAAAGGGAGAAGTGTGAAATTAGACGGGAGAAATTTTCAATTCAATTTTGTCTTAACTTTAGACTTAATTTTGTATATTTAACACTTACATAGATATCTCCGGGCTTAAAAGCAAAGTGGAACTAGAATGCTGAGACTATAAACAAAATATATTCAATGAACAATTCTATAAATAACTTATTACGGGGTAAGAAACCTGGTTCATTTTTATTTCATTGTTATAAACTTGATAAACTTATTGAGCTTTTTTTCTGTTTATTCTTCCCAGCGTATACTCAGCCTTGATATGACAGGGTCCGCTTTCCTAGTCTTTTTTCTCCACTTTGTTCTATCGGGAATAGTTAGAGATGCCGCAGCTCTCCATGTCTTTTTTGACAACACTCAACCATCATAGTTTCGGCGGCCCTTTTCAGCGACTAGCGGGTAAGCTAAGTTTGGTAGATAGTGACTTTTGGAGAGATTACAATCTGTTTGAGCTTAAATTATTTTTAACTAGTATTGAGTTACTGTTCATAAACGCGCTTATTGCAATTATGTTTACATTATAAAATATCTTTTTTGTTTTATTCATACACCAAAAATATACTTTTTACTCTCTCGGTGTAACCATACTCAGGTCTTATATCATCACAAGACAAATTGACGCAAAAAGGAAAGTTTCTCGTCTAAGAAAAAATATGGGACTTTCCTGGCATATCAAAACTTTTGTGATATCGAAACTGGGTAATCCAGCTAATTTGTGAACGTGTTTACAAATGGATTCCGACAACTTTCAACGTTTATCCTTACTCCGGTTATCAAGCCTGGATTACAGAAATTAGTCAGGATTACAGAAATTAGATTACGTGCGATGAACCAGGTTTCTAGGCCACTTACCTAATGTACTTAGAAATGTATCTACACAGATTACAACAGATTAAGTAGGTTTAGGTTTAAAGATATTTATATTAAGTACAGACGTTATGTCCACACGAATTTACAACAGACTGCCGGAGTCTATGAAAAATGAAGTAAATGATTTAAAATTTATAAAACAATTAAAATTAATGTTAATAAAAAAATGTTATTACACAATAAACGAATACTTAAATGACAACAATCTAAAACAATAAATGAAATCCAAAGATAAATAAATATTTAAATGCCTAAAAATACTATTTATTTGATTATATTATTCAATAAATTATTTAATAATTATCATATGATTTCTTAATTATTTTAATTCTTTACAACTTCTTAAAATAAACAAATTGATGTAATTAATAATTGGATCAATTTGTTTATTTTAAGAGTAATTAGTAATTATGCATAGCGTCATCCTCTCTGCCCACAATACCTATCTTATTGTTGTGCCCTACAGGGTCTATAATGATCTATTTTATGTCTCTAATTATAACACCTGTGTAACGTTATAGAATGCAATAAATATATTGAATTGAATTGAATTGAAAAGACTAGCTCATCAACCTACCACAAAACATCAAATTTTCTCAATTGATATTGATAAGATGACCTGCCATTGATTATACAACGAATTTACGGCAGACTCACCAATTTTTAACTTGCAAAATTGTCCCTTAGTAGTTATTTACGTTCTATACTCGTTTAAGGGTGGGAATAATATATTATGTTGTGCTCAAAGATGTAGTTACGAGGTTATTCTTAAGTTTACGGGACCTGCATAGTTTAAATAACATAAGAAAAAATATGAAATTGATTTATTTTGCCCAGATGATTTGATTTTTCTTTTTGCAGTAGGTACGGTACAGAAAGCCTACCTACCTACTTTATAAAATTAAGAAATCATCTTTCAAATAATAACCTTTAAAAACCTAAGTCTAAGTTTACATTCGGTAGTTGCGCTAAAGAAGATGTAGGAGGCCACTATTTATTATTATTTTCAAGAGTTTTGACTCAATAATAAAAAAGGTTTTCGATCATGAATTCACAGTTGACTAAATAACAATCCATAAAGTAGCAGTTGTTTGTTACGTTTGTTTGAAAAATAAAAAAGCGCAGGTAAATAAATATTTTTATGGAACCAAGCCCATTGTTATAATAACAATGGCGTCGTTCATAACGATTTCACTATTGAATCGTATCGTAGCAATTGCTCATTAGTCCGAGTAAGGGCTCGTGACCTAATTTCTGGTTCGAGTGTCGAGTTTGAAGTACAAGTGATTGTTCGTTTTGCATATTTGCTAACGAATTTGTATGTGTACCCACAGACGAGACATCTTTTGAAATAACAGCTAAATCAACATTTAGCTTTAGTTAGGTTTCATTACAATAGTGGATTGATATATCAGCGTTCTAAACTTAGTGCAATCATCATCATTTCAGCCATAGGACGTCCACTGCTGAACAAAGGCCTCTTCCATTTACTTCCAGGTAGGTTGGAAGCGGCATGCATCCAGCGTCTTCCTGCGACCAGGTCGTCTGTCCACTTTGTGAGTGCAATAAATGCAATATTTGTTGTTTTTTCCATAAAGCTATTTCTAGTTTGGCAGTTTAACAAACGTTTGATATTCACTAAGCTATAAAGTTTTAAATAACATTACAATTCCATTGTTTGGTACAGGTTCAACCCAAAACCATTTGAGGGTAAATATGTAGTTTCCTAAAAGGGATTTGTAAAACCGTTACAATTACATACCAGTTTTTGTTAAGTTGATGTTTGTATAGTAGTATCATCTGCTGGTGTATTGTTCTTGAAGTTTTTTATTTCTAAAATATGTAAAATATTAGAATATTTTATAATCTTTAGCTATTCGAGTTCTACGATGAGATGTTTAGTTTCTGATCAGTATTGCCACTTACCTCTCTGATTCTACGCCTGATGATGATGATTCTACTGCTACAGCTAAAACAAACTACAAAGGTAACGCGAATGACTCATGAGTCATGATAAAAATTACTTTAGCAATGATTTTTAAGTTCTCTTATTTTAGGGGAAAATCATGAAAAATTTATCCATTTTAATCTATCATAAGGGGGATAGAATATTTTTGCAGTCTATGAGATTCAAAACACTCTTGCCGAAGAATATTAAAAACTATTTCGAAATAAATTAAGATATAATTTTAGAAACAAATTCAAACCTACGACAGTTTATCGAAATCAGCTGTGTACGAGTGCATAAAATAAAAATCATTGCCGACCAAAACAACCAACCAAATCAAACAGTCAATGTGAATGGGAAGGCGTGATAAGCGTACTTCCATTACCTGGCTTACACTCCTAAAGCTACTGGTGCTAGCGCTCCGAGCCTGTAAGAAGAAACATTCGTTCCTATACACTAGCACACACAGCTGTTGGCGACCAAGAAGATACACATGCTCACATTAACCTATTTGGAGGTACAACGGTCGTTTCGTAAAATGAAAATGTGCTGACAGTAAGTTTAATTCCAAAAAATATATCCCACATATTTCATACTAAAACAAATGATATTTAGACTCCTTTCCTAAATGCTTCATGCATTGTAGATAGTCAAATTATTATTTGCAATAATTTACTTGAATGACAAGATGACAATAATTACTGATCATACAAAAACGGACTAAAAAGAATGAAGAATTTCCAGTAGAAAGAAGTGAATGATGACCAAAATCAAGATGGCAAAAATAAACATTTCCCCATACTAAAACGCTGGCGAAGATAAAAAAATATATTTTGTGATTACGATGTTGGTTCGATAAACAAAGTTGTTGTTTTTAAGCAATAGGATCACACCAAAGAAGGAAGTCATCTAATAAAATGGGACCATATGTAAAAAGTAAGTAATAAAGATTAAGTAAGCAGAAGTAGTTTATGGGGTCAACATTGAAAAAAAAGAAGATAAACAAGAACTAAAGAAAATTATTTCTTTTTGGCAATATTAAAGAATTTAGTAACTATCGTAAAGATGCTGACCTCTTTGACTGGCCACAAGATAAGTTAAATTTTCACTGACCTACAAACAGTCAAGAGTCGTTAAAAGTTTTCAAGGAAAGTCTTTACTGTGACCGTTTTACCATCTAAATAGTAGGTGCATTACGTGACAGAGTTCAGAAGGGAAAGAGACAGTACGTGCAGTGATCTTGTTGGTCGGATACACAGAGAACAGTTTAAATGTAAGTATGCACAGATATTTGGAGCTACATTTGATGCAGTATAAAGATTAATTTGATAACTTTTAAACAACGTGTTATAATAATGGTTCATCCACATTTTAAGATATGGTTGTGCTTACGATATTTTAGCAACTTTGTAAAAAAAATGTATAGAAATATGTAAAATATTTCTGATCCTTTCATTCAAAACTGATTAGTTTTCCCCGAGCATATTTCTTCGATAGACGTGTCCAATTTTGTGGGCACAACCAATGTTACTTTAGCAAACATGTTCGATTTTATGGAACAATCATATCCTGAACCGTTATATGTGCACATTGTTAACTATTTGCAAAATTGATGGCGACTTTCATTTCATAAAAATATATTTTATGTCCCCAAAACATTAGATTCTCTAGAAAAGAAATTGTTAATTTTAACTATGTCCTTCTACAATGGGGCATCAACAATAAATCATGTAATCATGTTTGCAAAAACTTTAAGATAAATAATTTAGACTTTTAACTGTAAATTATAGAACTATGTCAAATGTTTTTTAGTCAAATATAGCTCCAAAACACAGAACAAATAATTTAATAAGGCAAGCATTTATTCATAGTGTTTGTAAATAGAAATTGAAAACAGTGAGTCAAGTCTTCATACGGAACGCCAGAGAGAAGCCAGATAGAGATTTGCAACCAACATCAAGTGACTCTTTACAATAAAAATCATTCTTCATTATAATTAAATTAGCTTTAGTATTGTAATCAAATTCAAGTTCTTTAGTGCTTTGCTAAATCATTACCGATTTTAATTATATTCAATTTTAAGTTCAATAAATGTGAATATTATAATTTCCATTAAAAATTTAATGACCGTAGAACAAACTGCAAATTGAATTTAGACTATTATATTTAAAAAGACGATAAATATCGGGTATCATACTTTAAAATTAAAATATATTTTCTGTAGAAAATCAATTCCCTTAAGAACTAGAATTTAAAATCAAACTCATTATGTTTAAAGTGCAATTATTCATTTATGTAAAGAGTACTTTTAGAACATTTAAAGCATTTGCCAAGACATTCAGCGACACCAAATTATTTACAACATATACGAGTCTTGCGTAAACATATAATATACGTTTTGGCTGGTGTCGGTGTGCAAATGTAGCGTTAAAAGTTTGTAGTTTGGTCGTTGTTGTGAAATAGATAATGTAAGATATAAGTAAGCTCCTTCAAACCTGAAAATAAATTTTGGTGATAGCATAAATTGGTAAGTGGTGTCATTGCAGTAAGTAATAAATTAGTTATAGTATCATACCTGTGACGTCAATTCATTGCTGTCAAAATTTACTTTGACAGCCATGGATCGATTTTGGAAAGAACAGAAATAAATGAGTTCAGAAATTGCTAAATTTATTGTAAGCTTCCATCCTTTTAAAAATAAATGAAATAGTCTTAGATAAGGCACATTACGTTAACTTAAAATCCGTAGTCACAAGAAAGAAAAATGCCTACGTAGAAAAACAATATTTGGAAGCTTCGGAAGCTATTCCCATAACTTCAAAGTAACGTGACAGCAACTTCCAAAAGAAACGATATATCATATCAAATTCTAATATAGAATCTTTGCGAAGTAAATCCAGTTTTATCCGCCTATTACTGGTTTAAACCTCCAATCTTTGAAGAATTCCTTTTTATACGGGGACTCTGCGTTTTCCTCAATTTCTCATTTTGGTATTCGGGCACGTTTTTTATTTATTCATATTTTATGTAGGACAGAGTCCTTTATAAAAAGGTACGTATTAACAATAAAATACCTTATTTGTTACTACTTGTAATAAAATGAAATTGCATGATACTAAAATACCCTTAACCTAGTTAAAAAACATTACAATTATGATATTTAAAAACATAATTAACAAACATTTAAGTAAATTCTTATTTTTGTAAAATATGTCAGCCACAGATAAAATTATAGGACAAAATCAATAATTTGTCTTTGTTTTAAGTCCTTAAAATTATGCTTGCTCACTCAAATCATTTTAGTTAAAAAATCTAGTTTAAGATTAGTATTTTTTGTCGAAAAACAACACTGCCTTGCCTAGGTATAAGGTACAGAAATAAAAATGGCAGAGGTATCGAAAATTCTCTCTTGATTCGTAACGACCAATGAATCGCACTCGGCACATTACACCAGAACCATTTCTCCATACTACATAAAAATCAATCGAATTTAAGCTTTATTTTTTAGGCAATAAGTATTTATTGAAAGCTAGTAAGGCTACATGGGGCGTGAAATACGAAAAGCAATGGAAAGTAAACTCTAAATACAAAACACTATTCCATTTTTACGGTTACGACATCGTATCATGAAAACATTTATAAACAACACTAACTTTTAGTAGAACTTCTGTAAAAAAAAAGGTTTTTCAGTCGACAGTATCTTAGTCGCACTTGTATGTTATTTTGTTCATACTCGATATACATCGCTAACATTCGCATTCGAGTTATCATAGGAATAATCTTAATCCCCATATTGAAAATTATGTACTAGGTAAAAACTCGAAAAAAAGAATAACCAAAAAATTACCTAATGTTATGGTAATTATTATTTGACATGATTTTAAAATGTATCCAGTTTTATTTCTATTTACCTAATTTATGTAATTAAAATGCACCTAATCTCTATCTAAAAACAAAGTCGGGTTAGTTACACCATATAAAAGTTAAGTACGGCTGGAGCGATTTTGATATTTGGTTTGTTGGATTTGTCTCTGCCCTGAATAGCAGAATAAGTTAACGATCAATCTTAATTAAACCATCAATAAATTTCACGAAAAATAATATTAAGAGGCGGTACGAAGTTTGCGTTGACAGCTAATATGATTGTGAAAATTTACATGCCACCATAAAAATAGCGATACATGACGGAATATTTTGTGAAAAAAACATCTTAATGTACCACGTTTCATGTAAATAAATGAATTTGAATAGAGATGCAATGATACGTTAGACAATAAAATGTGTCAATAATGGTGAATACATTTTAAATTGGATTTACTTATAATCTCTAGTCATGGTTTATGGTATATAACCTAACATCGAACGGAATAGTTTAACTGAAACCCTGTAGAGGAATTGACACTACATACAGTAACGATCAATCTTAATTTTATCTGCTCAATCAATCAAAATGATATACCTATTGTTGCTACGTTCTCAAATGTAGGCGCAACAAACTAACACAGATTTAATAATATCTTAGCTGAGCCTAAGAAAGTCAAGAAAAAATAGATCTCAGAAAATCGAATAATATAAGACGATTGAAATGCAATATTCAGAGCAGAGCCAGAGAAATAGGTTAATCTATAAACTGGTCCCATTTCTCTGAACCTCGAGATATGGGTAAGGGATATAATATCGACAGTTCCACTCCGACCCATATCGAGAAACTATGAGAATTGATGACGTTATTGCAAAGCACTGTCACTGTATTGTTATGGTAGGGATTGAAGTGGAGCTGTGGAGGTTAATTAAAATCCATACTCTTGGATATTGTGATATTTCAATAGCATATTTTAATGGTCGTTTATTGTTTGGTCAGTTTTGATGCTACGAGTATAAAGATTGTTATCCTATAATTATTTTTAAATATTATGAGAATATTGTGCTGGACATAACAATCTTTATTTTTTTATGATCACTAATAACTTGAAAGTCTTAAAGTTAAAGGTGTACCTACGTTTTTAAACTGTCTCACACATATTAATATAAATATAAATATCTTTTTATTTTGTTTGTCAGTTATAATAAGTTAAACCACTGAAGTAAAAACAAACAGAAATACCACTATCAGACATCTCATATTTTTAAATTAGTAAGATAGACCACAGAATAAGCTTGTTTCTTAAGAGGCCGTACACCTAATTTCAGTGCAAAATACAGTTCTATGCTTGTGTGCGTCTATGTTGCAGGATAAAGCGTCAACGATGTTGATTCTTTACAAGATATTAATGATAATTTATTAGGTAGTGGATGTCCTACCTAGGTTTGAAAAACGATCCGTTTTGCGCGCTTGATTTTATAGTTAATTTTGACTTAGGTTTACTACTTTTTTTTTTTCGTAAAATAAAAATTATGTTGTTTTAAAAATATACCTGAAGATTATTGTCTAGTGTTTAAATCTTATAATAGTTGTTCATAACGACAGAAAAAAAAAGATATTTGAATTGAAATTTCTAAAATTTTACGTTATTTCAGCATTTTTTTTCTGATATATTTTGTAAGAAAGTAAAAAAAGTATTTAACCGATGTGCAAATAGACCATATCTTCAATTATATGTTAAAATCGAATTGTCAGGATAACTTGTAGTCTCTTGTAAACCGATGTTCAAGCGTAACTTGAATGTAATTTTTCTGAAATAAGGGTAGTTCTTTTGGTGATTTACCTTTATTTTTGGAATGATCTGAAAAATCCATTTACGCTACATGCAGGAATAAGAACTAATCTTTCAAAATCACGTGTTATTTTGTTTAAATTATAATTATCATTCACTTCTTTAAAATCAGAGAACAAAATGTACGGAAATAAATTTCCTTCAAATATCCAGAATTTTTCTAAACAAACATTGCAAACAAATCTGTTTTGTTATTTTACTGTACCCATTCAAGAATAATTTCACATCGCAAACATCTTTATGTCATTGAGTATTGCCAAGTGTATGTATTGAGGAAGTCGCGGCAGTGGCGCCGCAATATCCGGTAGTACGGTCGCTTCCGGCAGCCATGTTGCAAACGAGCATAGGTATTTAGTATGTTTACCTCGAATAAATAGATAAGAGAAAAAGCTAAAGCATATAATAATATACTCTTTCTAATCTTCATTGTATTGGTCCAACATCAGATGCTAGCCTAAGACTATATAGAAATTATAAATAAGACCCGCCAACTGTAAACAGATTCTCACTTAATATATTATT
This sequence comes from Anania hortulata, assembly GCA_963576865.1. NCBI lineage: Eukaryota > Metazoa > Arthropoda > Insecta > Lepidoptera > Crambidae > Anania > Anania hortulata. Next base: position 17,387,179 of record OY756398.1, on the reverse strand, counting down.
ATGATCTAGTAACAAATAACTCATCATCATCATTTCAGAAATAGGACGTCCACTGCGGAACATAGGCCTCCCCTAATGACATTTAGATTGGCCGATCGGAAGCGGCCTGCATCCAGTCTGTCGTCTGTCTCTGTCTTAAGTCTTAGATAACATTTAAAAAATATGCTAAGAATTGTCAAAACCTATTCTACATTTTAAGCATAAGCATTTGTTACTAGTAGATATACGAGTACTTCAGGAGAAGAAAAATAAATTGAAGTCATTTAAAAAAACAAACAAAAAGGATACGTATTTTCTTTCTGCTTTTTAATCGCTTGACCGATTTAGAGATTAGACCGAGCTATAAACTGAGCATAGGGTAATTTTTAAAATAATTTCGTCTATGCGAAAAGTATTACTTTGCCCAATTATCGCTACTTAGACGCAGTGATTGTCGTAACAGCCTCGTTTCATTAAATTGTGGGTGGACGTCCTTAGCAGCGCTTGCAAGTACGCGGCCTCCATTCTAGACCTTTCTGCCCTATAGGCCGTCAGTACGTAGCACGTAGATAGATAGATAGATAGATACTCTTTATTGCACACCATACAAGTAAATTACACATGATTTTTACAGAAAAACGTACTATTTAGGCGGTCTTATCGCTAATAGCGATCTCTTCAGTAGAACAAAATAAAAACGAAATAGTTTTTTAATAAACGTTATCTGTGCTTACGAGGTAAGAACTGCGTCCAATACCGATGGTAATTGATCTGATCTCTTTACTGGGCATAGCTATTACCTTCACAATAGAATTTAAGCAGTGTCATTTAACATCAATAACTATACAGAATAAACAAAAAATATATATATGAATACTCTTGAGAGCTCGGGAATAGGTTCTAATAGTTCAGCTTTGTTTAGTTTAGTATTGGTTAATATTAATTGAAATATGTTTGCAGAGCCTTCAATGGTAATATTAGACTTAAAATGGTAACGAACAAAATGTAAAACTACTGTACATTTAAGCCGACCAATAATGATTTAACGGGAAGGCAGACAATCGATTTTGTTCCCGACTTCACGCAGTAGGGTTCAAATATTCGATATAGTCCCAAAAATGTTCAGCATACTGTATCAGGTACGTAAACGATCCTTTCATTAAGGTCGGGTAATTAAGCGAATCTATTGTTAGCGACCTGATGACCCACAACCGCACATTGCAACCCTCATATTATTCATAGGGGATAAGCCCGTCTTAACCAATTTAAGCCTAGTACGTACGAGCTATAAAAGACAAGCGTATTTGAATTTTAGCATTTGTTGACATAATCTGATTCGGCAGCTCTATAGCGGCAAGGTTCCAATAGATAGTGTAGGTTCACTCAGATAAGTTCAGAAACGATCATTTCTAAATTACCCAAGTCTGGGAGTGCTGGAAATTTTTTACGTATTATACTTCGAAAACAAGGATGTGGTACGTTATTTCCAAAGCATGACAAGCGATGTGTTGACTGGCGCAGTTATGAAAAATTGGGCAGTAAATTTGAATCATTAGGCAGAGAACGAAAGTAAGCAATATAGCTCAAGCTGAAGTGGCAATGGGCTGGTCATATTTGCTGAAGAACCGATAACCGATGGGGTAGACGCATTTTTGGGGATACCACGACTTGCTAAGCGTAGGGCGCCCTCTGAGAAGGTAAAGCGATGATACGCAAAGATGGATGATAAATAATAGCTGTGGAAGGAGCTCAGTGGTGTGCCGTGGGAAAGGCTTATCAGTCTTGCAGTGAACTGACGTGGGTTGATTATAAGATGATGTAGCAGGTATGTGGCCTCATAAGGCCTCATAAAAAGCACAGCGTGCTATGGAAAGGGCTATGTTCGGTGTTTCTTTGCGAGATCGAATCAGAAATAAGGAGATCCGTAAACGAACAAAAGCCGCAAATATAACCCGACGGATTAGCAAGCAGAAGGGACAATAAGCAGGGCACATAGCACGTAGAATTGACGGCCGATGGGGCAGATGGTTTCTATAATGAAGGCCACGTACCGGCAAGCACAGCGTTTGACGTCCACCCACAAGGTGGACAGGCGACCTGGTAAAGTTGGCAGGAAGCCACTGGATTCAGGATGCAGGCCGCTTTCAACCGGCCATTATCGAAGTCACTAGGTTCCCCTAGCCTATTTTTAGCAGTGGATGTCCTATGACTGAAATGATGATAATGATGGTGATGATGCGCCAGACATTACACAGACTGCCATGATCTCCAAGTAGGGAAATAAGTCTTGTGTTAGGTACGAGGTAAATATCTAACAATTCTTAATGTCTTTTTTGCTGAGAACGTCTCCCTAACACTTTATCGTGAGCGAACTTAGAATGGATCCGATACATTGGTATAATTTACTTTATAAAATAGGACTTTAATTATTGTTTGCTTAGACCGCAAGTTATTAATTGGTTAATCAGCGATTGATTAATGCCCGAACATAATTACTTGATTACACGCGCACTGAATACAGCCTAATTAGAAGGGTGTATTAGTTTCGTGGGCTTATGAATGATAAATAGGTTTACAATCTTAGTCCACTACGGAACCTTTAGATTAATTTAATGAGTAAATTTATTTCTGTGAATGACTAAAAAGTGTCGATAAAGTTTATTTTCAATGTAGAATAAAAAATATTTCTATTCTGTAGATAGTAAAGCCAACAGTTCATTATCGTACCACAATACGTAAATCATACAGTTTCACTGCCAAAAGTAACAACATTAAGAGGGTGAATTGAATTTCTTTTTATAATAGTAACTAACAGCGTTACATCTAGATTATTTTTACTACAATTTCTAAAGTAAAGCTAATAACTTCTTAGACGTGATAAGGATACAATCCAAAGTGGACAGCCTACGAAGAATGAGAAACCCCCAGAATTGGAAACCAAGGTCAAACTGATATTTCGTTTGATGGCTTTCAAAACAATATTTTAGACTAAAAGAGTTTTTTTAAAAATAATGGAATAACTATTAAGAAAACTTAAAACTGTTGAAAATGCATAGATCCGAGCCTGCACTGCGACGGCGCGGGTTTGGCTTTCCACTCGACACCGTGCACTTCAAAACAGCACGGGGCTGGGCAGCGAAGTTATTAATTGTTATTGAACTCTATTTTGCTAAATTTTATGTCAAAAAAAATATTTCATTAAATTTGTGATCTGGTGTTCTATGTGTACATAAAGCATAATTTGTGGGTTCAGCCCTTTAAAAGTTTAAAAGTTTTAATGGAACACCATATTTAAAACTCAATCTAATCTACGATAGCCTAAGAATCCCACATCTAACAAAACTTGTATAGGTCAAATCAAATTATATCATTTATTTGCATTACATGTGTGGTTAACAGGTGGTAAATAACCATAATCCATAAAAAACCGCGAATACTTCCTTATGCCAATGACTGCCAATCTTTTGAGTGGTGGAATTGTAGGTGTAGTTCATATTTTGTTTTGGCCTATTTGTTACGTTTAAAACCTTACGAGTTTGAGGTTATACAAATTTATGAAAATAAGAACTTGATAGATGCAATTAAGTATGTAATATTAAACTTTAGAACAAGGCTAAAAAGATTTTTTTCTGAAATTAAGTTTTGGATTAGAAGATTAGTTTTGGATGGAAAGAGAAACCTTAAGTCATACAAGCGCCACAATCTCAATTCTGAAATCTAGCCTTTTTATTTATTTTTCATCGTTTTATTTCCCCATCTAAAGTAAAAAATTTCATCCAGGTCTGTAAAGTCTATTAAAAAGGTTGGAAATAGGCTATTTTCCTTGAAAATAATGTTTTTCAAGAATAAATTCGTCTTTATAACAGTGCAATAAAGTTCATTTCAGCACATCTGCTTCTTTTGAGAGTGTGAATGCTCGTTGAACACCAACGAGAGCCTTAATGAGTGCTTTAATCTAAGTGCATTTATCACGTTCCACCCGAATAAATCCTCTGTCTAGAGAAGCTTTATAGATGGGCTGCATACAAAGCGAAATATCGTAGAATGCAAATAAGGAACGCGTAGCCTAGAGGCGTGGGTGAACTGAAATCGATCTTGAATGTTAAGCAACTGTGGTTGGCAAACATAAACAAGATAGGTGACCAGAATATTGACATTACTCCCGATTTTCCAATTTTGCACAGTGAAATATTAATAATTTAATTAAATCATGACAAAAAATAATAGTCTATTAGAGTGAAATTATGACAAATTAGATATATCCCGACCTCAGAAGCCGAGAGACGAGCATATATTCATATTCATATTCATTTATTCACTGTATAATGTAAACCAATAGCAGTACAGTTAATAGGCATAAAAAGATGGTAATAAAATAGTTACATTAAAACCTCTATGAGGCATTCGTGAAATTTGTGGAGTTGGTGTCGTTATCTCCGTGGTCGATTCGATTCCCGGACGGTCAATGTCGAAAAATAACTTTTCTATATTGTCTTAGGTCTAGATATTGTGAAAACGTCGTTTTTTCTGATTTCTGTAACACGAATGCTTTGGCATACTTACCATAGGATCAGAGCAATGTATATGATGCTGTCCAAAGTTTATTTATTTTATTATCTCGAATTATCAGGATCTGGAAATCACTGAGAGGGAGGCCTATGTTCAACAGTGGATGTCCTATGGCTGAAATGATGATGATGATGATGATAAATGAGTTGGCTTATCATTTTCAAAGTTTAAATCTAGTCTATGTTTCTATTAATAAATGAGTATAAACAAATCATGAGACACTGGGGGCACAATGGGACACAGGGTACAATGGGGGTGTTTATTGAAATAAAGAAGGGGCTGTGCAAAAATGCCTTTTTTAAGCTTAAGGTAAAATGTTGATCTCGTTTTTATAGTTAATCAATAGTCGTTAATAACAATCTATTGACAACTGACCACTTACGATTGATTGACTCAAAACTAAAATTATAAAAATAAATAACAGTTTTTTTTAAATAGAAAAATCTTTTTCGTCTCATTGTACCTCAACTGTTCCTAATTGATTAAATCAAATCATTTATTTGCATCTCATGTGTAGTTAGCATATTAATATGCCATAGTACAGTTATTAATATATATATTAGAACAGTGATTAATTAAGGCCACCTGGCTGTTGCCTAAAATGATAATTGTTAATGTTATAAGGTTACATATAGCATATCAAATAAGATTAAGTTTGTTTAAAACAAAATCATTGAAGGCAAGACATTAGTTTATTTGGGTTATTGGAAACTACAAGTCTTTAAATAAATCGACATTAAATCACGTACAACTCAAGCTTACGGTAACGAGTGAGTCGAGCAGACAAAGGTAGCGATAATGCACTCGAACTAAGGCAACTCATTAAGCCGCTCCATGACTGTCTGCCGCTTGCCGCGTATCACACCGAAGCGAATAAAAAACAAACACAAAATAATAGTTATTATTCTAAGCAAACAAAATACGCTACGAAAGATATTTTATACTTCGTCATTCCTTATACACAGCGCACGCACATGCACGCACGCACAAAAGTTCGCGCACACATACATACTTACTCACACATACGCTTACACGCACAAACATACTAAATAAATTTTAAAACAAATAATTCTTATTTGCTGTAACTGACCTGGAAAGCCTTGAACAGGCTGCGAACTCAGGTCGGGCCACGGTAAGGATAACTTAAGAAATGATGTCACTATAGCAATGCGATTGCAGTGCTTTCCCCCAAACCATGGACCACTTTCTTTCATGTCCGGTGTGTACAGACAGCTGCACAAGCAAAAAGCTAATAAGCAACACCGTTAAGACAACGTAATTCATTTTAATAATTCTCTTTTTAAAAGATTTACTATTCCGTTTGAAGTGTCAAATCTTTAAGGCGCTCTGGATTCCACTACTACCGACTGCATATCACACCAATGCGAATTTGAAACTTATTTTCCAGTAGATAAGCGAAGAAAATTGTTTACTACTTTTCAGACAAATCCATATATATATTTTTGTGTTTTTTGAAACTTATTTTCCAGTAGGTAAACTAAGTAAATGGTTTACTACTTTAACAGAAACAGATAAATCCATATAATTTTTTCATGTTTTAGTTGTAAATGGAAAAAGGCGCATACTTTGTCATGCTCGACAGTTTGACACTAATTAAATAAATAATAATAATAATACCAATATAACAAAAACTTATATTAAAAACAAAACTTCAAACAAAATTTACATTAAACGTAAATAAAAATTTATAATATTTGTAATCAAAGTATTTTCACAATCACTCATTTTGTTTCATTTTAATTGGACGTATTTAAGCGAAAAGGATCCAACCCACCATAGCTAAAAAAATGAGCTATGTACCCCGAGGTTATGCTAAAATTGCAATTCGTCAAAACTACAGGACATAACGTTTGTTTGTTTTATAAAAAACTTTAAAAGCAGTTTGCTTCTTAGTTTCCAATTACGGTTTGGTATGACGTGTGCCTTTTTATCCATCGTCTGTCAGCCTAATGAGCAATTTCCGGCTGATTCTAATGAACTATTGTGGACCTGGAAGGCTCGATTTAATCTAGAAAGCAGTCTCGTTTGCGGATTCGAATGTTATTTCAATACGAATAGGAATTTTTTATAGCATTTTTTTTTGTAAATGTTATGCGAGATTTTTGTTAAATGTGAACCAAGATTTTTGCTAAAGTTCCTCGCTGCTTTCATAGAAGTATTTTATACGTAGTAAGACAAAGTTGTTTTAGTGTAATCAATACGAAAAAAATATATTATAACGGTTTGAAAAATCAGACAGTTATCTGTAAAAAATATAAATAATAATTATACAAAAATGTGTGGTTATCCGTCTGTCTGTTTGATACATTTTTCATTAAGAACGCTTGAATGTACGTAATAATTAATATGAATGTCAAATAACTACTCAGGTCTGCAATCTCTTGCAGCTGTGAAACATCAAACTCGTAATCCAAAGAAACTAAAATATAGGTACGACTGCATATGCCTAATTTGTTTTACTTGTAAGGGAACCAAAACCTTTATAGTTTTTTCCGTTGATCAAGTAATATTTTTCAAAAGAAATTTTTAATAATTTTTAGTAGGTCCGAGAGTGTGAAATTTTGATTTAACACGTCGATAATTTTGCATTCAGGTAATACCGAATTGCTTAGTTCGTAAGCAAAACGATTTACCTTAATAACTATGAAGTATACAGTGGCAGTCGATTTTGTCCTGTAATTAACATTTTCCATTTAATTTTTCCTCATTCAATGCTGGAATAGTCAGTTTTTATTAACATTAGCAGGTGGCGAATTTCTCACAAATTAATCATATCTGTGGCTGACAATAAAATGGTTTTCAGTGAACGTTAATTGATAAAATATATCTTATAAAGTTTAGCGAGCCCGCACATATGTTAATACATTTCGACTCCAGAGTGGTTCAAATTTGTTTTTCGTGACGTGTGTGCGAGCAGCTAAAAACGGGATTTAACTTTTTGCAACATATTGTTTTAAACAACAAATCGATCTAGTTTAAAAAGTGACTAAATAAAATACCTTGCTTCTGTTTCGTGGGTCCCTGAAGTCTTCCTTAGAAGCCTTTCGCCGCTTGTCCTTCAGTATCATACGAGCTGCCGCGAACGCCATCTTGATGCTCAGCAATGGGCGCCTTAACTCGTTTGCCACTGATCACTTCACTTCCCCACTGAAACACTTCACGTTAGTCCCAAATTCACTTCAGTCTAAAACACTTTAGTCCTCAAATCACTGTCGTCCTCAAATCACTTTCGTCCTCAAACCACTTCTGTCCTCAAATCACGTAAGTCCAAAACTTTATTTCAATTGAGCGCAATCACAGATTTTAAAATTTTAAATTGACTTATAATTGCTTTATTTAGCTTAACTATAACTTCACTCAAATTACCTCGTACTAACCTAACTAACCTGAGTAACACTTATCCGAATATTGCGATGAAACTTAACGAATTATTGCCGTTTTCGTTGTTTCAATATTAACGATTGATTTCGAACACAGTATCACTTTTGTTAATTGAATCTACTAATTGTACTCGCTATTTAATTTCACTAAAACCTGCAAAAAATAATTGGTTTGAGATCGTTTCGCTTATTGGTTATTGTTATTCAAGTTATTTGAAAAAGTAATAATATAAAGTAAAGTAATATAAAAATAGGGTAAACCTTGTAGTAACACTAGTCATGTTTAAAGGCATCACGTGTTTTAATTTTTAAAATGAGTCATCATGCAAATTAAATATTAATGGAATCAATAACGAAAGGGAATTTTATTACTTATGTGATATTGGAATAGTTTCTTTTACACTTATCAAACCTACAAATTGTTTTTTTCTTAGAATTGCAAATAAAATAGGTCAGTAGATTTAAATTTCCTACAATTTGTAAACACTATTTCATATTCGTTACGTATGCCTTATTTGTTAATGAAATTAAGTTTCTAAAACTGGCTTGTTACACATTGATTTACCCTATTTACTGACACTAGCTGACTGATTCATTCTAATTTATGATATTTTACCTGTAAAGCTTGCAAATCAGTTTTATTATGAACGATTGTTGTTAGCAAATCAAATAATATAACCTTGGAGGAAATAATTAGAAAATTCAAAAGAGGTTCTTATACGTAACATACAAAAGGAGCGGCTTGAAGAAAGGAGCTTTCTAATTAGTTCACTGGCTTGTGAGCTCAATATTAGAAAGTATGTTCGGTTCCTTATAGTCTCAGCATACTTAACAAGCTGAAGCGGAGGCGGTGGCGGGCCAAAAAACGATAGAATTAGAACTTAACTGAGTGAATTATAAATTAATCAGATCTCAAATTAATCTTGCTGGGCTCGTCCATGAGCGGAAAACGAAGAAAATGTATATCTTTCTTAGTTTCAGACACATACATTCTTACAACAATCGATAATTGTGTAGCCCTAAACTAAGCCGAACTTGCATTTTGGCGACTGGATTACGGCGAGTCAAAGTAAGGTACGGGATACGGGACACTCGGACATAATAGTATTTAGGTACGAGTATGTACCGCTACTTCGACACCGCCATCTTTTTCCTTCGTTCATTATCATCTTCGCGGATAACGGCGGGGTATAACGCCCTTCATACGTACAAGTTGGACAGACAGAAGTCCTGGTAAAGGATGCAGGAAGCCACTGGATGCAGGCCGCTTTCAACCGGCCAATTTGGAAATCACTGGGGGAGGCCTATGTTCATCAGTGGACGTTCTGTGTGTGTTCTGTGTTCTGTGGCTAGAATGATGATGATGATGATAACGCTCTAAATCGCCTTACTTATATGATATTGATCATGTCGTACCCGCTACCTCTTGATAATGTACATTGACTCTAACATTTCTCCCGAGAGTGTCTCATTACGCTAAGAACCTTATGCCTTCAAATACAATTTTAATTTGGAAAATAAGGTTTTTCTCGAGTGTTGCTGTTATTATAAGCGGTTGAGTGTATTTCATTACACGTGATTTTGTTTTTAGGCACGGTGTTTAATGACGCTAACAAACAATATGATTTGGTAAGTGAAAAATTGTTTTTGAAAGTGTTAAGGTTTTTGAGATTCCTAAAAATTTATTTATTAAGTAATTTTAGGGGAGAATTTTATTTTGGTACCTCAACAATACCACATAATTTTTATAAGAACTAAATTAAAAGGTATAATTGAATAAAACTTGAATAAAGTGTTAATCTGTACCTATAATTTTTAACTTTGTGTCTTTTTTGGTAAGTAAAAATAACTTTGGTTTTCAAAGTCAAAATTGATACGAGTTTCTAATGTTTTTGTAGAAATATAGAAAATCTGAAATTAAATTTTATGCACAAGTATAATTTGATAATTTTTATCGGTGTTTGTGAGCCTGTTTGACTAATTATTTGACAAATAAAGTATAAAGACCACTAACTATGATGTCAAAATTTAAGTAATAGAAAAACACACATAGATACATACATACATGAACCCTAAATATACATATCCTGTTTGGACAGTCGTGTATAAAAGATGAAAATCGATAAATAATATAGAGATGGGACATCTACGTGCCGACTACCACTTTGGCTGACTAGCCGATTAGTCGAGTAAACCACTACACATTTTATTTATATACACATATACATAAGTAAATTTTATTTTTAAAAAAACCGACATCAAAACACTAAAAAGCTAAAAATAATATTAACACGTGAGTCAGTTACTTTTGTAGTCGGTGCAATGAAAACATTCAAACTCTGATCAGCTTGACCCGATCCAATAATACCTGATTGGGTATTTACGTGTTAAAATTATATTTAGCTTTTTAGTGTTTTGAAGTCGGATTAATTATTTTAAATAAAATTATCTATTTTATTGATAAATCCTAATGTAATTGCTGAACATCGATTTCATCCTCTTTTTTCCATTCTTAAGGGTTTTTTTTTTCGAAAACTTCCACTATAGTATATTTGAAGTATTAGGTAGGTATTCAATAAAAAAAAACACATCAAAATCGGTTTACATTTGTCAAAGATACTGGGTAACAAAACATCATAGATACAAAAACCACGAACCAAAACATTCTCTGGGTATATATTTTGTTTTTTTCTCAGAAACCGCTAAATTAATTTCATTAAAATTTATATGGGACCACCTCTAAAGTATGATCAACCAAACAAAAAAAATCATCAAAATCGATTCATAATTAAACGGAGTAATCGCGTAACATACATACAAAAAAACATACAGTCAGTACATTGAGGACCTACTCCTTTTTTGAAGTCGGTTGAAAATGGCCGACTAGTCGGCTATGCCGATCACGGTTTTGGGGCAATTCGGCAATTTTTATGACGCTTCGTTTACAGCAGGTTAGCGCGCAAATCGCAACCGCCGCGTGCGTGTATGTGAAACATGTTTCATAATATGTTTGTTTACTTCGCATTCTGTCTTGATTGTTGCTTGGGTCACAGCGGTGTTGATGTAAAAATAAAACAATACTGTGAAAGTTCATTTAAGTGAAACACAACATGAAAAAAAAAACAACCATGTCAAAAAGTAAGATATGCCGGACAGTCGGCACTTTTTGCCGATAAGTCTCATCATCGACTACAAAAGTTGCCATACAGTCGGCTTAACCGACTAGTCGGAACATCTCTAATAAATAATTAAAACTGGCTTGACAAACATTGTGGTTGCATCGGTTCAACAGGGGTCAAGGCATAGATCGATGGCTCGCGTACCTAAGCCTTAATCGTTACGACAAGACCGATCAAACACATGACAAACGAATTGCAACTTCCAATACATTGAATACACACACATTCAGATATGCCGTGATGTATCGTGTGGGGAGGGTACCGTAAAGAGCACACTTCCCTTCCGCCAACAGGAGGCGTGTCGTAAGAGGCGACTAATTTCTGCGTGCGAAATGTTATTAAAATAAGTACATTTTATTTTAAAAAATAAAACCGACTTCCAAACACTAAAAAGCTAAAAATAATCCTAACACTTAAGTACCTAATCAGTTACTTTTGGAGTCGGTCCAAACAAAAACATTGAGTCTCTCATCGGCTGGCACCGACTCCAAAATTAACTGATTACGTACTTAAGTGTTGGGATTATTTTTAGCTTTTTATTGTTTTGAAGTCGGTTTTTTGTTATAAAATTTACTTATTTCATCTATTTTTAGTGATAAATCCTAATCTAACTGCTGAATACCGATTTCATCCTCTTTTTTTTCACCCTTAGGGGTATAATTTTTTCCGATTTTTTTTACTATAGTATCTTTGAAGTATTAGCTATTCAATAAAAAAAATCATCAAAATCGGTTTACATTTGTAGCAGATATTGGTTAACATAGATCCATGAATCACGAACCAAAACATTATCTGGGTAAATATTTTGTTATTTTCTCAAAAACTGCTGAATCAATTACGATAAAATTTATATGGGACCACCTCTCAAGTATGATCTACCAAACACAAAAAAAAATCATAAAATCAATTCATAATTGGCGAAGTAATCACGTAACATACATACAAAAAAAAAAAACAAAGAGTCGAATTGAGAACCTCCTCCTTTTTTGAAGTCGGTTGAAAAACTGCGCTCGTCAACCCGCATGCCAAGCGTGGCGAGTATTGGCAATACCCTCCGATGAAAGTCATTGGGGTAGGCCTGATGAAATGATGATGATGACATTTAGATAGTAAACATTTTAAAATGTAGTTCTCACTTGTTACTACAAAATTTCGGTGATAAATGCAGTTAAAATCTACCACAATAGCGGTAATTTACGGAATTATAATAATATAAAAACACTCTTATATAGGTATGTATTGAACTCGTCAACCGAATCAAATGAGCTCAAACACAAAGAGTTTACCTAAGTTGTTGAAGAGTTCCACTATGCATCTTCTAACGCTATCATCAGATCAGCATAATGGTGTCAAATTATTGTATTGTCATCCGAATGTCAAGTTGTCAAAGTTCAGTGTCAAGTTAGAAGTAGGTCAAAAACTACTTCCAAGATTTGATAATATAATATTACAAGTGAAGCTAATTGAATTGTGTTAATTAATAAACTGGGTGAAGGAGCGAAGCATGGCCGCTACTTGAGCGACACAAGCAGGAGCTGCGTGTCACGGAGATGAATATGCTGCGGTGGATGTGCGGAGTCACGCGAAAGGACCGCGTGAGGAACTCGCGCATCCGCGGTAGCCTTCGTGTCCGTGATATTGCAGACAAACTGCAGGAGAGTCGCCTACGCTGGTACGGCCATGTTTTGCGGAAACCGGCAAGCTACGTAAGAAACAAATGTCTGGTCATGCCGCCACCGCCAGGTCCTGGCAAAAGGGGTAGACCCAAGAGATGCTGGCTTGACGTTGTGAGGGCTGACATGCGTGCCAATGATCTCACAACTAGAGACGCTCAAGACCGTGCAAAGTGAAGGAGTAAATCAAGGAAAGCGGACCCTGGGCTCCAAAGCAATAGCTTTGGACGCAACCGGGATTGACCGTATAGATGAAGAAGAAGAAGAATAAACTGGGTGGAGGAGAACTGGCAATAAACGACACAGATTCACATTCTTGGGCACCAGATTCACATTGACTTTGTTAAAAAAAAGCCTTCATCAACAAGAATAAGATTACAAAACCTGACAAGAACAAATTGAACTCGCGTAGAGATCGTTTCGTACTATAAATATCTTGTCTACCATGATGTAAGTTAGTAAGAAGCACAATTCCTAATAAAAGTACGAAACCCGAAAGAGTTCTAATATTTCATTATATAGTTATCATGCTTCCGTAGATACAAGTACCCAAAGCTAATAGAAGCGTGTTACCGTGGCTATTAATACTTCATGGTTAAAAACAAATAATCTCTAGATATAAAAACTGAATCTCTATTTCGCTTGGTATATAGCATCACGCGTGAACTGATGGAACAATTTCGCTTATTCTTTTTGTGTTATTTATTGTCAGGAGAAGGTTTTTTGAAAGAAAAAGTTAAGAAAATTTCGCAGCAAATATTAATGAATAAACTGATAAACACGCGAACGAAGTCGCGGGCAACAGCTAGTAATAAAATAATAATTTTACCTATACTTTGATTATTGTTACTTTTTTGTAAATGTTGTGTTCGGTTGTAATCGGAGCTCAGACCTAACACTCTTGCTTGTTTTATATATGCTTTTTAGTTTGTTCTCTGTAGCTGTACCATAATTTTAAAAACAAAACACCCCTCTTTTTCGTTGGGGGTTAAAAACCGCCAAAGTTAAACATTAGAATCTCTTATAGTGATACAGTTTACACTCAAGTATCCATTATTAAAATATCAACACCTCCGCCGCAAAAAATTAATAAAACTGTGTTTTATTTTTTCACGCATTCACACAGCAGTTTGTGTCTATTTACACGGGACCAAAGTCAAAATTCCACTGTGTTTGTTTTCGCACTTCGGACTGACGTTGAGGACCTCACTCCAGGGCACTCCATGACTTTGTTACTCTCGACAAATGTAGGGTTAGACACGAGTGTGCTTCACAATAACAATTGTGTGAATTATTTATAGATTTCTTTCAAACCGTTTGTGTCTGAATTGTATAATGCCTGAGTTTTCAAGATGTTATCCTCTAGTATCAACTTAGACTGCCAGTTAGGCCAAAGATTTATTTCCAACATCAAGTACCTAAACTATGCAGGTTAATAAAATATATATATATATATACAGGGTGTAACGAAAAGGTGAAATAAAACTTTAAGGGGTTATTCTACGGCTAAATTACATCAACTTTTTCTATGGGACCAACATCAAAATCGCAAAAAAAAAACGCTTTCCTATACTAAAACGCGACCAGCTGGCATCAGTTTGTATGGAAACGTCAATTTTTTTTGACGTTTGAGATTTTGATGTTGGTCCCATAGAAAAAGTTGATGTAATTTAGCCGTAGAATAACCCCTTAAAGTTTTATTTCACCTTTTCGATACACGTTACGTTACGTTACTATATATATATATAGTAATTAATAAATATATATAGATAGATATTCTTTATTGCACACCATACAAGTAAAATACACATGATTTTTACAGAAAGATGTACAATTTAGGCGGTCTTATCGCTAATAGCGATCTCTTCCAGACAACCTTTAGGTAGAGGACAACCATTAAGGAAAGGGGAAGGTGTTGCAGAGTTCTTAAAATTCTTACCTGATACAAATAGGATTGCATACATTTATGGCATAGACGTATACATACAGTAATAAATAAATAAAAATAAAATAAAATAAATACATAACAATAATTATACATACATACAATAAACATACATACTACTTGATATATGCGAGGAGATGTCGAGACTAACAGTGACCAGTAATATTCTAAGATATAAAGGCAGTTTGTGTCAAGAAGAAAGAAAGTGTGCTTTAAGCCGATTTTTAAAAATAGCAATCGATTCGTATTTTCTGATTGTTAATGGTAAGGAATTCCAGAGGCGAATGGACTGGACAGTAAACGACTGCGTATAGCAATTAGTGGAATGAGGAGGATATTGAAGATGTAGTTTTTTGAGATGTTATCCTCTAGTATCAACTTAGACTGTCAGTTAGGCCAAAGATTTATTTCCAACATCAAATACCTAAACTATGCAGGTCAATAAAAATAAAAAAAATATAGTAATTAATAAATATATACACTTACAGTCAAGATTACTCATTCAATACTTAAATTTCGCACGACGAACGTTTCGACGTCAAAATTAAAATGAAAAAACTAAACAATAAAATATTTATTGAATTATCATTTTTAGCATCAACCTACAATGGCCAGCATGTACTTAATAGCCCTCTGAAATACTAATCAGTTAGATCAGAGTGCCTAGACAACGACTAATAGACATAAATAATAAATATTAATAGTTATAATAATACTAACAAACTTTAAATAAATCTGAATAGCTTCTCATGTGATGGCTTCATGCGTTACCAAGCAATTGGAGAACGAGGCTTATAGTAGACATGCATTGTTACCGACGTAGGTCCATTGTTAACGTAGCTTCTAAGTACGATACAGTAAAGTGAAGCAATAGTAGGCTTTTTTTCACCAATCATCTACATCACACAGACGTATTGAGGAATGAAAAAAAAACAGATATTTATGATTGAGTATGAGATCTTTTGAGAATGTTCTGTACAAGGAATTTATGAAGGTGATGTCTTGACCAGATTTCTAAAATCACCTTCTCTGACAGTCGCACGAGACTGCTGACAATAAAAAAAATATGTCAGTTATGAGGATTTGCAATTATTTTTTCAGTCACCGTCTGTGTTCTCTCAATAGCTGGTAACAAATTTAGCACTAATTCGAACAGTGCTTTGATTATTTTTGATGTGGTTTGATTCAACTTGTAGAAAGTGAACCTACTACTTATCTTTATACTGTGACTGTACTGTGGTTATGTGACTAACAATGCTAAGTGCATAGCGTAGTACCTGTAAGGTGAGTGACGATGTCCGTCACACAGTACGTTAGGCGACGGTGTCAGTCATCGGAGACTTAACAGATTGATAAACACGAGATTAATCTTAGAATGAGTGCCTCTCTGTTTCTACTTTGACAAGTCAGGCTACAGAACATATTTGAAATTAGTTAAAACAAAGTACCGTGTGGGGACGGCCGTAAAGAATACACTTCCCCACCGCCAACTGGAGGCGTGTCGTAAGAGGTGACTAATTCCTGTAGCACGAGACGGGCAGCAGCGTCTGCGAGCGAAATGTTATAAAAAACCGCGCTCGAAGACCCGCCTGCCAAGCGTGGCTAGTATTGGCAATTGGAGGAGGCCTGTGTTCAGCATGGACGTTCATGGCTGAAATGATGAAAATAAAGTATATATTTGTCAACACCGATATAAGATAAGAGATCATGTATTTTGATGACGAAAACACAGTTTAAGAAAATACTTGTTGTAACAGGCTTGACAGATGTCCATCAAAAGGGCGAAACATACGACATAAGAACGATACCTGCTTTAAATTCATAAGCTAGGTCCATTGAGGCCGAGAGTTAAGCCCTAAAAGAACTTTATACGCTCTGTTGGCATTCGTCAAAGAACTATTCATGAGACCGCACTACCCAAATACTAAATTACTAATGCATATTCTCTGGCCACAACTGCCAGTGGTTTTACCCCAAAAATGGGGTACGCTACCCACATTTTGATCTCATCCCAGCAAGATTGAGGTCCGAAGTTATCCAATTACGCTGCGCGGTCAGCTAGCACCGTCAACGCAGACACAATAAAAATATAAGTAGTAGGGACATTCCTCCCTGTCTCCATAACTGTTTTGCATCTATTTCGGATGCTTTTTACTTCTGCATCTAGTAAAGACTTACTTATAAATGACAGGTAAACATAATACCGCGCTTTATAGTAGTCTCTATCTTTATTATAGTCTATCTTTGTACAAATACCTAGATTGAGGTACTTCCATACGCTGCAACAAAAGAATTAAGATTATTTTGTGAACGCGCGCGTGTCTCTTAGAACGCATGCATATCACCGAATGTTACGCGATGTCCAACTGTACGGTAGTGTTGACCTACTGAATATATTTCCATCGTGACAAGTCCGTCAACTCAGTGGTCTGAATAAATTATTTTACCGAATCGGCTTAGCAAAATGAGGTTTTCTTAATATTATGATCCTTTATAATAACGAGGAGTGATTGTGTTTGTGAAGCATTACTTATTATTTTTCTTCGTCCTCACAACGTCCTATTGCTAATATGGGTACGTTCGACCATCACAGTTTCGGCCAGCCTGGTGATAATAGTTCCAAACGTATGTAGGTAATTCCTTTAGCACACTAAAAGTTTCTGGAACTGGCCACTAACAAAAAATAGCGTTTAAGGAATTTAAAAATGGAACTCTCATGTTCTGTTTATAGTTTTTGTCATATGTTTTTTAACTGTGGCGTCCTTAAAAAAATAAACAAAGCCTAAAAAGAGTAGCCTCAGTTTTAGTGCTGTACTCGTTTTCTAAACTTTTTTATTTTTTGCAATTACAATAATAGTAGGTTATTTAATCAAGAATAACATCAAAAGATGATGCGTTTGATAGAATGATATAGATTGTAAATAATACTCGAATGAAGTGAGTATCATTATTTTTTGTATTGTGGTTAGAAGATTAATATTTAAACTAAATTCTAAATGTTGCTTTTATTAAAAAACCCATCGTAAAATTTGTTCAAGAATAAAAAGACTTTAAAAGGTACAAACATTAGGAAAAACTAATTATCATTTTAATTTCAATCATATAATGGTAACATTATAACCATGTCTTTTATAATATAACTTTGTGCTAGTTTGGTATACCTTGCTACAGATAATACATAATGTTTCTATTTTCTACATAAAGGAATATACGCAAACATTAAATGGGTTTGTGGTAACCGAGCTAAATTATATCGGCTGATTAAGGGCCTGTTTTTGCTTAGCTCTGGGATTTCGTTGCCCAGGCCATGTTTTGTATTCGAGTGATTATGGTTTTAAATTAAGGCTGTGGTAATATTTCATTTTAAGCTGGATTAAATTGTGTTATTGTGGTAATAACAAAAATAAGGAAATGGAGAGAGCGGGAGTCCTGTAATACTAATACATTAACATAACCTGTAATACTTCTACATTAAAATAATGGGCTGATTTCGTAAAAAAATCGAATTAGTCCGTCAGTTGGATTAACAAAAAATATTGGACACGTGTCACGCCTTGCGACACTTTTTAGCAAGGCGTGACGTCATTCCCAAACTTTGATGCGCTTTATCTTCGTCGTTTTTGTTTGACTGACAAAAGACAAAATATGGGTCCAATATTTTTTTGAAAATTTAACTGACGGACTAAATAGAATAATATTTTATGACCCAGGAAACTAGCCTATTGTTATTAAAACAGGCTCAGACACATTTTCACTAGCAGTGAGCTAATACGAAAGGTATACAGGGTTACATTGCAAAGTGGTGCCAAATCTTCAGGAGTGGCTCAGAATCAGTACCTTAATCGAACTATGCAAAGAACAAAACAAGTTTTTTTCACATTTAATTATTCCTATTCGCTGTTAAAAATCATACGCGTGGATAATTTAACTCATTCTTGAAAAAAATACACCGTATATGCACTGGGTATGGTCCTTGTTAGCTCGCCCTACCTACATCTCTGATAAATTGCCGCGCGGCTTTCGTATCTCGTTATTGACCTTATTTTCGGATATTTTAAAGTATATTTTTTCCGTAAAATACGATTATTAAAAATAATAACGATTAAGACGCTTCTTTATAATGTTCCCTAGATCTTGTTTTTTTTAATTTGGCACCCCTTTTCAATGTAACTCTGTATATACCAACTTGAAAACCTTATGGGTCCGGCAGTAGGTAATAAAATAAAGACTTAAAGATAAATAAATAAATATTGGACAGCATCACATACATTGTTCTGATGCTATAGCAAGTCTCTACCGGTACGAATACCTACCGCTGACCTCGGGCGCCTAACTAGAACACAGAAATTATTGCGAGATCACGGAAACGCTGACGGCGCGCTCGTGGACCATCAACGTGACCAAGCCAGCGGACATCAGGCCACCAACATCCCATCTCCGACACTTCGTATCTAACATATATCGAGTTTTATTGTAATTGTAATTTTTAATTAAATTAGATTTTAAGTAATTTCGTTTTTTTTTTCGATCCTCCGGCTGTCGCTTCGTAATTAGCTAAAGCACTTGTGTTATAGTAATCAAAAACAACGATGAACGACGGTACCACAACACACAGACCCGAGACAACATATAAACATTCGTTTTCTACATCGTCCCAACCAGGATTCGAATCCAGTACCACAGAGATGACGACGTCAAGTCCGGCGTGCTCAGTTATAAAATGTATTTACTTAAAATCTACATGGCTAAGTCGTCAGTCTACCTGGTGGCAAGCCTGCCCACGCTGCGACTTCCTGTTGGTGGTCGTCACTCAAAATCCTTTCTTCCCCAACAGTGGTTATTACCTAGTTAATGTTATAATAAAATAGATTACGTGAAATCTCCATACGCAAACGGTGCAGAGACGCTTGTTGTAGTGCATTTATTTTTTATTTTTTTCAGGCCATAAACCTGTCGCCTCTTGGGCGGTAATGACCGGCAATAGCACAGTTGGCCGGGATCAGGGCAAAAGAGAAAGAAATCGGCGGACGATGCGTGCGGTATCAAGCACCACCGCCTTCTGAATCTTTGCTGGAAGCGCGCCGCCGACAAATCCCAGTCTTTTCAGGTGTACACCTAATGTGACTGGGATTAACCCGTTTGCCGATATAACAATTGGTATGATTACCTCCTGAACCTCGTGTACTAGGTCCAAGTACTTACGTTGCTATTATTATTATTTCTTCATAGGCCAAAACCTCTCGCCTCTTGGGCGGTAATGACCGGCAATAGCACAATTGGCCGGGATCAGGGCAAAAGAGAAAGAAATCGGCGGACGATGCGGGCGGTATCAAGCACCACCGCGTTCTGCATCATTGCTGGAAGCGAGCCGCCGACCAATCCCAGTCTTTTCAGGTGTACACCTAAGGTGACTGGGATTAACCCGTTTGCCGATATAACAATTAGTATGATTTCAGTGGACGCCACTTCCCACATTTCGGTAACCTCGTGTACTAGGTCCAAGTACTTGCGTTGCTTTTTGGTCTCGGCCTTCACAAGGTTCTCGTCATGAGGGATAGTAACGTCCACCAAAAACACCTTCGATTGCGCCCGGTCCATCAGCACTATATCAGGCTTATTCGCAAGAATAGTCCTGTCAGTGATGACGGGCCGGTCCCAGTAGAGCCGGATACTGTCACTTTTGAGTATTATTATTATTATTACCTTCATAATATTAGCAAATAAACATATTTAATATTTTAGCAAAAGGCTAGCAATCTTTGATAACAAATCCAAAAGTTTTGAAAATAAAACAGAAAACAAAAACTATTTATCAAAACTTTCTAAGTGATTTCAGTGATTCTACTGTTGAATACAATTACGTTACAATCATAATATGTTGTTCTGCCATTCTCGGCTTTCTTTCACTTTATTGATCTATTTTTATTTAATTACAAGAGAAAAAACAATTTAAGAGTATCTATGCATGCAGAAAAATCTTAAAATTATTTTCTTTTAGCAACACAGTTTTGGAACAACAGCTATGAAATAATTCTCCTAAAGTTAAACCCTAAAATATAATCTTATAAAAGGCGTACTCACAAAAAATTTCCTAGCTCTATATATTTTTTTCAATCCAAACACTATTTATCACAAAAGACTGGCAATGCAAAGTATTTCCACAAAAGCATGCTACAAAATCCACAAAAATATAGGCACAAAACATTCTACCCGTTTTAGTTACAAAGGTATACAAATGCAGACGGAATACGGTGTTGTTCCTTGGTAACATTATCAAAAAGTAGTTTTAATTTTATTTCTGTTACCGCAAACGACACTATCAAACATCAACTATGTAAAGTGTTCTCACAAAAGCATGTCACTGAAACGTGCAAAAAAATCTAGACACAAAATGTATGTAGAACAAGTCGCAAAGGTAACAGTCACATACATTCCACCATCGCGATAATGCTAAGTTTATTAGACGCTACGACGCTTATCTGTGCTACGAGCTACGAAAAGGAAAACAGTTTCGTAGCCGAAAACTTGAATAAAGGTGGTGTTACATTTAGGCTGAAAATTAAATGCAGATCCTTTTTAAAACACTTTTGTTAGCTTCACTTAGTTTAATAGTTAGTTAACTATATTATCAAGTCTTGGACGTAGTTTTTAACCTACTTCTAACTGACGTATCGTTTTGAAATTTTGTTAGATCTGACATTCGAATGACAATACAATTTTGACACCATCGTGTTGATTTGATGATGATGCCAGGAGGTAGGTTGTGCAATTCTTTTGACTTTGACCTCATTTGTTTCGTTTTGAGGAGTACAATATCGCCACTAAAAGTAGATACCTTACAGATTCATAACTGCCTGTAGTAAATCTGTAAGATGGTATTGTCTGGGTGTGCTGGGAAACGCCCCTGGCAAAAATACAGGGTTACTTTGCAAAATTTTTAGGAATGACTCAGAATTAGTAACTAATCAGTTCACGTAACGGACAAACCTTTTTTTCCATATTAACTTATTCCATCTAATCTTAAATCTATTTAATAAAACTGTAAAAAGTCAATTCCTGTATATTGACTAGAATAAAATAAAAGCAGTCCCTAGGCTTTCTCTATGATTAATAGAGTCCAAAAATGCGTTTTTAGAATTCTTGTTATTAATAAAAATCGTACAAAATTTACGATTAGTTGATTATATTTCAGTTTATGCAATACGGAAGGTCCATAAAGCGGCGTTGGCGTACGACTGTGGTATCCGATGTATGATAGTGCATCTCGAGTTTTCTCCTTTTCGGATATTTTAAAGTACTCGTAATATTTTTTTCCAAAAATACGAAGGAAGGACAATGTCACTTTATTTTCGGATATGTTAAAGTATTTTATTCTGTAATATACGATCATTAAAAATAATAACGATTAAGACCCCTCTTTATATTGTTCCCTAGATCTTATTTTTTAAATTTGGCACTTCTTTGCAATGTAACCTTATATCGGCTTTATTTTTTAAATTTGACTATCTTGCAAAGTGCCCTGTATTTTTTGGTATATCTTAGTAACATAAGAATGTAATTTCCTTACTTCGAGACCATGACAACTGGTTTGTTGTCTAGCGTATATTTATTTATCTTAATATTATACTTCTCCTACACGGCAAGACCGATTTTAATGAAATTTTGTATATATATTACGATCGGTTCCTGGATGGTTTGAAAACACAATTGGACCTGGTAGGTGGCGGTGCAATGGGTTCTACGAATTTAAAACTTCTGACAACTAATTTATATTTATTTATACAGGGTTATTTGTAAAACATCAATAACCTCCTAAGGGCTGATTCTGGTGCTCAAATACAACAACTTTTACTATTAGTACGAGAGCCCACGACCAAAACCATGTCTCATAGCAATACGGCAAAAACCCTATAAAATCGTTAGATTGTATGATTCTGAACCCGACTAGGTGTGTAGTAACGGTCAAAAGTGTAGCAACTGCGTGGGAGGCCATTTCTGCTGTGTCAAAAAAAAAAGACAGTCGGTATTATAGCAATACGTCTGATAGTGAAAATGTACATAGATTTTATAATTGTATTACGAAAAAGTTTGTTTTCAGACATTTTGCGCGTAGCATATAGCCTGAGCGCATTTTTGAAAATGTCAACAAATTTAGCCGACCTGTATCATAGCAATACGGATAATTTTTTTTTTCAACTTTTCGTATTGCTGCCATGATTACCAAAAACCTGTTTTCAGACACTTTAAGTGTAGCATATACTCCCAAAAACGAAAATAACGTTTCGGAGACGCCTGGCCGGCGCCTCTGTTAAATGTTTTTTTAAATTTACAGCCTTCATAGATATTTAAGAATCTCCCTTGTCTATTATATGTACTTTGACTACTACTTATTTCTTTTGTAACAGTTACTCAAGTGTGCTTTAAATAAAACCAAAACTATCAAATCAATCAGTATTTAATTTCAACAGCCTTAGCGCTTGTTACGCTCCTGCCCCTTTCTTACTATTATACAGCTCACTCGCCAGCTGCTCCAAACGTTGGAACGACGCTTTCGAAGACGACGATTCCGAATCCGACAGCGATTGAATACGAGAATATTTTGTAACTTTGAATAAACCGTTTTTTTTTCAACTTCATCCCAGTTTCCTTTTGTGCGATTTATTTCAGTCCTTCAACTTCAATGTTACGGTTTCGGGTAAATTCTTTGTTAATTATCATCTAATATAAAAATTCAGGGTCGCAACGTATTCATTGGTTTGTAACAGAAAATTCAAGATGCCTCAATACGATTTTTAAATGATATCTGAGTATCGAAAAGTTGTCTGATAGAGAAGGTGCTACACTTAATTTGTCTGATATAAATTTTTTGCACATGTGGACAACTTATTTTATCATGTCCAACAATTTTCAGACATATTGCTATGATACCGATCGGTAAAATTTGTTAACATTTTCAAAACGGTCTCAAAATTTAATGCGTTCACATTTCCGTCTGAAAATTGTTTTGTTCGCATCAAATAACCAAAATTTACTAATAAAAAAGATTTTCAGACGTATTGCTATGAGACATTTTTTTTGTCTCATTTTTAATTTTTTTAAGTGATTTTACGGGTTTGCGCTACACCACTAACGTCTGAAAAATATGTTTCCGGTATCTCAGAACTATCATTCAACTAAAGTCTGCAAATCAGACATATTGCTATGATGCAGTTCGGTAAAATTCTTTGACAATTTTGAAAATTCGGTCAGATCAAACGCTACGCGGAAAATGTCTGATATTGGTATTTTCGAGTTCAGGATAATCGTATCTATCGATTTGATGCGGTTTCGGCCGTATTGCTATGAGACAAAAATTTTGGTCGTGGGCTCTCGTACTATATGGGACCAACATTGAAATCGAAAAAAAAATTTCCTATACTAAGCTGCCAGTTTTTTTTTTTTTTTTAATGTTAGTCCCATGGAAAAAGTTGTTGTACTTGAGCACAAGAATCAGCCCTTAGGAGGTTGTTGAATAAGTTAGTCGTGGATCTTGATGCAAGCGGGAGTTGGATCACCCCTAATGTAGAGTCACCTTAACGATGAAAAGTGATATAAAGCAAGTCGCCTGTAAGTCTACCGCGGGACAGATATTAAGGGGCGTCTCGGCCGCTCTAAGATACCACGTTGGAGGTTTGCCAGCCGGATATGAAGTGCATCCAAAATATTATGGAAAGTACCACCTTGGTGGATCAAATGCAATTTCGTAATGCAATTCGTCAAATCAAACTTTGTTACTAAAATCATTGTTATCATTATTTTATTGTTTTAGTGTTTTTATTTTATTTGGTTATAGTATTTTATTTTATTTTCGTTAAACTGATCAAGCATACGTTAACAAGACGCAATAGAAATTCTATTGGTATGCGGTCTCATGATACCGCTTGGATGTTATCAGGTTAATTGCTAGTGATAATCTTTGACATTCTTGTATAATTGACTGACCCAACGTTAATTTTTGATGTATTGGACATTGTATTATATTATATTGTTTTGACTTGTAACATACATTGTGATATCGATCGATATAAATGATTGCTGTTGGGTTTGGAGTAGGTAATGTAATTTTTATTGATATTTATTTTACTTATTTATTTTAATTTGTGTTAAACACGATGACATTAGATTAAATAATAAATTTTTGCCCGCTGATAGATCGATAAAACACGCTTGAACTCTATTGTGTGTACTGTAGATATCTTTGTGTAAATACCGTGTTTTATGCAAATAAATATTTTATTCAGTCATTCATTCATTTATTCATTCATTCCAAGAATAACCTGTTATACAAAGCGTCTCGTAACACAAGAATAACCTTGTAACTACATATTCTACAAACTTTATTGCACATAAATAAAAGGGTACAAAAGGTTGACTTAATGCCATGTGGCATTCTCTACCAGTCCACCATTAGGCTAAACAGAGATGTTTTGTGAGCGGTGCGATATGACGTTAAAAAAATGGTAGTATCTATTGGGAGCTGCTTTGATATATTCGGGGAGAGAATTCCAGAGCCGAGTGGACTGAAGGAGAAAAGAGTTGGACACGAAACTAGTGCGATATATGGTATGGTATGGTACGGTACATTAAAAAAATAAATAATAAATTGTTTCCACAATCACACCAATTATCTAGCCCCTAACTAAGCAAAGCTTGTACTATGGCGACTAGATAACGGATAAACATACTTAAATACGTTTATAAACATCCATGACTTAGGTACAAATGCTCGTGCTCATCACACAAACGTCTGCCCCTTGCGGGATTCGAACCCGCAACCGCTGGCTTTGTAGTCCGGAGCGCGAAACACTACACCAGACGGTCGTCCATGGTGAACAACTTTTTTTTATGACTCAAGTTCTCGTAATTCCGGAATTGAGATACTCAATATCAAATCCCGATTCTGGAATTCAAAAAGGTTCCGATATTCAAGCGCAAACGTAGACTAAATTGTGACTTTTTTCTTAATTTAAAAATTATACTTTGAACAAAATTAAATAAGACTTTTATTCGGTTTTATATTCCCTTTGGTAGCTTGAGGAAGGAAATGTAATTTATCATTGAGCCTAAATTAAATACTTTGAAGACCTTTCTCGTCAAGGGATTATTGAGCCACATGACAAGGGAATAATCCGGTTGGTTTAATGAAGCAACATAATCTTATTTGGAAAGATTTTCCCAGGTAAGTTGGTTTTTTAAATATATTTTGATCATTCAGCGTCATTTTTATGATTTTACTTTGGAGTACTTATCGCAATTTTTTTATTTGATTTCCAGATGTTGCATTTTCAAATCACAAGTTTCAACCAAAAAAATAACTGATAATAAATAATAACAAATAGAAAGTTATTCTAAAATAATAATAATGCAGATAGTAATCAATAATGATTAAAATTAGTGTGTAATTTTCCTAAAAATAATCTGGTACTGGTACTCTACTCGAAGAGCTCGATATTAGCGATAGGACCGACTAAATAGTTCGTCTCTTTTCGAAGGTTTTATCGCTACAAGTGATCTCTTGGAGTCATTCTTCAGGTAGAGGACAACTATAAAAAAAAAACAACTATAAGGAAAAATACTAAAAGTCCAAACTCAAAGGGTTTACTACCCACCTTCTGGCTCCACCATCAGATGAGCACGATGCCATAAAATTGTATTATTATCCGAATATCACATACATAACGTTTTAAATTGATATGACAGTTTGAAGTAGGCTAAAAACACCTTCCAAAATTTGATCACAAAGTTAGTTAGCTACCTATTAGATAATTAGGAACTAGTAAACTTAATAAAAGCGTGTTAAAAAGAGTGTCAATTTGAGCTTCAAATAGTATAGCTCTTTCAAAAAGCTCTTTCAAAAATCGAAGTGTTATCTATTCTATCGGCCACAGTCCTGCCGATATCTGGATCAGTACAACGTAGCGCAAAAAAGTTCAGAGTTTCATTTTAGCCATAGTCCGTACTAAACGGTCAGACAAATGTTAAACTGCGGACGAAGTACGCAGAAATATTGTATTTATTTTTAAAATAATGTTTAATTCATATTCAGCCACTTCAATCCCGTGCTGGACATTTTTATTTATTTATAGCAACCTCCTCATAATACATCCACATAGGCCAGTTACGTACTCTACCGGTACGAATACCTACCGCTGACCTCGGGCGCCTAACTAGAACACAGAAATTATTGCGAGATCACGGAAACGCTGACGGCGCGCTCGTGGACCATCAACGTGACCAAGCCAGCGGACATCAGGCCACCAACATCCCATCTCCGACACTTCGTATCTAACATCGATCGAGTCAATTAGTATTAGGAACTAGTTTTATTGTAATTTTAATTTTTAATTAAATTAGATATTAAGTAATTACGTTTTTTTTTCGATCCTCCGGCTGTCGCTTCGTAATTGGCCTCTCCCAAATAAATAAAAAATATTTAATAACATTACATAAATTGCTTTAAAGCTTTAGTGAGTTACCATACCAAATCACTTGTGTTACAGAAACCAAAAACAACGATAGTACCACAACACCCAGACTCGAGAAGGGAAAAAAAAGTTAGTTTTCAACATTAACTCGACAGAAAATCGAACCCTGCGCCGTGCTCGCCTTTCGGCTACGGCTACTTTGCAAGTGACTAAGAAGAACAAGGTACTGGGTCACTTTTATTCTGTGAGCCAAAAAATAAAACAATATCGTTCCTTAAGGAAAATTTTTGCGATATCATTAGAAATTATATTCTTGATTATGGCGCTTGCAACAGTGCCGATATAATATCAGAGTATACCTAAATAAAAACAAGGAACCTTGTAAAATGCCGAATCGGATCTCGAAGGTAAATACCTAAATGAGAGGTTGCACAGCCAAGGTCAAGCTACAATGACGAAGAAAATAGATTGACTTAAGGCCGAGATTACTCTTGTTTTTGTTAAACATTTTGGTTACGTTAATAAGTTGCTTAATTTAGGATGTAATTACCCATTTTAATTCTTAATATTAGTAAAATAGTATATAATTTATATAATTTTTAATTAAAATGTAAATCATATTACTATTACTAATACCATGACGCAGATTTTGTAGTAGATTCTTTAATTGAACAATTACCCAAGAAATGCTGGCTTGACGTCATGAGAGCTAATATGCATGCCAATAATTTCACAACTAGAGACGCTCAAGACCGTGCGAAGTGGAGGAGTAAATCAAGGAAAACGGACCCTGGGCTCAAAAGCGATGGCTTTGGACGCAACCGGGATTGACCGTATAGATGACGAAGAAGAAGTAAAATAGTATAATACTTATTTTTTCTTTTGTGATTGATTGTACATTGACGGACGAATTGGAAAAGAGACGAAATACAGCATGAGACGTGATAAAGTTGCTGTCTAGTTAAGCTAAGAGACGTCTTATTGGATGCGACATATTAAGGAAAGAGACGAAATAGTTAGTGACGAGCTGTCATCAGAACCATTATTTTAAGGCGAAACGTGCCTCTAAATTCGCGACTGACGTGTGGTATTACAAATATTGCACAAAAACTCATTATAATTAGAGTTGTCCGTCACGTTATAAATGTCTGACCAATATGACCGAGCAAATTGGACATTTTCTCAATGTGACCGGACATTTTTGACATTTATTGTCATTAACGTCACATTCAATTCTATTGACAAACTATAAAAAATATCATTTCGTCACAAATAAGTGCAATAATATAAGAGAGACTAGTAGTATCGATCTATGACGAAATGAAATTTCTAAAATCTGCAAATACTGTGATTTATTTAAGGTTAACCACTTAATTAAATTTATTCATATTTCATTTGCTTAATTGCACCTTACGTACAGACAACAGCTCGTCAACCACCTATACTATAAGACGTCAAATTTTCTCAATTGATTTAAGACTTGCATTAGTGGAATTCTTCTTTTTTTTAAATTTATACTAAAAAATATATGTGACCATCGTGACAATAAATGTCCAATGTGACCAGGGGCGTGCATTGGTTTCAGATGGGGGTAGGATGTGAGTAAAAATTGAGTAAGTTTGCGTGAAACAGTAGGCGATCTCGCGGCAGCCTAACATTGGTTAAATTGCACAGAAACGATCTAAGTTGCGCGCTTTAGTAAGGAATAAGTACAGGTAGACGAAAAATAATTACAGAATATTTATTGTTTATTGTTGAATACGTAATTAATAATTATGGTTAGCTGTCGGTTTTTATGAAGGTAGGCTCTGCATAATAGCCTATATGGAATGCACGCCCCTGAATGTGACCGAGCATTTGTCATAAATGACGGACGTTTATAGCATATGACCGTCCATTTACAACTGTAATTATAATACACTTGTTATGAACTGCGCGCAATGAAACGTGGCTGTAACGATAGTCGCTGCGCCTTTAGGTAGCGAAAATTGAAAAAAATAATTTTTGCATGGACGCAATTGTTCAATTAAAAAACCCTATGCTCAGTTACTAGCTATCATGTTGGACTTTCAATCGACGTATAAAATAATTAAATCACTCAAGCGGTTAAAAAGATGAAAGATAATCAGCAGCTTTTTTGTTTGTTTTTTGTAAAAAAAAATCTCTTGAATTATACATACTAGAAATAAATTCTATACTCAAAATGTTGTGTAGGTTTTGACAATTCTTAGCATATATTTTAAATATTTTTCTGTCAATTTCAGCTTAAGTAGTAAGCTTTTAAAATCGCATACAAGTTTGACGACTATACTCGCCTTAAATAAAAAATGTAATTTGTTTTTTTTAAGAACAGCATAATTTGATTTTATTTTTAGATAATAATCTAATCCTGGCTGTTTAATGAGAGCTACTATGGTAGCGCGTGTGATCATATCGTGAATAAAATCTTTGGCCCGACGTGGGCGGATTGGGAAAACTCCACTGAATCGGGAATGCAATTCTAGTTAGCAGGAACTTTGATAACGTCGATTTTTTTTGTTAGACAGGGTGTTGGGAGATAAGTTTTGTATTTAAATAGGTGGTTCAACGGTATTTTATTTAGTTCTAGCTGTGGCCTGTGACATTGTTCGCGTAGTATTAAATTCAATTTAGAACTTTAGCCTCCTCAGAAGACCTTACCAAAGTTTCATCACAATCTGATCAATGGTTCAGGAACGCATTTAGGACAAACATCCTACATTGATTTTTATTTAAATACAGATAGATTTAAGGCCGTGAAACGGATAGGTATATAACTAATTTTCACCAGCTCTTATAACGCTTGACGAGCAATACTTTTGTCTGTTTTAAATGTATGTTTTAATTTTAATTAATAATTATAATATAAAAAAATAATAACTTTTTAAAAATCAGTTAGGTACTAGCTTAGATTTTTTACAGCGGCCTCTGCACTAAGCGTAGCTTGTGTCGCAATGATCATTCATTAGGAAGAGAAATATCTTAACCTAAATTAAGATACGAATGTGGTAGTGAACTCCCAAATCTTGTGTGTTTTTTAAACGAGTCGGAATTTTAATGATTAAAAAATAAGCCTCTTGGGGCCAAACACTGACACGTGAAACCTAGAGAAAAATAACAATCTACACAACAATAATAAATAAGAGTACGCCCGATTGAAATAAGGGAATATAAAAGTGTTTGCATCTCATCTCGAAGAATAAATAACAAATTGCTCAGTCGTAATGGGAATAGAACTATATTTCAAAGGCTGACAACTCATTTGGGAACCCCCGGCTGGATCGGCGTTCACTAAGCTTAGCGTACAGAGGGATATTTTGGTAGCACTCTTATCATTTTCGCACGGTCTAAATGTTCATGCTAATTCTTTAAGGTCATAGAATGTTTTTGTGTAATGACGACAGTCTAATTCAACTTGCGGTCGTCGTTTCAAATCCTGCAAGGGGTAAGTGTTTTTTTGTTGAGCACAAACATCTTTACGAATCATGGATGTCATTTTATTTTGTGTATATGTGTCTATGTGGAAGTATGTCTATACGTTATAATCGCGACAGTACAAACTATGCTTTGAGGCTAGATGATTAGCGTGATAGTTGGAATAATTTATTATATTTTTGTAGGGTTATATTTTTAACATAAGAATTTGTCACCATATGCATCAAATGTTTCGACTGCCACTAAGAACTAATAGTGTTTGGTTGAGAAGTTCTCTTTATATCAATATTGTTTTTTAAAAAAAAAAAACTTTTTATATTTTCTATTTTCATCATTAAACATTTTGTCACCAATTACAGGAAATGTTTTACTGCCGCTTAGATCGACAGTTATTAACAAAAACCTAATTATATAGGACAGTCTTTTTAATTTGTAATAACTATAAAGAAATCAAGTTTTTCTAACAGATTAATTAAGATATTTTTGAAATTTTTTTTGTTTATTGGGCGATTATCTACGAAATAATGTACATGTTTTTATCAACTTCATATAGAATGTATAGTGTTAGATATTTTATTTATACAAGAAACCTAGTGGCCACATTAAATAAGGAATATTCAAATATTTAAATGCGCAAATGCTGCAAATTGTTGCCGCTATATTTTGCATACAGATGCAGCAGTTCGGTCCAATTTGCTGGCGTTGGGAACACCTGTAACATCGAATGTCGATAACACCACACCAATTTCAAAGGGGCTTTAGAACTAAGTTGCTCGTGATTTTGTGCCTTCTGCAACAACAAAAGTTCGCATATTTGGTTTGGCACAAATATTTCAATAGAACAATAATTTCAGTTAATAATACAGTTTAATTAAAAAAAGGCCTAAAGAATTTCAGAATTAACAATCACATTTATACATTTCTTTGCCGTTAGAGTGGTAAATGACGTTTTATATTTCATTGCTAGCTCTAAGTTTTACTACCCACATCCTAGCTCAATCATTAGACTAGCTAATCATCATCATCATCATTTCAGCCATAGGACATCCACTGCGGAACATAGGCCTCTCCCAATGACTTTCATTGAGGGAGATTGCCAATACTCGCCACGCTTGTACCGGAGGTTGACGAACGCAGTTTTTTATAAGATTACGCACGCAGACGCTGCTGCCCATCTCGTGCTACAGGAATTAGACTAGCTCGATGGTAGCAAATAGATAGATAGATACTCTTTATTGCACACTATACAAGTAAAATACACATGATTTTTACAGAAAAATGTACAATTTAGGCGGTCTTATTGCTAATAGCGATCTCTTCCAGACAACCTTTAGAGAAAGGGGAAGGTGTTGCAGAGTTCTTAAAATTAAATTATTGTTTTTAAGGGTCAATCCCCCACAATGGTAAAAATTAACCCTTATAGGATCATTTCATGGTCCATCTGTCTGTATGTCTGTTCGTTTGTCTGTCTGTAAGACCCTTTTTACCAAGAATGCGTGGATGCATCAAGCTAAAATTAATATCAAATACTCAAGTGCTGCTTAATTTTTAGGGTTTCGTACCTAAAGGGTACAAACCTTATTACTAAGACTCCACTGTCCGTCTGTCTGTCTGTCTGTCACCAGGCTGTATCTCATGAACCGTGATAGCTAGACAGTTGAAATTTTAACAGATGATGTATTTCTGTTGCTGCTATAACAATAAAAACTAAAATCTCAGTTTTCATACAACAAACGTGAATTTTTGCCGTTTTTCACTCGATATTAATAACGATAATAGTCTACCTGTTTTCGTTATTATTGAAATATTCACAGAATATTATAGATGGTACAGAACCCTCCGTGCGCGATTCTGACTCCCACTTGGCCGGTTTTTTTATACTTACAAGGGAATCGAAACCTATGGTACTTCCATTTGATCTAGAATAATGACATAAAGGAGCAATTCCAAAAGCCGTAAATTTCAAGTAAAATTTCTTTTAAATTTGCAGTTACAAAAAGTTTTTTAAATAAACTCGAAAAAAGCAGAAAACATCTTCGAGATTCGATTTCCGTAATACCTACAAGTTTGTGCGAAACCCTTGCACGAGTCTGACTCGCACTTGACCGGATTTTATTATACCTATTTTATTGTCATCCGAATGCCACAAAGGAGATGGAAACGTTTCCATACAAATTTGGGCCCTGGATGTAATAAGATGAAAATGGTGTAAATGAATAGATTGATACTTGGCAAACCTTGACTGAAAATTCTGCGGTTTTTGTCATTCTCAGAGCCGAATAATTAAGGGTTTAGTAAAAGTAAGGTTATGTAATAAACAGCTGATTTCTGAAATACAAAAGATATTTTAACGTTACTTATATAGTTATTTACATTTAGGCCACAAACTAGACGACAACAACTGGTTAGATAAGGTATAGTTACAGACTGAGGTGCAAGCCATTGTTAAAATACATGCAAAGCAGTTTCATCGTTTAGGGGTCGCCTGCCTAGTGCATACAGTGACTACGACTAGTCGCTGTTACACAGTTTACACAGAGATCCATTATCTTCTGTATCCAGTCCATCCCGGTAGTAAAATCCAAAGTAAAAAATCTAAGTCAGACGTGCAAGATCTTCCGTGTCCAGATTTAAAGCATTGCAAGGTTGTTCAGGTTAGGCAGGGTCAGAATTAGTGAAACAAAGCCGTGGTCGATGAAAAACAAAAGGATAATATGAAATCACTCAAACAAAACGCACACGCAGAAAGAAACGTAAAATACGAAACGTCGAGTGATCCAACGATTATCTATTTATTTGACAAGCCAGCTGTCAGTATCAGTGCACAGAATAAATACACAGTATCAGTTCTATTTAGGTAATCGATTAATAATCGATATCTTTTTTTATTTAATAAATATTTTTTTTATAAGCTAAAATAGCTTAATGTATTTATTTTAATGCAAATAATTATTTTGTTTGCGTTAATTGCCTAGTATAGACCAAAAGTATTTCTTTTTTATCAATTGTGTTATCTTATTTACATAAATCGATATTATTTTAATCGATTTTGCAGTGACTGCATTAAAAATCTTGTTTTTCTTATTGCTTAGTCTCCAGGAGGAGAAATGGGCACATTTTTTGTATATTAGGATGGAAAAATATGACATTTTTTTTAAGCCCTACTTCATCTACTTACATTAAGGGCCCAGAAATCCCCGTCTCCTTTACATAGTTTCAGATCGATATGACTGTTAGAAGTAGGTTCAAAAGACTCTGACTCAATTACATAGTTAGTTATTTACAAGTGCAACTAACATAAAAGCATGTTGGAGTTAGATAATTTATCGACCGACACCAGAATACACCCCCATCCAATGCCAATTACTAGAATGGGTCGGTTTTGCGTACACTTATTTTTCCCAGGAAATGTTCCTTTTTGTTCCCGGTTTTAAAGGACGACCTTTTTGTCCGACTGTTTCTGAATCGAGAACTTCTATAAGCACATGGATCGCAACAGCCTTTGTCCCGGATTAGAGAGCTTGAAGTTTTAATACCGAGGGATCTTCGAGAGGTTTGCAAAGAAACCCTTGTTATGTCGATGAATGTAAATATGTTTTCGTAGTCGAGTGTGGACAGTAGAAATCTGTAATTATATATTTTCATTATACCCGAGTGCACTAAATAGTCCTTCCTTTTACCTTACCTTCTATAAAATAGTCTAGTTAATATATAAGGTGCTTCATAAATATCTGCAACGGCTAAAATGGTAAAGGTATTGCATAGATTACGATAGTAAAGAAATTTTATGTCCACAACATCATTAATTTTTTCATTAAAAAAAGTATATTAAATAAAGATTAGGCTTTATTTTGTCTCAAACCGTCCACATCTGTCCAAAAATGGTAACGCTTCACATTATACCGCTCCCGCGCAGTGTCAAGGGCAGATGACGAAGTGTGTTATGCAAATTGAAGCAAGTAACCATTTATTTACTGTCTTTTCGCAAATAATTAATTACCGATCCGGGGCACGTAATTCCTTCACTATCGTAATCTATATAAGCAATACTTTTACCCATTTCAGCCGTTGCAGATATTTATGAAGCACCTTATATATATTATTTACTCTAGTTTTGTAAATAAAATGTGCCAATGTTTTATATATGATTTACACATTTCATTGACCATTGATTTTATTGACCACTAGCTGTTGCCCGCGACTTCGTTCTGCGCAACTTTTCTAATGTTTTCTTTCAAAAGAACCTTTACCTTTAACACAACAAAAATAATTAGTGAAATTGTTCCACCCGTTCACGCGTGATGCTATGATCAAGGAAAATAGTAATTCATTTTTATACAAGTTGGGCAGAAAAGTAACGTCCAAATTTTTTTTTTGGTGCCTCGTATTGAGAGGTATCTGAATCACCCCTATGTATGTTCTATGATTTTTCGTAGTTTTTGAGTTACGGTTTTTTTTTATGAATTTTTGCAATCGGATCAGTTTGAAAAATTTTGATTTTGATTCAGATACCTCTCAACACGAGGCACCTAAAAAATTCTGACGTCACTTTTCTGGCCAACCTATTGATGAATTCTTAACCCGTCAACATCCAAGCGGTCTCATGGAACGCATAACAATATAGAATTTATGTTGTGTATCGTTTAATCCCTTTGCGTGCCTCTTACATTACTTAGCACGTATGATTTTGATGAGTTAGGACTGTCTAGTAACGCATAGTCAGCATCAACATTGATTACGGTTGTACGGGGTGTTGGTTTTAAATTAGCACCTTGTACATCATCTTAATTATATTTTATCTTGGCTATGAACAACATAAATTTTTAAATTAATTAAATATGTAACTTTAGTGATATTCTTTATCTGCGAATATTATGAGAGAAGTTTTCAGAAATGTATACCTTTTCTATAAGTACTTTTCTTGTATTTAAGTGCACACTGACTAACATACTATTCACTTATATAATATACGTGGATAACTGTTATTGGCTTTCCATAGAGTTAAGATATTTTATGTAAAATGAAATCTGTAAGCTGTTGTTATCTCTAATAAATAAAAATAAAAAATAAAATAAAAATAAGAACCTTATATTGTTCTACATTAAATTCACAAGCTACTCTACGTCATTAGGTGGTCACGGCTACTTTGAGTCTTGCCCTTAGAACGAATGTAGTTATCAACTAACTACTGGGAAGTTATGCTAAGTGCTTCGTTAGTCTGGTCCTAAGCCGAGGACGTAGACAAAATAGTTCAAGCTTAGGAGTTTAATTGCAAAAAAAACCAATAGGGAATATGCATTTAAAAAAAATATTGTTTTCTAAGCATGTCTCAAAGTCACAGTCCTTTTCTTATTGTAGCTACGCACTGACAGAGAAACAGATTAATATCTACATCATTTAAACTAGGACTGGGTTTAATTTCGAATGAAATAGGTTGTGCAAAGACCCTTATCAAAATTTTAATATTAAAAACATAAGAATTGAAATATAAAAACCTCCTCCATTTTTGAAGTTGGTTATAAAATGCAGACCATCTTTTAATAGACAAAACTTGAGCTAAATAGGTAACTGTAACAGTATTTACGGCGGCCAAATAACATTCATCATCATTTCAGCCATAGGCAATAGCTATGGCATAATATTAATTAAATAAAAAAGAAATATGCACCAGACAATCCACCTACTGACATGGTCTCGAAGTAAGAAACAAACATCCTTGTGTCACGAGGTACCAGGCAATTTATTTTGTCATGGCGGTCTCCCAGCTCACCCAGACTCAGGCTTTTTAGAAAAGATAATTTTCTGAATTGTTCTGAACCGGGAACCGAACCGGACCTTTTCCCTTCCCTTTTCTTTCAACGTGAATACCGCGCCACTACGCCAATCATCATTTCAGCCCAAGAACGTCCACTGCTGAACATAGGCCTCCCCCAGTGACTTCCAGATTGGCCGGTTGAAAGCGGCCCGCATCCAGCGGCTTGCTGCATTACCAGGTGGTCTATCCACCTTGTAGTTGGATGTCTTACGCTCCAGTACGTGGCCTCTATTCTTGAATCTTTCTGCCCCAGCTGCCTGTCTGTGTATATTAAAATATATCATATGCCATACGTTTCTGTAGGAGCTTAAAACCACTTAACTTATCTAATCGCAACTAAAGTTTCTAATCGGCAAGTTTGGTTTAAACACTAAATTCTTGGTTCAAACTAAACCGCTAGTTAGAAGTTCGGGTACTCCGAATAAAACTAACTGGGGTAGGTTAATAGTGAAGTTAACTACATCTTCCCGCACCAAGTTTAAATGTCCTATAGGAGTTTATATTATATTTTTCTGCAATGTAAAAGCAATTTACGTTTTGTAGAACAACGAAAAAGTATACATTTTAGTTGGATTCGAAACACACACATTTTTTTTATTGCATAACTCAGATGTAAAGTCTATGTAGGTCACAAAAAAGTTACATGTAAAGTTTTTGGCACCTTACTGAAACGCGCCGAGAATTTTCACGCGTGTGAACAAACATAATATTTTATCGACTGATTATTATATCAAACGTTTCTAACTGTACGATACATGTGGTTTGCTTTGTCGTCATATCAAAAAAGGCGAATGTGTTATTAAATCATCATCATCATGTCAGCCATAGGAAGTCCACTGCTGAACATAGGCCTCTCCCAATGACCTAGATCATCAGGGAGGATTGCCAATACTCACCACGCTTGGCAGGCGGATAGACGAGCGCAGTTATTTTTAATAATAATTAGTAGTCGCCGTAGTAGAATAAGTCGCCTCTTATGACACGCCTCCTGATGGCGGTGGGGAAGGAAATTGTGTATTCTTTAAGGCCGTCCCCGCATGGCACGTGTTATTAAGTACAAGTAACTTTTACTAAGCGTTCAAGATCGAAATTGTAAAAAATAATTTGATACTTTATACAAACTAATGCCTCGATGAAAATGTTTTGAGTAGGCTCATTTTTTTAATGCTACATTAAATACTTAGTTAAGTCGTTTCTCATAATGATTTTTAAATGTTGGCTAATTAGTTTTAAGTAATTTAAGTACATAATTGTTACTAGATTTGATGTAATTATATCTTAATTCTTATCTCACTAATCTTATTTAAATTATAAATACGAAAGTTTGGATGGATGTTTGTTACTTAATCAAACCAGAACGGCTGAACGGATCTAGATGAAAATTTAAATTGATATTAGTCCGTAATAAAAGATGGGATACATTTTATTCCAGAAAAATTTACGTTTTCCGAGCGATTTAAGATAACTGTGATTATAGATGGCGCTTAATACCGTTAGATGTCGCTTTTAGTTGGAAAACAATGTTTGTGAAAAGAAAACATATTTTTTTTATTACTGGCCACTATAATATTTTTTACAATCAACATATGAGCATGTTTTTTTAAAAACCTGTAGATTCTTAGGCCCGATTCGACCAAACACAAAATTAAACCAGGTTAACTTTAACAGGAATAACTTTACTTCTTGAATTTACTTTTTGATAACTTCGTTTGCGTTTTTCCAACTTACTTCAAGAATACACTATCATCATCATCATTTCCGCCATGGACGTCCACTGCTGAACACAGGCCTCCCCTAATGACGTTCATTGGGGGGGATTGCCAATACTCACCACGCTTGGCAGGCGGGTTGGCAAGCGCAGTTTTATATAACATATCGCACGCAGACGCTGCTGCCCGTCTCGTGCTACAGGAATTAGTCACCTCTTATGACACACCTCCTGTTGGCGGTGAAGAAGTGTATTCTTTACGGCCGTCCCCACACGGCACACAATTAAATTTTGTAGGTTAACAGAATGCCAATGGTAGATTATACAACTTGACAGTTTCTATGTGACAAGAGTGGATTTGACAAGTGATAACTTTGACATTTTATGTGTGTGTGTGTGCAGCGTTCGGGAAACTACACCACGTCTTCTCGTCCAAAATACCTCAGTGCCTCAAGACGAAAGTCTACAACCAGTGTGTGTTACCAGTGATGACATATGGAACTGAAACGTGGCCTCTCACTATGGGCCTCATAAGAAAGCTCAAGGTCGCACAGCGTGCTATGGAAAGGGCTATGCTTGGTGTTTCCTTGCGAGATCGAATCAGAAATGAAGAGATCCGTAAACGAATAAAAGTCGCTGACATAGCCCAACGGATTAGCAAGCTGAAGTGGCAGTGGGCGGGGCACATAGCACGTAGAACTGATGGCCGATGGGGCAGAAAGGTTCTAGAATGGAGGCCGCGTACCGGCAAGCGCAGCGTAGGACGTCCACTGACAAGGTGGTCAGACGACCTGGTAAAGGTCGCAGGAAGACGCTGGATGCAGGCCGCTTCCAACCGGCCAATCTGGAAGTCAATGGGGGAGGCCTATGTTCAGCAGTGGACGTCCTATGGCTGAAATGATGATGATGATGAACTTTGACATTTACTTATTCTCAGTATAATTTATACACTGTCAAAATCGCCCGTTTAAATATTTTTTATAGATTAGTGGTTGGTAGAATGAAAAATCAGCTTACTCTAGATTAAGCTGCTCTATTTATTTATTTAGACTTTAATGAACAAGCAGACTTACTGCCGTACTCAGAGACTTCACTTAACTTTAAAGGTTACTTAAGAAAAACCTGTGATACTAAAGTCGATACGAATAAAGACAAATATTGAATACGCAAAATGTTACCCAACCCTTCATTGTTGGCGTCTCTAAATGTGGCAGTTAATGCTACACATCACTGTGTTTTTCGATTAAGTAAATATACCTATTGTAGAGTTATTTTAAAAGTGTATACGTTTAATGTCAACATCAAATGAAGTCTGTAACAACCAATATGTCTGATCCATCAAGTGCCCGCTTCAGAGGTTATGACATAACCACCCTCAGACGAGCTGAGCCCTCCGTAAGTAGGCCAAGTTGTTTGAAATGACCAAGTAACACAGTTTTCTAGACTTCAGCACTATTACCTTAGAGCATCTTGATTGACAACTCAATTAAAATGGCGTAATCGGGAAAAATAGACTCTACGCTGAATCGACACTTGCAATATAAGTCAAATCATTAATCAAACATTATTTTCGTTTCTAGTTTCAGTATATTTTAAAATGTTTTAAATTTAATTTTATAAATAAGTAAAGTTTGTTAACTTGTTTGAATTTGTAATGTCTAGATATCTGTGGATACTCATCAGTTAAATCAATTAAATAATTCTCTTAACCAGGCTGAAACCGGGGTAGTTGCTAGTTCCCAATACATACCGTGTAAAGTAGTTAAAATTTTACTAGTATTTAAAGGACTTTTATGTTTTATTTTATTTTAACAAGACCAAGGTTTACAATTAAAAGTCAAAACTCATCCGTTTGTATTCAGATTTTATTGGTACTAGGCATATATTAAGCGCATTTAATATTTAATTGAACTATATTGTCATAAATACCTAAAATAGCTATTAAATTTAATCGGGATTAACAAAAAAAGTATATTTCGTTCGTTCTACTGCAGATCACAGGGGTCTCCTCGACTATGAGATGGTTTGGGCCATGGGCCTCCACGCGGGCCCAGTATAAATTGGTGTTCATGTTGAAAGCCAGTGGCTAACCTACTGCCAGATTAATCAAGGTGCCATTAGGCATCTGATTATGCTCAACGTCTTATATCAAACGAAAAAAAAAACAGCCGGGACAAACTTTGAACGTGCTTTCCGAAGTAAGGAGATGCTTGTGAGGTCACTATATGGTCAGATTGGTCACCCATCGATTAACAACCGCGGTGATGGTTGCTGAACTCTAGTAATCATACAAAAGCCTTCACATACTACGTACTTTCTTTATTAATTCTTCGATATTGCGGTACAATGGATGCAGTGGTAGACTATAATGAAATCCACTCTTAAGATTTTCTATTATCTTGGAAGCTCTATATCTCAGAAAACAGTTTTCAAAACTTTCTTACTACTTGTTATACTGATGAAGAAAATTGCGCTTAACGAACTTGTGCATTTTTAAAACGACTATCATTACTTCAAGATTAGACAAAGTTTATGTAAATTAAAATTAACCTTGTTAAATTTATCGGCCAAAGTTTTCACTGGTGAAATTTCTCATTAAAAGTGCTATTTCATTATATAACATAAATTTCATTAATGGTGGCGATTTGGTATTTGTACAGCTAATGGCAGACCTACTTTAAAAGTTAGAGGTCATTTAACCGATTTTCAACTTTAGTTTCCGAGTAAATTGATGAGATGTTAACTGTTATACAACTTACCTCATTCTTATCTAAACTAAAAGTCAGTTTGGCTCAATTTCTCTTTAGTGAGTGAAAGAGACAGCTTAAAATGTGCAGCTGTCAAATATATTCGCATCGACAGATTCAGAGACATGTAAACCTTTCGGAATTAAATCATCATCATCATTTCAGCCATAGGACGTCCACTGCTGAACATAGGCCTCCCCCATTGACTTCCAGATTGGCCGGTTGGAAGCGGCCTGCATCCAGCGTCTTCCTGCGACCTTTACCAGGTCGTCTGACCACCTTGTGAGTGGACGTCCTACGCTCGGAATTAAAATATTGCGAAAATAATAATTGGCGAAAAATATTTAAAAAGGAGTTTTTCAGTTTTCCAGTTTTAAGATGACATGACAGTCTGTTGCTTCATTCAATGTAGCAAAAGAAAGAGATTTGTGTAAGAAAGTACTGTGACTATGACTAATCCTTTTTTAATAAACAATTCTCTTTCTTAATTCCTAACCTACATAATTTATTATATTTAAAGAAATGTTCTTTAACTCACAGTGGTGAGCAGTCCTAAAATCACGTACGTATGCCACCGGTAAAACTTTTATTTTGAGAGAATGCAATTTTTGTCGCGCGATTTTTTCTCATCAGCAGCCGATATGTAGTCTCGAACCGTGGTAAGGTTATATTTTTGGGATGTGTATAAGTGCCCGAACGAGGGCCTGCCTACCTATATACTGAATAAATTAATTTTATAATATATTATCTTTTATTTATTTTTTGTGCCGAGTGACGTAAAGAATACATTTCCCCACCGCCATTAGGAGCGTGTCGTAAGAAGGGACTAATTCCTGTAGCACAAGACGGGCAGCAGCGTCTACGTGCGAATACTTATAAAAAACTGCGCTCGCCAACCCGTCTGCCAAGCATAGCGAGTATTGACAATCCCCCCCCCCCTCTTGATAAGTCATTGGGGGAGGCCTATGTTCAGCAGTGGACGTCCTATGGATGAAATGATGATGATGATGACTTTTATACCCATAACTATTATCCTGATATTAAGGTATAGTGACATATAAATTCTTAT
Organism: Anania hortulata; assembly: GCA_963576865.1. NCBI lineage: Eukaryota > Metazoa > Arthropoda > Insecta > Lepidoptera > Crambidae > Anania > Anania hortulata. The sequence continues at coordinate 17,345,177 of OY756398.1, read as the reverse complement.
CAATTTAACGAAAACAAAACAGTGTGTGTTAAGGGAATAACAAAGACATGTCCATGCGATCACATTGTAACAATAAGGCATGAATGATTGTACGAAAATTGAAATACAGGCGCAGTAGCAACCGGGTCAGATTGGGAACTTATCCATCAACCCACGTAGCCCGCTGTGAACTTTGGCTGCTGCCAGCTGGTCTTAAGACCCAGGGTTGGCAAATATTTACAAAGGGATACACAGTTTCTGTTTTGTAAGTGATTCAATTATTGATAACATAAAATAAGTTTTATTTTGTTAAAGTACGGTGTTTTAGCGTCAGGATTAGTTACAGCTTATACACGGTGGTACTGAAAGTCATGGATCATACGAAATGAGCTGACTATTGAGGTCGTTGTTCATCCAAAAAGACAAAAAGTTAAGGATTGGGACCTCAACTTTTCTAATGTCTTTTATTGTCGACGCATTCAACTCCACATCTGAAGTATTTAAAATTTACATAAGCACAAAACCTAAATATTGACAGACAAAGTTTCACATAAAATTGTAACTGGCCCACTCCACGCTTTAGCTAGAAGCTGTTAGTTTCTTTTCTTTTTTGCTGCCTGGCTGACAAGAAAATAACACTATTGACAAGTGTATAAGCGCCGGAAAAGTTCGAATCTCGAAATTGCAAACCCTACAATGACCGTTAAACCTTTCCGTTCCCAGCGAAGTGATTTTATCACGGCCGCCGTTGATTCCAATAGAAAAGGGCCCAGATGGCAGTGGGTTAGAAATTTTATTAATATGAATAGGGAAATAAAAGACAAGAAAGTTTTGACGGATCGAGATATTTTTACCGGAAAGAATTTCTAATAAAATACTTCCATTGACAATGTGGCCATTGTATTCGGGTAACAAATGAATGAATTTTGATCCAGAATCGGTGAGTAATATTATTACATGAGTGCCCAAAAAAAGAGTGTTATGATTCCAAGGTTCATGTATGTTAGTATGTTTTTGTGTGAGTTTCTATATTCCACTATAACGACTAAACTAAATAATACGATTTCTTATTAGCGCAGCTTATTTCTTATTTTTAAGTTTACTTTTTTATTATCGGCAGTTGTGTTTTTAGGATGTTGCATAAGATTGTCTGGGATTTCGTATGTGAACTGGGATTTTAAAGATTCAAAAATACGTCTCATACCTTTTCTTTATCTTTCTATGCAGGGTTACTTTTTAAGGAAGTGTGTGTTCATCAGTAACTTACTCGATCTATGTAAAGTTCTTGTCGTCATTTCTAATTATTTCTGTCTGCTGTAATGGAACTCTTGGATAATTCACGATTGGTCGATTAAATTGCACCGTAAGCACTGCACAAGGTCCTTGTTGGCGTCCGCGCACATTTCTGATCTCCGATAAATTATGACCAAGCACCTTGAAATAAATAAAAAAATATCGCGTTTTCTTTTTCTTTTTTCAGAAATTTTGAAGAAAATAGCTTAAAAAAATACGAAGATTAAAATTAATTACGATAAAATCGTTATTTATATTGTTCTCTATACCTTTTTTTTTAATTGGCACTATCTTGCAATGGAATTCTGTATAGAGTTAGACGTAAAAACAACACTAACTAGATGTTCTAAGCATCCATAGTTAGGTTCCAGAGTTGAATTGTTAGGAAACAGTCATTTAATTTGCGGTACATTTCTCAACAATCCGTGTCGTAAAACGATAATTACAAGAAGAGGGCTCTTAAATAAAAACAGTGGCGATGACAAGACGAGGGGAAAAGTGCGGTCATTAAAATAATGGCCGCCGTCATTATCTTCTGTGATTAAACTGTATAATAAATACTCTTAGGTTTTGAGAATAAGGATTTTGTATTTTTCTTTATTTTGTTTTTCAGTTTTTTTTATAGCACCTATCTGCTTAGCATCTCCGTAATATAAGCCAAACTGATAGACCGGTTTCAATGTCATCCTAATTCAGTCCTCTGCTGAAAGTAAGCGGGGTTAAGAGAGTCAACTGCTGAAGGAAGGCTTACATTTTTAACAAACTACCACAGTCCATTGCTGAAATGCCTATATATAAATTTCAATCGCATGTCAAGATGATTTTAATGAAAAAGGTTATTACACTGTAAATAACTATTCAAATGATAAAAATGTATGGAATTAAATCTGCCATCCTCGCACATACATGCTATCTTGTAATGTAAACACACTATTTAAAAAGAGGCTGACAAATAGTGACCCGAGTTTTTTGCGCTGCTTCTTCTCGGCGCTTTGTCCGAATTATCCCAAAGCAGTGTGAAACATAATTGAGACGTGTAAAAGAGCTTAATTTAGGCCTATTTAAAGAAATAAATTTTATCTTAAAAGATTACGTGCTTTAATAAAACACTATAATTATTATACAATATGTATTTATTGATTTTGTGGTAGTTTTATAATATTGTGTTATTTAATAATGAAGTCCGGAACCAAATATTAAACAAAACAGTTTCCTATACATCAACGCAAATGATGTTTGTAGCTGGATATAAAGCAAAGGGTAGTAATTAAATTAATTATGGGGTGTGTGTAAGCCATTCTGCCTTCGCGTGTGTTCGAATCAAATATTTGAATACCGCCTATAATGGCAGGGTGCAAAATTATGGTAGAAGCTAGTCAATATACTAAGTTTACTGCCAAATAGGTATGCAAAATCTTTTAAGAGCTAATTCTGGTGCTCAACAACATCAACCATTTCCATGGGACAACTTTGCATTTTATTTTTTATTTATACTTTATTTATACTTTGTATGTTTGGTACTAAAATTGGCAGACTTATTCACACGGCCTCGTAATTAAGAACCTTGTTTTACGACGTAATACAGCCAGTTTCGAGACAATTTTAAATGATTTCTGAACTGACCCGACCTGGAACCTTCTTAATCAGTTTTATTAACACTGATATTACAAAGCAAATGTGTGTAACAGTTTAATAACTCATTCGGGAAAGATAAACGTGACGTCACGTAAGCCGAGTGATAATATGATGACGAAGCTAAACTCATCGAGAACTTACTGCGAGAGAACTCGATTGGTAGTCACTTCCGAGAAATCGTTCGAGTTTGAATTTTACAAATGAAACAATATGAAATATGTTACATGGTTAAATGGCTCAGCTACGCTCCGTGACATTTTGTGGAGGAGTTGGGCTTTGGATTTCAAGAGGCCAATGATGAAGTTGATCATTATGTAAAATGTGGTCTAAAATTAAAGTATTTAGTAAACTAAAAGGATTCGTAAACCTTTTATTAACTTAATACTTATGTCAAATCAGAAAAACACGACACTTTACTCAAGTGTGTAGATATTTATGTCACCTTGATACCTTTACCCGTACCTGAAAAAGGGTCTTAATAGACGGACAGACAGCCAGACAGTTAGATGAAGACGAATGGACAACAAAGTGATGCTATGATATAGTTAGTTTTTTCCTTTTGAGGTACCGAATCTAAAAAATACAAAATTAATTATGAGCTTAATTTTCATTTTTTGGATATTGGATTGGATTGTTTAAGGGTACATTAACTGAGTTTCTTCACATAATGTATTTAAAGTTGATTCTATAGTAGATCTAACTTTCGTGGCTCGACTCTGATATTTTGGACGGGGTTTACATTATCATCAACACTGCTGAACATAGGTCGCTTCCAACCGGAAAATCTGGAAGGCCCAACGACTTCCAGATTGGCCGGTTGGAAGCGGCCTACATCCAGTGGCTTTCTGAAACCTATACTAGGTCGTCTATCCACCTTGTGGGTGAAGTCCTACGCTGCGCTTGCCAGTACAGGGCCTCCATTCTAAAACTGCCCCATAGGCCGTTATTTTTACGTGCTATGTGCCCCGCCCACTTTCATTTTAGCTTGCTAATCCGTCGGACTATGTCAATTAATTTATTCGTTTACGGATCTCCTCATTTCTGATTTGATCTCGCAAAGAAACACCGAGCATAGCCCTTTCTATAGCATGCTGTATTTTAAACGTTTAATAAAAGCTTAGACGGGATTATGTCGGACTTTAGGCGCTTCCAATGATTGGCAACACATGTCAGTGGGACGTGAAAATGGTCATTGTGCAATACTTAGTTGCAAAAATACACAAACACCATTTTCAGATAGAATTATTAAGACAATTCCTTTCACATAATGTTTTTTGTATGCCGACGTGCTTGGCTTTCCAGTATGAAGCAATTGCGTACTTTATACTAGGTCTGTGTTCGTATTAGTTAGGCGTTTGTTTTAATAAAGTGCGTGCGTGTGAAGAATTTTGAGGGCTCAATATGTTAGGTTCACACGAACTTTTGAGCTTTATTTGGAATGATTTACGTCGTTTATTTATATTACATATTATGTATGATATAAACTTTTGACGGTCGTGAAAATGAGTATAATACATCATAACTGTGATGTTTAAAGTTTAATATTTAGTAAAATAATTGAAGACGTGACGTGATTGAGAGATGTCTACTGGTTCGTCTTCAGAACTATATAGCCAGGCCATCCTAGGTTTGAATCCTGAAAGGTGCAAGTGTTTCCGTGATGAGCACAAGCATTTTTGTAAAGAATGTTATTTTAATGCATTTAAGTATCTTACGTTATCTGGTCGCCATTGTACAAGATTTGCTTAGTTGGAGCTAAACATTTAGACTGATTGTTGAAAGAATCTATATTTTTTTTACATCATAGGTAGACACATAGATTATATGACCTTGCGGAAGACAGTTTAAACGTACATACTTCTTTAAAACATTAAAATTAGGGAAAGGGAATGGAGGTTGCGAACAGATGTTAATGTTTTATTTTATTTTTTAAACTCGATAGATTGACAACTCCACTTATGGTCATGAGTTTTATAGCCACTTATTCAAATACATACGTGATAAATCACACGAGAAAACAATGGTAGTGGTATTCACGGATCATGATGTTAATCCTGGTAGAAATAGACTGGTTTCATTGAGTCTTTCAGAAAAATTATATATATCTAAATTGATGGATTTCCTCGTAGAGATCAATGAACTATGGTATTACGATATTTTGGCAAGATTCGAAGATTTTGGCTTAAGTTAAGTTTTCTTTGTGTGTGGAGTTTATGTGGAGTTTTCATTATATAACGATTCATGTATCCCTCATATTATTTAAGTCACTTTCAAACGTTTAAACTGTATTTAAGATTCCGAAACAGAGGTATGTACGCTCTAGGATTCGAACTCAATCGAATCTCGAATTCCCAGCTCGCTGGACCGACGATTTTAGAAAAATGGCTAGCAGTGGGTGGATGAAAAAAGCGGAAGATCATGCTCTTTGGCAGTCCTTGGGGGGTCCTTACGTCCAGCAGTGGACTGCAATAGGCTGATATGATGATGATGATGATGATAATGAACGATGGAATTGACACAAGACTCCTATTACTGGTACTGGGCTAGATCACCGCTCTACAATGAACGTGCAAATGAATCTTAATGATGACAAATACAGTTCTTAACCATATTTTGCGCAACAAAATACTCTAAATAGGTCCTCTTCTTGACCTATTTTCTTCTTTTGGATGACGAATGCATAAAGATCCACTGAACAAAAGCATCAACATTTTAATTCTCCCTTAAAAAGCCTTTATGAAGTAATACTTAAGCCTGTAGTGATGCTCTTTGTACCTTTGTCCGGAATCTCAGTTCCGTGCACGGCTGTGCAGTCGGACGGATAAGCCTTTCAAAGACTTCTTAAGGGGAAACGGCAGCATTGTACAGATACACATTAATGTAAGAATGGGGGTTTTCTAATAAGGACTATTCAAAATCCAGAAAGATAACTTTTATCCGACTTTTATTTTCTTTAAGTAAACTAGCATCTTACTAATCCTATTTTTCATAATATAAAAGATAAAAAGGAAGGGGAGAGGAAATATTCTAATATAAAAGTTAACTAGCCATAGAAAATCGACTCATAGTTTTTTTTTTACATTAAAACGAAATGTCTTGTCCAAAACTAGCCTGAGTTTGTACTATGGCGATAGTAAACCCAAGGATAAGATTTTTGTAGGATCTAGGATGCAATAAGAATCTTACAAAAACTTAACCATTTGACGATTATTTGTTAAAAGGTGTGACATAGCCTTAAGTCGTAAAACTGCCTCGCCTTAGCTTTATCTTATAGATAGGTAGGTAGTGGTTGGACACTCAGAAACTAATGTTTTTGTTACGATTTTATTTCATAAGCTTCACTTGTTTACAAGTTTTTAATCAAATTTGAAGAGTTAATAATGTAGTTTGACTTCTAATTTTCTTTGAAACATTCTAAACATGTGAAGTCAGGATGACACTACAGTAATTTGATACCAACAAGCTGAACGAGCCCCCAGCTCGATGGACCGACGACCTGAGGAAAATGGCTGGCGATGGCTGAATGAAAAAAGCGGAAGATCGTGTTTTTGGCGCTCTTTGGGGAAGGCTTACATCTAGTAGTGGACTGCAATAGGTTAACATGAGGATAGTGATGAACTGATCTGATGAAGGAGCCAGGATATGAAACTTCTTAATAGCTAATATAAAATACCTTTAAGCTTATAAAGGTTTATTCTAGTGTTGCGGCTCGTTAGGTCAATATCGATTGTCTATCGATAGCCTATCGATAGTTGAAGGATTAACGATACTATCGATAGTCTATCGATTCTATCGATAGTCTATCGATTCTATCGATAGTATCGATAGGTCATTAGTTGGCAGCGATCGAAACTATCGATACTATCGATAGTATTGCTCTTCAATATCGAGAAGACTATCGATAGTATCGATACTATCGATAGAATCGATAGACCAACTATAGTATCGTTAATCCTTCAACTATTGATACATTGCCCGATAGCATTGTAGTAAAAGGGATCTCGATACTATCGAAATTCTCTATAGTATCGATACTATCGATTGTCCTATCGATCGTATAGATGAATTTAGCGTTCAACTATCGATTGCAAAACTATCGATTTTGCGGCAACACTAGTTTATTCAATGCATTTTATTGAGTCCCTTATCATTTAGAATTGTGTTTTATAGTTTTAAAACTGTAATATCGAAATTATTTTAACAAATTTTATGAGAAGACATTTTAGGTTAGGGTTTGTTTACCTTTGTTATTGTCTAATAATAATCACGATAAGAAATAGCCGGTCAGCTTTTATGCTCTGTAATGGGAAAACTGGCCTTAGTTGAGATTTTGATGTTAGTTTCATAGTAACTTGTTAAATTTGAGCAGTAGAAACACCCCTTGGAATTAACGAGTGTTTAACGGAAAATATAGGACCTTATACAGGTTGTTGTTTTATACAGGGTGTAACGAAAAGGTGAAATAAAACTTTAAGGGGTTATTCTACGGCTAAATTACATCAACTTTTTCTATGGGACCAACATCAAAATCTCAAAAATATAGTAGCCAAATTTAAAAAGGGTGAATATGTTCATCAATATAAACTTCTACTATGAGTACAACATCGAAATCATGAAAATATTTGTACTGCTTCATACAATATCATCGAGGTAGAATCCATAGAAAAATATGTTCCTATTAATGAACTAATTTGGCTCCTTAAATTTGGCTACTGTTGAAAACAAATACTCAATATAATAATACTCAGTCATTTATTTCTTCCATGATGAACTTAGACAAAAACTAAAGGACACAGGCCCTGTAGAGCAGGGTAATCAGGAGAGGGGAGAAAAATTATAAATCTAGCTAAGACTATCAAAGTTATAAATGCCTACTCAAGCAATATTAATAGCCATTACACTGATCACTGACCGAGCGATATGAATCATCCACTCCAGTTGGATCCGCTTCGCATCGTACATCATCGTTAAGGTCTTGCTGACTCATGCGGCGGATACAGAGCAAATTAACACTTTCCTATCTCGGTTGCGGGAAACACGGTGAAGTTTGGACTGGTAAGTGCGGGCTGGGTGAGAAGGCCTATGAGCATACCATAATATTGGACAACATCACATACATTCGCTCTGATCCTAAGGTAAGAAGTTAGAGCACTTGTGTTATAGAAATCAGAAACAACGACGGTACTACAACTCTCAGACCCGAAACAACATAATAAATATCGTTTTCTACATTGACACAACTGAGAATCGAACCCGGAAACTCAAAGATGGCGAAGCCAGTCCGGCATACCCGCTCCTCGGATTCGGAGGTCATCAAAATATGAGGTAAGATGCAAGTTAAACAAAGCACATTATCTTAGGCCAAATGGAAGGCAGACGTGCTCAGGTTGTAACCTACGAGATGGTCAAATGTAGTGAGGAAGACGTTAGGTAGAATCAAGCATTGCGACCATATTTAAATATGGTCGCGATCCTCTTCAGTGTTCTTTCATTTCAGTACCGATTAAGAGGAAGATGGTGGTTTTAAAAAACCTGAAATAAATTACATTCGTAGTCTACCTTTTTAAATTCTTAGTCTAATTTTCAACAAGACGTTACTTCACTTAAAAGATAGATGCGTATTTGTTTTACAATACTCATTAAAATAAATAAGATGCTAGATTTTGAGAAATAACCAATAAACATTTATTTTATTAGATCGTCATCATCATTATTTCAGCCATAGGACGTCCACTGCTGAACATAGGCCCAGTGACTTCCAGATTGGCCGGTTGGAAGCGGCCGGCTTCCTGCAACCTTAACCAAGTCGTTCGTCCACCTACAACGTCCACACGTCCTACTCTGCGCTTGCCGGTACGTGGCCTCCATTCCAGAACCTTTCTGCCCCATCGGCCGTCAGTTCTACGTGCTATGTGCTCCGCCCACTGCCTGGTTTTATTAGATATTTATTGATATTCAGTTCGCAAAAGCATGTCTTTGGAAAATAGCAGTCAATTCTCGTTGACATAGCATTTTGACGACCCCGCTGTAGTCTCAATAGCGTGGCACGGTGCCAGAATAGAATATATTGGTTGAATTCCTAGTCAGACCAATTTGGGAAGAAGACGTAATTGGTTTGGTGTTGTAAAGCACATAACTAATTGTGTTCTTGTAATACCATTAATATTAGTTTGATATTTGACGACCGTCTGGTGTAGTGGTTCAGACAAGACTAATCAAAGCCCATACACGAAGGCTTTATTTATAAATATATAAACGTTTATTTGACACACACGTAAAAAATTACACAACAACAAAACAATTAAGGGCATCTGGTGTGTCAAAAAGTCCTTACTAGTAGAAGTAGTAGGCTCAGCATTTGTCGTGACAGTCACGGACTTATCACGACGCTGATTTTCGGTGGGAACCTCCGACGCTGGGACGTGCAGCGAATAACGCAGCAGCATTTTACTAGTTTACTAGTAGCCATTACGGCTAGGGCTTTACTAGTAGCCATTAAAAAGTTCCACTATACACTTCCTGGTTTCTTAAATAGATCATCACAATGGTCATCACCAATTATGTAGTATCAAACTAAGCAAAGCTTGTACTAAAAGTTGACTTGACTTGGATACAAACGCTTGTGCTCATCACGCTAAAACATTTTCCCCTTGCGGGAATCGAACCCGCAACCGCCTGTATTTGTCCGGATTTGTAGTTCGGAGCGAGAACTACTACACTAGACGGTCGCCGTTAAAAACTACTTCCAAGATTTGATTAGATAGATACTAATGAAAAAAGTGTGTTACTAAGGGACAATTTTAATTATATTTGCAATATGGACAAAATGGCGCTATTTTCCTAAGTGGGTATCTAAGGAAAATAATCATATTTTACAACAATAAACTCCATGTTTCAGTAATAATGAACATAGGCTGTAAAGAGCTTCGACATCAATTACCCTGTTTAATTGGCAATTACGGGACAAAACCATTGAGCGAGCGAACAAGCAATATTTAGCTCCGCACATAAACACCAAATTGGCGTGTAAGTCATAGCCCAAAAAAATAAGCTAAGACAAAAACAGGCACTGCCGTGTCCGGGGGGACGTCTAGTCCCCAAAGTCAAGCAAAAATACGGTCACAACCGTATCATCTTTTTCTGGAATGTTATATTTCACGATAAAAGAAAAAGACTAAACAAGACAAGCAGGTTCCTTCCTAACTTATAATTTTATGACGACCGACCGGTCGCTACACCGGTTCGCGCTCCGGATTAAAAAGCTAGCGGTTGCAGGTTTCAATCCCGCAAGGGGCAAGTTTGTGTGATGATCACGCGCATTTGTACAAAGTCATGGATGTTTATAAAAGTATTTAAGTATGTTTATCCGTTATCTAGTCGTTATAGTAAAAGCTTTGCTTAGTAGCTAGCTAATTGGTGTGATTGTGGGAACAATTTATTTATTTATTAATTTTATAGTTTTTGGGTTTCACAACGAAAGTAATAAAAACCGGGCAAAGAGTCGGCCTTGCGCTAAGATACTTGGACTGAATAGAACTCGAATCTTTAAGCGATTACAATTGGCGAACTAAATGCTATACAGCATAACCCGGTAACTTTGAGGTGTTCCATATAGTATCTGACAAATATATAAAAAAAATTGTAGGATTGTTGGATGAAAGGATAAAATATTTTATGTTAGTAGGCTGTATTATTTAAGCTGTGTCTAACTGTTGTGTCAGTAACAGCTCAATGAAAGAGTTGGGCCGATTTTTCTGCGGCTTCGACACAGCTGACTATGAAAGCAATTCCACAGCAAAATGAAACTTCGTAAACATAGAGCTTATAACATAGATATATTAATAACTTATATTAACTAGTTTGTAATGTTAAGCATTAGCATCTTTGTGATAAGAGGCACAGAAAATAAAATTTACTAGAGGCGTCGTCCAAAACAGTACAAATTTTGTTTCCTAAATTGATGAAAGCCGGGAATCAATCCGAGACTTTTTGCGTTTAAGGCAAATTACCACACTTAATAGGCAGATTGTATCGTCAACAAAATTATTGTGTAATGATCATGGTATGACTATGTACCTTTTACACGTATATTTTCGAAATCAATGCAATAAAGTTTAAATAAAAACCAAACAGAAAAATTTAAGCCAATATAACTTTAAAAATAACATATCTGTTTGTAAAATAAAGTAAAAATCGAGCTCACCTTGCCAAAAGAGATTACTGACATAATATTTAAGCTTAAAACAGCGTGTTTGCCGCCAAACAAAGCAAAACTCAACTTCACTATTCATATTTTAGGCGGACATTTTTGTCAAAATGAAAAATTCAGTTTAAACCGGTAAAAACTGGTAAAACTGGTTATCGGCCGGTCGCAGCCGCGCGTTTTACAGCTGGCTAGATGTGATTTGTTCTCGCCGTTTCTCATTTTTGACCTTTTACTTCTGAAAAAATTGTTCGAAAACTTACCGAAGTTTTATAATGGGACATTTTTGGTGATATTTTATTCTTTTAATAAAATCGATCGTTATATTTTATTCGTAGTCGATTTGTAAAAAAGATTAGTGACAAAACAACCATATAGCATTTCCATTCTGCTCTTTGACCATTGCTTGATAGGAAAGATAATCATCATCATGTCAGCCATAGGACGTCCACTGCTAAACCAAGGCCTCCCCCAGTGACTTATCATCGGGATTGCCAATACTCGCCACGCTTGGCAGCGGGTTGGAGAGCGCAGTTTTTATAAGATTTCGAACGTAGACGCTACTGCCCGTCCCGTGCTACAGGAATTAGTCGCCTCTTACGACACGTCTCCTGTTGACGGTGGGGAAGTGTATTCTTGATGGCCGTCCCAACACGGCACGGCACGCAAGAAAGATACTACTTATCATAAACCCAACAAGGGATTGTTGGGTGAATTTAACTGCTGCTCATATGCCAGTATTAAGTTGTAAAAGAAGGTCATAATATAAATAATTAATTTTCTAGACACGAGAAATGTGATTCCCAATTTTATTAGTAAAGAATTTTGGAATAAGTTGACAATATGATTGTTAGGACAGCCACTGTTTTTTGTTGCCTCCGTAATATTTTATTATTGGCAAAAATTAACAAAATGTATAACGTTTTAAATAGTCATAGGAAAAGAACACGGGTTCGATTCCCACTAAAAGCTGTCGAAATTTTTATAATAATATTATTTTAAACTTTGTAATCGAAAAATTGTTTGAAATGAAGACAGTCGCCACCGGGCGGGCGGTAGGCGAGAAAAGATTCTTGTTTAAAATCAGCTACTCTCACAATGATTAAACAGATAAAAATATCACAAGTAAATATAATTAAAGTTGTTCATAAATTAAAGTTAAGCTGTATTCGCGATAAATCAAAAGTTAAATGAACCGACTTGTAAAGTTTTAATTAATAGGGAGAGGCGGAGGCGAGAATTGCTAAATGCCTACTCTGTTGGTACATCATAAACACTTTTAAAACATTGTCTAAGCTACTAAAGATAGAAACTTGTAATTTAGGTTTACAGAGACAAGAAATATCGACAAAGTAGACATTAGTCATATTCCGAAATCGTAAGAGTGCACAAAAATATTTATTATACACTAGACTAAGAAGTGAACATTGCGCTAACAAAGTCGATAGTTTTGTAATCATACAGTTTATAATACCTGAGACTCAACTTACTAAATAAATTACACAGAGAAACACCTGAACAGACACAAATACTTTTAACGGATGTACATGAGCACAAACACCATGTATTATTTCATTTATTATCATCCCAGTGCTGGGCATGTCTCCTCCCTAAACTGTTTCACCAATCTCTATCCATAGCCAATGACTCCCAAATCATGATATGGTGATGATGATGATGATGAATCATACCCTTATATGGTGTGAAATAACACAAACTTTTATGAGTAAGGCGTATTTTTGATGTATCTAAACAAATAACTCTTAACAGGAAAGAGGCCGTCCTAGAAAATTTTCGTATTTTCGTACATTTTGTTCTCTGATTGTAAAGACGTGAATGATAATTGAAACAAAAGAACACGTGATTTTAAAAGATAAGTTCTTATTCTTGCTTGCAGAGCGAATGTATTTTTCATATTATTTCAAAAATAAAGGTAAATCACCAAAAAAACTACCCTTATTTCAGAAAAATGACGTTCGAGTTACGTTTGAACATCGGTTTACAAGAGACTATAAGTTATCCTGACAATTCATTAACATTTGATTGAATATGTGGTCTACTTGCACATAGGTTGAATAGGTTTTTTTACTTTCTTAGAAATATAGCAGAAAAAAAAATCTGAAATAATACAACATTTTAAAAATTGCTATTTAACTATAATTTATCTTTCTATCCTTTTGAACAACTATTATAGGATTTAAACACTACACAATAATCTTTAGGTAAACTTTTTAAGTAATAAAATTTTTATTTTATGTAAAAAACAACAAAAAAAAAGTAGTAAACCTAAGTCATAATTAACTATAAAATCAAGCGCGCAAAATCTATCGTTTTTCAAACCTAGGTAGGACGTCCACTACCTATTAAATTATCAATATTATCTTGTAAAAGATCAACATTTTTGACGCTTTATCCCGCATCATAGATGCACACAAGCATAGAACTGTATTTCAATTTTGCACTGCAAAAAGGTGCACGGCCTCTTAACCCGTGATACTATAGCGTTCATACATACTTTAAAAAAAATCATTTTTAAATAAATTTTTATCTATTAATGATGTAGATAAACTGGCTGAAGGGAAAGTCCTCTGTTATTTTAAAAGTATATAACTTATAAGGTGAATCAGGTATATAGGATGAAATGAACGCGACGGCCGGTAATGAAGCGGAGGTCGGTGTCGATACGTCTGTCGGGTTTCGCGAGCGGACCGATGTATCGAGTTCAGGAAATCGAGTTTATTGGATTAACGCGAGCTTGTCCTATGGTTATGTCTTTCAAAGGTATAGTGCCAACAGCGCTTGCAGTATTACTCAATAATTCTCATTTATTCAGTATATAAGCCCACTTCGGGCACTAAACGTCCCAAAATATAGCTTCGCCCTACCACCGCTTCGGGACTACATATTGGCTGGTGATGAGAAGAAACGGCGCAGCAGTACAAATGATTTTTTTTCTTAACTGGTCAATAACATACCTCATACAGCAGTCCGACAAATGTACTTATAAAGACCAACGGCGGGAGACCTAAGTTCCAATTCCCGTAATTTAACAGACAGCAGTCGCAATCCAGTGTCGATCCGCTCCCAGTAACATTACTATCTAATCGTAAACCCAAAAAATGCAGTTACCTATGTCTCGTAATGCGACTGAAAATGAAAAAAACCAAATTTTTTTTCTTCTATTTTCAGTCGTATTGGGATAGTTTTGGTAATTTTACGTCAAATTAAAAGTTAACGAGGATATCGTCAATATGTAATGTTACTGGGACCAGCCCCTCTAGCATCAGCACGAAAACACGATATGATATGATATAATATAGCGATATATCGACACCAACTGTAAATATGACAGATATAGCCGCCATTTTGAATTTTCAGCGAAACAGCGATCAAATTATGTGACTTCACTGGCACGGCGATTCAATATAGTGGCTTTATCTATCATATTTTTACAGTTGGTGTCGATATATCGCTATATCATATCATATCGTGTTTTGGTGCTCATGTTAGGCTGGCTGATCGATACTGGATTGCAGAACATAAGTACACTGCTAAAGTGTGCCTAAACATACAATTGATCTAATACAAGTAAACCTAATAAAAGCATGTTAAAAATACAAGACTAATTCAAAATCAGACACCTAACTTGCGCAATTAAGTGGCATTCTCACCGAAAAGCCCAAGTCATGGTAAATTGTGAATTCGAACTATTCATTGGATTGGTCCGGAAATATTTTATTTCCGAAGCCTGAGCGGCTAATCGATTCTGCTGCTGGCAAAATTAATTTCCGTCAAGAGAAATATTAAGCCGGTTTCTGAACGACTTGCAAATTTTTATAAGAGTTTTCATCTAATTTTTATTTCGTTCAATTTTTGTAGGCAGCCGAGCGGCCAGTATTTTTAGCGACTCAGCAACGTGATTTTGAGTAAGGTAGGTTGAAATATTGTTGTTGTCAGATTTGTTGGTTGGCGGTCTCAACTTTTGTAAAATTAATTTGTTCCATAGACAATTTTGCATTTATTTCGAACAAGGTATCGCGAAAAACTAAATAAAATACCTACGTAATTTCACGGTTGGGATAACTGACAATTATTTTGTCAGTCGCTCTACTTCAATTGTTATTTGACAACTGTCCGTCCGGTGTAGTGGTTCGCGTTCCGGACTACAAATAACTGTTGCGGGTTCGAATCCCGCAAGGTGCAAATATTTGTGTGATGAGCACGAGCGATTGTACCTAAGCCATGGATGTTTATGAAAGTATTTAAGTATTTTTATCCGTTATCTAGTCGCCATAGTACAAGCGTTGCTTTGTTTGGGGCTAGATAATTGCTGGGGGTGTGATTGTGAAAACAATTTATCTTTGACAACTTGTAATTTTCTGTATTTTTGGCAAATAAACCCTGGAACTTGAACTTGAAGTATTTATTTATTGTAAAAAAAACGACTACATACCTTTTCGGAAAATCAATGCTGAATGAATATGTTCTCGGGACTTGCTGTTTTACTAAACGTACCTTGAATGTTTTAAATATAGTGTAAAAGTAAACAAAGGCCAAGTTTCCACATCAGCTAGCGGTTCGGAACGCTACTCTTAAAAACATTTGTCACGGTGCCGTGTTTCGCATTCTTATCAAGGCGGGGGTGACCTAATTTTTGTCCCCACTCCTATGGCCCTTCTTTGTACAATTTCTTTGAATGTTAGTATAAGAACGAAATTGGGATGTGTTCATTCATGAAGCTTTAAAAATCAATTCAAAGTTTTATTTAATTTGTTTTAAAATTTTAATGCTTATTAGAGCATTATGTTAGTGAGTTTAGAGTTATAAATCCCTTTATAGTTATAAATTAATAGCAAATAGTATGATCTCATTGAGGTGTAAAAATTTGATCCTTTATATCCAAATGCACATTAGTAAAGTGACCAAAGATCGATTGATGTTTTATTTGTATATTAGAATGGTGTTAAATAATGCAAATGTTGCAATTTAGCTGTCAAAAAATGCAGAGTGTAAAAAGAAAATCCGTTTATGATAAATGAATAAACCTTCAAGTGTGAGTCACGTTATAGATAGAAAACTAAACCCCAAAAACTACGCTGGTGAAGGTAAACAAAGGCCAAGTTTCCATATCAGCCAGCGGTTCGGAAAGCTACTCTAAAAACATTTGTCACGGTGCCGGGTTTCGCATTCTTATCAAAGACCCACGAATCCTTGTTTTTAATCCAGATGACATCACCATGACCCCATATCTTTCAGAAACATCCTTCAATATGCCGATCCGAAACGAATGGCTTCATCCCCCGCGTAAACAAAACGAAGCAATATCCTCGCGAATGGGCCGATATATCTGCGTCGACGCGATAAGATTGGAAAGAACCTAAGAAAAAGCTTCTTTAAGGGCTCACTGACGTTTAAATTAAATCGCTTGAAAGGAATTTTTGGTGTATGTGCCTAAATGATCAATTCTTTGATATGAAGCTAACGCTCGTTTGATTAGGATTGAGTGAGACTACGGTAGCATTTCAGTTGTGTTCAGTTGTGTTTTAGCAATGTGCTGCATTTGTTTTATAATTTGGGACAGAGTATAGGTCAGTACATTATATTATTATAACGTAAGGTTGTTAGATAAATCTTTATTGCACACCTGTGCACACCATATGAAGGAAATTACACATGTTTTTTTTCTAGATTGTCATCATCATTATCATTTCAGCTATAAGACGTCCACTGCTGAACATAGGCCTCCTCCAACGACCTTTCATCGGGAGGGGGGGGGGGGGATTGCCAATACTCGCCACGCTTGGCAGGCGGGTTGGTTTTACTAGATACTAGGTATCAATTATAACAATGCAAGGAAATTAAGCCATTTGTTCTTTTGGTAATACCTTATTTTATAAAAGTAATTGTTTTATTCGTCCGTACATAAAAGTAAGTTTAAAGCGCAATAACTGAATCAGATCTTTGACAAATTATGAAAAACTTAAGTACATTTGTAAAATTAATGAAATAAGTTTTTTTGTATAAAGCATTGTATAGATAGGATGGTACCAATATTTAAGCTTAGCATACTTTGTTTTTGTTGTTTGGGTCAGACATGCAAATATTTTATCTAATTAAAAAAGATAGGTTATATTATTAGTCTTAGATGAACAGTATTTAAATGTTCAAATTAAAAATACGAAAAATGGGGCATAAGAGTTTATCAGGGTATATTACATACAATCAAACAATCACACAAATTGTGATATACTATGGATATATATAGATTTTCCGGTGCTTTCATAATAACTTTAATAAATGGTGGACGGTGCCACGGGTAAACGCTAGTTTTAGTAATAAAAAAAATGTCGCAGTATTATCTAACGCTAATAAACTAACGAAGACCGCTGCGCCCAAAAAGGGCGTGCAGAATCGATACCTTCTGTAGGTAATCAGTTAGTTGCGTCACCTGTAAATTGATGAGCAAGCCTCCAGTATAGACGATGATACTATAGGAAGAAAAGTTAACTAGATTTAGTAATGTCTTCTCCATACAAAGGATCAGTTTCTATATTTCCACTTTGTTTTTTGCACTCACAATAACGCCAGTTTATTATTTCAAGGAAAATAATTTTACAAGAAAAATTTTTGGTGGGATTAGAACCCGCGACCTTTCACTATCCGGGCGACTGCTCTTCCAACTGAGCTACGGAGGACATAGTAATATTGGCGAATTTCTTCAAGTGTTTTGTAGCTGTTAGTAAGCCAGCATTGTTTCATCAATGTCTTGGATTTTATACCCACAAACATCCGAAAGAAATATTATTGCAAATATTTTACAATCAGTTAAGATGAAACAGCTTACATAATCAATTTAAACTTTTTGATTTTTTGCGTTCACAATAATGCTAGTTTATTATTTCTAGGAAAATAATTTCTATATTTACACAACAAACAACCTTACTCACAATTATTCATTGCTGTACTAATGAATGAAGCTTTTCCACTCAAATGTACACAGTAAAATACCCGAAATTACTCATTACATTTTAATTTATTTTACCATTATTTGTATTAATAATTCAAGATGGACATAAGGTACATTAGATTCCGAATAAATCACATTTGTCGAGAGATGTGACATATTACCCGTACAATTGATGCCGATGTTCAGTTGTCAAAAAATGATTTAAGTAAAAAGTTCCAAATTAGTTCAGTACAGGATTAAGATATTTAAGACCCGAATTTGACTCGGGCCAAGCCGGGGTTTGAACCAGTAATTAATAAAGAGGTACTTAAAGTTTATAAGTTTGTATGTAGGAGTAAATCTTTGGAACTACTAGTTCGATGTAAATAATTAATTAACCAATGTTTAGAATGGACTTTCAGGATGGACACAGGATGGACACAGGCTGTACATAATTGCGTATAGATAACCAGCGGTCGCTAAGGGAAGAGGGATCGCTATTTCACTTTAAAGGGGTGATTCTAATATCTTTTATTAAAACATTTGACTTTTTTAAAACATTTTGTATTTAACCCAAAGTATATAAAAATGAGAACGATGGAAGAGCAGTGGTCTAAGGTCTTTAAATAAAGACCTACAGGACTCATCAGGAGAGATTCCACTTACTGGACTTTCAGTACCCACATACCACATACTCAGCCCAGGGAAACAAGTAACAACGAAAATTTCATTGTTCTTTTTTCAACAACCAAACATACATAAAAAAAAAAAACCGACTTCAAAAAACTAAAACGCTAAAAATAATCTTAACACTTAAGTACCTAATCAGTTACTTTTGGAGTCGGTGCAAACGAAAACATTGGTCTCTCATTGACTGGCACCGACTCCAAAAGTAACTGATTAGGTACTTAAGTGTTAAGATTATTTTTAGCGTTTTAGTTTTTTGAAGTCGGTTTTTATTTTTTTATGTATGTTTGGTTGTTGAAAAAAGAACAATGAAATTTTCGTTGTTACTTGTTTAGGATTTATCACTAAAATGGATGAAATAAGTTATTTCATCCATTTTAGTGATAAATCCTAATCAAAACAAATCTTACGAGTGCAAACATAATTTAACTGCTGAACACCGATTTCATTTCCTATTTTTCCACCCTTAGGGGTGAAATTTTTTCCAAAAATGTTTTATTATAGTATCTTTCAAGTATAAGCTATTCATTAAAAAAAAAATCATCAAAATCGGTCCACATTTAGCAGAGATATAGGTAAGACAGATACTAAAATCAGTTGGCGTGGTACGGAGTTTATGCAATGTTTGATGATTTTCTTATAGATCCCATCATCAGAATTTAACCAAATTTATATGGGACCATTCTGAAAGTATTACCTTTCAAACAAAAAAATAATTATCGAAATCGGTCAACGCAGCAACGAATGATCGCTGAACATACATAAAAAAAAAAAAAAAGATACCGACGAATTGAGAACCTCCTCCTTTTTTGAAGTCGGTTGATAAAGTTATATGTGACTTTATCCTATATTTTTCTTTACTGTGGCACCAATAGCATCATAAACACAGTCATTGAAACTAAATACATTAAAAACAGCGTGCACTCGGCTCAATGGCTCGTGTAATATTAATAATTGCGTCCAGGCTCGTGGCTTCGGTAACCGCAGAGTGAAAGCACGCGTCATTATAACGAACTAGATCAGTGTTTTCCACATTGTTTAAATGTTGTTTAAAATCCTTTACATCCCATTAAAACATACATTAGTAAAGTTACATGTGACTCTAATTATTCTACTCCATTTATCTTGACTGTGGCACCTTTGTCAGTCTCGCCACAGAAACTAAATGCATTAAAAATGACATACACTCGGCTCAACGGCTCGTATAATATGTAATAGTTGCGTCAAGGATCGTGGCTTCGGCGACCGCAGGGTGACGGCACGCGTCATTATAACGAACTAGTGCAGCGTTTCCCACATGGTGGATTGCGTTCGTGACCTAGAGCTGTGTTATGATAGTATAATACCGGGTTGCAGAACTGTCCTTGTCGTTAATTATTACTAACAAACAATCGCATCAATAATCTAGCCCCAAGCTAATCAAAGCTACTATATAATGTCCAACCACATAAAAACTTACATTTTATAAACATCCATGGCTCGTTAAATTGCCTGTGCTCGTCACACAAATATTATAACCTTGTGCGTGATTTAAACCTACAACTAAAAATATCCCCTAAATAAAACACGCGTAATTACAACAAAGGTATACACTTGACTATTTCTGTTAAAACCAAGGGTTTGGGTCGTCGATCTATTTTTTTTTTATTGTTCCAATGATTTTTTAAGAAACATTAATAATTTATTAAAACTATTGACAAGTGCATCAATTTGGCTCTATCATTAACTTTTGCCGCGATAAATAATAGAGTCAAATGCCGAAAAACAATACAATTATTATCCGCACTGCATCAAGGCTTTATAGCAAATTATCACGCCATAGTTCAACAAAGCTGGTAAATTACCATGGATATTACAAAGACCTCTAGAACCAAACCCGCCAAGCCAAGGAATGGAACTATAATTCAAGAAACTAACGTTCTCAGAGGTTTTAACTGCAATCCGATTGCACTACTTCTTAAGTTTAAAGTAGGTAACATGTAAGTTGGTGGAAAGTTTCATTTTAAAGGTTAGTTAGTTTTACATTTTACTGCAGTTACAGCCACCGTAAAATCTATGTTGCAGTTACATTATGCTAAGAGTTTATTATTAAAGATCCAAGCACGAATTGCTCGTAAAATGACAAAATTATTTGTATTCTACGATATTTTAATTTTTGTCAACAACATATTTTTTAGGATTTCAGAGACTAATTGTAAGAAACAAAACCCGTCATGTCTGTTACCTTGTCTGTAGGTATGTCTGTCGCTCTGTCACAGCAATTTTAAATCCAGCATATCAAGGCTAGAAACTTGAAATTTAGTATCTATATATATATATAAAAGAAAGTCGGGTTAGTTTCACCATTTATAAGTCAAGAACGGCTGAACCAATTTTTATGATCTTTGGTTTGTTGGATTTGTCTCCGCTCCAAATAGCAGAATAACTAATAAAAAATCTGAAGTTTACAAAAAAAAGAGGCGGTACGAAGTTCGCCGAGACAGCTAGTAGGTAGATAAAGATATCCAAGTTATGAAATAAACTCAAAGTACAAGTTAAAACTTACATGTACATAGTGACAGGTGTTCTTTTACTAGCGTTACCAATCGGGTGGGGTTTTGTCAGAAGTTTTAATATTAACTTAACAGTGTCACAATGGAAAAAGTAAAAGTGTTAAACGTATTTTTTGACATTTGGAAAGAATAAGGCGCAAACAACTAGATTACTACCATTCCTACCAAAAAAAGGAGTAACTACTTAACTAAGCAACATTTAAGACGTTTAAGAATACAAGTTTTAAGTTGTTACTTAACTAAATAATGCCAAACAATTTCATAATCAGTTTTTTTTATGAATAACGCTGTTAGCATCCCTTGAAATTACTTTCACAATTTGCCTGTTTATTTTATAAAATCGGCTCTAGTAAATAGGTTCGAGATCGTATCGACGGCCTCACGTCTGAACTGGGGCTTCATTAATCAAAGCAGGGCGCGGCCTGTTGGGACTCATGCAGTCAGGGCTGTGCCAATGCGTTTTTGTAGGTTCTACACTAGGAAAATTTACTTTTGTATTTAAAGTAAGTAAATTTATAAGAAAAAGTTTTTTTAAGACTGGAGTAAAAATGGCAAGCTGTTAGCACGGTGATCGTCTCGCATAATCGTGTGTAATGGTTTTTCGGAATCTATGCATGCGATCAAGATATGCCTTATTACCAACCAACCAGTTAACAATATTAAATAGTCATTTTTCAACCCATGTGTTGGTAGTATGATGGTTCAATTTATACTATTCCTACTTAAAACTGTTTACACTTACTGAGATTAAAGAGCCATCGATTTAAACAGTTGAAGTCGCAGTTAATGCAAGATCACTAAAAATAGAATCAAGTTTTTTTCTGTCATTCTATTGCTTAGTGCTTAGCTTAGGAAAAATTGCATAAAAATTACTTTCTTTATCTTATTTTTATTTATACTCTATAAAATCGTTTTGAACTTGCTTGATCCATTTTCCTCTTTTTGCGAATTAATTTTCTCGTTTAGTCACGGAATGACGTTGGGAATATCAATTCGCAAAAATAGGTATGTGTTGCATGGACTGTCTATATGGTGGATAAAATAAACCTGAAAATACCTCTACTGATCTGCAGTGAAGGGTAAGAATTATCAGGTGCTTACTGAGCTACAACTTTTTAGGTTATCTCTGCTAATTGTAATGACGAACTTTGCATGGCGGTTTTTCCGATACTGCCAGGTTGTGACCTATATACAATACAGTAACATTTAAATGTAAAGCAATTCTCTATAAATTAGTTGGAAAAAATATTCAAGAATGATTCCGTACAAGCAAAATCTTCAGGTCTAATAATTAAAATTTAAATAATTAATAATTGGTTTACTGGCTGAGCCTAGTATTGAAACCTTTGCACTATTTCCGAAATTAAAGTTTGTACTAATTTTATTGTTATTGTAGTTTTAGTGGAGTTTAAAAATAAATTAAATATCGATAACCCTAATCGCCATCAAGTGTCGTGACGTCACAGCCCTTCCATCGCCCACCTGGGCCCGCCGTCAACGCCGAGATTCCCTCCGTTCCGGACAAATGATTTCATTTATGGAACGTGCCAATTTTCCCGCCATCGGATTGGGCCGCCATCTTTATTTTTGGAACAAACTGCCAGTCTTGTTTTAGAAAAAGGATTTTTGTTGTTCAGCCAGTATTTTAATATAGTATAACAGCAATAATTAAAATTATTTATTTATGACTATTAACACCAATCATGGTCTTAAAATATATTAGTAATAATATATTAGTTCTCCTATTAGGCTATCCTTAACCACCATATAGTTGCGGTGAGGTCTGTGCACTGCCATGAGACGTATACATACAGATTTATTTTACTGCTAACAAGCGTTAAAAATTGGGCAACTTACAAAAACCGAGGTCTCCATGACCCAATTCTGACGATGCACGGTGCCGATAGCACGATTTTGATAATAAATTGTTTTCAATTGTAATTCAGCACGCGATAATTTTTAATACGTGTGTTTCAAATCATGCCTAATTGTCGCGCGGTCAGCACGAACGTTCGTTAAATGTATACGGGTAATAAAATGGAAAACACATAATTAAATGTAAATGTGAGGGAAAGTAATTTAATCGAACCAATATTTTGAACGGTTCGACGTTATTTAATTAATCTACAGTGTCATTAAATTACATAACAACTTTTTTTTACAACAAAACAAAATGGACTCCAAATATAAAGATGTAAATAATCATGATAGAGTTCAGTGTGAACACGAATCCAAAAAAAAAAAATATAATTCATTTCCTGCCTTTCAGTAGATTTAATATTTACTATTTATGCTGTCGACGTATCACGGGAAATCAATATGTACCAAAGGCTTGTTAAAAGAAATGAATGGAACCAACAACGAAAAAAAAACATCAAAATTGGCCGTTTTTTTTTTTACAAAATCGACAGCTCTTAAGTACAGAATACATTTTCTTAGTGACAAAGCAGACAGCCAGTATTGGATTTACATTTTGTTACATTTGACACAATACGTGCTAAAGAGGGAAACGTGAACTGACACCATACAATCAACAATGTGCATATTATGTGTGTGTGTGTAGGTGTGTGAATGTGTGTGTCTAGTATTAATATTTATTTGTTTATTTTTCCGATCACACCCAAAATGCCTTTCTTAAATGACTGTTTACTCGAACAAAAAGGATCAACGGTATAAAAGTGTTTTTAAAAAATGTTCTAAGACAAAAAAAAATGGGTTTAATTGAGAGTGTCCTCCTTTTTTAAAGTCGATTAACAATCTTTTTTATGTGTCCCAGATCTCACAAGGCCTGTTTTTACCTCTCATAGTTGAGGTCTGTGACTATCACGACAAATGCTGAGCACCTTTTCGACACAATATCTAATTTATATTGTTTTGTGTATTATTACATTATTTTCTCTTGTGTGTCGAATAAACGTTTCTTTCTTTCTTTCTTTCTTTCTTTCTTTCTTTCTTTCTTTACTTTGTTAATTTTACATAATCGACGTAAGTAACCATAGAAAATTTACTTATTGGCAAAAACTTTTTGTCTTCGAGATGAGCTCAGCCAAAATTTAATTTGGGTAAGCCAGCTAAATTAAAGTTAACTTTCAGTTAAAAGAAAAGTTATCAGACAAAGCTTATATGCAAAGTTACTTTGTACTTTGTTGGTTCGTATCACTGAGCGTTTAGCTACAAGAATAACAATACAGTAGGTTTTCTAGAGTATATTATGGTCTACTACTATTAGTAATACATGCGACGACCTTCGTAGCAACGAAGCGAGCATACCGGACTTGGTGTTGCTATCTCTGAGGTCCTGTGTTCGATTCCCGGTCGGTCATTGTAAAAAAATAACTTTTCTATATTGTCTCGGGTCTGGGTAATGTGGTACCGTCGTTGTTTCTGATTTCTGTAACACAAGTGCTTAAGCTTCTTATCATAGGATCAGAGCAATGTATGTGATGTTGTCAAATATTTATTTATATGTTACAGTCAAAGCTCCTAACCGGTCAAAAGTATTTGTAACTAAAAAAAAAAAACAGGCTAAAGTTGTCTTGACTGCACTGGTTTATACTTTATTGCACATTTAAAAAGAATTGTACAAATGGCGGACTTAATGCCAAGAAGCATTCTCTACCAGTCAACCAATGATCAAACAAAGAAATACAGGCGGTGCAGCAAGAAAAAAATATGTATGTTGGTAGTAGTTTTGCCAAAAAATCATTGGTTAGCTTTTGACTGTAAATTTGCGGTCAAAAGTGGTTTTGACTGACGCTTTGACTGTAACATATACAACCTGATTGGCGACCTGGTGCGGTGACAATGAATGCAAAGGGTCCTGGGTTCAATTCCAGAATCGAATAAACCAAGTTTTCCTAATTGTTTCGGATCTTGCTATGATCATGCTAGAACTGTACTGGCCACTCAAAACTTAATAACTTGATAGTGGCATAATACTAACACCTTAATTTAAGACCATGACATTGACAATTGGGTAATTTTAAATTAATTATCTACTGGTAATAAAGACCGGCCAATCTGGAAGTTATCGGGGGATATACAGTGTGTAACGAAAAGGTGAAATAAAACTTTAAGGGGTTATTCTACGGCTAAATTACATCCACTTTTTCTATGGGACCAACATCAAAATCTCAAAAAAAAAATTTGAAAACAAACTGATGCCAGCTGGTCGCGTTTTAGTATGGGAAAGTGGTTTTTTTTTGCGATTTCGATGTTGGTCCCATAGAAAAAGTTGATGTAATTTAGCCGTAGAATAACCCCTTAAAGTTTTATTTCACCTTTTCGTTACACCCTATGTTCAGCGATGGGCGTCCTATGGCTGAAATAATGATACTGAAAAACAGACTTGTTTAAAAAATATAAATGCAAAATTTCATTATAAAATTAATATAAGTTAAAAGAAAAATTATGTTATACACAAAGAAATATACAACCTATTTTATTTACCTACATAAATATGGTTCCAAAATATATTATAATCCTACCACTTATCAAATGGTTTAGCAAACTTTTTGTTTTTTTTTTTTTTTTTTAAACCAAACATACCAGGTTATGACAAGTATTGTGTAGTTCAGCTTGTAATTCAAATCAAATCAAATCATTTATTTCAATGAATATTGTAACATTATTAGGCACTGAGGTATTTTGGACGAGAAGACGTTACGTAGTTTTCCGAACGCTGCCCAGCCGAGTTGGATTCGACGATTGACCTCCTTCTCAAAATTTGACCTACCCAGCTGGATCACTTGTCCCAGGTAGACATATTTGTTAACAATTTCGAGAGTAGAGCTCCCAACTGATACTGGGTAGTGCGCAACATGGGCATTGGACATGATCTTTGTTTCAACCGGCCAATCTGGAAGTCACTGGGGGAGGCCTATGTTCAGCAGTGGACGTCCTATGGCTGAAATGATGATGATGATGATGATGTAACATTATTAAGGTCTTAAAGCTAGATACATTCTGAATATTCTGTCACTTTTGGTTAAAAAAGTATTGTCTGTGGTCTGTAGGTGGTTTCAGAACGCTTTTTAGCAATAAGACCGCGAATTGATCATTTTCTATAAACATCAGATGTAACTTTTGGATGTTATGCAATAAATAGTATCTTCAAGTATCTATCTAATAACGTATATTATGATCAAAGTAATGTTATCTCTCAAAATCAGCCAATAATGGAACCGGAACGGAATTATGTTGATCCGTAAATCAAACGCTAGTAACAAGTGGGTTAATTGGATTAGCTTTTATTATTCGTTCATTAACCTCTTAGTGAGCCTACCGAACTATCACTGATGTACTTTAGCTCAGACTACAATAACCGTAACAAATGGTTTAATCTTCTACAGTGCTACGGCTACGAAGCTACGGTCGTAGCAATACTCGTAAACAATATCTCGTAGTAGGAAACCGTTCAAACTGCAGTTTTATGAAAATCGGCGATTTCTACATGAATATTTGTATTTTAAGTGTTATTGATAAAACTTCAGCTTCCAAAGAAAATGTCGAGTCCTTTTTAAAAAAAAAAACTACTTTCAGCCTGCCTAACATGAGCACTAAAAACACGATATGATATGATATAGCGAAATATCGACACCAACTGTAAAAATATGATAGATAATTATAGCCAATGTTGAATCGCCGTCACATATTAGAAACAAACAAACGTTTCGTCGTTGTTTCGTCGTTTCGTTTCGGTGCAAACGAAAACATTGGTCTCTCATTGACTGGAACCGACTCCAAAAGTAACTGATTAGGTACTTAAGTGTTAAGATTATTTTTAGCGTTTTAGTTTTTTGAAGTCGGTTTTTATTTTTTTTATAAAATTAACTTATTTCATCCATTTTAGTGATAAATCCTAATCAAAACAAATCTTACGAGTGCAAACATAATTTAACTGCTGAACACCGATTTCATTTCCTATTTTTCCACCCTTAGGGGTGAATTTTTTTCCAAAAATTTTTATTATAGTATCTTTGAAGTATAAGCTATTCATTAAAAAAAGAATCATCAAAATCGGCCTACATTTGGCAGAGATATAGGTAAGATAGATACTAAAATCAGTTGGCGTGGTACGGAGTTTATGCAATGTTAGATGATTTTCTTATAGATCCCATCATCAGAATTTAACCAAATTTATATGGGACCATTCTGAAAGTATTATCTTTCAAACAAAAAAATAATTATCGAAATCGGTCAACGCAGTAACGAATGATCGCTGAACATACATTAAAAAAAAAAAAGATACCGACGAATTGAGAACCTCCTCCTTTTTTGAAGTCGGTTGAAAATGGCGGCTAAATCTATCATATTTTTAAAGTTGGTGTCGATATTTCGCTATATCATATCATATATGTGTCATAATGAAATTTCGACGTTATTTTTATTTAGAGTTCAACGGAATTATAACTAGTGCTTCATCATTCGTCGTTAAAAAGTTCGTTTTCTACATTGACCCGACTGGGAATCGGACCCGAGACCTCAGAGATAGCGACGCTAAATCCGGCGTGCTCGGCTACTTAAGACGTCAGTTATCAATTAACTTAGGATCATTATTCCCTTTTTGAGTCGATATTGAAGTTTATGCAGACAAAATCGCGTGAAGAAGCTAGTTTCAGATAAAATCAGAATAAACACATTCGGATTATGACTAATTCATTTTAAATGTGAGTTTTCGGTAAACTTCATGCCTCGTTCGATGCCTGGCCACGATAAGGCGAAGGCAAACAACCAACGCTACCACGTTACCGTGAAACAAAGGATTCAAGTAATGGTGACGATATAACTGTCGAAATAACAGAAAAATAAATAATTGCGAGTCAGGCTTATGTATTTAAATACCGTGGTAAGTAATAAAATGAACGTGGTATTTTTAGAGTTCTGTAACTTTAAATGTATAAAAGAACCCTTATAGGATCACTCTGTTGTCCGTTTGTCTATCAAGACATTTTTTTTATACGATCGCGTATAGGTAAAGTTAAAATAGTAATGTCTGTATACGTCCCACTGCAGGGCACAGGCCTCACCTCAACTATGAGGTGGTTTGAGCCATACTTCAGTACGCGGACCCAGTGCGGATTGGTGGAGAAGTGTAGTAAGACAAATAACTTAAACTAACTATCAGATGTTTTTAAGCATAAGGCCTCTGACTAGGTTTAACTAGTATCAAGCGACATTAGCCGGTACCAACTTTTAATGTGCCTTTCGAAGCACGATGATGCTTGTGATAAATGTCACTAAATATGGTTGAGATGGTCACCCATTCAATCACAACCGCGGCATAGGTGGCTTAACTTTGGTAATCACTACCAAACCACTAACACTGAGCTACAAGCACCTCGCTTAAAAATATCAAGTTTAAATTCATATGAAATAGTCAAATCTGTCCCTTATACTGCATGTACTCGCAAGGGAATCAAATGTTAGGTATAGGGCTTTTCGTAGACGTATAATCATGAAATTTCAAATCGATTTAAAAAACGATATTAATTGTCTTTGGTCTGGCTGTGTTGTGAGACGCCCCTTACTTTTATTGTCTGGTAGCTAACACTATGTTAATGGTTTACTTCAAAACTAAGTACACAAAATAATAGCAAAGGTATGCTTTATTGGCTTGTTTAAATAGCAGAAAATTGTTATAAAGGATTTAAGCACTGTTTGGTGATTATCAGCGTTATTTATAAGCGTTTCTTAACTTCAAATAATGCTAAACAAAATTGTGTTCATAAACGCTACTTAGAGCTAATTACAAGTTAAACTGTAACTTGAATACATGTCAAATTAAACAACCGCTTCAGTTAATGAACAAAATGGTGTTAATTTGTCAAAAGTGTCAAAAATATTTCTTAGTTTGATATTTTGAAAAAAAAAGTCCAAGCAACCAGATTAAGTTACTATCTTCCTACCAAAAAACGAGAACTTAAATAAGCACACAAAATTAAAATAAGTAAATAATAAATAAATAAATATTGGACAACATCACATGCATTGCTCTGATCCCGTGGTAAGTAGCCAAAGCACTTGTGTTACAGAAATCAGAAACAACGACGGTACCACAACACCCAGACCCGAGGCAATATAGAAAAGTTATTTTTCTACATTGACCCGACCGGGAATCGAACCCGGAACCTCAAAAATAGCGACACTAAGTCCGGTATGCTCGCGTCTCGGCTACGGAGGTCGTGTGCTTAAAATGTAGTGTGCTTATTTAAGTTATGAATACAACCATTTTTATTAGTGCTTAAAGCTTAAGTTGTTACTTAGCTAAGTAATCTTTACTTGATCAGAAGCTCTTTATCACACTTTCATTATCTAACTAATCAAATCTTGGAAGTGCTTTTTAACCTACTTCTTAATGATGTATTGATTTAAAACTGTGTTAGTATTTGACATTCAGATAACAATACAATAATTTGACACCATGATGCTGATCTGATGATGGAGTCAGGACGTCGATGGTGGAACTCTTCAACAACTACTATTAATACTATTTGGGCTCATTTGATTCCTTTTGACAAGTTCAATACACTTATGAAAGTGTGTTTTATTGTTTGTTATGATATTAATTATTATGATTAACGCTTTAGGTTTTTTTTAAATGGAACCCTAATAACGATGCTGTCAGATTTGTTTGCAAGTGGCGCCCACGCGTTCATTACATTCGTGGCACTACGCATTAAGTCGCGTGTTTGCGTGTAATCGCCTGTTTTGATTTATAACCGCGGTCAGTATTTTCGTCCTTTTACTGTGGACATTAAATGGTATAGTTGGCGGCAAATGACTTTCTTACCCTTGCCATGAGCATTAGGAAAACCATAATTTAGTTCATTTTTTACAACATCACTCATACATTGCTCTGATCCTAAGCCAAAGCACTTGTGTTAAATAATGACGGTACCATACCACACAGACCAGAAAAATAAGGAGATGTTTTGACCCCATATGGGCCTATAATATTATTGACTTTCATAAGTGGCAATTTTTTGTCCTAAATTGAATAAATGATTTTTGACTTTGACTTTGAGAGACAATACAGATAAGTTCATTTATACCCGACCGGGAATAGAACCCGAAACCTCAAAAATGGCGACGAAAAGACCGGCGTGCTCACCTCTCGACTAAGGGGGTTGTTGAATATGTAACACAAAATACATAGTATCGTCGAAATTTTATTAATATTATTTTAATAATTTGTAACATGACTCCTTTGACAACTTTCAATTAAAATCACATTGTGTTCATTATACTGATAACCGTGTTTAGAGACTCCGTTAAGCCGTTTATAGTGAGACACGGTCAAGTGTGAGTCGAGTCCGTGTATTTTCTTCCAGTTAGTCCGGGATAGCTAGAACCTGACCTGTAAGGGGCTGTAGACCTTAGTATTAATGAGTTAAATACTCACCAATCACCATGCGATAAAAGTATTTTTATGACAATATGACCTACTAACAAAATACTGGTGGTACCGAACGAAAGTAACTCAATCTCGTTTGGACTGACCAGTATCACTAGATCCTTACAATTTCTTATACTATTCGCTGTTCTCAAAGCTTCAGGGCACCGTTTCTCAAAGTATTAGGCATTTCAATAAATATCTACTCTACACTAAGTAAAAAGTTAGGTTCCCAAATGGATATGATTAAAAAACAGACTCTCACATGAAGGGTGACCACCGTAGATACAAAAAACCGGTGTGAGTAAATTTAGAAAACGAACTTTTTTAAGGGCTCGATTATTGGTGTGCTGTGAGATCCCCTGGCAAATTGTAAGATATGTACCTTGTACCTAATCTTCATCTTAGTCGTTACGCTCTTGACAGAGCGGTCATGGTCGTCATGAATTGTATATGTGGGCGATTGTAACTCACCTCACGATTTCTCGCCATTACTTTCTATTGGTTGTTAATCTAGAAGACTCGTGTAAGGAGCCGCCCATAGAAGTCTCGATCTGGTCCGTCTATCGCATGGGTGATCTGGTGCCCTCTACTCTACCTTGCACTACAAGGCGCTCTATTCGTGACGAGACGTGCCTAAAGTACGTTAAAATGCGAGCCTGCACTAGTTCAGATAGACGCTGTTTGATGCCAAGTTGTTGGAGTATAGATTCGTTTGTCCGAAACTCAGTCCACGATACTCCAAGCAGTACCTTATACAGGGTTACAGGGAAAGTCGTACAGAATATTGAAGGACGTTATTATTCAGGTCATTTCTGATCGAATTGATCCTATAATATGGTATCCGAAACCTAACTGTTATGGAGATATTTAATTTTAAAGTATTTTTTTATACATTTCGCAGGTTCCGTCTCATTTCTTCAGCCGCATCCATATTTTTTTGTTTTAAAACATCGACATTTGCGATCGGCGTCATTTAACCATAAACAATAAACAAGACTCTTCATATGAACCCACACATAAAAATCCATCGGAGTTAAATCGGGGCTCCTCGTCTCGAGGAAATGAGACGGAACCTGCGAACTTCTGTTGTAAAAAGTAATTTAAGAAAAAGAATGAGAATGTGTGTAAGAAATAATGGCGGACATGTGGAACACGAATTATAAAAGTATTACTGTATTTTTTTTGTTTTATTTACCATTTTAGCTATTTTTACCTCAAACTAAAAATGTACCCTCTGCTACCTTAACTGTTATTTTGTCAATGTTTGGCCTATTTAATAGCAAGTGTTATATCTTTTTGAATAGCTAAAAAAACGTAGAAGTTTTTAAAATTATTTGCAGGATAAGTACCATATTTTTTTTTTAAAAAAAGGTCTTCGAATTTAAAAACAATTA
Organism: Anania hortulata; assembly: GCA_963576865.1. Taxonomy (NCBI): domain Eukaryota; kingdom Metazoa; phylum Arthropoda; class Insecta; order Lepidoptera; family Crambidae; genus Anania; species Anania hortulata. The sequence continues at coordinate 17,313,091 of OY756398.1, read as the reverse complement.
GTAAAAATTCTTTAATTTCAACCGTTGTCGAGCAGTTTATGAAGCTGTAAGTAATAGGTTCAGTTTTTGTTGATCATTTTTATTAATTGACATGTCTTCTAACTGGAAACATAAAAAAACCGGGCCCTAGTGGCTCCAATCGCAAAAAAATCGATAGAAAAAAAAGATTATAAAAAATATCTAATACAGATTTTCCTGAAAAGAAAAATGTACATAAGAGTTTGAGAAACCAAACTTGAAAAGTACAATGGGGTCTTTTTTGACTGGCCAAGTAATCCTTGGAAAGAGGCCAAGTGCATCAGAAGTCAGGCTCGAATAAACATTGTCCTTGTAGAGAACTACTCTCATAAATATAGAGAAGGCTTTCCTGTTGTTTGGGCAATCGGCTTTGTGCCTGTTTACATATCGGAGTGTTATACCACAGTGTAAAATAGAGACAGTAGTTCAATATTACTTGACTTGGCAAAAGCAGCGTAAAGCGCCCTCTAACAAGGTGGAGTGAACATATACGCAAAGATTCTGGTATCGAAGTAAATGATAGCCGAGGATCGGACTCAGTGGCGTGCATTAAGAGAGGCCTATGTCCAGCAATGGACTTACGGGGTATAATTACGATGATGAACATTCGTGTGTGCAGTATGGGTTCACTTCACTAGCATTCTCCGAGCCCTAAGTTCCCGCGCGGTTTGGGTGTCTCAGTGGACAGCCGTGTTTATATTTAGTCTGTGGTTAAACTGTAAAACTGAGAATACTCTACAAAACTCTGAAGAAATATAATTTTCTTTACACCATACACGTGTTCACAGTGCCATTTGATTACAAATGTAAGCGTTTTGTGAAATGAGAGTAAAGTGTGTGCCAAATCTGTATTATTAAGTATTTGGATCAGAACGAAATAAAGTAATGCTTTGTAGCTTAGTAGAGACCGCTTTTTGGTAGAGATCGTCGAAGTTAGACAATCCGCGCTAAAAGCATAAATTGATAGGCAATCATTTCGAAAATATCTAGGGAAATTTATTACAGCAAGTAGCTGTGTGCTTCAGAAGGGCCGTAAAAGTTTATCCCAGCTGACTTGATACTAATTGTTACCCTAGTCAGAGGAATTAAGGCAGCGTAAATATATTTAACAGTAGTTTTGTCACTTTCTACAGCATCCTTCCGCAAATATCTTAGCACAAGGCAAGGGCGTTGCCAGTCGATGGCCCAGAGGGGGGCAAGTTGTTAAAAATGAGGGGTGAGGAAAGTATGAATTATTGGTACAGTCTTGAGCCTATGAAGCTTCACACTTGTAGTGCTCTTACCTCTACGTGAATTGTTCTAGGAACGGTGCAAAGCCCAATGTATAAAACTCCGCGGGCTTTTGAGTTTTTTTTAATGTCTTAGGGGGGCATCTGCCCCTCCCTGCCTCTTCTTGGCGACGCCCTTGGCACAAGGCCCACTTGGTGAAGTACGGCTTAAAACTACCGCTTAGTTCAGGTGAGACCTGTTGTCTGATAATAGGCGAGTTTATGGACTTAGTTTTCAAAAAGTATAATATATTATTTTATATAGGTATAGTAATAGTCGTAATAATTTGTTATTAAACTTGGTTGTAGAAAAAAATAAACCGTCCCGAGTTTCAGGTCAATCGCATCGACAAAAGAATATTGTCTTTTACAAAAACCGGGTTTAATCTGTCAAGTCTTTTATCATGTTATCATTTAACACATTCTTACATTGAACACAAACATAATTTAAATGATAATACTTTTAATTGTAATGAAGAACCAAAGTCAACTAAAACAAACTTCATTCAACTCACATGTACCGAACTTTACATCAGATCCTAAGTTCCAAACTTTCTAAACAAGTTTGATGGCAAACAAACAATTCTGTTGGAAATTCCGAATCTATTCTCATTTAGAATTCCCCTAAGGCTAAGCCCACACTGCAGCCCATAATAGTCCCGACGAAGTGGTAGGGTAAAAAAAAATGGGACGTGTAAAAGATAATTTAGGCCTATTTGCAGAAATAAATTGTTTTTTATTGATTTTATAGTGCAAAGAATAAAGTCGATTGGAAACTGCCTAGAGCAGTCGATATAACAAGTTCGAAGCTGTATAACGCGTCAATATTAATAGGTATGTCTTTGAATTAAGTTACAGTAGTTTCGCCTACCCACTATTATTTTGTCTCAAATTGGTTTACTAATTTACGCGTCCAGTACGGCGTTACCCTTATTGCTCAAAAACAAAAATGGAATCGTTTCCGAAGTTTCAAATTCATGAATAAAAACTGCCCTAAATGGCGGTCTAAGCGATATCCCCTGTAAAATATTCAATCAGTCTTTAAGAAAAAAATACTCAAGCAGATGAGTTTCAAATGTTCCTGTCCATAATGCTTTAGAACATTCATTCTTAATTCTAGTTTTAATAAATCTTTAATTATTTGTAAAAATATTTAAAATACATTTTTTTTAAATATAATTACTCCTTAGGTGTCGTTTGTGTTACTTTTAAAGCTTTTGATTGTAAGAACCATCAAATTTCACTAAAAATAAGAATGTATTTAAGTGTTTCAAATGATTTAATGATTCAATAAACTTTTTATTCTGTAGGTAAAAATCTGTGTCTGGTAAAAGTCTGTGTCAGTAAATCTGAGTTTTGTCAGGGTCGCCTTCAACCATGAGTGTGCTATTAAGTTAAAGATATTAATGAATATTTTATTATAATTTTGACATCTATTTTTGACATGTTTATGCTATTAATATTAGAAAAAAAAATTACACCGCTTCGGTACGGCATGTTGAAACCAAGCCTAATGACCTATCACCTGTTTACCATGTACACATGTCCGAACAAATAAATGATTATTTATTTAAAAACCCATGAGGTTACTAATTTATATCAAGTAAGTACTAGTTATAGTCGTAGTTAACTTCTTCTACTGAGCTGAGTCTACTGCTCATAATATAGCAACTTTTTTAGGGAGTAACTTTTAAATCGCAAAATATAATTACTCTCCGTTTTTATACTCGTAATTAGCTGCTGGGAAAGTTGATATTTTGGTCTAAATGTTAAAATAGTAATCTACTTGATGATACGCAACTTTTACAAGTACAAGTAGTCCATTAAAGTTTGAAGCGCCAAATACTCGTAGTACCATTATGATAAATTTGTTCTGTTCGCTACCGAGAGATGGCAGTGTACACTATTACATCGCGGTAGTATTTGTTTTATCCTAAATTATATTATGATAAATTCGGATCTTCGTTTTAAATAAATCAGATACTACAGATTCAAGGAAAACGAAGAGCAATATTTTTTTAACCAAATCTATATAGGTATATAAAAATGAATGAACGGAGAACGGATGGAACAATTTCGATAATTCTTTTTTTGTTGTGTTATTTGTTGTCAGTGGAAGGTTCTTTTGAAAGAAAAAATTAAGAAAGTTGCGCAGAAAATTATTTATGAATAAACTGAAGACCACGCAAAAGAAGTCGCGGGCAACAGCTAGCATTACGATATAAAAGTGTACACCACCATCTCTCGGTAGCGAAAAGAACAATGGTACTATAGACCCTTCGAACATTAATGGATACAGTCTATTAATAGGATTATTTGTTTATATGACAAATAGTATATTATTGTCGAATAGCACTAGGTATTTAGTCTAAACTTTTTTTGATTCACTTTAATTGGCTCCTCTATAAATGGTTTTACGTACTTGGTAGCTAAAATATTTTATAAAAAACTATAATGAAAGTAATAATACGTATTATCTCAAAATAAAGAAAGTTTGTCATCCCAATAGAGAGACTGGTCTTCCAATATTTTTAACAAGACTCTTTGTCTACAAAACTTTATAACAAGTTTGAAGAAAGAGTAGAAAGCTTCAAGATTTCAAATCTCGAAAAGTCGTAACACTGTCTTGAAATAAATAGAAAAATATTAAATATTATATTTGGAAAACGTAGAGACATGTTTTGCCTCAGCATAAAACTGTCGTATCTTTCTGTTTTCTGTATGAAAAATTGTACAGGTTTCGATGACAGTTTTATAAACCGTATGACCTAAGTCTTAGGTCCTAGGACGATCTAGGCAACGTTTTCGGACCTGCATTCAGTGATAATACGATAATCCGTTTTCGTCAATTTGGGTCTAAGACTATATTTTATAAGAAAAAAGGATCTATGTACCTACGTATATATATTATGATGGTCTCAAGTAAATAAATCAAGTTAAGTGGTCATCGTTGTCATCTGACATAAACAAGTTTTAGAACCCAGCCACACAAGGTACTCAATTTTTAAATCCACTATTTGCGATTTAATCGGCGACTAGATTCACGCTTCATCGAGTTTCGGCAACTTCTGCGTTGATCTTTGCATCACACTTTGCATCAATATCACGTTTTGCTGCTTTTTCGTTCCACCGTTAGCATCCAGTCGCTTCGATTAACTTGATAGCAAAAAAGCAAATCGCTGTTGCCATTTTCCAGTTGCTAAATTCTGCGTTTGGCTTAAAGGAATAAGGCCCCAAGCTTTATCAATCTATACGTCAGGTTTTGGTGCCATTAATAACAATGCTTAAGTATTTAAGACTGTCTATTCAAAACTCACAGTATAGTAAGATGTTTGCCGACAAAAAAGAATGAAAGCAAGCGCAAATCTTTATCTCTACAAACAATAATAATAAATATTGGACGACATCACATACATTGCTCTGAACCTAAGGTGAGAAGCTAAATCACTTGTCTTATAGAAATCAGAAACAACGACGGTACAACAACACCCATGTAGAAATGTATCTAATTATCCAACCAAATTTCAATATAATTTACAAGGCTGCTTAAAGAAAATGTAAAATATAACGACCGTTCCAGAACAAAGCGATGAAACTACCTCAAAATGCTATTAATGGAACATGTTCCGCGGATAAGAGCTGGCTCCCGGCCAGTTGCTTATGGAGTCATTTTAAAGTAACGACCTTATTATACGCGGATTTAATGTTATTGATACTTTTTAGTACCTCATAAATGGAGGCGAGGAAATTGTACTAATTTAAACCAAAAACTTTGGAGAAGATAAAGGGTTTGACTAAAGACAACTTTTTTAACTCACTACATTCTTATGGACTTTCAGTCCTAATTGTTATTTTGCATATCCGTAATATCCGAAAGAGAATCTAAGCAACATCCTATTAAAAATCACGCTGTATATGGTTTAAATTGTGATGGGCGTGATCAATAATGTGAACTGAAATTAAAACAATTAATTAACCGATTAACATTATTAGCAACCTAACGAAGCTACCATGGCGTCACGCTCGGCTTTAGCCATTGCGCGCGAGTAATGAGCGTGTTCAAATCAAATAATTTATTTTGATACACAAGTTCCCTTGGCCTTACCAAACGCCAAACAGCTGTAGGCACCGTTCGTTTTACATAAAAAATAATACAGTAAGTACCTATACACATAACAATGTTGTAGTAACCTACTACTAAAATATTGTGATTCGACCCCAGACCTCTGATTCAGAGTTTCAGGCCCAGTAAGATTTAACATTGGTGTCACGTGATTTATCGATTGTCAATAAATTATGCCTATTATTAATAATATTCTGTTGTTACGTTATATCACCTTGATTTTCACTCTAGTTCTCTCTCGCCTGAAGCACAGATTTCTTCCTAGTTAAAGTAAAGATACCTCATGCACTGTATAGTTTTTAGATGTACAGTCAACGACAGGTACCTATCTAAAATATTAAAGATCATTCAACCGATTTTCAACTTTAAGTCCGGGATATAGGAATCAATATCAATTGAGAAAATTGACGTTTTGTGGTAGGTTGACGACCTGTTTTCTGTACTAATGTAATCTGCTTATCTTATATTCAGTAATCGAATTTATTTTTATTATTATCGAACGGTTATAAATCGGGCGTAAAGGAATGTTTAATACGGATCTCTAAAAAGCTTAAAACGCTTACTCGCTCGTGCCCTGAAGTTATTGGATAAATTACAATGAAATCTGTACTTAAAAGATGAAACATTAAAAGAAGATTAAAAAATCATCCCACACCCATAAATGATTCATGAAAGCCTCTCTGTTCTGCTACTTGTTTGCAGAACACCGCCATATTGGGTTCAAGTCATTTAATAAAGTTATAGACGGTTTATTGCTTAATTTATATGCTAAATTCAAACGTTGTTAAAATTAGAAATTATCGGAATGTTCGTGTGGTGCTTTTTTACTGGATTGCTTTGAGAATGCTTTGAGCATGTTTAAGAGAATGTGTTTATTGTTGAACGGTTTAATATAAAAATTCTTCTAGTTTCTGAAGTATAACTTAATATACGATTGCTTGAAAATAGTATCAAGAGATTTCTGGATACATCGAAGGCGTCTTTTAGATTCTTTACCATAATTCTACTAGCAGGTATTTTTTATTGTTTTACTATTGAATGAAACATTTTTTTTAACCTGTTCAATCGAACTGCTGGGCAAAGGTTTCCCCCAGACTCTTCTTTCGATCTATATCCATCGCCAATGACTCTTAATCCCTCGTCAGGTTAACCAAATCGTCACACCATCTTTTCTTGGGTCTACCTCTTTGGCGACAGCCGTCTGACGAGGTACCCACCGACTGACGATTTCGGCCCACCTATACGGATGCATTTTGCACACTTGTCCTGCCCACTCCCACTTTAGGTTTGCGGTTTTCTGGCCTACATCTGCAACATTATTCCAATTAATAAAGTAATTTTTAGGGTTCCGTACCAAAAAAGGTAAAACGAAACCCATTGTATTATTTTGTTGTCGTTCTGTCGAAGCTGGGAAAAAATCAAATTTTTAAGTCAACTCAATCAAAAATACGGCTGTTTATACTGCATTTTTGATACTCGCAAGGGAATCAAACCGTAGAGCATTTCCTAGAATCATAAAATTTGGCAAGATGCAATGTCTTATAGCACAAGTAAGGAAAATCTCCTAAATAAAACATATTTAGTTACATTAAATAAAAAAATTACAAACGCTATTCGCGCTATGGTCGAACTAGTTATATATCTAGAAGTTTCTACGGAACCCTTAGCGCATTGAAATTAAAATCACAAAAAAACCCTTTCCCCGCACAAAATAGCCGACCAGCTGAGGCTGGGTCAATTTTCCGTGCCACCCTTATGCTTTTTAGAGTTTTTAATGTTGGTCCAAGTGTTAACAACTTAATTTCCTTTACCCAAAGGTTGTTGGAAGAGATTGCTTTTGGCGATAAGGCAGCCTGATTGCTTATAACTGTGTTTTGTTTGTAAAAAAATTGTATTTTTTTTGTGTTATAATGTGTCTGTTTATGTATATCTAGTTCTATTTAAGGACTTAAATGTTTCCTTAAAAATATCTTTGTAATAAAATAATAATAATAAAGATTTTACCTGTACTCTTTACAGGTACCTTATACCTATTCCTATACCTTGTACCTATAGACTATCACTTTAATTACTCGCAGCTGCGAAATCCAAAAACCCAGAGGCTCAAATTTTTCTTTTACCAAAAATCCAAGTACATGTCTGCACCTGCAATATGAAATGCAGCGAGTACGTACTATGTAACGGTAGTAGGGTGACCATATTATGAACATTATAGCAGACAAGATAATCGAAAAATAATTTTTTTGACCTCCAATTTGTCAAGTAATTTTTTAGTCTGTTTAGGAAGTAGGAATTGAGACGCTGGATAATAAATTAAACTGATCTGATGATGAATCCTGGAGGTGAATAGTGTTTTTTTTTTTACTTCAAGTTCATTTTATTTGTTTTTTGTGTCATTTGTGTCTTGTATTATTTATGTGTAATGTCCAAAGCATAATAAATGATTTTTCTTTTTTTCTTCCTTCTAATTCGTTTTGATGAGTCTTCTATATAACATTCAATCTTATTAACAAGGTTTAGTTATGAATAAAGAGATAGAGGGTAGTAGAACTCTTTGGTAGCTTACTTTTCATTAAAGTTAACTCTTCAAGTTTTAATTCGTTTGTTTTGTTTTGATAAGTCTCATACTGATGATGTATCTAGAATGTTTGTAAATTTTAATGTCTACTAGTAAACCCCTCGAGATTGTGCTTATTACATCTGTTTTTATAGGCGTGTTTTTTTTAATTACTGTCCTGATAGTATACACCTTATGGTAGCCCTACCGATAGCATGTGAAGCGGGTGGCGCGCACTCCCGCCCGCATTCAGATGCGGTACCGTCGGCAGCGTACTCATAATTTATGAACTTTAAAAGAGTCCACGTAATGCCAAGACGTCGATAAAGCTATTACTGAGTCGTTAGCTCTTGAGCGGCATTTTTAAAATATGCAATTTATCCCCAGACTGCTGGAACTACGAGTAGTATAGTGTCACAAGTGATTTATTATCTTTCCAAAGTGCTATCAAACCTGCATATTAACTCTCTAATAACAAATCAAGATCTACCCACGTCACTGTCAAAGGTGAACTGAGAAATTACAATTGTATGTTTTCGTGAAAAAGATTGACTTGGTTCTGCGAACTCAGATATTAAAAAGGTTATCTCAGATGACAAATGTGAATATTATACCAGACTATACATTATTTTGCTTGATCTTGTTACGAGATTAGCTCTTCGTTGATCAGGACTATGTTATACTCTGGTAATTTGGCTACATGATTTTCTACCAAAATACAAGTAATAACAGTTGAGAAATTAATAAATCTAATTATTTTGTAGTACATGGGGCACACTAAAAGTTTTGCACTTCTAGCTAATCGGAACTATTTGAATTTCGAATGTAATATTTTTTTAAACGTTGCAACCTTCTTAGTAATAAAATGATGTGTCAATTGTTTTTTATCACACATCAAAGTTCTACGTACGTAACGAAAATGGAATTAAGTCGAAAAGATTTTAAAGCGATGATTTTTTATGATTTTAAAAGTTCTCTCTCTCCGCAAGACTGTGCCGCTCGTCTTCAAAATGCTTTTGGGAGAGAAGCGCCTTGTTTGAGCACCGTGAGGCGATGGTTTGCTAAATTTTAGAGAGGTCGAGTTTCTTTACATGACGAATTTCGTGAATGGCGGCCTTCAACTGCCGTCAACGATAATAATAAGGCTACTGTTAAGCGGCTAATTGAAGAAAACCCGCGGATTACCTATGAGACAATTTGAGGACTATTGGGGATTGGTATGAGCTAAATTCAGAAAACTTTACACGAAGAATTGAAAGTTCGGAAACTTTGCTGTTGTTAGATCCCTCATGAACTGACAGCGGAGCAGAAGCGGGCTCGCGTGGAATGGTGCTCACAGATGCTACTGAAGTACGACCACGGACAATCTAATGCTGTTTATGACATTGTCACAGGAGACGAAACGTGGATTTGTTGTTTTGAACCCGAAAAAAAACAGCAATCTTGTGAATGGGTGTTTGAAAATGAGAACAGGCTAACAAAAGTGAGGCAGACGAGAAACGTTGGTTAAAAAATTATCGCGTTTTTTTTCTCAGCTACGGGTCCCATCTGTACGATTCCACTTGAAAATCAAAAGAGTGTTAATGCTGAGTGGTATTCTACCATTTGTTTACCCAGGGTGTTCGAAAAAGTTCGCGAAAGACGACCCAAAAGCCGCGTTCTCCTACATCATGACAACGCTTCTTCACACACGGCCAACAAAACAAAGTCATTTTTAGCTTCCGAAAAAGTACAACTCGTCACCCATCCTGCGCATAGAGCACCCTGTGATTTCTGTATTTTCCCCAAAATCAAAGATTTGATGAGAGGTTTTACTTTTACCAACTCCGAAAAGGCAGTGATAGCGTTCAATCAGCACGTAGAAAACATGCCTTCAGATCTGTGGTCCTCCTGTTTTAAAAAATGGTTTGATCGCATGAAAAAATGTTTAAAATGTAAAGGAGAGTATTTTGAAAAGCAATAAACATAATATTTTGGTTATAACATGTTGTTTTTTTAAGTTACGCAAAACTTATAGTGTGACCTACGTACTCGTATACTTGAATGATTGAAATTGATAAATGGCCAAAGATGTTGGGCATACCCTGGACCGGGCGTAGACCAAACGCATCCATTTGGAAGAACTTGGCATTATGACGCGTCTATCTTCTATCTGCATAAAGCGTGTGGTTAAATATTTTGAACACATAGCTAGACGTGAAACAGCAGACAGCATTGTCGTAGGTACACTAGTAGGTAGGCCAATGAAAGAATACTGGAGATATTTTGGCACCCCATTCGAGTAATGGCCATGTAATTTGCCTTGAATACTAAGAATTTCGATTTCTGGATTGAATCAATTCAAAGAACTAACTTCTTATTGGCACAAGTCTGGTAGTGCTGCTAGACTGAAAAAAAATCATTTGCTGGTACAGTCATGAGCAATAAAATGTATTCATTTCGTAACTTATTCCGTTGGAATAACGTGTATAGTCCAATGAAAATGTATACATTATTTATGCTCGTGCTGTACCATGAGAGTGATATGTTGTCTGACGCATGATGATTATCGGTATTAACACATTTTAATAGTTTCACTTGTAACTAATTATCTAAATAGGTAAGCAATTCTTAAAAGTATTTTTAACCTGCTTCTAACGGTAGTATCAATTTGGATCTATGTGACATTGGGATGACAATTAAAAAAAATATGCTGTCTAGCATATTTGATGTTGAATCCAGAAGGTGGTTAGTGGAATTTAGCACTGGCTATTAGTAAAACCTTCGAGTTTGGGCTCATTTGATTCAATAATATGGTGCTACCGTACTTTCTGTCTACTATAATTCTGGTTTATTATTAAAACCATGAAATCTATTTTTAAACAATCATAAATATTTATTTTACAGACCCTACCAAGCACAGCCGACGCGAAGATCGGGGCGTTTTGACAAACGAGTTTTACCAGCAGTGTTGCCGTTTTGAAAATAAATAATAGTGAATTTCCGCGCAAACGCCACGCGAGCTCGCTAGAACCTTTTCTAACGAAAACCGGCGCATCGCAATTTACTGGGTTTGAGATATATCGGCAGTTTTTCTTTCTGGTTATAAGCCATACCATTGATATAAGTTAATAGCGATCCATATAGCGATCCATAAGTACAAAACATATCAACCCTTTAACTACTACATGGGGTCATAAGCGACCTCTGGGTATTATATACCTTTATAGTAATCAAATATAGTTATTATTCCCTTAGGTTTTAAAAAAGTGCTATAATACACTTGAAACTTTATCGAAGTAAAAAAATGAATTTCAACAATGCATTTATCTCATTTTGGACATATTGGCGCTTAAGCGTTTTGACCTTTTACTGGCGATAATAATTATTTTATTGTTAATTAGGTTTTGTTTTGTTTTTTTACAGTAATTATTTGAATAAATTGTCACAGAAAAATTAAAGATACAATTAAATTTAGAATAACGTATATAAAACCAACCAGCCAAATGTGAAATGGACTCTCGTAGGTACCGAGGTTTTCCTTTCACCGATTTTCTTCCATTTAGTTTAGGATCCTTAGATTTATTGTTTGTTTCTCAACTACGGAATTTGCATTAAAATCAGACTAAGTTTAATGCCTCTGTATTTATGTTTATAATGTAGATACATTGCACCAAGTAAACCCAAGAGTCTGAAACTAGTAGCACTCAGGGTCCGAAATAAATAAAAGAAAATGCGGTAATATAAAACCCTTGGTATGTAAGTCCAAATCGCACTTGGCCGGTTCAAATTCTGTTAAATCCAATATTTACAAACTATTTTCGCAAGTTACGAAACCAAAACAAGATTTTTCTATGTTACGCAATTAGAACAGTCCCCACCCAGTTTCTAACGTTATAGCCGATAACCAGATTGAAAACCTAAGCTTACAGAAATAGAGTCGTTTTTCGCTTAACGTAAGTTTAAACGAACAATAGGTGATATAGAGATCTTGCATTGCGCTGAAGTTTGTACACTGTGGCGTATTTTGAGCTGAATGTGAGTTAAAGTTTCCTGATTTTTACTGTTACTGATGTTTACTGAGTTTCAATATTTAAACTGCTTTTTGCTATTATTTGTAAAAAAGCATATGTATCTGGTGACGTACGACTGGTCTTCGTAAATAATTACAATTCCGAAGACCATACCAATTATCTACTTCCAAAAAACTATAACTCGAATAAAAATGATCGTGCTCATCATACAAAAATTGCCTCTTGCAGAATTCCAACCCGCAAGCACTAGGTTTTGTTATCCGAATCAAGCACCACATTTTCCAGATCTGATCACGCGCTTAGACATATAAAATCGTAATATTCAACCCGCTACTCCAAATGTTTAAAACCTCTTAGTGCATCATATAAAAAAGCTGGAGCAGCCGAATCATCTTCTCAGAGGTTTTGCGTATTTGGAGTTACACATTATTGTAGTGAAACTTATGACCTAGGAGTTAAAATAAGAAGTATATCTTGCACCGACACTAGCCAAATCTATCGTCAATGTAACCGTGCAAACTAAAATTCATTCACTATCTAAATTTACCTCACTAGAAACTGAAAGTAAATCCAGAGTCAGTCTATTAATACACGGGTATTTCTGTTTTCTAGTGTTTACATCTCGGCAAAAATCAGTTACGCTTCGTTTAATCCAGCATTTTCATTTAACAAATTTGATACACGGATCAGCATTTTGATTTTACAAAATAAACACAGATCAAATTAAGGTTGGTGAGTGCCATGACATAATGGCAGTCTCTGGTATACCATTTGTACCAACCCAGAAGGGTTGAACCATCTTCCAATAGAGGCAGGCCCTGTTCGAAGATAGGTCCACGACTTCCAGTTCGATTCGGTTGCCTGTATCATGCTGAGGGCCAAGCAAGATAAATTATTATGAACTCAAGCATTTGAAGCATTCTGACAATGAAAGTGGTTGCTGTGAGGCTTTAACCTTTAAAGTAGGTTCTTACTAGCGTTACTGGGTGTTATGTAATATGTTACAAAGCGAGCATTCGTGCAGTCAGTACGAGGAAATAAGCAAGCAGCGAGTCATTGCGCGTTATCCCCGCTCGCATACACTCGTTGCAATCGGTCGGTACTACCCTAAAATTGCCTTCAGCAACAAATGTTGCCAGATTAAAAATTTCATGATTGACTTCTAATGCAAAAACGCAATACGGTCACCTGTATCATGCTAAGAGCCAAGATATTATTATGTACACACGTAGTTGAACCATTCTGACAATGAAAGTAGTTGCATTGAGGTTTTAACCTCTAATTAGGTTCTAACTAGCATTACGGGGTGTAATGTAACATGTTACAAAGCGAGCATTCGTGCAGTCAGTACGAGAAAATAAGCGAGCAGCGAATCATTGCTCGCTTGTTTCTCCAATCGTACACGCTCGCTGCGACCGGTCAGTACCCCCACCCTAAAATTGTTTTCAGTAATAAATGTTGCCAAAAATTAAATTTCATAATTGACCCTCAACGCAATGAGAAACGTTGTTCCATAAAATAAAAGTTTTAGATAGCATCACACGAATTAACAAATGACTAAATCAATTACTACACTAACTGCTTGCTAAAAACTACCAACAAAAGAGTTAACAGGTCTGTTGAGTTAACAATGGAATTGCTGCAGTTTTCTTGGCTACAACTCTAAATGTACAAACAGGAAAGCCGTAAAACAATTTTCCCCTCAAATCTACATTATCATTCAGTGTCTGATTTCATTAAAATATAAGCGAAGCATTTTTTTCATAATCCACTTGCCAACTTCGTTGGGAGTGTTTTAATAATTCTGCGTTTGGGATCGCCGTGTTAAGGCTTAGCTTCCATTTCACAGAAGACCGAGAGATATTATTTGTAGATGCAAATTAGGTAAAGTTAATTTATTTTGTAAATATCAAATTAAAATGTATAATAATAGAAATGCAGTATGCTTAGACCAATTATTAAGTTAAGATTGTCTCCTATCCTTAATGCTTTTAGGTAATGTGAGGTTATTTGAGTTTAAAGTTAAACTTACTTAAACCCAGCTTATTTCAGCTGTGATTAAACTGCCAAGCAGAATAAATTGCCTAAGTCTTTGTTTAAGTATCGTAAATACTTTGTGAAATAAAGGTCTTAAATGTATCACCGAAATGAGGGAATTACACAGACATTGAAAGCCTTAAATCTCCCAAGTGATTGGCATAATTTATTTTTAAGGCAACACTAATTTTACGAATAAAATCTGCTTTTTAGAATTATTAATAATGGTTTTAGAGAATTGCGCTTTCTTGTGAAAACTTTGATCTATGATTATGAAACAAGGTTTTTTTTTATTAGCCATTTCTGTCTCACTGCTGGGCAAAGGCCTCCCCCCAAACCTCTCCACTTATCCCTGTCAGTGGTTAGGGCTTGCCAATTGGACTAAAATCGTCACGCACTGGCTGCCTATTGACGAACATCGTTCGAGAGATACACCTCGAAAGCGATGCCGCGATGACTTAGACATGAAACAAGTATATTAGTGTTTAAATGTTGTTTTTCATTTTGCTTGTAATATACAAAAGCTAGTAAAACATTTGCAACAGTATTTCTATGTTGACGGTAACTAAAACATGGTTAAGGTGACTCTGGCTTTAGCAGAACGTTTTAAAAAAAATTGACATTGTCCATGGTAGCGTAGTCGGAAGACCAATCACCGTATATCGCAGAGACGTAAATTCGATCCCCAACTGAGGCAGTCGATTTTTTTTAGTGTTATATTATCTCGTAATTGCAAAAACGACATTAACTAAATTATGATAAAATTTTGTTTACAGGAATGCCGCGACACGAAAAGAAAAAGATGATTCTCTATTGACTTCAAAAATAGTGTTTAGGATATTTTTTATTCATGGTTTATGTTATTAGTTAGCTTTCTTTCAGGTGGTGATTCTCAAATATATATTTTTTTTCTATGGGGGCAACACACAAGGTAATATTTATGGTTGTTATGGGGAAATGATTCTTTTTGGCCCTTATTAAAATAAAATATCTTTAAAATTTAAAGAACTTTATCTCTAGAGAAAGATAGAGATATTGGAGAGCCTAACTACGCTTGTATTAGTACATTCAGGAATTTCATTATGAGAAAGATTATTTAGATTTATTCAAAGAAAGAACCATGCTTCTTCTGGCTACCCCACAATATTGTCTGGATGTATGTCTGGATATATGTCTGGATGTATGATGATGAAACTGGATGTGACATCTAAATAATGATCCATGATCATGAGATGAGGTCTGGTTCCTTTTGGAAGGTTACAATATCAGATGCAATCGCAATGTAAAGACTTTTTCAAAGACAGATTTGCTGCGTCAGGACGAACATATCTCGAAAAACTAAAAACTGGAAAATCAGAAAAAAATGTGTGAGAATTTGACATGAGTATTAATTGTTCAATAAGAGATCATCATTATCTATATGGTCAATCCCGGTTGCGTCCAAAGCCATCGCTTTGGAGCCCAGGGTCCGCTTTCCTTGATTTACTCGTCCACTTCGCACGGTCTTGAGCGTCTATAGTTGTGAGATCATTGGCATGCATGTCAGCCCTCACGACGTTAAGCCAGCATTTCTTGGGTTATTGTTCAATTAGAGAATCAACTACAAAATCTGCGTCATGGTATTGTAATATGATTTACATTTGAATTAAAAATGTTTTGTGTTTTATTTGTGTTTTTTTTCTTAAAATTTTTATTTATTTATTTGTTGTTATATTTTTAAGCCCCTGAAAATAAGTTTAGACCATACAGTGGTACCTATATCGATCAACTGTCAAGTTGGTTAGTGGAGTCATTTGTTGGGTAAATAGGGGTGGCCCTAATGACCTAATTTGTTGAACCTGCAGTTAACCTACAAAATGTAGCCATTTTCGTGACGTAAACAAGAAAAACGACTGAACAAAGTGTTTGTTGAATTAATTCATGGTATGTTGTTTAAATAAATAAAAAACTAACCCTTTTATGCCATAGTAGAAACAATAGGAAAAAAATATCACTATCATAATGTGTGATTATGGATGTATAACCTGATATATTTTATTAATTTAAACAGCTAAAAATACGCTTGTGTTAAATTGTGATAAATTTTCTTGCACCGTGTACGACTTTTTAGCTGACTTAGGGCCGATTTTCCAATAGCCAGATAACTTTTATGTGAAGAATAACTTTGACATGTTGACAGTTTTCTTATAGAAAACGTGTCAAACCATTAATTTTATTCGTTGAATAAAAGTTATCTGGCGATTAAAAAATCGACCCATAGAGAAGTCTTAACCTATTTTTTTATAGTTAGCTACTTAAATAATTCTTCACTACTGACTACAAGAATAATATGTAAATTCCTGTAAAATGATGACAGGATTTATTACAGCAATTTACAAGCAATACAGAAACCTAAAGAAAAGTCCCGAAGGTGGAGGTAACGCATAAATAACCGGATAACAGCGCGATATCCCGCACTATCGGGAACTTTGCCTCTGCTCTGCAAGCCTTACGTAAGCTTATCTTAACGTCTCACATACTCACTCTAAGTAACCAATGCGAAACCACCTTAACACCGTTAATTTAAAACTAAATAACACGTTGCTTATTGCTGTTGCTTCACGATCAATTCCTCAAAAAAAAGTCCACTCGATTTGACAGATGACAGGAGTTTAGGCGCGAAAGCGGAGACGGTATTTTTTAATTGTGTTACCAGCCAGAGCGTTCGTGTTTTGTTTTGAGGAGGTTGCAATGTTTACGTGGGGATGGAGGCGCGTGCGGCCCGGCTGGCGACTGCCGGCGAAGTACCCCATACTCCGCCACGCTTTGCCCTGCGCGCGCAGGGTGAACCATACGAACCTGCGTCGATTTTATTACGTAGGTGTAAGGTTTAGTGGCGCTTAAGCATTTGCGGTACTGGACTCGCATCAACCTTCAGATAACCACGCGGAAATGGTTCGGACTTTGGGTAAGGAGGGTCATTAGGGCCCTGCTTAATTCAACGGTTATTTCATTCAATAAGCACTGATGGTTGTATGTGTATTGAAATTGATAGAAATAAGTAATTATACAGCTGTCTTTGGAGGAGAACGAGGCTGAAATGATGATGATGACAGCTGTTCTACTGCTAAGAAAACCCTATCATGATGACCAAGCACCGCTATGAGATAACTATACCAAATAGCATATTCAATCCACAATACAATACAACCACACACCATATTATTATTATTATACTGAAATGTCTTACTCTTTTGTACATTTTGTATAACCGTTTTACGACCGTCTGGTCTACTGGTTCGCGTTTAAGAATACAAAGGCGGTTACAGGTTCGAATCCCGTAAGAGACAAATGTTTCTGAGACGACCGCGAACATTTGTACATAGGTCATGGATGTTTAGAAATTCATTCAAGTATTTCTATACGCTATCTAGTCGCCTTCGTACAAGCTTTGCTTAGTTTGGGGCTAGATGATTGGTGTGATTGTAGAATTATTTATTTATTATATGTACCAAAATCAACTTAATGGACTAACACCTTAAACAGGTTTGAAAACCAATAAACCATTTGGTATTGAGTAACTAACTGTAGTTTCAGTATATATACAGGGTTACATTTCAGGTAGTACCCATTTTTCCAGGGACCACTCAGAATCAGTAACTAAATCGATCTAAGTAAAAAACAAACTTTTTATTTATAAAACAAAGTTAGGTTAGTTATACCATTTATAAGTCAAGAATGGCGGGGCCGATTTTTATGATTGAAAAAGTATAGCATAGTTACAAGAACGAAGACGCACTTTTACATTATTCTCTAGATCTTATTTTTAAAATTTGGCACTACCTTGCAATAAAAAGTCAAAATTCAAAAATCATTTATTCAATTTAGGACAGAATATTGCCACTTATGAACGTCAATAATAACATTATAAGCCCATATGGGGCAGAACATGTCTCCTTATTTTTTGGGCCCTACTAGCGCTTCGAGACAAGACACCGACAATCTGGCAAGTGCTAAGAAGAAACGCCGAAACAAACTCAGTCACAACTAGCTGCCACAAAAAAAATAAAAAAATAAACAGGTACATCAGTTTAGTGTAGGCTGCAACCCGTCAATGTAACCCTGTATTATAAAACAATAATATTAAAGTGAGACATAATGATAGGTGTGGTGGTATCAGAGTGTAAGCGCTAATGATGATGACATATAACTATAATTTATTGATGTTGTCCACAAATGGACTAGAAATTTTATTTATTTGAAGTAATTAGATTTTAAGTACTACAGTACTTATGTAAGTAATGTAAACATTTATAGAAATAGTGATTAGGACAAGTAGAAGTAGAAAAACAGAAACAATAGTAATTGGCCATCCTATATACGCAGCAAGCAGCACAAAACTATACGTATAGACAGTATATTGTACATGGTTGATTAATTAAGGATTAATTACTATAAATACATCATTAATGACCTTCTAAATGAATACCAACACAATGCAATAACAACTCAAATTGATTGCAAAAATAGTCGCGTCCAATCAAAAGCGTCATTTGTTTTTTTTTTATAATTTTCAGTTAATTTGCTTTTTAAATAAAAATTTTTTTTATCTAAAAGTAACTACTTTCTATTTAAAAAATACTATCTTTAAATAACTACTTTTTTTTCAGCCTCAGCATGACCACCAAAAAACGATATATACCGATTTATCGACACGAACTGTATACTTTTTGAAATACGAGTATAGCCGCCATGCTTAATCGCTGTGCCGGTGTCGTCACATATTACGATCACTATTTCGATAAAAAAATCGAAACATGATAGATATAGCATCATATTTTAAAAAATACAGTTGCTGTCGATAAATTGCTATATCGTGTTCTGGTGGTCATGCTATGTCTTGAAAAAAATCTTAGTACGGGGTCCAAAATACCCCATATAAAGTTTTAGGGTAATTAATCCAGAATGGGTCTTACGAACGGACTACCAATGAGCGAATCGGCTATTATGGCGTGTCGTAATTATTTCAGCTGAATGGCGATCAGATTTAAGTTCCGATGATAAATACTAATTTCTGAATACAAATGCCCGATCATCACAACAATACTTGAACCTTGCTTGAATCCAGCTTGAATCCTGAATAAAAGCATTAACACAAACACTTGCTCATTGCGGGATCCGATCCCGCGACCGCTTGATTTTGTATTCTGGACTGGAACCCACTACCTATCTAGCCTACCCTACCTACCCTCATTATCTTCATCAGCCTTTGGGACTCCACTGCTAGACATAAGCCTTCTCTATGGAACACCACAACAAACGGCACTGGGTCGTTTGTATCCAGCAGCTTACCGTAATCTTTACTAGGCCGTCAGTCAACTGGATAGGAGGCGTGCTCACGCTACGTCTTCTATTTCGTGGTCGCCACTTTCTTCCTCAATGGTTGTCGCTCTATGATCGATGTGGCCTGTTCATTGCTTTGAAATTTGAAAAGCTATATCAGTAATTTCGGGTCCTTAACGGATCATATCTCGCAAAGAAACGCCAAGAATAGCTCTGTCTATAGCACGTAGGGCGGTAATGAGTTTATTTGAGATGCCAACAGTCAAGGACCATGTCTCAGTGCCGAAAATCATCACTGGCTCAAGCTCTTCTCTATCTTGACCAAGACGATCATAAATACTCCAATCTGTTTACAGTATAGTGTCGTAATTTACAGGGTATTAGACTAGTTCGATGATAAATAGCTAACCGATGATTTGGGATTAGGTTCGACCGAATTGAGTTTCAGCCATTTTGGTACGGTTCATTGGTTTACATTATTTGAATCATGGTCGAAATTGTATTAGGTCTAGTACAGGAAATAAAAACGAATTATTTTTAAGCAAAGATATGTTTTTATTTTATTTCATTAAAAAGGTATACTAGACAATCACAGTAGATACAAATCCAACAGGACTTAGTTTTTTTTAACCTTAAAAAATGTTTACTTTGCACATTATCACTTGCTCTTTTTGATGATTAAGACCAGTGTGACCAAAAGCAATCTGGTGACTACTTTGAAGCGTTTTATTTCAAATCTTGCAATCCAAAAATGCCCATTGGAATAAAAATGCTTTAAAAGTACGATAAGTATAAGATCAATGACCATTTGACCTAAGGCAGCGTTTTTTTTTTGTGAAATATTATTACTTTTCATGATTTAAACCAGTTTAGAGATACATTCTTTTTTTTCTGCAACTATAAAACAAGTCTTGCTTTAAATGGATTCTGGAATTTCAGACACGTTCTTTCCCTAGGTCTATGTCCCTAGGTTGTGTGAAAGAAATCGTTTTTAGAGATCCCGCCTTATAGTTTAGTCACTTTGTATTTTTGTGAAATAAATATTAGTTAAATGTTTATCATCTGACTAATAACATTACAAAAAAATAAACAATTGATATTTGTTCTCAGTCTTGTAGTAATTCTTTATTACATTAAAATGCACACTTGAATAACATCTTTTAGTCAACTCGTGGACTAGGCCAACATAACTTTAATTCGAACTTGACTTGTAATACCGATTTTCTTTTAATAGGGATTAAGCATTAAAAAAAATTTGTTTTTTCTATATTAATAGGAAAATATATGAAATTATAGTGCTAATCGTGAAAACAAAATTGATTTTAAGTAAAAAATAACCGTTATACAGTAATTATAAATTAAGGTATACCTATCTCTTTCTAAAACAACTTTTACTATGAAAAATGTATGGCGGGCGTGTAATGTGACGTCACGGTACATATCGGATCTCCTTGTCTAACACGCGACTTTAATGGGCTGTAAGTCAGGTATTTATCAATATTTTTCGAAAAATTCTTAACGTTTTATTAATTTTCTTCTTCTTTGCGTGTCGACTCAGTCTTTCATATAATATGTGAGGACCAAAACTCAGCCACCGATATAGCACTATTGGTGGCCTTGTAGAGATAGTTTTATTAATTATAATTAAGTACTAATTATTTTAAGACCAAATAAAAAACATACATATTCCCCATTAATATTTTCATTAAACTTTTCAGAAATCACAAACTTTTATGCTCTAAAAAACCTCTACTTCTCCCATTGAATTCTACGTAAAATTGTGTAGCGGTATTTAAGTCAAAACCATGATATCATACTCTTACTTGTACGTGCCTGGCCATAGTTCAATTTAACTGATCCTCAAACTAAGCACCTAATTACAATTCAAATCCGATTTGTCTGATTTATAGCTAGGTCCCCATTTGCCTGTGATAAGACCTAGGCTTAAGCTCGACCTTAGTTTCCATTTAGCTTAATCTACGGCACTTTCATCAATTTCCCGACGTAATTAGATTATGTACGGACGACTGCATCTCAATAATGATTATGCACTCACGATTATATAAATGTTATTAATGGAACAAAACAATATTTACACTATCTGGAAATTCTCATGTCGAATTTTTATGGTCCTCTAAATTAGGAAGTTCTCTATTCATAGACGATCAAGAATTATTTCTTTACGATTTTTTTATTATTCCCTTAATAAAGTTATTGTATATATAAGCGTTTTTCCAAATTTAGCTGTCTTGGATCCCGGGACTTTGAGGTCGAGTCTCTCGAGTCTCACTCTCGGCTCGAAAGAAAGAAAGAATACAGTGTCTCGACATCCTTGTAGTAAATAAACGCAGTAGAATATGCATCTATTTATACGAGAGAGTATTCTCATTGTCAGGTAGCATTATTACAAAAATCAGTAATTATTTTAAGAGCAAAACCATCACCTGGTATGATAACTAAAAGTTTTTACCAAACAAATGAATCCCTGATTATGACAATGGTTATAAATGACCAATCACTAGATACCAGTTTATGATTTTCAAATCTTAAATAGGCCTAGCCTATTGAAATATTTAATTAGTTTCAGAGCGTAAGACGACTTATCAAGGTTTAAAATTTGATAAAAACTGTTTGTTTGTACTACTTTTTCACTGCCTGCCATCGCCGTACGTCGCCGAAAAAAATCAGAAACTCCTAAAAAAAACTAATGTAAGGGACATTCAACTTTTATTCTCTCTATAAAAAAATTGATGGTTAAACAAACTTACCTTGTGACGTTTGAGCATAATTATACGAGGTCTTGCATCCGAAGAGATTTATATATTCACTATGTAGTCCACTCCTCATTTTATACGGGCATGGATTTTTATTCCCTAATCTTGAATTTACAAGGTTTTTTCTAAATCAACTTAGATTTTGAATAATTTGCAAAGTACCATTTCAGAGCCCGTATAAGGACGGCGCTTTTCAGTGTGATATATATAAGATTTTACAGCCAAAAAATTTGTCTATGGTTTTAAGATTTATACGTATAGAACGTATAAATGGATCAGGGCCCCGATCGCACTAATTTTTACGTAAGCGGTTCGAACGTGAAACGTATCCAATTCGAACATGGCTACAATTCAATAACAATGCAGCTGGAAGCAAAATCCGTATTGTGCTAAATGTCATTAGTTGAATCGTTACCATTCGATAAAACTTTGTTTCTGTAGGGACGGCACACCTAGTATTTTTGAGTAATATCTGTGATTTGTGTATAATCGACACTCGATTAAGCAATTTGTTACTAGCCGCACTAGTCTTGTGACGCAAAAAAAAACTAAATGTCATTTAATGACAGCTTTCCTTGGACATACTCTGTCGCTAAGAGGAAATTAATAATCTGTGCAGCTTTCAGTCAGCTGTTTGTTTTATAGTATAATAAAACATTAATTAAAACATAAAACATGATGCAAATGCTGCTCACGAGATACTGGCAGGACAATGTTACCACGGCGGTAAAACATATGTTTATCGCCCCTTAAGAAAAGTAGAAGAACAATAATTTGGATTTAGCTTCCATTGCTGACCTAGCTATAATAAAAAAACCTTACTTATCTGAAGAAAACTCATCAGCCAGCAGGACTCAGGAGACTCCCTTAATTCAAGAAGTAAAAATGTGTAATAGTGTACCTACTTAGTGTGAGCAAACAGAGCAAAGATGCTTTAATCTTTGGTTAGTTTAAGAAAGTTAAATTATGTGTAAAGCATAGGTTTAATAAAATAAAGCTCTTTGTTTTCCATAGAAACTTGTTATTATTTATATATCTGTACTGTTTATTTCCTTATGTTCTCATTTTACTTGCCTATTTTAATTTGATATCATTGTTTTTGTAGGGGTTATTCCCAAACTATTTAATGATGCTATGAACTATGTAATCATAACAAGTTACAAGCTTTATCTTGAATGCTATTTCAACTCTAAAGTCTTAACTCTATCTAGATAATTCAGGTTTTTTATTTTACAAGCAAGTTTAATTTTAGTGTGCCGTTATATTTCTGAATTCTTCAATGCTAGTGTGCATTTAAGGAAGATATTACATCACTTATTAATATAATAATGTAAGTATTTACCGGTGGTTCTAATTGAACATTTTACATTAACATTACAGGAACCGAGCTACTTTTGACTATTCTGTAGGAACTAAAACAGGTAGTTAAGATGGGTAGTGGTGAGGTAACAGAAGACTTTCTAAAATAACTATTTTAAGTTACATTATTTACAACTTGCAAATGCAAATGCTGCTCACAAGATACTGGTCGGACAGTGTTACCCCGGCGGTAAAACATATGTTTATCGCCCCTTAAGAAAAGTAGAAGAACAATAATAAAAGCATTTAGCTTCTATTGCTATACTAAAAAAACCTTACTTATCTGAAGAAAACTCATACTCTGGAGACTCCCTTAATTCAAGAAGTAAAAATGTGTCACATAGTGTACCTACTTAGTGTGAGCACACAGAGCAAAGAAGCTTTAATCTTTGGTTAGTTTATGAAAGTTAACTTATGTATAAAGCATAGGTTTAATAAAGTTCTTTGTTTTCCATAGAAACTTGAAATGAAATTATTTATACATCTATACTGTTTATTTCCTTATGTTCTCAGTTTACTTGCCTATTTTAAATCATTGTAATTGTAGGTGTAATTCCCCAACTTTTTAATGATGCTATAATAGTAAGTAAGCATAACAAGTTATAAGCTTTATATTGAATGCTATTTCAACTCTAGTCTTAACTCTATCTAGATATTATAGGTTTTTTGTTTTACAAGCAAGTTTAATTTTAGTGTGCCGAATAAACTAAAACTTTTTGATTGACATTTTAAAACATTATTTTTACTGCATATTTTCGACTAGTAGATTAAATAAGTATTATCTATTGTTACTACATAGTATTAGTAAAAAATTAAATTAATAAGATACATAACACAAAATCCCAAATGACAAACCAGTTTCAGCGTGCACTAGTTAACAAACTTCAAGAGTGACTCTTTTCATTGTATCTTCCATTTAGTATAACCTGTATTGGCATCTATCTATATTTCTCAACAATTTATTGCATTAATACAACTACACATCTGAAATCTTAATAATTGTTTAACATTCCTGCCGCAGCTAGATATATTACTGAATTCTTCATTAGTAGTATGTATTTCATTGAGATATTACATCATTAATTAATATAATATTAACACTACATAATACATGACTGTCTCTATAATTTCACAGAAAAAAGTTATAATCATCTCATCTTTTCATCACAACAAAAACCTCATTGATGACCGGTGGTTCTAATTAATTTTACATTAACATTACAGAAACAGAGCTACTTTTGATTATTCTGTTGGAACTAAAATAGGTACCTAGTTAAGAGTGGTGAATAAGGGAACGGAAAACTTTCTAAAATAACTATTTTAGGATAATTACATAGGTATTTACATCTTTAAATGACTATATCTTGTAAATATTTTTGGTGTTATAGATTATGATGTATTCCAGTTTTCTGAGTAGATAGCTTGGGATTTAGATTTTAAGATATGTTAAGAAGAAATATTTTGGAATAAAAACAACTGATTATTGTATTCTTAAATGATCTAATATTTACTGTTTATTTACAATGTATAACACTGTAATCACACTAATCACTGGGTGAACACTATTTTCTTGAGTGAGACCACTTCAAAGTAAAAAGGTGGTGAAAGAGTTTTCCAAGAATCCCATGGGAGTGTTATCGGCGTCACACACAACACAACATTACACTTTTTATTTACACTAGTTTATGCAGTTTGTAAGGCATATACACGTCTAATTAGTCAAATATTTCCAAAAATGGACGTGAATGAGGTGTTTTTTTGATCAGAATTAGGTAAATTTACTCAAACGTTTGAACTTTGGTTGATAAAAAGTTGCTTTTTTCAAACCTTTCATTCATAGACATCTGACAGCGGTAACGGTTGGGTAGTGGTTTGGAAATGGCACGAACTTTTTTAGCGCGATACCAAATGTCTCAAACGTAACGGAAGTGGTGTGGATGTGGTGTGGTAATGATTCGATTTTATTAGCGCGATCGGGTTCGGCCCAGGTTCTATTGCTAATTTCAGTGATGCATCTGGCGAAAAATTAACTTAATTCTAATTTTATTCTAAGAGTTCTCGAAGTCCCGGGATGTCATAGGATTTTGATAGTGTGTTGTCTCGTGTCCCGGGACTTTGCGGCTGTCGGGACTCCCAAC
Organism: Anania hortulata; assembly: GCA_963576865.1. NCBI lineage: Eukaryota > Metazoa > Arthropoda > Insecta > Lepidoptera > Crambidae > Anania > Anania hortulata. Next base: position 17,287,482 of record OY756398.1, on the reverse strand, counting down.
CCTAATCAGCGGCTGATTACGTGATTTAAAAAAGTGTCCTATTCTTTCGTACAACCTGTATTCACACAGTTTTTTTTTAAATATAAACAGACTATTGAAACTTATACTAGTTTGTAATGAAAAACTAACAAAAACTGAATTATTGGACGATAAAATGTATACTAAACGATATATCCAAAGAAATGCGCCTTAAGTACTCATATTTTCATTCATTTGGCAACTGAATAAGGCAGTAGGTACTTTTCAGTACATAACAATGAACGAATGAACGGCTATGCTAAGCAGGTGCGGACCCATTGAGCGACGAAGGTAGGCTTTAATACGGGGAATACAAAGGGAAAGCATTGGAGAGTATTTCCCGACTGATTGAATGGGCCCATTCAAGAACTCGATAATAGTTTGACGTGGGTTATATAAGTAAGTGTATAAAAGTACATACAATTTAATAGATACTACAATTAATTAGTTAAGATTATTTCATATTAAAAATGTAGACTTTTTTTTGCGACAAAAATCTTGTTAAATGTGTAAATTTCTTTTTTAATTTTGTAAAAAAAAGTGGACAGTCAAAATGTAAGAAAAAGTAATGATTTTTATGATTAAAATAAACCTTTTAAAATAAGAAATCATTTAACCGACTTCTTTTATAGATTATAAAAGATGATTCTTCACCTTAAGTTGGAATAAAAAAAAGTTATCTTAAAGTAACATCAATGGTTACAAAAATCTAATGTAACTAGTACGTAAAAAGTATATTTATCGATGTATTTGGATGGTTGTTAAGTCAACTTACCAATCAAAAAGATTTGCTTGGCATCGTTTTTGATGAATGACTTCTCTGATTCCTTTAAACTAGTTATAAAGAGTAAACACGTACCTGAAACAGAGAAAAATTCAGTTAGTAACGTAACCTGCGATTCTTTAACCAAACTAGATTAAAATTTAAGAAAAGAAAGAAATATACAGGTTGTCCCAAGAATGGTGTACCAGCTGCCGCCTGATTTCAGAGGACGCTAACACCTGTCGTTTTGACCACCATGTATGTTTAGCAGCAAATATGAATAATTGTGTAAACTTTAAAATTTAGACAAAGAAGAATATATAAATTATCCCACAGGAAAAAAACGGGATAAACATGATCCTATGTGTTAGCTAGACCGATATTGTGTACGCCAAATTACAGGTTTAGCTTCAGCTAATTTCAGACTATTACGCCTAGTTCACACTACATTAGTAATTTGGACAAGAGAAAATATTACTTAATCAAGTTAATAATATGTTGACATATAATACTGTTTTTTCGACACTGCTTGCTACTAAATCACACGCCTAAAATATTAATATATTTTCAAATTACTTCTCGTTTGCTTGACGTTACGAGTAAAAGCATCATTTGAGACACGTGACAAAATTAAACTTAACGAATTAGGATTTATGTACTTCAAAAAACATTACAAGTGCTAGTTGAACTTACGTGGACAGGGTTCAGTTCTTTTAATAAGTACACCTACAGAATTAACTCTTTTTTCAAACTTTAGGCACAGTAGTTCCAGAGATCAGGGTAAATTTTCATTTAGTTTACTAAATAAATTTATACTTTATATTTGTAAACCATTAAAAATGAATTTCTCACAACAAGACTTTTCATTTAACATGTTATTACAGTTTAAAAAACTTTTTTTTCAATTTTCTAATTTAGCTCCCCGATGGTGACCTTCATAATCAAAATTTATTTATTTAAGTTACACTACCGTGATTAGACCCTAAAATGTATAGTGTACCAAATTTTAGCCTAATCGGTCCAACGGATTCGTGATCCTTGAGTTCCGTTTTATTATTCGGACGTTCGGAACCCTAAAAAGCAGTTGAGACACATTTCAACCTAAATAACCGTCGAAAATGCTCAGCTAACATGAAAACACTTAGTTATAACAAGTTTTAGAAGCTGTTAGTTGGGTTACAGCGCCTAAGGGACCGCTTGGCCTACCTGCCGGATCTCCCTTGAGCTGTTCTTTATTACATCGTCTACAATCTCCTGGCTAAAATATAGAGTACAGTAACTTGTAGTAACTGTGCGTACAGTAAAGATAAACAGGGACATCTCGTTTCGTCCCTTGAGAAGTATAGAATTAGGTGTCAGCCATTAAGGCATTTTAATAATTCGTCCTTGGCATCCGCATGCAGGGTGCAGGAGACTTCTATAAGGTATGCCATAGGGCCCGCCATATGGTATGCCCAGAATCTGCAACTTAAGTTCATCATCATCTTAAAGGACGTCCTGAACATAGGCTTCCCCCAATGACTTCCATATTAGCCAGTTGGAAGCGGATGCATCTAGCGGCTTCCTGCAACCTTTACCAGGCAGTCTGTTCACCTTGTGGATGAACGTCGCACGCTACGCTTGCCGGTACGTGACCTCCATTCTAGAATCTTTCTGTCCCATCGGCGGTCAGTTTTACGTGATCTGTGCCCCGCCCACTGCCACTTTAGCTTGCTAATCCGTTGGGCTATGTCAGCGACTTTTGTTCGATAACGGATCTTTTCATTTCTGATTCGATCTCGCAAAGAAACATCAAGCATAGCCCTTTCCATAGCACTCTCTTAACTAAAAGTTAGGAAGATGCTCCATGAAACTGGCCCTATACACACAGAATGCCATGAATTGAATTACTGTTGTGTGAAACAATCTTACCGGTTAGTGAGTTAATGAAGAAGACATTTTTAGCAAAGAAATAAAAAGTTGTCAACCCTAACACACTTTTTACCCACCGATGAATTTCATTGTTAGTTATATCGCATGTAGGTAGTCCCCGCATGCGGTACATTGACCAATGATTGACCTTTTTTAAGAATGTTTGTCATGATTACTTTCAGGATTATGTTAAGGTACCTACATGTTATAATCATTTCCATATTAAAATAGAGGTATAAGATGGAAACACGATTTGACGGTGATTAAAGTAAATCGATCATCAACAAAATTAATACTCTTTCAATCCATGTAACGGTAAAATACCGACTCTTATTTAACAATTTCAGCAGACAGTACCCACTTCCAACTAGCTTAAATTATGGTACATGAAAGTTAATAGCGAAGCACTTAGTGGTTGTAACGAGTTTTTTATGTTTATCTCAGGGACAGCGAAGACATTCTGCCTCACAGTGCGAAACTGTTAAAACGACGTCTACTTGACAAACTTACTAAAAGAAAAAAAAACAGAAAAGAGTGACAATTTACCAAACGCTGTAAGGAATAATAAAATAATAACAGGACACCTAACAACCAGTTTCTGCTTGGGAGTATATCGAAGTTCACTGTGACCAGAACAAATTGAATTTTGAGTTTTATTTTTTCTAAATTGAACAACTTGCAACTTAATGAAAGAAAGAGAAAACAAGAAAGAAAAATATTTATTTGGTTAGAAAAAAAGAGACTGTGATATGATACCAAAATGGTTGACACTCAGCTATTTTGTCACGTCAAAGGTTGCAATGACGCTGGTTTTCTTGAGTGGTAAATGTGGCTATTTCAAAATTAAGTTTCAAAAATAAATAGTAGTCACTTGAAATTGAATAAAAAACAAAAAAGCATCAGGCTGCGTTAGAAAATAAATTCTCTGAAATTCGGAAGATGGTGGCGATTAAAAAAATACTTTACGTCAAAATCTCGAGGCAGAGCGCTACGTTGCAAAATTCTCACTATATCAAAATAAACAGCCTCGCACTTAGTGCTAACAAGTTTTGTAAGTTCACAGCTCCGCAGGGACCGCTTAGGCTACCTGGCTGCGTTATTACATCGTCTGCGGTCTGCCGAGGGCTTATGACGAGTAATGTTGTGTTAAAACGCATTTTTGTGTGTTAAAAGAAAATCTCGACGAAAGTTTCTGGTTTATTTTGTGGCCCACTTGTACTACAACCGTTTAATATCCAGATTTAACTTACATTTGAGTTAAAGCCTTTTAGCAGATCCATTTAAATCTAGATTTACTTGTATATTATACTAGCTGTGCCCGCGGCAACGCTCCCGTAGGATACGGTTTGTCACACCCTATTCTACTCGCTTAGGATAATATGGATATGTCTTTTTTTTTAAACAGATACAAAGAAATTCCGAAATCCGGGTGGCATGTCCATATAATGTTTGAGATCATTAACCCCAAATCAATCTACCTATTCCGATCAATGGTGATGACATAAGGAACTGAAACGTGGTTTCTTACTATGGGCCAAATAAGAAAGCTTCAGGGTTCACAGCGTGATAAACTTGATGGACGGGCTATGCTCAACGTTTCTTTTAAAATCGAATCAGAATCGAGGAGATTCGTAAACTAACAAAAATTGATAACATAGCCCGAAGGATTGGCTAAAGTGGCAGTAGACGAGACACTTACAATGTAGAACTGACTGCCGATGGGGCAGAAAGGTTCTCGAATAGAGGCTACGTACCGGCAAGCGCAGCGTAGGACGTCCACCCAAAAGATGGATAGACGATTGGGTAAAGGTTGCAGGAAGTCGCTGAATGCAGGCCGCTTCCAACCGGCTAATCTGGAAGTCATTAGGAGGCCTATGTTCAGCAGTGGACGTCCTATGGCTGAAATGATGATGATGAAATTGCTCGTGTTGGCCATGAAAGTTCTCCAATTAGGCCTAAAACATATTTTTACGAACCAACAATATTCATTGACCTTCATAAATTTGTAGAGAATTTAGCAAATTGTTCACGTTGTTAATTTTAAAACTGAATGAAATCGTGACTTGAGTTACCAGTTATTCTGTGCATCTGCAGGTTATTAAGTCTTTCCATAATCCAATTTAATTTGGGTTACTTGGATTGTTTTTTATTTTAATTAAATTTCAATGTCTAAGGCAAAATATTAGTACAGGTTGATACTAATATTTTTTTCTTTTCAATAATAATTGTTGTAATTTTTTCTGATGACTGTATTTTATCTTTGAATATAGGATAGTACATACTCAAAGTATTTTATATTTTTTATGTACTTACTAACATTTATAGATTTTTGTTGTCTGAAAAAAAAGTTACTTTTATCATATATACCTATTATAAGTGCCAAATAAAATCATTTTTAGAGTTTCCTACCTGACAAGGAAAAATGAACCCATATAGATAACTTTGTTGTCCGTGTGTTGTGTGTTAATAATATCAAATACTCAGGTTTGCAATTTCTTAGAGCTGTAAAGACGCAATCGGACTTAGTCAAGATACAACCGCTATTCTGCATATTTTGACACTCGCAAGGGAACCAAAACTTATAGAGTACTTCCCATTGTTAGCTAGTGGTGACTGAGTTTGTTCCGGCGTTTCTTCTCAGCACTTGCCAGATTGTCTGTGTCTTGTCTTGAAGCGCTAGTAGGGCCCAAAAAATAAGGAGACATGTTCTGCCCCATATGGGCCAATAATGTTATTATTGACGTTCATAAGTGGCAGTTTTCTGCCCTAAACTGAATAAATGATTTTTGACTTTGACTTTGACTTTGTCCTAGAATCATGAAATTTGGTAAGAAGTAATGTCGCAAGTGAAAGAAAAAATCTGAAAACCGTAAAGTAATTACCTACATCACAAAATAATAATGTTCGATTCCGTGATGAACGAACTATTTACTTAATTACAAGTTTGTACGAAACCCTTGGTGCGCGAGTCCAACTCGCTATTTGCCATTTTTTTATAGTTGTCAATTAGAATAATCATAAAAATGTGTTTTAAAAATCTAATTTTCTAAACATTGTCCCACTACTGCTTTAGACACAGGTTTACAAAACAGCTGAAAATTCATGCAAAATAAGAAACGATTACCACTCCCGCCCTCTGTGAGGAAAAAGCTAAACTCCCTTGCATTTACTTCACCCGCTTTTCCGGAAAAAGCGAGCGCGGAAACCGCCGGCTTTGGTTTCAGCGAACCAAGGTAGATGTCGCTTTTACTGCATAGAATTCTTCGAGGTTGAAAGATTTTATACTATTTTTTTTTTTAAATTCAATAACTTTATCTTCCTTATTTTAGCCATACACATTTTTTTTTAATTCAGTAGCTTCATCATCGTCATTTCAGTCATAGGACGTCCACTGCTGAATATAGGCTTCCCACAGAGAAATTCAGTAGCTTATGTTTAAATAATTAACATTCATCAAATCTATTGACTTTAGAAAAAGATATAGTATATTTATTAGATAAAGATAAATTAGACAATTAACGACATTTAAACTAATCTTACTAAGGAGAAAAATTAATACCGATACCAGTTACGAGCAGATAAGAGAAGAGAAAAACAAACAAAAATTATATAATATTTTTGATTAAAAAAAACATTCATTTATTTATAATGGCCGGACCAAACACTGCTCTTTTGTGCGTCGCGAAGCAAAAGGACCTCACTCACCTTAAATCGTGACCCACTACATAGGCCACGACAATAGTTTTCAGTGGCCACCTTTACATATTAACACATTAATATAATAATACAAAATAAGTTTGGACGAGGCCGAGGCTAAGCCTAAAGTTTTTTATCCTTACACGTGTAGGATCAATCGATTTGACTAATTGGCTTAGACAAATGGGCGTGAAATCGGAATGTGTTAAAGCAGTTTTTTTTTAAATTAGAACATATTCACATGTGTGTAATAACGTTTATAGTTTCTACCTTGATGCGTGTTCGTAGGGACCTTTCATTATTATGTAACAAACTAAATTAACCTCCTAACGAATTCAGATGGAAAAATAGTAGCATCATACTTCATTTACTTTCAAACGGAATATAATCTTTTTAAACGTCTCAAACCATTATAAATTAAAATATACATTTCCTACCTGATACTAACAAAAATTACGAATAGAACCCCAGCTTAGAAAAACGAGACAGCGCAGAAAATTTAATGTTATTAGGGGCAATGTCCCTATTTGTGTCAGTTTTGATTTAAGTTTGTTTCAAAGTTAAAGTATAACGTCCTGTGGTCTATTGAAACTTATGAAATGCAACTCTGTCTATGTCCTATCTATGTTTGACTGGTATTAATGATTTACTGCCCAGGCTAACAATAAACAATAAGAATATTGTTACCCTAGGCAATAAAGTTTTAATAAATAAAGTTCATGTCACCGCCTTCTTGTCGTCAACACTTATTATGCAAATAATAAACTAACCTCTATTTTCGGTATGCTCAGCTTTCACACCAAATTCTTGTACAAAAAAGTCTGCCAAACAAAGCCGCTAGAAAAGCTTGTAGTAACATATTTCATCACCCAGAAATATGGCGTATTAACCGTGATACGGCGTTGAGCCCATATAATAAGCTCGTTTGAGCCTACCCACAAAACTGGCTGCAACGACTATATGAGTATATTAGTGTTGTCACTCGATAGACTATATCGATAGTTTGGCTATCCAGACTATCGAGTGTAATAAAAAAAGTAAAGTATGCTAATATACCTCCCACTGCAGGGCACGGGCCTCACCTCAACTATAAAGTTATGTACTACTCCAAACGCGAGCATAGTGAGGATTAATGAAGGGTGTTGTAAGGCTAGTGACTAAACCTTACTGTCAGATATAATCAAACTAAGGACTATGCTTTACGACTAGTATCAAGCAAGAGATATTAGCCGAGATCAACTTTTAACGTGCTTCCCGAAGCACGGAGATGCTTGTGATAAACGTCACTAAATATGGTCGCAATTGTCACCCATCCACTGACAACCGCGGCGTGGGTTGCTTGACTTTGGTAATTACTGCCAAAGCACTGATGCTACTGAGCTACAAGCATCTCACTGAGCTCCAAGCATCTCACTGAGCTCCAAGCATCTCCGATAGGCTAGAATCGCCAATCTATTCATTTCACCCAATATCATCGATAATTAATTCCTGATAAGTAACAAACTATAGATAATTTCGATACTATCGATAGATAGATGATTATTATAGGTTTGTACTATCGACAGTCACAGTAATGAGACCTTATAGTAATCACAACACTGATTGTAATTAAAATGCAGTCTACAATTACGATATTTCAAAACTAGTACTATCGATATTATTGATAGTAAGATTGCTATTAAGGTGGGACTATCGATAAGTATTGCTGCATTTCAATAGTATTGATGTATTTTAAGATAGTGCTGTCGATAGTGTCAACTATCGACATCCAAACTATCGAAATGTTGGCAACACTAGTATATAGACAAGTATAAATTGCTATTTACAAATATTACGCTACATATTTCGGGCTAGTGCTAATGCTGTTAATTAAAACAAGTGACGGCCGCTCCTGCTTGCATGGGTCGCACTAGCACGAAGATTATACAGGGTGATAGGTTATGCTTCTACAAAGCCGAAAAAGGTATGTGTAACATGTCCATATAAATAATATAATTTCATTTTTGTTTGTTTTTCAAATTAATTATTTGTCAAATTTCTGACTTTTTTTGCCAAAATTTTTGAAATTTGTAATGTGTTCTGTTTTGCTATGCTCAAGGACACTGTCAAGCTCGAAAAATAAACTCGAAAAAAGCAAAAAGTCCTATAAAAATTTTCTTTGTAAACTTTTTTCCCACTTTTAAGCATTAAAATAGCCGTACTTCAGACAGAATTATTGCAGACAATCTGCAGGAGAGTCACCTACGCTGGTAAGGCCATGTTTTGCGGAAACCGGCAAGCTACGTAGGAAAAAAATGTCTGGCCATGCCGCCACCGCCAGATCCTGGCAAAAGAGGTAGACCCAAGAAATGCTGGCTTGACGTTGTGAGGGCTGACATGCGTGCCAATGATCTCACAACTAAAGACACTCAAGACCGCGCGGAGTGGAGGAGTAAATCAAGGAAAGCGGACCCTGGGCTCCAAAGCAATAGCTTTGGACGCAACCGGGATTGACCGTATAGATAAAGAAGACTTCAGACAGAATTATAATAATACTCTACGGGTTAAATAAACTAAATATTTAGCATGATAAATAGTCACAAAGTAAAGCTCAGCGTGTGTAACATCGGTCACACAGGTTATTCTAATTTACCCGAAAATTTAGTAATTCAAGCTATTATGACCGAGGAGACCTTAATTAATTATGTTAGAAACCAGAGAGGCTGCCCTCAAAATTAATTTTGAGGACGCGAGACGTGACGCGTGCGTGACACTGAAAAGGTTCGTACTCTTAGGCAGCGTTCACACTAAACAAATTGTCCTCAAAACTGTGAGCAGGCTCACTGTCAACCCCATTGTATTGTGTTGACGACCTCCGTAGCCGAGAGGCGAGCACACCGGACTTGGAGTCGCTATCTCTGGTCCCGGGTTCGATTCCCGGTCGGTCAATGTAGAAAAATTACTTTTCTATATTGTCCCGGGTGTGTGTTGTGGTACCGTTGTTGTTTCTGATTTCTGTAACACAAGTACTTAGGCTACTTATCGTAAGATCAGAGCAATGTATGTAATGTTGTCCAATATTTATTTAAGTATTGGAAACGTAAACATACTTTTTATTGTTCAATGCGCTACATACAACACACTACAGAACACTAGGTTATGTTCAGCTGCAGTTCAGTAAAAAACCTATTTTCTATTCACAAAAAGATAACAAAGACGTCAATCATAACCGTATTCAGTAGGCTTACTACAAAAATGTTTCATTCGTTCGATAAACATAAATCGAAATAACTATTCACTTTGACTAAAAATGAGCACCTGAAACGAGCCGTTTTAAAAACAAGGTCGTTTTGAATTGTTCTTAATTTTAAAAAGTTGGATGTAAGTAAATGGAAATTATAATTTATTGGATTTATACGTCCGAATGAACAAAACCTTTTGTGATAGGTCTTCAGCCCACGCTAGTGCACTGCTGGACATTGGCCTCTCCTAATGCGTGACACTAAGTCTGATCCTCGGCTATTCTATTCCATCCGCTGCCTGTAAAGACTGCCTACGCGTATATCTGCCATCGCGCTCTTTAAGATCCGATATTAGAAATTTGGGCCATGTCCAGGATGAGTTCTAAAAAGTGGACTAGAGTCGTCACACACTGACTGCCTACTGATGGACATCGTCTGAGAGGTAGACCACGAAAACGATTTTCTCAAAGATTGGCAAGACCTAACCACAGGGATAAGTGGAGAGGTTTGGGGGAGGCCTTTGCCCAGCAGTGGGACAGAAATGGCTGATTTAAAAAAATGATTGAAATTGAAACGATTGTTAAAGCACAAATCATGGTATATAAAATTTTCTTGATCCAGTAAATTTCTTGTAATGGATCTCGTACTATATTATATTGTTATCTGTGCCCCTCCACTGCGTTCGTAAAGTCGTAGTCTTCACTCCAGAACGTGTAATCTACTACTACGAATTTTTAACGTAACGAATTTTGACAAAATGTTTGCAAAATCTATTAAAATAAAGTCTCTCTGTCATTCCTATTTTATTTATGGACTAAAAGTTTGGATCGCGCACGAAATTATGATCCAGAAAAGAAGAAAATTGTCGTCAGCAAGTATAAAAACGCTTTGTATTTTTACATAAAATAATTATAGAAGACGTGCATATATTCCTTATTTATTACCCATTTTTCTTTCATTTGACGAAGCCCATTACTTTTTGAACTAATTAAAACTTTCTTGTGGATCGAAAGTTGAAGAGTAAACATATCCTTAATAGAAACGTCGCTGTAATCCGTCGATAGGATCCTGTGCAAACAGTCTAGCAGTGGTTCTCAAAGAGATGTGTAATACTTAGCACTTGTTGGAAGCACAACGCAACTACGTACGGGAGAGGAGTGCGGTCAGTGGATACTGACGTCATCGCGAAATCATCACGATTGCGTTCGGACACTCGCCTTGGGACAAAAAAAATGCTGTTTTTTTGTACCTTTTTTCTCTTATAAAAATGAGCCACATCTAAAATGCAAGTCAGAAATTTAATATCGCTTAAGTTTGAAATGTTAATTCAACAAAAAAAAATCTGTTTTACTATCCAATAAAAGACAAGATGGCAAGGTCAACTAGAATATGACTGTATATCCTTTTAAAGCTTAATATTGCATTTGTCAAACCTCATTAAAGTTAAATATATATTTATTTTATTGAAACATGTTTCTAAAAGAACAGTTACAGTAACAGTTGAAGCTACCTAAAAATGGGGTAATATCATAAATGTTTGGGAACTTATGACCTAGGGTCAGTGTACAATACTTCCCCTCCATTGCGTTAAGCCGGTCAGCCTCCAGTGATCGTGATTGGCTATTAATTTGAGTCCTCTCATCGGATATGTACTAAGGCTAAGGATTTGAGGTAAGTTTAATTTTGTGGAATTCAATATTAGTCTGATGCGTGGGCTACTTTATGGCAATAAATATATATATTTTTTAATTCAGTAATTCAGTTTAATGACTTTAGTCACCAGGGCAGGGCACATAGCGCGTAGTTCAACTGATGGCTGATGGGGCAGAAAAGTTTTGGAATGGAGGCTACGTACCGGCAAGCGCTGCGTAAGACGTCCACCCACAAGGTAGACAAACGACGGTATAGGTTGCAGAACGCCGTTAGATGCAGGTCGCTCCCAACCGGCCAATCTAGAGGTCTGGAAGAGGCCTATGTTCAACAGTGGACGTCCTTTTTCGTTCGTAGTTCGCAGTGTATGCTTCGAACGCTGGGTCCCAAGGGTTTGATTCGGTGCGGGTCAATTCAGAACACGAACTTTTCTAATTTAGATTCGGTTTGGGTATGTAGGGAGACGTCTCTGGCAAAATTATTGATTGTGTGGTACCTCGTACAAGGATGTTAGTTATTTATTTTGATACCATGACAATTGGTGTGTTCATCATCACCATCATGTCAGCCTATTGCAGCCTCCCCCAAGCCAAAGAGCACGATCCATTGCTTTTTCATCCATCCACTGCCAGCCATCTTCCTAGGATCGTCGATCAATTGAGCTGGGGGCGTCCTTTACTACGTTTGCCAAGACGTAGTCTTCACTCAAGAACCCGTTTATTCCACCTTATATCAGTTCTGCGACAAATGTGACCGGCTGGTGTGTTACAATATTACCTTCACTATGTACTACACACCCTTTACAATAACACTAAAATGATCCCCAAAGTGTACATTTTATTTTAGAATATATTACTATGGTCTTTCCTTCCAAACAGGGATAAGCTCACCTAACATTTGTATCGTACGATTGGACTGTCAATTACATAATTAGGATGCCTGGGACTAATTGTATTTATTGGTACACTACCCTTTCAATTTGGAAACAATTTCACGGTAGTTGGATTTAAATGGATTACATTTATTCAAATACAATAAGAAAGTTACGTAAAGTGGTAACAAAGTACTAAGTAAGTACGCGACCACAACAATAGGGAATATGCATGAAAAAAAATATTGTTTTTACTATAGGTATTTATAAGAAAATATATGAAATTGTAGTGCTAATAGTGAAAACAAAATTGATTTTAGGTAAAAAATAACCGTAATTAGAAATTAAGGTATACCTATCTCTTTCTAAAACTACTTTTAGTATGAAAAATGTATGGCGCGCGTGAAATCTGACGTCACCGTACATATCGGATCTCCTTGTCTAACACGCGACTTTAATGGTCTGTAAGTAACTACCCTATTTAAAAGCAAATAAAGAATTTGAATTTGAAGTCAGGTATTTATCAATATTTTTCAAAAATTCTTAGTTTTACTAATTATAATTAAATACTATTTATTTTAGGACCAAATAAAAAAACATGCATATTCCCCATTGGGCGCAAGACAGCTAGACGTTTTAATAATAATTACTGCATTTTTTTGAGAACCGCTAAAGACGTAATATCAGGGTTGCTACACACAAAGGCGGCCCGGCATTAATCGGCAAAGCCAAGCGGTAAAATCAAATTTATGTAGATGAATGTTCCGAGCCGAGCCGTATGGAATCACATACTGCTCGGCTCGATCTGATACTCGATCGGTGATGTCGGAGTCAGGAGGTATGGTAGTAGCACTATTCAATGACAACTAGTTAAACCTTTAAAGGATATTAATCCTGAATTGATAAAACTCGTAAGAAGGAATAGTATTAAATGGCTTTACTCAAACCCAAAAGCGTTACGCCAAAATGCAGACGAGTAAACCAAAATACATTTTAAATCAACCAATCCAATACCTTACTTCGTATAAATACTAGAATATTTCAAAAATTACAAGTAGAAAAAACAACATAATTCACTATCATCTCCCACATTTCGACTCAATTTAGTTCAGATCATGGAAATCCATACAAAACATGTTTACCTCGTATCAAACTAAAAACAGTACAGCTCGTGCCAGAGCTTTTCATCGCGCGTGTAAGCCCAAGGCTGTCAGCAACAGGGTGGCAGATAAACAAGCCGAAGGGCAAGCTATTATAAACATAATAACTCTCTAGTTAAGGCCACCACAGTTTAGGAGAGATCATTTTATTATAGCATTTAAATGTTTTGTAATCTATATATATAAAAGAAGAAACTGACTGACTGACTGACTGACTGACATATCAACGCACAGCCCAAACCGCTGGTGCTAGAGATTCCAAATTTGGCATGTAGGTTTCTTGTAAGGTCTAGGGGTGCACTAAGAAAGGGTTTTTCAAAATTCACCCTCTAAAGGGGTGAAATGGGGGCCCAAGGTTTGTATGGGGAAACAAGATTAGTTAGACTATTTTATTCGAAACTTCACAGGAGTATTCCTAACAATAAATGATCAAACACGTGTTTCAGGTTTTTTGCGAAATCCACCCCTAAAGAGGGTAAAAGGGGTGACAAAGTCTGAAAATCAACATGGGTACTAAATATCAATATGGATGTCGATTTTATGGGTTTTTGGGATGTTAATTACGAAAATGACATCGATTTGGAAATTTAATATTGTGGACATAAAAATTCTTGAATCCAACCCTTAAGTAGGTGAAAAGGGGAAAGAAACTTTGTATTTCAGTTATCTATTAAACTAAACAATATAAAGAAATCTTTGACTAAACTGACTAATTGTTGATATATCAACGCACAGCCTTACCTTATACAGTGTAGATATCCATTAAAAAAGGATTTTTTGGAAATTATAGCCCTAAGGGGGTAAAATAGGGGATGAAAATTTAATGAAAGCATATCAGTTTCAAATAATAATTTTAAAATTTTGTATTTATGGTAACGATTGAAAATAAATTTATGTATCTTCTTGATTATACAACAGCGTTCTTGATTATTCAACCCTGTGTCTTGAAAGTCCTTCATTTTTAAAGTTATAATCACTAAACTTATGTTTATAGTAAACTTACTCAACTTAAATAGGGTGTTAGAATTTCAAAAGGGATAAAATTTTGTAATTGACGAATTAATAATCACCAAATATATTAATTATCTCGGCTTATGGTTTCAAACTAACCCAACATACATTGTTATTTTCACTCGGCTGCCGTAGGAGGGTTATGTTTTTCGAGCGTATGTATGTGTGTTTGTAATTTTTTGGCACGCTCTAAGCCGTTACAAATGTATTTCATCATATGAGATTCTTCTCAGTTGTGGAAGTGACATAAAGTATATCGTTTTCCAGAATTCCCATAGGACATAGGAATTACGCGGGGAACTCTGATCTCTAATGCTATTTACCTGATTTCAACCCTCGATGAAGGTCTGCTTTAGGTTTATTCTCTTATTGTAACTCCTGTTGAAGTGTTCCAGAGACGTCGCCTGGGGTCAACATTTTGTTAATTTTGAGCTAGGACGCACCGTTTTCGAGATATCAAGGCGCTGCGTACACGACGTAGCAGGGCGGACCGGACAATTTTGCCGCGAAAAATAGACCAAAGGGAATCGTATACTGCAACGCACACGGCGGTCAATAAGACCGCGCCGCCAGTGCCCGCCCCGCACAAACCAGTTTGTATACACTAACGCAGACGGCGGCGTGGGCGGCTAGCTTAGTCTGCGCCGCGCGCTCTACTAGAATGGTTGTCCTGAACTGACCGTCGTGTACGTTGAGTAAGCGGCGCGGGCAGGCACGGGCATCGATGAGCAGACGCGGTCTTTATTGCTTCACGGTCAAAAAGACCGCACCACTGCGTTGTATGCGTAGCACCTTACTCCATTCTATATTAATTAATCTATATACATATATAAAAGGCAAAAGTGATTGACTGATGTATCAACGCACAGCCCAAACCGCGGGTTTTAGAGATTCCAAATTTGACACGTAGGTTTCTTATAAAATCTAGGGGTCACTAAGAAAGGATTTTTCAAAATTAATCCCCTAAAAGAGTGAAATGGGGGTCCAAAGTTTGTATTGGTAAACAAGATTAGTCAGACTCTTTTATTCGAAACTTCACAGGAGTAAGTTCTCCTTACGATAAATGAGTTAACATGTGTTTCAGATTTTTTGAAAAGTCAACCCCTAAAAAGGGGAAGGGGGCTGACAAAGTCTGAAAATCAACATGGGTATTGTTTCTATGGTTTATCGGGTCGCTGATTACGAAAACAACAACGATTTTAAAATTTAACGTTGCGGACGTGAAATTCCATCTCCCCTGTTGTGGGATGCGATAGGGTTGAAATGTCTATCAATATAGGTGTAGATTTTATGTTTTTTTGGAACGTTGATTTTAAAATTTAATATTGTGAACATGAAAATTTTTAAAATTATTTGTGCCAAATTGCAATTCAATCGGTCCAGTAATTTCGGAGCTAATCGGTTGTAACAGACGGACTGACAGGCAGCCACACGTTCTATTTTTGCATTTGATGTACCTATAGAACGAGACCTGCGTTATCCTAAAATTGATAAATCGCTATATTACATCATATCATATCGTGTTTTGATGGTCATGCTAGGGGGGCTGTATTAGTAAAAAATATTGTCTTGAAAGAAGTTTTGTAGAGTTTTTTTTAAATTACTGAGTTTGACATTCATACATCACTCAAAATCAAATCTAACGCGAGCGAAGCCGCGGGAAAAAGCTAGTTGACAATATTTATATTCGATTTCTTTTTCTGAGTAGTATTATTACCTTCTCCAATCATTTACTAATTAATAGTTAGATTAACATAAAATCCTGCCATAGGGCACCTCTGTTAGGTAATTTGAGGAATATTTCGCTTAAATTACAAATATCTAGAGCTATCTATCAGCTTAAGCTGTGTGTCAGGAAGTCTGCAGTCATGATAATCATCATTATTTCTGCCTTAGGACGTCCACTGCTAAACATAGGCCTCCCCCAATGACTGCCTGATTTTCAGGTTGTTAGTAGCCTGCAATCAGCGGTTTTCTGCAACCTTTACCAGTACCAGATCGTCTGTCCACCTTGTGGGTGGACGTTCTACGCTGCGCTAATGATGAGGATGATCCCCTTACTAAAAAGACAAAGCTCTGATAATCTCCTTACGCTTTTCCGATCTTCATTACACACACTAAAAACCATCCCAGATAAAAAGGCTTTCTATTATAAAAATTACGTCCGAATCGGTTTATCATTTTAAGAACTAAGATGACAAAGACAGACGCACAGACCTATGCATCAAACATTAAGCAATACTTTTTGACTTAGAGTTTAAAACAATATTTAAAAACTGTTACTAGTTCCTAGAACACCCGTAGTTGTTACCAAAACTTCATCTACAACTAATAATTTGTTTGTAATTGACAAATACAATGTTATATTTCATAATCTTTAATTAATTAATAGGCTTAAACTATAAACAAGTAAGTTTTACAGAACTTGGCCTTAGCAATTAAGAAATAACCCGGTAATCGAAAATCAAAAACAAAAGAGGTCATTCAGGCTTGACTTAAAAGTTATATGTTAGTTTAAACTTTAGATCGCTACTAAATCGCTATAAAAAGTAAGCTTCAGTCAGCTTAGCGATTATGAACGGATCCCGATGATGCCTGGACTCACGCCAGATTCCACAAACCGGCGGGACACATGGCTAATAAGTTCAGCCAGCATAACCGATTTAGTTAAGTTAAAATAGGATAAGTTAGATTTGTACGAGTAGTTACGAGTGATATACCTGGGTAAGTCTTTAATTAACCGATGTCATCAGCAAGTCAGAAGTTTGTGAATATGATGAACTTACCACAAACAAATTAAAAACATAAAATTTCAAACAAACTAAATTAAGCTTGTTGACGACCTGCATAGCCAAGAGGCGAGCATACCGGCCTTGGTGTCGCTATCTCTGAGGTCCCGGGATCGATTCCCGGTCGGTCAATATAGAACATTAACTTTTCTATAATGTCTCGGGTCTGAGTGTTGTGGTAACGTCGTTGTTTCTGATTTCTATAACACAAGTGTTTACCATAGGATCAGAGCAATGTATGTGATGTTGCCTAATATTTATTTATTTTTGATGGCGATTAGATATGAGATAAACAAACATACTTTTAAACATTTAAAGATATGATTCAGACTTGTGCTCGTCACCGAATTACCGACTATAACTTAACTAACTTGAAACTATGGTACTTACTTTGATATAAGCTATCTACTAAACTCTACCTACCCATGAGTAGCAACAGCAACAATAGGCATACGATAGTTTGTTATGCCGTCCGACGGCAAGCACGACATTTTGCGAGACCTACAACCAAATATTAACGAACCCTGTTAATCATTAAGGATTAGTTCATTTACAGCACTATCACTGATACTTCAAACTCTATCTTGATTCATAATTTCATCATTTCAGCCATAGGACGTCCACTGCTGAACATAGGCCTCCCCCATAATGGGGGGGATTAACGATACTCGCCACGCTTGGCAGGCGGGTTGGCGAGCGCAGTTTTTTATAAGATTTCGCACGAAGGCGCTGCTGCCCGTCTCGTACTACAGGAATTAGTCGCCTTTTACGACACGCCTCCTATTGGCGGTGGGGAAGTGTATTATTTACGGCCGTCCCCACACGGCTATCTTGATTATTTATTTATATATATAAAACAAAGACGGGTTTGTTACACCATTTATAAGTCAAGGACGGCTGGACCGATTTTTCTGATTCTTGATTTGTTAGATTAGCAGAATAACTTTAAAAACAGAAATATTCACGAAAAAAAAATGTATGTAGGGACAGTACGAAGTTCGCCGGGACAGCTAGTTAATAATAATAGTTTGTCTCACAATCAGACAAGTTATCTAACCCCAAACTAATTTTATTTCTTTATTTACGAGTATTTTTAACCTAGACGATTATGCACAGTTCATAAACATCAAGACACATGCATGCTTACTAAATTATAAGTACATAATTATTAGTTATCAAATTAAGAAACATCTCTATTATCTCTCTGTGAGTAAATAACAGATCTTATTCACCGGGAAAACTTATTTTTATAATAAGTTTAGGTTCTGAAAATGGTCTCACCAACCTGTAGGCTAATCAGAAAAGGCAGACAGCTCATACTTAAGAAGTTAGTGATCTACCAATCTTTTTTTAAAATAAAGTTTTATAATTTCTTCAAACTTTTTTTTTAAATGCAGTTTTTAAGTTTAATTAAAAATATTAATATTTTAATATTATCAGTCTTAAAAACGCAATATTTCAAATTCCAACAATCATAGTTTCAAGTACAGTTCAACGGTAGGTCAACCTACCCAGAAAGTTAAAGGTCATAGAACTGATTTTTAACTTTATGTCCGAGGTGTAAAAATCAATATCAATTTTAAAAAATACGTTTTGTGGCAGGTTGACGAGCTGTTGTCTATACCGAACCAAAAGTGTCAATGTTCAGCTTAAACTTTTCTCGCTGTGTGTTAGGTTGCAAATATACGATGTTTGTCAGCTCTCGCCTCATAAAGTCGGATATTATATATGATATTTCGATTCGGCCACGGAACTAACATATTATCCGTCTTGGCCTCCTTCGACGTAATAAACTCAGATGAGTCACTGGTTTGGTGTTGGATTTACGAATACGAAGACCGTCTTGTTATTCAGAACTGTTTGTTAGTTGTCAAAATAATTTTTCAAAAGGTTGAATGAAATAAAAGTCTTTGGACAAATATTGTTTTAGTTAGGTAAATAAAAATCAATAAGAATAACATTTATTTCCTCTGAACAAGTCTAGTTTAGACTATGATTGCGCATCCTGTGTTCTCTGAACGTGCAGGCTTCCTCACGATGTTGTGAGTGATCACCACCAAGTAAGTGGTCTAAATAGGCTAGTTTCCTGGGTCAAAAAAAGATTATTCTATTTAGTCCGTCAGTTAAATTATCAAAAAATATTGGACCCATATTTTGTCTTTTGTCAATCAAACAAAAAATGACGAAGATAAAGCGCATCAAAGTGAGCACGTGACGTCACGCCTTGCTAAAAAGCGTCGCAAGGCGTGACGTTACGCGGAACTTTAACGGGCTATATCTTCATCATTGTTTCTTTGATTGAGAAATGAAAAAATACGTGTCCAGTATTTTCTGTTAATCCAACTGACGGACTAATTAGATTTTTTCAGGAAACTAGCCCATTCCTCTGTACCAGGTGAACCTTCATTATATTTGAAGCCAAAAAGCCTGAATCCTCTGCTTATATACAACATTTTTTTATGGGACCAACGTCGAAAATTTAACAAAAACAACTTTCCATACAAATCGTAAGAGCTTTTTGATTACTTTGTACGAGGTGTTTTTTTTTAGATTTTATCGTCCCATAGAAAAATATGTTGTATTTGAATATAAAAATCAGGTTTTTTTGACTCCAAAACCTGCATAGATGGCAAAAAAAAACAGAGCTGCTAGCTAGGATTCAAACCTACGATCAATCGATGTAAAACATCTCCGACTACAGACTGTGCTTTCACCACTCCTGTTTTACCCCATATTTTACTATCCATCTATTAAATTCTATGAATGTGCCCGAGGTCTTGGTACGGCAAATTAATAAAAGAATAAAAGCAATCAACGAAGTACTTTTAAAGTGAAAACAACAAATAGCGAAGTTAATGAAACCCGCAAATCAGGCGACGTCCTTGATAACAAATTCCTGGTCCCGGGGAACGAGCCGATATCTGCACAATAGAGATACGGTTAGTAGGCTGACTCCCCCAGAAAATAATACTGTAATGAGCAAAAAAAAGGCTTTGGGGACTATGCGCAGTTCTGTCTATTCGCAGATCTGTTTATTCGCAGTTCGAACCGCCTTTTCAATTTGTCATATTCGCAGTTAGTCCTAGTAATAGCGGTGGGAGCTCATAATCATCAAAATTTCAGCCATATGATATGACGTCCACTGCTGAACATAGGCCTTCCCTAATTAAATTGCAGATTGGCCGGGTGGGAGCGGCCTGCATCCAGCGGTAACCTTTGCTAGTTCGTCTGTCTACCTTGTAGGTGGACGTCCTACACTGCGCTTGCCGGTACGTGGCTTCCATTTTAGAACCTTTCTACCCCATTGACCGTCAGTTTAAGATGTGCCCACTGCCACTTTAGCTTGCTAATCCGACGGGCTATGTCAGCTACTTTTGTTCGTTTACGGATCTCCCTATTTCTGATTCAATCTCGCAAAGAAACACTTCTAATCACAGTCGGTCCTATGATGGACAGTTTTCTGTCTAAAAAGTGCCTTTGAAAATGATATTCTATTCAAGTTTATTTGTAAAAAAAAGTTCTCATAAGTTGGTTCTATTTGATTGCATTTTATTTAGCAACAGTAGTACAGGAAAACTTACATATTTTTAACACAATATAATTTTAGCCCTGCTCAAATCATTTGCAGCCTGTCAAACACAAAACGCCCTTTACCCATTTAATTGACCGCCATATCCTTAAAATGTTCTTAAGTACTGTAAAACTTACCTTACTTAAAAGGACGTTTACTTACAAAGGATTATTCGATGGTCATTGCCCAAAAGTACCCTACTGCTTTGGCCTTTACTGTAATACCTGGCAAATTAAAATCTAATGAAAACAGGCGTTTTAGTGGTCTTCTCTACAAGTTATTTTAACGAGAAATGGAAGTTTCATAACAGTAAAACACTTTTTACCTTAATAAATTATTTAACAACCAAAAAGTCCTCGTTCGTTGACTATCACACCCTATTATAGGTAAATAAGTAAGAGTAATGTGATTAGCAATGTAAATAGTTTTAAGTGTTCTATATTTCAATCAACCGGCCAATCTGGAAGTCGATGCCCCCATGCCTATGTTCAGCAGTGGATGTCATATAGCTGAAATGATGATGATGATGATGAAGTATTTTGTGCTATAAGAGCACTGCCGTCGCAAAAGAGCATAATTATATTTTTTTAACTCGAGAATATTTCGTATGCGCCTTTTGTCTAATCCCGAATATGTACCTATACACATCTTGATTTCACAATAGAGTTGTGCACTTTTTCATTACGACGGCAGTGAAATTCGGTCATGTTATATCACTACATAACACACATTGAAATCTCTAGTAACGTTTGTGTCCCATCTGTCTATTTGTATAAGCTAATCTCAGAAACTACTTAAACGAATTTTTTAGTAATTTTTATAAGGTTATATTCGATAACTTTTTTCTCAAGGATGAATCAACAATTTGAAGGAAGTTATCAAATTAATTACTACATTATAATATTTAATATATTTACAATTAAGTTTTGTAAACGAAATTTACTACCGTAAATACTCAGTGCTAATGTGTAAAGCCGGGACGAGTCGCTAGTTTAATAATAAAAATGTTTTTCTCACCGCATTAATGACGTAGGTACCTACCGCCTTTTATTTTGTGTCGTCAATTCGTCGGCTTTGTTCAGCAAATTGGATTAAAGGTGCTTAGCCGCTTTGGGTACGCCTTTTGTATCGCAGCTTGCTTTTATATTATTTATTTCACCGGTACTTGGATGTCGAGAGTTTTTTAGGTGAACGAATATTAAACAGCAATATGATTATCTAAATTTTGTCACTTGACTGATATTTTGATGCAATATGATTTCTGAAGATTGGCATACGGAATCTCAAGAACCGTAGGAGTTAAGGAGAGGCACTCGATAAATGTTTCTTTTTGACAACTGCACAACCTTCATTAAGGCAAACTGACTGTTGATGGAGTTCTACCGCAACAGTACAAAATTTATTCTTAACTTTATTCCTGACAGCCGCCCATTCTTTGGCGGCTGTTGGAAGCAATTAGTCTGCAGTGTCATAGTAAGAAGCTCTAAGTACCACTTTGCAGAAAAAGACGCCTAGGGAGAAAGTTTTGCTTACACTTCTTTAGGCTTCTAGACAATTTTTGGTCTCTCAGCCACGTCTCAGTAGAGAGTGACGCCCAAGAATCCAGGAAATGTTATCCTTATCCATATTCATTTTCCTCACGACTTGTTTTCCTACCATTTTTGGGTCTGCGACGCAGGAGGAAACTGCGCAGTCCAGAGATGTCGTTAACTATCACTAGCATTTTTTCTATCATTCGATCAAAGGAATTAATTCGGGTAGGCCTATGTTTAGCTGTTAGAGGTCTCTTGGCACAAATAATCATCATCATCATCATTTTAGCCATAGGACGTCCACTGCTGAACAAAGGCCTGATTGCCAATACTTGCCACGCTTGGCAGGCGGGTTGGCGAGCGCAGTTTTTTAAAAGATTTCGCACGAAGACGCTGCTGCCCGTCTCGTGCTACAGGAATTAGTCGCTTACTTAAAATGATGATTATGATGAATTGAAGGACAGGTAAGATAGGCAGTATACTATAGTACCATAACTGGCGTGAGCAATTTACCTCTTAAGAAAATATGATAAATATTTGTGTATGGTCTGTAGGCAGTATACTATAGTACCATAACTGGCGTGAGCAATTTACCTCTTAAGAAAATATGATAAATATTTGTGTATGGTCTGGTCTAACCAAAGTGTCATTTTATTACAAACAAATAATTGACATCATAATAATATGCAAGTGCATATCTTCCATATAAATGTAAATTACACAGAACAAGATCATTTCACGTGAAAAATCCATTTGAAACTTTAATCAGTTCGTATTCTTGAACAGTTAACTTCAGACAAACGTTTAGTTAGTGATGATACTTGAAAGGCCACTATTGATAGAATACGATATTATTATTATGCTGATAACATGCAATATCGTCAGTTCTACGTGCTATGTGCCCCGCCCACTGCCACTTCAGCTTGCTAATCCGTTGGGCTATGTCGGCGACTTTTGTTCGTTTACGAATCTCCTCATTCCTGATTCGATGCAGGCCGCTTTCAACCGGACAATCTGGAAGTCACTGGAGGAGGCCTATATTCAGCAGTGGACGTCCTATGGTTGAAATGATGATGATGATGATGCAATATTGGTCGTGTCAATACCATTAGCATATAATACACTTGATTCATTTTTATATGACTAAATAATTGCAAGTATCGATAGTTTAAAAGTATCGATAAAACGGTGGCGGTGTCTAAAATAAAAAAGGACGATTTAAAGGGGTATACAAAACTGTTAACGTTATTGATGTCGTCACTGACTGAGGTATTAGTCAACCTAAAATAAAACTGATGGTTCAAAACAAGATGGCCTACGATTTGACGTCCCAATTAAAAGTTTTGCATGCATGTCATTAAAACAATTTATACAAATCAACATATGACATATTTGATTGCGTCCATTTGAAAACCCCTGCCAGTATTGTCACCGACTTTCCATGACATACCAATTGGAGGATCGTCTGTTTGCTTATTGACCAGTAAGGACTAACTGATTTTCAAGGTAAACTATCGATAGTAATAGTATCGATATCCCCACATCACAACTTCCAGGTGCAATATGCAGGCAGTGGAAGTACCCACGAAAGGGTAATGTGCGAGCGAGACCGAATAGCTTATCTTCCGAGTTCCGAAGTGAATTAATGATGTGCTCGCCGTATATTGGTTTAAATTACTCGCTTAAGCTCGGTATTTGAGGCTCAAGTCTTAGATAAAGTTCTAATGCATATTATAATATACTAGCACCTGCAGAATTTAGGTTAGTGTCATGCAAAATTAACAGCTGCTTAAGTCTAGTAGGTACAATTTTTGGAATTTAAGAACAAGTCTCTCGGTTAAATGTATGTGTGTGTTTTTTTGGTAAAATGTGCGTTTCTAAAGAGTTATACACACCAAACCCGCCGAGACAGAATGGCGGCCTTTTATAAAAAAGAATCATGAAGGTGCATTCTAGGCAGGACTTGTCTGCGCAATTAGTTTCCCGGCAGGCAACACTCAAGTTGTAGTGCTAGTGTTAGAATTTTTTTTTTCGATAAGGAGATCAACGAACAAAACGTACGTTAATATACTGAAATCCTGTTTGAAACAATATACAGGTATCCGTACAGACAAATCACCTCCCGTCAAATTTCTTAATCATTCACTGTGTTTGTTTGCAAATTTGTGACTTAATAAAAAAAAAAACTCTTGTTTTTACATAAATTACCAGATTCAACACACAACGTCTGTACACACGCGGCAACTAACTGGTATAAAAAAGTGGCACATCTTGTGTTGCTAATATGTTGCCGACAATGTTTTCCTACTTGCAATGACAAAGCCGCCGACAAGAAAGTCACAGTCATTTATTATGTCTAAGTCTGTCTAAGTATGTATTAAGGAAGCAGATACTTACACCAATGTTACTTGCGTAAGTATGCGTCATGACAAATGCCGTCTGCTATATTACTGACGTACCTACATGAATAACGAAATGCTAACCGTCATTGTTATTCGACACTAGTACGTCAAACTTCAGTAGTACTTATTAGGCCGTCTTACCTACCTTAAAATGGCAAAACTGTCCTGAAGAACGTCATTTACTATTTTCGATAATTTTTTTCGGTTTCAAATGTCTCAGGTTCATGTCCAATAAACCACTTACTACTCCGTAAAACAATTTGGATATATTTGGTTCTGTCCGCCTCTCTCACTTATTCTTGGATACTAGGATGAGTGAAAGTGACAGAGATAACCAATATATCGAAAATGTTTTGCAGAGTAGACCCCGCACGGTCAGTTTCGAAGTAGAAATCCCCTGAATCCCTCGGGAGCCAAGTTTCTACAGAACTGCGAGCGTGTTGAGATATGCCGCCTGTGTAATGTTATGGTCAAACTTCTTCGATTTATAAACGTAGTTTGTCTGAAAAGCTATTGTATGTAGGGTTTGCAAGAGCTATATTTAGTGTTTGTAGGTCTACCACAAGTTTACGGAGTCAATTCGATGCTCACTACCGATTTCATTATATTTATGTATGGCCACAAGCGTGTACTTTAGCTCGGATGTTAAATGATTTATAATTACTCTATCTTGAATATAAAAAATATATTAATATAGTTTTAATTGTAAATAACTATCATAAAGTTAGCTGTTCAATAAAACCTTAAAATTTTACATTTAGAAAGTCATAGCAAGTTATCATACTGTGTTATTTCTGTCTGTGTTCAAGTGTATTATAATGACAAATGCTTACGCATTCCATAACAAGTTATTCATCACACTTGCATAGGATAAAATTTTTTTTTACAAACTTTTAATTACATTTTAGTTACAAATGAAGTTAATATAATTGTCTTAATAAAAATAACGCATTAGCCAAATACTGTATATATGGGTACAATAAGAGCTGCTTTGCAGGCACGTATTTTAAAAAAGAAACACTTATTTTTAAATAAGTCATTACTTGTTACTAAGTAAAGTCAGTATAGAATTCTTATCTTTAAAATCTTATTCTATAGTCAAGGATTGTACGTTACTTGCTATGTAAAGTAAATGCTAAAGTATAATAGCTATGTGTGTCAAAATGTACAACCACAGTATCACGGTATTTGGCAGTCATTTGTTCCGTTAGCTCAATCATCATAATTTTTATAGTCTAAAAGATTTCTATAACTTTAAAAAATAACATTTCTAAGTTACATAATGGGCTAGTTTCCTGGGTCAAAAAAAGATTATTCTATTTAGTCCGTCAGTTAGATTATCAAAAAATATTGGACCCATATTTTGTCTTTTGTCAATCAAACACAAAATGACGAAAATAAAGCGCATCAAAGTGAGCACGTGACATCACGACGCTAAAAAGTGTCACAAGGCGTGACGTTACGGGGAACTTTAACGGTCTATATCTTCATAATTTTTTGTTTGATTGAGAAAAGAAAAAAATACGTGTTCAATATTTTCTGTTAATCTAACTGACGGACTAATTAGATTTTTCTTAGGAAACTAGCCCATTAACAATGAATGTAACTTATTATTTATTATATCCTTAATAAATCGGTACTTAATAATGTTTGGGCATTCTGAATTCTTATTAATCAACAATTAAGACTCTAGTGGTTTTTTTTTTTGGATTGTGACCTTTGCGTGCTAATGAATGTAGCCCAATATGTGAATCTATATTTTAATGTAATCAAGACCTTGTTTAAAATAATATTTCACAAGCTATTAATTCAGATTACTACTTCTTTTTCATATGATATCGTGGCAGATTTTTGTGTTTAAAATACTGAAAATTAAAAGGCTGTTCGATAAAATCAGTCTGTTAACAATTTATAAGCCACCTAGTTCCGCTCTTTGTAATTAACCTTATCAATTCACAGCTTGTAATTCCGCTGGCTAATTTCTTAAGCCTAAAGCAAAATTTAAATGCAAAAGTTATTGAAATTAAAACTCATCTGGAAGTTTTGAATACCCTTTTCTCTCTGCCCATTAATTAAACAGCCTTCACATTTATTATCAGTATAGATACGGTACAAAATCTGGTAATTATAAATTTCAAATTTTTATTTAGCATTTATGATGATAGAAACACCAAAAAAATCCAAAGATTTTGAATTAATTCGACGAGAAACTAATTTATTTTTTGCTCAGATGAAAGATTAAAACAATATATGTTCCCACTCTTAGCGAAGGCGCATACGTAAACATTTTTTGTGTCTAGTTGCTTCCATTTAACACACTCATAACGATTATAAAGGGTTCGGTGTCGGTAACTAAAAGTCGTCAGTTGAAGACGCAAGCAACATTATCAAATTTCCTTACAATTGTACTGAGCTGCGCAATCGGAGGAGTTGCATTCGATGTCCGTCTCCTTTGTGCGACATAAGCCACGCACACTGAACGGGTGGCGCACGAGCGTGGGTGATGCAGGGGCACGGCCGGGGCGAGTCAAACGAATTGTGGCCAGAAGTAGCGACCGGTGACTGTGTATGATTGCCGCCACCGGACACAGCAACTACGGTTACCAATGACCAGTAGTAGCAACGGGCGACTGTGTCCGATCACCGCTACAGGACAAAGCAACTACGGTTCCCTGTGATGGTGTGCCGTGTCGGCAACAAAAAGTGTCTATGTTTGCGCAGCGCCTTAAATATGCGTTTTAAACAACTTGTTACCTTAAGTATGCAAAG
The DNA here is from genome assembly GCA_963576865.1 of Anania hortulata. NCBI lineage: Eukaryota > Metazoa > Arthropoda > Insecta > Lepidoptera > Crambidae > Anania > Anania hortulata. The sequence continues at coordinate 17,260,118 of OY756398.1, read as the reverse complement.
CCTATGAGAGGCAGATTCTGGTGTTTAAATTACAACAACTTTTTCTATACTTACTAACGCCTTGGTTCATCATCGCATATAATCATTTTACTCTGTTCGTATTCGCAATGGATTGGAGTGCGTTGTGACATTCCAGTAAAAGGACAGACGTTATGATATTGTTTTGTAGGGCTTTTGAAGTACGGATACTCTGTCTGAGATGATGTTGATCCTATTTAAACAGCTGAAAAATTCCGAGGTTTTGCTTGAAGTGCGTTGTATAGGTTTATATATAATGTTTAAGGTGTTTTTCATAATTAAATCCATTACCTTTAACTTCTCCACATGGAGATAAAATCCATTATTGAAAATAAATCAGAAAACGCTTTCAAATAATGTTCACTTAAGACTAAATAATACCCAGGTTTTATTTCAGAGGCAAAACGTTACCAATTCCCACAAAAGCATACACGTTGCTTGTCGTCCCTATCATAAACTCCAATTCTCGACATACCACAATAAAGTAAGGTTTGCGGTAGATTCAATGTGAGCACACAAAATTCCTTTTTGATAATTAATATGCGCTAGCAACACAGTAATTGTCAGGGTCTTTAATTAATTCTTCTCTTATTTTTTTTCTCGACGCTAAGTGGTAGGGTAAAATAATAATAATTTTGAATACCGTGTTTATGCGCGGCGGTGTGTCGGTGGGTCCGGGTTTCTTCGACCGATTCTGTGCTCCCTAGGGCTCGGGGTCCGTTGAGGGGATTCCAGCTGTCTGGTGGTCCGTTAAACCGCTGTGTCACTCGCTGCACGTCTCAGCGTCGGAGGTCCCCGCCGAAAATCAGCGTCGTGATAAGTCTGTGACTGTCACGACAAATGCTGAGTAGGAACCTTTTTGACACACCCTGATATCCTTCATTGTCTTATTGTTATGTATTTTTTGTTTTTTATTCGTGTGTGTCAAGTCAATATTTTCTATATCTATTTCTATAATTGGGACTTGTAAAAGTGCTTAATTTAGGCCGATTTACAGAAATAAATTGGTTTTATCCTAGAGTTACTAGGAACTGGTAGTGAATTATGCCAGGGGCTTCCCCGAGCACAACCAGATCCAAACTCATCTGACTTGAACTAGGAATCGTACCCGCGATTCATAGCGTTCAAGGTAAAAAGTAAAGGTTTTTTCGGCTGATGAACACAAGTTCTATATAGGTGCAAGTGGCTTAACAATCATCGAAAAATCTGGTTAATATCGTATGGAATTGACATAATGATCATAAACAAAATTATATCGTCAGATAGCGTAATGAATTGTGCTCAATTTACTAGCGTTATTAAGCCACTTGTCTTGTAAGGTTTGTGAGCCTTGGCATGTCTTATACAAGTCACGAGTATTACTTCAACCTGGTTTTGTTTTTTATTAACACATCCTTAAACAATTAATACCCTACTCTTAAATCTTATGGTCGTCATACAAACGTTTATGTTAAACAGTTCTTTTCATTTCAATTAAAAACTAAAATATTTTTTTAAAAATCTAACTGGCATGATGTGTATATTTAGACTTGTCTACTAATAAAATGTTGAGTCAAAAATGGTCTGGTTTGCCTGTAAAATGCAAATCTCTGTTTTATAAGAGGTTACTTCGATATTTTTTATCTGTTATAAAAGTTAACGAATTGTGTTTCTGCAACATGTCAAACATGTCAACAAAAATAATCATGTCATCCTGTTGCAGTCTATTGTTGGACATAAGCCTCCCCGAAAAAGAGCCAAAGAAATTGAAAAACAAAGTGAAAGAAATCAAGAACTAGTTTATTAAATACTTGAGAAAAATCTATTTCCAATCCGTCGTCTTAAAAACCGCTTACGTAATTAGCGTTCATGATAAGCCCAATGTCACCTGTTGCGGTTTCCGTGCTTGGTGAGGAATAGGCATACTACATTAACTTCCACTATGACATGACCGAAAAGTAATTTCGCCATACCACCAGCCCACAGAATATACGTTGCGTAAAACTTAATCTGTTTATAAACCAATTTCTTGGTCGCTAAGGCTGGGAAGCCCGCATGAAAAATAATCCCTGCTCCATAAGGAATTGCTTGTAATATGACCGCGATTGGGGTGGCCATTTTTCAGAAGTAGCTAGTGTCCGACATATAAAGATATCTGCATGTATTAAAAAAACCTACATAAATATATAATGCTTGGAAGCAGTCTGCATCCCTGGCAGCTTTCTGCAAAATTTACCAGGTCGTCTGTCTACCTTGTAAGGTAACTTAAAAATCGATAAAAAATATGTTTATATTCCGACATACGGCAATTGTATCAAATAGTTACACGTTATTATTCAGGGTTGCTACACACGTATGCGGGCCGGCATTAATCGGCGAAAGCCGGGTGGTAAAATCGAATATGTAGATGAATGTTTGGAAATCACAAACCGCTGCTCGGCTGACGCACATAATTTAATCATAATAACTACCCGATCGACACAAGCCGAATGAAGCCAAACGTAATGTAGTAGTTGCTACGGGTCGGCTTTTTCGTTTCACAAATACTGCAGAATCGAATGATGTGTCGACCCGAACGAACTACCCGATCGGCACAAGCCGATTGAAGTCGAACAAGTTCAATAATTTCTTCAGGTTGGCTATGTTGTTCGACAAATACTGCCGAACCGACAATCAAATGCCGTCCCGCTTTTGCGTGTAAAAACTATCCCACGAATTATCTAGCCGTAAACTAAATCGAGCTTGTAGATGCTATAGCGACAAGAATAGCTATAATAAAATTATATTCAAGAGTTAATACAAACGCTCGTGCAACTCTCAAACAGTGTCCAGGGAATCAAACCTGTGATTGCTTGGTTTTATAGCCCAAAGCACGAACCACAGACCAGACGCGCGTCTCATTGTTTCAACGACTCCATTTGTCCCACTAGCGCATGTTATTTTGCTCCCCTACCTCTAAGTACATGATATATCATTATGATAAGCAGTACATCTTGTTTCTGAGTGGAAGCACCGCGCTGCATAAACAGGGAATGAATATAACTGATGCCTTAGAAATTGTTGGAGCAGAGAAAAATAAAGATTTCTTTTTCTTTTGCATTCGTTCAGCAATCTGTACTAATCTCGAGATAAAACGGTTATTATTTAAAGTTTTAAGCGAGTTATTTCTTTCAGGCTTTGTGCGATTTGCAATTGCACAGTTTTATTTATGGAAATGAATAATCACCGCGAGATTTGAAAAGCATCATAATAAATTCTTTGTTTTTATCATCAGGTAAATGCGTTACACATACTTGCTATATAGCCCAACGGATAAGCAAGCTGAAGTGGCAGTGGGCGGGGCACATAGCACGTAGAACTGACGGCCGATGGGGCAGAAAGGTTCTCGTACCGGCAAGCGCAGCGTAGGACGTCCACCTACAAGGTGGACAGACGACCTGGTAAAGGTTGCAGGAAGCCGCTGGATGCGGGCCGCTTTCAACCGGCCAATCTGGAAGTCACAGGGGGAGGCCTATGTTCAGCAGTGGACGTCCTATGGCTGAAATGATGATGATGATACTTGCTATGAAAATGTTTGGGAAACTCTGATATTTTTGAGATTAGTGTTTATCTTAAGTTTTCTTATTGTATGTAGTAGGTCCTTACATATGAAATTGCCGATACTCAATACTGGCAACTTTAACATCAAATATCTTGCGTATGATTAGGAATTCCAAATTCAAATTTGTTTCAAAATAAAGCCAGAAAAATATTGTTTTATAATTCGTATTTCATTTGTTTTCACATCATTTGTTTGAGCTTTTTTTCCAAAGGGATCAATGTCTGCCCTAAGGATCTGCCCATAAAATGGCGGAAGTGTATCGATAACAACAGCGCATAATTCAATTGATTAAATAATAATTTCATTAAAAAAGTTGATTCACTTTTTTGATACTGAACGGCAATTTCTTAAGTAAGGACCTAATATATTTTAATTTCACGTGTTTCAATAGGATTTTTATTTATTTTAACCACACCAGCCGCGAGGCGGCCAAGGGCTATGTAGGACTCCGGTTGGACCTCAGAGAAGTAGGCCCGTATACTACAAATCTGACGGTTTTATGGTGAATTGTGATTTCAATAATGATTCTATAGTGATATTCCTATAGTTATTTGACAAGGTGAATCATCAAATCATGTAGACTATCCTATATTAGACTGATTTTGGTGCTAAAATACCACAACTTTATGTATGGGACAAACATCGTAACAAAAAAATACATTACCCAATTTAAATCGTAACAGCTGATTAGACATTTAATATGTTATATTTTTGAGGTTTTGGTCTCATATAAAAAAATAATATTTGAATAGTTAATGAAGTTATTTTATTTTATTAAAATGGTACACAAACAGCAGCAACACTGACACAAGACGATCACAGTACAAATCAAAAAGGTTTAAGTTTAATTATATTTGCCTTTTAGTGTAGTTATTACCGTCTGGTGTAGTGGTTCGCGCTCCGGACTACAAAGCCAGCGGTTGCGGGTTCGAATCCCGCAAATGGCAAATGTTTGTGTGATGAGCACGAGCGTTTGTACCGAAGTCATGGATGTTTATAAAAGTATTTAAGTATGTTTATCCGTTACCTAGTCGCTATAGTACAAGCTTTGCTTAGTTTGGGGTTAAATAATTGGTGTGATTGTGAAAACAATTTATTTATTTTCAATACACAGACAAAATGCAAATCACTATACTGAAAAATTTAATTAAAAAGTTAAATTAACTATGAAACGTTGTTGTCGAATCATTTTTTTTTTACCAAAAAGCGATATAATTTTCTCTTCCTTCCTTATTTCTGAGTCCACTGAATAGGAAATCCCTCAAATGCTATTACGATAAACCTTGATATGTTCACTGGGATGATATCTTGGAAATTTAGTAATACTGTTACTGTGTCCGTAACGTAACCTTGACGAAAAATATTACTTGCGTAACACAAAAATAGTATATATAGGACAAGAATGTTGAGGGGAAGTAAAAATTTATTAACAACATCAAAAAGTCCATGTCAATTTCACCTGCATGCAATCCATTGCCATATTATAACTATCCAGTATCGTCAAACTGCTTTGCGGTATGCCAAATAGAAGACAAAAAAAATTTGCGTATGTACCATGCTCTATATTGGATTGCATCGTCACTTTAAATCATCAAGTCAGACAAACAATCAAACACTAACTCGTTACCAAACGAACGAAAAAATTAAAAATGATTTTATATTGCAAATTAAAAATTAATCAATTTCAAATTCTCAATATAAAAACTCATTTAAAAAATTGGTAAGAAAGTATATTACGTTCCAATTCACGGAAAACACATTTGTCGGGTATTTTGATACGTGTCTATTATACATATACCTTCACTTGAAACAGCTATGTAGTAAAATGTTGAAATTAGATTTTTATTTTTTTCGTTTATTTCCTATAAATTATATTGTAAACATTGTTCAGAATAATTGTTATTCTATTCTATTCAACTCTAATCTGTTTATTATTGTACCTAGTATAGTATCGTTTTGAAACTTTAACTGCCGCAGTCAGAGACGCCAATCAACAAAAGAGAATTAATTATCATTTTTGTACATTCAATAATTTACTGTCTCTATTCGTATCGTCTCTATTAATACAGGTTTTTATTAAATAAATCACTTATTTCTTAAATCACTATTACAATGAGTGACGTCAACACATTTATTTGACACCATTTAGCTGATTAGAAGTTGGAGCCACAAGGTGGCCAACTCATCAATTCCTTTATTAAAACCTTCGAATGTTTCTCATTTGGTTCGTCTTGGCAAAGTCCTTTTCTTACTTAAAGCTAGTTTAATCATTTTAAAATTAATAACTTAAAAAATATTAATTTATGATAAGATGTATAAAGCATTTCCAAACTAAAATTCTTACCATAAAATCTACTAAACAGTACCATGACGTCTGGGAGTTTCGTATCCTGCGCGAAGAGCAAGCTCGTCGTGAGGAGGAGGAGCGAGTGCGTCGTGATGAAGCACAGCTGCTGGGGCTGCGTCTGTGTGGCTTGTGTAAAGAGGAATAAAGCGTCTTTCTGGAAGATTGTCGTTTCCTTCTAATCCCGTACCCACTTCGGTAACAGTACCTTTTATTTTTACGTCAAACTTTATACACACAACAAGATTGATGTAATACTCTTTTGAGAGGCCGTCCTAGAAATCGTCATATTTCCGTACATTTTGTTCTCTATTGTAAAGTCGTGAATGATAAATAAAACAAAATAACACATTCTTCTCTTCTGCAAGAATAATAACTAATCTTGAAAGATCTATATAGCGCGAATGGATTTTTCATATCATTTCAAAAATAAAGGTAAATCACCAAAAAAACTACCCTTATAGTCTACTTGCATATAAGTTAAATACTTTTTTATTTTCTTGCAAAACATAGCAGAAAAAAAATGCTGAAATAACCTAAAATTTTAGAAATTTCCATTCAAATATAATTTATTTTTTTATCGGTATGAACATCTATTATTAGATTTAAACACTACACAATAATCTTCAGGTATACTTTTAAAATAATACAATTTTTATTTTATGTAAAAAACAAAAAATTAAGGAGTAAACCTAAGTCAAAATCTATATATATAAAACAAAGTCGGATTAGTTACACCATTTATAACTCGAGAACGGCTGGACTGATTTTTATGATCTTTATTTTGTTGAATTTGTCTCCGCCCCGAATAGTAGAATAACTATAAAAAACACGGATATATACACGAAAAAAAAAATGTAGGGGGCCGCCGGGACAGCTAGTTAACTATAAAATCAAGCGCGCAAAACCGATAGTTTTTCAAACCTAGGTAGAACGTCCACTACCTAATAAATTATCAATATTATCTTATAAAGGATCAACATTGTTGACGCTCTATCCCGCATCATAGACGCACACAAGCATAGAAGTCCATTTTTCACGGACTTTTATGTGCACGAGCTAAGAGTTAAGAGCTCATGTTTAAAGGCCCCTGAAACCAAATGTACATTTCAATATTTCGCAAATTCACAAAAAGCGCTGAATCTGTCACTGGCAATATAAGAGAAATTCTAAATGCGCTTTCAATGTACGTCTTACTTAGCTTCTCCATGTCCGTAGCCTTTTGCGCGAATACTACCAATTTCCCGAAACTACCAACGTTAAAAATCTGCAATTTAAATCTTATTACATAGCACTAAAGTCCATATTACTGATTCTTAGGGAGATGACAAACGGGTTTTGTGAATAGACAAGTGGTTCAGTTTTAACACAATGTAGGTAGATACAGTGGATTCACTCTCATCCTATTAGGCACGCAAAACATGTCACTAATATAGACGCTGCAAAGTACTTGAGATCTCTCACAAAGCGAGATTTTTTCTCAATTAATATCCTAGAGGGTATTTTCTTTCCCACTTGCAGAATACATCACGCTGATGATGATATTGTGTGCTACAATGCATTTTACTAAAAAAAAAACATAATTCACTGTTCTCTTAGAGACTAAGATGACACTATATTTTGTATTATTAAGTATTGTGTTTTAAATTGTAAGTTTTTATTAGTTGATTCTATAATGCATGTAATACATAAATTTAAAAATAAAATTTCTACCCATAAATCTAGTATTTAGTAATAATCTAGTAAGTAAATCTTTATTTGCATAAAACACGGTACATTTAGTTCTAATATTTTGGTATGGCACATGTTTTATCGATCTTTCGATATGCAAATGTTAATAATGTCGTCATGCATTTAACAATATCATATCATAACTTTAAAATATCTTGGAGAATAGTTTGAAGAATAAATAATCTATATATATAAAACAAAGTTCGGGCTAATTACGCCATTTATAAGTCAAGAACGGCTGGGCCGATTTTTATGATTTTTCCCTTCCATCCCGATTAGCAGAATAACTATTAAAACAACGAAAATTTCACGAAAAAAAGAGGCGGTAAGAAATTCGCCGGGATTGCTAGTCTATATATAAAAGAAAGTCGGGTTAGTTATACCATTTATAAGTCGAGAACGGCTGGACCGATTTTTATGATCTTTGGTTTGTTCAATTTGGAGACAAATTAAACAAAGCAAGCCCAGAATAGCAGAATAACTATAAAAAACACGCAAAACATCACAAAAAAAATGTATGAAGGCGCGGTACGAAGTTCACCAGGACAGCTAGTAGGTAAATCATATTTTCGAGATTGTTTTTTTTTTTTAGAATAACTATTGTTGTGACTCGGTGTCGCTTTAAATCATGTTTAAGCAATAAGCTTACCGTGTCTATTTTACTTGTAAGTATACTATGTACGAAGCCACTTACGAAAGTGCTTGAAGAAAATTGAGTTTTTACATAAGTAAGTTAATTGCTGGAATGAAGACATAAAAATGTTGAAGCCTTTGTGTTACGACTACCTAACTAGCATTGAATTTGCCAAGGGCGTTTCCCAGCACTTGTACACTCAAGTTAAGTTTGAGAAGTGCATTTTCTAAACCGCCCTGAACCGGGAATCGAACTTTAAGTATTTTGTTTTTTCAGGCGATAACCACGCTACTACAAATACAGAGAAGGGACGACGACTATTTATTTTTTCTTTTCTATCAGGTAGATTATCAAATAGTATTGGACACGTGTTTTTCTTTTTTCACAAAATCAAAATATAACAAAGATATATTGATTTTAAATGTCGTATGACGTCTAGGTAAAATTTTTACTTAGAATGAAGTCACGGGATTTTTTGGATGCACTTTATCTTTGTTATTTTTTGGTTGATTGACAAAAGAAAAAAAGTTACTAGGGAAGGCGTATATTCGTCGTCGGTCGTCCGTCGACGTCTTATCCTAGTCCTATGCCTGAAATGATGATGATGTTGAAGTACAAGTCTTTGTGTGATGAGCACGAGCAATTGTTTGTGTTCATATTGTCGTGGTATTGAGTCCCAAGAGCAAAAATAATATGTAGTTTTGCAGAAAAACAATCACTTTAATAATAATTTACCCTTACAGTATAGGTACACACGTTGTAATTATTAGCACCTTGATTTACACTTATATAATAAATAAATATGAGTTTAGTATACTGATTTATATTTGGTCATAAAATTTATATTTGGTCATAAATATGACTGGTTGATTGAAATCCGACTCAATGAGGTAAATTGATTTGTTATGTGATTATAAATTTTAAACATCATTAATAATGCCGAAAATTAGATTTTGGTCAGTAGGTATACAATGTAAACCAGACTAGCTTTTGGTAAAAAACTTAAGAAGTTTTGAATTTCACAGGCTGCCTTAAACGAAAACGTAGGAAAATCATAAGTTTATCAGCCCCCCTAGCATGTCTACCAAAACACGATATGATATGATATGATATAGCGATATATCGACACCAACTTCAAAAATATGATAGATGTAGCCGCCATTTTGATTTTTTATGGAAACAGCGATCTTAATATGCGACAGCGATTCAACATGGCCGCTATATCTATCGTGTTTTTACAGTTGGTGTCAATATTTTTTTATATCATATCATATCGTGTTTTAGTGCTCATGCTAGGCAGGCAGGATGCTTTCGAAGCTTTTATGTCCAGTTTATTCGAACTATTAGACGTACACTCACTAAGGATATTTAACTCGCAAACTACAAACATAAAAAGAAAGTGCAACAACATGTTTGAAGGAAACTTGTGCCAAGCGTATGTTTAAGTTCAGAGTCTTTCTATAAAGTCGCGACAACAATTTGCAGGTCCACGAATGTTGGTTGATTCTTCAAGGTGAACTTATTCAATGGGAGTTGTTTCATAGTTGCGTACTATACTATGGAGGAGGGAATAATAGTAGGTACTTATAATAAGACAAATATAATATATTAGTATTTGTGTAGGTCATACGATTATCCATTCTGTGCTTTTGTTCATCATCATCATCATTATTGTCATCAGCTTTTGGAAGTCCACTGCTGAAGATAGGCATATAAACGCTACAGCTAGCGACTTAACTGGGCTCTTTGCATCCATCGGCTGCCAGCAACCTTGACTAGGTCGTCGGTCCGCTGGGTAGGAGACCTGCCCACGCTGCGTCTTCCAGTGTTGGTCGCCACTTGCTTAAGCTTGCTTAAAAGAAGCCTATTAACTTGTGCCACACACACAAAATATTAAGCAATTTGGATCCTAATTAAGTAATATCGACAAGCTCCAAGAACATTAATTCGGGAAATTGTATACCGCATGTTTTAATTTTAACGCCGTTCAATGTTTACCAATGGAACGTCTTTCACAGACAAGGCCCAATATTGAGCTTAAGCCTTAATTAACTTTGCAATTAAACTTAATGCAAGTTTCTTTGAAGCCGTGCAAATATAATATCATCTTCTGCACAATGAAGGTTCATACAGCAGGCTCATTACCACAATAAACATAAAAACGCTAAACGTTATAAAAGATACAGTTGTTTAACTTGTTTATAAACAATTGTATAATAACGTAACATGCACTTAATGAACCATTCACACTTGGTCATTCAATGAGTTATTCATCATAGGAAAACCTCACCTAACCTAGTATTATGTCAATAGAAACCTGCCTTCCTAGCATGAGCCCCAAAACACGATATAATATGATATATCGATATCAACTGCAAAAATATGATAGATATAGCCGCCATGTTTTATCGCCGTGCCGGTAACGTCACATATTATGATCGCTGTTTCAAAATGGCGGCTATATCTATCATATTTTTACAGTTAGTGTCGAAATATCGCTATTATCATTGATATGATACCACCACCAAACACGATATGACATAATTATCATATATATATTATATATATATATATATATATATATATATATTGGTGTTTATGGAGGGCTGATAATATAGATAGAATCTGATACAATAAGTAAATAAAATAAATACATTTTGGACAACATCACACGCTGCTCTGACGCTTGCTCTGACCTTATGGGCAGTAGCCAAGGCACTTGTGTTACAGAAATCAAAAACAAACCACAACACCCAGCCATAATGAATAAAGGGTTACTGTTGCTGCTGTTACAATACCATAGGGAAAAAGCCATTTAATTAGCCTTGTGTATTCTTAAATTCTTATATATCGTTATTTTGCGTAGCGCGTCTGCAGAAACTTATACTGCTGAACCGATGCACGAGGGTTAGGTAGAAAAAGGTATGTGCTAATATATGCATACAAATACCATGAAGTCAGAAATCTGAAATCATCATACCGTGATGTTGTGGTACCGTCAACTTACCACAGGATCAGAAGTATGTGATGTTGTCCAATATTTATTTATTATCATTTAAAACAAGAAGTCATACAAATCGGATTCTATGAATGAAATTTTCTTTAAAATAATGATAACATTAATTTCTGAATTCACTTTAATATTTATATGCATGTCAACATAAGCTAGTTTCAGCTTGATATACCAACTACGAAACACCCTGTATAACGTGCTTACTACCACTTTTCTCCATAGTTATCAACATTTCAGATTGTATGGAATACATCACTACACTAGTAGCGATTAGACTGCCTAAAGTGTACGTCTTTAACATCAATTGTAACTTTGTTAGTTGGAAAACGGACATCACTAAGGAGTGCGCCTACTGCACTATCTGTAGTGTTGTCTAGTTGCTTATGTCTCGCGGGACTTAATTAGACACTTCTCATCGTAAAAAATAACCTTCGCGAAAAAAAAAACATAGAAACTCTCATTAAGTTATTTGCAGACAGAATATTGTTTTCCAAGGTACATACATAACAACATTGATGATCGATTTAGTCCAGTGGTTCCCGCTCCGGACTACAAAGCCAGACGGTTGCGGGTTCGAATCCCGCAGGTGTCTGTATGACGAGCACGACACGAGCAATTGTGCCTGAGTCACAAATGTCATTAAGGTGGCGACTGACCGGAGCAACGGAATGCAATGTAACATTCGTATCGAGCACGTTCGTTACATAGAGGTGCTTGTAGCTCAGTGACGGCAGCGCTTTGGTAGTGATTATCATAGTTAAGCCACCTACACCGCAGTTGTGATTGGATGGGTGAACATTCCAACCATATTTAGTGACGTTTATCACAAGCATCTCCGGGGTTTTGGAAGGCACGTAAAAATTGGTCCCGGTTAATATCGTTTGATACTAGTTGTGAAGTCTAGTCGGAGGCCTTAGGGCGGCTTAATAACATCTGACAGTAAGGTTAAGAGGCCGTGCACCTAATTTCAGTGCAAAATTAAAATACAGTTCTATGCTTGTGTGCGTCTATGATGCGGGATAAAGCGTTTACCTTTATTTTTGAAATAATATTAAAAATCCATTCACGCCACATGCAAGAATAGGAACTAATATTTTAAAACTACGTGTTGTTTTGATTCAATTATCATTCACTTCTTTACAAAGAGAAAATGTACAAAAATAAGACGATTTCTAGGACGGCCTCTTAAGTTGCTGGCCTTGCAACAGCCCTCCACCAATCAGCAATGGGCCTGCGTAGTGGACTGTGGCCCAAACCACCTCATAATAATTGAGGTGGGGCCTGTGCCCTGCAGTGGGACGTATATATATGCATACATTACTTTTTTATGTATATTCGTTGCGCCGTGTGCAGAAATCCGTTGACAAGCGGCTCGTTGATCACTTGTTTCCCCCTACCGACTTCTTGAATGTTCGCTTTGTAACATGTTACATTACGCTCCGTATTGGCGGTCAGTGCCCACCATAATAATGTATTAAATTATGTCTCGTACAGACTCTGCCTAGTTCGGGGCTAGATAATTAGTGTCATTGTTAAAAAAATATATTTATTTTATACATCCGTCTTCTAATGTATAATATTAAAACATTATTATATGGACAAGCTGCAACTGAGCACGAGCATTTGTACTTGAGTCATGGATGTTTATAATCCGTTATCTAGTCCATAATTGTTTCCCTCAGAAGCATACCGGCGTAAGTTGTATAAAGTCATTATGGAACATACACCCGAATGCTTCTGAGCTGAAGAATTATACTTGCTGATTGTTTGAGATAGATTTACGAGTAGTAACGATGTTCTACAACAGCGTCGGGTCACAATGTTTTAAAGCTGGAAAAGAAAAAACATTAATCCCTGCAAATGGCAACATTTGTTGGTAATGTCATTAGGATTGTTGTGACAGCGCGGGCACGTAGTCCTTGCAATAAAATGTGTAAAATAACTATTATTTACTCTAATTGTAGCATAAAATGTACTGTTTACAATGCTTTTATACAGTACTCTATGTGAATTGTGTTTACAATAAGGTTTATAGTGAATTTCAGCCAAAAATCAACAAGGAATGAACGCCATTATCAGGCGAGGTTATGGTTTGTTTTTGAATGATATTCATGAAATCAACTTACTAATTCATTGGTTCCAGTTACAGGTATGTACAATCAAATACTTTACTTCCTTTTGTACGTTACGTACGTTTGTACTTAGGTAACGTATAAATAATTGATAGAATCTAACCTAAAACGCATTTTTAAATTTAAAATTGTATACTTGTTCTTGATTGATATACAGAGTTACCAAGTTTAGGCTCCAATTCGTCCCAAAATTGAAAATACCTATTTACTAGGTATAAATTGTATGAAAATAAAAGAAAACTGAAAATTTAGCAGCAAGCAAAACAGCAAGATGAAGAAAACATGACACTAGAATGGAGACACATAAAAAATAATAAGGAACCCTCTTCAGACTTCAGTCCATATCAATGAAATTGAAGTGTAACGCAATGGCTGGGTGCTAAGGAAACTTTACAAATTACTGGAATAAACTTCAAACGCCTGGGTAGTAAATACCTAATAGGCAATAGACAATACCATGAAAATTTAGCCAATGCACCCAATATTTGACATCTAGCTTCACTTAGCTTAGTCACTTAGCGAATGGACAGTATGACGCTATACCATGAAAATGGAAATTGATCCAGTGCACCAATTAATTGCCATCTTGCGCTATCACGATTGAGGATATACACATGTTGCAATAGCGAATGGACAGTATGTCGCTATACCATGAAAATGGAAATTGATCCAGTGCACCAATTAATTGCCATCTTGCGCTATCACGATTGAGGATATACACATGTTGCAATACCATGAAAATTAAAACTTGAGCCAGTGCACAAATAACCTGACATCTAGCGCTTTCACAGCTGAAGCTGAGGAATGACGGTATTTTTCAATACCATAAAAATAAAATTTTAACAAGTACACTCAATTTCAATCAACTAGCGCTACTATAACTAAGACATCAAATAGTATGGACAAATGAGCAGGCTCACTCATTATTGAACAACAAGCGCTACTATCTCTAAGAGAATAGAAAGGAAGTATGGACAAACAAGCAAGCTTACTTGCTATATTAACTAGCCTACTCGTATCACTATGCAAGTAGTGTAATGTTACATAACTAACAAATGAAAAATCAGACATCTTATTTGAAATCTTGCACTGTAAGCTGATGCACAGTATGGAACAATACCATATAAAATTCTAAAACAAAATTTACAAAATCAACACAACATTATAATATTATTATTGTCAGAAAATATTGCAAAAATCTGATGAATACCATTATGAAACCAAATAAACAAAAATAGTTTTAACAAGTTTCTAAGGAATTAGATGGAGATAAGAATAAGAATAAAGAATAAATTTTATTTATTTGGCACAAAAAACACATCACAGTGACAATATGTACATAGAGAAAGAAATGTGCCAAAAAGGGTCCCCCGCTCAGTATTAGCAGCTAGTAATAGCTGCCGCAACACTGGTATTCTGCGGGATAGAAAATTCAAACCTGAATTATTGTGAAAATGGTGGCCCTTAAGTTCAAGAGAGAAGGTTACAGAGAGACAGAGACAGATAGTTACTATCAGAGGTATAGATTATATTACTGACCATCTAAATCACAATATAAAGTCTTAGCCATTGCAGTAACAAATCCATTATTTGGCTTAAAACATAATTTTATGTTTCATAACCCTTTTCTTGGTTTATTTCATAGTCAGATAAGATAACTGAATGATTAATCAAGAAATGTAATCACAAAATAACTAATTCATCATTTCATCAGTATCGTTTCAGCCATAAGATGCATCCACTGCTGAACAAAGGCCTCCCCCAATGTCTTATCACCAGGGGGATTGCCAATTCTCGCCACGCTTGGCAGGCGAGTTGGCGAGCGCAGTTTTTTATAAGATTTCGCACGAAGTCGCTGCTGCCCATCTAGTGCTACAGGAATTAGTCACCTCTTACGACGCGCCTCCTGTTGGCGGTGGAGAAGTGTATTCTTTAAGGCCGTCCCCACACGGCACAACTATGACTAATTACCTAACTATAACTAGGCCGATTCCTTACTAATTCATTAGTTTTTGGGTATTATTGTACCTATATGATTAATTGAAGAATTAAATAGTCCTGCAAAATTGCAGTGAAACAAGGTTTTTGACAAGATAAATTTTATAAAATCCAGCTTGTGACAAATCAGGTGCCAGCTTATCAGCTTTTAAGTTCATATCAAAGGATTGTTGCTTATTAATCAAAAAATTAATGCCACAAATAGTTTTATTTCAATAAATTAAAAAGTAATGTGGAAGTAATATAATATGGAAGTGCTATACAAAACCCTTAAAAGACTAGGTTTGAATTGCATAATTGAATAATTATAAGCCACCTAGATTTTCCAGATTCCTTTACTGTCAGTTTCACTTTTATAAGATAGATTTCTAAACTATTGGGAGAACACTTGATTTGTCCAGTCCTCAATCATAACGATGATGAAAAGGGTTTAAAATAGACAAAATCTTTAGGTTTATAATTTGTTTTTCTATTTATTAAGTTGTTTTATACCAATGGTTGCCTGTTGACTCATAGCTTCCATTCCGGATGCTTCGAGGTTTGCACCGTTTTTTGCCAGTCGCGTCAAAGCTATATGTGTGGGACCATATTTTATTTGGCCGACCTCTTTCTGAATGTCTTATTTATGATAAGATTGAGGATGACTAAATGCATAAGAAATAAATTTAATAAAACCGTATTAAGGTAAACTTCTGCAACCGCCATATTAGCTTAAAGGCTATGTGAAGACCACTTATATAATACCAATTTAATAATTTTAATAAACCTTAAGATTTTAAAATATTTATGATAATAGTAAATAAATAACTAGTTTAATAAAATAACGCTGTGAATTATAAGATTAAACGAACTTACCTTAAGTGAAGTTCTATCTTAATTATACGAAGCTGATTGTTTGAGATATGATAGTCCCAAAAACCCACCCACTAATACTTTGTATTATCCCAGTGTATTACAGGGTTGCTCATAAGGCTGTCTTTAAACGTAATGACATTACCAACAAATGTTGCCATTTGCAGGGATTAATGTTTTTTCTTTTCCAGCTTTAAAACATTGTGACCCGACGCTGTTGTAGAACATCGTTACTACTCGTAAATCTATCTCAAACAATCAGCTTCGTATAATTAAGATAGAACTTCACTTAAGGTAAGTTCGTTTAATCTTATAATTATAGAACAGTACAAGCTTTGTTTAGTTTGGGGTTAGTTAATTGGAGTGATTGTGAAAGCAATTTATTTTATTTTTCTTTTTGCCGACTAAAACGAATACTGAACAAGTAAGGCGAATTAAACTACGTATTCTACTACTAAAGTCTGAATAAATCACAAAATAACATGGTTAGGAAGATACTAAAAAGTTTTCGCTTGAAATCTTTCTAGACGCAACATATTTTTCTCTTTGTTCTGATACAATTTTCCAAGTAAACAGCGATGAGTGCATGGCATGAGTGCATGGATCATTGACTCGGAATAATAGTCGACCATAGACAAATTAGTGATGTAGAAACTGCATTGAGAGCGTTGCTTAGCTTTAGCAAAATATCACCAAAATTTCATGGCATCTCCACCTCAAAACTGTGCTCTTGTATCTTGTTAATATTTTCCCTGGGTCTTTGATACGTTTTAGGGAAGAAGACGTTTTTTGTTACAAATGGTTGTTAGTAAAATTTTCCAATAATTGTAAATATTTTGCATATAACTGGCGCAAAATATAATTATCAGATTTTAACCCTTACTATCACATGTTTTTTAAATAATTTGCGTTGCTACTGATGCATAAAAATAAATAATCAAGATTCCCCTACAATACTAATGCGTGAAACAAAATGATTACTGATATAGATTGACAATTCCTTATCGATACTAAATCGATGAATCAGAGCAGTCATTGATGTGAAAAACTAATATTGGCGTTGGCGTCAGTAAGAGCGCGTCTGTCTTGTATTGTGTTATAATGATATGTTATTACAATAATCTATTTATATGAAAATGAATCTATAATATTATACAATAATGTGTCAAATTTAATATTTCTTATATCAAAATCAATTCTCTCTTTATTAACTTTTTCGATACTAAAAAAACCTTTTTCAGCAGTGATCTGTCACAGAACTCACTCATGGTAATTTGAAAACACTAAAGTAAGAAAGTGGTTAACTTTCCCTCTGCTCCATCTGCCGTAGCTATCCTAGCATACATCGTCCACGTCAGCGTCTGTCCCACCCATCGAACACATACTAATTCAAACCGTCTTTTTACGAAACTAGTCAGTGATTTTTCACTAACATTAAGTATAAAATGTCATTTTCTGCCAACTCTCGCCTAAACAAAAACAGTATAGTTACAGATTATAAAATGGCGTAAAATCTTGTGGAACAAATCATATGACATTTCTACTCTATAGGGTATGTGATCCATGGTCCCACCACATGAGTATCGCACTCAACCTTGACGGACTTTAGTAGTAGAGAGGCTTAAGACGGAGCATAGTTACTAAGTAACTCGTAGCTATTAACTTGTTTTATTTACTTAATTTAAAAATTTACTAAATTAAAACAAAATAAAGTTCGCAATCTATTGTGCTAAGTTATCTGTACAGCCGGCAGACACAGAAACGTAGCTAGGAATCGTCGACCCGCGGGCTAAATTGCCACTTGTCATAGAAATCTGTCCAGTTCGGTCTTAAAACTGCTACTTTAAAAAAAAGTAATAAAAGAATAAGTTAAATCTTGTATTCGTAGTTTGATCAATTTAATGTGTCTGTGTGCAACAGAGAACGATAACGTTTATCAAGTACTCATCGCGGGAATTGAACGCGGGACCCATCGCCTATTTAAAGGTTTCGATGGGATGAGAAGTTGCAGGGTCTGTGTATATTTCTCTTCATTGTCGTCATCATTTCAGCCATAGGACTTAAACTGCTGAACATTGCCTCAAGCCTCAAACCCAAATCATTAAGTGGTTCGTTTGGAATAATTCCTGTAACAATGAAAATAAAACAAAACCATCTAAATCTACTCTCGGATTACCTCTCAGACAAAAGTACTAAGTTCTGATTAACTTATCGACCCCCTACCAATAAACCTTTAACACTAACAGACAATATCGCTTATCGCTATATCGCTTTGAAACAGTCGTTTGTAAAGTGACTAAGACATTGTCCATATCTTACTAGACGGTAAGCCTAGTTGATGAGTTAGTTATTTCGATTGAAGCGCTTATTATAATTACTCGAGTATTTATTGCAAGTGCTACATATTCGGATAAATGAGTTTTCTGAACAATTACTATAATAAATAATTTGGGGTACTATAATAAATAAAGTTTCTGATTTCTGATTTCTGGAGTAATTTCTTCCTATTTTCTAAACGGCTGAAATGGGAGAAAGTACTCGTAATATGTTAATACAGCAACTATTTCTAGAGGATCAATATAGAAATAACAAAAAAAAAATACATCCCCTTGTTAGAGCCCCGCCGGCCAGCTGACATCAATTTGTATGGAGATGTGTATTTTTAATTTTTGATGTTGGTCTTACAGAAATAGTTGCTGTAATCATAGAATACTTTCTCCATTGCAGTCATGTCTAATATTTTTATAACACTTAATTACAGAATGTTACATAATGTGCATGTGAGTGGAACCAGCATAAAGCAAAATACAAATGAATGCTCGAAAAGGTTCAAAAGGCTTTCTTGAGGTACCTCTATGAAAGGACATATGGATATTATCCATTACTATATCCCACAAAAAAATTACTGGGTGTGTTGGATGTGTGCTTGTTGGAAGTGAGGCGGCTGAAGGATCAACTCGTGCTGGCAGTCAAGATTTTGCGTGGAAAAGTTCAGTGCCCCGAGCTTCTTGAACAACAGTCGCGGCTGTTTGTGCCGTGCGGCACTGAGCCCGTTGCCCACGCTCAATCTCCGGTGTGTAGAATGCACACCGGCCTCAATGTACTCCTGGATCTACATCCCCACTGCGATTTATTCGCAGACCAATAGATAGATAGATTTTATGTAAGATTTTGTCTTTTTGTGAATGTGTGTGTTCATATAGCATAAGCTTGATTCATATATTTATTTGTCACTTATTGTACCTATTGATTAGTTCTGTAATTGGGCATAATGCTCGTGGAACTATTATGCAATAAATAAATAAATCAAGGAACATACTTCATGGTGTGTTATCATCAACATAAAGCATTAAGCAGGTAATGAAAGCGCGTAATGTACACTAACATTGGCGATAACATAGACTATGTAATAATACGGGAGTCGCTTAGTAAATGGCATATTTCGACTGAGATAATAAACTTAGTAATAAACTTGGATTAGCATTTCAGAAGTGAAATCCGATTACGGTGGAACAGTAATCAACGTGTTTTAGACCGTGGAAATAAAATTAGAACTGATTTTGAGCAGGTGGAGCCAAATTCACCCGGAATTAGAATTATTAACCCAATTTTATGTGATGGTATTGAAAAAATACAGTGTTTTTATTATAGTTGTAATAATGATTACTCGTAGTAAGTATACCAACGTTGTCAAAAAAAAGGAAAACATTACTGCCGTTAATAATAGCGAACTCAGAAGTTAGAAATAAATTGTCAATACAGTAGGTAATTGTTTGCAGTCGGGGCATTTGGCATGAAGCTAGGTGTAATAAAATGGTTATAAAACAATTCATCATCGAAAAGTACATTTAAGCACTTAAGGTGTATATGTTGGTCGTAATGGTAAAATAAATAATATAAACATAATAGTAATTGCTATATTCGACGACGCGGCGCCCACGGGTTCGAATCCCGTAAGAGGGATTTTGTGTGACAAGCAGCATTTGTATTGTGATAGATGTTTATAAATGTAGGTATGTTTATTCTTTATCTCTTTGCCATAGTACAAGCTTTGCTTGGTTTGAGTCTAGATAGTTGGAGTGACTGCGGAAATAATTTATTATGATTGTAGTGTCTGCAAGAAACTATTTATTTGACTGTCATTTTAAGTAATATGAAATATAAAGATATACAATAGTATTTAATATTGTTGAATCCATATGGTCGAAAATATTACTTTAAATATAATAGTACCCAGTCTTTGAAAAAACACAAACAAAAAATCTCGCAAAATCTTCCAAGTCTTTTAATTAAACATTTTCATAAATTCAACTTGACCTCTTATAAAAGTCTGTAAAATCCTCTCAACCGGCAATAAATTATAATGTTTTATAAACGATGAAAATATTGTTTCCACCTCTCATAAAGAGTGCAAAGAAAATTATTCTTTCATAAAAGGCATCGTAAATAATTCAGCAGTCATTAAAAGCCGGCAAAGTGAGAATATACAATAAGATGGTTCAGTACATTCAGATGCTATGAGTGGTGTCAGCTAGTCTATCAAATAAAGTTCCTACACTGCCCGCAATTGTTCTATTTTATAGGAGTCTATGTCATAAAGTTATTCTGTCGTTGTGTTGAAACTCATAAACGAAGCTCTATTGTATTTTATCACCGCAGTATCTTCATTAATATATAACATAGTTATTTTAAACGAGCAATTCTTGCACACCTATATGTATATAAAATTATTTCGCGTATCTAAGTGAAGGATGCCACCTACTGTCAATCGCAGCGAAGGACGTCCACCCACAATGTGGTCATAAGACCTGGCAAAGGTTGCAGGAAGCCGCTGGCCGCTACCAACCGGTCAATCAGAAAGTTACTGGGGGAGTTTACCTATATTTAGTGGACGTCATATGCCTGAAATGATGGTGATGATGAAGTCATATAAGCATTTATAGAAAATTACTTTGGTTGGAGGTAAAAGCATCATTTTAATAATAAAATATCAGGTTACTAATTTGTATTCGCTGTTATAAGTCGCTCTCTAAAAATCTTCGGTTTTCTTTCGTTCTTCTAGTATGGTAACGAGGCCCTAACGAAAATTAACGGTTCTAATAACTCAAAGAGCGGTTATTATGCTGAAAAACAATTGGTTTTGTCCCATTGTTTTTGGCTCAGACTGCGTATCTCAAAAAACGGCAACTAACACTTACAACGAATTATTATTAAATGTTTTCGAAGCTTCAAACTGTGGAATCAAATTATTATTTTACATTGAAATTTGAAAATAACAATGTTGAATCAGCCTCTTTGTTCAATTTACTGAGTTACTGTCTGATTGATTCTTACTTTATTGTGTTTATTATTGGCGTCTCTTAACAATTATGTTTTTGTTTGGTTCTTAAAATATAATTTTGGTACAAAGGTATGTTCTCCAGACAGCTTATCGATTTTTTTGCGTGTAGCTCTCTCACCCGTAGAATATTTAAAATAAAGTTTACCGTTTGCCTTTGTCATCTTATTAATTTCATAAATGTAAACGTTATTAAGTTTGGATGTTTGTCACTGAATCACGCTTTATCGGCTGAACGCAATGGGCTAGTTTCCTGGGTCAAATTGTTTTTATTTTATGTAATCCGTCAGTTAGATTATCAAAAAATATTTGACCTATATTTTTTCTTTTGTCAACCAAACAAAAAATGACGAATGTAAAGCGCATCAAAGTTTGGAGATGACGTCACGCCTTGCTGAAAAGTTTCGCAAGGCGTGACGTTACGTTACGCGGAACTTCAACGGGCTATATCTTCATCATTTATTGTTTGATTGAGAAAAGAAAAAATACGTGTCCAATATTTTCTGTTAATCCAACTGACGGACTAATTAGATTTTTTAGGAAACTAGCCTATTACCTGAATTTTAACACACAATAAACTATATGCATTGATCTAGCTTCTTTTCTATCTTGTTAAGTTATTTCCAAACTCTATGCGAAGTAGCTCATGGGCAGAAGCTAGTATGTTATAAATAAATAAATGTTGGACAATATTACATACCTACATTGCTCTGATGCCAAGTTAAACTAAGTAGATAAAGCACTTGTGTTATTGAAATCAGAAACAACGACGGTACCACAACACCCAGACCCAAGACAACATAGAAAAGTTCCTTTTCTACACTGACCCGACGGAGAATCGAACCCGGGACCTCAGAGATAGCGACACCAAGTCCAGCGTACTCGCCTCTTGGGCTACGGAAGTCGTCAAAATTACGCCAAATCAGATTGCTATAATTCAAGATCTTAATCCAACATAATGTGTTAGGTACAGACAACGGCAAATCTACCTACCCAAAAAGTAAAAAATCATTGAACCGATTTTCAACTTTAAGTCCGACTTGTAGAGATCAATATCAATTGAGAAAATTTGACGTTTTGTGTTAGGTTAACGAGCTGTTGTCTGTACACAGGATGCCTATTAAGGTAAACAGCTTTTGTTAGGAGCTAAAGTCGTAACACGAAAAATAACTGATGCTCTATACATTACTCGTATTAAGGTAAGTGACTACTTTTATAGAACGGTAAAACTTTTTCTTCCGATGTTGGTATTTACTATGTGAGAAGTGTTTATTTTAATGGTTAAAATCATGATTTTGTTTTGTTTGGTTCCGGATCAATCTTTTTTTTTGGTGTTAATGTGAAGAATGGTTTTAATTATATTTATGTCATAAACGGTATAAGACATTCATTGAATTAAAAAAAGGTTATTCAATATCAAAGTATAAATATTTAAATTATCAATCATAATATTACAACTTATATTCTATACTAAATATTGCTATTATATTTAATTAAATAGACTAATCCATTCAAATGTCAAGTTTTGTTACATAAGACGAACAAGTTTTCAAAGATATTGTGTATTTTAATAAACTCTGTATGAAAATACTTTGTTCAATATACACAATTATCCTAAAAAATTGTGTCCAACAGCCGCCATTTTTGTAATTTTGTCAAAATTACTGAATATACCTGTAATAGGTAGCTTAAGAGCTTTAAGCTTCCTCGAAACAGACGCCAAAAGGCGAGTGTCGCCGCGGTAACCTCTCTCAGTGGAATGTACTCTCATTTTACATTCGTTTGCATTTTCATAGCACTTCCTTTACTTTGTGGAGAAAACAGGCTTTTTGAGATGAGAAACGTGGGAATATTAGACTTGTTGCAAAAATACAGCCTAATTTTACGTAGATAGATCGCGTTTTAACACACTTTTATTAACTTCACTCGTAACTAACAAACCAACTAACTAGGTACTTAAGTAATCAAATTTTTGCAAAAATTGTGGCTAAATAGTTCATGCGAAAATATATTCGCTTTTTGCGTATTGATCGTATTCTAAATTGTACTTGGAATCGAACCCTACACAAATCAGTCGTATCATAGTCAAAAAAAGGTCGTATGTTTTTCCTCCAACGTAAAAAATATACATAGTATGGAAATATACACAATGACAACTTAGTATGGTTATAGTGCAAACTCTATGCGGCGACACTGCTGGGTGCTTCGTCTAAGCGAGACGGCAAGAGAAAGAAACGTACGAACGTATATAGATAGATATACGCATATACCGTAGCTAGCTAGGTTGATGTTACTAGACACTAGACTATTGTTAGTTGGGTAAGCTAAAGACGAAAGTCTACTACCTACTAGTCTACAACCAGTGTGTGTTACCAGTGATGACACATGGAACTGAAACGCGGCCTCGCACTATGCGTCTTATATTCACATCTATGGCAATAATAGAAGAATGACATTAAACACTACGAATGTTAGATGTTTCTTTGCGAGATTGAATCACAAACGAGTAGATCCGCTAACAATTAAAAGTCGCTAGCATAGCACGACGGATTAGCAAGCTAAAGTGGCATTGAGCGATGCAAATAGCACGTAGAACTGACGCCCAATGGGGCAGAACGGTTCTAAAAACCACGAACCAGCATTCACAGCATAGGATGTTCATCCACAAGGTGGACAGAAGACCTGGTGATGGTTGCAGGAAGCCGCTAGATGCAGGCCGAGTCCAACCGGCTAATCTGTAAGTCATTAGGGGAAGAGGCCTATGTTCAGCAGTGGACGTCCTATGGCTGAAATGATGATGATAAAATTCGAAACTAAGTGATTTTAGGATAACAGAATAGCAGTGCCTTTAGTACCTAAGTAATAACATAAAAACTTTCAACTTAAATGACTAATCGATATTGGGATGGGAGAAAAATTTGGAATAATGTAAAAATTCAAGGGATTCATCAGTCATTTATTCCGTGATTGAGAAGAAATTAAATCATTAGCGCTCCGTCAGACAGACGACGTTGGAGGGTTAAAGCATAAGAGAAAGAAGGTTATAAAAACAAACACACACAAACACCTTTAATGCCATAACGCCAATGACCCCCAGTTATCAAATAAGTAATAATAAATATTTGTCAACATCACATATTGCTCTGATAATCCTAAGGTAAGTAGCTAAAACAAGTGTTATAGAAATCAGAAACAACGATCACACCAACCAGACCCAAGACAACGTAGAAAAGTTCGTATTTTACATTGACTTGACCAAGAATCGAACTCGGGACCTCAGAGATGGTACCCCATGTCTGGTGTACTCGCCTCTCGGCTACGGAGGTCGTTTAAATAACATATTGTATATAAATATTTCAAAACTTCTACACAAAAGCCTGAGGTAAGATCTCAATCTGAAAACCAAGTCATTGTCAAGAAACAATACTAAAACAATGATATATCGATCCCGATTTAATGCAGAAAACAACTTAGCTCGGATCTGGGTGTTCTGGGACTGCTGGATGACGGCAAAATTCAATGTCTAGAAGGTATCTCGTAATACAAGTATGTAAACCGAGGCTCAAATAAAAACTGGACTATTAATGTAATAATTTGATTTTATTTGCTATAAAAAGAAATTGACATAAATGAACTTGCATAGCATTATAACAGCTTGCCCCTACCAAAGGCTACCTGCTGGCACAGAATGTATAATAGTATTAATCCGCTGGCTAGCGGACTCCGTGGGGTATTGGCTGGCATTGGCGGCAACATTTCTATTTAGCTAACGTGGCTAGGCTAGCTGTGATTGGCTCCTGCGTTCCGTTACAGATGTTAGTTCCTTACTTAAAGTGAATTTGTAGTGGGCTAAGTTTGTAACTAAGATTTAAATCGATACGACAATAATTAGGTACATGTAGTTACATACAAGTAAAACTATTTAAAAAGTGGTAAAATTCAGTATGTATCTCTGTTTAGAAATAAAAGAGTAAAAACCATTTACAACATCAGATATTTGTTTTTTTGGGCGGTAAGTCTAAGTAACAAAAACTTAATTAAACAAAAACCGCATTTAATCTAACCCTTAAGAGGAAAAAGTTTACGAATCCATAATTTGTTCATGACTTAAACCACGCACTCTAATCTAAGCCCGGCTACACAATTAGCTGGTCCCGTAATTATTTAGAAAGGTTTTTGTTAATGAATAATTAGCCTGCCTCTTGCTTCGGGCCTCGATGAGGTCACTAATTAGAGGGGCTATGAAATTAAACACGGTTTTTTGTGGACGACAAGGGTTACGATACAAGGCATTATAACCAGTGATCGGAGTAGGTAGATCAGGAATTTGATGTACTTTGGTAGTACTAGCATAACATGGATATGCCTTTTTTTTTCAAAAACTGATAAAAAATAAATTTCGTAATTCCGGAGGCATGTCCATATTAACATCAATGTTTGAGATCATTGACCCCAAATCAATCTACCTACCCGATCACTGATTATAACGAATGATAGAGGCCCATATAAATTATTTATACCACCTCGAAGATTACAACTATCTTCTAACAATGTATATTGTCATGCCATAAAAATCTATAATAAGCTACTTAAAAAAATTAGAGCCTTACCGCTCAACAAACTAAAATATGTTTTAGGTAAATAATTGGCTTTTACGGGAATGCTTTTACTCTAATAAAGAATTTATGGACACAAAAATAAAAGATTGTACTATTGACTGTTAACTGACGACTTATGACAAAATTATGCTGTATAGTTTTGTTTCACAATGCTCAATTAATAATAATGTATAATTTAATAATAATTAATCAGCAGAGTTTGTAATATTAATATTTTTACGCATAAACCAATGTCAGAATATATTGTACTTGTACAAACTCTAAGATCTTGTGTTACTATGTTCTTGGAAATAAATTATTTATTATTATCATTATCATTAAAATACATTACTGCATACACTCTGAGGGTGCAGCAAACCCCTGATTTGTTTTTTTCTCTTACTTCTATATTTTTAACTACTCTATATATGGCTTATGTGGTCTATTTACATACTGCATTTATATATGCGAATGCCTGTTAATAGCTACGTTTATATGATAACTCTGTACTCATAGATTGTATCGATGCTGTTGGTGTTCCGAATAAAATAAAATAAAAAATACAGGTTTAGAATGATTGGCAATATGCTTTTAAAAGTAAAAGCATGTTCACCTGCAGCCTTTAGGCTTGTCATACGCAGCAGGCATACAGCACTTTGTGTGTCCAATACAACAACGCATCAGGGTACTGTTGGGGCCGTCGTAGCGTTGTAGTTCATCAGGAATGTTTGACTTCTACGATACAGTTTTGGCCTAGAACCGGGGATAATATTGAAAACAGACCTATTATAGGTCTAGTAATTATGGCTCCAACTAAAATCAAAACTTTACTTTTTAATTACTTCTAACTAACTATTCAATGTAATGCAAACAATGCAATAGTTCGTCTCAACTTGATCGATTGAGTTCATTCTGCATCGTACTTATTCGGAACTACTCGGAACATCTCTTTGACACGAACATTGACAACGTTAGATAATATCGTTAATAATACACTAATTTAAGAATCGTTACTTTTAATTCTTATAATGTTTAATTCATGGGTTTTGGTTAATTGGAATCTTTCAGGAAAAAAACTAAATACTCCAGAGAGTCTCGGTATTCAATGTTATTCCCGGTTCTAGGCCGCACACAGTATAAAAAGGAAACGGTCTGCTTTCTTGTTTGCTAGGCTCCGCTATATCACTAACAGTCCCATGGGTGTGTTCTAAGATCGGTGGAACCCCTCTGCTGCGAAACTGAAGCTTCACGCCAAATAGCAGCTTTTATTTTTAAGTTTTTAAAGTATAGAACAACATTGCCCAGAACTCCTTCTCTATCTCCATATTTCCATTCTTATGACGTAGTTTAGATATAAAAAATGACACTTGATTTTTACACAACTTAAAGCAGACGTGTCGTAATTAATAGGTCAGTGATATATTTTTCATTATCATTATCATCATTTCAGCCATAGGACGTCCACTACTGAACATAGGCCTCCCCCATTGACTTTCAGATTGGCCGGTTGGAAGCGGCCTGCATCAAGCGTCTTCCTGCGACCCTTACCAGGTCGTCTGACCACCTTATGAGTGGACGTCCTACGCTGCGCTTGCCGGTACGCGGCCTCCATTCTAGAACCTTTCTGCCCATTCGGCCGTCAGTTGTACATGCTATGTGCCCCGCCCACTGCCACTTCTGCTTGCTAATCCGTTGGGCTATGTCAGCAACTATAGTTCGTTTACAGATCTCCTCATTTTTGATTCGATCTCGCAAGGAAACACCGAGCATAGCCCTTTCCATAGCACGCTGTGCGACTTTGAGCTTTCTTATGAGGCCCATAGTGAGAGACCATATCTTTTTAAGTACTTACAAAAAATGACAATCCGTTAGTCCTCTGTTTCTGTAAGAAGAAGGACGAACTAACAAACAAACTCTACAATTAATTTTATAAAATTAACAAAAAGGGATTTCTCTAAGTTCCAGAAAATACTTTTAGAATTTAGTTGCTAAATCCACCAGAAGCGTTATTTTTGCTCTATATCTGCCCTCTTTTTACCCAAAACCTAAGTGTTTCCTAAAGTAAGTGTCTATTTACTCTTAACTTTTTACCATGCAGCAATTCCCTTTAGTATTGTAGCCGAGCCTTAGCATAAATTATAAGAGGCCGACATAAAACCAACTTGGCGTTTATACGCGCACTCAAATCATTCAATTGTAGGTCTTTATGTTGAAGTATAAAGTCTGTAATCGCTTGCATAATTAAAAGATTTAAAATCAAAATGGTTTTGTACTTGGGAAAAGGGTTGTCACTTTAGAGATCCATTAACTTTAAGGCAATTACCGTAAGAAAATAATAATGGAGGATTCAATACTGGTTGTAATACTTCTTAATACAAATAAGGTGTATTCACTATCGTCTACCTAGTTCTACCTAGGATAGTATTTGAGTGTCTAGTTATAGTTTGACTCGAGCTAAGAACGATGCGAGCCGCTTTCAACCGGCCAATCTGGAAGTCACTGGGGGAGGCCTATGTTCAGCAGTGGACGTCCTATGGCTGAAATGATGATAGATGATAAGAACGTATTAAATTAGTAAGTCCACCGCTGTCATAGCATAGTAAGCTTACAAAAAATGTAGGTACCTAAATGGTACTTCTTTCTGTAAATATCATGTGTTATTTACTTTGTATTATGTGCAATAAAGAGTATCTATTCAAATATAACTGATATCTGGTAAAGGTTGCAGAAAGTCGCTGGATGCAGGCCGCTTTCAACCGGCCAACCTGGAAGTCACTGGGGAAAGCCTATGTTTAGCAGTGGACATCTTATGGCTGAAATAATATTGATAATCTAAACAATCAATACAATTAATGTCAGACAGGCTTTTCAGGGTAAAATCGAAATCGGTTAACAAAGTTTTAGGGAAGATTCTAGTCATTACTATCTACAACTTTTACTAAAGGAGCAATGAGAAACCAAACTGCACATTTAATCCGATAGGTGGCGCATAGTGTTTGGTCTTGCCAGTAGTGTTTATTTGATCACTGTTCTGTCACAGCTACCGACAATCAAATAATAACTACGATAGAGGTTGTGACAAGTTGTCAAACGTGTGTCAAACTAACGTCATATACAAGCGAGCCCTGAAAAAAAATACTTTGACATTTGCGTAGACATTCGATGACAACGGTTGACAAGACCAAACACGCTGGCGCCATCTGATATTAAATTTACCTGTGCTTCCGCTGCTTTACTGTCTAATACATTTTGGTTAAATTATATAAATAAAAAAATTGTTATTAATTATAAGTTTTATCATGTCAGCCTATTGCAGTCCACTTCTGGACGTAAGCTAAAAGCCAAAGAGCGCCAAATACCACGATCTCCTGATTCTTTCATCCAGACACTACCAGCCATCTTCCTAAAGTCGTAATCAAAATATTACCATATCTTAAAGTTTGCAAACTCAATTTTATTTAACCATGTTGATATCACGTTATTACTCCAACAAATCACGAAATACAGCAAATACAATTTACTAAATGTGCCACCACTGACAAAGCCTTGCTATAAAGGGTGTTCTTTGTAGTGCAATCAGCGTTGTTTACCGACACCGCGCTCCCTTGGGCACTACGGCACACAACTCTGTGGGAAGTGACAGATTTAGAGCGAAGCTATCTTAGTTTAATTCCTTGCATGAAAACTGTATTATACTATCTTTGTGAAGCTAAGTAATACTTGATAGATTTTTGATCTGACGAAGGTCGAGAGGAACCTTAAGACGCAGACAGGCAGACAGGTTAGAGATCAATGAACAGTTCAGAATTGAATTTGGCTGAAATTTAGTAAACTACCAAAATTTACTCATTTTTTAAAATAAATAAATCTTGGAAATCGATTTCTCTTTCTAGCTAACTTTCGTATCGATTTTAAAGATTTTTAAGTATATACCTAGTCAGGTCATAAGTTCTGTCACATGTGTAATATGAAATAATTTAGACATGTTTATTATTTATGTAACCATTTATATAGCAAAATGAACTTAATAAAACATAGATTCATATGGTAATAAAGTTTATTCAAAATAACCCCCGTGATTTTGAATACAGGCCTTCAATCTGCGCGGCCAGTCGTCTATCGCAGCACGAACGAGGTCCATGTCAATTACGGCGGCTGCCTTAATCAAGGATGCCTTGAGTGACTCCAAATCAGGATGAGGCTTTAAGCAGGCCTTTTTCTCCAAGTGTTGCCATATCTTGTAATCTAACGGACTCGAATCTGGACTGGAGGAGGGTCAGTCTTCGTGCCGGATGAAGTCGATTTCACGCGCCGCCAGCCAGTCTTGTGTGCTTTTCGCTCTATGAGCTGGCGCAGAATTTTGTTGGAATACCCAGTGCCTGTTATTAAACATGGTTTGAGAAACAGGTTCCACAAGGTTCTTGAGGACTGTATTTTGATACACAACTGCATTCGTTTTTACGCCTTTCTCACAAAAATATACCTCAGTTAAGCCCCATTATGAGACTCCCAACCAAACCATGAGCGAGGATGGAAAATGACCTCGTTGGACACGCGGAATACGGTTGCTAGCTTCTTCACTGCTGTGTGCGTACACCTTATTATTTTGTTTGTTGTAGCACTCTTTCACGGTGAAAATTTTTTCATCCGAAAAAAATTTCCCGATGCTTTTGTCCCGCGTACCGCTTCAACAAAGCGCGGCATCTCTTCAGTCTCAGGTCCATTAAACGAGCGTCCAAACAATGTCCTGTTTTTCTTCGATATGCCCTAAGCCCTAAGTCTTAATTTAACACCCTTTTCACCGTTGTCCTGCTTAACCCCATCTAAAGGGCCAACAGTTTCTGCTTACGTATGGGATTTTTTTGAATTCGCGCCGTCACAGCTTTTATCACTGCTGGAGTCCTAACAGAGCAAGGGCGACCACTTCTTGACCTGTCATCTACACTAGAGTCTTCATTGTATCGTTTTATGGTACGATAAACGAATCTTTTGGTTATATTCAAATTTTTCTGTAAGTCGAAAATCTGAATTGGCGCGTAACCGCAACGATGCAACGCAATAACCGCGATACGGTCTTCTATAAGTGTCCACTCCATATTTAAAAATGAGGAAAATTCTAAAAAGTACACATTTTTATTTTCATGAAAAATTCGAAATTCGAATTCAATAAACTTTTTTGTGGCCAGCATTCTAAATTCAAAAGTTTTTATTGTGTGACAGAACTTGTGACCTGACTATGTATCTTGGAAATGGATTTGACTACTTAAAACTGTATGTCGTATCGATCTGAAAGTTCTTAAGTAAGTGAGACTTGGATGGAAATACGATAATTTCGTGGCATCGAGCTAATCTGATGGAGCGATGAGGTGGATAGTTGAACTCTTTCAGGCCCCCAAATAGCACCATCGAGTTTCCCTTAACGTGTTTTTTTAAATTTTTGTAACAATTACCTAGAATCATAATTTTATTAAGACAAGATCCAAAAATCATCAACGTTTTTATTTCGTTCGTAGGACCTGAAAATAAGTACTTGCGCTACGCTGGATTATAAGACTAGTTAAACTAAAATAAGATGCAATGACACATATTTACTAGTCGACTTTTCCTTTAAGGGGAGTTCTTCAATACGATACGTGAACATCATTTCGTAAATATGTTTGTGACAAGTGAAAATACACTCGGACTATCTTTTAGCGCTCACGTAAGCCTCGGATGGCCGAGTAATGAAAAAAGGTATTATTAACGGAACAAAGCCACTCTATAAAATGATTTTCAAAATAAAAAAATGAATTAAAATCTATGCGAGGTTTAGTAAAAAACCATTATGATATTTATTATTCCCAGAAACTATACGCCTGTTACTTTTCTTCTTATTATTGGTGATAACTATGTTATGTATTTCAGTTTTCTTCTAAACAATAAATAAAATCAAAATCTATTTAATATTGAACTTTCTTGACTTGGGTTTTAAATATGTCTTTTTTACAAACTAGTCAGATATGATTTATCAGTCTCATTGTTAAGTTAGTGACTTAACTGATTCATTTACTTAAGGAATTTGAATGGAATAAACGAGTATGTATAGCGTTTTTGGGCTTGCATCTTTAGCCGTCCTTTTTATTACATAAAACTAAAGAAATTTCACTTCGTATCTTTGTATCAAAATCGGCATAATATCTCACATTTCCAAATGAGCTCGTTACCCCCTTCACTCGGGGCGTTGTATTTCACCCCCCATTCCACATTGCGCTCATTTGCACGCGTCGAAATAGATATCCCCGAGATATTTACGTTTTTTGTACATTTTCAGAAGTTACGCGAGCGCGCCATTATTGGAAAGACGAAGAAATCGGATATTTTCTGATTGCTTCGATTTGCTTTTTTATGAAATATTTTTTCTAAAATGAAGGCGCTTCATTTTTATCTGAGTCAAAGACATGATCCCAATTTCCAGAAAAATTAATATCGCTGTAGACTTTTCTTTTTTTTTCGGTAAAAGTCTTAACTAATCGGATTGTACTAATTACACTCTTAACTTCATTAGATTAGATGAAAATATGTACTTATGCTTTTAACTTGCGCATTATCAGTATGTAACTTATTACTCCTTAAGGTGGCGTTCGCGACAGAGACAAGTGACCGAGACAGGAGACCGCGACCGCGACATTCTCATTATAAAATATCTTTAAATATCTTTAAAATTCAATATCTCCATAACAGTTAGGTTTAGGATACCATATTATAGGATCAATTCGATCAGAAATGACCTGAATAATAACGTCCTTCAATATTCTGTACGACTTTCCCTGTAATACAGGGTTACAGGTGTCTAGTAATGACCACGTTACTTCGTGCGCGTTGCGCATTCTACATACTCGTAACAATTTATAATTTTAACGTTTTAATGTTAAGCTAGATAATAATAAAATTTTAGTTAATTCCGTTCTGCCTTTAAATTCATGTCTGAATAACTATACATGTATAGGTAGTATTAGTAAGACTTAGCTCATAATTCCCGTTTAGAATGAAATTTGACCTAAATCTTTTAGGGACTATAATCTCGGGAGTTGAAAGAGTCCTATGTTCTAATCCAGGTCATGGTCTATCTGTGTGCCTATCCAGACACATTGGGGCGATATCTGCCGCCTCTAGATGGGTCGGCCTGATCTCATGCTTGGGCGCCCGGCTGACGAGCCCCAATATGTTTTATGAAGCATCATAAACGAGTTCTTATCTGTTATTTTTTTCAACATTTTCATTCATTGCTCTAATCCTATGGTAAGTAGCCAAAGCACTTGTGTTACAGAAACCACGACGGTACCACAACAGCGAGACCCGGGACA
This sequence comes from Anania hortulata, assembly GCA_963576865.1. Classification (NCBI taxonomy): domain Eukaryota; kingdom Metazoa; phylum Arthropoda; class Insecta; order Lepidoptera; family Crambidae; genus Anania; species Anania hortulata. Next base: position 17,226,537 of record OY756398.1, on the reverse strand, counting down.
ATAGAGAAAAGTAATGGGCTAGTTTCCTAAAAAAATCTAATTAGTCCGTCAGTTGGATTAACAGAAAATATTGGACACGTATTTTTTTCTTTTCTAAATCAAACAAAAAATGATAAAGATATATCCCGTTAAAGTTCCGCGTAACGTCAGGCCTTGCGACACTTTTTAGCAAAACGTGACGTCTCGTGCTCACTTTGATGCGCTCTATCTTCGTCATTTTTTGTTTGATTGACAAAAGACAAAATATGTGTCCAATATTTTTTGATAATCTAACTGACGAACTAAATAGAATAATCATTTTTTGACCAAGGAAACTAGCCCATTTTTCTACATCGACTGACCCAGCCTCCCTAGCATGTCTACCAAAACACGATATGATGTGATATGATATAGAGATATATCGAGACCAACTTTTAAAATATGATAGATATAGCCGCCATTTCGATTTTTTATCGAAACAGCTATTTTAATATGTGACCGCGATTCAACATGGCGGCTATATCTAGCATATTTTTACAGTTGGTGTCGATATTTTGCTATATCATATCATACCATATCGTGTTTTAGTGCTCATGCTAGGCAGGCAGGACGTCAGAGCCGGCTACGAAGGCCGTTTTTTTTAAAATATAAATCAAGAAATAATGTTTTTATTTTTATAATTTTGAAGTTAAGTAGGTAAGTTTTTAAGATTGTGTCTGTGTGATTATGTATTGTTTAGAGAGGTGCTTGTAGCGGCTGCGCTTTAGTAGTGATCACCAAAGTTAAGCAATCCACGCCGCGGTTGTGAGTGAATGGGTGACCATTCCGACTATATTTGAGGACAAATTTTATCAAAGGTATCTCCGTGCTTCGGAAGACACGTTAGAAGTTGTTCTCGGCTAACATCGCTTGATTGATACTAGTCGTGAAGCCTTGTCAAAAGCTTTAAGGCAGCTTGATTATAGCTGACAGTATGGTCAGCCACTGGCCTTACAATACCCCTCCACCAATCCACACTAAGCTTGCGTTTTGGAGTATGGCCGAATAATAACTATAATAAAATAAATAATATAAAAAACAAACTTAAACACTATTTCTTATCTTTAGCACATACAGATCTAACAAAATAGATATGCAAAAATAAATCACGCCGTGTGTATTCACTAACTCGTAAACAAGTTTGACCCGAGCGGAGCAGTAGCCAAGCAGTCAAAGTGTATGCCTACATGAAAAACTATTAGGTAATATTTGCTACTGTTAACGCATCTGTAGTACAGATATGCCACATAATAATTTGTATTGTATTGTTTTATAATGATCTTACGAACGCTCGATGTCGAATCACGGTGTACGGTAAAACCTAAGTTGGTTTTTGCTACACTGTGAAGATAAAATTAGATATAAGTTTTTAATGTAACTTGTTTTTTAAATAAAATAAAAATAAAATGAACCACCCCATAGTTGAGGTGTGGCCTGTGCCCTGCGGTAAGACCTTTAAAGGCGTTTAACTTTATCGTGATTTAGAAAAATATCTGACTATAATTTACTAGCACTATCTAAATAATAGCAAACGCATCGCGGCTCGCGTGGTATCACAAATCGAATTACTATAAGACTGTAATCACGCGTTTAAAGTATGAGATTCGTAAGATACAAAATTTCAAATCGATACAACCATTGAGAAGAAGGGTAAAACCGGCCAAGTGCTTGTAGGGCCACGCGCAGTGTATGGTTCCGTAGTAGCCCATTATCACAATATAACTAGAACGATTCTGTTGTTCTTTATTCTAAATATAATTATTAGTAAAGATTTTCATTTGGTACAGAATTATTCAACACCCAAGTTCTACGACTATTACTGTTAAACTAATAAAGTTATCTTAACCACTACATTTTTTCTTTAAAGTTTACGAAATGCACTACGATCATGAATTTTTTCAGATTTGTCAAGGCCGCAGTTTAGTATTTTTTTAGAACAAAGATTTTCACTTAAAGTTTAATATTACGTAAATGGAGCATTAAGTCGAAAAATAGTATTAGCAACCCCTAAGTCATCTTAAAAGACCTATTCAACGATACCCTACACGACGGGGTAGACGACGAAAAAAAATTCATCCCCACTTGACATGTAGGGGAGCTACCCTAAACAATAATATTTCCTAAAATTTTATTTTACTACTTTTTCGGCGTACTTGATATACACACCCCTACAAAATTACAGTTTTTTAGTACTTACGCTACGAGTATCTTAGCAAAACCTGGACAGACCGACAGACTGACAGACATATGACGAAACTATAAGGGTTCCTTGTCAGGACTACGGAACCCTAGAAACGCCTTCCAAGATTTGATTAGGTACTTATATAGTTAGTAAGCTATAAGTTAGTTACAAGTGAAGTTATTAAAAGTGAGTTCAAAATAATAACTAAATCATTAAAAGTTTTAAAGTATAATTCGTTTTTCTTCGCTTGTCCAATCTTGGCATGTCTTTTTATAAAAATATCAGTGTTTCAGACCAACAATCTGTTAAAATAAAAAGAATATTGTGTTAAATAATTAATTACAATATTATTTTCGTGTTTAACTTATTTAAAATTAATATTTTTGTTAACCCTTAACTACCTACCGGGAGTCTCTCAGACTCCGGCGAATTGATTTCTTGTCGTAACTAGTCGCATACGCGTCTTTAGTCTTCAAGCGTCCATGTACCTTCCGCCCTCTATCTGCGGTATCACGTCTGCGCTCGTCGACGTTATACGTGCGTGCCTGTGCTTTCTAGTGAATGTATAAAGTTTTTTGGAGTCTAAGAGACTCCAGGTACGTATTTACGTGATTTTTTCTATTCGTGTAATTTTTATTGTTTTTGTTAAAAATGACATCTTGTTACAATTATTGAGCGCTGGTTGGAGCAAGTACTTGCTATTAAAGACAACTTACAAAATGCAGAATGCAGTGATGTGGATGTGAATATTGGTGACGATTTTGTGCTGGGCAAATACTCCGGATCGGAGTCGGAAATCAACGGTGAAGACGTGACGGATTTAGTGGTAGAAACTTCCAAGATTGCACCCTAAAACACGTCTTCAGTTCTTTATTCATCAGACGAAGATGACATACCCTTGGATCAGCAATAATTGTGATCTCGACTAAGAAAAAGAAATTATTTTGGCAAAAACCGATTTTGTTGGTCATCACTAGAGCTACTTCTCGCACAACGGACACGCAGATGGCCGCTGGCTATATTTTACGGGTTGTTGGATACATCAGTTTATCCACTAAACCAGAAAAGACTGAAAGCCAATTCACATTTATGAAGAGACTGGCTAGACAGCTCACAAGATCGCATATGGAACGCAGAGAAAAATCACGACGATACGGCGGCTGCAATTGAACACAGAGATACTTCCTGGTGCTGCAGGAAGTAGTTCTGAACAATCAGTAAAGCTGACATTTTCTTATAAATAAAGTAAAAACAATATATTTTTTTCATGCATATTACCTAATAAAAATCGCATATCGATCATTGTGACCGAGTTTTGAAAACCAAAAGAAGGCACAGATACTACTTTTTAAGACAATTTATGGCTCCATACTAAAAAACAGTTATAAAGAGCTATGAAAAGATTAGATGTCCTCGAAGGTTAAAATTTGGAATGAGGTTATTCGACAAAAAATAATCGATATAAGTAACGTAACAGGAGGCGTGTCGTAAGAGGCCACTGATTCCTGTAGCACGAGACGGGCAGCAGCGTCTTCGTGCGAAATCTTATAAAAACTGCGCTCGCCAACCCGCCTGCCAAGCGTGGCGAGTATTGGCAATCCCCCCTGATGTTGGGTCATTGGGGGACGCCTGTGTTCAGCAGTGGACTTTCTATGGCTGAAATGATGAAATGAAGTAACGCAAAGAATAAGCGAATCGAAGTGGCAATTGCCTTGCTACATTTGGCGTCGAACCGATAACCGAAGGAGAGAAGTTCTTGAGTCGAGACCGCGACTTAAAAAACGCAGCGTAGGGCGCCCTTCGACAACGTAGTGCGATGAAATACGCAAAGCAGTGGTGGCAGTGGGTGGAAAAAAATTGCCATGTGGTTCAGGCACAGTGGCGTGTATTGGGAGACGCCTATGTTCAGCTGTGAACTGACATGGGCCGATTCTGATTATCATGACGCAAAGAGTTCCAAAACATTGTCTTTTTATAGTAGATACGAATTTAATTAGGATTAACCATACCTGTAAACCTTCCGGTGAAAAATATCTATATGACGGTGCAATCCGTTTTAAAATCCGTTGAGTGGTTTCGATAGAGATAGCGAATAAACAGACGCCGGAGGCGACTATGTAAAGATAAATACCTACTACACCTTATACTGTTAGTAGATGAACATAAGCCAAATAAGACGAGTTGATTATTATCTTTATTAAACAAGCTGTTGCCCGCGACTTCGTTCACGTGGTCATCAGTTTAAGAATTCTTTGCGCATTTTTTCTTTTTTTTTCATTTAAAAGAACCTTCTCCTGACAGTAATTAACACAACAAAAAAATAATTTGCGAGATTGTTCCATTCGTTCACGCGTGATGCGATGACCAAGGGAAAAAGGGATTCATTTTTATATATATATGGATTCATTTTCATATACATATATAGATTAAAATAATACATTCTCACTTCGGTAATTAATATCTGGCGTTACCGCTAAGGCCGGCTTGGAGCGAATCGCCTCAAGGATACATCATTTGTCTCCTAAATCTCGAGGAATTACTTTGTGCTGCTATTTCATAAAAGTCTCTAATATTTTAGCGGGATCACATTTTTTGTTTTTTTACAAACTGCTCATATTTTTTTTATACATGGTTGACATTTCCCGAACTTTTTCTGATCTTACAACAACATACGACACATCAGACTAGCCATATTGATTAATGTCTTTACTCTCTAATGCACTCCGGCGAAAATTGATGAAAACTGCGTATATTCTGTTGTAAGTATTTTTAGGTTACAATGTAGGTACTAATAGACAACAAGAAACACTCCTTTAAACCACGTTAACCTCTGTTTATAAATATACAAAAACTTTTACCATGGAAGCTACATCAAAATCGTGAATCCTTAATGAGTTCAAAACCTCTGTCAACTAAATAGTACATTGTAATATTACCTACCTAGATTGTTCACAGACTGAATACGATGTCTAGATAAACGTACTAAACACCATGTATCAAATTATGTATTATATATAGGTATCCTAGCTACTCAACCCTGCAATTCAATTATTGTGATAATACCAAAAATACTTACGGTAATAGTCTCATAGAAACTTACGAAAATATCATCTCATCACAGCAAATCCTCACCTCAGTAATGAATGTCTGGTGTCAACGCTAATCCTGCCTGAGGCTTGCCGCTTGAGGAAATACTATTTGTCCCCTAAATCTTGAAGAATGACACCGTTTTTGATACGGGTGATAGAAGCCTAGGTCTTGGTACTTTATTCAATGAACTTATTCCAGGTTTTATGCAAAAATACATTCGAAGAAATAACTCAGGGTTATAATGAGAAATTCGTAAAGTATATTTAAACCTGTGTCTTTTGTCTCTTGTGAAAAAGGCCATTTGTAAATGAAAAATACGAAAAAACAACTTTAAACTACAAAGTGATGCTAGTTAATAACAAAGTTAAGCTACCTACGGCGCGGTTGTGGATGATTCCAATCATATTTAGTGACATTATCACAATCCGTGCTTCGGAAGGCACGATAAGAGTTGGACACGGCTTATATCGCTTGATAGTCTCGCGGTCTCATGTTGTCCGTCTAATATAATAGGAGACTTCACCTCATCGCTCACATCTTTTGCGGCGTCTATGCGACCACTATCTCTCAACAGTCCATCGTGGTCTAAGTACGGGGTAAGTGTTCGCAGTCGGCTACTCGTACTAGTTCATCTCATCATCATCATCATTTCAGCCATAAGTCCAGTGCTAAACATAGTCCTCCCCCAATGACTTCTAGATTAGCCGGTTGGAAGCGGCCTGTATCGAAAAAATATAAATATAAATATAGCAATCGCTGGATGGCAATGGAAATAACAGCATATCTGCTAAGTCCTAAACATTGTCCTAGATATATGACCCGAGAGGTTTTCCATTTCTGTATTTTCAACCGTTCTTGCCTTGTCATCGTAAAGAATGAAAGAAAAAGTTTTAGACGTAATAAATACCAATAACTAAGTGAAGTGTAAGAATATGCCAATAATACTCGATAATAACGAATTTGTAAGGAAAAAGATGGGAACGTTATAAATCAAAATCCAATACCGCTCGTGGAAAAGGGTTTAATAAAAAATGCAATAAAGAATTTTAAATCGGAAATCAAAGAGTTATAATAGAGATACGCGGAATGGAGTTGCGCGAAGTGATGACATCAAAATTTGATTTATCCCTGAAACGGTAGTGTGACCGACCACGCGATTGATCTATGCTCTGAGAGGAAATACAGGATGTTAGATTATGACCTAAATAAATAATATGACCTAAATAGCCGATAAGGTATGTGCCAACAAATACATAAAAATACCTCATCATCATCATTTCAGCCATAAGACGTCTACTGCTGAACATAGGCCAATAATCAATGGGGTTGCCAGATAAGCTGGTTGGAAGCGGTTACCAAAGCGGTTAAAATACTATAATGAAGTCTAAAATTTTAAATGATCATTTAAAAAAACATATATACAAAAAGGATTCTCAGTCAGAATTAAGTTTTGTCAGAAAATAAAATAAATAAAAAATGTTAATATCAAATTTCTGACTTCACCATAGTATTTATATACATATGTTAACATAGGCTTCTGACGGCTTGAAACAATAGAGTTATTGCAAATATTATATTCCAATTTATTAATACGTATGAAATTTCTAACGTAAAATATATCCTTAGAGAAAATCTCTGCTTAGATCTATAGAAAAAATACCTATCCACGGAGTAAATAATGGGCTCATCACTGTATACGACAGTTTGTTACCACCTATCGTGTTTGTAAATAATACACACTCGCTCTCACACATCTTACTCATATTGAGATGACAGCTCCACCGATTGACGGGACGGAAGGTTACACACACACAGTCAAAGCCTGCTTCAAATAACGACTAAGCAACGTACCATCCTTTTTTTATAAGTTCATGACAGTACCAACGGTTTCCCGTCACAGTCAATAGGAGACAAATGAGGTTTACGTCCTGTTTCCACCACCGCATACAAATTGGCTTGGAATCACATTTGCAATAACTAACACCCCTACTATAAACGCTAAGTCGTAAGCTAGCAGAGCAGTGTTGTTTTAACATGCATTTGATGACCTCCGTAGCTTAGAGATTAAGTGGGGTCAATTTATAAAACAATATTTTCTATATTGGCTCGAGCCTGGGTGTGCTGGGTAAAAAGAGTATCTAGAGGCCTTAAGTCTACTTAATTACGTCTGGCAGTTAGATTTAGTCACTAGCCTTACCAATCCCCTCTACCAAACACCCCTCCACCAATCCCCGCTGGGCCCGCGTGGCGGATTGTGGCCTAATCCACCTAATAGTGCATGTGCCCTGCTGTAAGACCCACAAATATAGATTTACTTTTCTTTTGAAATGTCTCTGTAACATATCAGCAAAGGTTAGTAAGTAAGTAAGTAAGTAAGTAATTATTTATTTGAATAAAACACGGTACATTTAGTTTTTATCTTTAGGCATGGCACATACATGTTTTATCGATCTATCGATAAGCAAATGTTCGCTATCGTCGTGCATTTAACATTAATATACAGACAAAAATTATATAATAAGCAATTAAATTATAATTACATTGATTTCTAAAATATTAGTTATTATGTCAAAAGATGTGTTACATTTCTAAAAAAAAGTCAGAATATTGTAAAAAAAAAAAACAATTAAAAACTATACTTAGTCGTCAATGTCAATTGTGCAATAATACAATACAATGTCAGGCGATAGAACCAGGTCAAACAATATTTAAATCATTTGCTATTATCTTAAAATGTCCGTCTCGGCAAAACCTTATAAACTCTTTAGTGTCATAAAAGCAATTTTCAACCAAAACTTTAAATATGGTCCTCCTGAAAACAGGCAATGGTAGGATTTGGACATTATTTGGAGGTAAATTGAATAACGTTATACGTATTACGTTAAAAAGAGCTACCGCTCTCCTAACGCTCCTTCAACCCACAGATAATTTTCTAGAAAAAAAACAAATCTGTAAAGGTTCGTCGCAGAGAAAACGTGTGTCTTTCCTGTTTTCGTCCCTGTATGAGCTCGAGATTGCCATTCCAGATTCCTAATACACTGGTAAATGACTATGGGTTCCTTTAAGCCCTTGTTATACATCGAGCAAGTCTAAATCGAAACAGAAAAACTGAGAACCTTTTTGAATGTGAAGTAAAGTTCTTACCTGCTGTTAGTGGGTATAATGTAGACCGTTTGGTCTAGTGGTTGCGGGTTCGAATTCCGCAAGGGGAAAACATCTGTGTGATAAACATGAGTATTTGTACCTAAGTCATGAATAGTTATCTAGTCACCATAGTTCAAGCTTTACTTAGTTTAGGGCTAGATAATTGGTGTGTGATTTTTTGATTTCTGATTGTAGAGAATTCCCAACGTTGAGATAGTAAAGCTTGTTTTCTTTGTAACGAAATCCTTAATCGGTTGCAACTTAAAACCTAACGAATAGATTTTAATATTAATTGTCGAAATATGACGTTCTGTGGTACTGGTAGCTTAATGAGCCGGTAGCAACCTGTAATACATTAGCAATGTAAACATTTATAATATTGAGAACAATATTATCTTGATAACGTAAGTAATACCTTTCAAGTTTGCCCCTCGCAGGATACGATCTGTCTGTTTCTTACAATTAGTTAAGTCGTAGTAGGTTAAGCAACATAAAGTTGGGTTATTTAATAGATTGGTGACAATAGGTTACGTTTAATGACTTTTTAGAGGTAAAATTAATCCCGCTTATAAAGTTCTACTGAAAACTACTCGCTTTATCGTTGACTAGCTTTCTGTATGACAGTATCAGAAAAATCTGTGAACCTTTTCGCGCAGTTTTGGGACAAGGAGGCATTATGTAGAATATTACCACAGCTGTTGATAAGGGCTGTTGGAGGCTACGGAAATCTGGCGTCCTTTTTGTTTGTAACTTTATATGGAACATTTAAAAAAATCGGTATCACTGTACTATTTTATTAGTTTCACTTGCAAACATGTAATTAATTACATTTAAATCTTGAAGGTCGATTTTGACTTACTTCATATTCATATTCATTAATCATAAGTGTTTTCAATGAATTAGACCTAACTTATGAACTAACTGTCGTATCAATTTAAATCTTCCTAAGTAAGTTTAAGTTATCTGAATGATCATTATCATTATCGTTTCAGCCACTCTGATCGCTGTAGGGTTAAAGCCTCCTACTATTTATCTGGATGATAAATACAATAATTTGATACTACCGAGCTGTTCTGATGATGGAATCAAGATTGAAGATAAGATAATAACTTTATTTTCGGAAAAACATGGTATTTTAGAGGCAATATAAATTAAAAGGAGATAGATTTAAATTGCAAGGAAATTTTAGTTGATTCTACAAATTGATCTACCTTGTTTGTCTCAACTCCGAGTCCGGCTAAAGCCAGGCTGCCTTTGATCTGTTGCCTCGGTAACATAACCTGACAGTGGGACACGAACATAGTTTATTGTGCTTCACTCAAATACAGTTATCGATAAAATAGAGAATAAAATTTTATATAAAGTTTAACGCAGTTTCATCTTCTATTTCAACATGGATCTGTGGTATAGTATCGTCTCTATAAACTACAGAGTTTTTCTATTTCTATATACTGTTAGCGGGCGATTGCAGGGAACATCCCTATGAGCTGTTCGCGGCACTAGCTGTCAGCTGTCATCGGAGCGTACTTCTTCATGCGTAGTAATTGTGCTTTCGAGCGTTTTCCGTGTCAATATATTTTAATAAGTTAATGTACCGTTTTATTTAGAGGATCCCCTCTAAAGGTGGCGGTTTGCGTTCGCAACAGAGACAAGCGACCTAGATAGGAGACTGAGACAGGAGACTGCGACAATCGTCTCGGTCTCTTGCATGTACTGTGAGTCAAGACCGAGACCGCAACTAAAGCTAGACAAGAGCCGCGACCGTCGCGCAGTCTCCTGTCTCGCGTCTCTGTCTCCTGTCTCTGTCTCGCTCGCGAACTGATGCATATGCATTGCCCTAAGTCAAGTAACGGTCGCGGTCTCCCGTCACGGTCTCTTATCTCGGTCGCTTGTCTCTGTCGCGAACGCGAACCGCTACCTAATACTTAATAAAACCAGTAAATGCTTGTGACTGTAATTCACAGTATTTGAATTTAAATATGCCATAGCCGCAGCTATTGGAAATTCTGTTGCCATTTGTGGTTGTATTTGTGGTTTTAAGCCTTGCTGACTTTAATTTGATTGTAACCTTATCCTGTGTACATAGTTTTGATCAATTTTTACAAAAAAAGTTTACAGAACGAGGTACGTAACAGTAATAAAGATGAAGGTGAATGAGATCCAGTGGACCTCATAGGGTATGAACAAGTTCTTAAGAGATTTTTTTTTGTTTTGTGGTTTACTATATAAATGATTTCTCTTAATCATCATGTCAATTGGTAAAGACCTCGTTTAGCATCTTCCATTGAGTTTCATCACGGCTCACTCTTCTACAGTCGGATCAGATGGTCTCTATTCGTTGTTTTATCTTGCTATCTTACTTGATTGGTATAGTGGCGCGGTTATTAACTTTGAACGCAAATAGGAGCCTTTCGTTTCTATTTCCACGTCGAGTCAAATACGAATTCGAACTTGTTTTAATGGGCTAGGTTCTTGCTGTATTAAAGGACGACCTCCGTAGCCAAGATGCGAGCAAGCCTGACTTAGTGTCGCTATCTCTGAGGTCCCGGGTTCGATTACCGGTTGGTCAATGTAGAAAAATAACGTTTCTGTTTTGTCTCGGGTCTAGGTGTTGTGGTATCGTCGTTGTTTCTGATTTCTGTAACACAAGTGCTTTGGCTACTTAGAATCCATAATCCATATCCAAATCCAATTCATAATACCATAGAATCAGCAATGTATGTGATGTTGTCCAATATATATTTTTTAAAAGAGGCCTTGGCAAAACCTTATGTACCTATGTTTATTCCTTACTTAGAGACCATAACAATACTGGTGTGTTGTCTAGGGCATATTTTTCTATTATTCTGACCTGCCTGCCTCGGTGCATCGTGTACTATCGGCAATTAAAGTACCAATCCAATCACCTTGATAACGTCTGCTATTCGATACCGAGCTCCCAAGCTATCGAGTTGTTCCTCTTCCTTCCGCACTTAGTTTACTTCAATCGCGTTTTATCAAGCCGAGAGTTACTTTAAAGATACACTAGCTGTCCACAAACTTCGTACCGCCCCTTTATACCTTTTTTTTCGTTAATTTTTCTGCGTTTTTATAGTCATTCTGCTATTCGGGGTGGAGACGAATCCAACAAATCAAAGATCATAAAAATCGGTCCAGCCGTTCTCGACTTATAAATGGTGTAACTAAACCTGACTTTGTTTTATACAGAGTGTAACGAAAAGGTGAAATAAAACTTTAAGGGGTTATTCTACGGCTAAATTACATCAACTTTTTCTATGGGACCAACATCGAATTCGCAAAAAAAAAACACTTTCCCATACTAAAACGCGACCAGCTGGCATCAGTTTGTATGGAAACGTCTTTTTTTTTGAGATTTCGATGTTGGTCCCATAGAAAAAGTTGATGTAATTTAGCCGTAGAATAACCCCTTAAAGTTTTATTGCACCTTTTCGTTACACTCTGTACATAAGATTTTAGCCAGTGAAGCATTTAGATATTTTACTTCCTTGATTCCTGATGATGATCTTAAAGCAAATATCACAGTTTTATGTGAGTAACATAATATATGAGGAACCCTTAATCGGATACTCTAGTTACTAGTCAAATGGCAGATATTTAATCAAAAGAGTAGATGCGCGTCTTATTACACGAAACTTAGAGCAGCATAAAGTAGCCATGGAAACTAAGAGTAGGCTTGCTCTTCAACAAAATCAGGCCATATTTTAAATTCATTGTAACGGTTTGATGCGATGTAAAGCTTTTCAGAAAAAGCTTATTCACTCGTTGCACAAATGTCTGGCTGCAGTAAACTCTCTTGAACTTCAGACGGCTCACATTGTGTTTCGACAAATAAACTTTTTGAAATCAGAAACAAAACAGTTTCAAATTTTAAGCTGCATACATACCGCTGCCTTTTTAGAACAAAAACAATCAACTTTGTACAGACAACAGGGGCCCAATTCCCGTAATTTGACAGTAGTCGCAATCCGGTGTCGATCCGCTCCCAGTAACATTACGATCACAAACGGTATTCTCGTAAATCCAAAAAATACAATTATAGTTTGTAATTCGACTGAAAATGGAAGAAACCAAAATTATATATATTTTTTGGTCTATTTTCAGTCGTGTTGGGATAGTTTTGATAATTTTACCTCAAATTAAAAGTTTACGAGAATACCGTTTGTCATCGTAATGTTACTGGGAGCGGATCGACACCGGGCCTCAGCTCGTCGACCTACCACAAAATGTGAAATTTTCTCAATTGATACTGATCTCTACATGTCAGACTTACAAGTTGAAAATCAGTTGAATGACCTTTAACTTTTTGCCGGTGACTATACAATAGCAAACCCAGGCAGTATTTTTATGGTTCTGTAGTCAAAACAGACCCTTCTACTTTAGCCTTGTCCGTTTGTCAGTCCGCGGTTTAGCTTAGAGACTCTTGGTACTATAATTTGGCATGGGTAAATTGGATTTGGACATGGACATTAGCTAAATGTAAAGTTTTTTTTAGAGAAGCTCTAGACAGTAAATAGTATCTCTCAGTGGCAAACAAACCAATACAATATATTAACTGAAGTGATCTTAGTTTATTTCTGAAACGACTCATTTACAAGATGGGGCGTGCGCGTAGTAGGTATGTAGGTGCTGTAATTTGTGCGTAATTGCGCGCGTTATTTGCAATGTAAAGAAAAGCAAGCTTACTATATTAACATCATTTATGATATAGCCGTAAGTCAAAATAATTATTTTCGGTATACTGCGTTCACATAAAAAGATTATATCGTAAACGCTTTTGTATTGTCTCCGGAAGACTTTTTATGTTGACAATAGGTTGGTTTATTGACTCGATACGACTGGATTTGTTCGGTTTCACACCGGTTTTATAACTCATAAACGAACAGTGGTTTACGGGGAAGATAGCCTATTTTAAGACACAAAAATGTGTTTAAAAATACCTGGTTTTACTAGGCGTAAGACAAAATAAGTATGCACGGTACTAGAAAGAAAATTGTATACAAATAATACAAAACAAGCGACTGCAAAAATATAATTTACATATTTTTTTTATATATTTTCTTAAAGAAACAGCATATATAAATAAATTTGTGTTTGACGTCGGTCTGTCAATTCCTAACAAGCCCTAACAAAACATGTCAACAAAATAATTACTTTAGTAACCTTAGTACTTGGTAGAATTTAGACAACATACAGATTTTAAAAGTGTCTGAGTAATCACAAAATCAAGTAATCCTTTTTACACTCGAAAATGATGAGTGAAAGTATTTTTATTTTCTTACGTGTTTTGTGAGATTACACCCCGTATGTACGCATAAAAAGACTCGATATGTATTTTTAGAACACTCGAAAAAGGACGTCAGAGTTGATAATTTTGTTTCTCCCCGAAAAAAGTCAATCAATCCCTGCCGCAGCTAAAATAAACCCGAAATGTGTACAGGGATATAAACCAGCTGGATTTACAGACTTGTTTTTTTTTTGTTGTGAAAATTTAAAGCAAACATAATTGCAATATTTATTTATTTATTTATAGTACGTACGTTTATTTAGTCATTATATAAGTAGTATATGTATATATATTGTGCATTGATTTTATTTATTTAGGTAATTATTTGTATCATATTAAACTTACCACGTAATTTGTTAATGTAAGGTAATTCTTATATCGGACCTTTACCGCACCCATTACTTGTTTTTCTGCATGACCCTAAGGTTGGCTGGCAGAGAATGCTTTTAGCATTAAGTCCACCTATTGTACACTTTTTAAAGTTTTGTGCAATAAGGTAAAAAAAAAAAGTTAAATAAATAAAAAAAATTAACTCCTAAAATAAAGTTGGCTATTTTTAAAATTTCAGTACATGATAAGGATTATAATAACCATCCAGTTTGTTAATAATTTAAGACTTTGACTTAATATAATATTACTATTAGGTAACTTAAGTCATATTTACGAATTTGTTTTAAGTCGTAAAACAGGTGTTTCTAATTTAAATCGGTTCTGGGTGTACTGGGTAACGCCTGTGTCGAAATTCATTGCCTGGTAATGGTACCTCAACATAACTCAGAAATATTAATTCTTTACTTCGAGGCCCTTACGATTGATGTATATTTATTTATATAATCATATTAAAGGTTAGTGCCAAAAGTATTATTTACCAGCTAACCATGGGGGCCAGATATACAAGGTTATTTTAAAAAGAACAACGACCCCCTAAGGGGCTGATTCTGAACAAACAACAACAAAATGTATCAGCTGGTCGGCGGCTTAGTATGGGAAAGTCATTGCGTATCCCTTCCCGGGCCGACACACCCGCTGCGGGGTATATTTTTACAAATATATATTATAAATAAGCGCCACTTACCCGCTACGGACATGCACTTAAAATGCACTTCAGTGTTTTTTCGATGGGGTTGCACCAGCCGGTTTCGATACCTATCTTTGTTTGCTGCGTTAAATTAGTTAGAAGGAAGATTGAGACAGACTTAACACACTAAAATTTGAACAAAGAACGCGTCAGGTATCAGGTTTTGAGTATTTGTAAACAAAGGCGCCGCGATGACTCATCAGTCGGCCGTCTTTGAGATCGTTGTGTTTGTAATATAGTGGATGATTGTTTAGATTTTGCTATCAAACAATGGATATGTTTGTACTTACTTAATTTATAAACATTATGAGGTGTTTGAAACGTATAGTGCGCTAGAACTTTAATAAAATTGTGATAATGTCGTCGATTTTTTAAATAAATAAATCCGTTTTTTTAAATTTGCCATACAATAGAAGAAATCTTGATGAATCTAAAAATATATGGTGTTATAAGTGCCACTACAGCAAAAACTCCATAAATTTTATCTAGAAAAACAGGAAGTGTGCACTTTCGGTGTATGACAAATGCGGTGGGAATGGGTATTTGCGTTGTGATTTTGTCAGACTAAGATCTAAATTAAAATTTTAAGATTCACATACTAAGCTACTTTTGGTGTTGACTGTACGTCACACATAAATCCTAAACTATGTAATTACCTTTTATGTGCCGTTGTTTGCTTGACTGCGCAAAAAATTATACTATAATTATGGAAGAGCCTGTATTCTACGACACAGGGAAACCTAATGTGGAAGACAGTGCAGAAATTTGTATCTGAGAGTTGAATTGCGAGTAAAGAAACTTTCATTGTCATTTTCAAGTAATATACAGGGTGTAACGAAAAGGTGAAATAAAACTTTAAGAGGTTATTCTACGGCTAAATTACATCAACTTTTTCTATGGGACCAACATCAAAATCTCAAAAAAAATATTGACGTTTCCATACAAACTGACGCCAGCTGGTCGCGTTTTAGTATGGGAAAGTGTTTTTTTTTTTTGCGACATAAATCTAGAACCAGTGTGTGATATGGAACTGAAACGTATCTCACTATAGGCCTCATAAGAAAGCTCGAGGTTGCGCAGCATACTATGGAAAGGGCTATGCTGCCACGTACCAGCAAGCGCAGCGTAGGACGTCCACCTACAAGGCGGATAGACGACCTTGTAAAGGTTGCAGGAAGCTGCTGGATGCGGGCCGCTTCCAACCGGCCAATCTGGAAGTCACTGGGGGAGGCCTATGCTCAGCAGTGGACATCCTATGGCTGAAATGTTGAAGATGATGATGACACATAAATCTCAAAGTAAACATTTAATGACTAAGTAAAAGAAAGGTAAAACTAAAATCAACTACTACGCGTTGCAGCAACAATTATTCAAATCCCCTAATGCCTCATCCAGGCAACATCTCCGTGTCTCATCCATATTTAAAAAGGATCTACCTAACTCCCGGAAGCGCAGGTGTCGAATAAATTGAAAACAAAATTTAAACTTAAAACTGATATTTTAGCGGCGAACGATAAAAAATAAAAACAGCACAACAAATTTCATGAAAATCAGGTTTTGAATGTGGTTGTCATCTCAGCTATTGGGGGTAATACACTAACTGTTTTTCATTATATTTTAATACAGTTTGTGATTATTTATTTTCGTAAATGATTGTCCAAGATAACAAAAAAAAAACTTTGATTCGTCGCTTTACAACTGCTTCATTCTACAGACATATTAATTTCTTAGAGTTGGAATGGTAGAAAAATGATAATTTCGGTTAAAACGTAGGTACCTCTAATAACTAGTTCCCTTTTCAAGAGCAGACACAATATACCATACCACAATATGGCAAAATACCATAAAATTATGTCATTGATAGAAGGCACGTCATGTTAAAAAGCACTATAGTTGATTCTACTTTCCCGAAAAGACTAACTTTATTACTTTACTTTTTGTTTGCTAGACTTTTGGACTGGTTTTAGTTTGTCCTTATCATGAAATGCAAAAGTTTAAAAGTAAACTAATTCATGTCTTGCGTTAAATAAATAAATTACGGAAGGAAGTCGCTGGATGCAGGTGGCTTCCAACCGGCCAATCTAGAAGTCAATGGGGGAGGCCTATGTTAAGCAGTGGACGTCCTATGGCTGAAATGATGAAATAAATTACACATTATTTAGGCCGAGTTCAAATAACTTAAGTGTTTATCCTATTTTTTAATGGACTTGGACCACTCTTTATGCAGAGCAGTGATTCTGCCAATGTCGAGTATTTCCTCGATTTATGTTCACAATAAATAACGGGTGTTTAGTTTTTATTGCTTTTCATGGATTCAGTGAAGGCTACTCTTCCCGTAGAAGCAGGTTTCAAGACGCTATCAGGTCTTAAGCAAATTGTCTTGAGACAAGTCACTTGACACTCAATGCGGCGTTGAATACAATGATATTTCAATATTTTCAGATCTTAACATTTCACCAAACATTAGAACGCAAACTACACTAAACTTGCACTCTAAAGCTCTTTAAATGATAAATAAAAACTATTAAAATAGACTGAATCCTCTAAATGCTTGTCATTTTACTAAAAAGTTCGTCGTTGAGCTGTGTCAAGCAAATCTTTTAACTTGTAGACCTTTGTTGTGCTTCCATACGTTTTTCGTTCACTGATTTTACATTGAAATATAACCGATATTTTTGCCTCGCTGCGCCGTAATGCATACAAATCGAGTTCTTACAGATAGCACAAAGACGTGACTTACTCGTAATCCTGTGTAAAAATGTCTTTGTATATTCAGACTTTGCATAACAATACTGATAATAATTGGTATTTTTTAAACATGGGACCGCTCGCGATTTTAAACACGGTTATTTGCAAAACATCAACAACCTCCAAGGGGTTGGTTCTGGTGCTCAAATAAAACATTTTTTTTTAAGGAACCAACGTAGTAATCTATATTTATATACTGGGTGTAACGAAAAGGTGAAATAAAACTTTAAGGGGTTATTCTACGGCTAATTTAGCCGTAGAATAACCCCTTAAAGTTTTATTTCACCTTTTCGTTACTCCTAGTATAAATAAATCTCTATTTCCCTTGGTCATCGCATCACGTGTGAATGGATGGAACAATGTCGCTAATTCTTTTTTATTGTGTCAATTATTGTCAGAAGGTTCTTTTGAAAGAAAAAAAATAGAAAGTTGTGCAGAAAATCCTTTATGAATAGGCTAAAGGTCACGCGAACGAAGTCGCGGGCAACAGCTAGTCTAAAATAAAAATGTTACTGCTTCATGCTAACTGATGTCCGCTGGTCGGTGGCTTAGTATGGGGAAGTGATTTTTTTATCAATTTCGATGTTGATCCCATACAAAAAGTCGTTCTATTTGTGCACCAGAATCAGCCCCTCAGTGGTTCTTGATGTTTTACAAATAACAAATTTACTTTAAATCAAGATCTGTCACCCAAACCATATCTTGCTTTGAAAAATCAACCTTGCTACTTGCAGATTTTTTTTACAAAAAAAGACGCAAAAATTACTTGCAAAACTAATAAATTTGTTACAATAGTCATTTATTCAGTGTAGCCTTTATCTTCCGGGTAACTTATACATATTTTTACTTCATTTTATTAGTGTGAAGTACTGTAAGTTATTGTATCTGACTTAACCAGTGATCGGAATAGGTAGATTGATTTGATATACTTTAGTAGTGCTAGCATAATATAGATATTATTATGCTCTTTTTTTCAAAAACTGATACCGAGAAATTCTAAAATCCCGAAGGTCCATTAACATCAATGTTTGAGATCATTGACCCCAAATCAAGCTACCTACTCCGATCCGACCGACTTTTCTATATTCTTATGAATTGTTTACTAAAGAATTTACATCTACAGTATTAAAATTAAACACACAAAAGCAATCTGTAAATAAAATTTTATAATTCCAAAATGAGTGTTGATATGTGTTCTAAGCATTGCTAGTCGTATGGAATTCACTTTATCTGGTAGACTCGTAGCGCGTAGCACGTAACGCTCAGTGCTACGACAACTACGCGGTAAGAGATTTGCAGTAGCGGTGGGTAATATCGGTTTTGTAGGATATCAAATCGAAACTATATATCGATATTCAATACCGGATATTAAAACTATATATTTTCTGAAACTATATATTTTCGGAAACTATATATTTTTCGTATCTATGCACTGTTGTGATATTTGACGATTCGATATGATAATGATATGATTTATTGTAAAAGATTTCTTAATTTTTTTCTAGTAACAAACTTAACTAGGGTATGAAATCATATCTAGGTACAATTAAAGTTTTACCAATTATTTTCAAATTAGCTTCCCTTTATACATGAACTTGGTTTAGCACTGGTTACATTGATTTACTTACTTTTTTAATAGAATAATTCATATCGCCCACTCCTAATTTGCAATAATTAGGGCCACTTTCACCACTTGCTGATAAGTTTCGGATAACCTATCTGGCACTTGTTTTGACAGATAACCCATACAATTAGCTGTCAAACAAGTGCCGGATAGGTTATATGGAACTTATCGGCAAGTGGTGAAACTGGCCCTTATAATAATTATTATTATGCTTATTGCATCAAGTAAATCTTTACCTCACTCAAACGTAGAAATCATAACAGTGGTTTTACATACGGGATTTGCTGTGATGTTATTTAACGGATGCAGAAGACGGACGTAAATTTTAATGCTTCCTAGTAAACGTTGGCTTAAGGGAACACTCTCTGTTCTTTTACATAGGTTATGTAAAAGATTGAAGAATTGAAGAAGGTAATGTAAAAGGCTGAAGAAAAAAATTGAAGAATGTAAAAGAGTTACTACGACGACAAAGGTTACTTATGCGCCGAATTCCGTTACTTGACTTACATAAGTTACCGAACGGTCCGAACAATAGAAATTTATTTTTGACATCTTGATCGGCGTAGTAATTAAAAAAAAACAAAAACTTTTTTCTATCAACATAGATCATAGAAATATTCGACAACATCACATCATCATGTCAGTTTATTGCAGACCAAAGAGCACCAAAAAGCATGATTTGCCGTTTCTTTCATCCATCCACTGCCGGCCATTTTCCTAAGAACAACAATTACATACATTGCTCTGATCCTAAGATAAGAAGCTAAAGCACTTCATAGAAATCAAAAACAACTACGCACCTTACTACCCAGACCCGAGACAACATAGAAAAGTTTGATTTCTACATTGACCTGACCGAGAATCGAACCTGAGAAATTAAAAGATGGCGATAATAAGTCAATACAAATATATTTACAGCATAATATATCATCATCGTCATTTCAGCCATAGGACGTCCACTGCTGAACATAGGCCTCCCCCAGTGACTTCCAGATTGGCCGGTTGGAAGCATCCAGCGGCTGTCTGCAACTTTTACCAAGTCGTCTGTCTACCTTGTAGGTGGACGTCCTACGCTGCGCTTGCCGGTATGTAACCTCCATTCCGAGGTGAGATCGAATCAGGAATGAGGAGATTCGTAAACGAACAAAAGTCGCTGTCATAGCCTAACGGATTAGCAAGCTGAAGTGGCAGTGGGCGGGGCACATAGCACGTAGAACTGACGGCCGATGGGGCAAATAGGTTCTGGAATGGAGGCCACGTACCTTCAAGCGCAGAATAGGACATAATATATGATCGTCGTCAAATATATTTACAATACATTTCCTATTTTCCTATCACAGCTTTGAAAAGCACTTTTACTGTCAGATGGTATTAGGGCCTCCGAATGTTAAACCACATATTTTAAAAGTTATTTAATTCACAAAATAAAAATTAACAAAAAATGGTTAACCTTTAACCTAGGAATAACTTCTAAAATGGACAAAAGTACAAATATATAATACAAAGTTTATTCATGACTATAATTCTTTATCACACTGGCTTTATGTGCGTCTCAAAATGATCATCGTAAAGTTAAAATAACGTATTTCAGTTTTTACAGCCAATGTGGCGATAAACGTTTTATCAGTTTCAAAGTTTAATCTATTATAATAGCAGTTCATCTGAATTACAGACAGAATATTCCATTTTCCAGTGTAGTGAAGTCAAGGGCACAATACTGTGTTAAAATGCTAAGTAAAGATATTCTAAGTTACAAGTTACACAATGGGGATAAACTTAGTATACAGGCTTACTGGTAATTCGACCTATACCCAATAAGGAGATAAAGAGGTGGACAATTTCCAATTAATTCCGTCCTATTACACCCTATCCCAAAATTATAACGGATTTTTAACTAAAAGATCCAAGATTAATGTTATTTATTAGATAAAAATTAATAGCTATAAATGTTCTTTCTAAATTTAGCCAAAAAGTAGTCATTGATTTAATATTTTGACATAAATTCATATTAAAGTGGCATAAATAGTTTGATCCCCTTAACGGGAATAGGTCTAATTACCGGTCAACCTGTTTTACTCAAGGGTCCACTTGCGCGTCTCAGAATTTTCGAATTTAGTCTCGAACTATCCACTTACATGGTATTAAACATCATTCCATTAGCTTTTAATGACTTTAACAGAGACAAAGTTCTCTTAACGGTGTCTTAATAACTTACTAAGTTAATCCGAAGGTGTAAATCCTACCTAAAACTTGTATTTCAACTGTCTTCTACCTGAAAGTTGTCTGAAAGAGATCGCTTGTAACACTAAGACCGCTTAAGTAGTAAAGCTCTAAACTTATTTCATGTAACTTTTATACTTTGTGTAGTGTACGGTCGGCCAAGAAAGTGGTCTACCGGTTTTGGCAAAATTGTATGTGTAAGTAAAATAGCGGTAAGGTTGAACTCATGGACTTATTACCTTTTTAACAATGGAATAGATGTACAATTTTGACGTATTATTTATTTGTTTTTGTCGTCATAAAAGTCACTAGACGTCATTAGTATCTTATGCTTGGCGTTTCTCTTCGAGATAAGATGCAAAATGAGGAGACCAGTATACGAACCAAAGTTACCGACATAGATTTTCCTATTAAATATTATTATAAAAAGTTATATATTATATAAAAAAGTTTTTAAGTATGTTTATCCGTTATCTAGTTGCCATAGTACAAGCTTTGGGACTAGATAAATGGTGTGATTGTAAAACAATTTAAAGTGCCAGTAGGCAGGCCAAATCGCTCGCAGAACTGACAACCATTGGGGAAGAAAGGTTCTCGAGTGGCGCCCACGAACTGGAATGCGCAGCATGGGCAGGCCTCCCATGCGGTGGAGTGACGACCTGGTCCAGGCTGCGAGCAGCCGCTGGATGCAAACGGCTCAGAGCCGCTCGCTATGAAACTCGCTATAAATACGAACCTACAACACACGGATCTCAGGATAGACTCTGATCAAGTAACTAAACCTCTTATCTCACAGATTTCCAGAGAATCCAGTTAATAAATTGCATAACCCTTTTCTCTATATAGACCCTCCGGTCCAGCATTTGTCATGTTTATCAATGTTATCGCAGTTAACTACACAATCTGTTAATTTAAATGTCAGCGATGTATGAATACGGCCGCTTGTTATTGATCGTAAAGATTGCCGATGTTTGATACATGACCTCCATTGTTTATGCGTTTATGGGTATGAGGTCAGAAGGCCTATAAAAAATCATATTTCGCTGATTTATATAGATACTTAACTTCATATAGCAATGTTCGAATCTGAAACCAAATTGTAGTTACAAGTAACTTAGTAAAAATGCGTTCTTGACTGCAATCGACTTTATTTTTGCAACGAAATTTTTTGAAGTTTTTATCCTGTTCAAATAGAACAACATTCTTAATTGGACATAGAAATCTCTGGAAAAAACAAGATTGTAAAGAGGACACATTTTTTAACAACAATACCTTCTCTAAGAATCAAACCCATGTCTCTTCGCAATTCGGCTATTTTAACTGAGCTACCAAAGATGTTAGGAAACCCGTCAATTTTTTTTAAATATGTCATAGACATGTCGGCGTGTAAGTGCAAAACCAAAAATTTATAAGTAAGTGCAGTATGCCTGAAACATTTCCGTGCACGAAATGAACATAAAAGGGCACATAAAACTAGTTGGCCAAAAATACAAGAGTATATTTTTGCAAAAAGTGACACAAATTAGTATTTTAGACAAATACAAAAGGGCATAGAAATTTTGCACATATATACATTTTGACGACTTCCGTAGCTAAGAGGCGAGTACGCCAGGCTTGGCGTCGCATTCTCTATGGGGTCCCGGGTTCGATTCTCGGTCGGCTTAATGTAGAAAACTTTAGCTTGCTTTAGCTAATTACCTTACTTACTTACTTTTATTATTGTGACCGTATTACCATATTTTATGCAATAAATACTATTTTTATTCCTATTTCTAGGATCAGATCAATGTATGTGATGTTGTCCAATATTTTAAACAAAAAATTGATAATACAAAGCACACAGAAGGGTTGAAAATTACTGCCGGGTTTTTTATCGTAAATCAAACACACCTTTAGTTGTTACAAATTTTCTACCGATTACTTTATTCATTTTACTCTTCTCTATTTTTGTTAGAAGGAAGTTTTACGTGCTTTTAGAGTAAAATCTACTTAAAATTTTCATTTCTTGCAAAAATCGGCTGAATCTGAATTTGATGCCCTTTAGACAAGAATACAGGAAAGGTTCTATAATAGAAAATAGGTCCTAATTGGCCCAAGTACTACTCTTCAAAGTACAAACTTATTTAAGAAAAAAAGTAGGGAATAGGTTTAATTAGGATTGTTTTGCAAAACTGCTGAATCTCTTTTTCATGCTGAGTAGGTACGATAAAAGTTCCACAGTAAAAATATTTTACCAATACCTTTCGTTTTTACTTAGGTTTGGCTACGTTGTACTATATTTAGTTACGTTTTTTCTTACGGTAATGTGTCTGCAACCAATAAGTGTCTAATAAAATCTAAATTAATTTGGTTGTGGTAGTAATTTTAACGTTTAGGAGAAATACGACCGTGAGTAATAAAAAATACAATTCTCAGGGGTTTCTGCACGGTTCTATAGACTTTAATCTCACCTGGATAGTGTGTACTTAAGTGATGAAAAAATTTGGAGGTTCTAACTTATTATAGAGCTTCTAGCGATATGACTCCTATAGTTATAGGTACAGATAATTACCTACTCAATAGTATTAACACCATGTTTTTAGCAAAAATAATTCATTTGTCCATTATTACACCTTTTTGTTAAGGAAAAGTGGCTCCTTCTAAAACACGTGCTGTAGCACTTATAAGAAAGAGTCCACCACTAATTTTCTAATGTCTTTGTTAGCAAATAAATCATTTTTATTTTTTTCATTTTCATTTTCATTTGTCAGATGACGACCTCCGTAGCCGAGAGGCGAGCATACCGCACTTGTTGTCGCTATCTCTAAGGTTCCGGGTTCGATTCCCGGTCGGTCAATGTAGAAAAATAACTTTTCTATATTGTCACGTGTATTGTGGTACCGTCGTTGTTTCTGATTTCTGTAACACAAGTGCTTAAGCTATTTATCATAGGATCAGAGCAATGTGTGTGATGTTGTTCCTTAAAAAATATAATTTTGCAATTATTATTACCCATTCCGATAATGTATCTTAGAAGTAAGTTTACTTAAATATTATTATTAAAAATAATTTAAACTAATCTTTAAATTCACTAGATGAAATTTAACATCAGAACACATAGGAACATAATTAATGATTTTAATAAAAATATTACCCTATTACTATGAATAGAATATATAATATATTACATTGGTTTTTTCTCAGTCTGTTTTTTGACAGATATAAAAAGCAAGTATAGCTACTTCCGACGTTTTACGAAAATTGAGTAAGAAGTAATAATCTGGAGTCCCCGAATAGTTCAATATCGAACCTCGGTTCAAGGCAATAGGATCTAAACTTCCTTAACATCCAATCTTACAAAATACTGGGGTAACATCGCCAAATGAATTTCATTCCGACCTCTATTTACAAGCAAACATATCCCAAATTGATATATCAATTCGCGAACATATCAATTTCATTTCGTGCAAACATAAAAGTCGTGGATTCTATTATACTACCAAATAGCCGCCATGGTTTGAATATCGTTGCATAATACACACCACAGTGGTTCGAACAACTGTATTGCATAATATTATCCAATGGCAGTTCACGATAGGGTTGGTAAACATTTTGATAAATCTTTAAACTCCCAAAAGGATATTGATAAATATCATAGTCGACTCTGTTTGCTAAATTAGAATGAAAGAAATAACTTCACGAATGAGAGTAGAGTCAACAAAATGTCACCATCCTACCTAAACCGATTTCTACTTTTAAGTCGAATAATTAAATAAAATTGACATTTTATGGTTGTAAAAACAATTATCTGTAAAAAGTAAAGATGTTGATAATGCGTTTTTTTGTTGTTGTAAGGATAGATAATTATTAAAAATTCAAAGAATACACATCTAGTAAAGTATCATTCTACTTGATTATGGTTAAAGGCTGATGACTTTATTTCCTAAAATGTAAAAAAAAAACCTTAATCTGTCAAGCTCAAACCGCCTCCATGTGGCCGCGTAATAACAAAAATCCAGTGTGTCCCGATTTCGTGGCCTGACAGGTTCATAGTATCATACTATGAACCTGTCAGGCCACGGAGTATCGGAGGCTTGTGTCTTTTATTAGGTGAAAGATCAGTTCACAAACTCAGAAATGAAACGAAGATTGCTTAGATTTTCTTGGATTTTATTCCGTAAATACTCGCTCCACAAATGTCCGCTCCGTTCAACAGCTCGATGTCAAGTGACGAGAGCCAACGTCGCAAACGTCATAACCACAGACCAAGGAATAACTTTATAAATCCAATTGAAGAAATAACGAATAACGTTATCAAATACTCGCCACTGATAAATAATTACGATTACGACACTAAATTACGATAATAACGTTACAACATAGCAATACTCTTACATAAGTAAAAGACTTGCACATTATACAGTTAAAATATATATCTATTTAATTAACCCCTGCTTACCCATTGCTGGGTACTCGTTTTTAATGCGCCATTTCTCACCATATCCAGTTTGACCCAGCCACTCTCAGTATATCGACGGACAAACAAGCTGACGGCCTGTCTTTCGACCCTCTCTTGGCCATCATGTTATTTATTTGAACCTTTTGCCTTTGATAGATCCATATTAAATGAATACCTTAATCGTGTAGCAGCCCTATTGCCGATCTTGATTGTGCAGCGGGACGAGAGAATCGCGCTAACCTGTTTGTGTCTGTGCAAAGCTATGATCACATCGCATTGTCCCTTTCTATTATACTGAAGACCTTGAATAGGGAAGTTAATAGTACAGACAATTGCTTGTTAACCTACCATAAAACGTCTTCTCAATTGATAATGATCTCTATATGTCGGACTTAAAGTTGAAAATCGGTTTAATGACCTTTAACTTTTCGGGTAGGTTGACCTGCGGTTGACTGTACCTAAAGGAACACAAAGGGCGCAAGATGTTGTTCTGTCTACAAAACCAGTATCCTGAATTTAATTGTCGAGTAAAATTGGAAATGTGAAAGTTTGTGAACATATTTATTTTTTTAACTAGACCCGGCGGCATTTGTACCACCTCTTCTTGTTTTTTCTTTTTGTAAATATAATTTACCGATGTTTCACTTAATAGTTATTCTGATATTCGGTCGGGAAAAAATCAAAGATCATAAAAATCGGTTCAGCCTTTCTTGAATCTTAATGTATAAAACGTCGGGTTAGTTACACCATTTATAAGTCGAGAACGGCTGGACCTTTTTATGATCGTTGATTTGTTGAATTTGTCTCCGTCCCGAATAGCAAAATAACTTAAAAAACACGGAAAAAACCACGTTAAAAAGTATGAAGGGGGGACGAAGTTCAAACAGCTAGTTATATGTAAATTGTGAAATTAACTTCTAATTGGGTCCTTGCCGAGAGCAAATAATCATAATAATCTATGGAGATAAAAGGTTACGAACCACATACATACAGTAAGTAGTGTAAATATGCCAATGTTTCCAGAGCGCTTTGATTCCAATTAGAGAATAGAAAATTAACTAGATGTAGTCGCAAAACAACCTAAGGTCTGTTACACACAGATAGCTGTTTTAATATAGACAAACAGACATTACACTTTATTGCCCAAAAAACAGAAAACTTTACAACAACACACATTATATACTTAAAATAAGGCGGTATCACCGCAGAAAGCGATCTATTCTAGAAAACCTTTGAATATATTAAATGAAAGCACGTATTTTGAAAAACATAACACGATACAAAAATATCGACGTGTTTTACTTGTGCCAGCTCTTTCATTCAGTCGTATCGTAAAATTTGTAATGTTATCGTCATGCCCATAGACGTAAATCGGTAAACACACCATTGATGTCCAACAGGAACCATACACGCTATCTATCGTTCCTATCGATTGTAGGCCGCTGCCTATAATCAAATTTCAATGGCTCCCTGCATTCCCTAGGTAATCCAATCCTGGGTAGTGTGTGTGTCGTCTTTTGCCGCACCAGTCAGTGCGTTTCATCAGATTTGCCGAACTGTAAAGGCCGGTTTAGTAAGCGAGAACTGGCTCTATTAAATCCATTAGGGCCACTTTCACCACTTGCTGATAAGTTCCTGATTACCTATCTGGCACTTATTAGCAAGTGGTGAAAGTGGCCCTTAGTGACATATCATGCAGGCTGAAAGAGTAAGTATGGCGTCTTACCGATTTACAAGTTTTTGATTAATAAAAAAACTGTTTAAAAATGGCTGAACAAAGGTAAATTATGAGAAATATGATAAAAATTATTAGATTACGGCGGAGGGAATCAATTGTTATTTAAGTTACGATTAATTTGTTTTATTTTTCATTGAAATAAAAGTATTGCTTAGTTAATTATGGTCTCTGGGGTAAATGTCATGATTCTTCTCTTTTAATCATGGCAATAGACAAGTGGAAAGTAACTTAAGTAGAGTCAATAATAACCAATCATTCTTATCGACGACCGTTTAACCATTACAACAATGGTTCGCGCTCCGGACTACAAAGCCAAGCAGTTCCGGGTTCGCATCCCAAAAAGGGCCAATGTTTGGTGCGGCGATGAGCTCGAACATTTGTACCTAAGTCATGGATGTTTAAAAACGTATATGGGTATATTTATCCTTTATCTAGTCGCCATAGGACAAGCTTTGCTTAGTTTGGGGCTAGATAATTGGTGTGATTTCCAAAATGTTTGTTCTTTTAATTCAAATAACTAATAAAAATTTAAGGTTTAGTGTTTTATTTTTCACTTGCTTTTTTTTTTTGTTTCTGCTATTCTGTACTGTGCGTAACACGTACTCGCGTGCTAATGGTTCCGTACTGAGCGGTTTTATCGCCCAGGGAGATGCTTTCACGGTATGTAGGTAAGCTAATGTAATGGATCCTAAGCTGGGACTGGGGCATTAGTCCGATAGATCCAGAGACTGTTTGTTGAAATAAGCTAGTCCTGTGCCCAACAACGAAATGAAAGCGTCAGACAATAGTATCAATTATGTAATTAAAGTATAATCTAAAACTCATCTCCACTTATGCTTCAGGATGGCGGACGTATTTATACCGATTACTTAATAAAAAAAATACAACCAAGACTGAATTCAAAATTAAAGTTGTTTCTGATTTCTATAACACAAGTGCTTTAGCTACTTACACTAAGATCAGAGCAATGTAAGTGATGCTGTCCAATATTTATTTAATTCTGGATGCTCAGCTAGTTAGGTGAGAAAATTTGAGGTTTTGTGGCAGTAAGAGTTTTTTGACTGTGGCCCTCTAGAACAAGCTCAAAGAACCAAACGTGCTTGGCTTTTCTTTGCGACATAAGATCCGACACGAGGAGATCCGTAGAACAATAGTCACCAATATATATAGCTCTTCAAATTGCAAAACTACAGTGGCAATAGTCTGACCACATCCCTTGCAGAGCTGGCTACCATCGGGGTGGAAAGGTTCTCGAGTGGCGACCTAGGCTAGACTCCACAGGACAGGCCGCTCGAAGCCACTGGATGCGTACGGCCCAGAACCGCTTTCTGTGGCGTTTATAGAGGAGGCCTATGACCAGCTGTGGACTTTCAAAGACTGATGCTGATGATGTGGTTAGGTGTTAACTGTACATTAAAAATCTACTAGGCCATCCTGGTAATAAAGGTAGAAGAAGTAACTAGTATTATCTTCTTCTTTTATATATAAAAATGAATTGCTGTTCGTTTGTCTCGCTAAAACTCGAGAATGGCTAGACCGATTTGGCTTATTTTGATTTTGAAATGTTTGTGGAAGTTCAGGGAAGGGTTAAAAGGTCAGAAAATATTTAAAAAATGCAAGGAAATAATTATGAAAATGTAATTATTTTGCTTACAATTTCTGTTTAGATACTATTGTATTTTCCAATACAAACTGTTTGTACCTGCCAAATAGGATGCGTTCCAGAAATTAATTTTGCGTTTTTGTTTTTATATAAATAGATAGATAGATAGTTTCGGTACGATGTTCGCCGAGTTAGCTAATTTCTAATAAAATAAGGTGTATTCCTAAAGTGGTGGGTGTGCTTATCGACTACTGGCCGCTAAAATGGCTGAATGCATGTAATTAAACATCGTTTGCTGCGACCTTCAAATGAAACATCAATTATAATTACTAGACTGTTGTGTCCATAAAATGGCCTTACAAATTATTTACACATAACAAGTAGCCAGCCAAGTGCGTGTTGATGGTACACACACAAAAAGAGATTCCTAAATATAATTATTTAGTGTCAAACTATAATTTTGCGGGCGTTGTCGGCTAGTCAAATAATATAACTTAGTCAGTCTGTAAATCGTCTGTCCTTATGGCGAGATATGCTCTGTAATTCGAAAAAGATGACTTAAATACATTTTATGAACCCTTCTTATCAGGAACACGATTGATGTCTTATGCTGAGATAAGCCTTAAGCATCAAGAATATATGAAGTTTTCTATTTTCTGAAGAAGGTGGATATATTATAATATATACTTTATTGCAAAATTATAAAAAACAAATAAAAAAACAATAAAAATGTAGTCTTATCGTTAAAAAAGGTTAATATGTGAATAAAATTAAAGTTTATAAAGGTAGTATAAAGGAAAAAAGAACCAGGTTAACCGGTAGAAGACCAAAATAATAAACATAGCCCTAAAATTTAGCAGGCTAAAGTGGCAGTGGCTCGGCCACAAGTCGCAGAACCAATGAAAGGTGAAGTAAACGGGTTCATGAGTGCAGATCGCGCCTTGGCAACGGAGTGTAAGAGTGAGGGGCCTCAGCTCGAGGGACCGACGACCTAAAGAAGATGGTTGGCAGTAGCTGGATGAAAAAAGCGGAAGATCTTGCTCTTTGACGCTCTTTGGGGAGGTTTACGCCCAGCAATAGACTGCATTCATTGCAATCCTCAACGTCTCCTCTGCAATGCTTACATGAATGAATTAAAAGAGGATTAGTAACTTTAACTACCACAATTTATCTCAATTAAAAAGTGACAGTTCGTTTTGAAACCCAAAAAGTAACTTCTGCTTCCAACCACAAGTAAATTAAAAGCAATTTATGATAACCGACTTTGCGAAGTCGCCCGTGATGAGTTGTATTAACGATTGTTTTGTCAGTTCGCGGTTAATAACGCTTATCATAACACGAATTTCCTAAAACTTTTCTTTTAACTGATAAAACCTTAATTGTTTTCTGTGTAACTAGGGAACGAGTCTCGCTATTGAATACAAAGTAAAAACAGTAAGACAGAGCACTGATGGTGATTTGGATTTTGGACACTATTTCTAGATGACCACTTGTCACAATTTATTTCAGATATTTATATTTTCATCATTTAAAAAAATATACATCAGTCCTTGAGTCATTGAGTTATATATATAAATGAAAACCTTCATAATGATAATTTTTCTGACATCACGATAGTATTTATATGTATATTTTAGCACATATACTTTTTTCGGCTTCATCACTTTATCAGAGTCCTGTTTGTCCGCTATTTATTTTCTAACGACTTGAATGAGAATTAAGAATCGATTTGAGAGTTTCTTAAAAAACGTATTGGTCAACTGATTAATTGGTTTTATTGTATTGTCGTAGCGTCGTCGCGTAGAACGTCCACTCATAAGGTGGTCAGACGATCTGGTAAGGGTCGCAGGAAGACACTGGATGCAGGCCGCTTCCAACTGGCCAATCTGGAAGTCAATGGGGGAGGTCTATGTTCAGCAGTGGACGTCCTATGGCTGAAATGATGATGATGATGATGATTGTAATGTCGATTTTTGTGTATTTTTTACAGATAAATAAACCTTAACCTTACGAAGATTTCGGCTTTGAAGTACCCTAGAAACTAGGATTCGGGAACGATCTGCTACTTCCACTAAGTTAGTAGTCATTACTTAGTTCGTAATTATTACTATCATCACCATCATTTCAGCCATAGGACGTCCACTGCTAAACATAGGCCTCCCCTAGTGATTTCCAGATTGGCCGGTTGGAATTAAGCAGCCTCATATTGGATTTCCTTAAATTTTGAAATTTGTAATGCAAACATTTCTGGCATTACTAATAGAGAAGTGAAAAGCATTTTTTTAAGGTGGCTGAATAGTATACAATGTTTGGAAAAATGGAACACTTCATAGAACCACGTATTCAATCGATAATATACAATAACTTTCATATTGAAAAAAAAAACGGCCATGAGCGAGTCGGATTTGCGCACCAAAGGTTGTGCTGTGCACAAACTTTAGTCCTTTCTTAATGAGAAGGGAGTATTCAGATTTTACCGGTTTTTCCGAGTGTTTTATTTGATAATTCTGATAAAAAGGGTCTTGACAGATAGACAAACCGACAGACATACAGACGCATTTAGTTCTATAAGGGATCCTGTTTTCCTTTTAAGGTCAGGGACCCTAATAATTAGATGCTTTAGACAATATTCTTTTGTACAACCTGTTAAGCAAAGGGATAGAACAATAAAAACCATAAAACTAAGTTATGATAGAAATAGAAGTATAATGCGAGAAAACCCGATAAACCCGATATCAAATTGTCATCGTTAATTTCACAAAAGTCTACGAAATAATACTCGTTACTTTATTACGTTTCTTCAACGATAAAATATCTACCTAAATAAGATAAAAATAGATGGCTAGAAAACCGAACAAAAGCAAAACAACAAAAGCCGAGATCACGTTACATAGATAGCGTTCTTAATTTTGAGCTATGTTCTTGTAAATAATATAGGTAGTCCTTTTATTTAATTAACTGGGTCATTTTGACCTTGTTCCTGATCAAATAATTTTTTGTTACAATAAATTATCAGATACATGAAGAAGTACCTTATTATTACAAATTTTCATAATGCACGGTATATTTTTATTTATTTTATTTTTATTTTATTTTTTACAAAATCCACAGCTCTTAAGTACATAATACATTTTCTTGGGAAGAATCTACTTCTCAAGAACTATAGAACTCTTACGGGACAATAATCAAAATTGAAAAAAATAAATTCACCTTCCCATATTAAATATCCGATCGGCTGTAATTTAAAATAACAGCAGATCCTATTGCTGTTAATTTTGAGATAAAATTTAAATGTTGATCCTACAATAAAACTGTTGTATTTGCGTTGTGTATACCTACGATAGCCTTCTAGAAGTAACGTTTAAGTTTACAGCGTTACTGCCGTAAATTATCTAAGGGATTAGGTTGAGGGACTAACCACAGAACACAAAAAATATTTGGCGTAACTTATGGGTTGGGTCGTCTTTTTGTGCTCTTGTAACAACATCACTTAAACTTATTTTTTCAGTATAATGTTTAATGCAAAAACAACACTACTAAGATACTGTTTAGTATCCATTTAATCCCCAGTTAATTCACCCTAGGTAAGTAGGTCATGACCAAAATTACGCAACGTACATAATATTCTTTCTTTCCCGGTAGGTTTTCAAACTAACAATAAGTTTATTGTGTTCCTGTCTACAAATTGATATTAGATTGCGTGAAAACCAAATAAACCCGAATCCACGTCGTAGATATCATTCTTAATTTCGCGCTAGATTTCCAAACAAATAATAACTTTGTGCAAATAAGTGTATAGCGTAGCAAACCTTACAAATAACATATAGGAAATTGTGTTTCTTAAATACTTAATATATTAGTTCAAAAACTACAAAACTTACTGCGCATTGAACTCGTCAAACGAATCAAATAAGCCCAAACAAAAAGAAC
This sequence comes from Anania hortulata, assembly GCA_963576865.1. Lineage (NCBI taxonomy): Eukaryota > Metazoa > Arthropoda > Insecta > Lepidoptera > Crambidae > Anania > Anania hortulata. The sequence goes on along the minus strand of OY756398.1, from coordinate 17,193,419 downwards.
ACAAAGGTTTTACTAGTAGTTGTTGAAGAGTTCCAGAACACAGGCCTCCCCCAATGACTTTCATCAGGGGATTGCCACAATACTCGCCACGCTTGGCAGGCGGGTTGGCGAGCGCAGTTTGACATTTCGCACGCAGACGCTGCTGTCCGTCTCGTGCTACGTTGCTCGTTGCCTCTTACGACACATCTCCTGTTGGCGGTCTGGAAGTGTATTCTTTATATTTGTATCAGATCAGCATGATTGTGTCAAATTATTGTATTGTCATCCAAATATCAAATACTTACGAATGTTTTAAATCGATACGTCAGTTAGAAGTAGGCTAAAAACAACTTCCAAGATTTGATTACATGTAGTTACAATTGAAGTAAATATGTGTGAAAATTCCCCGAAAAACAGCCCGTTTTCATTTTTAACTCAGATAATATAATGCTATATGTTGTATTTATCTTGTATTTTGACGTTAAGTTACTCTGTTGTAATATTTACTCAGGAAAACGTTTAAGAAATACAAGTAAGAGAGTAAATCCTCGGTCAACTGTAAGTGACCATCAGTGTTGTAGCCACACTCTTAGGTCATCTTTACAGAGGCTGACCTAAGTCCTTAGCCTGTCCTTGGACTCTGTCTGTCTGTCTGTAAAGGCTTTACAGGTCAGGGACTGCAGTTCTTTACAGAAAATCACCTTAAGACTACATAATGGATAGGTATCTTAAATAACATTCATAACTCATTTAGAAATGCTCATGCTTATTACACAGACAACTGCTTATTGCGTATACTTATTACACAAATCCGACCGAACTTGACCGGGCTTTAAGTTTAGGATACTGGAACAGCAACTTATTATTGTCATTTACTGAAATAACTAAGATTATTCAAATATGGACCACAAAATTGTCGCCAGTTGAATTTTTAAATACTTTCACCGCCTCTCCATCTCAACTGTAATTTAACTTTCCAATAAAGTCTAAAGGTTGTCTGAAATTTCTGATAGCTATGTTAAATAACATTCATAACTCATTTACCAATGCTCGGTCTTATTACACAAACAATTGCTTATTGCGGGATTCGAACCCGCTATGTAAGTAGGGCAAGCGAAACGCACACCTAGAGACCATGACGGTCGGCAAAATGAAAGCGCCCTTTTAGGTTCAGATATCGTGAGAAAAGCAAATAAACCCAACATCACGTTACGTAGATGTCATTCTTAACTTCCCACTAAGTTACCGAACAAATAACTATAAGTTTTATTGCGCTTACCTTCGCACGAAGACGTTATTAGCGAACCAACTTCGGGAGGGATAACGATGTTACATTGCCAATTACCTCGTAGGCATAGACCGCGAAAAATGAGATGAAATGAGAGCGTTTTATTTTGTAGCGTAAATAACCTCAATTACCTAAATACGGGTATTGATAATTTCAATTTTTCTATACATTCATCATCGAGGTTGATGCAAATAGTTTTGTTTAATTTTCAGCCTATTTTTAGCCTTTCCAGGCGATTTCTACCGATCGAGGACGACCTCCGTAGCCGAGAGGCAAGCATACCGGACTTGGTGTCGCTATCTCTGTGGTCCCGAGTTCGATTCACGGTCGGTCAATGTATAAAAATAACTTTTCTGTCTTGTACCGTTGTACCGTCGTTGTTTCTGATTGCTGTAACACAGGTGCTTAAGCTACTTAACATAATATGATCAGAGCAATGTATATGATATTGTCCAACATTTATTTATTTATTTGTTAGTGGTTTATACTAGCTAGCAACGCATTTCGTAACATTTCTGTATTGTGCTTCTTAGCCAGTCGTGCAATATTAGATAGATACAAGTACTATGTATTGCACACCAAAAAAATTAAATTTCATATGATTTTTACAGAAAGACGTACAATTTATACGGTCTCGTTGCAGACGTCTAAACCTTTCAAAGAAAATATCTAAATAAAGGAGAAAACCGTTTGCAAATCCATTCAGTTAGGCGGTTAGAACTACTAAGCATACAATCTAACTAGGAAATGTAACTATCGTACGGATGAAAAAATAATGTACAGTCTAGGTGAGGGTACAGGTGAGTCTATCCAAAAAGTTAAAGGTTATGCAATCAATTATTTAGCGATAAAACCACCTTAAATGTACAGTTTTTGATCTCAGCGAGGAAACGGAGAAAATGTGTTTTCACAAATGACAATCCGACCGAACTTGAGCGGGCATTAAGTTTAAGATATTGTAACAGCAACTTATTTTCGTCATATACTGAAATGACTAAGATTATTCAAATATTATGGACCACAAAACTATCACTAAATTGAATTTTTAATAATTTTACCGCCTCTCTACCTTAACTTTAATTAAATTTTCAGATTGTCTAGAATTGCTACTAGCATTAAGAAGTCTAAATTGTGTATTCGAAAAAAATTCCCGTGTACCTTTGTTTGTTTTGTATAATGTTCTATAAAGTGTATCTTATCTCTCTCTTTTTCTAAGTAAACGCCTGTTCTTGCAACAGCAGTTAAAGAAAATAAATATGCACCAACAACAATTTCCTGGTGCGCGTTAGTGACAACGTCCAGTAAACATGGCCGCAATTCAGCAATATAGGTGAGCAAACGAGCCATTTGCCTATTTCCGAGTGCAGGTATTCCCTGCTATTACTGCGGTGGCGCGCGGTGGCATCGCACAGCGTAACGAAAACTTTCATGATTGTGAACAAATGGTTTTAATGTCTTAAACAAGAATTAAGGTAGTAAATTAGGGGCAAAGAAATACAGTAATCATGATAACTATCAGCGATCAAATAGCGAAACAGAAAAAAATATCGCATATAATATCTTACCCGATTAGCAGTACGATTCCTATTTCGGCACAATATAGAAAATATTTTTGAAGAGAGTTGATCTAGATAGTACTTATTCTAATTAAATTTGTTTCATACCTCTAATTAAATAAATGCAGCATACATTTTTTGGGATTTCTGTGTAATGGAAATGTAAAGTGGTTGGTCTAATGAATAATAAATCCCGAAAATTTTGTTAATCTGGTATAATCCAAACCCTACTTGGGTTTGGATGAGGCTGAAAAAAAAACGAAGCGGTTCGAGAAAATGTAGGTAGTGCCCTTGCGCTTTGCTTGGCTCGTCTTGACGAAGGCACTACCGTGCACCCAGATATGTGCCAAGTAAAATACCAATATTCATCAATTCAAGTATCTAAATAAAGAGTCGGTAAAATGATTTACAGAATTACCCTTGAACCGTATAATTGTACATAGAAATCACTGTTCATCGTTCATCGATACAAATATATATATTTTTTACCGACAGCTCGGTTCGCCGAAAGAATGATAAATATTTCTTTCGGCTAACCGAGCTGTCGGTTAAAAAAAAATTGTATCGATGAACGATGAACAGTGATTTCTATGTACAATTATATCGTTCAAGGGTAATTCTGTAAATCATTCGGAGCCCAAATAAAAAATTAACATCCTTGTTAACGAGGTACCAGACAACTATTGCCCAACGAAGTCCCAGTACACCCATACGCTTGAAAAGTTCATAATACTAAATTGACTCGACCAGGAATTGAACCTTGTGCTCAAAAACCACTGCACCACTGCACTAATGGGGTCGTAACAATGTTAGGGAAATACTAAAAGTGTTTTAGTGTATCAACAGTGGATCGCGTTGAAGGTTTTCCCAAAGTAACGAACACCTTGCACGCTATAATTAAGCTAAATGTTTCGGCCAAACATAGCAAGTTGTAAGTAATGAGTGGAAGAATCGGAACGTAAATATTTACCGGCCAAATTACTATGGAAGCGTTGGAAAATGGACAGGTTTTCCTACGAAGCAAGATCAATTATTGATCCACAGATCAAAGATATTTAAGTAATGATAAAATATTGCTCATCTTAATTGGAAATGGAAACACGTGACGTCACGCCGTGCTAAAAAGTGTCGCTAGGCGTGACATCACGCGAAACTTTAACGGGCTATATATATCTTTATTACAGACTAAATATAAGTTTATTAAATACAATAAGAATGACGACAAACTATTTTTCTTCGTCTATCAGGTAGATTACCGTGCCGTGCCGTGTGGGGACGGCCTTAAAGAATACACTTCCGCACCGCCAACAGGAGGCGTGTCGTAAGAGGCGACTAATTCCTGTAGCACGAGACAGGCAGCAGCGTCTGCGTGCGAAATCTTATAAAAAAAATTGCACTCGCCAACCCGCCTGTCATTAAAGTCATTTGGGGAGGCCTATGTTCAGCAGTGGACGTCCTATGGCTGAAATGATGATAATGTCACGACTTGTTACAATTTTTACTTAGAATTGATGTCACGAGCCCAACTCCCGAACTTTGATGCGCTTTATTATCTTTGTCATTTTTTGGTTGATTGACCAAAGAAAAAATAAGTGTTCATCATTTTTTGTAATCCAACTGACGGACTAAATAGAATTTCATTTTCTCTACCCAGTCGTCATCCCTATTCTCTATAACTAAGTACAGGGTATACGTGACGCGGCGGTACGCGCTGGCACGATAAGGAATATCGAAGGAAACTTCCACGATCATAAACAAATACAATGTGCAGAAACACTGCAATGTGTACACAGCGGTACTGGTTCAGTTTATTGCAATGCTATTCGATTTGGACGAATGTGTTCGAAGTCTTTATTTGCCATTCAAATTAAAAAAACAAGCCAAATGAGAGTCAAACTCGCGTATGGAAAGTTCCGCTCCACCGTATTTTCTTTTATAATTTAGTTTGGCATGAAAAAAGGTGAAACAACCGCACTGAAAAAATAGAAGTAATAACTAATAATCTAAAAGTCGTTAATTTTTGGTTTAATTACATTTAAAATATGTTTTTGCCAAATATGTTTTTTTTTTGTTTTTGTTTATTGATACCAATGATATACAAATTCAGTGCCAGTTTCATACAATTTAATAAATGTAAACAGGACAAATACAATTTTAATTTAAATATCTCAAAACTAAAGGAAACATCAAACCTTAAGTTTCTTGGTGTAGTAATCGACGAAGACTTAAACTGGAAAATACATTTAGATAACGTTTGCACAAGAATCAATAAATTTGTACATGCCTTAAGACAAGTTAAAAACGTAACATGTAGACAAACAGCCGTCTTAGCTTATCACGCTTACATAGAATCAATTCTTAGGTATGGAATTTTACTTTGGGGCAATAGCACATTAAAAAATCGGGTATTTATTGCGCAAAAACGATGCATTAGGGCTATATGTGGTATCCCTCCTTCTGAATCGTGTAGACCACTATTTACAAGCATGGGTTTATTGCCGCTTCCATCACTTTACATTTATGAAGTGGCAATATTCGTTCACAAAAACCCAACGCTTTTCGAGAGAGCTGGTAATACCAGACTAAGATATCCTCAAAGACTGATACTTAGCGATATACCAAAATCAAGTAAATACGAAAAAAGCTGTTTTGCATGTGTGTTCATATATACAATAAAATACCTAATGAAATGAAGGGACTCACTATTAATTTGTTTAAAAATAGACTGTTTAAATGGCTGAATAAACACAGCTTCTATGACATTCGAGATTTTTTGACATTGAAATGAATTAATTAATAGTTTTGAATGTTGTATTATTTATTTTATTGTGCCTTTAATTCCATTAATTTATAATTAACTAGTATTCAATTTTATTATGACCTTCTAAACTCAGTGTTAAATTTAATTAATTTATATTTGCATGCTATCTTAATGAAGCAAGACATGTGCACAATCCACTCTAACTCTGTAACAGCTTTTATACTGTGTCTTAAGCAAATAAATAAATATTCTATTCTATTCTATTCTATTAATATAGTATATGTTTAATTAAATGAACAAGTGTAAATTTAATGTATAGTTTAGGTACCATTTTATTGAAATTGTTTTAGTGCCCCGAGCCCCCGTAAAATACCAGTGACTGACATGACTAACGCTGAGCAGGAGACCCTCTTTGGCACATTGTAATTCAAACGATTAAATGTAATTTGCTTAAGTTTGGTGCCAAAATAAATATGTATAGTTATTCATAATATAGGTAAGAAGTTAAAATCATTGCGTTACGAGGTACCAGACTACAGTTTCTCGTGGATGTCTCCGAACACACGCTGACACGACCGGAAATCGAACCTGCGACCTTTCAGCTCTAAGCTAATACTGCACGACTGTGCCAGTGGGATCGTCAAATTGAAACATCAACCTCTAATTAGCGTTATCCCAAGCGATGGCGAACTATGTTTCAGTGAGCGGCCCGGATCGCTTGCGTAATGCCACGGTTAAAGGAAATTTCGGTACCAGCTTAAAGAACGTCTACCAATGCGGTTCTCAAACTGTGTGTAATCACGGTAAATGTTAATAAGCCAAACATGGTTGCCAATATTTTCATTTTCATTTAAACCACGTACTCATCAAGTATTCGTAATCGAGACGCAACAGAAATACCGTTGTTATGCGGCCTCATGAGACCGCTTCTATATTGACAAGACAATTAAATACAACAAAGTTTAGAATATCGTTGAAACAATAAGAAATCTAATATTACTTCTGCTTGACATTCAATTATAGTGTAATCATAGAGTTGACAACAGATTTTGTCTATCCACAATGGATATTTTTTTACTAGAAGTGTGTCTAATAAAAAAAAGAATTTGTACTAGACCAAGTAGCTTTTTCAAGCAATAAAAATAACACTTATTATGGACTTGAAGTTTACTGGCATAAAAACTAGCTTGCAAAAGATACTTGTAAGGCATAAAAACGCTAGAACGTTGTGATCAGTATAAATAAAGAGCAGTTCTTTGGCTTCGCAGATTGCACAGAACACTAGGAGGACACTTTAATTGATGAAATTTTCTACCTAAAGGCACATTATAGATATAATATATCTATAATCTATAATATATCTATAATATGCCTTTGCACCCTTAATAATGTATAGGCATAACTAAAAACAGTTTGTTGAGAAAAGCGGGTCTAGCGCTAAGAGTCGGGGGTGAGAAGAAAGTGTGAAAGGGGCACAAAATGCAGAACTCCCTTGTTTGATAGTTGTTTTGAAATAGAAATAGAAATAGAAAATCATTTATTTGGTACAAGACAAACATTACAATGAGTCTTACAAAATATTAAGTACATTAATACGGTCAGGTACCAAAATGGTATCCGCTCAGTATAAAGTCGTGACGGCAGAGAGCACGTCACGACCACTGGTATTCTGCGGATGCCAGCTGAGGTGAAGGCGCGGCCGCCCGGTGTGCCTAAGCATTTCTCTTTCTCTGATAGCCATCTCTTAGAACTGATAGTAATAAGCCTTTCTATTACTACCTAAAAATTTTAATTGTGCCCATATATTAAGGGTGCTATAATAGTCTAAAAGTTTATAGTTAGTGGCTTAATCATTTCAGTCATACAGCTTAAAAATAAATTACAGTGTTGCCAATTAAAGGCTGTTACGACTCCGAGTTGCATAAAAATACTGTTGGAAAATAACTTAAATTATCAAAACTATTCACTAACTATGCTTACAAGTCTTACAACGTAAGCCATAAAGTACCCACGCTGAAAACACAGATAAACTGTTCAGTGTTGCATAATTTACCTGCCAGAAGTATAATAAATTATGTAAAGTTATTTGAATTTACGTAGTGATAGATAAATCAATATTGGCACCAAGGGAATGTGACAATTTACTAAATTGTTGATGGTATAAAAATGACCTAACTTAGTCCCAAAACCACTTATCTTAAACGGCAAATACCTAGACGTTCGAGCTACAAACAGGAACATTGCAGTTTATCTCCTTTAGGAGATCGGACAATAAACATAGGCACTAATTATTTTTACAAGAATAAACTATACAATATGTTCCTACGATTTTCCAGACTAACAAGTTAAAAATGTTCCAATCGTGCGTTGTAACTAGGACACTGTTTAGCCAATTTAAGATTTTATTATAAGATACGGATCTTAGCAGTCGCTGCCCAGCAGTCGCGACCCGGCAGCGGCTGCCGACTCGCGACGCACCGCTTTGTTGCAATTTGAATAATGTTATGCGTTTCTTAATGTGTTTTAAGACTATTGTTTGTTTATTATTAATATTTAAAAGTTTGTAAATCTATGGTAAACGTAAAAAGTTTTAGCCACCATGTGGTACGAGTATGTCTTACTAATGTGCAGCTCGCATGCACATTTTGGTGGTAGGTATGGTAGTGAAAAATAGCTTTTATGTAGATTTTAGTTTATCACGCAACATGTTATTTTGCGAAACGTAATTTAAACACATACATGTACTTAGTTAAGTTGGTTGTAAAGAGAAACTAATATGTACAGCACCAACGACTACTACAAAGCAAGACGGTTGCGGGTTCGAATCCCGCAAGAGGAAAATGTTTTTGTGATGTGTACCTACATGCTTTAGTACATAATTAGGTCTTGGAAGTATTTAAATAAATGTATTTACGTTTGTAAATCTATTACTTTGTTGCCATAGTTTTTCTTAGTTTGGGACTTTAAAAGTTGGTGTGATCAACAATCAAGAATTAATTAATTAATTAAATTACATTTGAAAAACGCAATATCCTTAGCATTGCAATTGAACCTACCTACCTATGGGAAAAATAACAAGTGCACTTAATATGATAGTCGTAATATTGGCGATTCATAATGGCAACAAACAGCTGTCGCCTGTCAATCTACTACAAATCTATAATATTATATCATAGTAATAACTGAAATATTTGCAACATAAAGTAAAAGAGTAATTTGCATTTTTTTTCAGACCCAGGACATCAAAATAAAACCCAGGGTGTGGTCGAAAGATGGCATCAATACGGGATCACCCGCCGCCCAACCTGTAGAGCCACCTGCGGGGCGGGACAACCTGTTACTCCAAATGTCAGACGAGCCGTAGCACGGACACCACCGCTACGACACGCTGCGGCGACTACGACAGCTAGGAATGCTACGAGCTACGAAACTACCACTTACCCTGCGCATCACACGGAGAGAAAACGATGACGTCTTCATCTTGAAAACTTACACTCCAAAAACTTAGTAACACAACACTAAAGCGATCGCCAAAAGCGATTACACGTATCTATTTATAAATACAAAAATATTCGCTAGATAGTAAAAATATATACTACAGTTCTACCAGCTGGTAAATGCGTTACAAAATATAATGAATATCAAGCGTTTTGATAGTTTTGTATTTGTATTTTTAGTCGGTGTGAAGCGGGCGACGCTCCGGACGGCTTTATCGCGACTGATTGCTTACCCTCTGTAGGAACAGGGTGAAAAGGATATATACAACACTAGATATCATAAACGCCGCAACTGCGCAAATTCTCATGCGAAATCCGACCTAAAGGCATTCGCGTAGAAGTTATATTTGGCTGTGCGTAACGTGGAACATTTGAAGGATTTGTAGCACCGTCCCGCTCTTACTTTCATCTGGTTGGACGGAACACAGATACAGGATGAATTGAATTTGCACCTTTACCAATACACTTTTCATCTCGAACGTTTCACAGTGGCGTACTCTAGTGACGTTATACATTGCTGCTTTTTCGAGATAAGTCATTCCACATTTGGAAAGATATTCCGTGTTGGTTGATGCTAAAGAATATTGGTCTAGAAAATTATCCACGCAACTATGCTGCTCTTGAAACGTCCTGTGTTATTGTTCTTAAAGAATTGTAGGCAAAGGCAGGAAAGGGTTAAAACTCGAATTAAGTTACCTACCCGTAAAAAGAAATACGCCGGAAACTGCTAAATGGTCTTTGTACCAACTCCTTTTTAGTTAGACCAATAGAAGCCAATTATTTTTATTCAGTACCGGGGTACCCTTTGATGCCCTCTTACAATCGAAAGAGTAACTATAAAATACACATGTAATATTTTAAAGGTCATATTTCATAGGATATTTGTGAACTTATAAAACAGTACGTCTTTTGGACAAGTCCGGGGATCTTAAGACTCTTATTTAAGAGGTGAACTTTTTTCTTTAGATTTCGATATAATGTCATAGTTTATCTGATCATTTTACTGAGATTCGGTGGGGGTTGTCGAACAAAAAGCATGGTCGATCTGTTTTAATGGTTTTTAATGGATGCAGGCCGCTTCCAACCGGCCAATCTGGAAGTCAATGGGGGAGGCCTATGTTCAGCAGTGGACGTCCTATGGCTGAAATGATGATGATGATGATGATGAATCATAATTTTAAGAGCTTTAGAGTACATGTTTGGTGTAGTTTGTGAACTAATATTTGGTAAAGTGATAAAGATCTGAAACTATTGAAATATCATTGTATTCAACGCCGCATCGAGTGTCAAGTAACTTGTCTCAAGACAACTTGCTTTAGACCCGATAGCTACTTGAAACCTGCTTCTACAGGAAGAGTAGCCTTCACTGAATAAATGAAAAGCAATAAAAACTAAACATCCTTTATTTATTGTAAACACTATATCAAGGAAATACTCGACATCGGCAGAATCATTTCTCTCATTATAGAGCGGGATTCAGTCTATAAAAAACATTTTACTGTGTAACATATCCTGTTAACTTGATTTCCTCATTTAAACAGTCTTATATATATATTTTTTTAAATACATTTTAGAGCTGCACAATTTAGACGGTCTTATCACAAGACATTATCATCATCATTTTAGCCATACGTACACTGCTAAACATAGGCCTCTCCCAATGACTCCAGATTGGCCGGCTGGAAGCTGTCATCACAAATCGTCTCGCGCGTAGGTTTGATGACTTCCAGCCTCCCGAACAAGTGGGTATCTAAAAAGGCTTTAGAATCATATATATAGCTGTTAGTGGAGTGTGCAATTGAATCTATCAAATTAAATAAAAAAGGCAGGCCGAGGAGTATAATTTGCCACAATGCTTGCCGTTCGTGTAACATGAGAAGGCCTTTGATTCAATCGAGACCTGGGAGGTACTGCAGACTCTCCAGCGGTGCCATATTGACCATACATGGAGGTGCTAAAATTTTTATACAAGAACGCCATCATGTCGGTCCGAGTGCAGGAACAGAGCACCAAGGCGATCTCTCTGTAAGGCAGAAAGATGTTATATCTCCAAAACTGTTATACTTATTCTAGTTTATTTTATAACAAATGTCATAATTGTTACCTGAATTAATTCGCAAAACTCGTGTATGATATTTCATGTTCTAACTATTCATAATAAAGTAGGTATTCATTCTAAAACGCAAATGTGTATTTAGTGAATGTTCACTTTGTTTCAACTAGTTAGCAAAACTACTAACTTTTTCAACAACTGGCAACTCAACAGGGCCGCATCCACTAGTAGTCAAATACATTATGAAAGACATTTAAGACACTAGTTGAATTTTATTAAATTAGTTATTGCTCCTGGTAGTAGAATGTTTAAAATATGTTACTCACTTCACCAGAGCGAGTCTCTGTATAGTCATCTGAAGTAGATGATTATAACTGATTTATTTTTTTATGCAAAACCACTTTAAAGCTACAAATACAACAACTTTTACTATTTGACGAACATTTACATTACCTTTTTTAAAAATATATACTTCAATATAGTAAATTATCGTTCGCTTATCATCAGCAGTTACCTTTTGTTTGGGTAGAAAATAGTTTGGGTAAATATACGATGACTACTATGACAAAATCTAAAATGGGCTGGATCCTGCGGACTACCTACGTTTGTAAAATAGCTGCCAGCGAATTGGATGACAGCTTATCCTAGTTTATTAATTATTTAAATCCTTATTTTAAATATTTAAAAATCTTGTATAATGTGGCCCTAATGCCATATGGCAATCTCTGTCAGTTATTATGTAGTTTTGTCGTCTTAGGAAAAGTATCTCGCCGCGGGGCCCCGGTCTTTAGCTCTTAACTACGGCCCTGCAACTCGCTCTTATTACTACATTTGCCCAGTTTCACTGGTGTAAACTAAAACAAACTTTAAGCATGCAATGCAGTTTTTAGTGAATAATGGAAAACAGCACAGGCATGTTTTAGGGTGCCACCACAATTGATTAGTATGCACTCTTATACATTCAAGAACAATGAATTCGGATCACATCTATTTCTCTCGAGTGTAAAGTGTAAGTAGGTGGAAGGGACTTATTTTTATTTTATAAATGTCACAATAATTAGGTCGCTTGCCGTAATCTGTCGTGTCACGGCCGCGTTCCGCCAGCCGAGTCCCGCATTAGCATGTAAATTGTATTGGAAGCCGTCACCCGAAAAGGTGTATTGGCGAATACCTGGGTACTTATTTTTATCTGGAGTGGGACATTTAAGATAACTAGACGCAAATATGCAGGGCTACAAGTTAAGCCATATACAAGGTGGCCAGAAAAGTGACGTCCAAAAATTTTTTTGGGGGCCTCGTTTTGAGAGGAATCTGAATCACCGATTCTACGATTTTTCGTAGTTTTTGAGTAATTTTTTTTATGAATTTTTGCAACCAGATGCGTTAGAAATTGCTAAATTTGTGTGAGAAAAGAATAAATAAAGTTTTTATTATTTTATTATTATTATTTAAATTTTTTTTTAAAAAAGAAGAAAGTTTCTTAGTTTTTTTTTCTTGCAGCTAAATATCTATGAACTGTGTATTTATGCATAAAATAAACAGCCTCATAACTTTAATGGAAGTTACTACAAAATTTACCTAAACTTGAAAATTTATATTAAGTTAGTTATCATTTTAATTTTCAACTTAAACTGATAATTTTTTAGTTTCTAAGTAGCTCTTCAGAGAATGCGCTAGGCTCTAAGCTACTTCATAGGCTACATAGGCAAAAAAAAATCGTAACTTGAAAACTACGAAATATCGTAGAATTAGGGGTGATTCTGATAAGTCTCGTGGACGTCATTTTTCTGGCCAACCTGTATTTTCGTAATGAGAGCGCCTGTACTTACAATGGAGTTTCAGATTAAATGTATAACCGAGTCCATCTCTTCTTAGGTAACTCTTTTATTCCATTTTGTAATCGTTTCTCATAGTAAAATTAATTTTAAAATATTCGACAACATCACATACATAACTTTGATCCTAAGGTAAGTAGCTAAAGCACTTGTGTTATAGAAATCAGAAACAACGACGGTACCACAACACCCAGACCCGTGACAACATAGAAAAGTTCGTTTTCTACATTGACCTTACCGAGAACCAAACCCGTGAACTCAAAGATAGCGACGCAAAGTCCGGCGTACACGCCTCTCGGCTACGGAGGTGGTCAAATTCATTGTTTGTTTTTTTTGTGTGAATTACTAAATTTAGCATTCGCTAACTTATTGAACTACCCGATTCGATTCTCGGTCGGGTCAATGTAAAAAACTAACTTTTCTATATAGGGTCGGGTCTGAGTGTTTAGATACTATCGTTGAAATAAAATGAAACTAAATTTATTATTTGCTTAAAACATGGTGTTACAATGGTCATAATATTATTTATTCAGTAGTAGGTCTCATGTTTTACCTTATGGGCATGCAAATATGTACTAATTAATCGCTTAGGTACTTAATACAATTTTATAACAATGTCAAACAATCAATTAATTTCTTCTTATGTCGGATTACATTAATATTTCCTTAGGTAAAAATGTCACTAACTTTATAATTAAATTGTCGCTAAGCCATTTGACCAGTGATCTTTTGAATACATAACACAAATTGCCCTTACAAATTTCTTTTGCGCTTTATATAACAAATTCATGTCATTGAAATTTCCCCAAACCAAAAGTCCATACCTCAGAATTGAGCCAATATATATATGGATATATGGCACATCATGGGATGTGCCGCCAGAGAAGCCTATAGGGTTGATGTGTGCCGCAATCTTCTCTTCGTTGTTTATTTCTATAACACAAGTGCTTTAGCTATTTACCTTAATGATCAAAGCAATATATGTGGTGTTGTCCAATATTTAAAAAAAACCGTTTAAGCCGAAACCTAAGTGCTTTGCATCTATCTATTTAATCTAGACGACCTGGCGTCGCTATCTGAAGGTTGCTGAAGAATTTTTTATTTTATTTTTATCTGACATTTATATTTTTACATTACTTTATTTAATATTATCTCCAATAACCGACATTAACATTTAATAAATGTATGTACAAATATTTAATAGAATGTTAACTGTATTAATAATTTTGAGTTAACAAATAATTTATTCTAAAATTTATTTGTAAAATGACGTATCTAAGTGAACTGTATTACCTAAAGATAAAATAAATAAATATGAATATGAATATGAATATCTCTGAGATCCCGGGTTCGATTCCCAGTCGGTCAATGTAGGAAAAATTGCTTTTCTATTCTTTTCTATTGTTTCGGGTCTGGGTGTTGTGGTACCAGCGTTGTTTCTGATTTCTGTAACACGAGTGCTTTGGCTACTTACCATAGCATCAGAACAATGTATGTGATGATGTTTATTTTTTTTTAATCTACTATCAGGTGATTTGCACCTGATAGTAGATAAAAACTAAGTGCTTATGGGCTAGGAAACACGGAATCCTCCCATTCGCATAACAAAGTGGCATGTAGTCGGCACTGCAATTAACTGACTAGTAACCTAAGGGGAGGGTAGGGTGAGCGGCTGGCAACGTGGTAGATAGTGCAAAATACGATGACTGATGATTAAGAACATTAAACAAGTGTCGGATTGTATTGTATGGGTATGGGAAACGCATGCGGTACACACAATAATAATTTAAAGTTACGATTCATAATCAGTGTATTCCGTTCCGAGTAGCTCTGAATAAGTACGATGGAGAATGAACTCAATCGATCTAGTTGAGCGGATCTATTGCATTGTTTACATTATACATTGAATTTACGATTAAGTTTGTTAGAAAAAATCAAGAAGTAAAGTTTTGATTTTAATTAGTTGTGACTATTTTGGTTCAATTACCAGTGACCTATAGAGTCTCTGTTTTCAATATTATTCCCGGTTCTAGGCCACACACGATATAATAAATGTATGTTTGATAAATCTTAAAAGACAAAATATGTTTAAGATTTTATTTATGGTAGTGGAGTACAAAAATGTAGTTTAAACAATTATTTTTTGTATGTAGACATTGATAACTATCTTGTGAATTGTTGAGCGTATGCATATGAATTATTATATATATTATATATTATGAATTATTAATTATGAACTTAGTTTACGATATGTTTTTGGTAGGGCGCCCTTCAACAAGATAGAGCTGTGCTGTGATACACAAAGCTGCTAGCAGCGGATAGAAATGAATATTACTATTATGTTCAGGAATGGTCTGATGTGGGTCGATTTTGAATATATTTATTTTGTAGTATAGTTTAATAGGTAGGTAGACATTTTCAGCGACTCTGCCTGATGCCTCAAAAAAAATTGATTAATTACTTTTCACCCTCTCAGCACGCACTCATTCCTTAGTTAGTTTTTGTCTTTTGTGTTTTCCTTTTAAATTTAGTTTTAGTTATTTTGTACCTAGTATTATAAACTTAAGCTACACATTGTGGTAAATGTTGTGTATACCTGTCATTGGCAAACATATTTGAACATTAATATTTGTAATCGTGTTGTTGTTAATGTTTTATGTGTTTTGCTGTTGGTGTACCTTATGAATAAATAAATAGGTATTACTTCAAATGAAGTATAGCTACTTATCCTTTGCCCGAAGTACTGACAGCCCTTTGATCACCAGTAGCATCGGTCTTTTGGTAGCTCTACCCCTAGACATATGAACAAGACCGCCGGCGTTTTTTGGAGCGCGTACCGATTGTAATCGTATTTCTGTTACTTAAATTTATTTTTGGACACTTTTATCAATGCAACCTGGATAAATTTAGAAGTAAGCTAACGTCAGAAAATCCGTTTTAGTCTATGAAATTAAAGACCTCGCCCCGGGTAGCGCTGTGTCAAGTTTTAAGTGTTTGTTTTATAAATATCACTTTGTAAGGTAGGGGAGACCATGGATAGTTGATTATAGATTTAGTCGACAACTATACTTATTTGACAGTGTTGCGTCATATAACCATACCAACTATATAGTCTGGCGACTGAGCAAGGAGACGTAACATCTCGCACTCTCACCTATTCGAATAATGCAACACTTTCAATAAGGTAAATCAAAAAGGTAATGTTTGGATAGTTAGTTAGCAACACTATTGAAATATTCAACTATTCCAACCGGCCAATCTGGAAGTCACTGGGGGAGGCCTATGTTCAGCAGTGGACGTCCTATGGCTGAAATGATGATGATGATGATGATGACTATAGTGTCCCGGTACCACTACCATTTTACGGCGTACAGCGTATCGTTTATAACGATAAATGAATGATCAGAACAGTCTTAGGTCTTACTTTTATAGATTTTGTAGCTAAATGTATTACTCTACGTTTCGTACGCTGTCAATATATATTTTTTCTGAGAGGCTCCCCTTGAGGTAGTCTTTCTCGCCCGTTTGTTTCCGTAAGAATCGCTGTTATACGCGTCGCTAATATCCGTAGTTTCGGAGGTTAATAAGGGATCATTTTACCCAAGTGAGCCTCAAAAATAATTTTAAATAATAATAAACAAGCGGTCCTGTTTAAAGTTCGTATACGTATCTTTTTTTTAACGATTGGTTGTGGTCAACGCAAACATGCGGTCGAGGGCAAAAGGCGTACAAATAATTTAACTTTGACAGTAAATCGTAAATTAAGCAGAAAGTTTACAATTAGTTTGAGTCAGAGTTATGTTTTGTTAGATAAATTGGCTGATACTGTTAGGCTGTGATATAATATACCAGCATTACTGACAGGCGCGTTGACACGTGAACTTGTGTGTGAACTGTGAGCAACACTACTGGCATGGGAACAGAAGGCTCACACCACTGAATATCATTATTCTCTCCCTTTATAATTGCTAAAAAACTTGGATTCTGCGTTTTTAGTTAAACGTAAACAGTTTTTTGTCTCTATTGTGATTTATAATCACGCCCATCATCAAGTAAACTTTTAGAAAATGTGTGTGGAAAGCGTGCAAATAACAGTCTTATCTTTTAGGCCCAATTGCAGTTGTCAGAACCATCTTAAATTAATTTAACCAAAACAATGCATTTGCCATATTGTTTGAAGTTAACAAAGACCTAGCACAGAATGATGTTTTAAACGAGCTCAAGTTAATCTACATAGTATAACTGAAATCAAATTCTGAAACAACACTTTCTAGACATTCTTAAATCTAAAGGGTGAAATTAAAATAATTCGACTAACTAGGGAAGGTTCTACTCATGATTATCAACAACTCTTACTTACACAAATAGTGTTAGCTTTAAATAAAACCGGCCAAGTGCGAGTCGAACTTGCGCTCTGAGGGTTCCGTACAAACCTATAGGTAAGTATAAGTTCACTCATCACGACAATCGAGTCATAGTTATGGTATTTTTATTGCAAAATGAAACCCATAACATTACGAAAAGTAATAGTGGTTTACGATTTATGACCAATTAAAAAAAAACTACTCGTTCAAACCAATTTTCGGTGGAAGTTTGCATGGTAATGTACATTATATATTTTTTTAGTTTTATCATTCTCTTATTTTAGAAGATACAGGGTCCCCGGACACACATTTTACCACTTTGGAAGTGTCTTTCGTGCAAACTTTTCAGTTTAGAAAAAAATGATATTAGAAACCTTAATATCATTTAAAGACCTATCCATAGATACCTTACACGTATGAGTTTGATAAAAAAAAATGAGTTTCAGTTCTAAGTATGGGAAGCCCCCATAATTTACTGTTTTTTTTCTATTTTTGTGCGAAAATCTTAATGTGGTTCACAGAATACATCAACTTACTAAGTTTCAACAGTACAGTTCTTATAGTTTCGGAAAACAGTGGCTGTAACATACGGACAGACAGACAGACATGACGAATCCATAAGGGTTCCGTTTTTTGTCATTTGGCTACGGAACCCTAAAAACTGCTATTGTACACAAAAGTTGCTGATAGTTTTTTTTTTAAATGGAATACTGATTTTACATTGGTTGGTTACATTGGTGCCATAGATAGTTGTAATTGACAATCATGAGTAGAATCTTTCCTAAAAGTATGTCGAATGATTTTAATTTCACCCTTTAGATTTTAAAAAGTCTTGCAAGTGTTGTTTAAGCAGGCGTTACTGTGTGTATCTCTGGTGTGACAACTGCGAGTGTGAGGCTACCCTCATCTACCTGACAGCTAGGACAGCTCCGAACAATGTGTATTCATTCGTTTTAGATGACTAAACTTTAATATGAACGAAAACTTGAATCTAAATTTCAAATGAACCATACAATCCCTGAAGGATGGCGCCATGAAACATGAAACGAACCATAATGTAGTATTTTTACCTTTTGCTAATAATGCAACAGTCAGTGAATAATATATATTATATATACGGGGTTACATTGCAAAGGGGTACCAAATCTTTAGGAGTGGCTTAGAATCAGTAACTTAATCGAACTAAGCAAAGAACAAAAGTTTTTTTTTACATTTCATTATTCTTATCCGCTGTTAAAAATCGTACGCGTGGATAATTTAACTTATTCATGAAAAAATTGCACCGTATGTGCACTGCGTAAGGTCCTTGTTGGCTCGCTGTATCTACGCCTCTGATGAATGACGGCGCGGCTTTCGTAGTCTCTTTATTGACTGTATTTACGGATATTTTAAAGTATTTTTTTAAAAATAATAACGATTAAGACGCTTCTTAATATTGTTCCTAGACCTTATTTTTTAATTTCACACTCCTTTTGCAATGTAACCCTGTGTATGTATATTTTTAACATAGGATGTTACTTATACTTCACTTGCATGTGAGTTTAAAAAGCAATTTCACCATTTTCTTATTCTGTTAACAAAGGATTAATTTAAGCAGGGCCTTTCATACAAATTGTCTTGTGCAGAGTCTTTGAAATGGAAAAACGAAAATTATGAAACTTAATAAGCACAAAAAACTTATTTCTGAAGACTAGGTAGAGATTATTTTCAAAATGTCTAATTTATTTATTTTTAAACTCTGTTACTGTGTAGTGTGCTTAAATATGCTTTAATTTATAGTTAAAGAACTTTATTAATTTCTCACAAGAGTTACAAATTCACTTACTTAAAAATATATTTACATTTTATGAATAAAAATACAAGACAGACGAACTTACACGGTACCAAAACAATACTACATTAATAAGAAAGAGGGTACAAACAAAAATTACGTCGGACGAGCGCCCGCGATTGCAGCGTTTTACACCTCGCGAGTGTCAACACAGATGTGCGAAACTGCACTGCGGCAGATCTGTCGTGGATGCGGCATTGATGAGTACCAAGTACCAACCTATTGTGACAAGTTAAAGATTGGCAGTGAAGTGCCATTTTATTTTTTACTCACTTTCATTTCTAATATTATTTCGGTTTTAGTTATTGAATTTAATTTAAACTAATGAATTATATAAGGTGCTTCATAAATATCTGCAGCAAATTTTATGTCCAGAACATCATTAATTTTTTCATAAGGTTAAGGTAAGATTAGGCTTTATTCTGTCTCAAACCGTCCACATCTGTCCAAAAATGCTAACGTTTCACATTATACCGCTCCCGCGCAGTGTCAAGGGCGGATGACGAAGTGTGTTATGCAAATTGAAGCAAGTAACCTTTTATTTACTGTCTTTTCGCAAATAATTAATTACCGTTTCGGGGCACGTAATTCTTTCACTATCGTAATCTATATAGGCAATACTTTTACCCATTTCAGCCGCAGATATTTATGAAGCACCTTATATTAACTATTTTTTTTTATTTCTGTATTCGTTATGTATAGAAGTTTACAATTAATTAAACAAGTAAGCTCGATTATAAATATAAAATTCATTTAAGTGCTTATGTTTTATTTTTATTTAAAATTAATTCCTTAAGCTGTTTTTTAAAACTGTTAGTAGAATTTTCATCTTTACCAGATTCTGGCAATTTATTGTATAATTTTACTCCTTATTCAATGTCTGCAGGTGGCATTAAGTCCACCCTTTATACGTTTTTATTAAGTTTTAATTAACAAATACTAGGCTTTATTGAGACCTAAGTTTATAACTGCCTAAATTGCTAACTGGCATAAAAAGCCAAACTTTAATTTAGGTACTCAGAGAGTGCTTGCCAAAATGGAAGCGCTTTAAAATGTTATCGCAGCGGAGTAGGCAAGTGTCCGTGTAATGGATGGCGCATTACCGCCACCCAAGGGCCTTGCTAATACCTGTATACAGGGTGCTACTTTACGCACACCCATACTTGAATGAAACTACTCAGCTGAAAGTTACCTCCAGAAAATTAAAGGCCTCCTGTTAAACCTTTTCTCGTGGGAGTTATAGAAAGAGTAGGGCGGTTTTCAAGGTGGAGCAATTAAACAATTTTTCACGATATCGCTGTTGGTCCTAGTGTTAAACTTATTGTATATCTGCAGCTGTCTACACGATATGGTGTGTCCTATTTTTTTTGCAGTCTGCAACTTGTCAATTTACCGCAAAATGTCAAATAACAATGGGCAAATTTGTAAGGCGCTTATCCTATCGGCAGCCACATCTGTACTATAGATTTTTTAGAAGGCATAAATAGAAGTTAGGTATTTTATCATACTGATTTAACAAAACTAGTTCTAAAACACTCTCCTTTCTTAAGATTCTAGCTTCATTGATATCCGCTCATAGGCCAGGATACCCATTGTTCTTTCCTCAAGTAAATAATTTTCAACTTGACGTTTAACGTGTAGAGTTCCCAAATCATCTCGATTGAAGTCGCATTGTATTTGGTCTTGCCTGTATTGATAAATTGATCACTGAATCAGTGGTACTGCCTCTGATCAAATAATCACTACATTACAGGTTCTGCTAAGTTGTCAAACGTGTGTCAAACTTGAGTCAAACATATTCGATTATGAAGTAAATCTGTTCAAAACGATGCCTCTGTGTACTAGATAAAGTCATTATCAAATACATTTTTCATTACTCATACTCGGAAAGTAGGTCTAAAGTTGCCTGAGGAGCAGGTTGAAAGTAGTACTTTTCTGCCCTAGAAGGAATCGTTTTCAACTGACAGATATCAAATTATAAAAAGAAAAAACTAGTTCTATTTTTACATTTCTTTGTTGCAAATTTTTATACAGCCACTCAATAACAGCGCCATCTAAAATTGATTTAAGTAACTTAAAGTTAAGTTTTTTTTTTTTAAATATGACCTTATTATAAGTTTACTTACAACTATTTCTTTAAAATAACAGATTTGGGCAAAATATTTACCATTTTTGATTGCAGACTCTTTGGTGCAATTTTGTTAAAATTCACAAATTTTTTCTTCAGCTAATTCATGTTTTTATTTGCACTTTCCTTGTATTCGCAAGGAAATGCACAGTGATTACCTCGGGTTACAGACTTATTTAGTCCCTCGAACTATTGGCGCCCTTGCTACGCTCGGGCGCCAATCCCCGTCTCGGGTCTGAATAGGTTAATTTACCCCTAGGTTAACAATGTACTATTGTGCTTTACATTATTTACATTACAAATACATTTTAACTTTGCCTGTGTTTCCCCATTGAGAAAATTTGAGAGTTTTCGGTAGGTTAATGAACTAATAAGTATTACCTGTTTGTAGGCTAAAAAACAGAACTATCAAAACTTATTTAAATCTAAAAATATCACCCTGTAAATAGGGCTGACTCATGTCAGAGTTATGGGCGTGTTTCCATTTAGTTTATTAAGTACGTTTAATTAAAAGTACCCGTTTAATCGAGCCAGGCCTCAATATAATTATTAACCTTTATTAATTACGAGACGTTAACGATATACAAATAAACTTACGCTTTCTTTATACTTAAGTTTATTTACTAAGTCGACGTTGAAGTGCGAACATTTAACGCAAACATTTAATTATGCAAATATTTAACATAACTTTACTCTTGCTTATGTATTATTCATTTCAGCTCTTGATAATTCTCTTGCAGAATACAATAGTTTTTATGATACATCAACACCGCAACACATTTTTGTTGATCTTTTTCGAGTGTTCGAGCAACATCCAAAACAAAAAAGAAATAATAATCCATACTATAATATAGGCTAGTTTCCTGAGTCAAAAAAATATTATTGTATATGAGTATGAGTATGAGAATGGACTCCCTTTTCCGCACTTAGACTCAAATTCGGTCCTTTGTGCGTAGGGGTATGATGGTTACGGATATAACCAGCCTAGCTCCGCCCAGAAACGCAGAAGTTTCCTGGGTCTTTCACAGGCTTCGCGGAGCGACCTTGGGTTGTCAAGGATTTCATTACGTTGTGACGCAACCGCCTCACATTCCAGGACTACGTGGTTGGCAGTTTCGTCTGTAGTGAGACATGCCCTACAGAGAGGGCTGTCTGTGTTACCTATAGTGTAGAGGTGTTTGTTTATGAGACAGTGACCGGTCACTGTGCCCACGATTATTCGCAGGTTTTGTCTTTCGAGGCTGAGTATACGTCGAGTCAATCTGGGCGTGACCTCTGGAAGAGTTAGTTTTGATTGCCTGCATGCAGTACTCAGTGCCCAACGTTTGTTTTGTTGTGATAGTGTGCGGTTTCTGATCCAGGTGCGCAGTTGGGAGTATGGTAGAGGGAGAATTGGGAGTGGCCCTTCAGTGACCATGTCCAAACCTCTCCTCGCCAACTCATCTGCGGCGTCGTTGCCTAAGGATTTACTATGACCTTTTATCCACTGCAGTGTTACCTTGTTGGCTGTAGCAATCTTTTGCAGGGATAGGTAGCATTCGTAAACGAGTTTTGAGTTGCTGGTGTAGCTGTCAAGGGCTTTTAGCACTGCCATGCTGTAAGAGAGTATCCGAATGTTAAGGTCGGTAATTTCTCGTCTGGCTATGGCGTTGGCAGCTTCGTTGATAGCTACACATTCGCATTGAAAGATGGAGCTTTGTGGGCCTAGTGCCATGCTTATGTTAATGTTGAGATCTAAAGAGTGTACTCCTGCGCCTGTGCCCTTCTCAGTTTTCGAGCCGTCAGTGTAAACACGGACTTCCGCGATGCCTGAGTGGTCCTTCTCAGTCTCAAATGGTTGTATCTTGTATAGTTTTTGTGTTAAGTATTTGCTAGGAGTCCTGTCGGTTGGTGCCATCAATAGCGGCTGGGCCGTTATTGCTTGGCTCAGGATAGATGTATGGTGGTTCCTGCAATTGCCCCATAGGCCTAGGTTTTGCAGCCTGATTGCACTCATTGCCGCTTCCTGCTGAATTAGAAGGTCGAGTGGGCGCAGATCAAGCAGTATCTCCAAGGCATCTGTGGGTGTACTTTTCATGCAGCCTGTGATTGCAGAGCAAGCCAGTCTTTGAAATCGTTGTAATTTGGTTTTTGTTGTTGTTAGTGTTGTTCTTGTCCACCATACGAGAGCTCCGTAGGTTAGTTAGTTAGTTATTATTGTATATAGTCCGCCAATTAAATTATCAAAAAATATTGGACCTATGTTTTGTTTTTTGTCAATCAAACAAAAAATGACGAAGATGAAGCGCATCAAAATTTAGAAATGTCGGTATGCCTTGCTAATAAGTGTCGCAAGGCGTGACGTTACGAGGAACTTTAACAGGCTATATCTTCATCATTTTTTGTTTGATTGAGAAAATAAAAATACGTGTCCAATATTTTCTGTTAATCCAACTGACGGATTAAGATTAGATTTTTTTAGGAAACTAGTCCATTGTAAATAAAAGTAACTCTGTCTGTCTGTTACGTTTTCACGCCTAATTTAAGCCACTAAACCAATTTTGATGATTTTTGGTAAAGAGATAAATTGGACCTCGAAGAAGAACATGGTATACTTTTTCTAGCGAAAACTGAACCGATTTTGATGAAATTTTGTAATAAAAAAGGTTGAACATTAAAGATGGAGACAGAGTTCAATTTTTTAATTCTGTGCGAGCATGGCAGTATTTAATTCCATACATTTTTATCATTTAAATAGTCATTTACAGTTAATAATTTTCATTAAAATCTTGATAGTGAGATAGTGAAACGAATAGCCAAACTGATGCAATGGGCAGGACACGTAGTCCATAAATCAGACTCATGGTATAAAGCTCAGTTAGAATGAAGACAGGGACTATATTTCCCCAAAACATTAATCACAATACACAAAAAGCCACGTGATACATTTATCAACCATGTAGGGCCAACGGCAGGTCAACCTACCCTAGAAGTTAAGTCATTCAATCGAATTTCAACTTTAAATCTGACACGTAGAGATCAATATCAATTGAGAATTTTTGACGTTTTGTGGTAAGTTGACGTGCTGTTGTCTGTACCATAAACTAAATCACTTGATAAGGGCCGATTTTTCAAACGCCAGATAACTTTTAGCCGACCAATGAAATACACGCTTGACACATTTTCTATACAACTGAAACAACATGAATACTGTCAACATTTCAAATTTCTTTTTCGAGTAAAAGTTATCTGGGTATTATAAATTGGCCTTAAAGTAAATAATGAATTATTTATTTTAACAATCACACATATTGACGATCTCCGGACTTGGTGTTGCTATCTCTGAGCTCCCGGGTTCTTTTCGCGGTCGGTCAATGTAGAAAAATAACTTTTCTATATTGTCTCGGGTCTGGGTGTTGTGGTACCGTCTTTGTTTCTTATTTCTCTAACACAAATGCTTTGTCTTCTTACCATAGGATCAGAGCAATGTATGTGATGCTGTCAGACATTAATATTTAAATTTTTTATTTATTTATTTTAGTTTCTAGCCCTAAACCAAATAAAACTTTTACCTTTATATAACAGATAGTCCATATTATACTTTATTAAACATAAGAATACTCTTGGTCATCACCCAAACAAATTGCCTCTCGCGAGATCCGAATCATCGACCGCCTGGTTTGTAATCCTGAGCGCAAACTAGACATAAACAAGGCGGTATGTCACAAAAAAATAATCATATCAATCAGTCAAATTGTGTGAGATAGACTTACTGTTGCTCCGTCCAATTGAATATTACTGTACCACAAGTTCTAACATTATGCGCGGAAGTTCATCCGTCATGCAACTTGCCGAACAATAGCCATTGATCAAAGCGCGGCCTGCATAATGTCTCGAACAGTTGGGCGTGCTTATGCATAGACCTTCAGGTTGTATAGGTATTCTGTGTTTCAGAGTCAGTTATAAGCTAGCAACAGACAACGGCAGGTCAACCTACCTAAAAAGTTAAAGATAATTGAACCGATTTTCAACTTCAAGTCCAACACGTAGAGATCAATATCGATTGAGAAAAGACGTTTTGTAGGTTGACGATCTCTGGCCTGTACTTAAGGCGCAGGGTAAGGAGAATAAATAAATAAATAAAAACTTTATTTCGTTTAGACACTACAATAAATTATAGTGATCGAAGTCACCTTTTAAGCAAAAAAATGCCTGTAATAGGTGACAACGCTCTTACTTACCTGTACGAGTTTACATAGTACTTATTTCGAAATAATTGACTTATACATACAAGTAGAAGAATACACGTAAATAAGGTGTTTTTGGACAAGTTTTCTGGTGAAAATACTGGATATAGGATGTGGAAATTAATATATCATGTAACATATATGTTGAAGTTTTTACTGTTGTATCTATAACTAGTTATCATTGCTTATAAACACTAAAAAATATTTCAAAGTACCGCAAATATCGCGAGCTTGTACACATTTATATTTTACACGACGTTTTTGTTTAGCTTCAAATTTGGTTTAGTTATAAACATTCGTGCTTTTAGGATGAAGTTTTTTTTTCAAATAGTCAACCAATTATGAATTATTAGGATTTTTAATGAATTTTACTCTTAGCGCCTCCTTTTCCATGAGCGGATATTTTGCTCGCAATGATAATCTATTTGCACAGGAGCGCAACGGACGGATTGCGCAGTCTGCGATCAGCATTTGTATTATCTTAGGCACGTAATAGAGACTTCTATTACGTGCCTTAGTCGACGCTTAATGCTCAAGATCCGTCGCCTTAAGTAAAATTTACAAAAAAAAATCATACAAAAATATTGCTAATTCAGCCTAACTAAGCATTCATGACCATAACTCGGGTAAAAAAGCTCACGATCATCGAAATTCAGAGACTAAAAAACCCGTTATGGGCTACCGGCAAACTATACCTAGTATACGATTTTTTTTATAATTTCGTTACTGGCCCCATAGAAATAGTTGTTTTATTGAAGCACAGGAATCAGCGTTAAGGTTATATGTATATTACAATGTTGAAATGAACATTGTATTTTCGAGCAAATAAATAAATTTGAATTTAAAAAAAAAAAACAACAATTACACCAATTATTTAGCCTCATACTCAAGCAAAGCTTTGAATGATTCGCGGTTTATCTTTAGAACAATTATTACCTTCAAACTTTATCGCGATAAGACCTGTGTGTATGTGTAATAAGCAAAGCTTGTATCTACTATGGCGGCTATTAGATAACAAACAAAAATACTTTTGTAAACCTCCGTGTTTCATGTACATTTGTACTTGTGGCAAATACTTGTGTGATGAGAAGGATTCGAAAGTATTACAATTATATATCTAAGCAAGGAATATCTCCTGAAACGTGAGTACGCTCCTACGGTGTACGCCATACATCAGGCGAGCCGGCCATCAGTCAAGGGCGCGATCCTGCC
Source organism: Anania hortulata (assembly GCA_963576865.1). Lineage (NCBI taxonomy): Eukaryota > Metazoa > Arthropoda > Insecta > Lepidoptera > Crambidae > Anania > Anania hortulata. The sequence continues at coordinate 17,166,689 of OY756398.1, read as the reverse complement.
TCATGTATTGTAACGCATCGCTCGCCGGCTCCATAATAAATATCCTACAGTAATAAATAGGTCTTAGGCGGAGTACACAAAGGAAGCAGTACAAAAGGTACATTTGATACTATATTCTGTTAGAAACATCGTCTGCGTAGAGTAAATCATCCTACGGGAAAACACAAAATATAAATAATAAAATAAATATAACATGAAATAATATAAGTTGCCAACAAAAAATAATGATAATTCTGTAACTATACAGATGGTCACGTTCTGTCCATTTTGTAAAACCAAAAAAAAAGGTAAAAGTTTATTTTCGGAAAATATCACCTTGATCCGTATAGTTCATGCAATATCTACAAATGAAGAGTTTGTAACCCCTTGATTTTTAAATGTTCATAAATATGTGTGTCTTAATAGCAATGTCTTTTTGTTTTAAAATCTTTTAGAAAATCTTTAATAAAATGCGTACCTTTCAGCTGATTCCGTTCAGACGTTAAAACCTGATTGAGTAACAAGCATCCCAACTAGTGTAAGTTTAAATAATATTAGTGAAATGGCTACTTCGGGGCGCTTAATAACTTCACTCTACATCTAATTAACTTCAAAGATGGACCCCTGTACTTGAGATGTGCTACACATACTACATTAACTCCAAAGACACACAATTATTTTAAGTTGTGCCATCAAGTATTTTGAGTTGTGCTACTCCTCTCGCCCTCGCCCACGGCGACTTTTTGTAGCGATGCAGTAGCAATGCTGTTGCGCGATCGCATTGATACAGTTGCGATGCGGTCGCGAGGTTTGTGCTTACGCCCACCGTTACCACTATTCAGTCGCGATGCAATCGCGATACCGCCGCGCTTCTGTCGCGATGCTAGCGCGATTCAGTAATGACATAAAAATACCTGCGATCGCTACAGTTGCAAAATGGACTCCGTTGGACACAGGTTCATTTTATCTTGTAATGTAAACACACTATTTAAAAAGAGGCTGACAATAGTGACCGAGTTTCTTGCGCTGCTTCTTCTCGGCACTAGCCCACAATATTATCCCGAAGCAGTGGTAGGGTAAAAAAATATATTGGGACGTGTAAAAGAGCTTAATTTAGGCCTATTTACAGAAATAAATTGGTTTTATTGGTTTATTGATTTTATTGTTGAGGCAACAAGAGTCACGTTGTCTTTGGTGCTGCTTAAAAGTAAGCAGCCGAAGCGTGGGCTTCTCTTCTCTCTCCGATATCGTTCGACACCTCTACACGTTTGCATCGATACAGTCGTGATGCTGCAGCGCGTTAGTAGCGCGGTAGCATCGCGTCTGCAGCGCGTTGCAAATGCGAATATAGCGTATTAGTAGCGATGCTGTTGCGCGTTTCCGAAACGCGCGACAGCATCGCTACAAAAAGTCGCCGTGGGCGAGGGGCCTTGGGTATCTGGGTGTGCGATATACAGGGTTATTTTTAAAACAACAACCTCCTAGGGGCTGATTCTAGATACATAAACTTTTTCAGTGGGACTAACATTGACATCGCAAAAAAAATTCACTTCCCCATACTAAGCCGCCGACCAGCGGACATCAGTTTGTATGGAGCAGTTTTTTTTTTGCGATTTCGATATTGGTTCCATATAAAAAGTTCTTGTATTTAAGTACCAGAATCAGCCCCTAGGAAGTTGTTAATGTTTTAGAAAAAACCCTGTATACTGAGCCTAAACTAAGCAGAGTTTGTACTATGGCGACTAGATAACAAATATATAGACATACTTAAATACATTATATGACATCCATGACTTAGGTACAAACGCTCATCACATTACACAAAAAATGCCTATTGCGGAACTTAAACCCGAGGACAGCCTTGTAGTCCGAAACGCGACCTAGTTGAAAAAAATGCTTTCAAAATAATAAAGTTCGCAGTTTCCCTCAACTCTCCCCACGCACATGTAATGCCAAGGGTAGCAGATCAGTATGCAGACCGCGTGGGCGGCCGTGACTCAAATTTTCTACAGCTCTCGCAAATGGACTAGTTTTTTACTATCGTGTCATCGTGTTGAAGTCCTAGTTTCGTTGAGTCAAGTTCATGTATTGAAAGATCCTTGTTAAATACATATTTACTTCTTTACATAAATGACTTTTGTGTGTAGCCATAAAAATTTTAGAAGTCAAGATCAAATTATTTGTAACTAGCTGTCCCGGCGAACTTCGTACCGCCTTCATATTTTTTTTCGTAAATTTTTCAATGTTTTATAGTTATTCTGTTATTTGGGGCGAAGACAAATTCAACAAATGAAATATCATAAAAACGGTCCAGCCGTTTTGACTTAAAAATGGTGTAACCCGACTTTGTTTTATATATACAGGGTTACATTTCACAGGGGTGCCAAATCTTTAGGAGTGGCTCAGAATCAGTAAGTCGAGCAAACTATGCAAAGAACAAAACATTTTTTTTTACGATTAATTAATCCTATCCGCTGTTAAAAATCGTACACGTGGATAATTTACTCATTCAGGAAAAAATCGCACCGTATGTGCACTGTGTAAGGTCCTTGTTGGCTCGCCGTACCTACGCCTCTGATGAATGACCGCGCGGCTTTCGTAGTCTCTCTATTGACTTTATTTTAAAGTTTTTTTTTTCGTAACATACGATTAATAAAAATAATAACGATTAAGACGCTTCTTTATATCGTTCCCCAGATCTTATTTTTAAAATATTGGCACCCCTTTGCAATGTAACCCTGTATAGATATTTTTGTACCGATTTTAAACTTTGTAAGTAATTGGCCAATCTGGAAGTCACTTGGTCACACGTCCAATGGCTGAAATGATGACGACGATAACATTATCGTAATCTAGATGACGATGTAATAATTAGGTCCAATTGTCCTGATCTGAATATGGTGTAGCCAGGAGGGAACTCTTTTCTAGTAATTATGTAAAGCAATCGTACTCTTTTTGACGAATTTCATAGACAAGGTGACCAACCAATCGTAGCAGTTAATCGGTCATTTAGTAAAAGTAAAAAAATTGGTTGTTTGTAAAGTAGGTTTACGATCGAGATGTTTACGTGATAACGTCTTATTGGTGATATAAGTTTTTGGGAAGTAAGGAATTAATGAAGATAACAATTTTTTCAAATTTTAAATTACATCTATCGTTTTTAACTCAAATCAAACTTAACCGCACGAGAAAATCTCCATTCGTTTGTATGCCGCTAGAGTGAGAGAGACGGAAGATCGGTCCACTCACTCGAACGCTATGCCAGCCTCCGCTCGTGAGGATTCCGCGTGACAAGTTTCACGGAATGACTGGCAGCGCTCGAGATGAGACGGGAGATCGGTCCGTCTCTCTCTCGTTATACCTGCGATCGCGCTCGTGAGGTTTTGGTGTGACACAAGTTTCTGAACATGTCACCCGACTAAAACGATTTTAAAGACGTTATCACGTCAAAATATTTTAATTGATGTCGAAGTTTGCTCATATTAAAAGTTTTTGTAATTTTGAAGATCTATCTTTATTGCCGATCGCAGTCAGTTCTATCTCTTGCTTGCTTTTCAGGGTGACCATGTAATATTTATTTTTATTTACAAAATCAAATTGAAATTCTGGACAAAGTATAATTTACGACATTTTGTCAATAAAAATTTGTTATTTGTAATTAATTATTTTGTTTATCGATTAACATATGTTTCATAGTTGTTCACCAAAATAACGCTATTTAAGGTTACTTACAACTTGAGGTACCTATGACAATTAGGTTCGATGCCTTTTAATTATCTTTATTATGACAGTCAAAACATTTAAAATGCTTCTCACAATGTAATCAAATGGTTGGATTTCTAATAATTATACGCACAAAGTGTCTTATAAGTACATTCTAGAGTTTTCTCTTGTGCTTACGTCAGTGCCAGTGGTGTTATGACTATTATCCCTGCGACCTACATCGCTCTCCCGAACACTCTAATGCCAAGGCCAACGTCGCCGTCGCATCAGCATTCAGCGTCGCGAGCCTTACCCTGCCCTTGGAGACTGGACTAGGACTTAAGTGTATTCATTAGTTTTTGAAAAAAGAACGTCGTGAGGAATTTGAATTTCGCGGGCTGCACTGAAAAAACTTTCCCCTGCGGCCGAAAGATGAAAATTGTGTAACTTTTGACGCTAAAAATAAGTAAAAAACACAAACTTAATAAAACTGGCCGGCAGTTTGCCTATTGTGTCTTTGCCTAGTGTGTATGTATAGTAAAGAGATTACTTCCTACAAACATACGGTGTCCCATTATAATGTCAATAAAGACTTCAAATACAAGTAGAACCGCGTTCATAAATGTAATGTAAAATTCGCCTGAGCCAGAATTCGAATTGAAAACCACAAAATATATATCCATTTCACGTGTTTGATAGACCCTGTGGTTTTTGGTGTGTATGTGGTTTAACCAGTCAGCCTACCTTTACGCCAAAAATTTCTAGCTAATATATATTTGTTGTCTACTTTCTAGTAATGTAAAGTAGGCCTTTATACGTCCCTCTGCATTGCAGGGCACAGGCCTCACCTCGACTGTGATATGGTTTGTGATATGATATACCATTCCACCTGCTGGCCCAGTACGGATTGATGGAGTAGGTAGTGTTGTAAGGGTATAACTAAACCTGACTTTCAGATGTAATCAAACAGCCTCTGTATATCTTCACGACTATATAGCATCAACCAATATTAGGACCATCTTAAAATGTGCCTTCCGAAACACGGAGGCGTTCTTAAAACTTATTTTTAGTTTAATAGCTGTGAGATGAGGAGTGAAAGCTGTCACAGGTCCTCGCCATCTCCGACTTCCATTAGTTACTGTCGCCTCACTCGCGCCGGAACAAATTCTCGTAGTCAACATAATCAAAAATCAAAACAACAAATCGGTTGGGAAAAACAGCATTGGGTATGCCTAGCATCAACAAGGAGAAAGAATAGTAGAAGCAAAATTAGATAAAATATTTAAAAATGATTAAAATAATGTGTGATATGTTATTGTACAGACAAAAGCTCGTCAACCTACTACAAGTTTAGTTTAGTAAGTTTTTATTACTTACTTTGTCGACGTGAATAATTTATTTAGGGTATTTAGGTATACCTTTGCGAAATTATGGCTTACTAATAAGTACTTCTAATTAGTTAATAGCTTACTAATTAGTACTTCTGCTATTCTCTTAACTTATTTCTGTCCGTGATAAAACTTCTACATAGTAATTACCAGAACAATAGCAATAGGTATGTAAAGTTTGTTAGTCCGTCAACTAAACAGTACCTGTATTCTGTCAATATAAATGCCATTAAACAATATAATAACTATATTGATTAACAATATCCCCCACTGCCCGTAAAACATTTCTCATCATCACTCTAACGAAAAGGAAAACAGCACAAAAAGTTAATTTAATCTACTCGACAGAGCAGAAAATATCCAAAAATACAGCCAATAAAAGGAACACAGAAACGATGAAGACGGATGATTCCGAACAGGATTGCCACTTTATAGGTTTTCCCACTTTTTAAGGAAAAAGTTAAACATACGCCTCCCCCATTGACTTCTAGATTGGCCGGTTGGAAGCGGCCTGCATCCAGCGCCTTCCTGCGACCTTTACCAGTGGTGCGAGGCCTATGTTCAGCAATGGACGTCCTATGGCTGAAATAATGATGATGATGATGAAGGAAAAAGTTGATTAATTAGACATGATAAAAATAAAGTAAAACGGAAACTACGCGATTATTAATAGGTACTTAATTTAAATTACCTTTTATTTGCCTGACGTTTCGAACGGGTTACACCGACCGTGGTCACAGGCTGACTCATGCAACGCGAAAGTTTAAAAGTAACTAAGTACGATTATATTTTTTTCTACAACCCAAGTTGGTGTTAATGAATTTGCTTTTACCATTAATTTCAGAAATTATATTTTATTTGAAAAAAAAAAACTAGGCCCAGGTCCTTTAGCTATCTGGGCTTGTCCAATTACCTTACTATCAACGAATTCTTTTCGTGAAATGGCAACTCAGTCAAAGTTTGAATATTATAAAACTTTTAAATTGATTGTAAAGTAAATGTGAATTTGTATGGCATTCGGAATGGCGATGCCTGATAATATGAACACTATTTTTCATCGAAATCCGCGTTTACGCTGTCATCAAGACCTATTGAATAGAACTCGAAATAGGCCGTCTGTATTCCACCACCATTTGCAAGGCTGCTGGTAGTGGATGGAAAAGAATAGCCCAGCAGGCCTACTACGAAAATGTTTCGTTCGTTCGGACGTATAAACCTCATAAAATAGAATAACCACTTACCTGTGTCAATCCTTTGACAAAACATGAACATCTGAATTTAGCCGTGTAAAAAATACGACCGTTTCGATTGCTCATAAATTTTCAAAGGTTTCACACAAGTAGGTCTTATTTTAATTTGTTAGGTTTATACGTCCGAACGAACAAAACATTTTCGTAGTATACTTCCAGGATCGGTCTCAATAGCGTGCATTGGGAGAGATTTATGTCCAGCTGTGGACTGACGTAGGCTGATTATGATGACAAAGATGACTCCATAGTACGACCATGCACAATCAGTGGCGCGTAACAGATTTTCGCGTTCTCTTTTTAAACTGTAAAATGTAAGTTTAAGTAGAATAGTGTTTTATGCGGTTTCAAAATTTCGTATTTTAATGGAGAATTTTTTTAGGAGCTAGCAACCCTGATACCGAAGTGAAGGAAAGAGGAGGTCGGTTGCCGGGAAATATTTATTAACGCGGACATCTGATGAATTGATTTTAAGAAGAATTTAAATACTAAGAGAAATTATTCGTTAAACGTATTTGAAAAGCAATAAATGAGACGATCAGAAACCGATCGTCAGATCAAAAGTTTATGGGTTCTTAACCTGTGAGTTAATTATACATTAAACTTCAAATAAAATACCTAGACGGAGTTCAAGTGATTAGTAATTCGAAATGAAGGCAGATTAATAATTAAGTTTAGTTTAGAAATAAGTATTTGTATATATTTTTTGTCTTTTTTTAATGCCTATTTAGAAAAGATTTTTAGAATTAAATAGTAATAAATTAAAGTATACTCTATCCTTATAATTATAAGTACATCTATGAAATGCTACATACGAAAAAGAAATTGGTCGTAGTGGTAAGGTAATACTGTTAGAGTTAGATTGCGATGCTCAGTCGCTGCGAGTTACTTGCCAGTTCTTTGGTCACCAGTCACCACTGATGTTTGCTATTATGAAGATGTATACTTAAATGTTTGTTCTGTTCTCGTCGCCACTGCTACAATGCCTGAAGAGCCAGCTATTCGACCAGTGCGTCTTACCAGTGATGAGATTTTTATATAAGAATATAATATTATCCTGGCACCATTGTCTTTTTTGTGTTATTAATTAATAAATGGAAGCTAGATAATGCTTTTATGGGTGGAGATTTTTCATTCTTTACTATTGATACGGCACGATGCCCAGCTTTATATATATATACTTCGACCAAGTATATAATATCTAGACGGACAGCCGAGGCAGCGAACGCTGCAACAAAAATTGTTCCAGACCCTGGTCGTTAAATCTCTTCCCAGCATGTGTTTCATCATAGGAAACGTACTATGCCGCTAGGCGAACTTGTGTCGGAATGGCTATTTGGCCTAATAAAGTGTGAAGAAACTGTAAAGGAAGACAAGACAATATATCATTGTGTGTATACTCGAATTATACCAATGCAAACATAGGGCTTACAGGAGACAGAAGACAGAAGGACATACTTTAGTATTACCTATGCCACAAACTATTCAGGTTTAAGTAGTATTCCTACTGTGACTCCTATAGGTACCTTTACAATCAGTTAAGTGTTACAAGAGTCACAACAATAAATGCGGCACTAACTTTGTCTTAGCAATTTACCTACTTCCTAAAGAACTTCTTCGTAAAAGTTATTTTCTCACTGTATTGAGTAGATAGGTAATACAGTGTTTGTACAGTCAGCTTCATTGTCAACATATTCCATTATCAGCTAAACTTTATTCGTACAGTCATCTGCAGGACAACCCAAAATTTTTCTTAATTTATTGTTAAATTCCAAAAATTTCCAGTTCTACTAAAAGTTAAATATACAGTGATATAGTCACTGTAATGACACTCAGGTTTCACAGCGTGCCATCGAAAGGGCTTTCTCGGTGTTTCTTTGCGAGATCAAATGAGAAACGAGAAGATTCGTTAACGAACGAAAGCCGCCGGCATAACCCGACGGATTAGCAAGCTAAAGTTTCAGTGGGCATAGCAACTAGAATGACGACCGATGAAGCAGAAAGGTTCATATCATCATGAAATGGAGGCCACATACCGGCAAGCGAAGCGAAGGATGTCCACCTGCAAAGTAGACAGACGACCTGGTAAAGGTTGCGGGAAGTTGCTGGATGGAGGCCGCTTCCAACCTGCCAAATTGGAAGTCACTGGGGGCGGCCTATGTTCAGCAGTGAACGGTCTATGGCTGAAATGATGAGTACCAAAGGGATACTGGTTAACCATCAACCTCTGGTCAGAATATCCCGTATCTACTCTATCACAGGTTTCAGCAGCTGACTGTACGCTACCGAGGCTCGCAAGTGAACACAATAAATCTCCAATTTGCGAAGTTAACCGCGCGAGGCGCAAACTTTTATATTGGTCTTAAAAAGTTAACGCCAAGTAGGCCTTGACGACGAGCATTAATACCAACCTCCATTACATATGCACACTTTACGTGCGTGACGAAAATGTCACAGAAGTATCTAGCAATTTTATTTTTTTAAACCAACCTGATTGGTTTGAAAGTTCCATGCCGGGTTCCATACCTGGTCCGGGTCCAATCATAAAACAAGCTTTTCAAAATTGCCTTGGTTCTGGATGTGCTAGGAGTCGCTCCTAGCAAAATTCCGTATCTGGTACAGTCAACGGCAGGTCAACCTACCCAAAAAGTTAAAGGTCATTAAGTCCGACACGTAGAGATCGATCGGACGTTTTGTGGTAACGTAACGAGCTGTTGTCTGTACCTCGTTTCCTAACTTCAAGACTGACAGTTCGTGTATTGTCTGGCCCATATTTATATATATTTATTCTACAACAACTCTCGTTGCGAACTTTAAACCTTATTAGACTTATTTTATTTTAAATTTATTGAGTATCCACAGCTCTTAAAATTTTTACAAAATACATGATTTATACAAAACTTACAGCTATTAATGGATACATTTATAAAAACGACAGATAATGCGAGATTTTTGAAAACAAGGTAAAGGAACTAAATGAAACAAAAGTGATTAGATTAATAACAAACTATTCTAACCAGTCAAGTCAAGACAAATATCTCTATTTGTCCGTATTTTTTTATTGTGTCTAGTTTTTCTGGGCTTAGGGCATAATTGTGATAGTAGTATAATAGTAGATACAGGCCAGCGAGTCTAGTGCAGAAGTCGCTGAACTCCGAATAAATGGTAATTTAATTATTTCCAATAAAGTATTTTTATTGATATTTGTATACTCTTTAGAAATTGCGTTTATCTATGCTTTTTCGAACATCTGATACTTCTTTGACTCAGAGGAGTGATATAGAAATAATATCCAATCGTAAAAAATTACATTCAGTGATATTATGGGTGATAAAATGTATAAAAAATGCTGTGAGAGTTACTTAAGGGAGATAGACGATGCCAAAAATACCACAAAATTGTGTAATCTTAACAAGGGATACGAAGAATGTACAAAGAGTTAACAATTTTTTTGTAGTAAAACTACCAAATATTTTTTGAGAAAATAAGCTCATTTTATACAATAAGCACTTTTTCAATTTTCAAAACACAAAAAAATAATTTATCTGTCATGAATTTTAAAAACTCTTCCTATGAAATCCTTTATAGGGTTCCTTGTCAAAAAGGAACCCTTATAGTTTCGCCATTTCCGTCCGTCTACTGTCTGTCTGTCTATCCGCAGCTTAGCTCAGAGACTTAGTACTAATAAGCTTAATCAGTATTGCAATCTTCAAATAAGTACCTTTGATTCCGTTGCAAAAGAGAGTCATCTGCTGCAAAACAATACTAAAACACTAACTAACTTAAACCTTCGAAATAGTTGTTTTTATTTATACAGCACATGAACATAGCCCGTTGAACTGACGGCCAATGGGCCAGAAAGGTTTTAAAATGGAGACCAAGTAGGTACTGGCAAGGGCAGCGTATGACATCTACCCACACGGTGGACAGACTACCTAGTAAAAATTGCAGGAAGTCGCTGGATGCAGGCCGCTTCCAACCAATCTAAAAGTCAATGGGGTAGGCCTATGTTCTGCAGTGGACGTCATATGGCTGAAATGATGATAATAATGATAATGATAATCTGACGACCTCCGTAGCCGAGAGGCGAGCATACCGGACTTAGTGTTGCTATCTCTGAGGTCTCAGGTTCGATTCCCGGTCATTCAATGTAGAAAAATAACTTCTCTATATTGTCTCGGGTCTGGGTGTTGTGGTACCGTCGTTGTTTCTGATTTCTGTAACACAAGTGCTTAAGCTACTTATCATTGGTTCAGAGCAATGTATGTGATGTTGTCCAATATTTATATTTAATATTTATCATTTAATGATAATACAGCGCAACCGGTTTAAAAAAATGTAACTTATGAACTAACTCTATAGGTAGTTCTCTATAGTAAGTATTTATTTTGTGACTTGACAACTTATTACTGTATTTTATCTTTTTTTTATATTTGAGATTATAGACAGATTGGTAGATATTTGGAAGAATCAACATTGTTTGCTGCATAAAAAAGAAATATGATTATAAAAACGAGGCAAAGCGCTGTAAATGCGGCGCTTCATTGGCGTCAGTGTCGCTGTATGAGATCCTCTTAGTGTAGGGATACCAAACGTTAACCCGACTAAAGGACTAACTATACTAGGTAATTAATTACAATCTGTATTGTGTCTGGAGTTTCCGATTTGACTAAGTTAAAATAAAAATAGATTTATTACTCTCTTCTCACTTGCGAGTGTGAGATTGCTTGATGAGGCATTCTCTGACAGTCTATATACCATTAAGCTACATAGATAGATCTCAGTCTAGGGTCTCGCAATAGAAGACATAGCATCCCGACTCGCTATTTCTGCCATCAGAAAATCTTCCTCCTGGCAAGGATTTACCGTGGCCGGTCTGGAGACCCCTCAATAGGCTGCGGCCAGTCAGTCAGTCAATGTTAGGACAACTTACGCAGTAGGTTATACTGACAACATAAAAAAAAATGGTCTATCTCTTATCGTATCCCGCGTGTCCACAAACCTGATCACACAAAGACGAACTTCGTGCTACTGAAGACGCCGTTCGTGAAAAATGTTGAGAACAAAATGCACAGATAGATTTTGTGGTATATTTTCCTTTCAAATATTTTGACAGATTTCCAAGAAGTTTGGTCACAGTATAGTCGGTTCACTCGTGAAATGCGCTCATTCCGTTTCATTGCGGTAAGCCACCAAACTTTTGATCCCAACCATGCGTCAGTGGTGTAAGCTACGTAATTTCATCATTAATAACCTTTAAATAAAATCTCAAAGATTGTTATGATGACCAGTGCAATGTAACAAGGTTTATAAGCATAGCCGGTTTTGCTGCTCACCAGCTTTTCATGTAAAGAAAAGATTTAACTATTAGGTAGGTCTTCTAATCTGTGGACTGATCCCTGTTAATTTTATGTGTGGTCATACTAAAGTACGAAAGAGTCTTTGAAAAGAACTAAGGATTTTTTTTTCAATGATAAACTTCTCAGCTTCGCACGGGTAGAACTATGTGAAAGCAATGCCAATAGGAATGGTATCCCGTCTGTTTTTGAGAACTCTATTTTTGTAGTTAACTTATTGGGTGCCGATCGGTTGCATGAAAACGTGTCGCGTATCAATAAAAAAAAAATATCGTTTTGCTGGGCTGGGGGGTAAATAATAAGGTTTTAACGAAAAGACAGGCTCCATTTTGAATCAATTTTTCTACTAGGTAGATAGTGTAACAGGCAATAAGGTCGATTGTCGTCTAATTACATAACAGGAGAGGACTCGATCCCGTCACGTCCTTATTGGAGGCCATAAAAATTTCTTCCATTCCCCTACCGCTCCCAACGCTAAACTTCATAACCTACATAAGTTCGGTGAATATGTAGGTAAGTAGGATTACAAGGGCATTCACGGAGTATGGCATTTACATCACATATTAGTAGGGTGTTATTAGAATGAAAAAAATGATTGTTGGACCAAAAAATTATCGTGAAAAAACCCAGAGGTTTGTAACAAAACGTCAATGTATTGCAGGAGGCGCTAAATACAAATATAAAAATATATAGGCCTATTATTGAACTTTTAAACCTTCCAGTGGTATTTATTTTTATTATACCGCTGCTTCGAGACAATTTGTATGCTCGCCTAGACGCCAGGAGCAAACCGTGACATCACAGTGCGGCCGCGGCCTAAATCAACGTTGATATATGCCCAACACACACAGAAGGCGTGAGCGGGACGGCGACGGGTCGCGTCGGGAGTACGGCGGGTCTATTAACATATGTTCTCAATTCGTTCTCACTTCATCACGCCTCTGTGTGTGGTACAATTAATAAAAACTGGCCAAATGCGTGTCAATGTAGGGTCCGTAGATCTACCGACATAATGTGCGGTATTTTCTACCTGTTTCACATAATAAAACACATCATCAATTTATTTTTGTCATCATCTAAGAACATTTTATAAGTTAACTAGGTAACTTGTAAAGTACCTTCCTATGTGCATTATGTGCAATGCTGAGCCTTCACCTTTTCGACACACCTAATTTATATTGTTTTGTGTATTTTTTTTCTCTCTTGTGTATCGAATAAACGTTTCTTTCTTTCCTCTTTCTTTCATTTTAAAGCTATATATTTCGGACTGATTTGAAAAATGGTGTTTGCATCCCACAATATTTTTAAGCAACCTATCTTACCACACTCCACACCATGCTATAGCGTAGAAAAAAAACAGCCCCACCGTCTGTGTAGGGGAAGTACCCTAAAATAAGACTTTTCAAGATTTTATTCTTCCCCTTTGGCATGATTAATCATCATCATCATCATTTCAGCCACAGGACGTCCACTGCTAAAACCTGATTAATATTAATACCATTGCGATGTTACGATTTTCTAGTACTAAGAGCCTCCGAGCTATGCTGCGAACAGACAGACAGACAGTTCCCTTCGTCGGCATGATTAATATTTATACCATTTATACGATTTTAACGTGGCGAGTATTGGCAATCCCCCCCGATGATCAGTCATTGGGCTCCCCCAATGTTCAGCAGCCTTTGTTCAGCAGTGGACCTCCTATGGCTGAAATGATGATGATGATGATGATGACATAAGAGTCTTAGCAAGCCGCGGACAGACAAACAGACAGACGGACGGACGAACGGACATGGCGAAACTATAATCCGTCTTAGTTACGGAACCTTAAAAAGCATTTGAATTATCTTAGGCAGGTACCTAGCATAACATTGACAGTAGGTAAGGTACATTTCTGATTTTCTTGTTGTCTTTTAGGTTGCATTCTTCATTGCACAGAAAACATGGCATAAAATCGTAAAACTGGAAAACACCTACCGCTCAATCACTTAGCTCCGGGAAACTTTATATTGACTGAGATAGCCGCCTGGGAACAGCTTGGCGCTTTGTAAACACAGGCCCATGTTTTATTTATCTTTTACATTATTTCTATGAGTGTTTTACCATCGTACTGAATCATGGCAGAAGTCAACTCGATCGTACTCGAAAGTACATTACACAATAGGGATGACGACTACCTTTTTTTTAATTTTGTCTATCAGGTAGATTATTAAAATTTATTGGACACCTATTTTTTGTTTTTTCCCATAATCAAAATATTACTGAGATATATTGATTTAAAATGTTGCATGACGTCACGCCTAGGTAGTTTTTTTACGTAGAAGTGACGTCACGAGCCCTCACTCCCAAACTGACGCGTTTTAACTTTGCCACTCTTTGGTTGATTGACAAAAGGAAAAATAAGAGTTCATTATTTTTTGATAATCTAACTGACGGACTAAATAGGATTTCATTTTCATTACCTAGTCGTCATCCTTATTAACGTAAGTGACAAATAGCCCGAAACAAGAGTTTTTAGATACTTGATGGGTGTAATTATGCGGTAACTCGTCTTAATCGCAAACTGGCTCCCGGGTTCGACTACCGGTTCGGGTTAATTTAGAAAATTAATGTTTTTTAAATTGGATTGGTTCTGAGTGTGCTGCGTAAAGTCTTCGGCAAACTTTATTTTTTGGTACCTTTTTTTTTCATTTATTTTGGCATCATACAGTCATGTACAGAAACAGATGTAGTTGAAAATTGTGTTACATTAATTGACCTAGTAGTACCTAAAATGTATATATAACAAAATATGGACTTTAATATAGCTAAGATAGTCGGACGTGACCTAAAACAAGGTAATTTGTTAAATTAGTTAGGTAATAAAATAAAAATAAAAATAGTACAAAGTTATAAGTTTTGGACAGTACGTGTTACATTTTTTGTTTGTTTATAAACTATAATAAGCTTTTTAGCTTGTAGTATCACAAGAGACTATGACAATTAATTGTTGTGCCAGGCATATCAAACGCACGGTTAATGACATATGAGCTGAGACGTTTTTCCTGCTTAACTATCGGGCCTTTGTTATATTCTTTTATTATAAAATTTATGTAAATAAGTTCTTTCAATTAACTTTTCATTTCATACCAATTATCTAGCCTCATACTTAGCATAGTATGTACTATGGCGACTTGATAACGGATAAAAAAACTAGTGCGTATCACACAAATATTTTTCTCTTGCAGGATTCTGTGTCTTTGTAGTCCGGATCGCGATCGACTACACCAGACAGTCGTCGACAATTACATACAAGTGATAATGCAATGTAGTGCCCAAATTTAAAAATAAGGTACTTTAACGTCGTGCCAACAAGGTGTACTTCATGACCAATATTACAATTATTTGACCAATAGTAAATTATCCACAAATTTCATTTTATAACAACATATACTCACACACATCATACGCACTCACCGGACATACGAGTACCTATCCTTGAAAATGTTGACAGCTAATTGTATGGGATATCTGTCAAAACAAGTGCCAGATAGGTTATCTGAAACTTATCAGCAAGTGGTGTAAGAGGCCCTTAGAGAGCAAGTTTGGTGCAGTTTGTGTTCTTATGTTTGCTGAAGTGATAAAGATCTGAAACTATTGAAATATCATTGTATTCAACGCGCATCGAGTGTCAAGTGACTTGTCTCGTAGACAACTGGCTTTAGACAAGATGGCGTCTTGAAACCTGCTTCTACGGGAAGAGTAGTCTTCACGGAATCCATGTAAAGCAATACAAACTAAACACCCGTTATTTATTGTAACTACTTCGAATATTTCACTCGACATTGGCAAAAATAAACCTCGCGCAGAGGTTTGGTTGCCATTAAAAAAATATATACTTCCAATATTTCCAAGTAAAACTAACAAGTGTGTTAAAAATGAAAAAAAAAGATTCTTTACGTACGAGTAGTTCGTATACAAAATTGATTTTGAGTCGCTTCTGAAAATTCGGCACTACCTTGCAATGTAACTTGCCTGTCAAACATATTCAGCTGAATTTTCTGGTAACATAAAAAGTCTTGGGGCACATTCCACCACTTGTGAACTGTGTAAAGCACCTTTCTGCGCGGTTTATCGCCTAAATACTTTCGCCTACAAATGTGAGCCTCGAAGGACTATTACTAGTGTAGTGATGAGACAGAGAAAATATCTAAAAAAATACTGTAAAAGGTATTTTTCTTATGTAGCTTAATCAGTTTTTCAAACTTCTAAAATTTCATTTTCAGGAACTAATTTTTGTTATCTGACATCAAAAATTGAGGCTAAAAGATTGGGTAATTATTATAGAATATCACAATGTCGAATTATTTCATACTCGACATATTTCTACTTTATTAATAATCGTGTTACTAGTAATAATACATTTTGCATGTGGTGGTCCCCTTATTGTGCATTGAGTTATTTACTGACCATGATGCAATTGTTACAAGCTTACCTACAATACTTAGACTGTAGCATTGTACTTGACCCAATGCAGGGTCCATAACACTGATTCATTATTTTGTAACATCTACATGTACATTATGGTTTTGCAATAAATTATTAGGTATTGAATTGCTGGTGAACCAAATTAATTAATTAATTAAATTAGATCTCAAAATCCATGAGACTAACCAAAATATGATTTTACGTTATCTCGTACACTCTTTCAATGTCAAATTATCCATTGTCTATAAAAGTTCTTCTTCTTCTTTCTTTAAAATAACATTTATTAAGGCTCTACCACATAGTTTTATCCTTTAAAAGGTATTAAAACCCTGATAAATATTCTGAATTTATTTTAACCTAGATAAGCCTCTCGTTTGTAACGACGGATTTTCTTATAATCTTTCATCCAATGATAACAGAACTTTTGTATTAGTAATGCATTCTCTAAAGCTACATCGATAACCCCGAACTGCCTAGAATTCAAATCAAAATCGATATAATCCATGTCATCCAGGTGTCCTACAGCGGACCTCTACTGACAGGTGAGAAATATCCGGGATTGCCGTTAGATATCGTCCCAAATTCACATTGCCCCAATGGAATTTAAAGTGTCTAATAATGATAGATATTATTACAATATTTCTGAGATCTAGGAGTACCTACTATACAAAATAATTATTATTTAGTTAGATTATAATCTACTACTTTTATCTTGAGCTAATTTTGTTATACTTTAGATTTGTACAGAAAATACATTTGTTATCGATTTTCCAATATGTTTTGACGGGAATCTTGTAACAGCAGCTGTAATAATAAGCAGAAAATATGAATAATAAGTTAAAAAAACTTAATTATATCGAAAATTCACATAAAAATACCAGTCACAACACTAGCCGTTACCTAGCTCGTATACAAAATACGGGCGTAATCATAACGTGAAACGTTACGCGTAATGAAAACTAAAAGGCTTAAGGCCTGTCCTTCACTGGTAGCAATGGTAGCAAAAACTGCGTAAAAGTTGGTTTGTCCGAATATTTTTATTAAACTGTGCTATCAACTTTAAGAAAAAGATAAACAAATTTACCTCGTCCAATCGTTGACTGGTTAAAACCTTGTGTAAAAACTCTAGAAATTAAATTGATTCGCAATCTGTTATTGGAGACACGAGCCTTACAATAAGTGGCAAAGGTTAGTAGAAAAAAGGTTCATACTGAAGCGGCTGAAGATAATTTCTGCCATGAATATATATATAAACTCTGTCTAACTAAATTCAGCACGCCTTTTGGCTTTTTGGGTCGATTTTTTGTCAATAGGTAAAAACTGATCTTGCCATCAAAATTATTATGGAAAAGGTACTTCAATTAGATACCTACTTATCTCTATAAAGCCACTTGCAAATCTGTTCTGAGTATCGATTTAGCTGAAGTCTGCACTGAAATAATCCTGACACTTTCAACATACAAGTAGACTTCAGCCAGATTTAAACATATCTATATATATAATACAAAGTCGGGTTAGTTACACCATTCATAAGTCGAGAACGGCTGAACCGATTTTTATGATTTTTGGTTTGTTGGATATGAGTTGTTGGATTCATTAAAAATCGGAATATTTTAAAAAAATACTTAAAAAAGGCGCGGGCGGTACAAAGTTCGCCAGGACAGCTAGTTTTTAATATGTAAGGTAAAGTAGGTACCGATTTTAAAGCACATTTTTTGCACTTGAAGATAAAAAACATTTCTAATGCCTACTTATTTATTTGTTTAAAATTGTTGAAGTTGAAGTAATCTACTGGTCATTGTTAGTCACGTTATTTTCATACAATATTTTGTCTGTAATATATTTTTCATTTATATTTTGATGTAGTTTAAGTTTTGTTTCCCGTTTTCATAAGTATTTGTCCTCTACCTAAAGGTTGTCTGGAAGTGATCGCTTTTACTGGTAAGATCGAACTTTCTGTTAAATTTCGACTGTAACTTCTTTGTATGGTGTGCAATAAAGGGTATTTAACTATATATAGATAATTTTTAATACGACAGTCTTTTCTGAATGACTAGTTAATAGCTTCTAGCAAATGTTTTTAGGTTGACTACCCATAAAGCGATAAATGTTACCTTAGTAGGTAAATAGCAATGACATCGTTGTACTAAAATGTTATGGTCAACATTATATAAGGGTTCTGATACCTTTTCGTATCTTATAATGTTATTGAAAGTTATTACGTAATTTTCTTTTTTATTTTATGTTGAACGTTTATTTATTTATTTAAACTTTATTGCACAAAATAAAATCGTAAAAAAGGTGGACTTAATGACATGTGGCATTCTCTACCTGTTGTACTTTAGGCTAAACAGATATGTTTTGTTTTGTTTTGTGAGCGGTGCGATATGACGGTACACACACAGTATCTATGTCAAATATTATAAACTAAATAATATAATACATAGACTACATAGATAAAATACATACAAACTAGAGATGGGCCGACTAGTCGCCGACTAGTCGGGAAAGCCGACTATTCGGCATCGTTTGTTGTCGGCGACTATTCGGCAAAATATGCCGATTATAATCGGCGCCTAAGTTACTGTCTTTTCATTATAAAAACCTGATATATATACGTAGGTCACACTATAAGTTTTGCGTAACTTAAAAAAACAACATGTTATAACCAAAATATTATGTTTATTGCTTTTCAAAATACTCTCCTTTACATTTTAAACATTTTTTCATGCGATCAAACCATTTTTTAAAACAGGGGGACCACAGATCTGAAGGCATGTTTTCTACGTGCTGATTGAACGCTATCACTGCCTCTTCGGAGTTGGTAAAAGTAAAACCTCTCATCAAATCTTTGATTTTGGCGAAAATACAGAAATCACAGGGTGCTAGGTCGGGGCTATGCGCAGGATGGGTGACGAGTTGTACTTTTACGGAAGCTAAAAATGACTTTGTTTTGTTGGCCGTGTATAAAGAAGCGTTGTCATGATGTAGGAGAACGCGGCTTTTGGGTCGTCTTTCGCGAACTTTTTCTAACACCCTGGGTAAACAAATGGTAGAATACCACTTGGCATTAACACTCTTTTGCTCTTCAAGTGAAATTGTACAGATGGGACCCGTAGCTGAGAAAAAAAACGCGATCATTTTTTTACCAACGTTTCTCGCCTGCCTCACTTTTGTTGGCCTGTTCTCATTTTCAAACACCCATTCACAAGATTGCTGTTTCTTTTCGGGTTCAAAACAATAAATCCACGTTTCGTCTCATTAGAATGTCATAGCATTAGAATGTCCGTGGTCGTACTTCAGTAGCATCTGTGAGCACCATTCCACGCGAGCCTGTTTCTGCTCCGCTGTCAGTTCATGAGGGATCCAACGACAGCAAAGTTTCCGAACTTTCAATTCTTCGTGTAAAATTTTATGAATTTGGCTCATACCAATCCCCAATAGTCCTCGAATTGTCTCATAGGTAATCCGCGGGTTTTCTTCAATTAGCCGCTTAACAGTAGCCACATTATTTTTGTTGACGGCAGTTGAAGGCCACCCTTCACAAAATTCGTCATGTAAACAAACTCGACCTCTCTCTAATTCAGCAAACCATTGCCTCACGGTGCTCAAGCAAGGTGCTTCTCTCCCAAAAGCATTTTGAAGACGAGCGGCACAGTCTTGCGGAGAGAGAGAACTTTTAAAATCATAAAAAATCATCGCTCTAAAATCTTTTCGACTTAATTCCATTTTCGTTGCGTACGTAGAACTTTGATGTGTGATAAAAAACAATTGACAAATCATTTCCCGGCAATTGTTTTGTTTTTATTACTAAGAAGGTTGCAACGTTTAAAAAAATATAACATTCCAAATTTAAATAGTTCCGATTAGCTAAAAGTGCAAAACTTTTAGAGTGCCCCATGTACTTGTAGCATTCGCTTTCCTGCCTGACCTCCGCGTGAAATAATTCCCTAACACTGGTTACATTTCACTTTTGACGGTTCACCTTCGATATCATCTAATATGAATGTCCACACTCGCGAATTCGTTTTCGACATTTTATGACACCACACACAGTATTATTTTATTTATTTCAAATAGATTTAACTTAGATCGGCGCAGCAAACAAAACAAACAGGAAATAAAAATGTATCATGGACGTGGTGTGGGCGCACACGCAGTCCAAGGTCCGTCTAGCTCAGTTGTTATAAGGTTCTGACGTGAACTGATACACACACACCAACATTTGTTACAATTTATTAGGAAGGTCACAAATATAACCACGGATACAGGCAAAAGTATAGCAAAACACAAAGCACATCGTACGTTAGGATCTAAGATGGCGTTCGATATTATAATCATAGACAATAATCTTTAAGCTTATTAGGAAGCGCGCGAGCGCGCATGCGCGAGCAGCGATTATCGCTCTTCTCGGCCGCACGGCCGACTGTAGTGCGTGTGGGAGAGAGAGGGGTGTCGCGCGCAGGTGACGGATGGTGTTGCCGCGTTACATCCTCCCCCTCCAAGTTACTAGCACGTCCCGTGGGTAACTTGGCAACAGAGTGAGGCGGCAATGAATTAGCATTACGAGGACGGCCACGATGGCGTCTTGGTTGTATGGGTACAGAAACGGTCCCCGAATCGCCGTGAAACTGAACAAGGTCTGAAACATGAAATTTACCTAAGTTTATATTACTGTCGGGATCGCCAATAACGTAAGACGTGGGACTTACAATTTCGGTGATTTTATATGGTCCATCCCGTTTCGGATAAAACTTCTTGGTCATTCCCTTTTTGGCGTTGCTAAGCAAATGAGTTTTAACTAGAACTAAGTCGTTGACCCTAAATTGTGGTGCAGGTCGGCGCGACCCATCACCGCATTCCTTACTCTTATCTTGGCGTTTTTCGGTTCTTTCTCTTACTTCGTCCATCCTATCTAGAAAAGCGGTAAGATACGGGGTGATCTGCGGTAGAAAGTTGTCTTTGGCTAAGATACTTCTCAGATCCCGTTGGGCATCAAAAGGGGTCCTCATGTCTCTTGCAAACATTAAATAAGAGGGACTACAACCCGTAGTTGTGCAATGCGCGCTGTTCATGGAAAAGCGAACCTCGGCAAGAAATTTAGGCCAGGTTCGGTGATGATTCCCCACGAGAATGGAAAGCTGAGTCTTCATGTCCTGGTTTTTTCTTTCCGCTGGATTTGCTTCGGGATGGTAGAGAGGAACTAAGTTTTGTTTGATACCAAGCAGAAACATTGTTTGCTGCATGACGGCGGAGACAAATTGCACACCATTATCAGATATTACTCTTCTTGGGAAACCATATCTGAGAAAATACTGTTCTATGAGTAGAGGAGCTACGACTTCTGCAACGGCTTCTTTGAGAGCGAATAGCTCTACCCAGCGCGTGGCGGTATCTTCGACCAGGAGGATCCATTTTTCCCCGTTATCGCCCTCAGGCAGAGGACCGAAGAAATCAATTGCAAGAACTTCACCCCGCTGATTTAAGACTGGAGTTTGAAGGAGACCAGCAGGTTTTTGGGTCAATATTTTATACCGCTGACATTGTTCGCAATTTCTTAAATAGTTAGTAACATAAGGTCGCATTCCGATAAAATAGTACTTCTGTCGTATTCTTTGAAGTGTTCGTTCGACACCTTGATGGCCAGCTGTCGGCGCATCGTGGAACTCTTGTAAGACGCTCTCTCTCATAGCGCTTGGCACTACTAGTTGGGGCTCTTCATTATCAACCTCTGGATCAAGACGATAGAGAACTCCTTGATTCAGAATATACCCTCTTTCTAACCAACGGCTGGACACCACTGGGTCAGTGTGCTCGAGTTCATTTAAAATCTTGGCAACATCAGGATCTTCTAATTGGGCACTGCGCAATTCAGAAGGAGTTACTTGAGGAATATCTAGGGTGGCAGTAGAACAAATACCACAGTCGTTCTTTGTTTCTTCGTTACAAGCAGGTCGGCTCAGAGTGTCTGCAACGACATTAGCTTTACCTGTGATATACTCGTAAGTTATGTCGAAGCCTTGAAGCTTTAAAGCCCATCTAATCAGTCGACCACTGGGAGACTTGAGAGTCAAAAGCCATTTTAACGGTTGATGGTCGCTTCTTACTACAACAGGATGTCCATCGATGTAGGGACGAAACTTCTCAACGGCCCAGACAACGGCCAAAGCTTCCTTTTCGGTGGTGCTGTAACTACGCTCGGCGGGCAAAAGCATACGGCTTGCGTACTCTATTGGACGCTCGTTATTCTTTTCTCCTTGTAAGAGTACCGCACCTAGAGCATAATTACTAGCGTCTGTATGGATGATAAAAGGTTGGCTGTAGTCAGCTTGAGTTAAAATTGGGGCTGTCGTGAGTTTCTGCTTGAGCTTATTGAAAGCATTACGCTGGTCTTCTCCCCATTTCCAAGGCTCGTTTTTCCTGGTCAGTTTATTAAGAGGTTGGGCTATGGATGAGAAATTGGGCACGAACTTGCGAAACCAAGCGCAGGTTTGGAGAAAAGATTTTAGGTGCTTAAGATTCCTGGGCTCTTCCATAGCCACAATAGCGCTGATTTTTGACTCATCGGGCTTAATCCCTTCGGGAGTGAGGAGATGGCCTAGATATTTCACCTCCTGGCACGCGAATGAGCATTTCTCACGATTGGCTTTCAAGCCAAACTGACGGAGTCGATCAAATACAAGCTGTAGATCTTCTAGATGCTTTTGAATGTCACCTTCCGTAATCACCAGCAGGTCATCAAGGTAAGCCAATATTAGTATATTCTGTAGACTAGCAGAGGACCGAAACCGGTCCATGAGCCTTTGAAAGGTGGATGGCGCATTCTTCAAGCCAAACGGCATACGGGTAAAACGGTAGATGCCGAAAGGCGTTATGAAGGCTGTTTTGTCACGATCCTTGGGCGCGACACTCACTTGCCAGTAACCAGACTTTAAATCAATCGTGCTTATGTAGCAGTTCTTCTTCGTGGACTGGAGCAGCTCATCGATGACTGGAAGCGGATAGTGATCAGTCTTGGTAATCTGGTTCAATTTGCGATAATCTACACAAAATCTTACTTGATTGTTCTTCTTGGGAACGAGGACGGCAGGAGAAGTCCAGGTAGACTCGCATTCTTCAACAATTCCATCCTGCAACATCTTGTCAAGCTCAGCTTTCATTATGTCCTTCTTGGCTGGCGTGAGACGGTAAGGTGGGACGGAGATAGGCAGATGATCACCAGTGTCTATGTAGTGTTCTGCATAAGGAGTCGGGTCTCCCCCTGGACTAAAGATGTCCTCGTTATACTGAAGTAAGTTGGCTAATTTATAGCGCTCATTAGCGCTGAGCATAGTACCTTCATCATCACGGAGCAGCTCCAGTGCAGCGCATGAGGTAAGTTGGGAAGCATCTGGTTCAAACTGTAGCCGATGCACTTCACCTTCAGGTAGGTGCCATGTGGAAGCAGCAAAGTCCAATATTAGGCCACATTTCACGAGAAAATCGATTCCGAGTAAAGTGTCGTTGTTGACCGCATCAGGCAAGATAATAAAATCGATAGATACACTCTTACCAGATAATATCTTCACCTGCAAGGTGGCGGTGAACACATCGCGCACGTGGGCGGAGCCGTCAGCTAGCTTGACACGCATACGCGTACTTCCAAAAGGATGATCTCGTTGTTTAAGCATGTCGTACAATGTGCATCCAGCCATACTTCGCTTCGCGGCAGTATCAATTAATGCGCGGCCTCGCACCCCCAGAATCTCGATTCCTAAAATGGGACGTAGTTGCAAATTATTCGAAAAAACAGGAGGGAATTCTTTGACCGATGTCTCGGAATTAATTTGAGGTATCTGGTTTAATTCTACATCATCAGCGTGAGAATTTAAGGAAGAAATGCAATTTAGATGAATACAAGTGTTGTCCTGATTTTTATTAGTATTTTTGAAACTCATGGTCACCCTACTGGTTTCGGTATTATCCTGGGTTTTGAGGTTCGAACTCATGGTCACCCTACTTTTCTTATCAGTTCCTAGTATGATACCGGGAATCGTTTCTGTACTTTCATAAATAGAGTCACATTGAAAAGTTTTGTTTTGGTTATAATAAGAGATAGAACCTAATTGATTAATATTACTTGGAGAGGGTGAATGCAAGGAATTATTTTTAAGACTGTGATTGCAATTACAAATGTCATAACTCGAAGATTATGAATGAATGTTATCACTGACCTGTTTGTTTGACATACCAATCGCAAGAGAAGATTCGTGTGAAACCTGGCGATGATCACGCGGCGTGATAACACAATCAACGCAGCTAAACACTGAGCTACATTTGGCGCAATTTGAGCGAACCACCCCTTTCTCTCCACAACCATAACAGCTTATATTAGTAACACTGGAACGAACAACTGAATTATTGTCTTTTTTGTTTGATAATTTACGACACTCTTCGCGAACATGTCCATAGTTTTTACAATAAACACAGTATTTTCTAGGTATCGCGGACGGAGCCGTCTGTGGATGCGATACGCTTTTTGTAGGTAGCGGCGGCGCTGGCGGCGATGTTTTAGATGACATGCGTGGCGGCGCGGTGCTCGCAAGTGGCTTCGATGCATGATGTGGCGGACGTGGTTCCTCGCTGACGTTGACGTCCAGGGAGTCCTCGACTTCACGAGCGGTCCTCAGTAAATCGGCGAAGCTGTTTACTTCTTCGCGGCGTACTCTCTCTCGAATACGTCTGTTTAGGAGGCCGTAAATCATATCTAGCTCAACCTTCTCTGACAAATCGCTTGCTGGGAGGCGGGCAAGCAACGCCCTACAACGTGCTACAAAAAGTTCTGTTTTCTCTTCCCTCTGTGTGGTCGCAAACAGTTCTCTATAAACGCGGTGAGGAGGCCGGTTATCGCCGAAGGCGCTGCGCAAAAACCGGAGTGCCATGCTCCAGCTGGTGGTGGTGGACTTCACGCCCTGCCACCACGTCGCGGCGTTGTGACTTAGAAGCATTGAGAAACCTCTGATCGCGTTTTCCTCGCTAATATTGGCACAATCTTTATAGGCTTGGACGGCGTCAATAAAACCGTCTAGAGAGTCCTCTGGCGCTCCGCTATATCTTGCTTTGCACATTGAGAAATTGCCAGGTTGAGCGGACGATGCATGAGTGGCAGGCGTGGCGGGACGACGGTCTTCATGTTGAATGACACGTTCAAAAAGACGCTCGAATGTCTGTTGCCATGACGTCATCATCGCATGTACTTCTGTGATGTTGACGGTCGCTGCTGCCGGTAACGGGGACGCCGGGTTTTGTTCCTTCGGTGTCTCCGGTGTCGTCTGTTGCTCAGGACAACCGGGTTCGTCTGGATCATAAGACGTTCCTTGGCGTGTCGTAGGCATGATCGTCGACACAGGCCCTTATTGTAAATTCGTTGTTAGGTGGGTATTTATCTGTGTTCACGCCCGAAGTTGGGCGCTCATTTATCATGGACGTGGTGTGGGCGCACACGCAGTCCAAGGTCCGTCTAGCTCAGTTGTTATAAGGTTCTGACGTGAACTGATACACACACACCAACATTTGTTACAATTTATTAGGAAGGTCACAAATATAACCACGGATACAGGCAAAAGTATAGCAAAACACAAAGCACATCGTACGTTAGGATCTAAGATGGCGTTCGATATTATAATCATAGACAATAATCTTTAAGCTTATTAGGAAGCGCGCGAGCGCGCATGCGCGAGCAGCGATTATCGCTCTTCTCGGCCGCACGGCCGACTGTAGTGCGTGTGGGAGAGAGAGGGGTGTCGCGCGCAGGTGACGGATGGTGTTGCCGCGTTACAAATGTGAATAAACATATTACTACCTGCTCAGCGGCCGCGCGATGACAAAGTCGAGTAATGACGATAAGGCTCGACCACCTCCGACAAGTAGGTATTAGAATGATCGGCATTGCCGATTAGTCGGCCGACTAGTCGGCAATTTGAAAACCGATTAGTCGGCTAGTCGGCAAATACTATAGTCGGCCCATCACTAATACAAACATAAATATGATGACGTTAACTGGAAAGTAGAGAGTCAAGGGTTCACGATGACGATTTTATTTTACCAAGAAAATAAGTGCGAGCCAGTATCTTAAAGGCGTATCTGCTTTGATTTATTCGGGAAGAGAATTCCAGAGCCGAATGGATTGGATGAACGTTGGCAGGATTACATACGCGTATGAGGCATAATAAACCAAAATAAATAATGGAAGTATGGATTCAATATCTTTGTGTTACGATGGACTAGAAAATGAATTTTCCAGGGGCGTCCCAGCAATCCCAGACCTGAGTCAAAAAAGTAAATTAATTTTTGCGTTCAATGGGATTTACCCTGCTACAATGGTCACAAGGGTCTAATAGAGTTTAATTGAGGCGGTCTTATCGCCGAAACTAAAATTATTTATAGATGCTAACGTTTAACAACTAATACACTATCAATGTAGGTTCAATTATAGAATAAAAAATAGTTATGGGTATCAGAAGTTAAGCTTTATACAATGCGTGCTCAAGCAACTCTAGCGCGCAATGTACGGAACTTAAAGCGACGGATCGCTAAACAATTGTACCATATCTACGCTTATACCTTAACAGTTATTTTCATTTCAATAAAAAAAAAGTTTTTTTAATCCAACTGGTATGTTAATATTATTTTATTCATTTATAGCAACCAAACTTACAACTATCATAACAGGTTAACCCAATGCGATAGTGAAGACAATACATAGGTAAAAGATAATTTTATGTATTGTCACATTATGTTTATGTTTGACTTTTAAAAGATGTTACTAGTAAAACTTAGAGGCAAAACGGTCTGGCTTGCCAGTAAAATGCAAATCTCTATTTGAAGAAGTTACTTCGATATTTTTTTCTCTGTTAAAAAAGTTTACGATTCGTGTTTCTACAACTGACAAATTAAAGTAAATGAAATGAAGAATTAGTTTATAAAATATCAGTTTCATATGTGTATGTTCCCGAAAGTAATAGCTCAGAAAAATCGATATTTCTGCTACCAAAATTTCCAATACGTCGCCTTAACTTCTGATGCCCAAAACTTTTCTTTATATTGTGCTTCAATCTTACATGCAGTACTGATACAAATAACTATAGCTCTGAGGAGTTACGAAAGGAGTACAATTGGGCCGGCAATTCAGCGCACTCCGATGCCCTAACATCTTAACAACAGAATCCAATTACAGGCCTCTCAGTCTAAATTAATCTCGCGCCTAATCCCTGTCTGCCAAAGAGTAATGCTCTCGTAGAATAAACTTCAATTTATGTAGGTAGTTAGTTCGCAAATTGAAAATGTGAAATGTGAAATTCGCAAAGGATTTTTTAAATTACCTATTTTAGACAAAAACATTTCCTTGTGAGTTTAACGTAATTTATTTTACTTACTTAAAGGATCTATTTATCAAATTAGATCATACATTTTACTTAATCTGAATAATGTATGGTATATTATCTATTCTTTATCTCGTCGCATAGTACAAGTTCTTTTTAGTTTATAATAGGGGCTAGATGAAAATTAATGTGACTTTATTTATTTTCTTTTCAACAGTCTCGCATCGCATCGCATTTTTTAATTCTATATAATCACTAAATTATGAAACAAACTTATTTTTCAATTGGACCAAAAAAAGTACCTAGTCATCAAGAAAAAAAACATACCTAAAAGATCCCCTGCTCAATAATAGCCATGACAATAGAGCAAGCATCAAACTGAAAATTAATTAGAAATAATTAATTACAAAACTACAAAATCATGAACTACTCTCTTGACTCCTTGCTCAGTCTATGTCACAGCGCAGATTCCTGTTTACTCTGGCGGGGTAATCCGGACAGTCGCCTCGCAAAACAAATAGAATAACGAACGATTAGACACGAAGCGTGTCGGCTCCAGATAATATACCACGCAACTAATTTCTTTGTATCTATGTTGTTACCCAATATGTTCGACAAAAGTAAACCGATTTCGATGATTATTTTTTATTGAGTAGGTTATCCATTATAGATAGTTAGTACCTACATTTAAAATTAGCGGAAAAAACTCACCTCTAAGGATGAAAAAACAGGGAATGAAATCGGTGTTCAACTTTCGTTTACGCTCTTATGATTCTTTTTTAATACTGATTTATTACTAAAAATACATAAATAAGTATATTTAATAAAAAAACGACTTTAAAAAACTGAAAAGCTAAAAATAATATGAACACGTTTTTAATTTTGTTTTCACACATTTAAGGGGCCGCCGTAGACCGTAGTAATTTGATATTTATTTAAACTTTATACCTCTACCCGTGCCTAAGAAAAAGTGTTTTATAAAACATACGGACAACAAAGTCACCCTGTTGGGTAACCAACAAGTTTTCTTATTCAGACTTCTTATCCTGACCCTAAAATTTTCATAAAATATGAGATAATCATTACCATTCAAAACAGGCGTACGTCAAAATCCCACATGCAGAGCCGATTTTAGTTTTCACAGAAGATTTCTTTAGAAAAATAAATCCAAATCGAATTTTCGAATCAGGTTTTCTGTGTGGAAATACGTTTTTTTGTTACTTCGACACAATGAACTGTGGCGTTTCTGAACGCACACAATTTCGCGCCAAAAAGGAAACTGTCACTTTTGACAAGACAGGATTTCGTCTAACTAAAAACTGATGTTTTTGCTGTTGGTTGCTTTTTCGCATTTTACTGTTTTGTAACTATTGCTTACTGCAAAGTAAATTTACATAAACCTCAAAGAACTGCCATTCATTGATTGGGGACACCATCGGGAGGGGATCCCCGACATATACCAAAGAATCCCAAAGTGGTGACCTGACATTGTATTGCATCTACACGCCGAGAGTTACAACAATCTCGCCTACACGCATTGCCAAGATTGTGTCCCCCGCATCTACAAAGACGAATCACAACTATACGTATCCGCTGCAGCATTTGTTTGTGTGAAAACCGGCGTCCGCGAGTCGACATTGTCACCGCGGATCTCTTGCCAAACAACGCTCTGCTGATTAACAGTACATCGTCGTGCCTGTCGTACTCAACGAATAGCAAACAGCAACCGTGCTTCGGGAACAGCCTCACTCTAAACCCACAACAAGCAGCATCAGAAACAGCATCCCAGCCGTCGAGCAACCTTTCCACGAGCTCCCACAACGCTTAAATACCTCAAAGTGAACTTCTCTGTGACATTAGTGTGCTAATCTCAATAAACTTTCTACACAATAGCATAGGTTTACTAGCATAGAATAACATAATTTAAAATTATAATTTTTGCAAAACTAACCTGCGAACGCCCTTCCCCACGGAGTAACTTTGGTAAGTTTTTTCAAATTATCCTGATCTGCCAGAGGTTAACAACTAAAACCCACTTTGTTTTATTTATCAGAAACAATATTTTGACATAATTTTTAAAGATTTTAAGTTTTCAAAATTTAACTTTAAAATATATTTTTTTTATTTCTCTTTGTCAATTAATTTGAATATATTTCATACTTAATGGCCATGGCTGATGAAGAGCTTCAAACTCGTTTAAGACAGCTGGAGCAGGAGAATGCAGCACTCCACCAGTGACTGGCTCAGACAGGTTCTGCTACTGAACCAAAACCAACACCAGCAGTGTCTAGGGTGGCAGTGAAGTTACCACCGTTCTGGTCTGACCGTCCTGCTATATGGTTCTCACAAGTGGAAGCACAATTTGACATTGCGGGTATAACAGTAGACTCAACAAAATTCAACTATGTCATTTCACAGCTAGATCAGCGTCTAGCCCTCGAAGTAGAGGACATTATTACAAACCCTCCTCCTGCTGAGGAAAAATATATCAAGCTCAAAGTAGAACTCATACGTCGTCTATCCATGTCTGAAGAACAGAGGGTACGTCAGCTGATTAGTGAAGAAGAACTTGGAGATAGACGACCGTCTCAGTTCCTCCGACATCTTCGCTCATTAGCTGGCGCCGCCCTGTCGGATGACAACATTCTTCGACAGTTATGGATGCGTCGTCTCCCAACCCCAGTCCAAGCCATACTAGCATCTCAGGCTGAACTTTCACTAGACAAACTTGCGGACCTTGCCGACAAGGTGAGTGAAATCACTACTCCGCACCAAATATACTCTTGTACCACTCCGCCGGCACCTCCATCCGTCTTGGACAAACTGGTAACTCAGGTCGAGGAACTCCGGTTACAGGTAGCATCTCTTTCTACCTCACATCAACGTGGACGCTCGCGCAACCGTGGCAACAACCGACAATCTCACGACGGAACACCCTCTAAACTATGTTGGTACCATAAAAAATTTAACAATAAAGCCACTAAATGCACTGCACCTTGCAACTGGCAGGGAAAGGAAAACGACAAAGACAGTCAGTAGTGGCGGCCGCTGATTGTTCCCTATCCGGCCGCCGACTTTTTATAACAGACCAGAAATCGAAATGCCAGTACTTAATAGATACTGGCTCCGACCTCTGCTGTTTCCCCCGGCGTCTAGCTAAAGACCATCGCACCATCACTAACTACACACTTAGTGCTGCTAATGGAAGTTCTATTAATACATACGGCACTATATCCATACATCTTAACCTGGGGCTTCGCCGAGACTTCCATTGGAATTTCGTTGTAGCTGATGTGGCTACTCCAATAATTGGATCGGACTTTTTAAGCTATTACAATCTGCTTCCCGACTGTCGTCATAAGCGCCTCATTGACGGTAAGACTGGTCTATCTGCAACAGCTTCAATAGCCCCGTCAGAGCAACATAGCGTCAAGGCCGTAGTCATTGGCAACTCAACTTTCGCACAAGTGCTTGCTGAGTTCCCTACTATCACCCGACCCCCCGGCCAGCCACAGATCATTAAGCACAGCACAGTCCACCATATCCAGACCACACCTGGACCGCCCGTCTCTTGTCGCCCTCGCCGTTTGGCACCGCAAAAGCTGATCGCTGCCAAAAAAGAGTTTGAGGACATGGTGAGGATTGGTACAGCTAGACCGTCCAAGAGTGCCTGGTCGTCTCCATTACACCTGGCAATAAAAAAAGATCACTCCTGGCGTCCATGCGGCGATTACCGCGCCCTGAATGCAAGGACAGTTCCGGATCGCTACCCGGTCCGGCACATAGGGGACGTCTGTTACAACATTGTTGGCTGCACCATATTCAGCACTCTCGACCTCGTAAAAGCCTACCAACAGGTTCCTGTGGCTCCTGACGACATATGCAAAACCGCCATCATCACCCCCTTCGGCCTCTATGAATTCCCGTTTATGACATTTGGTCTCAGAAACGCAGGACAGACCTTCCAACGATTCATAGACGAGGTCGTTGCGGGGCTTGATTTCTGCTTTGCATACGTGGACGATATTCTGGTCTATTCCAAAAGTGCGTCTCAGCACGCTGAACACCTGCGAATCCTTTTTCAACGATTGCAGGATTACGGTGTGGTCGTAAATCCCTCCAAATGTGTGCTTGGTGCCAGTGAGGTTGTATTCTTGGGCTATCAAATCAGCGCAGATGGGACCCGCCCTCCTACAGACCGCGTCCAACCCCTGCTGGACTTCCCTCCACCTAAAACAGTCCAGGGTGTGCGCCGCTTTCTCGGCATGATAAACTTTTACCGTCGTTTTATCCCACATGCTGCACAGTTCCAGGCTCCCTTGATCAATGCTTTAGTTGCTACTAATGGTAAAGGTGCTAAACCGTTCCTATGGACACCTGAGCTCCTAAAGCAGTTCGAGGCCTGTAAGACCAGCCTATCCAACGCTACGCTGCTGCAACATCCAGTAAGTGACGCACCCCTTGCGCTTTTTACTGACGCCTCCAGCGTTCATATTGGCTCTTGCTTGCAACAGCAGGTGAACGAACAATGGTTCCCTCTTGCCTTTTTCAGCAAAAAGCTGACTCCTAAGCAGACCGAGTGGCCTGCCTACTATAGGGAGTTACTGGCAGTGTACGAAAGTGTACAGCATTTCCGGCACATTTTGGAGGTCCAGCACGTGACAATATTCACCGACCACAAACCATTGTTGTACGCTTTCATACAGCGTCGCGAAAAGCTACCACCATCACAACTTAATCAGCTGTCCTTCATCGGTCAATTTACGACTGACATCCGTTACATCCGTGGCGAGGATAACGTCGTAGCCGATGCAATGTCAAGGATAGAAGCCATTTCTCTTGAACAGGACTACGAGGCACTTGCTAAGTCACAGGAGACCGACCAGGAACTAAATGACCTCCGTCAAGGTATCTCTAGTCTCCAACTCTCTGCGGTCATCATTCCAGGAACGAACACATCTGTGTTATGCGACGTATCCACTGGCAAACCTCGACCGTACCTGACTCCTCCATTTCGTCGTGCGGTGTTTAATAAGTTGCACAACTTGTCCCACCCCGGCGTACGAGCCACTACTCGACTTCTGACAGAGCGATATGTTTGGCCATCCATCAGAAAAGACTGTCGTCGCTGGGCTCAAACGTGTGAATCATGCCAGCGAAGTAAGGTGACTCGGCACAACACTGCTCCTCTCGGGTCATTTAACCTACCATCTAGGCGTTTTATGCATGTCCACATCGACATCGTCGGACCTCTGCCTATCTGCACCGATTTCCGTTACTGCCTAACGGCTGTAGACCGCGTATCTAGATGGCCCGAGGCGTGGCCTATGCGGTCCATCACCGCCGAAGAAGTTGCCGACACCTTCACCAGAGAATGGGTTTCCCGTTTTGGCGTGCCGACCGTCATAACAACAGACCAGGGCACTCAATTCGAGTCTGATTTGTTTCGACGATTGATGCAGCAGTTCGCTACCAAGAGAATTAGGACCACAGCGTATCACCCCTGCGCCAACGGCATGATCGAGCGTGTACACCGGCAATTAAAAGCGGCCCTCATGTGCCACGGCGACACTTGGGTGCGGTCTCTTCCATTCGTTTTGCTTGGCATGCGAACCGCCTTTAAGGAAGACATCAAAACGACAGCAGCCGAAATGTTATATGGTGAAAGTCTCCGCTTACCTGGGGAGATGCTCATCCCAGTCAATAATGACCAACAGGAAAACCCGGCAGACCTTGTCGTGCAATTACGACACAAAATGTCAAATGTGCGACCTACTGCTGCTTCTAGACACTGCACACCTTCAGCGTTTATCTTTAAAAACCTATCATCGAGCTCACACGTGTTCTTACGCGACGATACCGTTCGTCGCCCATTACAACCCCCCTACACTGGCCCTTTTGCCGTCATTAGGCGATCGGACGACGGTAAAACACTTACATTACATATCAAAGGCAAGGAGGTTGTAGTGAGCGTTGATCGTGTGAAACCCGCATTTTTAGAAAACGAACCCGACCCTACAGAACCAGTTCGACCAGAACTGCTGTCTCCTGGAGACACATTGTCACCTCAGCCTCCTCATGCTTCTGCTGCTCCAGCTGATAAACAGCCTTACATCACACGATCTGGCCGACATATTCAATTCAATAAAAACAATAAATATTTTTATTTCTGACTAATATAATTACATTATTCGTCTCCGTGGGGGAGTGGTGTGGCGTTTCTGAACGCACACAATTTCGCGCCAAAAAGGAAACTGTCACTTTTGACAAGACAGGATTTCGTCTAACTAAAAACTGATGTTTTTGCTGTTGGTTGCTTTTTCGCATTTTACTGTTTTGTAACTATTGCTTACTGCAAAGTAAATTTACATAAACCTCAAAGAACTGCCATTCATTGATTGGGGACACCATCGGGAGGGGATCCCCGACATATACCAAAGAATCCCAAAGAACAAATCTCCTTTTAATATTTAAGTGACTCTCAGGCCAATAAGCAGTACTCCAGCTTTTCAGGATTCCTCCATTATTCACGCAATCCGGCAAGATAGTAACTCCAGAGTTGGGCTCGCTTACATTCGACGAATTTCAGACGGATAAAAAACTAGTTTTATTCAGTTTTATTACTGGCGCTTCTACGAAAGCCTATGTTTAGCAGTGGACTGACGTAGTTTTATTAATTAACTTCCTTCTAGGCTAGTATAATATATTGACGACCTCCGTAGCCGAGGAGCGAGCATACGACTTGCTGTCGCTTTCTCTAAGGTCCCGGGTTCGATTCCCTCTCGGTCAATGTAGAAAAATAACTTTTCTCTATTGTCTCGGTAATGCACCTCGGTGTTGTGGTACAATCGTTGTTTTTTTATTTCTGTAACACAAGTGCTTGAGTTACATAACATAGGATCAGAGAAATGTATGTGATGTTGTCCAATCTTTATTTATAACTCAGTGGCGAGCGATGGCGTAGGCTAATCTGTCTAGGCTTCGGCGAAGTCGCATCAGCGAGACCCTTTTATGTCAATGAATAATATTCCCAAGATCAATGCCATAGGATACCATAATTCAAATATAATAAATAAATATTGGACAACGTCAGACACATTGCTCTGATCCTATGATAAGTAGCTGATGCACTTATGTTACAGAAATCACAAACAACGACGGTACCACAACAACCACACCCAAGAGTATATACAAAAGTATTTTTTCTAAATTGACCGACTGGGAATCGAACACGGAACCTCAGACATATACTCGCCTCTCGACTACGGAGGTCGTCAATATTCAAATACAAAAGCAAATGCACGCAAATACATTCTTGATGAGCGTGAAATATAATTTCTGACTTCACCATAGTATTTAGAGGTATATGCTTGTTAGCAATTACGTTAACACATATCAGTTTCGGCTTTAACACTGTTATTCTAAATTTCAGCTAATTTCGGTAAGTAACGAACATCCAAATTTTTACATTTAAATTATCAGTGCGATCTGACTTGTGGGAACGGGCTCTTATTTTTTAAAGGATGCTGAACATAGTAGCTTCATGTTTCCTTGTAAGTCTTGTAACTATGGTATTTAGTAAGTATGAAGGTAGAAGCAGTCTGGATTTTTCGGAATCTATGTACTTACGGATTTACACTACTTGCACGACGGTAATGGAAAACGGTAAGGGGAATTGGTGCTGAGACACAAAATCATGATGAAACCTGCATTCAAAAAATACTCAATGTTAGCCATGGTCTGAAATGGTCTGGCGTTCAAGGGTTGTGGTAATCGCTCCAAATGTGACTCCATGTCAAATGCTCCAAGAGTGACGTTCTCTATAGCCGAGAGGCGATCGTACCGGTCTTGGTGTCGCTATCTCTGAGGTCCCGGGTTCGATTCCCAGTCCGATGTAGGAAAATATTTTTTTATGTTATCTCGGGTCTGGGTGTTGTGGTACCGTCGTTGTCTTTGATTTCTGTAACCCAAGTGCATAAGCTACTTCTCATAGGATCAGAGCAATGTATGTGATGTTTTCCAATAATAATAAAAAATCTATACCCGATGAAATGATATAATTTATCTGTACCAATCTGTAGTAATATCAAAGTTTTTAGTGTACATAGATAGTGTTTTAAAAAAAAGAACACTTCAAACTACTAAAAGCAGCTAAAATACAACAACTGACTATGAAAACAACATCGAAATCGTGAAAAAAGGTGTTTTAAAGAGGAAGAGGAGTTGTTATAAGTGTATTTAAAGAGTCTTCTTCTTCTTCATCTATACGGTCAATCCCGGTTGCGTCCAAAGCCATTGCTTTGGAGCCCAGGGTCCGCTTTTCTTGATTTACTCCTCCACTTCGCACGGTCTTGAGCGTCTCTAGTTGTGAGATCATTGGCACGCATTGGCCTTCTTGGGTCTACCCCTTTTGCCAGGACCTGGCGGTGACGGCATGGCCAGACACTTGTTTCCTACGTAGCTTGCCGGCTTCGCAAAACATGACCGTACCAGCGTAGGCGACACTCGTGCAGTTTGTCTGCAATGTCACGGACACGAAGGCTACCGCGGATGCGCGAGTTTCTCACGCGGTCCTTCCGGAGTCACGAGGAAGGATCCATCCACCGCAGCATATTCATCTCCGTCACACGCAACTCCTGCTTGTGTCGCTCAAGTTGCGGTGGTTTTAAAGTGTCCTATTCGATTGTACACTCTATATTTATTTTATTTTATTTATTTGGTTTACATTATGAATATCATAACACAATATCAAAATTAGACATTTAAATGTACAACTTTTTAAGGTAAACACAACATGCATATATAATACAAACAATAAGTACAGCGTATCTACTATTACTGACTTACAACATTAACTAATCCTAATTAAATTTAAATTATTCTATAACTGTTCCATACGAATCAAATCACATAAGCAAACCTTCGAAATGTCGTAAGTGATGTTTGTTTAGTCAAGTGCTCTAATCCGACGGCTGTATGCACGGAGATTGTTGCGAAGTAATTTTACGATTCAGGAAACATCCGGCGCTGTTACAGTTCATACCCGTTTTTCGTTAGAACTCGTTTTCCCTAGTTAAAACTAGTTTTTACTAAATGCATTTGTTAAAACTAGTAATACCTAGTTAAAACTAGAATTTACCACTGATAGACAAAATTTTCAGATAAAACTAGTTGTTACTCTGAGCTTTAGTTAAAACGAGCACTAGGGAAACTTATTTGGGATTAAAAACAATGTAATAAACTTATAAAAATATTTAATAAAAAGACCTAGAACACCGAGTCATGTCCTAGTAAAAACAAGTCTCGCAACTCAGTTCTTCTACCGTAAAAAGTTGTGAGATCCATGTAATACCAAGTCGGTTGATTTATTCAGTCCCTACTTAAGGGACCTTCTGTCTTAAGTTATTACGTAATTAGATAATCAACAACAACAACATCTTATAGTAACCACATTAATATTATCATTTATCATTAATATAAAAAATCTTTCATGTTTAAATAAAATAGATTGAATTAGCCATCGCATGAAACTCACAAGCAATACATATTATAGTAAATAAGATTGTTTAGTGCGATTGCAAAAGTTGCGAGCCTTGTTTTTTTTTACAAGTTTTGTTTTTGATGGCATTGTGTTTCCATGCGATGGCCAAGTCAATCTATTTTATTTAAATATAAGATTTTTAATATTAATGTGGTCACTATAAGATGTTCCTTAACAATATTCCTTTAAACACAGAATAAAAAATTATGGAACAACCTTAAAATAAAAAAAGATGAGAATCTACTTATTATTGCAAGACAAACTATTGTGCCCTTAAGAGTTACAAAGGTAACCATTTTTCTTGCAGATACACCTTTTTAACATACATCCTTTTTGCATAGGTACGCAGCGCATAAATCCTTGGCCTGTTCCTATGGCTGCTTCCTTAGCAACAGTTCTCAATGGTTAATTTGTATTCGGAACATCTCTATGCAAAAACCTCGGTCGGAACAGTTTTAACTAACTTGCTTCGGAAAAACGCGTTTTATCTAGTAATAACTAGTTTTACCTGATATTAAATTTTGAGCATTAGTTAATTCTAGTTTTAACAAAGGCATTAAGCAAAAACTAGTTCTAACTAGGGAAAACGCGTTCTGTCTAAAAACTGGTTTTAACTGCAACATATATACTTATCAAAACAAATCAAATAATCACAAACACGAAATTTTTACTAGTAGCCATTGAAGAGTTTGACTGTCAACGTCCCGGCATCATTATCAGGCGGGGCGTAGCGTGTCATTGCTGTTCTGTGATCAGAACAGCACGATGATGGTAAATTACTGTATCCGACTTGAATCCGAATGACAGTTACTTACAAAGTTCAAAACAATTCGTCAGTTAAAAGTAGGTTGAAAACTACTTCAAAGATTTGGTTACATTGTTAGTTACTTAATAATATAAGCAAATGTACTACTATTAATGTACACGACTATGGCTGTTTTTCACAAGGCACCATGTTGGGCGCCAATATAACGATAGGTCTGTCATCTTGCCAATGCCAGGCATCTTCCTAAGGTCTGTCCATCGAACTGGGGGGCGTCCTACACTACGTTTGCCGAGACCTCTGGTTCTGCCTGCATTGTGGCAGTAGTGGTGACAAGAAGACGAAACTTCCCAGATGCTGCCCAGTCAAGCGTGTGTATTACCGCAACAAAATGTTGTGCTTTAGAAAGTTAAGAGTATAAAAGATAATTAGTGTATAATGAGGAGCAATTAGTTTAGATATAGCAAAATTTGTGTGCATTTTGGTTCCAATATAATTCGGGAAAAACTGATTTTGCTGCTGCTAACGTTAGTTAAAAAATTACCTAGGTAAAATGTGGTTAATAATATCGGAACCTAATACATGAATAGGTAGCTTTGGTTACATTGTAAATTTGTGTGTGTTATGGTTCTTGAGTTACTTAAGATTTTGCTAGGGTAAAGTTTCGTGATTTCCCAGAACTCAGAAAAGACTCAGTTCAGAAGTTTGAAGAAATTACCAATAATAGACAGTAATTTATTTATATTGGTATAAAAATTTTTTTTTTGTTTGCTACACGGACACCAATTATATGGTTTCGAAAATCAGAAAAATCGGATTTACAAGTAAAACAGTTTACTAACAACCAAATAAAAAGCTGTCACGTATACCTCTGGTACACCCTCACAACCTTAATAAATTTATATTTATGCTTCTTTACGCGTTAGGAGGATAAAATTAAATTTGATTAAACTTTCGAGCTAATAAAATAATAATGCTATTATTTTTTCGATCGAAATCGCAGCTCCCATAAAACAAGGAAACATAGCATATTATAAACAAATTAGAACACTCTATCAATAAACATTCCTGTTAGTTTCAGCTTAAAATTACAGCTGTAACCAACGTTGTATTATCAACAATAATGTGTGAGCAATTTTCTTATAAGCCGACCAAATTATGTCGAATCTTCGTTAAATGTATCGCGAAAAATATTTTTTATCGTTAAACACCCTGTATTATATCGACGAGATCCTAACAGAATATAAAATTAAAATTAATTCAAACCACAGGCTATGCGGGGAGGTAAAACATCGTAAAGAAACCATCACATTCAAATTTTAATAACTGGGTAATCATGGGCCAAAGATTACTATTAAAGAATATGTCATGATCCAAAAATGGTCAGGATTCCTTGTCACATAGCAATCGCTCTAAATACACGGTGTCCAAATACAACTTGCGACGTATTGCCCTTGCACATGATCAAACGTACCCCAAGTAGGAACTGGTCGAAACACCAGAGGGAAGAAAAAAAACAATGAAATTGATTGCAATAGCCTCTATTTACAATGGTAACATTTATTTTTAAAAACACGTCTTGCAAAAATAAAAAATATACAATTTATTATCATTATTCTTATTTATAAATGGTTAATATAAATGGACTTAATATTTAGGTATTACTTAATATATGATCAGTGATACTATAATATTCGGCCTATGAGGTAGTTTATCACTACACTTCTTTACTTTGTTTTAAGATACAATATTTAATAAATACTTTATTTTATTAAGGTACATAAAATCTTTGACTCTTACTTTATTAGTATTTGCTCTAAAAATATAAAAAATCCCTCTAGGAATGTCAATATCTTCTATCACAACAAACTTTAACAAGACACAGTCAAGATTGAAATTCTGCTCTGTGGGCATTTAAACATATGAGCTGTTACCTCACGAACTCAGGTAAAATTATAAGGCCCAAAACGTACTGCAGGATGCTTGCTTGTTAAGTGTAGTTTATTTATGGGAAAATGTATTCGTATTTTTAACAAATTACCATATTCTATTGCCGAACTGTATATAAACTTAAATCACATGTCAAAGTAACTAATAGAAAAATGGCTATTTTTCACCAACAGGGACTATGTAAATGATAAATATGTGTGGACTTAAAAACTGGCCAGATCGCAACAGAGAACATTTGTAAAAATACTTGTTTAAAAAGAGGTTGACAATAGTGACCGAGTTTCTTCACCAGCTTCATCTCACTAGCCCACAAATTACCCCGTAGCAGTAAGTAGTGGAAAAAAATTGAGACATGTGAAAGTGCCATAGATTGATCGAAAAGGAAACGTGAATGAATCACATCAAAGAAAGGCGAAAGAAAGGCGTCACATCAAAGAAACCTTATTTTTCCTTTCTCAACATAAGCTATCGTGTAAACAGGCCTAGTGCCCTCGAATCAGAAAATTCATATCCTCGGGTTCGGTTTATAATTTCTTGGTTAGTTGTCAGCGTTCTAAAGCAGCAAGAGCGCAAATAAGGTGCGTTTTCACAGCTCATAAAAAGAATGTCAATGAAGACAGGCAAAGCTAATCTCAGATGGCGCCAGCGTGCAAATGTCAAAGCTAGATTTTTTTCTGTGCTCGCCAGTTTAAAACACGATTAACAACTAATCAACTTATCGTGAACCTTTATCGTAGTGATTATTTGATCAGTGACAGCAGTGACAGAACCAGTGATCAAATAATCACACTGGCAAGACCAAACACAATGCGACACCTATCGGGAAAAATGTGCAGTGGGGTTCCCTATTGGTGGTGTAGTCATCCCTATTAATATTTTCTTGTTTTGACAGTTGTTTTAGTTAGTTGTCAGCGTTCTGAAGCAGCGATGACGCGAAGATCTGCTGCATGATGTGAGGAAGGTTGGCCGTGTCCATACACACGTGCGCGTGGCCCGCTGGCAGCCGGCGAAGAAGCCTAAAAAACGGTTTAGAATTTAGGCAAAAGTATTTTTAAAAGGACCGCATTTTACATTAATAGTCAATCATCATCATCATTTCAGCCATAGGACGTACACTGGTGAACATAGGCCTCCCCCAGTGAAGTCCACATTGGCCGGTTGGAAGCAGCTTCCTGCAAACTGTTACTATACTAAAGGTTACTATAACTTAGCAGATTTATTCAATGATAATTATAAATTTTAAAGCATAAATTGTTGAGTATACTCTAATGGCTCAATATATTTATAATACTAAAATTTTAGATTTATAATTTGTACAATAGTTGAAAATGTACACTAATCAATTACCGATTATTGTAAGAAATTTAAAAAAAAATCTTGTTGGATATGCCCTTGCATGGAGTTACATACATTATGTATGCCCTTATTTATCTAACACTGCAAAATTATAATTTGACATGCAACACACATTTGAATTTGAATTTTATAAATAGATCCTAACCGGACCGAAAGAGGTACAGGAAAACTATGATAGTCTTAAAGCAGCTGGACCGATTTTTATCAAAAGTACTTACATCGAAGCTTCGTCACCAAGACTGCCGATGAATATGACGTGAGCTTGAACCCTGTGGTCTGAAGTCAGGATCGTACCCAATTCTTCAGGCTGGATACCATATCTGTAGCAAAAATATATATTACTAGTATTCACCGGGTTCAGTTGTAGCTTGTAGTTCAAATCTAACCTTACGGGTTCGAATACCAGCTCAGGTTTCTCAGAAACTCTGTAGGACTATTTAGAAATTGTTTCGCTCGTGTAAGTATAAATCTCATCATCGTCATCAAGTCAGCCAATTGCAGTCCACTGCTGGTCGTAAGCCTCCCCCAAAGAGTGCCAAAAAGCACGATCGCCCGATTTCTAGGGTTCCGTAGCCAAATGGCAAAAAACGGAACCCTTATGGATTCGTCATGTCTGTCTGTCTGTCTGTCCGTATGTCACAGCCACTTTTTTCCGAAACTATAAGAACTATACTGTTGAAACTTGGTAAGTAGATGTATTCTGTAAACCGCATTAAGATTTTCATACAAAAATAGAAAAAAATAATTTTTTTTGGGGTTTCCCCATACTTAGAACTGAAACTCAAAAACTTTTTTTCATCAAACCCATACGTGTCGGGTATCTATGGATAGGTCTTCAAAAATGATTGCGAGGTTTTTAATAAATTTTTTTTGCGAGAGACACTTCCAAAGTGGTAAAATGTGTGTGTTCCCCCCACCCTGTAACTTCTAAAATAAGAGAATGATAAAACTAAAAAAAATATATGATGTACTACCATGCAAACTTCCACCGAAAATTGGTTTGAACGAGTGTTTTTTTTTAATACGTCATATAAAGTTAACCGCAATTTACACTATTAAAACATCGATCAGTCACAACGAAGTACAAGAACTTTTATATTATGTTACTTGCTGCTACGGAACCCTTCATGGGCGAGTCTAACTCGCACTTGTTATTATTTCATCCAGCCACTGCCAGCCATCTTCCAAAGGTTGTCAGTCCATCGAACTGGGGGGCGTCCTACACTACGTTTGCCAAGACGTGGTCTCCACTCAAGAACCTGTTTACTTCACCTTTCATTTCCTTTTTGCAATACGAATTACGAAATAGTAAGCATCCTATCGTACCTTATTAACTTATCCTTTTCCTCAGGAACATTTCCAAATAGCCTAAAAATATCTGTAGTCAAACCGTTATACAAAAAAGGGGATAGGAATGACACTCAAAACTATAGGCCCATCACTCTAATACCAATCATTTCGAAAATTTTTGAGAAGTGCATGCTCAAAAGACTTAGTGATTTCTGTAGTAGACACAACATCATAGACAGTGGACAGTACGGCTTTCAAAAAGATAAGTCCACTACCTATGCCATGTTTGATCTGATAAAAACAATATTAACAAGCCTTAACAAGAAACGTCTAACCACTGGACTGTTTTTCGATTTGTCAAAGGCATTTGATTATGTCGATCACAAACTTTTGTTATACAAGCTAGAAAAAATCGGTATCAGAGGTCTCCCACTGCAATGGATTACATCCTACCTCAATAATCGGCAACAATGTGTAACAATAAAAAATATTGAAGGAAGCGAAGTTAAAACATTCTCATCGAAATTTAGGGACAACTCCTGTGGCGTCCCTCAGGGGAGTGTGATGGGACCAATCCTATTTTTGCTCT
Source organism: Anania hortulata (assembly GCA_963576865.1). Taxonomy (NCBI): domain Eukaryota; kingdom Metazoa; phylum Arthropoda; class Insecta; order Lepidoptera; family Crambidae; genus Anania; species Anania hortulata. Next base: position 17,123,703 of record OY756398.1, on the reverse strand, counting down.
ATGTAAATGACATAACGCATGTTACTAACCACAAATGCATTCTATTCGCTGACGAATAAAAGATAAAACTACTAAAAGATAAAAGATATCCATCATTGTGACATCCGAGGATAAAAAACACATTAAAAATCATAAAATAGACATAGATAATACGATTGACAAAATAATTGAATGGCTAAATGCAAATAATTTAAAAATTAATCTTAATAAATCGAATTTCATACAATTTAATAAATGTAAACAGGACAAATACAATTTTAATTTAAATATCTCAAACCTAAAGGAAACATCAAACCTTAAGTTTCTTGGTGTAGTAATCGACGAAGACTTAAACTGGAAAATACATTTAGATAACGTTTGCACAAAAATCAATAAATTTGTACATGCCTTAAGACAAGTTAAAAACGTAACATGTAGACAAACAGCCGTCTTAGCTTATCACGCTTACATAGAATCAATTCTTAGGTATGGAATTTTACTTTGGGGCAATAGCACATTAAAAAATCGGGTATTTATTGCGCAAAAACGCATGCATTAGGGCTATATGTGGTATCCCTCCTTCTGAATCGTGTAGACCACTATTTACAAGCATGGGTTTATTGCCGCTTCCATCACTTTACATTTATGAAGTGGCAATATTCGTTCACAAAAACCCAACGCTTTTCGAGAGAGCTGGTAATACCAGACTAAGATATCCTCAAAGACTGATACTTAGCGATATACCAAAATCAAGTAAATACAAAAAAAGCTGTATTTGCATGTGTGTTCATATATACAATAAAATACCTAATGAAATGAAGGGACTCACTATTAATTTGTTTAAAAATAGTCTGTTTAAATGGATGAATAAACAGCTTCTATGACATCCGAGATTTTTTGACATTGAAATGAATTAATTAATAGTTTTGAATGTTGTATTATTTATTTTATTGTGCCATTAATTCCATTAATTTATAATTAACTAGTATTCAATTTTATTATGACTTTCTAAACTCAGTGTTAAATTTAATTAATTTATATTTGCATGCTATCTTAATGAAGCAAGACATGTGCACAATCCACTCTAACTCTGTAACAGCTTTTATACTGTGTCTTAAGCAAATAAATAAATATTCTATTCTATTCTATTCTAAATAGTTTAAGTACGCTTGTCAAATGTTTTTTCATAGTATTTTGGTATCTCACCTAAGTGAATTGTTCTTTTTTATAAGAAATAAAGCCTTTTTTGCTTATATTACTTAAAACTCGCTAAAAAAAAGACTAGACTAAATGTTAAAAGCACTTACCTCCTAAGGTTAGCGTCAGATAAAATCAGAACTATAGATTCGTCCGCGTCTTCATTCGCTAGGGAGGATACCGCGTACTGGGCGGCCTTGATAGTGTTGTCACCTGACCAGCAAAACTGGGCGTGGGCGTGCATAGTACGGATTATCTAGATCAACACAAATTAGGTATGGTAACATCATCATAACTAGCCCACATCTTATTTATACAGGGTTACATTGCAAAGGGGTGCCAAATTTAAAAAATAAGATCTAGAGAACATTAAGGAGCGTCTTAATTGTTATTATTTTTTATAATCGTATTTTACGAAAAAAAAAACTTTAAAATATCCGAAAATAAAGTCAGTAACGAGACTACGAAAGCCGCTCGGCCATTTATCAGAAGCGTAGGTACGGCGAGCCAACAAAGACCTTACGCTGTGCATATACGGTGCAATTTTTTCATGAATGAGTTAAATTATGCACGCGTATGATTTTTAACAACGGATAGGAATAATTAAATGTGGAAAAAAAATTATTTGTTCTTTGCTTAGTTCGATTAAGTTACCGATTCTGAGCCACACCTGAAGATTTGGCACCCCTTTGCAATGTAACCCTGTATATTTAAACTTTATTGCACAGATTTAAAATATCATACAAAGGGTGGACTTAATGCCATGAGGCAGTCTCTACCAGTCGACTACTAAGCTACACAGAGATGTTTTGTGGGAGGTGCGATAATTGTCTAAGTATAAATTATTCAAACAAAAAAGGTAGGTATACTACACTTATATTATCGTTTTAGCCAGAGGAAGTCCACTACTGAACCTAGGCCTCCCCCAGTGACTTCCAGATGCAGGCCACTTCGTGGATGCAGGCCACTTCCTACCTAGCCGGTACCTACCCACAAGGTGGACAGAAGATTGCAGGAAGACGCTGTATGCAGGCCGTTTCCAATTTGGAAGTCAATGGGGATGGCCTATGTTCAGCAGTGGACGTCCTATGGCTGAATGATGATGAGGATCCCTATTCTGAGAGCTAGGTCTCACCTGCAATCGTTCCTTCTCATTCTCCGGCGGCCGGTCCACTCGCACCAGCTCGAAGGCGTGTTCCTCGCCCGAGTGCGCGAACATATCGTACCGGATCCGCGCCTCGTACCCTCGGAGGGCTTCTGTCAGGAGCACTACTGCCTCCATAGAACGTTCTAGGCGGCCGTCGTATGAGTTGAACCTGAAAAGAGTTAGTATTATATAAAAAAAACTAGCTGTTGCCCGCGACTTCGTCTGCGTGGTCTTTAGGGGTATGAAAAATAGATGTTGGCCGATTCTCAGACCTACTCAGTATCTTCACAAAATTTCATAAGAATCGGTCAAGCCGTTTCGGAGGAGTACGGGAACGAACATTGTGACACGAGAATTTTATATATAAGATAAAACCTAAAATTTATTTATTCCATCTATCTTTAGTGATAAATCCTAATCTAACTGCTGAAAACCGATTTCATCTTCTTTTTTTCCACCCTTAGGGGAAAATTTTATCATAGTATCTTAAAAGTATTAACTTTACAATAAAAAAAGAATCATCAAAATCGGTTTACATTTGTCGAAGATATTGTGTAACATAGATACAAGAATCACGAACCAAAACATTATCTGGGTATATTTTTGGTTATTTCTCAAAGACTGCTTAATCAATTTCGATAAAATTTATATGGGACCACCTCTGAAGTATGATCTACCAAAAAAAAAAGGTAAAAAGTTATAATTCGCGGAGTAATCGCGTAACATAGATACAAAAAAACATAGTTGAATTGAGAACCTCCTTCTTTTTTGAAGTCGGTTGAAAATTAACCTTAAGGATATGGCACTTAAAGTATTTAATAAAGCTAAAATTATTCAACATTTATAGTCGTAATAAATACTCTTGTCAAAGTGGTTCATAATTTATTTTCTAAGTTTTAAAGAAAATTCTTTAAGTTATATCTATATATATATAAAAATGAATACCTATTTCCCTTGGTCATCGCATCACGCGTGAACGGGTAAACCAATTTCGGTAATTCTCTTTTTTGTTGTGTTAATTATTGTAAGGAGAAGGTTCCTTTGAATGAAAAAATTAAGAAAGTTGCGCAGATACCACGCAAACGAAGTCGCGGGCAAAAGCTAGTTATATATGAATATTCCCTATTAAAAACTTGCTTGCCCAGGCACATATTATAATTGTAAACTTATTTAAAAAGATACTGACAATAGTGACCGAGTTTGCGCTGCACTTCTCGGCGCTAGCCCACAATATTGCCTCGAAGTAGTGGTAGGGTGAAAAGTGCCTAATTTGAGCCTATTTGCGTAAATAAATAATACTACCTTAATAATACCTTGCATACTTATACGAAAAGTCCAAAATAAAAACATACATACTAATTTAATGTTTACAAAAAAGAAGTGTACAAACAAAAATGTTAAGAAGTGCTAATAACCTAATTTTGCGACGACCAAGAACAAACTACGGAAAAAAGAACATCACTTACAAAAGCGCACAACTATACAATAAATTGCCATCAGGTATCAAAGAAGCTAAAAGTATGCTAACTTTTAAAAAACTGTAAAAAATTTTTTTACAAAATCTAAAACTATAAATAATAATACTTTTGTGTGTATAATATATGTGTATGTACTTAATAAACAAATAAATAACAGAAACAAATAACAAAAACCATAACTACGTTCAATAACCATCTTTAAAACATTAATATTATTACATTAATTCTACGATCATAATTATTGCGATTGCTAGCCACATCTAGTTTAACATCTTTAGATCCATGTGCTTGTGTTCACGTGTTCCGTTTGTTTTGTTTGCACGATGATCAATCCTGTTATAATGATAATATCTACCCTCACTATTGTTGTTATAAAAATATTGTGTACTATACCTGCCCCCCTAGCATGACCACTAAAACACGATATGATATGATATAGCGATTTATCGACACAAGCAGTTTTTTTTTACAAATATGATAAATATAACCGCCATGTTGATTTTTTATCGAAAGTGCGGTCATAAAAATTCAACACGGCGTCTATATCTGTCATATTTTTCAAAAATATTGACTGTGTGTCGATAAATCGCTATATCATATCATATCATATTGGTGGTCATGCTAGGGGGGCTGGCACGCTCGGTGACCACATAAGAACCAACTATCTATCAATGTGTATTTGTTTTTAATGTTTTTCTCATTTAAGTGAATTTATGTAAATTATTATGAGAATAAATGTCTTTGATCCCATACCTGTACATACTGCCAGACACGTCGACTACCAGCCGCAGCCGCTTCGGCTTGTCGGGCAGGGCGCCGGGCGGGGGCTCTTGTTCTGTGCGCCTTCGGTAAATAGACCTTTCACCTGTCAGACCTGCAGAATATTAACCTTATCATCATCAGTCAAATCAAATCAAAAAATAAGGAGACATATTCTAACCCATGAGTCCCATTTTCAAAGCTAGGGTCAAAACTTTTGCCCTATCGCGTTAATGCTGTTGTGGCTACATGTTCCGGTTCGCGTATATAGTTGTATTTTATTTATGTATGTTTATGTACGTATATTATATACTTATTTATTATTTTGCTATTTTTATGTATTACATATATGTATTTATTTATTTTTATTTCTCATTCTTTGTCTTACGCACTCTTTTGCTCTCACACTACGTTACTCCGCGGTAATACAACTTAATTTCCTCTGCCCTAAGGTTGTTTGAAAGAGATCGCTTTTGGCGATAAGGCCGCCTGATTGTACATAACTGTTGTTTGTAATAACATTTACTGTTTTTGTGCAATAAAGTGTCTATCTATCTAACATTATTGGCCCATATGGATAGATATCCATATGGGCCAATAATGTTATTATTGCAAGGACCGGAACCGCTTACCAATAAAAGGGTTAATTGGGTTTTTCATAGACTTGTTTCCGCAAACCCTATCAATTCGGTAAGCATATCGTCGACTTACTACAACGAAAGTCTTACCAAATGAATACAGTTAATTCGAGTAAGCAATAACCGTATCTGAAAACCCTATCGAGGCTTACCCTATGAAAAGGTCTTGAAAGCGCTCAAGCAATTTAAACCTCTACGTGCACACCATTCGACTCATTTTTATTTAACATTTTATTGTGTGTGGCTATCGCCACGGCGAACTAAAATACACAGACAGGTTAATACAAATCACCAGAATGCGTGAAAAAGACATAGGCAAATTGAAATTACCAATACCCTATTTGATTCGGTATGCGCATTGAAAGCAGTTAACTTTATTCAAAAAGGGGCGGAGACCAAATCAAAGATCATAAAAATCGGTCCAGCCGTTCTTGACTTATACATGGTGTTACTAACCTGACTTTATTTTATATACTCCTATATAGATGACCAAAACAGCATGACAGTTATAAAGTTTTGGTACCAACGCCTCGACTCCCTACTAAGCGTACAGGCGTACTCGCTCTCATCAGTAATGTTGCTTAGATTTAAAAATATTTTCATATATACGGTCTAACTGAAATAGTGCTCAATATTTCTAGAGGTCAAAGAGTACATGATAAAAATCTTCGTTATGAAAAAAAACATAAATAATCTTACAACATGTTTTTTAATAACTATTACTTTAAAATGGTTTTTTACGTATAACGCCATTCGTCTATGAATGAAAAGCGTAGTAAAATCAGTAACAGAACGGGGTGAATATCATCTTGTAACCAACAGAATTGTGATACTACATCAGTAATGTAATTAAGAAAAAATACGTTGTTAGATTTATGTTTTTATTTTCATAAACATGATCTTTATCGTGTACTAGTTGACTTCTCATTGAGCACTATTTCAGTTAGACCTTATAGACAAGGTGTACAAAAGTATAGGAAACTCTTTAAAACCACGTGATTAGCTGCTCACATACAACAACTTTTTCTATGGGAGCAACATATTAGATGATATGAAATGATATATGCATATGACGTTGCCGATACTCAATACTGGCAACTTTAACATCAAATATCTTGCGTTTGATTAGAAATTCCAAATTCAAATTTATTTCGAAATAAAGCCAGAAAAATATTAATTTAAAATTCGTAATTCATTTATTTTCACATCATTTGTTTGAGCTTCAACATTGCTATAACAACTATGGAGAAATTGAAAATTCGCGGTATTTACGAATATGAGTTCCACAATTAATATTGAATTAGAACTTATTCTATCATGCCACAGATTAGATACTAGTACTACGTAAAATATATTTCTAGTTGTTTTCGTTACGTAGCTTAGTAGTTTCAACAAAAAAGTGTCAATACCTTCTATTATTTTCGCATCATCCAGTTCGCCGCTGGTCTGGTGCCGACTCCACTGCCGTTCCTTCTTTTTCGCTTGGAGTTCAGCTAACACGCCTCTAAGCGCACCAATCTTAGAAAAATGAAAAAATATACGGGGTGACAGGTAATACAAACTTTTTTTTATAGATCAACATAACTACTTTCTTTTTATGAGACTTTAAAAAATACATTGCCTTATATAAATCGTAAAAGCTGACCTAATGGGCAGTATGGAAAATTAAAACATTTCGATCAGTTTGACAAAAAAAAATAGTACATGTTACTTTTTCGCCACCTATGACAAGGAACTAATAATTAACCAGTAACCCCGTACATATTTAATATACAGGGTTATTTTTAAAAGATCAACTACGCCTAGGGACTGATTCTGGTGCTCTGGTGTACTTTTTCTATGGGACCAACATCAAATAGCAACAAAAAAACACTTCCACCTCCTAAGCCAGCTGACATCGGTTTGTTTGAAGCAGTGAACTTTGTTTTTAGATTACGATGTTGGTCCCATAGAAACAGTTGTTGTGTTTGAGCACCACAATCAGGCCCTAAGGGGTTGTTGATGTTTTAAAAATAACCCTGTATATAATACAACTATACGCTTGGAAGTGGTAGAAAGTGGAACTTATACTGTAAAGTCTAATAGGAATCGTAAATATATCCAAAAGTTATCACAAAAGTGAGTCTTCTTAAAAATATTTCTTGTCTACAAGGTTACATTGCAAAGGGGTGCCAAATTTTAAAATAAGATCTAGGGGAAAATATAAAAAGCGTCTTAATCGTTATTACTTTTAATAATCGTATTTTACAAAAAAAAATACTTTAAAATATCCGATAATAAAGTCAATAGAGTGATTACGAAAGCCGCGCGGTCAATCATTAGAGGCGTAGGTACGGCGAGCCAGCAAGGACCATAAACAGTGTTCTAACGGTGGAATTTTTTCATGAATGAGTTAAATTATTCACGCGTACGATTTTTAACAGCGGATAGGAATAATTAAATGTGGAAAAAAAATGTTTGTTCTTTGCATAGTTTGATTAAGTTACTGATTCTGAGCCACTTCTAAAGATTTGGCACCCCTTTGCAATGTAACCCTGTATAACAGCCTGAAGAGCCTGAAGCCTCGACTCTATTACTATTTTCGTAACTATTTGGTTGGCCAGTAACATTCAACCAAACTTTTTCCTGTCGCGAAAAATCTTTAAATCCTAGTGTCAAACGCAGCCCACATTGGGACCGAAGCAAAACGAAGAAAGTTTGTTTTGCCGCTGCCGCGTCTTTATGCTTAAGTTCACGCTACAAACTACAGAGCTACAGTTTCCATTGCCACTATAGTTAGATGACATCAAACTAAGTTTTACAAATAAAAGTTTTTATTAGTTTAAACCAGTACGCACCGCTCTCACCACTTTGTTTATAATAGGGATGATAAAGAAAATGAAATTATCTTTAGTCCGTCACGCGTCAGTTAGATCACCAAAAATAATACTCTTATTTTTTCTTTTGTCAATCAACCAAAAAAAATTACAAAGATAAAGCGCGTCAAAGTTTGGGAGTGACTTCACTTCTAAATTTTTTTTTTACCTTGGCATGACGTCATGCGACATTTCAAATCAATATTATCTCTGTAATATCTTGATTATTTGAAAAAATAAAGTAAACGTGTCCAATACTTTTTGAAAATCCAAATGAGACGAAAAAAAAAATTTGTCGACGTCATATCATATTATCATATTTGTAAACTAAGTTGTGGTAAATGTTGCTGGTGTTGAAATTGTAATATCATCATTGTTTTTAACTCTGTATATTAATCCTGTCTTTTTTTTTAATTAAAAGAAGAAAAAACAACATTTCTTCGTTTCGCTTTGCTTCGCTCTCAGTGTGGCGTGCGCCTTACCTGCGGCTGCACCGCCCGAAGGAACTGTCCATACAGCTTGGCATCGTACTCGCTCATCTTGATCTCTTTGAGACGCTCTTCGAAAGCCTTTCTGTTCATTTCCTGCGCGGCCTTCTTCACGTGCTCAGGAATGTCATTTTTTTCTACTTCGGAGAGCTGGTAAAAAAAACATTTACAAACATCAGTCTAATCGCAGTCTTCACTCAAGAACACGTCTACCCCATGGTGATTAAACATAATATATCAAAATATTTACGATAATATATTAGAAAAAAATATTTTTTTAATTTATATATCATTGCAAAAACACAATAATCTTTGCCTCTAAAAATCTAAGCAAAAATTGCAAACCAATAATATATCTGAATGATTTAACAAATAAATTAATAGGATTTCCTTCAAATACTTGATGTAAAACGGAACGTTTACTTAAAGGGATTGACAATACCTAATCGGAACTAAACCAATGAATCGGTTCGGTCGTCTTGTGAAAACCTATGTATTGACGTCAGTAGTACGAGAGCGTTTGTCTTGTATGCGGTTTAGTTATCTTTATTTTTCGCATAGTTTCCATTTTTACTTTTGTTACTGTTTTTGTTAAGTTTTCGTTATTGTTTTACTTTTATTTGGTGAAATGCTAAAAAAAGGAAAAAAGACTTGACAAAAAGCGGTATACGGCACTCTGGCAGTAGAACATTGCAGTATATTTCTTATTTTAAATTAGTTCATTTGAATAAAAATCGATTAAACTTTCTTTATAAACTTTCTCGATTTTCAAAATGAATCGATTGGATTTCGTTGAGGTACATCACTATTTGTGTCAACAGGGAAGTCACGTGATGTGTCACAAGTTTCTTCTTATCTTGAAGAGGGTATAGATATCTAATTGAAATTAAAATCTTATACTCAACTACCCACCACGCGTTCCCGGGATAAAGGGTCTTGACAGACATACGGACATGCAGACAGACGCACAACAAAGTGATCCTATAAGGGTTCCGTTTTTTCCTTTTGGGGTACGGAACCCTAACTAAGATTTAATCGAATTGAGAACCTCCTCTAGTGTTTAGTTTAGTGTATATATGTATATGTTATTGTTATGTATTTATGTATTTTTGTACGTCTATGCTATAAAATTTGCAATCCTATTTGTAGCAGGTAAATTTAAGAATTATAAGAACTCTGCACCACCTTCCCCTCTCTTTATTGGTTGTCCTCTACCTGAAGGTTGTCTGGAAGAGATCGCTATTAGCGATAAGATCGCCTAAATTGTACGTTTTTCTGTAAAAATCATGTGTAATTTACTTGTATAGTGTGCAATAAAGAGTATCTATCTATCTATCTATGTCCTCATTTTTGAAGTCGGTAAAAAAATGCTATGATCTCACCTGGTGAACATCGTGGCCTTTGTCCAGGCGGTAGGGCCCGCCCTTCCCGCCCAGCCCGGCCGTGTCGCGGCCGCCGCTGCCGCCCGCCCACGTGTTGCCGCCCACGTGCGGCTTGTTGTCTGGGTCTTCCTTGCCGTGCTTTGGTGAGGATACGTCCTTTCTGAAGCACAAAAATCCGTCAAAACACTGAAAAAACAATTTCAGCTCAGTCTGAGAAACACTTCGAAACAAACTCTCACGAGTTTTATCCATCTGATGCCGAATACTCGTAATTTACAAGTCAGAGAGAGTCGCAACCCAGGGTCGATCCGCTCCCAGTAACATTACTAACTAAAACGGTATTCACAATATTCGGTATTATAACGATAAAAAAAGTTTCAGATGCGTACACAACCTCGTTATTTATTAGTCGAGTAAAGAAAGAATTACGACGATAATAAATTTTAATAACACAAAATGAATATACTACAAAAATCAGTTCTAATTAGTGTGGCGGCTTGATGAATTTATTGATTTATGTTTGAGGTAAAAAACAAGAAGTAATCATCAATTATACATTATAAAGATCATCAAAATCTTAGCCATAGGACTTCCAGATAGGCCGGTTGGAAGCGACCTACATCTAGTTCTTCCTGCAACCTTTACCAGGTCGTGTGTCCACCATGTGGGTGGACGTCTTACGCTGCGCTTGCCGGTACGTGACCACCAATATAGAACCTTTCTGCCCCATGGGCTGTCAGTTCTACGTGCTATGTGCCCTGTTCACTGCCACTTTAGCTTGCTTATCCGTTGGGCTATGTCAGCGACGTTCGTTTACGGATCTCCTCATTCCTGATTCGATCTCGCAAAGAAACACCGAGCATAGCCTACAATCGTGAGCTTCTTATGAGGCCCCCAGTAAGAGGCCACGTTACACATAGAGGCACATATTATTTATTTACGTCACACAATCCTGTTTGGGTCACAGAAATTCATATGTGTATCAAATTTCAACTTAATTTGTCCATTACATTCGGATTAAATTAAAAAAAAAAACAGACAGACGACACACATTGTCATTTGTCATTTGGACTTTCAGAACCCTCAAAAGAATTGGTCCTCACCCACTAGTCCTCTCTATGGTCATCTGCAGTTTCTTTAGCGCCTCCTTGGAGCGGCCCTCCAGCACGCCCTCGGTGGGCAGCCCGCTGGAGTGAAGCACTTCCAGCAGGGTGTCAGCCATGTCCTTGCTGTAGCGGTCGAAGTCGAACACGTTACTGATGGCCGTGGCGAGGTCTTCTTCTGGATATTTCTAGAAAACATGGGTTTAAAGATAAATCGTCTTTAAAGTTGTGGCAGGACCTTTAAGGGCCTACGATGGATTTTTCACGCGCCGAAATATCTTGGTGTCACTGATTAAGTAACCACTACGTTAGGGTCTTGTAGATTAATGTCCACGTTAATGAGTGATTCTTTTGTGCTCGTAATAAACACAAAATGTATTCGCTAATGACTTTAATAGTACACAGAAAAATCGTTTTAAACATAGATATAATGATTGTTTTTATATACTTAATATCGTAATGTGTTTGACGTATATTGACACACGTTTGACACTTCAGCAGAACCTATAACATAGAGATTATTTGATCAGTGACAGAACCACTGAATCAGTGATCAAATAATCACAATGGGCAAGACCAAACACAATGCGACACTTATCGTGCTAAATGTGCAGTGTCGTTCTTCATTGCAACGAGCTGCGAACGTTCTTAGAGGTCGTTCACATATTACGTCATAATTATGGAGGGGAGATGGTCATGCCATGCGTGACAGTGTGTATTAAAGTGATGGGAAAAAGCGTGACATAATGTGGAGAGCTAGGGGGATATTTTGCATACCTAAGTAATATGTGGATGGCCCCTTATGGGCACTCACGACGCCTGAAAAAAACGTGGTGTGAACCGGCCGTAAGAGTGCTTTTAAATAAGTGGCGCGAAGAATTCATCATCATCAACATCATTTCAGCCATAGGACGTCCACTGCTGAACGTAGCTCTTCCCCAGTGACTTCCAGATTGGAAGAATTACTACCAAACAATACGATGCTGAGTTTTGTTCTATTATTTTAAACGTGACGCTCAGTTTCCTTGCTACATATTATTAAGAGGTACTTATGCATAGTATTAGTTTCTTTAATTTAACCTTAAATCATAATTTGAAATTAAATAAATTAAATTTTTTCATAATTATTTATTAAGTATTTTTGGAAAATAACATTTATAATGGACGAGTTTATCAAAGGTTCCCTAATAGGTTTTGTTTCACCTTACCTGCAAATGTTTAATAATATTGACGAGTTCCCTCGTAGAGTAAGGATATGTTAGCTGCCCCTGGTCCGCTTTGTCTCTTAACACTGCGAATGCTTTCACGAGTTTCTTCATCACGTCTTGGGGTACGTCAGGCCCATATGATCTGAGGAGTTCCATCTCGGAATCTATCGAAGGGTTATCTACTGCGTGGCAGGAGAATAGGTCACCTGTAGACAATTGAGACAGGTGAGTTTATGTAGATGACATTTTACATCGAATTATGACTGACGTACAGTTATGAGCAATAAAATGTATAGACTTCGTAACTTATTCCTTTGTAATAAGGTTTAAAGTCTTATAAAAATGTATATATATTTATGCTTGTGACTGTATCCTTGTACAAAAGTAATGTAAAATATATCAAATTATTTTATTGCTATTAAAATTAAGCTAAGAACTTATTATTTTATCTCAGTTAGACGTTTTAAAATCGCTTGATGCGTTAGTTGAAATGTCAAGCCGAGTCATTTTGATAGGTTAAACATATCAAAAATTAATTACCACTCTTCGCCTTTAAAAGTGGCCAGAAGCTAATTAAATGGAATGCTATTAATTTGGTCTAGTGCATCTAAATAGCAAAGTTCATACCTAAAGCCGCAAAGAAGTCGTTCCCCAAGAAAGGGAAGCCAGGTCTATTGGCCAGCACGATCATCTTGAAGTCATCGTGCACCGGAATAAAACTCTCCACCTCCCCTCCAGAACTCTCAATCATATTCTTCGGAACTATCCGTCTGCCGTCACTAAGAATCATCTCTCCATTTTCAACCAACGTCTTTAGTATACAAGTCACATGGGTTGGGGCTTTATCAGCTTCGTCGACCACTAAAACATGTCCATTTTTAACTGCTTTTACTAAAGGAGAGTCCTCGTACACCACTATACCATCTTTCACAGTCGGTTGAACTGTCAAACTCTGCACTGTCGTATCTCTGTGCAACTGTATGTACTCTCGCGGCCGGTTCAAAAGCTGAAGCAACCTATCCGCAATTTTGTTTTTACCAACTCCTTGGTTACCAACCAATAATAAATGGTTTCCTAATAAAAAGTCTTGTAGCAACCATTCGAGCAGTTTCACGTGTTGGGGCACATCGTAGAATAAAATATCAGGTACTTTGGTTAACGCGTTAGTTTTGAATATTTCTGTATTTGTGTTACCAATAGTTAGGACGCCATTTTTTACTGAACAGGTAGCTTTTTGTTCTTTGGGGTTGCTGGCGAAGATTCCGAACCGAGTCGGGGGTTCGATTCCAATCCTTTGACTTGCGCTATCTAGCGCTTTTCTTGCTAAGTTAGGAAGGAATTTGGCTAAGAAGGTTCGTTGGACGGTCTCATATGCGGATTCGGTGGGGTATTTAGCCATTCTGCTAGCTATACGCAGAAGTTGCCGCGTAGATAGTGAAGAGGAGAGGTTTTTAAGAGTGCTGTCCTCTGACCTCCGGAGTTCATCGGCAAGATTTATTATGGAGTGCAGAGAAGGCGATATTTCACCGTACTGGAAACAAATAGATTATACGTTAACACTAAAGGGTGGTTTAAAACTGTTTTTGAGGGAAGACCGCGGGTTGGCAAACGCAGAGTGATCTGACAAGGTAGAGCGATGATATACACAAAACTGCCCCATGCCGAGGATCATGCTTAGGAATCAGAAAGGTTTGGTCATTTATTATATTTCGTTGCCAAATATTTATAAACTCACCAAACTGTTGATGATGAATATCTCTTCCTGTTTACTAAGGTTCCTCATCTCGTGGAAGATGAATAGACTGAGCAGTTCTGGTGAGAGCCACTGCTGCCCGCGACCGTGCACTGGTGGCTCAGCTAGCGCTACTATCCTGTCAAAGTGTTCAATATATCAATCCTTGATGGATCTGACTGAAGGCAACATTGGACCATCATATTATTCTTACTCTTGTGTGTACTACCTTATAGTTTGTGTGGATAGGTTCTCTGTCTAAAGTTGGTCTTATGCATTTGCAATGGTTACAATAGGGCGACACTGGTCTCAAAGTCTAAAAAGTCAAAAATAATTTATTCAATTTAGGACAGAAAATTGCCACTTATGAACGTCAAAAATAACATTATTATATTATATATATATAATATTTGCCCATTTCGGGCAGAACATGTCTCCTTATTTTTTGGGACGAACTATAAATCAGTTATTACTAGCGAGATCGAAACTAAATGACGTGTGCTAGTGCGTGTGCGTGTGCGTGTGCGTGTGCGTGTGCGTGTGCGTGTGCGTGTGCGTGTGCGTTCGCGTGTGCGTGTGCGTCGTTTTTCTTTTGTGTTTTTGGTCACCGCGCAAATGTTTTACCTGAAGGCAGGGTGAATCATTTTTACGCCACTGTCTTCCAAGTCCTGCTTAGTGAGTCCGGTAGCCAACAGCTCCTCGTACCTGTCGTGGCGGAGCAGTCTGGTCCCGTCGTGCAGTTGTAGTTCTCTATCGTGAACTAATCTAGAATGTCGTAGTGTAATTACAAATATTAAAGGCGCATCTTTAGGCGCTTTGTACACGGATCAACTTCAGCAGACTCAACTGTCAACTTTTTTAAGCAGTTGCCGGTAACTAAAACCAGCAATCATTCAAGGTCTAGTATACGGTTTATGCAATTTTTAACTAACTTTCGAAATCTGTGATCAGTCTGACTATATCTATGAGGTGGGTTGCTGGCAATAAACCTAGGCGGTTGCGAAAACCAGCAACTCATAACTGGTACAAATTAGTCAGTTGTTTGTTTGGGCAATTTAAATCACCAATTGAACAAAACGAAAACAGTTACGATTGCCGCAGCTCGCTACTAGATTGCTAGTTGCTCACATTAATATGAAAATTTAAAAAAAAATGCGTGTTGACGATTGCAGAAATTTTAATCTAAAAGTTGCTCCGTGTGTAAAGCGCCTTATATTGATATCTTAATCTTAATTTAAAAATTTGCCGACTGTCATAAGTCTTTATTTCATCATCATCATCATTTCAGTCAAAGGACGTTCACTGCTGAACAAAGACCCCAAAGAGGGGATTGCCAATACTCGCCACGTTTGGCAGGCGGGTTGGCAGTCTTTATTTATTTCTTCGTAAAATAAAAAAGTAGGTTTTAAAAGTTCGCCTGTATAGAAAATTATAGTAACTTTTAAATAGAGCATACCTGTGTAACACTGCAAGGGTACTCGCATGTATCCTATGAAGACCGTCCAACACAGCCATATGCCCTTTCAAGGCAGCATCAACAAGGGCAGAGTTTCTCCACACTGTGTCCCCATTGTCCAGTGTTGTTCTTTGCTGCACTAGATCTCGAGCTGTCATATCCTGGTACAGAACTATCGGCTCTATTGTGTAGCCTAATAGGGACGCTAGTTGCGTGACTAGGAGACTCTTACCGCAGCCTTTGGGACCTGAAATAAATAAATATGTGTCAGACGATTCATTAATTGTCATGGTATTGAAGTAAGAATTAAACATACTTGTATTAATTTTGTAAAGTGAATTTTGTCGAGAAATAATTGTTTTCTGAATTAACTTGCACTTGGAAACGAATCTCATGCGTTCTATTCAAATCCCCGCACCACTAGGCAAATAAATAAATTTTGCACATTACATCCATTGCTCTGATCCTAAGGTAAGTAAATCAAAAACAACAACGGTACCACATCACCCAGACCCGAGATAACATAGAAAAAAATCGTTTTCTACATTGACCTGACCGAGAATCAAACCCGAAACCATTTAAATTATAGAGCTCTCTGTTACCAGTAAATTAAATTTTATTTGGATAAAACATAAGACATTTTACTTAAAAGAACATAACATATTAATAGCTGCGATACACAGGATACTATTTAATATAGTAGTCTGGTCACTGTTTCTAGCCGCTTTAATGGTCTGCATCTGTGTATTTAAATACTAGCTGTGCTCGCGGCTTCACCCGCGTCATATACGTTTAGTAAATAATAATATATTCGTTATTTAGCGTCATCTATATTGAAATATATTCGTATCTCGCATTTTTTGGATATAAAGTAGCCTATGTCCATCCTTAAGGTAAATTATACAACACAAGTCACAAACTTTCGATCAAATGCAGACTAACTCTTTATTTGAATAGAATTACATAATTAACAATTACATCTTACCCACTATACAAAAGTCACCCACACTGTGACTCAAAAGCAGCTCGTTCAGGAGCTCACTCTGATATCCAGTCTTCACAACTCCCTGTTCTTTTAGCCCCTTTTGACTCCTCTCACCACACGGCACGCCAAACTGGGACTTAGCACCATTGATATCCATAGTCACTGCGGCCTGGTTTCCCTTGTAATCCACTCCTCGCATTATTATGTCCCACCTCGGTTTCATATCAAGCTTCAAGTTCTTTAGAACTGCTTCGACGTTTTTCACGCGATCTCTTGGGAGGAATGTGTTGTATGGGTAAAGTAGGTACACCAATTTATGAACGGGAATGCTGGAATTTCTTTCCTGGAATATAGGATTAAGGGATTTGATTAAAATTATAATAACATAGCTGTCACCGACTCGCACAAACTAAGGTTAGAATTCATTCTCTAGTAGAGTTACTAAAAAGTATAACGAGACAGTCAGTGCCTACTCATTTAGACCTGTTTTGTACCCGTCCCGCCGCAGTGAGAACATTGCTTACAAATAATTTCATGCGTCCAACTCGTTGACCCTGACTATCTTTTTTCTTTCTTTATTTATGGTTTTATTATTAAATAAGGTCGTAATAATGTATTTGGTTTTTATACCAATCTTACGTATGTAATTTAGTACTAATATATGCCTACTTAGAGGTGAAAACTATACGGCTAACGGCTTGTTGAATATCTGTTGTCGTAATTTTATATTATTTCATTACTCAATAATACTCATTTATTTTGTACATAGGCCCTCTTTCGGGCACTTATACACGTCCTAAAACCCCATAGCACTAAACCATGACAACAAACTATGAAAATAACTAAAGTATACTAGTCTTGCCGTTTCGACGTCAATTAAAAGCCTTTAGCCTATTTACAAGATATATGTTTTCCAATCAAATAAATGAAAATAATGTAGTGTAAACAAAGGTTAGATAGTATAGAAAATTATTTAAGAGAGCAAGAGGAGCTAGTGAGTAATTTTGGTACTTAAATATAAAAAAAAATCTTATGTACCTTTTTACCCCAAAATGTACCATTTCAGCACTGGATATTATGTTGTCCTTTTGGTAACTTAATTGCGGCAACACTGTTTGTTCCGTTAAAATGAATATATGAATTTTTATACACCTTGACGACATTACGACGACATACATAAAAATCGTAAAATCTAGTTTTTATATTACTCGACCTAATTATTTAAATCTTTATAGTTTTATTTTGATCGATTTTATTTTATTGTAAAAAAAATGTTATTGTAACTGACACATTAGTCGAAAAGTCTTGCCATGGCCTTCGCATACAAGCTGATGATGGAGTCGCGTGAGAAGTGACGGCGGAAGGTCGGCACGCTACCTCGAGAGAACTTGTAGACGATAAATATTGTCAGAAACACATATCGGAAACCGAATAGGCATTAGTTATATTGTTTTATTAGCTGTCAAGACTGAAACAAGTAGTTTACAACAAAGATAAGAAGGCATGGATCCGCTACTAAGCAGGAGACGTTTTTATGAAACATTAGAATTCCGATTCGCATACGGAATACCAAGAATCGAATACGATTTCCTAGATATTCGTTTACCTCCCCGTATGATCCGTGGCCCCCAATTCAGAACCCTTCGACAACAAATTGAGAACCGGTAAATCACGTGATACTAATAATCATATTTATTAATTAATTATTGTGATCAATATTTATTATACAAAATTATTAATGGCAATATTGATTCGCCCTATCTTTTAAGTAAAATCTTGTTGCGATGTCCGAGAGCTAACATGAGGTCGTGTGATACATTCTCTGTTTCCACTTGCCGTACTAATTATGCGCATAACCGTTTTATCCTTAGAACTATGAAATTATATAATTCCAAGTATTGTCACATAGATATTTTTAGCCATAAACCGAACAGATTCAGGTCTTTGTTAAAGTAATATAAAAAATAATAAGTTCTGATGAATACCGCTTTAAGAGCCTGTTCAAGTGTGTCTCTTGTGTTTATTTAACTTTTTACGATACCTATGTAAGATCTATTTGTGAAAACTTTTTTGGCAAATGTATAGTTTAATTGGTTTGTTTATATGTGTTAAAAAACTGCTGTTTGTTTTCCTAATAAATAAAATAAAAATAAAATAAAATCATAGTGTTATTTATGACGTGGTTTTGCGGTCAACAATTTACTATCGAACGGTTCTGAATCGGGGCCTTGAGTGAATTTGCTAGGTGCTGTACACATGGTGACAGATGTCGCAGCGACACGTGTAAAAAATATATGTTTACTTACCAGTGGCAATATGGTTTTGTGAGACCTAGTCTTTACATGACTTGTTTTGTATGTATTTACATACCTATTTATTCACAGTCTGCGTATCTAAGTGTTGCAAGATTTTCTCTAATACAAATTTTGGTGTACTGTACTATCTTTGTCAGGCTCATTGGTTGTGGTTTGAGGTTGAGAATGGATTCAGAATTAAGGCCACCATTTTAACTACTTTTTTGTCTGTGCAAAAAAGTATAAATAATTGGTAATTTCTTTTAAACTTTCGCGTTGCATGATTAATACACACTTAATCGTGGTAATTTCTGTTTTAGTGTGTATTGAATACCACTTTTAATGCACAAAACTACCTTTGTCTGGCTACATGGTTGACTTGTAATATTTTTAGTATTAGGGTAACTTATTTTTTGTCTGTGCAAAGAAGTATAAATAATTAGTCATTCATAGAAAATATGATGTCAAATTCTTACCAGTATACACGCAGCCGCTTGCAGGCTGTCAACCGGGAAGTCGGGCAGGCTGACTTGTTGAACTTCAGGACTGATAAGCGCGTAGGCTGCAGACAGGAGTTGTTCCAGCTTCACTGGATCTGCATTCGGCGCTTCTTCCCTCAACACTCCGAGGTGCTCCTAGATAGAAATATTCCTTTAAAATCATGTTGTTAATTTGTTTCTTATGACAACTTTACAGAGAAAACGTCTTGGTACAAAAAAAATAGAGGAGAGCTGATGAACCTTGTAGGATGAACGGAAAGAATAATTCAGTATATTGCTCTCGTAACTAATCTTTCTATTTTTCTCCTTAGTAATGAAGAGACAACCTATTGATATTATGACTGCACTAATCTTTGTTGTTTCTTATTTTAGGCAGACTAAGGGCCACTTTCACCACTTGCTAATAAGTTCCGGATAAACTATCTGGCACTTGTTTTGACAGATAACCCATACAATTAGCTGTCAAAAAAGTGACAGATAGGTTATCTGGAACTTATCAGCAAGTGGTGAAAGTGGCCCTAACTCTCATCAGAACACGTTAGTAATTTCTCACTTATATTCGTATGAACTGTCCTGTTAACTCTCGCCCATAATAAAAGAGTACAGTCACAGATTAAACAATAGCGGAATTTTTGTGAAACAAAATAAATGCCATTTCTACTGTATAAAGTAGGTTTGTGCTCCATGCCGCATATACCCAAGAAGACATAGGGGAGACTGGGGATAGTTGACTATAAAGGTAGGTTGCTTAACTGTCGAATATTTAAAAATTGTCGGGAGGCTGACTCTACCTGTGGGCACTGCGGCTGCGTCAGCCATTCAATTAAAGAATGCTCAAAGCAACTTGAACAAGCAAACTGTGCTACGTGCCGGCGATTCAATAAACCTAGCCATCACAAAACAGGAGATGAGCAATGCCCCGCCAGAAAAATCGCAGAGTCTAGATATATAAGTTCAATTAATTACGAGAGCGTCTGAAGCGCCGTAGAATAAATTTTAAGGCATAAGTTATTACATAATTAAGACTAAGGTAAAAACCGTTAAACAAGTAAATCTTGATCTACTTATTTATTATTTAATAGTGAGTAATTGTTTTGTGTATAACACTTACATTATTGTTGAATAAGCACTAACCCACTTTTATGATTTAAATACCTAAGATACAAGCAAATAATTTGCTTAGTTTAGGTTCAAGTTCAGTTAGTACACAAATATTACATCGTAATATTTGTGTACTATAACCGATATTTCTTAACTTAAGTTTTATGTATCTAGACTAAGTTTTCATACAGAAATAAATTTATTTATTTATTATTTATTTAACCTCTTAAATAGTGTTGCATTATTGAACTGGGTGCGAAAAGCCGTTTTTGCTGTGCGCCCGGTGTAAAAGGAGAAAGCCCTTTTAGACCGGGCACACAGCATTACATTTCTCGCGCTTAGTTGAATGACGCAACACTTTCGATTAAGTTTTATTTTGAAAGTTAGTCAACCTACACCTATAGTCAACTATCCCCGGTCTCCCCTAATCGTATTTTTTGTAGAAGCACAAAATGGTTGGTGCTTTTACTTGATTGAAATACGAAAACCACATTACACAGTTTCATGTTCTCCAGAAATCAGTTCTCTAAAGCAATTGAAGTTTCAATCCAAGTTTGGAGATCTTATCGTCCGAAATTAGTTCAGTAGTATAAACTTGGAGCAGTAAATAATTTGAACTGTAAATCGAATGCTATCGAATAACATTCGAGTGAAATTCCCAAATCGTGCGGAAACTCATTTAAATTTAAGCCGATTTAATCTAAGTAAATAACTGAAGTTTTAGTTTGAGGGCTGCCAAAAGCAGAAATAATAAATACTCATCATATTTAAAAAAATATATATATTTGTTTATCATCATCTGAGCCTATTGCAGTTCACTGCTGGACGTAAGCCTTTCTAAAGAGCACCAAACAGCTCATCTCTCACTTTATTCATCCAGCCACTGCCAACGGATTAACATACCTAAATACGTTTATAAACATCGATCCAGTCGATCAATGTATAAAAAAATACTTTTCTATATTGTCTCGGGTCTGGGTGTTGTGGTACCGTCGTTGTTTCTGATTTCCGAACACAAGTGCTTTACCATAGGATCAGAGTAAGTGTGTGATATTGTCGAATATTTATTTATTACTAGCTGTCCCGGCGACCTTCGTACCTCGTCTTTATATATTATTTTCGTGAATTTTTAGATGTTTTAATATTTATTCAGCTATTCGGGGCAAATACAATCCAACAAACCAAAGATCATAAAAATCAGTTCAGCCGTTCTCGACTTATAAATGGTGTAACTAACCCGACTTCCTTTTATATAGATAGATTTACTTGTGGGCCTAGAAATAGCTGACAGCCCTGATTATTTGCGCTGCCCGAAATGAAACTTGTGTTAACCCAGGCGGTACGGCGATAAACATTTACAAGCAAATAGACTGTAATTAATTTCAAAACAATACGCCCGAATTGCGTCGGCTTGGTTTAATTTTATTATTGTCAAGGTTTATTCTCGGTTAATATTCTGGAATGCATAAATTTAATATTAGGTTAGGCTCTAAAATCCTAATACTAAATCATTAACTAAGTTAGGTATTCCACCGTGTGGTCTAGTGGTTCTCGCTCCCGACAGCAAAACCCGGTCCCAGGTTCAAATCCTATTAGAGGCAAGTATTTGTGCAATGTTCATTGATTCAATGTATGTGCCTCTGTTATCTAGTCGCCACAGAAAAAGCTCTGTCTAGTTTAGGGCTAGATATAGGTTTGATTCTTTGAAAATTTATTTGTTCAGTTCGTTTGAAGACCAATATTTAAAATAGACCCCAACCTTAACTTTGATTACTCTGTTTATCATCTTATTTAGATCCACTCTGTCCTCTGTGCAGATATTAGGAGACAAAGACAAACGGGGAGGTTATCGTCTAAGGGTCTACACAGCCGTTAGAAGGGGGGGGACTTTGACCCTATAGTGACTGTTGGTTTTGTTGTGCAAGGGTTTTTTCTAGCCACAGATCGTCCCCAGGAGGTTAATTGTGTGTCTGGCTAAGGACACTTTTGGGGCTGGGGCTGTTCAGTCTCAGTTTTAGAATTTGAGAACGAAACATAATTCCTGAATCCTAGAGATCTTAAGACTCTATAACATGTTGTATTTATTTGACGGTATCTCTGAAAACGGCGCGTCTGTTCTATATACAGCTACTTATATACCCGAGAGATACACGACAACCTTACTGCGATAAGAAACCGAATTCCATACAGGCTCCGCCGCGGGAAAAAGCTAGTACAAAAAAAACCAGCCGAGTTTGAGTCCCGAATTCCATACAGGCTCCGCCGCGGGAAAAAGCTAGTACAAAAAAAACCGGCCCAGTTCGAGTCGATCCTCTGCACAAGAGGTTCCGTGTCACCGTTTTTTTTTAACTTTGGAGCAAACGACTTCTTTTTGTGCTCTAGATGTTAATGCTAGGGTAAAAAAAGTATGGGAAATTAATAGAATAAATCTGGGAGCCACTAGGGGCGACCTATAGATAGATTTATACTCTTTATTGTACACCATACAAAGAAGTTACATATTGTGTTTACAGAAAGATGCACATTTAGGCGGTCTTATCGCTAAAAGCGATCTCTTCCAGACAACCTTCAGGTAGAGGACAGATAAGAAGAAAGGGGAAAGTGGTGCGGAGAGCTTAGTGTGAAATTTTATATACATAATGGATATAAATATATAAGTCCAGATAGAAATGAACATAACAAAATACTTACATACATAACAATAATAATATATAATATAATATAAAAAACATACAATATACATATATATATATACATAAAATGATACTTGATACATGCCAGGAAATATCGTGACCAACAATGACCAGTTGACAATATTAAAGAAGGATAGAAAATGGTTTGTATGTCAAAACGCAAGAAAATGTGCTTTAAGCCAACCTTTAAAGATATCAATCGATTCGGATTGCCTTATAGGTAAAGGGCCTATGTTCAGCAGTAGACATCCTATGGCTGAAATGATGATGATGATGATTATAGAAATTTTGGGTTAACGTTTCTACACAAATTATCCAATTTTTCGGTCTGTATTCTGTAAAGTTATCACAATACGTTTACTAACTATAAGTCCCCGAACCTGACACACAGACAGATGGACAGTCAGCAGAGAGACAGTAATAGGGTTTACATATACAGTGTGTAAGGAAAAGGTGAAATAAAACTTTAAGGGGTTATTCTACGGCTAAATTACATCAACTTTTTCTATGGGACCAACATCAAAATCTCAAAAAAAAAATTGACGTTTCCATACAAACTGATGCCAGCTGGTCGCGTTTTAGTATAGGAGTGTTTTTTTTTTTTTTGCGATTTCGATGTTGGTCGCATATAAAAAGTTGATGTAATTTAGCCGTAGAATAACCCCTTTAAGTTTTATTTCACCTTTTCGTTACACCCTGTATAATGTACCTAAGCTAAAGGACTAAACCCTATTGGTAACTCTAATGGCTCATTCAAATAAAAGACTTTTTGAGCAAGACTGAACACTAACAGTTGGTAGTTCTCATATTTTTTTCCAACGTATTTGTGATACAATTTTTCGTGTCCAGTCCTGCAAATCGACGACTGACATTCTGTTAACAACATCTTATTTAAAAGAGCCTTAAAAATTAATGTCGCACAAGTTATTTTTTATATGATAAGTCTATTAATCACCTAATAGTTGGCGTTCCACTAACTCGTATTTTAGCGCCTTGCCCAGTTTTCGGCACGAACTTTGCCACAGCCAGAAGAGAAAAGAAACCCTATTACTATTGACGATAATGCTCAAGTAAAACAAAAAAACTTGTTATATATGGATTCATAACAGACATTGTTTAGAAAACTTAAACCACATTGGTAGTAAAGCAAACGCCAAAATGAAAAAAAATAAACGCTGAAAATAATTACAGTTGTCATACGAACGGCGTATAATAATTATGCCAAGATACCATACGTAGTGTAATTAAGAATAGAAACACGCCAGGTGACAGCTCAAATAATGAGCTAACAACACGATTAGTAAGTACGAACACAACAGGACATGTCAATGTCGGCATTTCGATGTCATGACATGCATATAGAAGCTCTATACAAGGTGTGGTAATTCGATACATTCCTATATAAGGTCGCCTTTTATAAACGGGTGAAATTTAAAGAGCAATTCATCATCATCATCATCATCATTTCAGCCATGGGACGTCCACTGCTGAACATAGGCCTCCCCCATTGACTTCCAGATTGGCCGGTTGGAAGCGGCCTGCATCCAGCGTCTTCCTGCGACCTTTACCAGGTCGTCTGACCACCTTGTGAGTGGACGTCCTACACTGCGCTTGCCGGTACGCGCAAAAAGTAAGTAAAGAGCAATTACAAACACATAAATAAATCATTTTTGTTAAAAAAAAGAAAAATTGTATACGCTAGTTTTCGAGAAAACGCCAAAAACTATTTTGATTTCAACGTAAAATAATACAGCCCGTGACCTGTGCTTGCACCCCGAGGGAAGAGTGGGGCACGATGAGAGATACAGAGGCGATGACGTAGGGACGTTTCAGACTAGACAGGATGCTCTTAAAAGTTTTTTGTTATTTTTTTGTTAGGAATTATAAAAATTAAAACTGCCGTTTTTAAGAACGAAAATAATAGGGCCCGGTTTCTCTAATATAATTAGAAGTTCTGTTAAAGTTTCACCCGTTTATAAAAGGCGACCTTGTATAAAGGAGATTTCTTAATAAACGAATATCACACCTTTCCTTAAAATAAATCACAGATTAGCAGTGACCAATTATTCGTCGTGATCTGACGGAATCATCATGCATTCGTCACTTAGGTATGGCTGTTGTATTTCACCTACGCCAGCTCCTTCGCGGGCTCGTAAATCGCAGTTTATCGGCGCAGCAATCGCGGCGAATTAATTCGCGACTGCGACAGCGCAATTACGAGCGTAACGCGTCACGCGACCGTCGCATGATCAGGCGCATTGCCCTGGGAAGCGTTTGTGGTGCATTCGTATTTCCTTTATTTTATTAATTTACAGGTGGAGTTCATTGGTGGCAGTTGTAAAAATGCCGCGTTCCAAAGTTGATGCTAAGTTATTCATAATGTTTTCCGTACGCCGCGCCGGTCTGTCACGAGTCACGAATTTATTTGTAAGTGTTGTGAATGGTTGCCACGGGGTCATCTGCCAATCACACAGCTATGATTTGTGCAAGCGAAATTAAACTTCTTTATGTTATACTTATTTTTTAAGTAGGCTTAATATACTCTTATTTCCCTAAAAAAGTGTAAGGCAAGGTCAACTTGCGCATCTCAGAATTAGCGAATTTAATCCTGAACTATCCACTAACACGCTATTAAACATCATTCTATAGCTCTCAGGCTGTATAGCGTTGACAGAGACAGATAGATGTCTTAATCCCGTACTAAACTAATTCGGTGGTGCGCAAGTGGACCTAAGATTATCATCTCAACTCTATAAGGCTACTTTCTAGTGAAATCTTCGAGTTTGGGCTAATTTGATTCGGTTTGACGAGTCCCATGCATGTATGTATTATTTACATGTAAATTCATGTTTTAGTTTTTAAAACTGTAATATTAACATTATTATTTATTGTCTAGTTCATATTATACTAGGACCTTACCCACGAAATGTCATACCATTATGGTGCTCACGTGTTTGTCTTTTAACGATTTTATATCAAAGGTTTTCGTAACATAAACACATAGATTGAATTACATAGCATATGACCTAAAATGCCTAAAGTAAGCTGATATCGAGTCTCGGAATCAGTAATAGTATCTATTCTCCATATACAATTGTGTTCGAGGACGTTCCATAAAATACAGCTTTAGGTGAAGTAAGAAGTTTAGACACGCTTTCTACATAGTAGAAAAAATATGAGCTGAGGATAGAAAAGTACTTATTTTTAAACGCTATTTTTGATGTCGGATTCGAACCATTTTGGAATTGGAACCTTCTGTAGTATTCTGTAACTTGCACTATTAGGTATTCTGCAATTCTGATAAATTATATGTAAAAGGGCAAAAGTCACCCCTAAACCCCAAGTACTGAATGCGTGATATATTTTGTTTTCCAAAGGAAAAGTTCGTTTAATTTATTTAGCTTACCTAAAAGCATTTTATGAACCGATTTGTCATAAATGATGTCTAATTACTGAGGCCCAATTTCCGTAATTTGACAATAGCCGCAATCCGATGTCAATCCGCTTCCAGTAACGTTACGATCACAAACGGTATTCTCGTAAACTTTTAATTTGACGTAAAATTATCAAAGCTATAAGCCCAATATATACCCCAATACGACTGAAAATAGGGCAAAAAAATCTAATTTTGGTTTCTTTCATTTTTTGGCGCATTACGAACTACATATAATTGCATTTTTCGGTTTACGAGAATACCGTTTGTGATCGTAATGTTACTGGGAGCGGATCGACACCGGATTGCGGCTATTGTCAAATTACGGGAATTGGGCCTCTGTTTAATGTATTTTGCAAATCTGAGAAATTATATGTAAAAGGGCAAAAGTCACCCCTAAACCCCAAGTACTGAATGCGTGATATATCTTGTT
This sequence comes from Anania hortulata, assembly GCA_963576865.1. Taxonomy (NCBI): domain Eukaryota; kingdom Metazoa; phylum Arthropoda; class Insecta; order Lepidoptera; family Crambidae; genus Anania; species Anania hortulata. The sequence continues at coordinate 17,096,842 of OY756398.1, read as the reverse complement.
TTTCAAAGGAAAAGTTCGTGTAGAAAATCAATTTATTTAGGTTACCTAAAAGCATTTTATGAACCGATTTATCATAAATGAAGTCTAATTACTGTTCATTACATGAAGCCTACACCTTGCATTAAATAAATACGATCTAGCTTGAGTAGAGTCAGGGCTTTAGCCCCAGGCAATTTGGCACGCGACGGGCGACAAAAAGACAATAAAACATTTGTCATTAGTTTGCCGAAAACTATTATTTGGAGTTCGGATTGCTCGTTCGGGTAGTCGTCCGACTTGAAAGGGTCTTTTACTACTTTCTAGGGTTCCGGAAACAAATGACAGAAACGGAACATTAATAATATTCTGTTTTTAGTTTCTATCCTTATGTCACAGCCATTTTAATTGCAGCCTATTATTTTTATACGCAATACAAGCATCAAGCAAGCTTTAAGCTTGCACAAAGGAGGTAGCTTTGGTTTCTTAAGTAATTAGTATATGTAGGTAGAATAAGATTTATTACATACGATTGGATATTCTTATATAACCTTTGTGCATTCATTCTAGAAAAAATAAAATAAAACCGACTTCAAAACACTAAAATGCTAAAAATAATCCTAACACTTAAGTACCTAATCAGTTACTTTTGGAGTCGGTGCCAGCCGATGAGAGATTCAATGTTTTTTTTTTTGCACCGACTCCAAAAGTAACTGATTAGGTACTTAAGTGTTAGGATTATTTTTAGCATTTTAGTGTTTTGAAGTCGGTTTAATTTTATTTAATAAAATTTACTTATTTCATCAATTTTACTGATAAATCCTAATCTAACTGCTAAACACCGATTTCATCCCCTATTTTCCTACCCTTAGGGGTGATTTTTATTTTGCAAACTTTTATCATATTATCTTTGAAGTATAAGCTATTCAATAAAACAAAAATCATCAAAATAGGCTCATATTTGTCGAAGATAGGTAACAAGAACCACAACCAAAATATTATCTGGGTATATATTTGTTGATTTTCTCAGAAAGTTCTAAATCAATTTCGATAAAATTTATATGAGACCACCTCTGAAGTATGATCTACCAAACAAAAAAAGAATCATTAAAATCGATTCATAATTGGCGGAGTAATCGCGTAACAAACATACAAAAAAAAAAAAAACATACAGTCGAATTGAGAACCTCCTCCTTTTTTGAAGTCGGTTGATAAACGGCATACAAGTAAGGCGTGGTTTACACGACTCCACATATATCAGATTTCAATGATATTGCCATTAGACTAAAATAATATTTTTCAAAATTATAACTTTTATTAAACCTATACCTAATTCGTAATACATTAAATATACTAATCGCAGTTTTGTCATAAATAACCTACATTATAATGTTGATGTTTATTTTTGGAAACTTTAATGATACGCAGTCTGATCGCTTAATTTCGTGTACGGTGTAAGTATCAAACTAATTTAACTTTGTTTTAATTGTCCAAGTTCTAAATGTTGGTTTGTGGTTTGATTAAGATAGCAACTAAGTATACACATGTACAGTAAATATACAATTTTGACAGTTATGTGGTTATTTGGTGATTAGTAGACATTTAAAAAATAAATCTAAAATAATATCTCGCTAAAACAGACGACCTTAAAGGTTGCAAGAAGCCGCTGGATGCAGGCCGCTTCCAACCGGCCAATCTGGAAGTCACTGGGGGAGGCCTATGTTTAGCAGTGGACGTCCTATGGCTGAAATGATGATGATGAAGAGTTCTATAAAATAAGTAATTTCTTTACATCTAACTTTTTGGGACAAAGCAATATAGCTAATACCTTATTTTTAGCACTTTCCTAAAAATTTATGCCGTTAGTGCAATAATGACTGTTAATATGTTTAGCTTTTGTTATTTTATAGTACGTAGCAGCCACCAATTTTCGACATTTACAAAATAACTGCATACATGTCAAAATTGTGTAATAGATCTCTTAAACTTTATTTCGTAGACTTAAGTCGAATTTTGTTGAGGAAATTTGAAATTTTGTAGAAAGTTGATAAGCCGAATATATAAACTAAGCTGTTTTTTTTAACTAACTACGCATTTTTTCAAACTAACAGCCTTTACACACTAGCGTTTTCCGAGCAAGATCAAATCAAGGCAAGGTTTTTTTTTCTAAATTATGATCATCATTTCAACAATGACGTCCACTGTTGGAACATCGTTCATGCCTCTACCAATGACTTCCAGTTTTTTTTTTCTACTAGTAGGTTAAAATTTTCGTTCCAGGCAGCGGTCGTAACGAACTGAATATGATAGAATATTCGTTTTTCTCAAATATAACCTCGTTGTATGCATACTATGTCAGATGCGCACAGCGCACATGTTCGGTGGTAAAGTGATACTTTGACTGTTTTTTGGATTGGATTGTGAATTGTTATGAACCTATTTATTTATGTTTGAAATATCGCTCCTGTTTAGTTATGGACCGGAATGAAACTTTACGATAACACAGGTACAGGTATAAACCGGGAATTTTTTTTGGGTTTTAAGCCCTGCTTTAAATTTATAAAACATCAGTCAATATTCATAAAATCAAAAGTAGTTTTGCTTAGCTATAAAATTCTTTACGGATAGTGCTCATTTCCATTTTTTACAACTAACAACAGCAGGCGAAATATCAGACGTCAGAAGTGTGAAAATGTTAATGCGGTAGCTAGAAGTTTGCTGTCTGTAATAAAATGACCAACTTTGTGTAACTAATTTAAGTTTTACCGCAAGTTCCCTTTAACTTTCAGCCGATATTATTGGAACGGAATTCCGTTGGAAATTGGTATTGCTATTTTTCTATAATAAGAACTGGTAGTTCGATAATAACTTTAGAATAAGTTTTAGTTCGGTTTTTCTGTATTCGCCTTTTCAGGCGACTAGAAAATTCAAAGTCTATCTGACTACTAACTAGGACTATGTGGGTTCCCTACGTGTGTCCGAAAAACTTTTCTTCGAAAATTGATACATCGACAACTTTATACCGAAGCTTTCATAGTGCGAAGGCTTGATTGTTTAAAACAATATTGATTTACTTTATACAAATGATTATTGTTGATTCCTATCGCAACCTTGAATGTAAGTTGTACCTACCACGTCGCAGAAAAATGTATTGACAAAATTTTCGAAGTAACATTACATCGGACAAACAATAAATATAAATAATAAATAATAAATATTGGACAACATCACATACATTGCTCTGATCCTGTAGTAAGTAGCCAAAGCACTTGTATCACAGAAATCAGAAACAACGACGGTACCACAACACCCAGACCCAAAGCAATATAGAAAAGTTATTTTTCTACATTGACCCGACCGGGAATCGAACCCGGAACCTCAGAGATAGCGACACCAAGTCCGGTATGCTCGCCTCTCGGCTACGGAGGTCGTCAATATCATCATATATCATACAATACTTGAAGAAAGAAGGTACCGAAGTAAGATGTTCGATGTTCAGATAAGTCGAACAAAAAAACCTTTGCAGAAACGCCATCGCACTATGAAACCTTCGGTGTAAGGTTGTCGATGTATCAATTTTCGAAGAAAAGTGTTTCAAACACACGTAGGGAACCCAGACTATGTAGGCACTAACCTACTAACCTTTTGCTCCTTTTTTAAAATTAAAAAAAAGAGCAGGGGGATTCATTACTATTTATTAGGACTTTCAATTTTAATGTTTTTTGTTAAGATGGAGTATTGAAATTGGTGCCGTGAGGAGACGACCGTAAAGAATACACTTCCCCACCGCCAACAAGAGGCGTGTCGTAAGAGGCGACTACATGTAGCACGAGGGAGTATTGGCAATCGCCCTCGATGAAAGTCTGTGTTCAGCAGTGGACGTCCTATGGCTGAAACGATGATTGAAATTGGTCCCACTTAAATTTTATGCAGTTTGATGAAGCAATTTTTTTAAAGATCGTTTTCTCGTTTACCGTTGTACATTTTTACTCATTCTAGGTACGACAAAATTAAAAAACTCAATGAAGGTGAGTTTTGCTTAATTTAAGTACCACTAGTACGAGTAAATAATAATTTACAAAACTAGTAAATTTACGTTGGCTCGGAGGAAATAAAAATTAACGAAAAATAATCATTGCTGCAGCTTGTAAACCTTTCATAGAATATTAATTCATTACCAAGCTAATGAGTTGTCTGAGTTAATAGCCGGCAATTGTTTCCGTGGCGCGGGCGCCGCTAATAGCTCCCTGGCATGCCACGACTGCCACTCCGCCCGCTACCGGAGGAATCGGGAGGTTTTTTTTGCAAATAATTACTAAGGACATGTTAGCATTGTGGTACAGTCGCCGGCAAAAGTTTGACGTTTTGTGGTAGGTCAACCAGCTGTTGTCTGTACACGACACTTAAATTGACATTGATTAAGCGCCTTTTATTGGGAGTTCTGTACAGAACAGGTGAGGACTGATTCTGACAGGGTACTTCTTTTGGTGTGTTGTCTCATAAGGGCGAAGGAAATGAGCAAGAAATGTATAATACATACATAGAGATTGATCCACACACAAACATTTTAAACACGCACACACGTGTCAAGTGTTCCCTTTTCATCACATGTCCATTCCAAGACAAACGGTTTCCTTTCATCTTTTGCTGCTACAGGTGCCCCTTTCATACTTCCTCTAATATATTCATATACATTCCTTATCTTGTCCATCCTCGACACCCACACATACACCTTGACATTATCTTTTTTGCTGCATGCAATCGCTTTTCCCTTCTTAACGGCCCAGCATTCAGAGCCATATAGTTAAACAGGTTAACGGTTTTGTAAATTTTGCTCTTTATTAACATTATTTTTACTATTATTTCGAAAAATCCGTTTTTATCTATTTCCATGAGATCCAGAGAGATTGATATATGTCGATTATTAACGTTGAAGTCACCGTTAGCCGTTGGCCGTTTAGTTAGGGGGTCGATCGGATATTACGTCACGGTCACGGGGGAGGCATTCCAAACGTGACAAAAAAGCGTGACATATGGGGTGGAGGGTCAAAAATGACGATATTTGCGTGACATATTATGTGGATGGACTCTTATCAACAAAAAAAAATATTGTGAAAACTATAATAAATTTACTATTGGTATTCGGCGCAGGTGAAACTTCGGGCACAGCGACACGAGTAACAACATTAGTCAAAAATTTGACTATATTAGTCAGATCTTTGGGGTTCCGTACCCAAAGGATAAAAACGGGACCCTATTACTAAGATTCCACTATCCGTCTATCTATCACCAGGCTGTATGCCATGAACCGTGGTAACTAGTTTTTTTTTTTTTACAGATGATGTATTTCTGTGGCCGCTATAACAACACATATACTAAAAAAAGAATAAATTAAATATTTAAGTAGGGCTCATACAAACGAGATTTATATATAATAACGGCAACAGGTAGACGCTTGAAATATTCACAGAATACCTATTATAGATAATGGTCGGAACCCTCCAAACGCGAGTCCGAGTGGCATTTGGACGGTTTTTTTATTTTTGGAGTAGTATAAGTAAAAGCCTCAGTCCTAATTCAAGCGATAATATAACAAGCTCTTTAAATACAAAAGCCAAGAGACGTATTTTTGAAGCATTACAAATGAATCTCAAATTCGAACACGAAAACAATTCGTGTATGAAATTCATTTCTATTGCTCACGACTTTACGCATTTTTGAATCACTCGAAATAGGTGTTACTATTAAATTGAAATCTTGTAACTATTTTTGTTTCACGCAGAAAATATTATAAAGATAAAAGCAAAAACTCATTAACGAACGTAAATAAAAAGTTATTATGTCAAATTTCTGTCAAACATACGTTTACTTGTCAATGTAATTCTTACGTACTTTGTAGAAAACAAAAACGAGTGGTCGTTGCAGAATTCACGGAATGAATTTTCAAAAATAGTGATTTTAGGAATTCGCATGCGAATCTTGCGATTTCGTATTCGGATTGGAATTCGCATGTTTCAAAAATACGTCTCCAGGACACATTTTCCAATTTCATGGCATATCAGTTGACACGGCTCGTTTGCATACTGTTAGGTAACTATGTGCGGGACTTCAAGTACACAAGTATTTGCGAACAAAGCAACTGTTTCCTTTCTTCACATCACAAGTAGTATAATAAAGAAAGTTGTTGTTTGCAGATTAAAATAAATTACAAACAAAACACTCTAATAATCTGAGAAAATTGTGGCTCAGTGGCAGCGCTTTGGTAGTGATTACCAAAGTTAAGCCACCTACGCCTAGGTTGTGCTTGGATGGGTGACCATTCAAACCATATTTAGTGATATTTATTACAAGCATCTCCGTGCTTCGGAAGCACGTCAAAAGTTGGTTCCGGCTTATATCGCTTGATACTAGTCGTAAAGCCTAGTCAGAGGCCTTAGGGCGGATAAACATCTGACAGTAAGGTTTAGTCACTAGCCTTACAACATCCCTCCACCAATCCGCACAGGGCCCGCGTGGTTTAGTATGGCCCAAACCAGCTCATAGTTGAGGTGAGGCCTGTGCCCTGCAGTGAGACTTATATAGGCATACTTTAATCTTCTTCTTCTTCTTCTCAAGTCAATGGCAATTAAACTCTCTGCGCCCAAAAAGTGGCAACATCAATGGCCTTCTGGTTGGCGCTGTAAAGGTCCTCTTGCGTGCAGGTGGCAGGAGAGGTAGGGCACGACATTAAGTGTGGCATACACTGTAAGGCGCCACACTCGCACTCTAAAAATGTAGAAACTATAGAAAGATTAAACACATGTAGCGATATGGATGAGTTCATGTTTCTAAATGGTGGTCCGAAATGGGAGTTCCCAACATCAAGTGTTTATGGTCACAATCAAACTTATGGTAAACGACAACAAATAGCCTGGTCTTTGGATTTGCGAGGGATTTTTGATCATTGTGGTTATAATCACTAAAATAACATAAGGATGGTACCTTTATAAAGTCATACTTTACTATACAGGGTTATTTGTAAAACATCAACAACCTCCTAGGGGCTGATTCTGGTGCTCAAATACAAGACTTTTTCTATTTGAGCACTAGAATCAGCCCCTAGGAGGTTATTTATGTTTTACAAATAACCCTGTATATTTATAAAATATTCAATCTACCGTGAACTTAACAAAATGCTGAGCGGGCACCTTTTCGACACATCTAATTTATATTGTTTTGTGTATTTTTTTTTTCTTCTCTTGTGTGTCGAATTAACCTTACTTTTTTCTTTCTTTCTTTTAAAATAAACGTGAACAAGATGATATTTAACTTTTTTTTAAATCGATTGCCACAGGTGGGAATCGAACCTACGCCCTTTCGTTTTCAAATAAACAAAATACAATTGAGTGAGATTTAGGTGCCCCTAAAGCATTTTACAATGCGTTAAGCATTGGCTAATATCGAATTCTCCCAATATACTCGTATCTTCCAGCCCAAAGCGCGACAGCCTAGGCAAAAAATGACACAATTCTTGAGTGAAACCGTGCTTTTGATCCACAGCGTAAACACATAAATGGTGTGTCTAGTTCAAAACTTAAATATCTATTCGTTTTGAAGATATCGCTACCTGATGCTAAAAAATTTCATCGAAAGGAAACCTTTAAATTCTCACTGGTTGATTGCTGGGAGAGGCACACAGCCCGTATAACTGCCGGCCGATGGGGCAGAAAGGTTCTAGAATGGAGGCCACGTACCGGCAAGCGCAGCGTAGGACATCCATCCACAATATGGACAGACGACCTAGTTAAGGTCGCAGGAAGCGCTGGATACAGGCCGTTTCCAACTGGCCAATCTGAAAGACAATGGGAGAGGCCTATGTTCAGCAGTGGACGTCCTATGGCTGAAATGATGATAATTGCTAACTAGTTTGAGAAAAGGAGAAGACTGGCAAACACCTCCATTTAGGCCATAACAGTCGTTTGTACCATGGGATAGACGACTACGAAAAATTCTCACGGAAACAGTATTATATGCTGAGATTTTACGCCTATCAAAGCCATACTACAGCCGATTCCCGCACCTACTTATTATCCTCCATAAAACACAATTTTCGTGAGGCTTTACCGCCCATAACGGTCATAGTACACTTCCTGTTTACTCGAGCAAGGATGATAGCAACGTTGTCGAAATTAACATAACATCGCTTGCCAATAGACTTGTGATCTAATGGGGTTTGCAATTTTGCATTAAGGGTGATACAGATACGATTAAGGGTGATATAGAACGTGCCGGGTACGGGTCCCGTCAGTCGCGTCGGTGTTACGCTCTTGCGACATATAGAGCGTTTTCACACGCGTTTTGGCGACGCGGGTATTTCGCGCTTTTTTCCCGCGGGACTAAAAATGACAGTGGCGTGTCATAAACGCGTATAAAACGCGGTACGTCTTGATCTGCCAACGGAGGACGTTTTTTTGCGTTGATAGAAAACTACAGACGACAAACAAACAATCAAACAACTTGTCACCCTAAACTAAACCCATATACCTACTCCGTTGTAAAAAAAGGGGCTAACAATAGTAATTAGAAACCGAGTTTCTGGCGCTGCTTTTTCTTGGCACCAGTCCACAATTGTCCCGGTCCCGAAGCAGCGGTTCGGTCAAAAGATTAGGACATTGTTGTTATTTTTAATGGTTTTAAAATCGGGCATTTTAAAACCATTAAAAATAACTTTGTACATATAAAATATTAAACTTTGTAGACTCTTTTTAACCTTCAACTTTTATAAAGTCGGTTCGGTCATAGAGGTCGGTTCACCCTAATCAAATTAATATTATTGTCTTATGAATTTACACGTTTTGTATTTAATCACTCCAAATACTTCATTCTAAAGGCTTCATTTTTATTTTTAAACTTGCTGTCCCGGCGTACTTCGTACCGCCCCTTCATATTCTTTTTTTCGTGAATATTTCCGTGATTTTTATAGCTATTCTGCTATTCGGGGCGGAGACAAATTCAACAAATCAAAGATCTTAAAATTCGGTCTAGCCGTTCTCGAGTTATAAATGGTGTAACTAACCCGACTTTCTTTTATATATATATTTAGATAGACATACCTAGATTTCTTTAAAAATTACTTTAGAACTTTTTGTGAAAATCAGTGTATATTTTGAAACACGCAAAAATTACATGACATGCATCTGTCATGTCATGTCACAGAATAATGTACCTCGCAGACACTTGACCTTAAATTAATAAACTAAAACTTCGGCCCTTTGCCTTAATATTTCGGCGGCATGTAGCCGCACCCTTGTTAAATTCACGACAAAACTCCGCGATGTGGTAAGACATGCACCAGTCACACACCGATGGGTAACGGAGACAGACGTAACCTTACTTCGCCGCTATATTTACATAACTTCGATAACTGAAATAATAAACAGCACTAAATAATGTTCATATTGCAAAACTAAGCTACGAAAAACTGGACAGTGGCTACGTCTTAGTTTGTGACTACGAACTTTGGACGCGACTACGGAAGCGCTACGGTTCGTAGCAATGAGTGAGTACTACGAATGTATTATTTTAAAGGAAGAAAGATTTTCGAATATTGACTGGAGAATATTTAGAATGTGATATTGATCTCCGTTTTTTATTGCGTATTTTGTTTACATTCATGAGTCTGTTGTTAGTACGCATGCTGATTGACATCTTGAAGCCCTTTTGGATAACTGTACGTCGTTAGAAAACCTTTTTACAGGGATTAATAAAGAGTGTATTAACAGTAGTACATTCAGATCAAAATTGTATGCTTTTTAGAATTTATGGGAATTGCCTAGGGATTTCAAAAGATACGACAACAAATTTAATGTCATTGTTTTTGTCCAATATGTGGTTACGTTCCGTTTTCCATAATATCGTTATTTTTTTTTATTTTTTTTTATTCTGTGGTCAATAATTTTTAAATTGCCACTAGCCAAGTAAACATAATGTTTCTTATTTTACTGTTTTCTGCTCTTCCTGGTGATTATGCGAAAAGGTGAAACTCTTGGCTAGTGTAAACTAGGATTTCAAGTATTTTTGGAACAAGAACTGTTGATTTTCCTAACAGAATAAAATAAGTAATTAAAGTTTTTACTTCAATTGTAATCTATATATATAAAACAAAGTCGGGTTAGTTACACCATTTATAAGTCAAGAACGGCTGGACCGATTTTAATGATTTTTGGTTTGTTGGATTTGTATTCGCCCTGAATAGCAGAATAAGTATAAAAATAACAGAAAATTCACAAAAAAAAAAAGTGGCGGTACGAAGTTCGCCGGGACAGCTAGTTAAAAATAAATATGAGCCAAGAAACACACCTTAAAAAAATAACAACCTTGTGTTACGAGGTACGTCTCCCAGCACATCCAGACTCAATTTAAACCATCATCTTATGCGTTGACCAAATCCGGCAATCGTACCCAAGACCCATTGCGTTCAAGGCGATTTCCCATTTTGAATCCCCCACATGGAAAATAACATTCATTCACATTTAAAGTTTCAACTGCTTTTTTGGAAAAAAGATCAACTATTTCCCCACACATGGTAGGAAAACCAACCTACTGGTGTAAGTTTTCAATTTCACCCCTGCTGTCAACGCTGAAAAGGGGGTGTCGTCACTACAGAGGCACTGTAGGGTAACCACATTTAGATAAAAATCATCTAATTATGTTATTATACTATAAATCATTAGACGTTATTAAACAATAAATAGTGCAAAATAATTAGATTTTTAAAATTACGTAATTATGAATATGACAATGGTACACTTTTTATGTAATTATAGATGTTTTTTCAGTAAAACGGTGTCAGTATTTTTTTAAATTACAAGAACTCATACGTTTCGTATCTCGTATATCAGATGAATTATTTTAAATGCACCACACAACTTTGATTATACAGAGTGGAGTCAAAATTCATTGTATAGTTCGTTATATCTACTTTAGTCATACAGAATAAAGCCAAAAATGATTTTATAGTTTGTTATTCATACAATCATCGATTAAACAGTTATTTCGATGTTGCTTCCATAGGAAAAGTTGCATTTATATAATAATAAATCTGTGTTTTCATTTATTTTCGTTTGATCATCTCCACCAAGTTAAAGTTTTGAGTGTCAAACCATTTTAATCAACGACTGTGTGGCGAAATTCTATTTAGTCCGTCAGTTAGATTATCAAAAAATAATGGACACTTATTTTTCTTTTGTCAATCAACCAAAAAATTACAAAGATAAAGCGCGTCAAAGTTCGGGATTAAGGGCTCCTGACGTCACTTCTAAGTAAACAATTGTACCTAGACGTAACGTCATTTGACATTTCAAATCAATAATATATCTCTGTAATATTTTTACTTTGTGAAAAAATAAAAAATACGTGTCCGATACTTTTTGATAATCTATCTGATAGACGAAGAAAAAAAGTTCATCGTCATCCCTATTACCTATAGCGTGGACATCCTACAGACCCGATAGTGTTGCGTCACACTGACTTCAACCTTCGCCGGTAATTAATGATGAATAACTAGGCGTTGACGGAACAATTGCGCGCAACAGGCGACTAACTAGCCTACTACTGCAAAACAGCCCATAAAATTGGCCTTATGTTTGTGAATATAAGGGTAAATAATACGATGTTTTTGCTGCTGACTGTATGAGCTAACTCATTGTTTTGCCAGTGCTTCGCTACCGTTAATACTTAGGATTTATGAATGAAAACGTAAGGATGACTATGTAAGTTCTGAGGCAGAATGAAAAAATAATTATACAACTTTATAAGAGGTAGATTATATATTCTATCAGAAGTATGACTGGCATAAGATACAAATACAACGATATATCGGCTAGTTAACATACAGAGACATGATGTGTTTTAAAGCTTAATTTAAAATTGATGAACTTTGTGTAAAATATTCAATTTAAATACGTACATAAACTTTTCATAACCTAAAATAAGAAAAATTGCGACTGTTTGAAATATGCCAACACTAAAATCTCAGTCAAAAACATTAACCTTATTTTTGTGACAGTAAAATACGTATCAAATGTTTACGAGTACACTTTCACGTGACTCGATAGTTTTATGTGGACCTACTCAAAAGTTTTGACATACAAGGCTTCGGATAAAGTAGAACATGGCACGTATCTGAATATAAATCGTAAGACTTAAAGCGCCGAATAACAAAAAGCACATTCATATAGGTAGCACTAAGTAAAGAGTTATAAAATAGAAATAAAAAAGTTTCCGTTTGCTTTCAGAAACCGCAATCGAGCGAAGAGCACGTAACACAAAGCACGAATCAATTATGAAGACAACGCAAAGTTTCGCACGCATTAGTGGTTGCGTGACCGAGTGCGTTAACGTGTAGTCGAGTGGTGGGTAATATGCCAGCACTCTGGCAGTCCTCCCAGCGACCTATGTACGTGCGGACGGTGTGGGTGGACGGGTTCCGGCACGCCATACTTTCACAGGACGACCCTTACTTCATCAAACTCAGCGCCAAAAGGAGAAGACCTACCTCTTCCGCCAGCTCCAACAACAAGATACCTAGGAACTCCAGACTCAGCGACCACGCGGACGACTTGGAAGGCTGTCTCAGGAAATTGAACCTTGTCATACGGAACGAAAAGACGTTTATCGCGAAAAGACGGCCAAAAAGTTCGAAGGAATTCGAAATCGAAAAGTTAAACTTGACCGATGTGGACAACGAATCTGAAAACGGATTACTGATTAAAGCGACGCCGCAGCATCTCAACGAATACGAGACTTCACGGTCGAGCTTTGACAGTCTCAATATGAGGCACTTAAGAGTAAATAGAACGTCCAGATTAGAGGTCAAAGAAAATACTGAATTGTCAGAACGTGTGCTGCAGTGGCTGGACTTGGCTGGTAAAGTGGATTTATTGGCGCCTGAAAACGCAGAGCGCATGGCGCAACCTAGGCATAGCTGGCCGGAGATCCAAAGACGGAATCACGGGCTGTCTAAATCGAAAACCTCCGGCGACATAAGGGCGAAAGAGAGTGGCAAAATTTACTCGCCGAAAGCCGGCGACAGTGCAAAACCACAACAAAGCGTTATCGATCGGCACGATTTTTATGTGCCGACGTCCACGAACACGATCGAGAACTACGCGCGACAGTCACGGAATGTGCGGAACACGCCACGGGTCGAGACGAGCGGAAAAAAAGACGCCAACAAAACGAAGAGCAAGGACTTGCGAGCAAACGTCGCGGAGACGCGGCAGAAAGTGGTTTCGGAACGTACCGCAGTGGAGAAGCAGTACGCCGATTTGATCAGCAAGAAATTAATACCCGGTCTAGGCATTGGTTCCAAGAAGCAAGTGCACATATTCATGCCGGAGCTACCGAAGAAATTAAACTCCAACTCGACGAGCAGAACTGAAAGTCTCCTATCGTCGCTAAATGTTAGTTCGAAATAAAAGCTTTTTAAATCAACAAAATTGGATTCATTGAGTACTTTCAGGCGATTTATTAACTAAGTTTGGCGAGCCCAATCCTACCTACCTATTTCATTGAGCCGACGGATCTGATACGCCGGCGTGCACGCGATCCAGCGCCTAAATTATTGAAATCATGTTTGCATAGTAGAATTGATACAAATTTTATTACTACTACTATGTTTAATCACATTCTCAAATGCATTTTCTTCAACATCAGAAATACCGCAATATATATTTTTTTAAATTTTAAATCCACTGTTCTGAGATACACTAAAAAAGTCTTTAGTAAATACGAGGATCTGTCCCGTCACACTAAGCGCCAGGTCTAGCAAATTAACAAAGCAGCGCAGCCTAACAACTTTGTTCACAATTAAATATGACTTCAACATAATGCATTATATTTTTACAGAGGAAAACAAACAGCTTACATGTTACAACATTGATAGATTCATAAGTTAAGCAAAGGTGTATTAAAATAGTTATAATAGGTTTTTTTTGGTCGAATACACATGTCCACACACACATAAGTGGCAAACAGTTGCGCGGCTGATTAGCTATAATCAAATAATTACAGTCAATGTTCCTTTCAGACAATTTGCTAAGGAGGGAGGGGGGGGGGCATTTCAGATTGAATTACCATCTGTAATTCAATCTGAAATGCCGGAGTATTGAGGCTTAAATTGTGGCAAAACTCCAAAGATTTAACCGTGGTCATAAGATATAGTGAGTGCTGGTAGCCATTGCAGCAGTAAATCTTAGAGATATGTTGGACGACGCAATAAAATTTTGTAGACATTTTCTTAAGATATTTTGATGCTAGTACCACTCCGGGGGGGCAACGCCTCTCCGAATAAGTACCTATAATAACATAACACTGATAACAGCAACAGACCATGTTGAGATTGTTGAAGTTTCCTGAAACGTGTATCAGTCAGACTCACCCCGAACCCGATAGTGGCGACATCTCTCGCCTGGAACCGCGACCGCAGGGGCGGGTCGAGTGGCTGCCCGCTGTACCGCGGCACGGGCAGTCCGAGGGCGATCACCCTGAAGTTCTCGTCGACACGGACCAGACGCCATCTTGATACTTCTTCAGCACCATGCTCCTATAGTACAAGCCAAGTTACATATCCTGCTATTTTAATGTCACGTACAGAACCCACGTTTAGCTTAATTTATTCATCCATAGCTTCTGGTCGCGAATTTGTTTAAAATCCAATAAACCAATTAATTTATTTAAATAGGCCTAAATTAAGCTCTTTTTCACATTTCAGTTTGCTATGACTTCAGAATGAATGGAATAAATAGAAATTAATACTATTGAACAACATCACATACATTGCCATAATCCTATGGTAAGTAGCCAAAGCACTTGTGTTACAGAAATCAGGATCAACGACGGTATCACAACACCTAGACCCGAGACATTATAGAAAAGTTATTTTTCTACATTGACCAACCGGGAATCTAACCAGGGACCTCAGAAATAGCAACACCAAGTCCGGTATGCTCGCCTCGGCTACGGAGGTCGTCAAGTTAGATTTATAAAATTACACATTACCCTGAAGATCTAAACGTGGACTGAGCAGTGAATAGTTTAATGTTTACCTCCAATAGTTTATCGTATCGTGCCGCGGGCACGAGAAACCGGCCATCTTCTAGATGCATCTCCCTATTCTCCAGCAAGTTGTTGAGCACGGGCAATACATTGCGCTCTGCTTTCTCGATGCCTTCGATGACCAGCACTCGGCCTTCGATGGCTGCGCGCACGGCACTCTGGGTGGGAGGAGATCTTTATTAATAGACTATATTTTGTATGCGACTTTGTTTGAACAGGTCGATAACGCTAACGTTTGCAATTTTTACTTAATCTATGGCAATAAGCTAAGTTAACGTTGCTAATATTAGCGATACGAACTCCGTATCTCCGAACTTTTACGTACGTACGTACGTACGTAACGTAGTGAGATCATCTATTTCAAGATGTAAACTAAGTACAAAACCCTACTAAATATATTGTTTTTCTTTTTCTTCCTTAAGAAGATAAAGAGACTGTGAAACTTAAAATGAGAGTTTAGAGTGGCTTCAGTAGCCACCACCACACACAGAATCTTACGCACTGAAAACCTTGAAATCAAACCGATCATGTTAATCATCATCTATACGGTCAATCCCGGTTGCATCCAAAGCCATTGCTTTGGAGCCCAGGGTCCGCTAATAAGGTAGGTAAATCGATATTCTAGGAGTGGTGTATAACTTTATAGTTTTCTACACCAAGACCTAACCTAATAAATACCTTAATAGTTAACTTTTAATAGAAAGAGATTTAAATAAAAAGATACAAATATGATATAGCTGATGACTGAAATTACCTACCTGGTCAAAGTATGTAGCAGTTGAGCTTTGGATCTCCCGTCTTTGTTTTAGATCAGCCTCGGTGGTATCACGTGATAAAGCCACATACTCCAGCTCTCGTTGCGTCAACTCCAAATACTGAAGTGCTATTTTTCTCCTACATGATAGAACATAAACTTAAGTCAAGTAGTTTTCCAACATAGACTAAACATGCAATTGCATGCACATTTTTTTTTAAAAAGTTTATTTAACCTTATGCTTGATCAACATTAACCATTCTAAATGCAAAATTAATTCTTTTTGTTACTCTTTCACGGCGAAAGTTAACCACTGAACAGATTTTGTTTAAAACTGGTACAGAAAGCTTCAATCTGGGCTACTATTTCTTAATCCAACCCCAAGGGATTAATATAGGAGGTGACAAGCCATATTCTATATGAGTGAAATTGCACGAACAGCTGTTAATGAGCAAGAGGCGCATACATGTGTTATTCCTTTAGTCCCGTTTATTGATACCTGTCCCAACTAAATAAATAAACAGTTATTTACTTTCATAGTGGCAACTGTAAATAACTTCAACTTTATTCTTACCTGGTGGGACCAGGCCTGCCAAGTAGAAACATATCCTGGCCAAGAGAGTCTTTTTGCATCATCCATCTCAAGTTTCTAAGAGTATTTTGAGACAAGAGTTTGATTTCAGAACTTTCGATTGTCACTGTAAAAGGTATAGTCGCAAATTATAAATAGGGTTATTATTTTCTGTACAATGTTTAATCGAGATTGTGATCATAATTAGCTAGAAGTAGGTAAGTATGTAAGTTTACATGGAAATTCATTTCTACGGTGTTTAATTTAGATGTATTATTTTAAAATACAGAGAACACTTAATTGAGCCTATTATTACTGGGAGATATTTTAGGGAGCAGTCCTTGCTAGGAAAAGACTATTCCCAATTAAAACAGGCATTTATTACAACTTTGAGGTTAGAACTTAACATGATACTTACAGTATTTTCTGGGGACATATTCTATCTTTTTGGAGACTTTGATTTCTTTAGTCACATCTCCTATAGTCACTTTATCTTCGCTAGAGTAAGCTCTGACATAGTTAGCACTTAAAATCGCTTTACGTCGACCTAAAATACGAATCAAAACATCGATACGTCTAACCGTAACCGCTGGATTAAACATGGTTTTATTCACTTATAATTATATTCATCACATAAATATACAATATTTTTTTGGGTTTTACTTCATTGCAAAACTTTAAAATGTGTTATTTAGTCGAAAAAATGATAATAATTCGCAAGTCCAAAGTCGAAACTTGAGTCAAAGTGATTGTCAAAATGACATTTATCTCAGCTGATTAACGTCACGTTCATGATGAAATTGTTTTTTGGTGCGTTCAACGGAAAATATTTAGTGAGCTGATGATGCATAAATCGCTTTCTTTGCCACTAGTCACCGGTTGGTTCAACGGCCGTTTTACCTTCTGAACAATAGACAACCTCAACAAAGCTTCAGGTGGCTTCAGGTATAAAGACCTGATAATTTCATTTGTTTTTGTATTAGGTATGTGTTGTAAGTAGAATCCTACAGAAATTTACCGCCTGTTCTCTAATCTCCTCTATTAAGAGGCAGTGACTACACGTCGCAGCCCAGTGTTTACACTGGGCTACGACGACCGACGAAACGATGAACCCTGTTGTTTTACATGTGCATCAAATAAAGTCTTGAGCAGACCTAATGCACCAGCACCAGAGGGAGACAGTAGCAGCATGTTATACTCGGCGCAAGTGCAGCAAGGAGACTTGCATTTGTTGCGCACCCAATACCGTACACCGTACGCATTTATAACGCGAGCTCGCGTTTGAACCTTTTTCTCTCATTTTTGCTAGACTGCTTTCAGTCTGTTATAAATAGATAAAATACAGGGTGTAAAAAAGGATATTTTAGAACCATCTAATCCGCTGCTCATAAAGAACACTTTTTATTTATAATATAATGTATGAAGCATCAAATTTATGTGCTTTTAAGGAGTAGTTTGTTCTTTTGTCATACATAGGTAATTATATTCAACTAGCAAAAACAACAGTAATGATAGGATAACTATTTAATTTGAACACAGAAAAACACATTTACTAGAACATTATATAAAAGTAGCTACTAACTATAAAACAAAAATATACAGATATTTTATAATGCATTAAACAGGGTGAAATGTAAGACGATGAAATCATTTTAACAGGATATTCTACCAATTAAGGTAAACCGCTTTTACTATAGGGTCCAAGTCGCAACACGAAAGAAAAAAACTGACGCTTCATACATTCATTATCATAATCAGGGAAAAGCCGTTGGATGCAGGCCGCTACAAACCGGCAAATCTGGAAGACACTGGGGGCGGCCTATGTTTTTTTAGCAGTGGACGTATGAACTGTCCTATGACGAAATGACCATTTTGTATGGAGGGTAAACTTTTCTTTCAACTTTTATAACGATGTAAAAGTTGTTCATTGAAATGGGTAGAATATTCAGCAAAAGCGATTTTCTTATTAATCAGTCACGTATCTATATACCTTAAAACGCGAGTCCCAAGTCGCCCCGCTTCATATGGATATGTTGGGAACGTGTTAAACACAAACTTATATCATGTTGTGAATCACAGTGATAAATAACAGTCATTTGATCATTTCAAAGTTTATCAGTAGCTAAATACATAATTCTTTGACTTTTGATTCGTAAGGCTAAGAACATACGAAGCGATTTTCTCCCGCGCACGCCACTGCGGTTTTATTTCTAAACTCACGAGACCGGTGATTTGCGCGGTCACGCAGCCGTCGCGGTTGAGATCATCGCCCGCAAACTTGGCGGGCGATGATCGTAAGACGGGCGGTTTTTGTACCCCCCGCCCCGCCGGCTAACTGACGTCGGATTCTACAAGTCGCCCGCCGGTGCCGCGGCACCCGCAAGCAACAGCGCGCGCCGCGGGTGTAAAACGCGTCGTGAAATGTGCTCTTACATTTTGCAAATAAATCTACATTATACAGAAGCTGCGTGCGGCGGGCGCGGGTGAAAACCGCTCCGTGAGTTCTTAGCCTAAGACTTAAATTGCATTAAAGAATAAACGTAAAATCATGTACACTTATGTTATTTATTTTATGAGCACTATAGTCCATTTTTCTTTGCTTGGTAAATGTTATAAACAATCTTGACATTTCTTTTCAACGAAATTATTTATTTAAAAATAAGATTGACACAAAAATATTAACCTACTATTGTAATTCATCATTTATCACAAAATCCTACTTATCGTTAATTTTAGACATTGATATTTTTGTAAAAGACTTGCCAAGATTGTTTTCATTATTCAACAAGCAAAGAAAAACAGAATTTATGTTATAATCTCAACCAACTTCAAAATACACTTTTACAAATAGGTTTTTACAATTCTCGGCCCATTTCTGTACAATACACTAAATAAAATACTTTATAAGCTTAATTATTATAACTGTAAAATTAGTATTAGTTAAATATTAACTAACTTTGTCCTACGACAAAACTGAACCATTACTTTTGATATTTAAATATTAATATTAATTATTGTTAATTTGTGTTACCTAGAGTTCTCTCTCGCCTGAAGTACAGGTTTTTCCTAGTTCAGGCAAAGATAGCTATTGCACTGTATATGTAGTTTTAAATTGTATTAAATTAAAAGTATCTTTGCTGGTATTTAATAAACGATTACTTCTTTATCATGATCTGAGTAACCATTTCTTTTGATGTGTCGTTTGATAATAATAATAAATAATTTTATTTCTTCCAACAATATGTTGCTATACCATTTTCAGAAAAGCGTTATTTGTAGCCATTTTTTTTTTCAATATTCTGATAATAATATTGAGTATTCATAATATACAACTTAAACAACAATAAAAAATACAAAACATTTGAATACAATAGGAAGAGTTGATCATGAATACAGAATAACCTACCCTATTTACAAACTTTATTTGAAAGTATTAGAACACCTAAATTTAGTTAAGTCAAAAGTGACTACTACTATTATTCGTACGCCTGATTTTAGACAGTCCGAACCACAGAACAGGAATGACACGATTCGCTTGGCTACGCAGTCCGAACAGTTAGAATTTTATGTTACTATACATACACAAAAATCCTAATATACAGGGTGTAACGAAAAGGTGAAATAAAACTTTAAGGGGTTATTCTACGGCTAAATTACATCAACTTTTTCTATGGGACCAACATTGAAATCGCAAAAAAAAAAAAACACTTTCCCATACTAAAACGCGTCCAGCTGGCATCAGTTTGTATGGAAACGTCAATTTTTTTTTTTGCGATTTCGATGTTGGTCCCATAGAAAAAGTTGATATAATTTAGCCGTAGAATAACCCCTTAAAAGTTTTATTTCAGCTTTTCGTTACACCCTGTATAAATAAAGCAAAGCCATAGGTCCGCCATTTTACTGAGTCGGTTCCTGGGGTAGGTACGCAGTACACGAATGGTCACAGAATTTATAACAGGATAAATTCAGAAACGACTTTGATAGAAATTTGCTAGTAAAAATAGCTACTCTCACCGTGCGACAACAAAAAGCAAATTAGCTTGCACCGGGCACTGAACTGTAATTTTATAATAGCCTACTAAGCGTTACTGCAAGCGATAATGCACCAAAACGCCACAAGCGAGTTCTTTTTACACCTGTCAAGGTCATCTTGCCGCGCTCCGATAAAATATATGTTTATATTAAGTAATGATTCCAATGAAAATGTAATATTACTTTCCATTAGGTATAACGATACAATTAATTTATGACAACATGGAATCGATCGAATAGAGTTAAATAGCCTTGTTTTAAAATATCGTAAGTATCTACTGAGGAGATAAAGACGTTATAAAAGTAGTTAAAGGAACTAACAATATAATTGTAAAAGGTCTTTTGGAGACAAAAAAACTACCCACAATGGAGGGTAAAGGCAAGGCGTACTATCTTCGTTGAAAAAGGGTCCGTCAAACTGCGTTAATTTAGGTGGCGCCACAGTAGCAACAAGGTGAATTTCAATATTAGACAGAAAAATTAACTAGGACGGAAGAACTGCCGCTCCGTTATGGCGCACTTTTCATAATAAGAAACACAATCAATTGATTATCATTTCTTAACGCTTGATTAAGTTTAATATTTTAAAAATAAATACATGAATAAAATAAGAAAATTGTTGAAATGTTTTATAAAAGTCACTAAAATGTTCTTAATCGGCATTACTCGGCTCACTTCAATCCGTCAACAAGTGCTACATTCATACCATACCTTTGCCTACGCTAGCGCCATTTTGGAGGGTTTTGAAACTGTTATTTACTCCTTTAGCTGGACATTATTTTAATTTGCCCTTAAAGAGATAGTACTCCTTACTTTTCCTATCTATAGTTCCATACTACCCATATTCAAGTGCAAGTACCACTTATTCATTTAGTTTCGTCTTTATGTGCGCGAATTTTTCATTTTGCGTATTAAAACACTACAAAATTTAAAACAAAGCACTTGAAATATTTTAGAGCGTTTCATTCATATGTTTTGTCAGTTTTTATGTTGCTTGTTAGGGAAACTGGTGTTATTTTTTTTAAAAAAACCTTCATTAACGCACAACGCACTTAATCTCCAATTTCAGGGTTTCTCAACCTGGTGTTCCGATGAAGGACATCGGACGGACAGATTGAAAAGGCTGTCGTAATTTAACCTGATCAATCATCTTCTTCCACATCCTCTTCGACATGCTCAATCTTAACACTGACAAAGTCGGTCGGCTCCAACTCTGCCTCTCTGGACTCTCCGTCACTATCTTCTTTCTCTGTCTTTGTTACTATCTTTTCAGTCTCACTATCGCCGTCACTGTCTTTCTCTTGAGACTCTTCTTGAGATTCATCGCTATCCTCATCATCATCATTCGGTTGGTTATTCTCTGGTAAGTTCAAATTCTTGGTTAACGTTACGAAGTTTCTTAGAATAACTTGGTTGGATTTCTTTTTAGGTGGTCCGAATATCTTCGTCATGGTCTCGTCATCTAGGGGAAGGGAACATTCGCGAGGGTCCAGCTTGTGGTAGAACTCCTTAAGTGCCTGACTGGAATTCTTGGGGATGTGACGTTTGCGGACGTGCCGCATCATCGTCCTCTTAACAGCGTACGTCTTCGGGCATGCTTTGCACTGTGGAAATTAAATAAATGTTAGAAAATTTAACATAAAATAAGGATTTTGAGGAATGGTCAAGACTTTTGTTGATTTAATTTAGCGTCAAGTATCTCGTACCACCCCCACGCCGCGTCTGCAGTATTCATGTTGTTGCAGTTGTTGCTGTACTGTATTGTTCACAACTGACTAAATCATTACTTTCAGATTTAACCCATTTTATATATTTTATCTTTAATTTTAAAGAGCCTTTGTAAGCACGGAGATGCCTGTGGTACATGTTTTAAAAATAACACACAGTACCTTGTACATGTTGGCCTTCCCGTGCGTGACGACATGCAGCCGCAGGCCGGCGGGGCTGGTGAGCGTCTTGCGGCAGAGCGGGCACGTGTACCGGTTGTGCGTGTGCGACGTGCGGATGTGCCGCATCATGTAGCGCTCGTCTTGGTACTTTCGGTCTGGGGAGGAAAGGATTGGGAATAAAATATTGTTTTTACTATAATTATAAGAAACAATATGAAATTATAGTGCTTATAGTGAAAACAAAATTGTTTTTAGGTAAAAAAAATACCGTAATACAGTAATTAGAAATTGAGGTATAACTACCTGTCTCTTTCTAAATTAACTTTGTACAATGAAAAATGAATGACGTGTACTGTGACGTCACGGTGCATGTGTGAACTTCTTGTCTAGCACGCGACTTTAATGGGTTTTAAGTCAGGTATTTATCAATAGTTTTCAAGAATTCTTCAATTTCAATTAAGTACTATTTATTTTAATAGTAAATAAAAATATATGCATATTCCCTTATAAACTGATTCTCTGTCGCAGTTTTATTAATTAAAGTATCTGTCTGTTAGAAATATACTAGAACAAACTCGAAGAATACTGAATGATAAATTTGATTAGATGACCACTAGTTCGATGAGTAATTTTGATTTTAATTATAAATGAGTTACACGTTGAAACTAATATATTATTGATCTATTTCATTTCTTAATAAAATAAAATAAAAAATAATCTTTAATAAATGTTTTTTCGGCTTTATAGTCATAACCAGTGATCGGAATTGGGTGACTAAAATTGCCTAAGCTTTGTGGCGAGATGTAACAGAGTTGTTACAACCACCAAATCTCCGGGTTACCTGCGCGAAAAGTAAGAAGACTTTCCATTTTTACTTTATGACCGTAAATTATGTTTTTTTTTTCTAAAATATCTACACGACAAGCAAAAAGCAATCTTTTTAAAACGCAGACTAGGTGCAATCGAAAAATACGCGCTTGTCAGAGGGTTTGCAGAGCACGACAGCTGTTTCGGTGCATTTTGCTTCAAACTGGTCATGTATCATGCTCAAATGTTAAAAACATAAATAAAAAATTAATTACCTTTGTTCTAGAAGAAAAATGTGTATCGCTTTTACTAAGATTCGATACAATAGCTTAAGGATCCCAAAATTAAATAATAATAATGTTGAATTGTATACAAAATAATAAGTTTGAAATTTAAACAAAATAATACAAATATACATTTTTGGTATTTTTCGGATAACCCAGAAAGTTTGTGGTTTCAACAACTTTGTATTACGATTACTGGTCACCTATCACCCTGTATAATAAATAATAATGCAAATTTACCACATAAGGGACACTGGACAGGCACTTTCGTGTGCCGGTCGTGGATCTTCATGTGCTCGCGCAGCGAACAAGCGCTCGTGAACATCTTCGAGCAAACTGTGCACGTCTCCAGGTCTGAGGAAGAATAACGTTTTTATTCACTAATATTTAAACGCCTTAGAGGCCATCCACATAATACATCTTTCTTCTCTACCTAAAGGTTGTCTGGAAGAGATCGCTATTAGCGATAAGACCGCCTAAATTGTACATCTTTTGTAAAAATCATGTGTATTTTACTTGTATGGTGTGCAATAAAGAGTATCTATCTATCTATCTATCTACATCACGCAAAATATTGACATTTTGGACAACCCCTCCCCCTATATCAAATAGTCTATGGTTTATTTATAACTATAGAATTTAAACAGTGTAGTAATTTCTATGTTTAATTTATTTATTTCCCCGGTTTTAAAGAAGATACAAAGGAAAGTTTTTAAATCAGCCTAACGTCTTACACAGCCATTCGTCGTCTATCTCACAGACTATGCCATTACAAGTAAATAAGATTTAAAGCATGGTGGTAACATTTTTTGCCACAGCCTTAAAGGATCAACAGTAGAAGGCTTTAGACTTGTTTCTTGTTTTATAAATTACAAAAAAAAAACGATTTGATTTTATAAAGTTAACTTTCAAGTTTCACTTACTCTCTCCAGTATGTTTTCTAATGTGATAAGTTAGCTTGGATTTCTGAACAAACGTCTGCCCGCAGTAGATGCACGCATACGATGTGTCTTTTGTGTGGGTCCTGTAAAGCAAGGAATAAGTTTAATAAATAATCAATAAAATTTATTTAAAGCAAATTGTTTTCTCACTGACTCGAACCGGAAATCTTTTTTTTTTTACGAAAATTTGCGTTCAATTGCGGCCCGCTCGCCCGTGTCACGTGTGCCGGCGCCTGGTACGAGTGTATAGTGACAGTGAGTGACCTGGCGTGCGAGGTGCAGGCGCCCTTGTCGGCGAAGGTGCGCGGGCACTGCGGGCAGGCGTAGGGCCGCTCGCCCGTGTGCCGACGCTCGTGCCGCAGCATGTTGGAGCGCTGCACGAACCGCATCGGGCAGTACGAGCACGCGTGCCGCGGGCCCTCGTGGATCTGCAGGTGTTCGCGGAACGAATCCTTCTTCTGTGGAATAAAAATTATATATACCTACTATAAATAAAAAAATGTTAGGAGGACATCGATTCATTAGGTGTTGTTGTAACACGTCGTTACAAATATTTTTGATTTTTAATAATTATGTTTGAAATGTTTCTCTTTTCAAAATTTTTTTTTACTTGGATTTTTATTTCTTGGCCAAACGCAGAATTCCCATTTACTAGACAACGCCATCTATCGGTATATCTTTGCCATCCGTTTTGTTCCGTTTCTCACAACTACCTTTTTTCAGCATTAACTTATAACTTGCACATCTAAAGTAAGTAATGTATTTTTATTAAAAGAACATATGAAGGCTGTAATTGATGTTTTTCAGTTTCAATTACCTTTTGGGGATTTTCAGCGGTGTTTTGTTCTGCGTTGACGAATGAAAAAAATTAATCATTTTTGCTTTATGCGTTCAAGTGTTGCGCGAAACGAAACGCGACCAGAGAGGGGGATATTTTGTCAGACATGACATTGAGATTTGACCGGATCTTTCTTTTTGGATGCGAGCACATTGCTTGCGTCCCAAATGGTTTCTTTCGTTCAAATAAAATGAAGAAAATAAAATATGCGGAGGCGCCTGGTGCGTCATGGCGACCTAATGCCGTGATGGGTATTTTGTAAGAAATCCAGTAGAAATGTGATTTATTTTTGTCTTCTCTTGGTAAGAAACCTTTGAGGCTTGGTTCGCCTGTTTTCTTGCGTTTATTTCATTTATTAATGTGAGATCTTATATAGATGCTTGTTTCTTTTAGGTTTGTTTGTAACGTCGCACCCTGATGATGCGGTTTTGTCACTTCAAGTTGCTTTTGGGTAAGCATGCTTTTTCTTTGTTGCGTCATGTGCACGTGTGTCTGGCTCCTGCTGCTGTGCTCATGGATGCCTTTGCAAATCAATCCAGCACGAAGCCGCGTGTGCAACTTTCTTTGACCATGTCGCATACTACTCCCACGTGCTGTCCCGCAGTGCACGTGTGGCTCATAACCTGCTGTACTCATGCTTGTGTATGCTTTACAGGCTTAAATTAATGCCCAGCTTGGCACACCCTCGTGTTCTCCGAGGACTGGAACTTTATATCGTCGAGATCCGAGGAAAGGACATGTGTGGTTCTCCGCAGTGATGTTACACATATAATTTATCATAAGTTCTTAATCAATGCTAAGGTATTTATAAACCTTCTTATTTAACTTCATTGGTGATATTCATAAGCCAGGTTAGGATAAGTGTTGTTTTACTTTAGAACTAAGTATAGGACACAACGCAGCTGCGATTCTAGATATTTGTAAATTTGTTGTTGATGACACATACTGCTTAGTAATTGTAATCTCTAATCATTGGTGTGGAATCACATACACTACGTTGAATTTAGATATTTCAAAATAGTGTATATGAGCTATAAGCTTGATTTTATTTTTTTTACTTGCAATTCTTGTACTGTTAAAATATACTTTGTTTTTACATAGTTTTTATTTGTATTATGGCAGAATACCCATAAATAGGTTGTAAGTAGCCTTTCTTTTTAAAAATAAACCAGGAGAAGACAATTTAGTATTTTCTTTCTCTCCTTAATTTAACTTCACTCTTTCTTGCTTGTAGTTAAAGCAAGTGGCGCCCTGCACAGTTTTCTTTGTAGGAGTCTCTGAGCGCCTGAGGACCCACGAGCTAGCTTAACTGGCAAAAATAGCAAATACCATCCCGCTGTGTTACATTGTGACAAGTTTTTTATCCCTAAAAGAAACTTCCTGCCGTACTACTGGTGAAGATACTGAATTTGTAACTATGTCTAGAGATTAGCTAACCTATTTAAATGTATGTTAACATCACCGAGACCTCTTTCATGTCTCATGGTTTAAGCCTAGAATTTTTGTAGTACCTATAAGTCTATGTTTAATTAACGCGGGAGTACCTATTTCCGTGAACTTTGGGAAGAGGGCTCAAGACAACTCAGTTTGTGTTCTTAGTCACAATTACCTAACACATTTTCTTGGTGGTTTGGTTTATTTTAGAAGCCCGACGCTAAGGTGTGTGTGAGGGGCACAGGGGCAATCGAAAAGGGAAGTTTTAGGCTCGGACTACATGCATCCGGAATTTTTCAGAACTCCATACAAAACGGCTCCGGACTAGCCCGGATTTAATCCATTTTGTATAGGGTTATGAAAAATCCCGGATGCTTGTAGTACGAGCCAGGGGGGTGTCACTCCGCAGTTTAGGTATATTCGGCCAGCGCGCCGCGCGAAGCGGCGTATGCCAGTGGGCTGTCGCTCGGCTCGCACGACAGTCGCGGTCACGTGGCGCGAGCGCATACTTGTTTTTTTTTTTTTTGCTTTTGCATATTGACCCGCAATGTCTTCTACTTAGCCTAAACGTCAATATAATAATGCGTATAAAAGATGTTGTGGTTTACCGGTTGTCTGAATAAAACGAATAGTGAATCAGAGTTAACATTTAGTTAAATTTCACACCATATTGAAATATTTATTCTTCTTTAATTCCATGTCCATAATAAGTAGTAATAGTTAAAATAAAAATCCTTTATTACTTATATTAGCCCAGAAACAATATTAAGAATAGGATAGGATAATGTTTACAAAGGAATACCTACACCCGTAGGAATCGAACACATGAAATTCAGATGGAATTTATATGTTTACAGAATCAACGTTTGTAATGCTTAATCTACTTATTTTAATCGTAAAACTAATAAATCAACTAGGTACAAAAACTTCTCAAGTGACAACCCCGTGCCGTCGTTCGCAGCTCGGTCATAAAACTGGGGCGCGCAAAGAAAATTCGTGGTTCGCGCGCGGTTTTAAGTTTCAATTTTGCTTGCAGGCGGGTAACTCTGGCGAGTCTAGGTATATTTTTATACCTAAACCTGACTTTTGTTAGGAAGTGAGTCTTCTGTACGGTAGTACTATTAGGTATTCTGTGTCCGAGCCTTACTCCTTAGCTCGACATTCCAGTCGCGGCAGTGGACTTAAGTAATTGGCCAAAAGGGTTTTGGCATTAACACTACGTATGGTGTTTACCATACGTAGGTATTTTTTGTTTGATTGAGAAAAGAAAAAATACGTGTCCAATATTCAACTGACGGACTAATTAGATTTTTTTTAGTAAACTAGCCCGTTGTCTACTAGCCTAACTAACTAAACTAGCCATCTATCTATCTATTAGCTCAAGACACTCCAGTCGCACCTCGCGGCAGTGGACTTTAGTAATTGGCCAAAACGGTTTGACGCTTACATAACAGTATTTAAACACTTACCATAAACACTTTCCCGCAATAAGTGCAGGAGAAGGTAGGCTTGTTGGGCGCGTGCACCTGCTTGTGCATGTAGAGCGAGGACTTGTACTGAAACGACTTGCCG
The DNA here is from genome assembly GCA_963576865.1 of Anania hortulata. Taxonomy (NCBI): domain Eukaryota; kingdom Metazoa; phylum Arthropoda; class Insecta; order Lepidoptera; family Crambidae; genus Anania; species Anania hortulata. Next base: position 17,068,648 of record OY756398.1, on the reverse strand, counting down.
CACTCCGTGCACTCGTACGGGTGCTTCCCTGGGTGCCGGATCAGGTAGTGGAGTTTCCTGGTAATCGGAAACTGATTCAGAATCTTATAAATATAGGCTGTCCCTAAAAGACATAGGTCCAGAGATAGAGCATCCTCAGGAATACTCCAATCAACCTTATGTTCGTACCGCGATATTTTGAAGTTTAAGGGTTTAGTTTTATTTGATTTAGATTTAGAGCCATTGAATTGTTACACTATCTACCTGCTGTTTTGTATTACGTTTTAAATTGATATGACATAAAAATTACTCATCATAGCTTAAAAACTAGTTCCAAGATTTGATTACATAGTGATTCAGCAGACAGTTAGTTATTATGACTTATTATAATTATCTCAATAAGAGGGGGGGGGGGGGGGTTGCCAATACTCACCATGCTTGGCAGGCGGGCTACTATTTAAAAGAGGCTGCCAATATTGACTGAGCTCCTTAGTTCGATGGAAAAACGACCTTAGGAATGGCTAGCAAAAGAGATGGATGAAAAAAGCGGGAGGTTGTTCTCTTTGGCGCTCTTTTGGGGCGGCTTACGTCCAGCAGTGGACTGCAATAGACTGACATGATGATGATGAGCCTAGTTACCTCTCGTCCACCGTGTGCAGCACGTCGCGGCACAGCTTGCACTTGAACTTGCGCGCGCCGTGCACCTGCGCCATGTGCGTGCTGCACGCGCGCGCGCTGCCGAACTCGCGGCCGCAGATCGAGCAGCTACCGTCCACGCACGCCGCCTTTTTAGGGCCCTCCGACGCGTGGACTGTCTGCGAGATTGCTTATTTATTTATTTATTATAGGAAAAAGGAAAACCAGGGTTTACACATTATAAAATAGCAACAAAATAGCAACTATTAAACCACTTAAGGTCTTCACAAGTAGCGACAAGCTAGAAATTAAAAATCATATCGAAACATAGCTAACGACTTCAAGAATGAACCAACGCACAAAATTTATTGATAAAAACAAAATAAAAAAACTATGCAATTTTTAAAAGGCGCTCGCTTAACTGCCGCCTCGCCGCACCAACAGTGGTGTTTAAGGTTGTTTAAGGGTTGCTAAGCGGGCACGCATTGTCGGTTCAGCATTTTGTGTCGAACAACTTCCTTATTTTAGTAGTCTTTTATCAAACACTAACATTTATTAAATGGTTTTATGCCATCTTTTACTGCAAGGTGCGATGCATTTCGAACCGCGGCTTCGTCTGAAAATCAGTGTCGCGAGCTGCAATGTGACTCATGCTGAGACGGGGCCCTTTTGCGCCTGCAACACTCCTTACCGTATTAGGAGTGAGTAATTCTAATGTGTTTGTTATTATGCATCTGTATATTTTTTTGTGGCAGCGAAATAAACGTCATTCATTGATTCATTCATTCAACAAAACCGACCCGAAGCAATAACTGCAATTGTTCGACTTCAATCGGCTTGTGCCGATCGGGTAGTTCATTTAGGTCGACACATCATTCGATTCGGCAGTATTTGTTTGGGCTATTTATAACCTTAGATCACGAGACTCTCTAAGAGAACTATTTAAAGAAATTAACATACTTACAGTTGCTTCTCAATATATTTATGAAAATATTATGTATGTTCGCAAAAATCTGCACTTATTTTCAAAGAAAAATTACATACATAAGTATAATACGCGGCATAAAAATAAACTTGTCATTCCAAATTTCAGATTGCAAAAGGTAGGAAGTTCATTCATGGGAAAATGTATTCGTATTTTCAATAAATTACTTAATCCCTTGCTGAACTGCCAGTATTTTAACTTAAATTACATGTTAAGATGATTTTAATGAAAAAGGGTTATTACACCGTTAGTGAATATTTAAATGATAAAAATGTGTGGATTTAAAACTGCTTAGCTCGCACCAAAACTTGTAAAAATATTAATTTTAAAAGAGGCTGACAACAGTAACCGAGTTTCTTGCGCTGCTTCTTCTCGGCACTAGCCCACAAATTGTCCCGAAAAAAAATATTGGGACGTGTAAAAGCTTGCTTGCTTTTAATGGCCTATTTGCAAAAATAAATGATTTTGATTTTTGATTTTTTTGTGGCACAAAAAAGCCGACCACCAGCAACTATTACATATCGTTTGGCTTCAATTGGCTTGTGCCGATAGGGTAGTTATTAGGATTAGATTATGTGCGATAACTGAGCGGTTTGTGATTCCCGAACAGTCATCTTCATTATATCTATGCTTTTAAAACATGATTCACACAGACATTTCATTTGCATTTGTATTGCCTATATTGCACCGCCCACAAAACATATCTGTTTAGCCTAATGGCATTAGGTCCACCTTTTGTATGATTTTTTTAAATCTGTGCAATAAAGTAAATAAATATTATTATTCAACAGTTACCTTTACATGCAATTTAAATGACTTTCTCTGGCTCAGTGGTTTATACACACATGCGCCCAAGGAACAGAAGATCTTCCTAGCTTCACTATGGTTCTGCTCAAAATGTGCCCGCATATCTTCAACAGTGGGCAGCACGAGGCAACACACGCAGCATTTGACTAGGAAAAAGACCTCCTGTCCTGTCTGATGTTTCTCAACATAGTGATGTATGAACCAAACCTAAAACATTGATTTATAATTATTACCATAGTCCTTAATACACAACATTAGGTCCCACTTAAAAATGTTCCTTAATGTTATTATAGCTGTGTTGTTCTTTTCTGTTAAATGTCAAAAGATCTATGACAGAAAAGGAAAAAAAGTCATCCTATAATGTTTATTTAACCTTTTTACAGCGACCGATCGTTATAAAGATTTTAAAAAAAGTTTATTTTTATTTTTTATGTTCAATATATCCATCAAGGTAACAATATTAATAAAAAACGGTAGTATGTAAAAAAAAAAGTAACATCTGGGTTAATGTTGTGGGAATGCAGACTGCCATAAAACTGAGATGAAAATAATTAAAGATACCTACCTTATCACTAAATATCTCTGAACAACTTTCACACTTATAGAAATCTTCGTTAAACTTGTTATAGTGCACTCTTATTTGATGTGTTTCTCTATCTGTCTCATTCCAAAACAAAGTAGGGCAGTATTTGCATTTAAAGCCAAGGTGTGGACTGAAACAGTTGTCATACTCCATACCATCCAAATGATCATTCAAATGCTTTCTTGTAGTCTCCCTACTATCAAACTCCTTGTCACAAAACTGACATAACCACAAGTCCTCAAACTCGCCCATTTCTTCCATTACATGAGTTTCAAGCTCAGCAAGATTATCAAATGTAGTAGCACAAACTCTACATGAGTAAATTGGAACGGATTTAACCGAATGCATCTTACGCATGTGCGTTGAAAAAGTCTGCACTGAAGTAACACATGTCTTGCAAAGGCCACATTCAACATCCAATTCGAGATCGTCATTTGCATTTTTGTAGTCTATACCAGAGTCCTCAGGTACATTGTTCGAATTTATCTGGTTAAGCGTATAATTTACATAGTCAAAGTAACACTTTTGCAACACAATCAACTCCATTAATGTGACATCAAAATCTTCATCGCCTTTGTAAGTTTCTACAATACTATCCTTCTCATTGTTTTCATCATTATTCTCAGTATCACTTAAGATTTCCTGCTTTACAACTGATTCACCTTCATTTTCCGGTTTTTTCTCTAGGTCCAGATAGCCAGTTTTTATTTTAAACTGGTCACTAACAAAATCAGTGCTAACATTAGCACCATCTACAGTAAAAGGCGGATCAGTGCCAGATATTATGTTCGTGATACACTTGAGTGTGAAATGGTGGTAGCCCATGTAATGATTAAAAAATGTGGTGGACAAAATATCTCCTTTTGAACACAGTAAGCATAGAAAATTTGGGCAGCCTTCATACTCTACTTCCCAGAGGCTATCTGCATTTTTACTGGCTGCATTTGTTACGTTGTGTTTATCATGCAAGTGTTTTTCGTAATGTTCATCATCTGTGGTTCTAAAGTGACAAAGACGACAGTGGACCAGATTGTGTGCAGCACTGAAGTGCTTCCTCCACTCTCCCTCAGTAACAAAACTCTCAGAACATTGCGAGCATGGCCAAGGTGTGTGAAACTTCATATGGGCTTGCCAGTCATCTCTTTCTGCCACAAAATATCTGCGAAACATTAAAAACATAAGAAACTTTATTTTAAGGTTACATTAACTTGTTAACATCCAAGCGGTCTTATAAGACCGCATAACAAAAGAATTTCTATTGTATCTCGATTACGGATGCTTGATGAAGCAAGATTTCAGTTTCTATAGCAATAATAAAAGCCACTTACCTGCAGATTCCGCAGAAATCTTTCTTATGGTTGAGCACATAGTGCAAAATTACTTTAGACCTGTTTATGAACCACTCCGAGCAAAGTAAGCAGCTATATGGCCCAGTAGGATTCAGGTCCTTAATGTACATCCACACATCTGTAGGTCTTTCAACTACCTTCGGGCCACGTATGTTTGGAGGACGTAACTTGATAGTAATAAAAACATTGTCATCTAATTGGTACTTTTTTCTCTTCTTTTTTGATGGAGAGACCACCTCGATTGTTGTTTCTTCGAGCCCTTCGAAGTTCTCCGGATTCAACCTTTTTGCAGCCGCTAACACCGATAAGGGTTCGTCGTCAGATTCATCTGAAGACATTGTCGACGAAGAAACCTACGTATTAACAATAACTTCTTAGTTTTTCTTTCGGGATTCGTTTATATTTATAAATAATCACTAACTTAAATCCACAAAATCAACCACTGATCAAGTAAAAAACCACAGACCACTGCGACCGACCACTGATTAATGACTTTTATTTTCTTTACTAGTGCGTAACTTGCATTTGTTGTGGTGTCCCACTTGGGCCTCAAAAGTTGAGCTATGCTTTGAGCTGTGTCCCAATTTTTCACCGCAATTATGATCAATAGACAAAAAGTTTTACGTTTGTTTTTCACTTGAGTTCGTTTGGCACAAGAAGGAAAACAATAAATGTATTATTTTTTGAAATCGACGGTAATTACATAAATAGAGAGTTGTAACCATCCTAGTACAAATGATCAAGATAAATAAAAGTCCTAGTTTACTACAGAATTGCTGTCAATTTCTTTAATAACAACATTATTATTTATTTTAAATCTTATCCTAGCTTTATCATTATGTTGCACCCTTGCAACGGAACGTTTTATAAAAATGTAGAATCGTGGCAGCCATTTTATAGAACGAGTTTGTCTATGGTGGCCAAAGAAAGGCGAAGCTAAACAAAAGGGTAGCATGTAGATAGCATTTACTAAAATTACTAGTAAAATATGCGTAAATACTGAGTTAATACAAACAGTTTTATGTTATAAATTTGTGAGGTCATAAATTATAAGTTGTGTGTATCATACAAGTTCGTATTATGAAGCACAATGCACCGTGTAATGGAGGCCATTAGGACTAATAATTATGTATACTGGCATACTTACTGTTCTACGGACAATCAAATACACGCGTAAAGAAAATATATAATGCATTTACCCAATGGTGTTTGTACAATATGTAGACTGTAACATGTGAATAGTTTTTGTGCAGAGTGTTAGTGCAAATAGACGGTCACGTACGAATCATGGCCCAAAACCAAGGGGAGGTTCAAGTGGGAACACCGAACCAACCCGTCAAGGATAAGGATATTTACGCAAATCTGCCTGATATGCGCTTGAATGGTCCACTAGGACCCGATGAACCGTATCCAGGAGGCGAGGAGTTGCGGTGGCTTCCTGCACAGGCGACGGACAGAGACCTGGTTATGTACTTGAGAGCCGCTCGGTCGATGGCAGCTTTTGCTGGCATGTGCGACGGCGGCTCCCCCGACGACGGCTGCATGGCGGCCAGTCGCGACGACACTACTATCAATGCCCTCGATGTTCTCCACGATTCTGGTTATGACCCTGGACGTGCGTTGCAAGCTTTAGTCAAGTGCCCTGTCCCTAAAGGTATCGAGAAAAAGTGGTCTGAAGAAGAAACCAAGCGTTTTGTCAAAGGTATTCGCCAATTTGGCAAAAACTTTTTTAAAATCAGAAAAGACTTGTTGCCTCATAAAGACACAGCTGAGTTGGTTGAGTTTTATTATTTGTGGAAAAAGACTCCAGGTGCTAGTAGTAATAGACCACACAGGAGAAGAAGACAAGCATCATTACGACGTGTCCGTAACACCAGAAATTCTCGAGCCGGCACTCCTAAAGAACAAACACCAGAGGCTACACCTGCTGCTCCAGAGACTAATGGTTCTAGACCATCACCTAACCCTAAAGAAGCTGGAGAAATGAGTTCAGTTACAGAAGACGAAAATTCTGAGGAAGACAGTGACTCTCGGGATGCTGGTGATTTGGCTAAAGTTGACAATGGCAGAACTGGGGACAATCCTGAAGACTCACCCAGCAGAATGCGAACTCGAAACAAATCTAAAGAGCAAACAACACCTAATGGAAAGAAAGGTCAAGATGAAAGTGATAATGACTCAAAATCCAAGACAAAACCCACTAAACCAATTGTGCAAAGTACAAATACAAACAATAATGTTACAGAGAAAGTATTATCGTCACCAGTTAGCAAAGATGTCAAGAAGAAGGTGACAAATGGCAAGGTTGATGTTTCAAAGGTTAAAAAGAGACTTCCAGATGACACAAAACCTGAGATCTTGGATGGTGATGTGCAAATGAAGAAGAAAAAGTCGGAGAATCCCCCTGAAAGCCCGTCAGAAAGCCTCACAAATGACAGTTTTCCTGCTATGGATGAAACTGAAAGTGCAGAGCCAGAACCAGAGGTATGTGATTTTAGTTTTAATAAGCCTGAAAAGGAAAATGTTGAACAAAATAAAGAGCCAGAGCATGAGAACCACATAAAATCAGCTGAACCACAAGTTAAAGTTGAAACAACTGATTCAGCACCAGTAATAAAATCTGAAAAAGATCCCTTACCACCTTTGTTCAAGCCATCAAATGAAAAAGAAGATAGAAATATACTTGACCTAAAAACTGATAATGGATCTAAGAATAATGATAATGTTGAACCAAGGCCACTTGCAATGCCAAGTGCAATATTTCCAAAAACTGAACTTATTATTCCAAAAGTTACCCCAATGGCAATCGAACCAATGGAAAAGATAAAAATCAAAGAAGAAATAGACACAGAAGAACAAACACTTAATTTACAAAAAGAAGAATTCCAGAAAGACCCTCTTTCACATAACTTTCCTGGACATCCAGTTAGCCAATCTAATAAACCACTCAACTTGGAAAATACTAACTTCTTTGTTAAAGATAACCATTTGTACAATCCTAAACTCAGCCATAATATTAAAATTGAAGGTGGAATTACTAACAACATATTTAACCCAGTTAATATCACAAAGGAGAATTCTATAATAAGAAGTGCAAAGGATTTTGCAAGTGGTATGCCATCATTTTCTTATCCAGCAAGTATGAATTTTGCCAGTGACCACAGTAAGCACAACCCCCATATCAACCCTTTAAAAACTGTTATAAAGCTTGAACCTCGAGATGAGGCTACTGAAATGAAAAGCCAAAATACTCCTGAGATTTTTACTGCAACTATATCAACAGTTAGCAAAGTGGACTCTCCTAACGCGCCTCGTTTGGATTCATTACAAAGAATTAGTCCATCGCCTACAAATACAAGAGGCTCATCACCACCATCCATGGAACACCCAACAACAACAAATACTGAACCAATCTCTCCAGCAAATTCACAAGAAAATAAAGAATCTGATGTTGAGGACAAGCAGCCTACTGATTTAAAAACTCAGCCAAAACTGGATCAAAATACTTCATTAAGACCACCAATATTCCCACCACCAATACGTCCTGAAAACCTTGGAGTAAGATCTACAGAAGCATCCAATACACCTGTATCACAAAGCATGCCTCCACCACCACTGAGCCAACCATCTATTGCTGGATTACTTCCACCAGGCCCTCTAATATCAGTAGGAAGTGGTTCTAATGTTGGGCCCTATGGTTTCATGCCTACATCCTTGTATGGACATCCAAGTCATCCAGGCTTAGAGAAAGCAAGCTCATTGCCGCCGCTTATCCAGCAAGTGCCTCCCTCACACGTTCATCCTGGAGCTAATCTTATTCCACCGCCCTCGAACCAAAATGACCCCTCAATGCCACAAGACTTGAAGATTAAGCAAGAAGTTCCCGATAATATGCCTGCAAACCTTTCGACGCAAAATGTTTCGGACCCTCTACAATCATTGAAAGAAGTGAAAGTGCCAGGATATCCAATCGGAAGTGCTATAGCTCAACATTTGAGTACTGAGAGAGATAGAGAGTCTATATCAAGTGTTGAAAATAATAGTAGGCCACCAAGCCAACCTACAAATGAGAGTTCAAGTATGCCCAGTGCATTCCTAGGACCAAGAATTGATAGTATAAAGAAAGAACCAGATTTTCTCCACCAACCTCATTTACCACCTTCAACTACCAGTCAAGGTAGTGGATCAGATTCAGCCAGTACCCTTCCTCCAGTTAAAAGTCCTCATACACCAACACCTATAAAGAGTCAACCAAGTCATAATGGAACGCCTGGACATCCTCACCCATCGGCTACGACGTCGCCATTCTCGAGACATTTGGCAAGTCCATCACAGCCGAGACAAATATCAGCGTCACCAGTGCAGCCTAATACGCCGGTATCTCATTCGGCACTCAATTTGATGAATCCGACTCCACTATCAATACCGGCTACAATACCTGGACCAGTAATGCACTCTGGCCAACAACCTGGTCCTCCCCATCCTTTTGCATCTCATTTACATCACCCGCATCATCCCTTGTTACATCCCTCTATATTTCAGCTATCTGCAGCGGCAGCGGCTCACGCTATGCATCCATATTATCCGCATCCTCATCCTGGATACTCAATGCCGTATCCATATCCTTACGGACCATTACCACAACCACATCCAATTCCGCCGATGCATCCCGCATCTAGTACTCCAGGAAGACACGACCCAGTGAAGCCTTCGACGATAGAATCCACAACAATGCTCAGTTCCCATCATAGTACGAGTTCTTCCGTTACTACAAGATCACTAAGAGAGATTTCCGAAAGTAGTGAAGATCCGAGGCACCCGAACGCAACAACGGAAAGACACCAACTTCACGAAACTACAATGACTCATCATCACTCAACCAGCCATCATAGTGCTGTGCACACTAGTACGGAAAAACAACCGAACCATGCTGGCGGCGGAACAAATCATACATTGTCGATTTCTCATTCAACATCAAGTAGTTCGTCGGCATCAATACAACACAAAATTAATACGCAACAGAAATCTAGCTCGCACTCAAGTTCGCCTCACCACTTATCTGCCAGTGTTTCTCAAACTACGAGTTCGTCATCTAGTGTCAACGTTACGAATAATCATACCCATCATCACTCGCACCATTTAGCACATCATCCAGAGCGATTATCTCCGGCAGATTCAATGTTATTGCGTCATCATCCTAAAATGATACCTGGAAATCCGAACCATCTTATGATTCAACCGCCCTCGATGGGCCACCCTATGAGCGGACTTGGCCTACCACCTGGTCCCGGACCGAGCTCTATCGAGAGTCTTCGATTGCACGCTCAAGCCGCAGCTGGGCTACAATCTGCTCATGCTAGATCTGGTTCTCCTCATCAAATACCACACGGCCATCCACATTTACGGGGACCGCCGAGACCTTTACCGGACGAGAACACAGAACTGAAACTTGAAACACAATCTCAACCAGACGAGGAGGAAATCCCAAGTCCAGCACACATACCGCACGGACCCAGTCCCGAACCGAAAATCGAGGACACTGAGTGCCACAGGTCTCAATCGGCAATATTCTTGCGACATTGGAATCGCGGCGATTACAACTCATGCACACGGACTGATCTTATTTTCAAGCCCGTGCCTGATTCAAAATTAGCACGTAAACGCGAGGAGAGATTAAGAAAACAAGCAGAGAGAGACAGGGAAGAGAGGGAAAAGATAGCTCAACAGGCTCACAGAAAGATCGCCACACCCGAGAAACCCGAATCGAAACCGCCGTCGAGGGGCGCAATAGAAACGATAACATCTCCGTACGACCGGTTTCCTCGACCGCCGGGGTACCCTGAGACTCCAGCGCTACGGCAGCTGTCCGAGTACGCCCGGCCGCACGCCGGCTTCAGCCCGGGCAACTTGCCCCGCCATTGTATGGACCCGATGCTGCAGTATCAGCTCAGCTCGATGTACGGCGCCGCGGGCGCCCGGGAACGGCTCGAGCTCGAACACCTCGAAAGGGAGAAGCGAGATCGGGAGATCCGGGAACTTCGCGAGCGCGAACTCAACGACCGACTCAAGGAGGAACTCCTCAAGAACAACGTCGGGCCGCGCGCGCTCGACCCGCACTGGCTCGAGATGCACCGCAGGTACGGGATGCCGCCGCCGCCGCCGCAGGGCGCTATCCCCGTGCAGTTCGGGCTGTACCCGCCGGGCCACGGGCCGGCCGCGCTCTCGCAGCTCGAGCGGGAGCGCCTCGAGAGGCTCGGCATCCCGCCGGCGGGCGGGTCCGGCGCGCCGCAGTCCGTGCCCGTGACCGCCGCCTCGCCGCACCACCCGCACCACCCGCACCCGGGCGTGGCGGCCGCGCAGCTGGAGGCGGCCGAGCGGCTGGCGCTCGCCGCGGACCCGATGGTGCGGCTGCAGATGGCGGGCATCAACCCCGAGTACCACGCGCACACGCACGCGCACACGCACGCGCACTCGCACACGCACCTGCACCTGCACCCGGGGCAGCAGGCGGCGGCGCAGGCGCAGCAGGAGGCGCTGGGGCTGGGCCCGTACCGGCCGCTGCCGCACCCCGACCTGCTGGGCTCGGTGGGGCGGCCGTACGCGGAGCAGCTGGCGCAGCAGGCGGCGGCGCACGAGCAGCTGCAGCGGCAGCTGCTGCTGGAGCGCGAGCGCGGGTTCCTGCACCCGGCGCACCACGAGGAGTTCCTGCGCCAGCAGCGCGAGCGCGAGCTCAAGGTGCGCGCGCTCGAGGAGGCGGCGCGCGCCTCGCGCCCCTAGTGCGCCTCGTCCGCCCCCTCCGCCTCCTCCGCCCCCTCCGCCCCCTCCGCCGCCCGACTGATCCCCCCGTGTGACACCCGCGGTAGTGTTTGTTCCCTGTGAAGTGTGAGTGTGACACTCGAACCTCCGACGGCGAACTAAACTTTTTCACGAGTAGGACGATTACGATACGTGTAATTTATATTTATGAGTTTTTATATTTCGGTAGCCGCATGGTCGTGTAGTACGCTTATTTTCCATGCTCAAATTTTATTTCTTAACTACTAGTCATAATTAGAATTTTATTTGTGAAGAACGAGGACGTATGTCGCGCGTTTAAGTGTAATTTAATTTTTTAAATTATTGTTTTACAAATATGAAAGTGCTATCGAACCGAGGGTGCTCGTTTGCGTTACGGACAGCCTGCGTAGACCCGTTTACATAGGATTGTCGCTTATTTTGCATTATTATGTTCATGAGTCATGATGACATAACAGTAAATATATTCTATTAATAAAATATAATTATTATTAAAAAGTTGTATAAAACAGAGTAGGGACTGTGACTTGCCTTTCTAATCGACTTGCCTTTTATATAATTGACCCGTAGTGACTTTCTTACTCTGTATAATCTAAGAATAAGGAAGCATCAATTTCTTTTAAACTTTATTTACAGTACCTATATAATTTTATTTTGAGAGTTCGTGTGAAGCTCTTACTCTAATAATTATATTTCAAAGAAACAATAGGTATTTATTTAATCAATTATGAAAGAAATTAGGTCCACATATCAATCTAAGATTGTGGTTTTGATACTTACGACTTCATATGTCGCCTTCAGATATTGATGTTGGCAATGCGCAATATGCGCTCACTTTATTGAATAAAGCATACAATGTTGCGCCTGGGTCGAATGAGAAAAGAATGCGAGATCATATTGGAGTTCTTATCAGTAAATGTAATTTTGTTCATTAGACTACTAGAATATACATAGCATGTGATATGACTGCTAATTTTGGTCGCTAAAGTGTCGAAAATACTACTTGCTTGTCACAAGTAATTATTTTCCCAATCAGAAATATATTTTTATCAAAATTAGATAGCGGTTCAGCGGCTGAACGAGGAAGCATACAGTAAAACATTTTTCCTTAATCAAATGATAGGTGTTAAGTTCCCAACACTAATAAACTAACAGGTCCGCGCTAATCATGTATTGTTATCCAATTACGATCAATAAATAATAGTATGTGGAGTTGCAAGTCCGCTGTGATGTGATATGATGTGATAACACGCCTAGAACCCTGTCACGGTTACTCTTCTCGACTCGTTAAGTCAAACGAAATAGGTAAATAACGTATCGATTTCGTAAAATATATTGACAAGGACGCGCATAAAATTTACAACAATTGTTTTGTAGTGTTGTATTACCAATTACCATTCAGATTTTTTATGCATTTTATTTTTTTCATGTAACATGAAAGCGTATTATGCAAATAATACCTATATATTGAAATTTATTGCTGTTTGAATAGATATTATTTAAAAAAAAATAGCAGTCGTATCAATCATGTCATTGACGAACGGTAATTTAAAACTTGTATATAGAGAGAGATTTCATGAAAGCGCCACTGCAAAATGATTTCTAAATTATAGTCAAGTACAAAAATAATTTCCAACGCAATAATTAAGGTAGTTTGGGTGCCATTTTGCAGTTGATGTTTTATGGAATATTACTGGATTTCCTTAATTTAATCTGCCTAGGAGTTCATAGCACGAATGTATTGATAGGGATGTCATGGGAAGTATGTCTTATTGTTAGATACCTACAATAACTTTGGCGAAAAGAATAAAATCTGTTTTGATTTTTAGGGCCCAGTGTTTACAATTTTGTATGCCAAAGATAAAAAGATGAGACAAGAATTATTGGTTCTTAATCATGTACTTACTGTTTTTATTTATGGATGTTAAGTCATAATAATTTTAATGAACCTGTTGTTTTGCAGGTACCGTTGTGTGCGAAGTACATTCGTGCTATGACGTCACTAGTGAGTCGCTTACGTGCGAATAAAATTGTTTTTACAATACTTATTGTGAATTAATTAAGGGGTTAGAAGAAATCATCTTGTAAATTTAGGATTGTAATTTTTGCCCATGTACACATTCAATAATTCTATTGCACTATAATTGTAATATAAATTCCCTTTGTAAGAAATAGAACTGTTAGATTCGGGTAAAGATATTAAAGATATTTCTAGATGATACATTTCACAATGTCGCTTCGTAGGTGTTATGTTGGTAATGCCATAGTTACTTTCTGATATTTAAAAGAGGAAATGAGTATTATTTTTAGAGACAAATTATATCTTAATTAATTAAGAGGTTGCGTGTCGGTTTAAAACTTCATTTATTTAGACAATAAGGTTAAATGGATGTCTTAGTGCTTTTGTGTAAATTTTTTTGAATAATATATGTGAAAAAATCAATGCTGTGTTTCTCTGCTCTATTGACGAAGGTTGCGGATGTTTGGATTTATGTAAATTAGTTTTTTTTTCTCGCATTGTGCATTGTTATGTCTATACAGGGTTACTCTTAAAATAGTTGGCATATTTAGTACCCTTTTCCTGTGATGCAGACAGACTCAACCCGCGTGCGGAACAGGCCCCCGATTCAGAACCATTCGGAACCAAATTGTCGACCGGAAAACTACGTGACACTATAGGATTTAACATTAGTGTCACGTGACCGGTTGTCAATTCTTAACCAAAGGGTTCTGAATCGGGGGCCTGGCCCGCGATTTAGAACCCATCGACAATTAATTGTCAACCGATAAACCAAGTGACACTAATGTTAAATCATAGTGTCACGTGTTTATCCGGTCGACAATTTGTTACCGAACGGTTCTGAATCGGGGCCCAGGTCAGCGTGGCGTTAAAATCACGCTGCAGGCCGCACGCATGATAAAGCGTAGAAGAACGCGTGCTCGCAGGCGAATACCACACGAAAAACTTGTATGAAATAAATAATACGGGCAGCTCGTATGCGGATCAATTCCGCACGCGGGTAGAAATCTGCATCACAGGAAAAGGTCACTTAAGGAGGCCAATATGTTCGTCCACACAAAAAGGAGGCAATAGAGGTAGTAGAGCGTTAGTTTGTATATAGAAACTAAATAAAAGCGATTTCGATGTTAACCACATAGAAAAAGTTGTTGGTATTAATGATCACATGATCACATCTCTGTTTACAACGGCTTTTAAAGTAATCCTGTATACTTAGGTAATATATGATGATGACAAAGTACAAGGTGATTGTCATATTATAAGAAGCAATCGGTAATTTAAAGTTGTCGTATTATAATTACGAAGTTACGACCAAATTTCAACTAAATCTTAGTTATTCATTTACAGATGATTAAATTATATACAGGATTTCAAGTAACCACTAATCGACAAATATACAAACCCGCTGTTAGTGACTAGCTAGTAATAGAACTTGTTGAAATTGGGCCTAAAGTGAGCTGGCTGCCTAGCATGAGCACTAAAAACACGATATGATATAGCGAAATATCGACACCAACTTTAAAAATATGATAGATTTAGCCGCCATTTTAATTTTTTATCGAAACCGATCTTAATATGTGACGGCGATTCAACATGGCGGCGGATATTTCGCTATATCATATCGTGTTTTTAGTGATCATGCTAGGCAGGCTGATATTATTATCTCAATAATATTGTGAATGTACGGAAGACGCAGCGTGGGCAGGCCTCCCACCACCCGGTGGACTGATAACCTAGTCATAGTTGCAGGTAGCCGCTGGATGCAAACGGTCTAGAGCCGGTTGCTATGTTCTGAGTATAAAAGAGGTCTATGTCCAGCAGTGGACTTCTGATGAAGACGATTGTAAATGTACTTTGGATGCTAGTTACTCAATCACGCTACCTTTTAAAGGGTGATATTATTAACTTTAAGTCCTTGTTTTAAGGTCGAAAATCAGTGTTAAGTTTTATCATGCTGTGCCCCATGATGGGTTAAACGGCTGACCAAAATTGACTGAAATTTAGCAAACACAGGACATCTTTTTTTGTGTTACTTAGCATGATTCTACTAATCATATTCACACTTGCCACGGGGCAAGTAATTAGGTTCCTCAAAGTCTACCTTAGTTCATGGTATCCATTGCCATTGATCGTATAATCACTACTTACGTTGCCATAGTCAAACCATACTCAACATTTGTCATCAATTTTGTCAATTTACCAGCGTTTTTCGACGTTTGTAATTATTTATGAGATTTGTTTGTAGTATACTTACATTATATTAGAGGCGTAACTAAGGTGTTAGATTGATCGATAGTATTGGCCGACGCACGACGCGTTGTAGTAAAGGGTCTTTGTGATAAATTAAATACTTATTTCAAATGGACTAATGGGACTGACAAGTAACACCGGTTTGCTGGCGAGCGTGCCGCAGAAACATACACTTGCAAAACAGAAGGTTGGTTCCGCAATAATTTGTTTACATTCTCCTGTCGATAGTAAGTATAGGTAGCACCATTCAACACTCGGACGTTAGTTTTAGTCATGTACCCATTGGTTTATATAAGTCAATGCAGGTACCATAAGTATTCAAGTAAAAATACTCGTATATACAGGTTTCACAAAAAATCATCTCCATACTCCATACATGTCCAATCAGCTAATACGATTTGTATGGGGAAACGTTTTTTTGTAATTTCGTTGTTGGTCCCATTCAAAAAGTTGTTGTTTGACCACCAGAATCAGCCCTTCAGAGAATGTGCATTAATTCTGTTACACCTTATTGTATACATAATGATACTTTTTTACACACTACAGGATGTTCAAAAGAATAGGATGGGTAGGACACCTTAAAACCACCTTATATCATCTAAATGAGAGGCTGATATGTGATTTTGTCCCCTTAGCACGACCACCAAAACATGATTATGATATAGCGATTTATCGACACACGGATTTTTTTTTTACAAATATGATGTTAGATATAGCCGCCATGTTGATTTTTTATCGAAGATCATAAAACATTAAATCTTTCATATTTTTTTTTTAAACGAACGGCATTAATGGCTGACTTAGTGGCAAAAATTAGAACATTTTCCAAGGCATTTTTAGTGATACATGGTACCAGACAATGAATTTAATTTACCTGTACGTATGTTTGGTTATATTATTTTTGCGTAAATACGCCTTAACATCAACATTCAACACGAGGCGACGGCTAAGCTACTAAGTAGGTAGGTACCTATTCAAAAGTACAATATTTAGATCGGTTCAAGGAGAACTAAGTAAGTGTGGGTAAGATATTACACCGACAAGCTAAACTTTTGCTGTATAGGCAACCACTAGATATTCTGTGGTGTAGGGTAGGTAATTTACTTAACAATAAGCAATGCGTAAGTGCCGTTTGCGCAATGAGTAAGTATCATGTAAACAACATGGAAATCATCGTTTAAATTGGCTTGGGTCTAAGTGTACTGGGAGACGCCTCTCATAAAAATTCATTATGGTAATTTGTAGCACATTGTTAATTCCTTTCTTCGAGACCATGCCAATTCGTCTGTTGTAGGTACAGGCAACAGCACGTCAACCTACCACAAAACGTCAAATGTCAATTGATATTGATCACTGCGTCTTCGACTTAAAAGCTGAAAATCGGTTCAATAATTTTTAACTTTTTGGACCTACCCAAAAAGTTAAAAATCATTGAACCGATTTTCAGCTATTGACCTGCCGTCGTCTGTAGTTATACCTAGTAAGTAGGTATAACTACAGACGACAGACAAGTATGTACTGTCGTTTAATTTATTTATTAACGTGTCTCACGCTGAGGATCCGAACGGACGGTACGGAACCGAAAAGGTTACCCGTATAAAGGATAAATCGGTTCAATTTGAACGATTCGGCTGAAAACTCGACGTTTACGCTTAACCCTTAAATTCAGGTTAACCCAATCGTATAGGAAACGGTGCTGGCCTGAAGGTTCACTTCCATTTAATGTTTTTAGGCTTCCATACAATTACTTACTATTTGAATTTCGTTCTCTTCGATTATTAAGCAATATTATACGGGTTTTACTGAAGGCCTGAATACGACTTCAGCGGAACGTCGGGTTAGTCGACTAAGCGGTTAACACAGAGGCGTCTCTAGCCCATGTAGCGCCCTTGTGCAAACATCGCGCACCCTAGTAAGCGCGTGGTCAAGATGGAAGACCGCTGCGCCCGTGTGCAACGCACACCCTGCACCATAGGTAAAGACGCCTCTGGGTTAACAAGTAACAACCCGGTTTTTCGGTCTTAACAAGTAACAACTCTGTGTGCGAGTCTCACTCACATTAGACTGGTTTTTAACTTTCCAGAGCAACGTCGAGCTGCGATGCGACGTGACTCCCGCGCCGTTCATGCTCCGGCCTTACGCGGGGCTCTACAACCCGTTCCCTCACTCGTGCTCTGTGCTGTGCAACCACCCTGCCGACACAGAGGCTAAGGAGTACGTCAAACGGGTTAAGGACTCTTGGGTAAGTTTCATACATAAGTAGGGATTGTTAGAAGTAACTAGTTTAGATTCGAGGATTCTAACTACACACAGCAGGCTATGTCGAAAAACGGATAGTGGATGGGGCATGAGGCTGTTGGAGTGGAGGCCCAGAACTGGACGAAGGAGCTTAGGCAGGTCGCGAGCTAGGTGGACCGACGACCTGGTGTGGGTTGCAGTTAGGGAATGGATGCAGAAGGCTCGATATCGTTTGGAATGGCGTGCTAGGGGGGATACCTACACTCAGCATTAGGTGGAAACAGGTTGAAGAAAAAGAAGAAGGTATCTAAACACAGCCAGGTGGAGTCGTGGTGGCCTCTACAATCCCTTATTAGCGGTGCAGTGCAATTTCGCGATCATCCTCACGACACCGAAGCCAGGCAAAAGCGCAGTGTACTAGACGTAAGGTGTATATGGACTTTAAAGCAGAGTCGCACTCGCAGGTTATTATGCGTGTTCAGTTCAGTAAGTGTAGGTAGTATACTCACTTTGTAGTTGTAGCTCTTTCACAAGCTGTTCCTCTACTCATCCTCAGTCGCTCGACTAACCCGCCGACATACTTACGTCAAATAGGTTAAGAAATCTTGGGTAGGTAAGTTTTCATATAGTTAGGAGTAGTAACTGCACCATTTCAGATTGAGGTTTCTGATGCTTGTTTTAGATTTAGTGACTGAGACAATAAAAATAGATGCTCTACTTAGGTATTCTGTGCTGTTAAGTGCTGTTTTACCCTGTCACAGTTCCAGCAAATATTTGTAAGATCTAAAGAGTTAAAGACTCTGAGTCTCTAGTGGGTATTCTTCTCATACAAACAGAGCCGCGCCGCCCCTGTGCGCGAAGTGTGCAGCGCACACAGGCGCCAAGGCAATAGGGGCGCCTGATGAAATGCCAGTGCCAATTAGTGAAATTATTTATGCAACAAATACTTTTCTCAAAACCGCACTAAAATCGGTTTAGCCAAACATGAGATAATCGCGGACAAAGATATATCCTTACAAATTTACGGGTCAAACTGAAAACCTCCTTTTTTTAAGTCTGTTAAAAAGAAGGCGCTTCATAGGTTTCGCACACAGATGCTGCCTGGGGTCAGCGCGGCCCTGCCTATAGAAGTTCCATAGATAGATACTCTTTATTGCACACCATACAAGTAAAATACACATGATTTTTACAAAAAGATGTACAATTTAGGTGGTCTTATCGCTAATAGCGATCTCTTCCAGACAACCTTTAGGTAGAGGACAACCATTAGAGAAAGGGGAAGGTGTTGCTTTATAGATGATAGAGTTAAAACTTTTAAACTCAGAATACGTCTCAGTGATACTTTAACTTTCTTACATATCTCGTAGCTTACTTACTCAGCCTCTGAGCATTTGCAAATAGAGATACCTATGATAAATATGATTAACATTATATTTTTCGACCTCATTAATACATTTGCATGACTAATTTGACTAGGTACTACTAAAATCGTTATCGGGGATAAACTTGTGGTTAGTATATTATTTTACGATTTTCCTGCTTTAATAATTGATAAATAAATATGGGAATTTACGTAATGTAAATTAGTAGTATGTAACTAAGTAAGTATTTACTTATCTACCATTTTTAAGGTTCCGTACCCTAAGGAAGATAAACATATAAACTGTTAAGTAAGTATTACTTACTACCATTAAAAAAAATATATATAAAAACCTGGTCTCGTTATTGTTCTATCGTGAAAATAGTAAAACATTAACAAACATGATGCGATTATACTTAATTGAAACTACAGTAAAACAACAAATGGTACCTATAATAACAAAAGCCTGTTAAATAGCTTAGGAGTCTGTCTCGCGATGTTTTTAAAACTAAACAAAAGAAGACACGGTTTCTTAGGTAAATACTTAACTTACACAAAAATATTGTGTGGTAGTGTCATGGAATCCTCGATGCACGAGCCCGACTCGCACTTGACTGGATTTTTCGTCAGGAAAATGTGCTCCGTGTCCGTATTACTGTAGGCTATCGAATAAATTATGTGGGACTCTACTATTGGACCTCCATAGCCGAGAGGCGAGCACGCCGGACTTGACGTCGCCATCTCTGAGGTCCCGGGTTCGATTGCCAGTCGGGTCGGTGTAGAAAACTTTTCTATATCTCGGGTCTAGGTGTTGTGATACTGTTGCCGTTTTTGATTTCTATAACACAAGTGCTTTAGCTAGGATCAGAGCTACTTACCTTAGGATCAGAGCAATAATATGAATGCGATGTTTGTCCAATATTTATTATTTAAGCAGAACATTAGTCGTGCGTCTAACTGTTGATAGTACTTAATTATCTTTTTTTTTTACCATATGGTCGTGCAAACGGACTACCGAAATCCTGATAAGAAGTTTTATTTAAAGCAGCCTTAAATCTCGCGTTGCTACCTCGCTCGACTTCTTAGGCTGGTACTGGTTGCACATTTACCGTTCACGCTGACAGCAAGCTCGTAGCGCGCTGATGACCCGCGTTTATTGTGAAACTGGGTGTAAATAACATCCCGAAGAGAAGGAAGGGCAAAGCTACATTTTTGGGACGTGTATAAGTGCCCGAAAAAGGGCCCATAGCTCCATATACTGAATAAATAAGTACTAACAATTATATCCGCCCGGTTTGTCAGTTCAGAGCAGATGGTCGGACAAGAAAACCGCGCTTGACTTTCTCTTTTTAATATCTTTATTTGTCATGTCAGCCATTACTTACACAAAACATATTTTTTCAATATTTTAGTTTTTGGAGGGAAAGAGCCATTTTCTACATGAAGACTTAACCAAGTTCCAAGATCAAAATGCAGCTGAGAAAAACAAGACTCCCCACGACATCGTCACTGAAGACATGTTTAGGAGGTAAGTGACTGCAGGATCACACTTTATTCATCCTCCTACTCATTTTAAACCCGTGAACTATGAAAAATATTTAAAATTTATCTCTATTAAGTAAAACAAAAGGTAGAGTTCTAATGTTTGTCATTTGTTAAATGCTGATCCAAGATAATTCTGTTTAAGAATATTTTTGCTCTTCCAGATTCTCAAATATTACTTTATAACCACAAACTTAACGTAGATGCCGTGTGAGGACGGCCGTAAAGAATACACTTCCCCACCGCCAACAGGGGGGGGTGTCGTAAGAGGCGACTAATTCTTGTAGCACGAGACGGGCAGCAGCGTCTTCGTGCGGAATCTTATAAAAAACTGCGCTCGCCAACCCGCCTGCCAAGCGTGGCGAGTATTGGCAATCCCTCTCGATGATAGGTCATTGGGGGAGGCCTTTGTTCAGCAGCGGACGTCGTATGTCTGAAATGATGATGAAAAAAAAAATTATGAAGCGTAGATATGATTAAAATTGAGACGAACTACATGTCGTTAGAGCATGGAGAGAGTAAATAAAATTATTCTCTCTCACTCTCTCCATGGACATGGAGCATAGACGATGATAATGATTTATGAGGTCTAACCGAAATAGTGCGCTCAATATTTCAAGAGACCAACTAGTACTTACATGAAAATAAAAACATTAACCTAGCAACGTATTTTTTCTTAATTACTTAAGTATCATAGAAATTGTTTTTTTTTTAATGTCATCCCTAAATTCTTTTTAACCGACTTCAAAAAAAGGAGGAGGTTCTCAATTCGGTTGTATGTTTTTTTTTAAATGTTTGTTACCTCATTTGCATTTGCATTCAAAAAGTATCATTTGCTAAGGTGGAACTGATGAAGGAGACCATAGTTGGCCACAATAGTCTTCCACGAGTAAGGTACGCAAGCCCCACCCACGCGATAAGATATTTTTATTAAGACAGTTAAGCCTTGCCATAGACGACAAATCAAATTTCAATAAATGATTCTGGTGAGAATGATTTTCGACTAACTAAATCTTGTCTATGCCATAGGTACACGGAAACAGATTCCAGGCCTCTCACCCCAGCGCCGACCCTCGCCAGCGGCAAGTCCAGGGGCTCCCGAAGGTGCCTCACGCCTGACCAGCCGCACCAGAGAACCACGATCGTTCTCGACTTGCGCAGAAGTCATAGCCAGGTGACTTATTAACTGGGATATTTCGATTTTTTTCTCAACAATAACTAAATAATTAATTACCTACCTTTGCATTGCGGGCATGCGGTTCACGACAAGCTAAAAATGTATGTACAGACAACAGCTCGTCAACTTACTACAAAACGTCAAGTTTTCTCAATTGATATTGATATATATATATATTTCTCTACGTTTCTGACTTAAAGTTGAAATTCGGCTGAATGACCTGTAACTTTTGAGTTAGGTTGACCTGCCGCTGTCTATACCTTTTAAAACAGATTTCTTTATTATGCAGTGTTCTTATAGCTCGCAGTTAACCTTCGCACCCGGATGTAGTGCACATGTACGTACGTAATAAATATTTCATATTAACTTTTAGGAAACCCTATATTACCATGGCTATGCGACATCAGACCTGACCGCCGGACACACGGCCAGCGTGACCAACGATCGGTCCACACTGCCATCCCTGAACCTGTCCGAAGGCGCTCACAACCGGTTGGTGAAGGGGCAGTGTGAGCAACTACCTCCGCTAGCATCTCCGCTAGTCCTCACTCAAAGGACTTTGCCCGTGAAGGAGGCTCTAAGTGTGCGGACTGCAAAGAAGGTATTGGCAATTATAATATACTTATTTCTGTTCCCCAGATAACAGATGATATTTTACTTGATAAAATAACAATTGCCTTTGATGAGATTCGAACCCATTATGATCTTTTGTTATCCAGGCAACTGCTTTTCCAACTGAGCTGAACTGAACAACTTAATCATTGTGCTTAGTAGATGCGCCACAAACTCATAACTCGACCAATTTTAGCAGTTCATTTTTAATGGGATCTTTCTTTTACCATATATACTATACTTATAAACATTGAATTAATTCCGCCCTCGCACCACGTGAGCCACGTCTTCAGTGTTATTGACATAATAAGTAGATTGTCTTGGAAGGAATAGGAAGGCCGGGCTTCTAGCGGTCTAGCTATAAGAAGAAGTTGTGGGCCACAATCTGCATTTATAACCTAATTACAAGAGCAAAATGTTAGCATCAATATTATTTCAATTCTGAAATAGCAATAACATTTCGTTATCGATGTTATTGAGAGTACACATACTTCAAGATTTACTAGAGCGTTCAGAATCATCAGATAAGCCTGTAATCGATAATTTTAGTGGCGTCAACCGTTTCAGTACCCATTTAGACTGTGAAACGAGCAAGTGTTAACATTATTTAATTAAACAAGTGTGAAAGAGGGACTCATAATGTTGCCGTTTCTTGTTTCTAAAACGAAGCTCTTGTCGATAAAAAAGGACAAGCCAAAAGATAAGAAAACGAAAGAGAAAAGTTTCTACGTCACTGGGGACAACCTAAGCACAATAAAACCTAGACGTATCAAACGAAAACCTTTGAATATCCCTCCGATCATCCCGCCTTCACCCTGCGATTGCAGCCTGATGCATCTCACTAGAATAGTTATAAACTACGCCCCGAAAACTAGAAAAAGGGGCGCTTCCACCATAGTTCTGTCTATGACGTCACTGGGTACGACCGGGCAAAGGAAAAGAATGAAACTGCCGAGCATTCAAATAAAAAAGAAGCAAAAACCGTTGGAGTATGACAGCGATGCGTTTTTTAAGAAACTGGAGGTTCTTAACTGTACCTTCTACTTTCAAATTCAGTGTTTTACAACACTGAAAAACTTTCTGTTCATTTTTTATTGACATAATATCAATTAGATACATTTACAGTCTTTCCCCAGTATGCTTGCGACTAGACCCTAGCGAATTGTGTGTACCGTTGCTGATGCGGTGTTGTGCATTTCTTTATAATAATAATAAAATCTTTATTTTCTCATCACAAAAAACACAGTATTAGGTACAGAGAATTACCAATTATATGTATACATTTTGTTTTTTGTGTGAGACTGATGCCTATGCTAGGTATATTATTATACCTGTATCACAGGACATCAGGCTCCCACCACCTCGGAATACTTGAAAATGTATCCAGTTAAACTATTATATACAATGTATGTTTGTTGACTACCCTCTAGTTATTTACCATTAATCAAGAGGTTCAATAGAAATGCTCTGGCTCCGTGGGCACCGAATTAGGTATTATAACGTTACAGTAAGTCGTTATTATTTTCAGAATCAACTGAAAGCGCTAAACCTGGGCAAGGCAATTAAGAGTAAGAACAAAACGGAAGCGCCGGCATCTCAGCGCTCCAAGTCCGAGAAGGAGACCATCGAGGATGCAGAGGAGGTTATGGCTAATGGTGACGATGGGGGTAGGTACTAGGTAACATAAGCGCTATGGAAAGGGCTATGCTCGGTGTTTCTTTGCGAGATCGAGGAGATTCGTAAACAAACAAAAGTTGCTGACATAGCCCAACGGATTAGCAAGCTGAAGTGGCAGTGGGCGGGGCACATAGCACGTAAAACTGACGGCCGATGGGGCAGAAAGGTTCTGGAATGGAGGCCACGTACCGGCAAGCGCAGCGTAGGACTTCCACCTATACAAGGTGGACAAACGACCTAGTAAAGGTTGTAGGAAGCCGCTGGATGCAGGCCGCTTCCAACCGGCCAATCTGGAAGTCACGAGGGGAGGTCTATATTCAGCAGTGGTCGTCCTATGGCTGAAATGATGATGATGATGATGATGACACGGAAGTCATTAACAATCTTTTTGACATTGCTCGAATTTGCCCCTATTCTGCTTTCTTTGTCGTCAAACGCCCGCTGCTATTAGAATATCGTCCGTCCACTTTCGTCAGTCCGCCAGCCAGACCCCGCCTCAATCTTGTATGAAAACCATTCCGAAATTGACCGTTATCGATTTTAGTGTTTTCAAACTTGGTCTGAGTTTATATTCGCCTATACCACTCGAATTTCAGTAAGCTAAAATCGATGTATGCTCAATCCGGAACAAGAAGCGAAAAGTCGACGATTGCGATACCGGAAGCAAGGTTAGGGGCAAGGTCAAGCAATGTCAAGAGCAGGCTGACATCCATGTGTCATACCCATAAGTTATCAGAGGCCGACCTACACTCAAACTCCACCCGGCTGTCTAAATGGTGACGTCACTGCGCCATACATTCTAAGGCTGCGTTTACACCAAATGTATTGCCAGCCGCTTAGCGGACGTTACACAGCTTACCGGTTTGCCAAACATAATTAAACTGTTCGTTCACACCGAAACCGATAAAGGTATCTACGCAATTACGCTATGCGTTTTTGCTGAACCTCGGCGGTCGATTATTGTATTGTAGGTAGTACGTGCTGTTGCGTACCTGCTCTAGCGTACTGTCAGCATAGTGTAGATGAAAAATGCAGTCTGAGTTCACGTTTGTTTACAGGGCTGAGCCTGCTTTAACAGTGGTGGCTGACAATCGCTTAGTGTAAACGCGGCCTAGTGATGGACTGTCACTAGGCCGCGTTAACACACGAATCAAATGAACTATCCTCTAAATTAAGTTTACCTAAATCACTTAATTAATTAATAATCGTACTTACCCTAAATGAGACATTAGACATTATATGGTTGATTAAAGAGTTCTCTTGTTGACTACAGGTGAAAGTAGAAGACGTGGCAAACGCCGGCGTAAAGGCAGAGGGGCAGGCAGTGACAGGTTGACTTCAGCCGGGCTGGCTGCGCAGACGCAGCAAGATCCTGAAACACAAGTAAATCAATCAAATAAAAACAACTACAGCAAAATACGTAAAGCCTCTTAGGAAATCATTCAGCTGCTTGAATACTTATAACACAACAAATTTTTAGGGATGAAAATTACATATTAGGCGCACCTATCAGTACCGGGCATCGCTGTCATCGGATTTACTGATGGCCTCGCGCACCTAAACGCACGCGCCGCAGTACTATTGGCAATATCGACACTAGCCGCACTTTCCGCATCGCATCCTTTCAGTTCAGAGGGAACGTGCTTAGTGCTATGGATTTCGATACAGTTGTACGTACCCGCCGCGGCACCCGCTGATGACGTGATCCGCATTTTGAGAGAATCCGATGCGGCCGCTGCAGCGCGGCTAGGCGAGCGCGATTCCTTACAATTTAATACAAATAATCTTAAAATCCGATGACTGCGGTACGTGCGGGTACTGCGGAGTTGACAGGTGCGCGTCACCTTTAGAGTGTTACCTTTACTTATACAGGATTACATTGCAAATGGATGCCACATCTTTAGGAGTGGCTCAGTATCAGTAACTTAATAGAACTATGTAAAGAAAAAAAAGTTTTTCACATTTAATTATTCCTATCCGCTGTTAAAAATTGTACGCATGGATAATTTAACTCATACATGAAAAAATTGCACCGTTTGTGCACTGCGTCCTTGTAAGCTTCCTGTACCTACGCCTCCGGTGAATGACCGCGCGGCTTTCGTAATCTCTCTATTGATTTTATTTTCGGATATTTTAAAGTAATGTTTTTTTGTAACATACGATTATTAAAAATAATAACGATTAATACGCTTCTTTATATTTGGCACCCCTTTGCAATGTAACACTGTATGACTGATCATATTCTGTGCTTATACTTACCTCATGATACTCAATGACTTCAGAGCTTCAAAATTCCTAAACACACCAACTAAGCTTGTAGCTTGGGCTTGACAATAAGTGGCTGATAATATATTTATCATGAAACTGATCTATGTTGCTTTGATTAGTGAAGTTACTCGTTCACCCCAGATTGCGGGCATCGTCACAGACTCCCAAAACCCGAGCTCGCGGGGCTCTGTGGCGGAATCCCCCGATGACGACATCATCATCCCCCCGCTTGTCAAAACAGGAGCGACTAGGAAGACGGATTCCTTCCTCGACGATGAAATACTGAAGTACCTACACAGGGAGGTCGATGAGGAGGCCATTGAGACCGAGTTTGATACTAAGGTGAGACAGAAAATTGTTCCCTGTGAGGCCTACTTTAGCGCTGGCTGTTCGCGAACAAGGTCACTCTTTGTTGGACTCTTGTGTTGTAGGTCCTTTACTCTCGTTCCGTCAAGCCACGTGACGCGGCTTTGTCTTAAGTTTCTCTGTTAGTGAAACTGACGGTGTTGGTTTACGATAGCTTCCTCGCCAGTCCTAAAGACAGGTGGGAGCTGTGTCTAGGCTCAGCTTGTGAGACGGAGAAGCTTCCGTTCACTACCGATGGACGGTGATTGGCAATTTTTAATCGGGCTGTGTATCAAAGGGTGCCAACGGGATCATATTACTTTAACTGATTGTCCGACTCTGTTTTCCGGGTTGTATCTTTTGATCTGTAATAATAATAGGTAGACACTTGAATTTTTCAGTCTGACATATTACCTTCATGGCCGTATTTAAAACGTCAATTATAAATGGGCGTTCCTATACATAAAACTCGTTTAATCATCGTTTTTTGCTCGATTTTAATATGACTATACATATGACTTACATACAAACGGCTAACTAAGTATGCCTGTATTGCAAACTCTTATAAGTAAATTATACAATAAAAATAAAAACCAGCTAAGTGTGAGTCGGACTCGCGCTAATTTGTTTCTGTGCCTTCTTGTTGCGAATAATCACATACGAGTATTGCTACTAGAGAAACGAACCTACCTCTTTTGTTTTTCACTAAATTAACGAAATTTTTCAATAAATAACGAAAATATATAAAAAATATATAAAATAACGAACTTAGTAGGTATTAAATGTTCTACATTTACATTACATTTACAGTGTTACTAAGGGTTCCTTAGTGTGGAAGTCCGATTCCCACTTAGCGGGTTTTTAATTGAATCTATTATCTGATTCCCAGAGACGATATGTCCTCGAAGAAGCGCTACGCACCCGCCCCGAGCGTCAGTATGGACAGGAGATGCAGACTCTCCTGAAGGAATACAAAGTGCCAGCTGTCAGCCTGGGTGACTGGCTGCACATACCGAGGGTGTTCTCACGGCAGAACGCACAGTTTACACTACCCATAGACACTAGTGCTCTAGAAGGTAAGTGTATAAACAAAGATTCATCAAGCTCTGCTGAATAAATGCAAAGGCTAAACATCAGCTTCTACAGCTAAAGTAGACGATAATTTAAACGACAAGAGTGCATGGACTATATGTCTTGTAACTATATTTCCTGTAAAATAGGCTGACCAAGGTGACTACGTTTGTTGCGCCGTTTCTTCTCATCGCCAGTCGATATGTAGTCCTGAAGCGGTGGTAGGACAAAGCTGTATTTTGAGACGTGTATAAGAGCCCGGAAGAGGGCCTATATATGGGTTAAATGACTATTATGACTTCGGTAACTAGCTGCATATACCAAGATTTTCCTTGCAGCAAACACTCATCATTTGTCTAAGATTTTTGTTCTGGCACTTTTCCCCTCTCCTAGTCGGATTAAGTTTGGCCATGATCCTAAAATCCTAGGTGCGGTTGCATTTGGAGCGATTGCAACCACCTCACGATACTTCACCGCTAAGCAAATTATACAAATCCATAAAGTTATTGAAAAAATCCACAGATTATGTGCTGCTGGTATTCAAACTCACAAACTACGGAAAAGGGGCAAGACTGAACGACTGTGCTACCAGCGCTCTCTATGGTGATCTATCATGTAGAGCTTATGTTTTCTCTTTTTCAGGTTTGACCCCAATGAATTATGCTGCCAGATTCGTCGCTATAAAGAAGTCTAAACAACTGCTTTATCTGACAGTCCTAAGGAAATTTAGACAGCGTAGCTACAGGATGCCTATCGAGGTAAAATGGAAGTATTATCACAAATAAATTAATACCCATTTCAACGTATCGAATGAGGTAACAGCTATTTAGAATATCGATATTATATTTATGAACTTTTTTTACTAGTTTGTGTCTAATTTACAAATAAAGTCATTAATTCGATACGTCATAGAAAAAGTCAGTGCTTCAAAGGATACGTTAGCAAACGGCAGTAAATAGAATTTAACATCAGATCAACAGGACAGCCTAGCCTAGCCTAGCCCCTAGCATGACCACCAAAACACGATATGATATAGCGATATAAAAACGCAAACTGTCAAAATATGAATAGCCGCCATTTTGAAGAGCCGTGCGACACATTTAATGATTTCAACAATTCAACATGGCGGCTTTAAATATCATATTTTTTAAAAATCCAACCTTGCAGATTCAACCTTGTCGCACTGTAGTTGTGCTCTAAATGCCAAATTACCGATTAAAATATAATATTTCCTTTTTAGAACATAGAACAAGGACTAATACTGATGATGGGCGGTATTCTCTCCGAAAAGCAAGCGAGTCATTTTAGGAGTATCATGGACTGGGAGAACTATGAAGAAGAGGAGAACATTCCAGATGATATCAAGCTGACGCTCCTCGATACTGGGTATAGAAAACCCATAATCAACGAGGCTGGGGACAATGGGGAAGTCTTAGTGAGTACTGTTCGTCCTGTCCCTTCTACCAAACTAGTTATCAGTGCTTTAGAATAAAGGGGTAGCTACTTACATCTTCTGATACAAATGGCTGATAATTAAAAGACAAATTGGGTCAATTTATTTAATTTGGTACGGACTTTTAATATATAAGTACTAATATATTAATGTGTGGGAACACTCCACCCAGGCAAAGCGAATATACCATCAATGTGAATAGTTTGACTACATTACAAGCTGTTTCATTTCTAACGTAACTACTCCATAGGGTATGTGCGCCATGGTTTGTGTAAGGAGCACGAGCATCTTGTACCTAAGTCATGGATATTTTTAAATGTACATATTTAAGTCTATGCCTATCCGTTATCTAGACGCCATAGTACAAGCTTTGCTTAGTTTGGGGCTAGATAATTTTGGTGTGGGTGCTCAGTTGATTGTTGAAAGAATTTATTTTTCGTTTATTTTTCTTTTTGTTGTAGTCTAATGAAAATACAATTAAATTTCGGACGTGGTGCGGACTGTGTGCCGTTTGCGAGCGAATGTTCGGCCGGTTTCCACCCAGAGACAAAGATCCACCTGACGGGGTACTTTTTTATATTTTTTATTTGTTTAATTTAACCGATATTCTTCTTGTTCTCGTGAAGATGGCAATTACATATTACGAAACCGATATAAATAAAAGGTCAACGCGATACGGTTTTTTGGCGCGCAGATGTTTCTGGATAGATATTTCTCCATTAGCTCCAAGGGCTGCATCATATACCAAACGTTTTGTAAGACACGTTTTTACTACAGTCCGTTTTTCTTAGGTTGTCGAATAGTAAACAGTCTTGACATTCCTTTCAATTAAAAATAAAAAAGACACAAAAAACCTACCTACTCTTGTAAATAATCATTTAACACAAAATCATATTTATTCTAACATTTTGTAGATTTTCTGATATTTTTCATTATTTTTGTAAAAAGACATGCCAGGATTGTTTCGAATATCGACACCCAAAGAAAAATAGACTTTACCCTCATCGAAATGCCTCCGAGTTTCACTTAAGTAGGTAACACGACTGTTAGATAATTAACAAAAATATATTTTAAATCCACGCAACAGGGATTGGCAAAGCAGCCGTAGCCAACAATTCCGAGTCTTAGTCGATAGCTTTTGATGAGGACGTAACGCGAATTTATGTGGCATTTGGGGTGGCGCCGTCTAGTGGCACATTAACGAAACCTTACTTCTCTATGAACATTGTCGTTCACGTTGAAAGCTCGGAAAGTAGAACTTAACACTCAGAATAGGGTCTGATACTTTATATAATATATATTGTTTAATTTCTAGATGGAGCTCAGTGATTTTATCATGGTGGAAACTAAGTTGCCGTTGCTCAAAGTTCACAAAGGCCTCGTGGAAGTTGTGAACACAATAAGGGAAAGATAATTATTAATTTATAATTTACATTGTAATTTGTTACTAATTACTTGATTTAGAGAGATACTATACTTATAAACCACTTTCGATATATGTTTGTTTTATTTTCCTTACTAAAAGTAGTTACTTACTTACCTAAAACGTTTTTCACCTGCCCTCTATTTTTTTTTACTTTTGAACCCAACTTGACGATATTTTAAGGTTGCGTTCACCTAGTGGACTGACGACAATGTCAAGGTTGCAGGAAGCCGCCGACGTTGAGCTGGCTCCATCGAGTATATATCCAATAGAGTAGAAATGTCATTAACTTTGTTCGACAAGAATTCCGCCAAAATGCATATGGCGGCTGCTGCGCTCCAATTGGCCGACGCATGAGCATGCATCAAACTAGAGTTGGGCGAAAATATTACTATCGATATCGATACCAAAGCATTGGCCCGGTTAGTATGATGATGAATGTGAGTTATTACTGTAATTTTTTTATGGTTCAGAAAAAAATATAGGATAATTAAATACATTTTTGATTAACAATGGTTACATTTTAAATAAGACGTGCACTTGTACTTTTAGCTTTCGACAAAAATATCATAGAAGTCTTATAAGTTTGACTTTACTGTCTGTCACTGTGACAGGATTGATAGAATCGTAACAGTATTTTTTTCCTATAGCTAAAATTCAAGTAAGTATACGCGGTGAAAAGGTATTGTAAAAGTTTACAGTGAAATAGAATCTGCATTTCTATACCACTTTTAAGTTTTGCAACATCTTTAAAATTTACGAAATTATTGTCTGGACACACCTAAATCAAATGGATACCAGTCGGTAAATTGGAAAATTCGGAATCCATGATTTAAGTAAATCTTTTTGGCAAAAATGACTCACGATAGGTGATACTATCAATTGGTATCGATGTAATTAGTATTCTATTAGAGCAACACTATTAAGAAAGAAAGAAACGACCTTATCGGCCTTGAACCTAGGTGAAAGTAAGATGCTTAGATACGCGTCACTTAGCGCCTATTTATTCACCAGTTTAGCATGACCCATTGCAAAATGGATGTGTTTTTAAAAATTATATAATTATTGTTACTAACCGATAAAATGTGATTGTCTGTCTGTTTTAAAGTATGATGTCTTGTTGTTTTTTCCACACCATCGATTAGAAAAGCTGGCCATAATGAAAGTATTTCCATAATAATCTAATTTCTTTTGGATAAAAAGGGACATACATGCAGGTCTATTGTTGGTCACCTACTGTCACTCCTAATGTTTTCGTGCATGCAAGGTCGATAGATAAGGTGGGAGTAAGTGAAAAAGCACTAACTAGTTTCGGAGATAGATGGCCAGTTATTACTACTCTATTGGATATGTACTCGATGGCTGGCTCACTCATCATGTGCTTCAGTGTCAACGTGAATATTCTGCGTCTGTAACAAGTTGACAATACCTGCGACTTCGCCTGCGTCGAATACTTGTCACTCTCTATTTTACTTCCTCAAAAGATGAATTAAAAGTAGTAGCCTGTCTTTCCCTTGAAACAATGAATATGCTACCTACAGGAACCGTGATTGATGATGATGATGATGATTTTTCTGGGATAAAAAGTAGCCTATGTCATTATCTGACCCCTATAATACTACATTACACCGTACAATAATCATGTCGATTGCTGTGTGAAAAAAAATCTAACCCACGGGAACCGTAAATTATACACATTTGCTATCTATCATACATTTACATCATTCTATAAGTATGATCTTAAAGTATAATTCGGATCTTAGCAGTCGCTGCCCAGCAGCCGCAGCCGGATCGCGACTGTCAAGATCCGAATCATACTTTGAGACTTTTCTAAGGACCGAAAACCCCGGTTTAAGGGTTAACCGCTTAGACTACTAGTACCTACTTGCGCTTTGTAGGGTAGGGTAGGGCCGTATGTAGGGTAACTCGTAATATGTATTGGGTTAACCCGTATAATATCGCTGATTAATCGGAAAGAATGAGATAGAAATATTAGTAATTTTAAACGAAAGCAAATCTTAGGCTGGATCCGGTTAATATACGATTGGGTTAGCCCGTATTTAAGGATTTTAAGCGAGAACGTCGGGTTATCAGATGAATCGTTGAAATTAAACCGATTAAACCCTCTTTAATGATAAAGGTAATCTTTTCGGTTGGACTTTCCTTGAGAATGGAGGGTAGAGGTCTAGCCTACATATAGACATATACATTGAGACATTATTCATTTATTAAACTTGCAGAGTTGCACAACAAAAAAACTTTTTTGGCTGATTCCAATCTCACGTTTATGGTGCATGCTGCACGGCTCTGTGCCGTTTATCCAATCGTGTATTAAATATACTACTGTCAGTACCAGGGCTGCCAGAATATTACTTTTGAAACATTTTACGTGACTATTGACCCTCTTAGGTTACCTCCATGTTACACGACATAAATTGTTACTTTTAGAACTAAAAAAAAATGTTTTTAATATTTACCAGAAAATGAAATATAATGGTGAAATGTTATGATGAAGATACGCAAAAAATTTCGCGCTCGCTTCGCTCGCGCTAATTCTTTCAGAGTTTTGTTAATTAAGAACTATTTATGGATTTCTTGTCGCTGTGTGCCAATAATAATAGTAAAACTACTTTGTTTTACTAATTCTGAGACTATGGTTAATAAAGCGGTGGTGACAGAACGACATTTATATATTTTGTGTATATGTAATTGGCTGTTGTTGCATTTCTTCCATCCTAATTTAAAATAAATGGATTACCATTTTTTTTATATGCAAAAACAAAACACTTGCCTCACTCGCGCTGAAGTCACGGGCAAAGACTAGTTTATTTTACCTCCCCCCCACGTAAAAGCTACACTTACACTAAGCAAATAAGATAAATGTTACTTTTTAAGCTGTCTTGTGTTACTTTTGACTATTGGCCACTGGCAACACTGGTCAGTACGTTATGTCAAATTTGACGTTTTTTAGTAGTTCTTCGTTTGGCCACCACGTATAATTTTGACTGTAACGAATTTATTTATAAATCTATGATAAATAAACAGTTTGGCCGTTAAAACGCTCGCATGTTATAATTCGCGTGTGACAACAGTATACCAGATTTATTTTTTAATACATTGACAAAATGAACACTGACATGGATTCATCAAATTCTGATGGTAAGCAGCAACAATTTTATAAATAACACACCGCGGTGGTGTGTGTACTTATTCTAAAATTACAAATTACCGCGTGAACTAATTGTGGTACTATTCGGCAGAATATTACGTGACTGCGCTCCAAATATTTGACTACTGCGGTGCAGATAGCTCGGGGACGTTGCGGGTTGACGCTCTAATGGATAAATTCGCCCCATTCATCAAAACAAACAAGTAAGTACTATGAATATTCCGCATTGAAGCAATTGAATGAAATGTAGAAAGAAGACATAGTTTAATTGCTACCTCAAGAAGGTCAGTCCAGTCAGACTGTAATGCAAAATAATATACAACTTAATGTTACTTTTTTACAGACCTGAATACAGCTACCTAAAATCCTTGCTAGATCCAGACCAAAAAAACCCAGAAGTGAATGTGACTATCTTAGCAAAGGCTTTGCACAAGTATAGCGAGAGTCAGAAGAGTAAAGTAGATCTTGATGAAAGGTACGGAAAGAATGCTTAAAAAATAAATCTATGTATCAAGGTTTCAGACCTTTAATTTAGACAGTAACAAAATAGTTTCGACACCTGCCTTTGAACCTTCAATCTAAGCTTGTATTTGCTGTTGTTATTTTTAAGGATGATTCTTAGCAATATCGTTGGGATAAAGACACCATTCATGAATAATTTCTAGATAATATTTAGTAATTTGGCCTTCTTTCAGGATACATAAAATCATCACTTAGTACTCCCATTCAAAATCTCTTGTTTTTCAGGAAATCTAGTTTTGACAGCATAAAGTATGTCAGTTGATTGGTGTCATCATCCCTAATGATTAATAATAAAGACGTACAAGGTACAATATTAATAGAGACAGTTAAAATTTGTAACAAAACATCTGTTTGTTTCTTTCAGCTTCAATTTAAGATGTGGACAAGTTCCCCAAGATTCAGACTCAGGAATATCTTCTGATGGTAATGTTGTTATTAAGTATTCACACCATGTATGAGTTATTTTTTTAATGACGTCAATATTATGTTTTTTATAAGGCACACTAAACCTCAAGCACATTGTCACATTGCATCAGCCAATGAAAATATTAAAATACTTAAATGTTGTAATTTTTCAGGATATGTTAAGTGCATAAAAGTATTTATATGAAATATTAATAAAACAGTGCGAATAGCGTAGTTTAGAGTCTAATTTATATCTCGAAAGTTTTGAGAAATTAAAAAAAACATGTAGGTAATAATATTGTTTTTAAACAATATCCTGATATGAGATATTATCATCATCATCATCATTTAAGCCAAAGACTTCCAGATTGGCAGATTGAAAGTGGCCTACATCCAGTGACTTTCTGCAACTATTACCAGTCTAGAATGTAAGTCACAGCGGATTTGGGTCTGCCATGATACAATCTTGAAAGATCTTCTTGCTCCTTCGTGTGGACTGTATAGTTGAAATGAAACACTTCTTTCTTCCTTTGTTCCTTTATATATAGCACTGATCAACTGTCTGGATTCTTTATAAATTCAGCAAAAGATTGAGAATGACTGAATGATGGTAGGGAGAGAAGATCCACTATCTTCAATCATTTAGAGAAAAATTTTTGTTGCAATAACATTTTAAAGCATTTAATGTTACAATAACATGTAGATAATCTGCAATAATGATAAAATACGATTACTCAATCTGTGCGAGAATTTATATTCCTTTTACATCATCGATTCCATAAAAGATGTGTGTCGCTGCATAGGCTTCCAAATGCTAAAAGAGTTGCAAAACCTGCGTGAGAATCCATACTCCCATTACAATGATTTATTCCATGGAAGATGTTATTGGTGTCTGTGTAGGTTTCCAGCTGCTAGAAGAGCTGCAAAGCGAGCTGCGTGCGAAGGCGCACCTGGCGCAGCAGCTGCGCAGCCAGCTCGACTTCACCGACCGCCAGCACGAGGAGGCCCTCGCCGCGGTCACGGCCGAGCGGGACTCGCTCAGGGGGCACCTGAACATGTGAGCCAATACTTGTAGCTCTGTTAGTGTAGCCACAGTGTATATACAGGAGCCAGCTCGACTTCAAAGACCGCCAGCACGAGGAGGCGCTGACCGCGGTCACGGCCGAGCGGGACTCGCTCAGGGGGCACCTGAACATGTGAGCCAATACTTGTAGCTCTGTTAGTGTAGCCACAGTGTATATACAGGAGCCAGCTCGACTTCAAAGACCGCCAGCACGAGGAGGCGCTGACCGCGGTCACGGCCGAGCGGGACTCGCTCAGAGGGCGTCTGAACATGTGAGCCAATACTTGTAGCTCTGGTGCAGCCGCAGTAGGTCTAAGCGAAATAGTACTTAATATTTCTAGAGGTCAAAGAGTACATGATAAGGATCTTCGTCATGAAAAAAATACTCTGAATGGTATGGTAGTATGACGTATTTTGATATGTTTGTGTCAGGTTACGCGAAGAGAACATAACGCTGTCGCACGTCCGGCGCGACTACGAGGAGGCGTGCGACCGGCTGCTGGGCAGCGAGTGCGCGCTGCGCGACGCGCGGCGGGACCTCGAGGGGCTCAGGAAGCGCGGCAGGGTGCTCGGCGAGCAAGTGGCTACGCTGGAGAATGAGGTCGGCCATCTGCAACCCTTCCTTTTGGCTTTGCTGTAAACTGAGCAATGAGTCCGAGTGCTACATTTACAGTTCAGGTACTGTCTGGACATCATCATGTCAGCCTATTGCAGTCCACTGCCAAACGTAGGCTGGATAGCAAAGAGCGCCAAAGAGCACGATCTCCCGCTTTTTCATTCATCCACTGCCAGTCATCTTCCTGAGGTCGTCGGTCCATCGAGCTCGGGGCCGTCTTACACTACCTTTGCCGAGGCGTGGTCTCCACTCGAGAATCCGTTTACTCCACCTTTGTTCGGTTCTGCGACAGATGTGGCCGGCCCACTGCCACTTTAGCTTGCTACATTTTTGGACTCTGTTTGGTCTTCTGCCGGATAATCTCCAAACAGTTACCGACATCCAGATGTCGGGACATGTTTTCTATGTATTATAAAATGGATGTTTATTTCTTTGTTTGTCTTGTATACGTTGCTAAATTAGTGATTCGATTGCGTTGGAACTTTGGTTAGTGGTTGTGCACACGCAAGACAAGATTTCTGAATTCAAGACCTCGCCAACGAAGTCCTGCGAAAACGCAACAGTTAAACATCTATACATATAAAAACGAATTGACGTTTGTTAGTCTTAAAAAAACTCAAGAACGGCTGGACCGATTTGGCTAATTTTGGTTTTGCAATATTTGTAGAAGCCCAAGTAAGGTTTAAAAGATCAGAAAATAAAAAAGCTAGTAAAATATATTTTATACTAACCTCTCTCCTCATCTTCGTCTTTTGAAGTTGACTAACAAATAATGTTATCTTTTTACACATTTCGCGCGCTTCAACTCACATAAACTTATGCGCGAACACACCAACCGAATTATAGTTGCACAGCTTAAGCAGTTTTGAGTTTTTAGCACATAATCACCAAAAGGAGTGTGTTACTTCTGACAAAAGTGTCCAAGGAAGTCCCAAAACAAAGTCATTTTGATTTGTAAACAAGTAAAAAAATAATGTAACTTATTTTGTTCATTCCAGAAACTGACCCTGCAAGACCTGCTTACAAAATCTAAAGACGAATGCCACCGCATCAACGAGATGTACGCCAGCCGCCAGTCTGTTTTGCTGGAAGAGAACGAAACTCTGAAAGCCGAACGGGCAGACTTTGCCGCGCGGCTCCAAGACCAGGACGAGTTTATGCAACAGCTTATCAAGGAAAAGGTAAATAAATAAATATGCGCCAAACAACACACCAATAGGGATGATGACTAACTTTTTTTTCTTCGTCTATCAGGTAGAATATCAAAAAGTATTAAACACGTGTTTTTTTCTTTTTTCACATAATCAAAATATTACTAGAGATATATTGATTTGAATTGTGTGTGTGTGTGTTTGAATTGTTGATGACGACACGTCTTGGTACAATTTTTACTTAGAAGTAACGTCACGAGCCCCACTCCTGAACTTTGACGCGCTTTATCTTTGTATTTTTTGATTAATTTTTTTATTTTATTGACAAAATAAAAAATAAAAAATCTTTTTTTATTATCTAACTCACGGACTAAAAAGAATCTCATTTTCTTTACCCAGTCGTCATCTCATTGTCCCGAAATTTTACCAGGGTGTGTCTCCCAACACACCTTGACAATTTAGAAAAGATCGTTTTCTAAATTGCCCCTTACATACAAGTGTAATGAACAACGCCTGACGACATTTTGTATTCGTATTAAAACTAATGGTAAATAAAATCTTCCAACAATCACACCAGTTAACTTGGTTTTTGTAAAACTTCTTAAGGGCCGATTCTGGTGTTCAAATACAACAAATTTTAAACAAATATGGTTGCAACAAACATCAAATATTAAACCAAAATGTTTTTCCATACTGAATGACGAATCTGTCCTTAAAAGGTTAAGCAGAAACAAAAATTTACCTCGTTGATGTCAAAGAGGAGAGTGATCAAATTGCATGGACGAGAAAAACATACTGCTGACCTCAGATGACCTTGGAACAGGGCAGGCGAATGATGATGTCAAATCTTACTTATTATAATTGCGAAAGTTTGGATGAATGGATGTTTGTTACTTTATCACGCCAGAACAGCTGAACGAATCTAGATAAAATTAGGCACAGAAATAGATATTAGCTTGAAACAAAAGATTTTAAGTAATTATTGTTTGTGAGCTGTTCTGTTATGTGTCGTTGTCATGTCATGTACCAATAAATAATTTTTATCTTTATTTAAAT
Organism: Anania hortulata; assembly: GCA_963576865.1. Classification (NCBI taxonomy): domain Eukaryota; kingdom Metazoa; phylum Arthropoda; class Insecta; order Lepidoptera; family Crambidae; genus Anania; species Anania hortulata. The sequence continues at coordinate 17,030,096 of OY756398.1, read as the reverse complement.
AACTGGTCAGATTCAATCATTCTATATCTCTAACGGACTGGCAGGTGCTTCTGGAGATGGAGCTGAAGGAGCAAGTGAACCGCTCCAACTTGCCGCCGCGCCTCGAGCGCTCCATCGACGTCAGCTACACCGAGGAACAGATCCTCACCACGCTGGACAGCCTCACCGCCGACAGTCGCTTCTCGCAAGGTCAGATAGATTAAGCTGCTGACTGACCCAGGGCCTTCTTTATACTAGGATAATAGGTGCCCCTATGACTTTGTCAGAGGACTATTTTGTTAAGGGGAAAGAGGAAATTTCAAGGCAGCCTGTGAAATTCAAAATTTCCAGGGTTTTTCAAATAGCGACTCTGGTCCTAATTTGCATACTTGCGTTGTTTTTCAGAAAACCCTTCATATATTTATTGTTATTGAATATCGGTTATCGGTTGGTGATCTGGCAGAAAATGGGCCCCCCCATCGATCGCGGGGCCCTTGGCAGGTGCCCAGACTACCCAGTGGGAAGGAGGGGTCTGGACTGACCGGACTATTTTGTAACGTAACATTGTTCGTTCGGACGTATAAATCTAACAAATTGAAATACCGTTTATTTGTGTCAAACCCTTGACGATTTATGAACAATGTATGGAGGGTAAAGGTAAAGAGTACTATCTTCGTTGTAAAAAAGTGTTCGTCAAACTGCGTTAAATTAAGGTGGCGCCACAGCAGCAACAACGTAATTTTCAAAGAAAGCGCCAATAGTTATTAGACAGAAAACTAAAAAAGCAAGAACACAAGAACTTCTGCTCCGTTACGACGCACTTTATAAAATAAGAAACAAAGAAACATAATTAATTTTTTAACGCCTGATTAATTTTTATATTAACAAAATAAATACATAAATAAAATGAGGGGATTGTTAAAATGTTTTAAAAAGTTTTATAAAAGTCACTATAATGTTCTAACACGGCGTTACTCGGCATACTTCAAACCGTCAACAACTGCTACATTCATACCATACCCTTTGCCGTAGGCTAGCACCATTTTAAAAGGTTTTGGAACTGTTATTTACTGCAATAGCTGGACACTTTTTTAATTTCCGCCACAGAACAATGGGAAACCACACTGCACATTTAACCCGATAGTTGTCGCATTTTGGTTGGCCTTGCCCGTTGTGATTATTTGATTACTGATTCAGTGTTTCTGTTACTCTCTCTCCTAATCTCTCTTTGTCTCTTAATTCGTTCTGCTAAATTGTCAAACGTCTGTCAAAGTTGCGTCAAACACATTACGATATTAAGTAAATTTATGTTAATTATCTCTGATTAAAACGATGTCTCTGTGCATTGTAAGTCATTAGCAAATACATTTTCATTGACATTAACGTGGACATAAACGTAAGCTAACGTAGTGGTAACTTGATCAGTGACTAGGCCAAACACGCTGGCTCCATCTAGGACTCGCTTTACCTGTGACTTCCCATTGAAATCGGTAGTGTTTTTTACCCGGCTATTTTCAGATGTTCATGTTTTTTCAAAGGATTGACACAAGTGTATGGTTATTTTAATTAATAAGGTATAGGCCTACAATACAGCCAGCTGAACCGCGAGCTCCGCGTTCTCTATCCGGCTGACGGTTTTGGGCGAATCCCTTTGAGTATTAGGTTACGGCTCAGTTTTCGGTCAACACAGCTTGTGAGTTGCGAGTGCACGTATTTGAGAGTATCGCGCTTTAAAGGAAATGGAGCGTAGGCACTATGTTCAGGACCACTGCTTTCGGTTAGTCAACAAAGCCGTAACGTGTTACGCTCGCCGTGAATGGTACGTTACAGTTACGTTACAATGATACGCTCGGGTCAGTCACAACCTTTATAGACATAAGAGATTTAGGTATTTGCTATTGCAGTGATTAGGTAATAAATAATAGTCGAGGCGAGCATTGAGTGAAGCCTACTCCCAACTATGAACTGTCATGGGCTGATGGTTATTCACTTTTAATTTGAAATATAGAACTGCAGTGCGATAAGGCCGAAATAGACTTGATTGCAGAATAAAAAAGTCAGATCTTTCTTAAAAGAGTCGACAAACCTTTTATCGACATTTCATAATTGAGGTCTGTGTGTACTTTACACGCGACCATTGTGACGGTTTGCGTTGCGAGAGGGTTTGTTAGGGTAGAGGGAGGGTAGGAGGTTCGCTTGTCAATAGACTGGCTACTCGTACCCTCCTCTGGATCATTATTAGGATGGTCTAGTCTTTTTTGAAGTCCGTCAAGAAATATTATGTCTCTTTGTCTGATTGTGCCCTAAATATCATTACCCATTTCCCACTTAGTAACCAATCATTATCCTATCTAGAAAACCGCCTGTTAGACGAAGAGTCATTCGTAAACGCCCTAAAAGAAGATCAGGGGCGGGGCACCAACATGTCGCTATTCGACGAGATCCGTCTCAGTTTCAATAACATGTCCAGACTCAGTATAACCGACGCCACCCACCATCACTATGACAGATGCCAAAACCCTTTCGAGACCTCCATGACCACTGTTGAGACACAAACCGATACTGACACTTCAATGAATAATAACACAGAAGTAAATAGTTCTGAGACACAAACAGATGATATAGGACACATCTGCAAATGCACCGAGTCGTCTCACATCCAAACTCAAACAGAAGACTTTTATAATAATAATAGTATAGACTGCATAGAATGCTCAAAATGTCTGGAATGTGATAAAATGAAAAGGAACATAGATAGGCTAGAATTAGACGTAAAACGTTCACAGCTCGTTGTCAAAAAAACAGAGAGGGAATTGTCCCGTTACGAAGATAACTTGAACATTCTTCAGAAGCTAGTCAGTGATAGTAATGGAAGAAACAGCTTTCTTCAAGCTGCTGTGGACAGCTTGCAAGCTAAGATTAGGCTGTTGGAAGCGGCTTGTACCAGCC